>AP028261.1:5405833-6734166 GCA_030269945.2 Trilocha varians
TAAAGGAGGTTGTTTTCTGACGGATTTTAATTATGCATATTATTATTTGTTCGTTGTTTAAATTTCACTTCAACGTCAGACACATTTGTGAGATAATTCTTCAGTGATGTTTTGTTTTTATCTTCAGTCTTTCGGCTTCAGATTTACGAGTATTTATATAAATGAAGCTCTTCAAATTGCCACTTGTATTTTTGGTTTGTACAGTAAGTATAACCGTAAACGTAGGTAGGTCAGATAATATACATCGCTAATTTAACTTACAAAAAAACTATTATAAACGAACCAAATGCATTTTTTTATTTTAAATTGGTTTTCAAAGCTGTAGAACGTAGTTAATATTTTTTTTGCAAAAAACATGAGTTTTTTCACAACTTTATAAAGAAATAGGAAGCCTTGGCTGTAATTAAAAGTTTTCTCGGCGTTCGACGCTTTGGTGCAAGTTAATGCAAGTTCCTGGAATCATAGCAATACATCACATACCACTGGAGTCGGCATATTGCAGCCACAGTTCCCGGAGCATGCTGTCCTCTTCTTCACTGAACTCTTTTGGTATCTTCTCTCTCGCTCGCTCCTTATTACTGCGCTTCGTGGGCGCTTTGAATATAAGTCCTAGTTCTTTTAGTTTCTTTATAACCGAGCGCCTAGTTCGAGTACGGTCTATCAGATTTTCCAAGATCCAATCGATAACATCTGTGATGGAATTAAAGATTAAGTGAAACATTGTAAAAATAATAAAAAATATAAATTTAAAAATATTTTGAGTTTACAAAACTATTTTGTGTGAATTTGTAACATTGTGCCAGCTGAAATGTAGTGAGTGACCAGTTGACATACAATTTCGAATAACTTTTCGGAGCTATTATAGTTCTTGAATTGAGTCAGTAAGAAAGATAGAGCTTGAACAGCTGGCTTGCAAATTGAAATAAAAAGTCTATTTACTAACTCGACTTAGTTAATTTTCGCTCTACGTGTATAATGTATTTATTATATTTAAGTATATAATTAATTTAAAAACTCGACTTAAGTAATCCGTTTCGTAGATTGTTTTGTACTTTACAATTCTTCCATCTATAGGCGTAATTAGGTTTAATGACGTCATAAACATGTGGCTATAACATTATAATTTAAGACTCGAGCCAAGTTTACTTCGAACGGTAAAGCGAAGTGTTTCCGAAATGAGCAGTATACGATCGTTTTGATGGCTTTATACCTGTTTAGCCTCCGAAAACGAGCGGATTTCATTACCTCTCCCGTTGATCATAAGAAATCAGTATAAGATACCGCATACATCTTAAACATATTGTGCTACATTAAGCACATTACATTTTACAATGTTTTTATAAACAACATTACATACATTAACAATGTTGTGAAGCTATATGGAGTCTGCTTAGAAGTAGTAAGCAAAGTAGATGTCGGAAAAAACCATTTAGGAAGAGTTTGTCTTCTTATTTTTGTTAGGCAGATTAATAGTATTAAAAGAAATGTTAAATTAGAATAAGTAGATGATAATTTGTCATAATATGTATAGTAGAATTTATTTATGGATAAAATCTATAATAAAAGTTAATTGTGATAATAGCAGAATAAAAGTATTAATATATTTATTTAATACAAAAATTACAATACTAAGATTACTTTTATTTTTGTACCTTAGATTTTGTAAAGTATCAAAAACATTGTGTTACTTCTAGCGACATTTTCATTTATTATATTTTTCCCGTTCCAACGAAGCTATGTGTGTGATTTACATCTCATTTAATATATTCTCATTGTTGGGAAGTTCTTCCAATATTAGATCATGATAATACACTGACCTTTCAATAAATAGGTCAATGGGGTTCTATTGGATATTATGTGACTGTGATATGTAATCAACATAATGTTATTATGTTCCCATGTGTTATTATATTTCACTGACTAATCAACTGCTATTTCAACAATGTTTTAATTCTGGTATCTACTTACGATCAGGAGGCCCGCGCGCCTATATGGCAATCCAAAAATTAATGAAGCCACAGTTAATTGTTTTGTTCAAAATAAGTTTGTTATGGGGTTGACTGTCAGACGTGATAGGATTTTGTGATAGGAACAGAAAACGGGAGCGTCAAATTTCTAATTAAACACGCTTGAAGCCGCAGGGCACGGTTAGTATAACCTGTTTATATGTACAAATTCATTACTCCGTGAATAGTAACATGTAATCAAGTGTGACTAAACAGATAATATTGATATAACGTGTTTGCTTTGTAGTAGGTATGTTTATTCAAAGGGTGTATGAGACATCATCTCAATGTATCTTATTAATATTTGAGACATATTTCATTCATGAAATTCTCTATCTACATCACATATTTGAAATCGTTAAAACTGCTAACCTTTATCGGACAGCTATATTTCGTGGCAGGATGCTATATTATTCAGTAGGGTACGCAAAACATTTTACGAATATGTAATGTGTTCGATGGTTTAACTTGTGGTAGAGGGTAAATCCTTCGCAAACACAAAACATTATTTTAACTAAAACATTTACAAAAACGTGAGCGCTTAACAGAGTTAGGCGTAGTTGAACCAAAACAATTAACTCTGTAGTATAAGTTTGATGAAATTAAATAACATTTTAAAACTTAATTGAACATCAATTGATGGATGTCTGTTTTAGAATCTGTTAATATTGGATATTGTTTTAAAATAATATTTAGGCAATATTATTTTGAAACGTTAATAGAAATGAGGTTATACACTCTCCTAAAATTGCCTTAAACTTAAACATCGTTTAAAGAAGTAAAGGAATAGGTAGGTATTATATCATAATTGGAAGTTGGAGTTATAACGGGTATTTTTAAGTACTACTACACACAGGATACTCATAGGGTATGCGAAAAGTTTAAGTGAGGAACTCGAGAAACTCAATACTATAACTCAATACTCACGTCTCAAACGGTACCAGATTACGACGAAAAATTACGGCCAAATGATAAAGAAAAATATTTAATAATCGATTTGAAACCCAATAATGCGGGTACTCTCAAAAAATCCGATAAACATATATTCGGTGTTCCATTTACGTTCGTAACATAACTAAAATGTTTTCGATTAAACAGCACAATATTAGGTGGGTGTTCCTAAGCCGATGGAACAACAATAACGTGAAAGTAATGTACGTCCAATATTATCTTTGTAAAGGATGTAATGTAATCTTTCTCGAAACCGAAACGGGTATAATGTACCTTTTCATAATCGAAAAATAATATTCATTGGCTAAGCTAAATAACGGCGAAATGCTTTTGAAAATGATAAAGTTATAGGTATTTGATTAATTTAAATAACCAGACCAACTTAAGAGCGAAAAAAATGTTGGGTTTTTTATTCGAAAAATCGCAAAACTTTCTCATATTACTTCTCTTAGATGTAACGATTATATTGAAACCTTTAAATTGTTGAATATCACAGGAACAAAGTGCATAAAAAATATATTATAAATAGGGGTGTGCGAATATCGTTCGAATCGAATCGAATCGAATATTAAAATTTGAATCGAATATTAAAATTCGAATCGAATAATTCGAATCTTCGAATTGGAGTCAATTCGATACTATTCGAAATTCGACGAATATTCGAAAAATTTCGAATAATTCGAATAGTATCGAATTTGACTACGATGATGCATCGGAAATAGGGCAAGAATTTGTATTTAGTAGATAATATCTTGAATGGGCTAGATGTCTACGAAATAGTCATAGTCGTCGAATATTCGGCGAATTTCGAATAATTCGAAGATTCGAATTATTCGATTCGAGTTGCGAATCGAATATTCGTATTCGATTCGGAACGAATAATTCGTGAGTTCGAATTATTCGCACACCCCTAATTATAAAATAACGTATTGTTTGCAGCTTTGTGCTGTAAGCTAAAATTGTATTTTTCTATGAATGTAGGTAAAGTACAAAAAAAAGCTGTTTTCAAACATCATCTAAAGAGAAAATACCATACATAACACTTGGGTTTTCGTCCTCGTATCTACTACCTAAGCCAGATCCGCTAATAACTCACTTAAACGTGCACTTATTCGGCCATTTAGCGAAAAAATACGGATAATATTAAGTTACGCTCTTGTGTATTTCGTTATAACCACGTACATTTAGAGTGTTACATTATCACAAAATATTCGATATTTCTTTCGTTGATAACGCGTTGTTTCCCGTTCGACAAATACATCATTCTATTATGATGGTATTACTTATGCAGCATTAGATATAGGCACCTAATTCATTTTTATTACATTACGCGACCCCTCACCGATCTAACTTCAGAGTTAGCACGAGATGGTGAAACGTGTTTTTCACGTTAACATGAATATGCTCTGAGAGGCTACGCGATATTCGTAAAAATATTTAACTAAAATTAGAATTGCGAAATTTTGTTGTGGATGTTTATAAATTTGCTGGGAAATACAACTGTAAAGATTTGGATATTTTTTTGTATATTATAGTGTCTTGGTTTGTAGAATGTTTGAAGAGTTCGAAGAATGTGACATTAGTCACGGCAATGGGTAGTTTAATTATGAGTTTTTAATACACAACACAGACATAATACATTGAAAATACTCGTGAAATAGTCATGACGACAGTATCAAAGATTCGAAAATACATACTACATATTAAAAGAATTTTAAACGCTAGTTTGGTTTTACAGGAAAACTTGAGATTAATAAGATTTTTGATAAATTAAAACATTAAAATATTACAATCGGTCAATTTGGTTAAAACACCAACAACATCGGATGATGTCACTAATAAGTAAATAATATAAAATCAACGTTCTCTATTGGTTGCGCCATGACACTTAAGCGTTTGTCTACGTAAGTGTGACATCTAACGCGACGCCATGATGCTACGGGCTGTTTTCGCGCACTATTTGAAATGAAATTCAAAAATGGTTTTAAGCCTAGATAAACTTTGCTTTGTAACCGAAATATAGGTGTTTTAGTACTTACGAAATCCACAATATGGAAGAGGATTTCAAAATCTTTTGTCATGCCTATTGTAAGGCATATTTCAGAATTCTAATACAATTAATATCAATCAATACTTCTCACTTGCTCTTAGTAGGTAGGTTAGGTAGGTACTAGTTAATATTCACACTCGCAAAAAAATCATGCGAATGTTTTGACAAAAGTTCCAATGATTTTAGGAAGATGCAGATAACTTTCCGGAAAAACCTTCAAATGTCCAAAATCGACAGTCGCAACATCTCTAGTACTTACCTGTGAACTATTCTCTATTCTACACTGTGCTATACAATAATAAAATATGACAAGTACCTTGATCAGTTTCTGGGTTTGTTTGATTTTCCATGTAAAGACTGCGAAGTTCATCTTCTTGCTCTTCAGTCCAAACTCCTTTACCCACCTTATCCCTAAAATGAGTCAACATTTAGCAACTATTATTCCACTGAACATCACTAATCGCTCCCCGAAACCGTTGTCTAAGAAATAAGGTGCCTTTTCTTGGAAAGATTATATTGTTCGCCGATAAATTCAAAGAAAGCTCGGAAAATTCAATTTCAGTAACAATCAGGTCTTGAGAATATAACTTACCATTGTACGGTTAGTAGGTACTGTTGAAAACAAATATAATACGATTCTTTTAATATTTTTTTTAAATGTTGTATTTGTATTTATCAAGCGTTTACCTGCTGTCAGTGTAGAGATTGTATCCGTATTCAATATCCAAAGCATCTTTCGAGTTGGTCCAAAATAACAGTTCTATAAAAGCTTTCGGATTTTTAGAAGCTATCTCCGTGAACTTTCGGAAAATAAATAGACCAAACTTTTCTAATTCCTGTGAATAATATGTAATTACTAGGGATGGGCCGAAATTCGTTTTACATTAGGTTTAACCGAACTTCGACAATCGGCCGAATTTCGGTTAAAATGCCGAACAATCGGCACTAAATATACTTGCGTACTGCATGATAGAAATTAATGAGAAAACATATCTGTAATAACAGTGTAATAAATTAAGTTTGATATATTCATAGTTATTTATTTGAATTAGAAAAAGTAATCATACGTGATGAAAAAAGACCTCAAATTGGTATTTTTAACTATCAGTCTCAAAAATCTTTGATTACTTAATCAAACAAAACACAAAATAGAACTGCTCTCCTTACTAACCAGACAAGCCTTAGAAATCTTTCTTTTCTTAATCAAAAAACAAAAACTAAACCACTTTTCTAAACAATAATAACCACATTAATAACCTCTCCTTAAGAGGTGGTCTAAAATAATGTATGTATGTAACAAAAACTAAATAAACTTTCCATTCTTCTTATACACATCTTTATAAACAAACATTTGCAAATTAAATTAAAAAATGAACTTTTATCTAACGTACCTACAACAGCAATTAGGTATTTTTTAAATATTGGCAAAATTTAGGAATTATTTATTATTTAATATTTTGAATTATTACAACACGAAACAGCGCTGCGAAATCGAACCGAAGTTCGGCCGAATTTTTCATTTTTACCGAATGTTCGGCTGAAGTTCGTATTCGGTTCAAACCACATTCGGCCCATCCCTAGTAATTACTAGATACTACAAGAAACTATGGTTACTTTCAAAACTAAAACAAAATATCACATATTCGTTGTAATAGTGGCAACGGAAATTTGAAAGCATATCTTTTTAATACATCTAATGTCACTCTTGTGTATCAAGCAAAAAAAGTATTTCTATTACGTGCTGATAGAAATCAGATTTCGCAAAGGTTTAGATTTTCGATACAGTGAGAGGGCACGAACGACAGCCCCGAATCTACGAGGGGCGACGAGGGGCGATACAATCTGTCCCCGGACTGATCCCGGACTGTTCCCGCCGCCCGCGGTAGAACGAGACGACAACATCTGATTTTGTTCACACGTGCCTCGTAACTCGTAATAAAGAAAAAATATCGAGAATAAGAAACAGTTATAGTTATCTACGAGTGGATTATCTGTTTTGCATTACGAAAGAAAATTGAATATAAGAAAATATATTTGTCGGGTATTGGGAATATCTTAACGTCTTTACGCGCTGCTTTTCTTTAGATATTTTGGCTGATATTTACGTTAATGGTATCATCGGAGCGTCTGAAACCTTTGCTTTTGTTCAAGAACGTAGATATTACTTTTCTATGGATACTTAAGCCGTTGCTTTGTACTAAAAATAAATATTATTAAATAACAATTTTGTTATACGACCGCATAACTAAATTTCTTGATACTTAAGTAGATATACAGTAATGAGAAATAATTTACATTTCCCTAAAAGTCCAGCTATTTAATTTTATAATTAAGATGAAATGAAATTTGGAACCAAATTATACTTTTCTAAACTAAACGTAATAAAAAAAAGTAATAGAGATAAATAATAAAATTGAATATTACCTTAAACTGCGGCATTGGATTATTGAATATCCTTTGAAACACTAAAAACAAGCTCCCCTGAAACATCATGGAGGGTCGTTTGCAGTCCCACGCGATTCTGTGCAGCATTTTGATGATGCAGTGATTTGTGTGAGGGAGATTTTTATCATACTGCTCCAACAGTGAGACGCAAGAACTTACAACTTTTGGATTGCAAAACCTACAAATTTTTATCTTTCTTAAATTACATCTTCCAAAATTATACTTAAACATATTCGTTTTCTAAGGTATAATAACTACAGAAAATAACCTACTATACAAAAAAGGTTGTATAAAATAAAACCTACATTACGTAGACGTTTTCCAATGTTATAAGACTAGCCTACGTATATTTTACAAAAGTAATTGAGTCCGTGCAAAAACTGAAACTCACTTAACGTGGGCGACTTTACTGGCAGCTAATACGAAATAAAAGTTTTCCAATCTATGAAATATATTATGATACTCGTAGCTTTCATAAAATCACATTAATGGCAGAGTGAGCTTGCCAAATTGTGTTACACTGCAATCAAGTTTATCATAGAGTAGGTACAACGATCGTAAAATGTATTCTTAATTTTTCAGCTATAAATATTTATAAGCTTATTTTAGTGATATTTTATTAATAAAGTATGCTTTATTTTATGAACATTGTGGTATTGAATTGATTAACAATAAGTTTTAATTCGCGAAGCTGACTTTATGAAGTTTGTCAGCATTACGTACATATAGATCAAACCGTTAACCCAATTAATTAATTATGAAATGGAGTTGGTTATGTTGTAAACATAATCAAGCTCTCAGCTAGTGAATGTCAGGTTTCAGAGATTGTCCGGATGGACAAGGTTTAATATATTTTGTTATAATTAGGTACAGTTACTATTACATCTTCATTTTGTACCATTTTAATATAGTGAAACTATTATTTCTCTAGAAACAGACACATTCTAAAAACGAACGTGAAGAAAAATACTAACGATATTACGTACCTATTTGAAATTATCTCATTTTATTAGGTTACTACTAAAGTAGAATTAAGTATCTAATTGTGATAACGTTACAATGTGATTCGACAATGTTACTAGAGTTTACACAATTTATTTGAGTAGACATACTTTTTGAGGCACAAAGAAGGGCATAATCTAATTTCTGTCATTTTACCTTGGGAGCAATGTACACAGTGCGACCTGACCCAATGAACAAATGTTCCGCTTCCAACTGGGACGTGATTTTATCACAAACGCAAACAGACAAGATTATTTAACCAATTTTCACAAGGACTCGAGGGAGGTAAAACACCTTTTAATATTATACTTATACAAAAGCCGGTCGCTAACCATTCTAACGCGATCGTATTTATTTAGGCTTGAAGTGACCTGTCTGTGCCATTATATTTTATCGATCTCATCAAACAAAGGACGGGCTAGTCGGATTCAACTATTATACCGTGAACATATTCAAAATAACTCCGATCGATTGTTCTCTTTACTTCACTCTGTTGAATCCTTTATAAAGCTTCAGGTATTATTTATTGTAAGAGATGTAATATTGTTGATCCGAGTTAGAAGGAATATTTTGATTTTTTAATATGAATTTTGTTAAACAATAATTGTTAGTTACAAGTATTTTAATGTCTGAATCTCACAAGAACTCATTCAACGATACATTGGCATTGTTGCTTAAGTGCTTATGTTTGAAATACTAATTCGTTTCACAGCAATTTAAAGTACGTAGCTACTAGGCAATTCAAAGTTTTCGTAAGACTCGTGTAAAATATTAACCATTATCCCACACAGACTGAGCTCTCGCTGTAATCTACGCTAATGTTTCTCGGCAATCTAAAATGTATTCCGCGAATCTTAACAAACACGTTAATATTTAAATATTCTTGAGTGATCGCGAATACTACGCAGGCATGAAAATTCGAACCTAGATTTAGGTGAGTTCTTACAAAACAAGGTTTTAATAAAATTGCGAAAAAGGTTTATAAGACGTTCAAGATCTGAATAACGGCGTATTTAAAAAATAGAGCGGTAAATTTTGAGACAGCAGTTTCTGTAAATATTCATAATACATATTGAAAAAAATATTTTTACATTTTAATCTTACGCTACGAATTTATTGTAATCCTTCACAATTTAAGAGTTACGCATACTTCAGTGACCAATAAGAAGACAGTTTAGATGTTCTATTTTGAATAGCCCAAGTCAGGTCAGTAAGCAAATAATCTAACGAAAATTAAAGAGAAAAGTTGAACACACACAGTACTTAAGATAAAGACATACCTTTGAACAAAATCTTGAAAATCGAAGTCAGTCTCAACAATAGCCGTCGTCTTATCCTCCTCATCTAAAACACAATTTTCTTTATAAAAAGCTACGTAAAATAAAAAAGTTGTGTAAATAATTGTATTCGCGTAAATCCATTACTAACCTTCTTCGTCGTATTCAGAATCTTGGGATTCGTTGACTTCGTCAATTTCTGTAATAAAATTCTTACGTGAATATGTACGTTAATAGATTCTGAAATTCGCCTTAACAACTTTTTCAAAGGCATTGAATATGTCATAATGATTACAATTTTCAATATTATACAACGAATACTGAGATCAGCGAGTATTAGTATTCGAGACACACTCACGTACAACACACACATGCAAATAGACACACTTTTAATATTAAATTACTGTAGGCAGGATGATTTATTTTAAACTTTGTTTCATTAATAATGAAAATAGACCGTGGAAATTTGAAATGTCAGAGAAAGCTCTACGGTTTCAATTCCCGGTATGAGTATATTTTTAAAATCTTTCATTGTAATTAAAATAATGGAGTTTTTTCGAAAATAAATGAATTACGACAATGGGTAACAAAAAATCTATTATTATATGATCAAATTAAGTTTCATTATTTTATATTTTCTTTAGTTTTCGACTACTATTCTCTGAAACTGACTATTCTATAGTAAAATTTTTGAAAGTCATCGTGCCCGAATTAGTTTTTCAATGTTGTTTACTTAGAAATCCGAAAGTTTTGCGAAACTAATACAAATTACCTGGAACAGCTGTTTCTACACCCAAATCGGTATTGTAAATAGTTTCTAACATATTAAGTTCTTCGTCTGTGGGAATGTCGCTCGTACCGAATATACCGTCTTCGGGCCACACTTCCCTACAATCATAACATTGTTAATAATTTAATCTTTCCTTCAAAGATTATAAATATACGTTTAAAACAAAGTGAAACATTTTTTTTTGTAAATTTTCAATGATCATAATATTATTTCATAACTATTATTATTAACTTCAAGAACATTAAGCTTAATAGAGATGAAAATAAATCTCAATAAATAAAATCAATCACTGAAAAACAAAACACGATAACAGTGAACATTAACAATTATTTGTCTCAGATGAATGAACTCATGGGCTGGAAAATATAGTAGTGAAAATATTTTTAAACTGCTTACATTAACACAAAAATCGTCTTTCTCAAATTTTTACTGTTGTATTTGTAGAAAATACCTAAAAGTTACATAGGCAAATAATAGAACATTTAATATTGCATAATGAACTATGAAATTTATCTCGGTGTCTGTTCTATATTTAAGACTCTCTGTGAAGTTTGTAGAGAACTAAGTTTATTATTAAACCAACACAGTACCTCGCAGCTCTGAACATTCCAACGGCATTTTCGAACTTATAGTCCCGCATTAACTTTTGTATGTTCTTCATACAATCTTCCCTGTAAAATAATTAACGTTTTTACTGATATAACACAAGGGGGCTGAAGTTTGTAATTAAAATAACGTCACCGCACCAACTTTGGAAGGATTAGATCTTGAAAGCTGTTTTGTTAAACGATTTTAAACGAAGACAACCGTTCGCGTTGCTTTTAATTTAATGCTACGGTTTTAATAATCTTCTTAGAATGAATCATTAGTGCTTAATTAGTGAGTTGATGTCGGTTTTTAACCGGGTTTTTATAGCATAAGACGATGTAACAGGAGTCGTGTTTAATTTATATTCAGCTATTATAAATAATATAATATGAAGTGAGTCGATATAGATTGGTTGACAAGATGTTAGTACGTACGTTAGTACGCACAAGTAATATGAACATTTAAGTTTTTTTCATGCTGATAATTCCGTAATGATAAAACCTCGTTTTTAGTATAAGTAGGTACCTACAAGTAAATCGTCAATCTACACTAATATTATAAAGATGAAAAATGTATATTTTTGTATGTAAGAATAAATTCAAAAAGTATTGAATCGATTTTAATAATTATTTTTTCATTAGAAAAAATAAAAAAACCTATTTATGCGTACGCCACATAAACTAATGACAATAGAACAAAATTATGTACAACGGGTTTTTAGGTCTTAGTAATATCTAAAAAAAGTCCGCGAATGCATATATCTAACTATCATAGTTTAGCCGCTGTTATGTTCATGAAAAATATTAAATCGTCTGAATGAAACGACGTTAAATGAGTTTCGTTTTGTTACTTCATAATATTAATTAATACATTAATTGTTGAAAAAATGATATCATACTTTTGTTGGTCTATAGGCACGTCGGAGGCGGCGTCGAAGGGCGGCGGGTAGTGGTGCACGTCCGCGCCCAGCACCGCCGCCAGCTGCGCGCGCGTCTCCTCCCACGGCGCCACGTGCACCGACACCGCCGACACCGCCGACACCGCCGCGCGACGCACTACACTCTCTGCAACACGGGTCACCGGTTAATATAATTTAAAAAAAAAACCCTAAAAATGTTTCTAGTGGTTTTTTTAATGATAGTAAATCAGATGATAAGCTATTACAATATTATTCCTTAATGCAATAATCACACAATTTATTATAATATAATACGTTTAATTAATTGCATATTCAATTGAATATATAGTAATTGTTAAAATGTATGTAACAATCTATTATATACACTCATTTTTAAATTAGGTTTAGTTACAATATATTTTTGTCTTCAACTAAAATAATAAATTAAATAACAAATTTTAATCAATATAAAATTAAGCTAAATTAAGGTGGTAAGCTATAACTATAACATAATATGTTCTCAGGAATTTATAGTGTATTTTGAACTCTACTATCTACTAAAAAAACATTGTCTGTAGAGTTTATTAATTAGATAATTCAGTTTCATGATATGCATGATAAAAATTATATGTAATAATATCTGTGTCGCGATACTCATAAAATAACAGTTCGGTGTCTCTACTCTAAAGCCTTACATTGTAATCAGAGTATACGAAACGCCTCGGTGATCGTTAGTCGCCCACGCGAACATTTCCAATCGATGTGAACTTTCAAATTATTTTTCGTTTCGTCCGATTAATAAAGGTTACTTTATTGTTCGATCCGATCGTTGAAATGAATGAACAAATTCAGAAGTTTCTATCTATACCTCACAACTTTACCCTTTATCATTAATTTATAAATTCGGACCCAATTGTTCTTATTGAAAAATATTTTCCAAACTCAAATAATATTTTCAATAGACTACGTTTAGATACGCTAGTACCTTTGTAAGCATCAGAACTTAATGAAGCAAAGAAATCCACGTCATGAAACTACTTGAAATTGTAAATTTAATATGTAAATAAACCGAATTTAGGAGCAAGCAAACCCAGTAAGTTAAAGCTTACCTCAAGTTTCAAATATGAATTTAGTTCAGCACTTCAGCAAACCTTATTTTCAGACATGTGTACAAAATTTACTAACTTAAGTTGAGTACATTCAGTAAGATAAATATTTGTCAAATGTAAATATTTTAAGAAAGTAAACATTTACTCACTCTTAGATTTGGATTTCTTTTTCACTTTCTTTTGAACTACCAAACCAGTTTTCTTGCAATAATGTTCTAACATTTTTAGAAACAAATGAACAGTCTCTAACAAATCGACTAAATACGACCTAAAATAAAAGCAGCATTTTTGTATTAATTGTTAATATCGTGAAAATGGTGAATTTTTTAAAGTCAATGTGTAAGTAGAAATATTCGTATAGAAATAATATTTTCATAAAAGGTTGTAAACAAAAAAATCAAAAGAAATAAATACCTACCGTGGCATTTTGTTTTCATCATAATTAAGAAAGGTGTTGAGCACGAATTCTCTATATTCTAAGACGTAAAATATATTACTTTTCAATACTTTCGCAGATTCTTTGACAGTGGGATCCGTACTTTTTTCCATCTCTAATAAAGTGTGTAGGAGTTCTTTATAGGCCCTGAGAGCTAGATGCAACCTCCTTACCCAAACACTGTACTTCTTTTTTTCAAGTTTAATCATATCATAGTATTTCTCCATTTGTTGTTGTACGTAATGAAACATTGGGACTGACATTGTTTCACTGAAAATCAGTAATAATTAGAAAATGTAACGATACATTTTTGCCGAAGAAATGATGCCGAATTTTAGACATTCGCGAATGCGATTATTCATTTTCGACATTCGTATATCCCAATGATGACCTTTTAAACAAAAATTCAAGATTTTTCGAATGAATGTAAAAAAAGAAATTGGTAAATTTAAATAATTTAATTCGACTTTTTTTAATTAGTCGCGAGTATAAATTTTGCGCCATTATAATTTTTAGGATTGAGCCCTACATATGCACATAATATGCACATTATTATGGTATGACTAAAATATCAAAATGATTTCATAATGCGAAAACAAGTATTTGAGCAAATAATTTTGTAATTACATTTTTGAGTACCAAGGTCGAATCAATATCGACTTTATTATTGGTACTGTTACATCTTTACTGATAGTCTGATACGTCGTGAATTATCTTAGAACATTTATATTTTTTTGCCTACAGTGACAGCATCCATTTTTAAGAAAAACATTTTTTTTCTCAGTAAAGCTGCTGTAATCTTATTGAGTGGGTCGACCTTACTGCTAAAGGGCTTACAATCCACTTAGATTTTTTAAAATTGATTTGCTTTACAATAGATATTTTCATATTATTAATAATAGCTATTGTAGTTGTGGATTTTTGTTAAATAAATAAAAAAAAATTAAAAAAATAGTGTAATAGTATATTAATAATAGTAATATTATTAATAGTGACGGTAACCACTTCCTATCAGGTGGGCCGTTGGCTCGTCAGCCTACATGGCAATAAAAAAAAAAAATTGGTATACAGGGTGAATCTGTAACTTTGCCCTAGCTGAAGAGCCACTTTTATTTTTCGAATTGGTTCTTTTTCAATATCATTTGGAAGTCCCCAACAATATTAGTACATTAACCACTTCAGCTGGGACAAAGTTACAGATCCACCCTATATGTAGAAAAATAATAAGTGGAAGATTCAGAGTTTCATATGTAATATTTTATTGTAAAACCATAAAATACATCATACCTGATCAAACCAACTTGAAAATTGTGTCCTCTATTGAATTCCATGAAGAATTTGACTGCCCACAAATAATAAGACTCATCATTTTGCTGAGCCTTGGCTCTGACGAGTACATCTTTTACATAATGCATTAAAGAATTATAAGACCCATTTAAGAACTCTATGCAAAATTCTTTTAGGAACAATCTAAAAAAAAGTTAAATTAAAAAAAAACGAAATTAGTCTATAAATTATTACTATTAATTTAAATCACTTAAAGTCCGTTTGATTAAAGTAAAATTGTTTCCTTTATACGGTAATAACATGTGATTTGAAGTCCCTTAATTACCTTATTGCGAAAGCTGATCGTCTTTCTAGCATGCCACTTTCAGTTGGTCTTCTGTTTTTAGGTTTGACCAACTTTGATCTTTTTCCTCCACTAAAATCTAATTTTGAAATATTATTCAGTGGTTTCAAACTGATTATTTCATTATCCGATATAGATTTCATGTTCTGAACCACATATGTTCCTCCAAAACGAGAATGTCTATCATAAAATAAAATAAAAATTAATAATGTATTTAAGTATTGTTGATTTTTTTTTTTTACATTTTAAGGTTTTAGTACCTTGTAGCTGAATACTGCTTAATTTTATTGACCCTTTGTTTATTTTCTAACATTCTTAATGACAATAATTCTTGTTCATCTTTTAATTTTTCATCAACACTTCTTTGTAAAGCTGCATCAGCTAGACTACTTGGATTTTGTTCCCGCAACAAATGTGAGATTATTTCTATGATATGCATAAAATATTGTTTTTCATTTTCAGATGACATGTATAAAATTATATCTAAAATACCAGATTGGTTTAAACTCCATAATACCTGAAACAATATTAAAATATAGTTCTGATAAATATTGTGAATTTGGCTTGTTTTTAAAATGATAGCAAAAAGTAACTAATACTTTTAGATTTATCTATTTATTTAAGATAGAATAAAACAAATAGAAGCACACCTGATCATGGACACTAGCATCATTTTCAGGCCTTCTTTCTCTATCCAAGTCAGCAGGAACGTGTAAAACGTTCCTGATCAATATTAATATTCTTTCAATTATCAATCCTGTATCTTCATCTCGTTCAGACCAATCCTATCAAAAAGAACTTGTTAAGATAAATTTAATATCAGTAACTATTATTTTATGTAAACTTTAAAAAATGACAACATTTTAATATAAATATTAAAAAATAATTGGGGAAAAGCTACAATTAACTTCATAGAATTCAATCAGTCTACTTACAATCTCTAGTATCTTTGCCAGTTTTTGTGAGAAAACATTCCATATGTCTACTTTGCTGAATGCCTCTTCTTTGTAGGCTTGGAGATGTGTGAGTATTTGTAAATAATTATGTCTAGCAGTTCTTTCACTAGGTACTTCTTCTCTGTACAGCAGAAGAGCTGGATTTGTTAAATTAACTAAAAGTCTGCAGAATAATTAAATGTAACATTATCTTAATTACATTGCTGGGTACACCAAATTTGTAAATAATTATTTACCTTAAAGTTACATCAAATAATTCCGCATTCTCCCAGTGATCAATTAACATTGGAAGTAAGTCGGTTTGTAACACTTTAGTTTGGCCCAAATGCCTTCTGATTTCATGATCTTCTCCATCACGTCGCAAGTATCTAACAAGATCTTTAACAGTGTTTAATGTAAACTCATCTATTAAGTATTTACCAGTTTTTTTGTCGAAAGTTCCGAGAGCATTGCAAGTTGCAGATAGTTCAGCTGATAATAATGAAGACATCTTCTAAGCGACGTGTATACACTTATTTTTACATCACTTCTATATTTTATTTACAAATAACATTTTTTATTATAATGTTTGTTTCAAACGCTTCGAAATAAATACTTAAAATAAAGTTTTTATTTTGTTTTTTTGGATAAACATTTGTTTTTGACATCGACATTCGACAGTCGACACCGTGACGTTTAAAAGCCCGCGAAATAAATTTTCGTTCGGAAACTACCTTTGTGTCTAATGTTTTTCAATTATTAAGTAAATTAAAAAAGACAAATGTAAATACTATTTACACTAAAAAACATTACTTTCCATTGCTGCTGACTAAAGCTGCCGTTATAGTCTTATACGCAACTTTAGGTTTCCTTAATTTGTAGAAATTGAAATGTTTAAAATAAGATATTGTATTCGTCCTTAGATGACTCGTTATTAAGGCGATCAGAATATAAGAAGAACCATTATTAACACCAATTAAACCTTATGGTATACCTTATTAATAACCTAAAATATGTTGCAATAGTTTACAAACACTTTTAAGAAGTTATAATTAACTTCTTGAATTAAGACTATCTGTCTTGTTACTATTCAAAATACCGCCTAAAATTTTTCTGCCCTTTCGTTCGGAAATCAGAAACCAATTCGAACTCCTGCGTTCGAGAACTTACGCCGCAGTCTAAATAACAATTATTTTAGCTTACTTATTTAATTAAATGATGTTCTGATTGCTATAAGCGGCTGTAAAGTTATTAATATACCTAGAGGACTTTTGAAAGAAGGTATAGTATATAGGTTATAATTTTTAAAAATATTTTTTTTATAATTATGAGAATGACCGTGTTCCATTTACGAATTGATATCAATTATTACTTAAAAATATTGTCCAATGTCTGCTTTCTAATAAAATCAGATCGGGCAGACTAGCCCATAGGACGTACACGCTAATAGTGGACCTTGTTACAAACTGCTTGACCAACTTCCCAAAAGGAAGAAAAAGGAACATTAAAATGTTTGTTGCCTCTTCACTTTAGTTTGACTGTACCGATTAGAATGATTCTTGTTTCAGATGATCTTACGATAGATAACAGCCCCTCATTGCCCTGGCATTGCAGAGGTTCATGAGCGACGGTAACCGCTTACCATCAGGTGGGCCGTAGGCTCGTTTATCTATCTCGCAATAAAAAAAAAAGATGAAAGGTGATAGTGATCGTGGGGTTCGATTTTGTTTTAACTAATACAAGTTACACAAATCCACCAAATTTAATTTTGTTCATGAGCATTTAATTAAATTGTAAACACCTACCAACTAGTAAACTATTAGTTAAACTACGCATACTGAATACTAAACCGCCGTAAATCTTGGGTTTTGCGTGGTGGCTATTGCTAGCGGGACGAGATAATCCTGTCTATTGGTGCTATGCCAGAACTTATCCTGAACATTGGCCGCCCGCCAGGGATAATGGTTCCGACATCCAATGGATTTGCGTACAAAGGACAATGTAAGCCTTCATAGTAACAAATTAGTAAAATGTAGGTACTTGGTATAAGGTAGTAAGGAGTAAGGACGTACCTAAATAAAAATAAAGTTATTTTCAAGTTCCTATATTAATAATTTTGTAGTGAAATTGTGTTTGGACTTTACGTACTAAGTTGTTGATTTTTAACCAATGTAGGTCAAACGTTGTATAAATATTAGATATTTTAATTTTAGTAATTTATATGTTTGTGCATTTTCTTCTTCTGCTGCTTCTGAAGATTAAATAAAAAGTAATAAAAACGAATAAACTAATTAGGTACCTATTCCTGTTCTTGTTCTTTTCGTGGGATTTCAGTTCCTGGCAGGCAAGATATATTAGGTAAAATAAATGCCAATATCTACCTTCCAGGTCCCACCTGGTCCATTTCGAGGTGATAGGCGATTATTGTCACACTGCAGCAATCCCAAACACTACGCTTTCACAATGTTAAAATTCGTCTAAATCCGATAGTTTAGGCTTGAAAAGAAAACATACCGGCTGACAAGATTTACCAACTTACGTACTTTCTTATTTATTTATTTGTATTTCTTATTATTTTAAGTAAGTAGATATTAAATGTAAGTTTTTTGGCTAGAGAAAATCTCCAAACTTCAGACCAGGTTTTGTAATCGACAGGCGGTTTCTGCAGTTAGAGTACCTAGTGTTGATATTCACTGCTAAAATCTCATTTTCACGCTAATACTGAAATAATAATAAAATCTCGGAAATTATTAACGTATTTACTATTTTATGTTATTCTGTTTGATATTGTAGTCACATTGAACACAGATAAATATAAAAGTTATGATAAATGTCTTTGATTGAAGAATTCAGAAGAGATGCTTAGATTGGTAGATAGATAATTTTAATAATAAAATATAGGCATACTATAGACTAAAATTGAAATTAAAAATTGTGTCTGTAATACTTAAACAGGTACCTAAGTACTAAATAACTGCAGAGAATTAATTTATGTCTGTTTCGTATTAACTGAGTCGGGCTGGCCGAGGCTGCCGATGTTATCTATAAAGAGCTCGCTGCATTTGATCTGAGTTCATAAAGGGGATGGTTTTCAATTAACGCGTATCGTAATAGCGTTTTTTTACATTTGATATCACAAACACTCGCAATTGTCAACGACCTCTTAGGGATGTTGTGCATGTCGACTTTTGGACATTTATAGCAAATATTCATTTTAGACATTGCGAATACGAATACGTATACAATAAGTGATTTTATTTGGAAAACGGAAGGTCGTAGACCTATCGTGTAAAGGTTCATTTGAAATGACCGAGGACTGAATGAGGAGGAATGACTGAGGACCGAGACCATTATTTTGGCTCTATCAGATTCCCTCTTCATACACATAATTTTAATCTTAATTCCGAGAAGGTATCTCATATTATTCGCATCACTTTTGCGAATAAAAATATTCAAAAAACATGTGAATATTTTTCAAATAATATAATTACAATTACTATAATTGTTTTGTATGTTTCCTTGAACACAAATATTTTATGTTTCCTTTGCCGAACTGAACGAAGGTCCTACCTCCTGAAGAAAATTAATGTTTATAGCGACAAATTTAATAGTCCTTAGATTTTACTCATCAGATTGTTTGTCAGTAGCACTACTTCCTAAAAGTTACCTAAAAATAGATTTAAAAAAGATACCTATCTCTCTGTCTTATAAAAGTTAAGTTATAAAGAAGGTACCTATTATAGCTATCCGAGAAATAAGTTCCTAAGATAACATCGGATGTAAACCAGCTGTATAATTAGAAATGTTTATTTATCAGCACAAGTTTCCGTTTCCTTGAGTAAAGAATAATAATATTAATTGCCTTCTAACTCATTTCAGAGAATTTTATTTCAACTCGTAGACCCTCGCTCTTGTGACCCTTTCCCCGTTATGTACACAGTCTTTGATACTTTTAATTGATATTTGGTTTTAGGTTAATTTACTGAATCCAAAATAACACAACGGTGGTAAAAGAGAGATTAAGGATGATGGTTACAAATATACATGTGCCCTATAACAGGGTACTGAGGTAGATCCTTCCTGACTTGATAAAAACAGCAATTAACACGCTTTTTGTTTTAGATAGGTACGCTTTAGGGGATGAATTACGAGCGAAATTTGTTTTGTAAATGATGTGTTTACTTGGCTTCCGTATGTTGTAGGATAAGGGATTGTAATTTGGCTTAATTGCGTCAATTAGTTGAAATTGTTTGGGATGAAGACTGACGAGGGCTGCTATAGCGTTTTTATTATCAACAGTTAAAATAAGAGTTCGCGATTCTCTTAATTGCTAATAGTAATATCCGTAACTAGAGTAGGTTTTCGAACATGCACCTTTTTTGTAATCTTCGTAGTTTATCAATTGTTTATTCTTTGCAGAATACTCTTACTTAACCTGAAGTTTAAATTCTCCGTGTAAATACTTGTTTGCAGGTGTCTACTCTAATTACGATCTACTGATCGATATATTCAACTAAACTACAAAAAAATCCAACATAGATTTTCCGACTTTTTTGAATTTGCATCAACCTGGTTCGTGATCCTGCTATGCGTACAATATTATTTATCTCGTTATGCGGTCGATTCGGTGCGGTCTACCACAGATATTTAATACAAAAATTAATAGTAAAAAATATTTTACTTTTCCTTCCTGTAGTAGAAGCGGTTGACTTGTTAATTGAAGCTTCTCATTAATCGCAATTCCCGAGACGGTGTCTTTCATTATCATTCCTAGGTCAGACGGTCGTTAAACTGTTTGCGATGCGAGAATATTACTACTATAAACAAGTTACAAAGATATATTACTTTACATTGAGCAAAAACAGTTGACCATAAGACATTTCAATAATACCTATAACCAAGGATTATTTCAGATAAAACAAAAAGTAAAATTAAGTAGCTAAGTGAATTATTTAAACGATTCAATCTTTAACTGCACGAAGCGGAAAATCCATTTGCTCACCATTTTTCTCTTCTATTATGATTTACTTTTTGCAGTCGCAAAACTTTTTGCGACGAATAAAAGGGTTTACTCACGGTCGCGAGACGAAAGACCCCGTACTCTTTAGGGACCCCGAGCACAATGAATGTGGCATAATGAAACTGTACCCGTAGCGATTTTATCATTTATTACTCACTGAAGCTACTCAGCCTGCGTATCTATTACAGAATGATTTGAATTGTCTGAAAGTGATTTATTATTCATGAGGATAGAATAAGTACTGATTTTATTGAAAGAGAATTTCGTGATCCAATTTATACCTAAAATACATTAATTTGCTAAAACTGTGTTAAACTAGGGTTATGAAATATAATTTATCATTTATTTTTCGTTCGTTCATGATAAATTGCAGATCTGTTCACAATGTATTAGGCATTATTGGTAGTATCGTAAACCATTATAACATACAACTTTAACACGTCCTAATGATAGGTAATAATAAACACAAAAATAACATAGCAATAATTACCTACAACATTTAGTATATGGTTTATCGTTAATTAATGATATTATTGTTTTATACATATTGTAATACCTAATAGAAGCTTGTATCGACTGTTGGGTTTATCGGTGCAGTAACGAATGGTCAGAAATAAATACCTCTGTATTCAATTTATAATTTTACAGATATGTATTAGGTTTCCAGTTATTTACCCATTAATTTAATGTTACTAAAATCCATAAAACGTTTTTAACAAAGTGTTTGCGAGGTATTTGGAAAGGAAATAAACAAAAATAAATAGGTCTTCTTAAATTACAGCTCATTAGGAAAGGCGGCGTAAATCAGGCGGGGAAACGATTGTAAGTGAACGCAGCGAGTGCCTCCTCATGCCACGGTGCCACCCTAACTACCACCTTCTGGCATTTTAACGTTGTCATCTAAATTGTACGAGTTACGTCTTTCTAGCTATATTTACTTTTCCTTGCAGAGTCACAGCTCCCATTTATGTCATTTGCGACGAATATGCATCGTTGTACATTACTTTAATATTTCATATGCCTACATTTAAAAGCTTTTGATGTTGACCTATTCGTCCGTAATAATTTCTGTTCCTGCTTGTTACTTATTAAAATTGTAAGCGAATGGGATGTTACATTATTCCATAGGTACATGTGTTTAAATTTTAAATTGGTTTTATAAAACGTGTGACATAAATAGGTCGGTGTGGAATTATTATTGCTACATTTAAAAATAGGTATACCTATTCTGATTCTGTTGATGTTACTAAGTGCAGTGAAAGTGAAATTGTGAATTTAGGTTGCGCAAATGAATAGGTATTGATATTTGTATGATTATTGGTAGGTATTGATGCGATGTAATTTTACCCTAAACTAATACTAGTCATTTGGTATATTGTTATTGTTATTAAAAAACAAATAGATAATCACGTCCTAAACATAGAAATTAAATATTTGTAAATATCATTATGTCACCAAAACAGAAGTTTACTAAATTATAAAATTAAAAAGCTTTTAAGTACAAGCTTTTAAGACAAGTAAAATGAGTCCAAACACGATGAATCCAGCTTGTTTAGTATAGGAATTCCTATGGCTGGCTTTCGACACCATCTTCACATCAGCTGCATTTACATTGTCATGCAATATATTATGTCTGCGTGCAAATGTCAGATCAATCGACAGTTTGTCAAAATTAACTTGCAGGATTCCACCAGAACTTGCGTAGTTATATACGTACACATGTGCTCCCTAGAGTGCATTGTGCAAGCTTATTAATAAGACTAGCAAGGCCGTAAAGCTGTTTTATTTATTGTCGTTAGTCAAGCCAGGCAATAAAAGAAGTGGTCATCCGTCAGACTGTGTAGTCCTCAGTCAGAGGAATGTAATCAAGACATTCGTCACAGACAGTCACAAGCCCGCGGGGCACATCGCTCAAACCAAAACCGTGCCAGCATACCGTAAAAGAATGATTACATTTTTGCGTCTGAATGATGAGGTTTTTTTTCAGAGCTCTTACATGGTAAGTACTTCCGAGTTTATGAAAACATATTACAGTCCATTAAACATTGGATACTTCATTACGCATAGCTTATGTTATCCGATTATATTTTTGAACACTTACAAAGAGTACCTATATTTGTTGTTGATCTCATGAGATTCTAAATATGGCATAGGAACTATTTTCTTCATTCAATAAACGATGCGGTAAGCTTCTGAGAACATTTAAGCCGTGTCACTGACTGCTGGGCATTCATGCACGAACCTAAACGTTACTCATTTTTCTATAGTTGGAGGAAAATTGCTGTCGTATTTTCGGCTCACATGTCCTTAAACCGGAGACAACGAGATTATCCGCGGGGAAATAAAACGAAGACACGAGTATCATCAATCTTTTCCCCAACAATCTTGTTGATGGAACTAACTGAATTGGTAATTATCTTTAAAAAAATCTACCGTAAAAACTTTCTGGAATTTCTAGTATTTTAACGGCAATTATGCTTTAGAACTTTAAAATTTAAAGAATATTTACAGTAGCTTACCAAATACCAAATTTAGTATGTTTATAAGCAAAACGTCGTGGAATTCGCCTTACACTGAAGTTATAAAGTTGAAATTATGAAATTGTAATTGTTCGTAGTATAAAAGCTATAAAAGTAATTACGGTTGAATAAGTAAAAGTTGGCCGCATTCCCACAGCCGTCGTCCTGGACTAGCAAAACTTGTACCAATTATGACTACGGTGACCATGGTAACGAAATTTTAATTTTCCTTTCTTCTTTAGTGGCTTCGAAAGTACCAGACACTAATTGGTTTCATTAGATAGGTATAATATGAAGTTCTTAGTATTAAATTGAAGATATTAAATTTCGCAATCTAGTTTCATTATTGTGAATTTATAATATTGTTTACAACTGATCAACATTTATTGTAATCTTCCATCATTTAGTCTCTTTGCTTCAACATTGTGACATCTTAAGAGCAATTAGGTTTTGAAGAACGTAGATCATGTTGTTGAAGCAAAAAAGCGATTTGAAATTGAAATATCGAATTCGGTCAGAATGTGATATTTAATTTAAAAATATTAACATCAATCTGTGATTACTATAACAATACACTACACATAAATTAGTTTAACTTAGTTACATTTCATAATAGAAAATAGTACCTAACTAACCACCCACGAGCAAAATATTATTTCTCCGTGTACATAAAGATCAGGAAACACTTAAAGTAATTAGTCGGCCCGTGTCCCCGATTATTATAAAGTTTGTGAACGCGTACGTGCAGGGCCACCCTGTTAATACCGAAAGTCCTCCGTTAAGGGGCGTCGCTAGGTCTTATCTCTCCGCTTCCGACGGCGTTGACTTACATTTAATTGTCCAAGTTTTATTGTAGCCACCCTAATGGCAATATTGAGGCAAGAACTGATACCGAAGCTTTGAATAACATTACTGATACCGACTTATAACTAGTTAAGTGCGTTTCTTAGTAGGTTAATGTTTTTTTTAATATAAAGCGAGAAGGATAAACTCATTTTACTGAGTGAACAACCAATCAGTGCAACCTATTTAACTAGGGATAGGTACTACCTTTTCGCCGAAAATTATTTGGCCGATTATTACTTGCCAACCAACGTCCTACTATTCACTTTGTCGACTAAAGATTGCTAAATTTTTGTTTGAAAACGTTTCATTTGGTAGAATTATTATTAAGCAGATTATTGTTATCGCAAAAAACGTTTTGGGGTATTTATCTTTTGCCAAATTATTTATTACGCCAGACAACTTTTAGACGAATAAAGTTTTGTCTATGTAACAGTTACCTTTTCGTACATTGATATAATGATAAAAAAAGCAATTATACATGCATTTTTCGAAGTTCAGATGAAATCGAAAGGCATTGGTTAGGTTAGGTTGGTATGCTGTTAAGCAATGCCATGACCAAATCGCTTTTATTTCACTACACAGGAAATTTAAATATGCTTAAAAATAAGTGACCACTTACCCACATTATTATTTGATAAACAATAAACAACTACATGAATATTATTATTACATGAACAGCTAATTATTCATAAATTGAAAGTTGCCGTATTGAAAAAAGTCATTCTATAACGAAGACCAAACGTTAAGTTGGCAACAATGAGGTTCGGGAATAAAAATATTAATTCTGTTAAGTTGGCAAATGATTATTCTATAAAATTCTACGAAAAGTTGGTTGGCAAGTAATCATCAGCTAAATAACTATAATCGGCGAAAAGGCAGAGATCCATTTAACTAATTAGGCACTGTGTTTGTTGTTAACCCCTATCTATACTAAAAAAGATACCCATTTTAAAACTCAAAGACATCATCAAATAATTGAATGTTGCTATTTCATTTAATAAAACATCCATTTCTCGAACAGAAAAGGAACAATGTTTTCTTTAAAGTGTCACGAGGGGTTATAACCGTATAAGTCGTAAAGTTAAAACCTTAGACTGCAATAAGGCGGCCATCGCATCATGATGCTGCACTGAACTAGTGCCCGGAGAACAATTCAATTTATTTTTATAGCACACGCTGATCCGTCCGACAGAATCAACTCGCTGAAAACTAATCATCAAGGCTTGCTCAGTTTGAGCTGCTTGCTTATGGTTTTATATTACATTATAGAAGAATCACTAAGATTAGATACGTGTAAAAATTTATTAATTTTGAAAACTTTCTCGTAATTTTCTTTCTGAAGGCATTCGTTTTGAAGAAATAATTTAGAATAAATAAATAATCAAAACCGTTAATTTTAGTAAATTCTGAAATATCAACGGGCAATATAAAAGTATAATACTTTTAGATTAGATAAATACCTATTCATGTTTGCGTAGAATCACTTGTAGCATCCCAAAAACATCTCGTCCCGGGAATCTCCCCTTGGTAAATCACTCATGTAAGTAACTAAACCAAGAAACCAACGTAGTTTGAAAAATTGTTCTCGGAGGAAAACCCTCACTGCAACCTTTTTGTGTTTTTTGTTCGCCTACAATTCTAAGACCTTCAATTTAGTTATTCAAAGCTAAATAACTATGAATAATAGATAGGAGTAGAAAAACCGAAATATTTTTGTTTGACTTTTTTCAAATATTCATAGCCGGCAGTAGGTTGACTGACTTCAAAACGAACAAAGTATTTGCCGATTTTACGATTTCTTTTGGATCTTACCTAATTGCAAGTAGGTACAACAATTAAAACAAACAATGTTGAATAATTTCAAGTGAAAGATTCTAGATGATATTTACGGTACTTAAGTAAATGAAGATGATATTTCTAAAATATGTCTAATGTAACAGCGTACTTACGTACTTTTGGAATTACCTATTTAAAGTAGGAAAAATAGTCTCTAATATCCATTTCTGCTCAGAAATATTCACGCCATACTCAACCAAAGCGTGGAATAAGATAGGATAACCAATATTTATCACAGTTCAGTTGATTCAGAACATTGATCTCACTTGGTAAGGCGAGTGGCGGCATCACGCTGTGTCTTATACGGGTCCCACTCTTACAACTTAATAAATCACCGGCTTCTTCAAAAGATCCTCGTTCTGACAATTTACTATCGCATTTCTCATATTATTGTAGTAATAGTATGTTTGCGGAATGTAAATGATTGACGGATGCATATTAAAGAAAATTAAAAAAAAATTTGGTACATAGTTCTATTGCTATACCCCAACTCGATAATACAGATCTTGCAGACGAAGTTGCGCGTCCCACTAGTGAAAAATACTTATTAAAAGTAACAAGCACGATATTAACAAAGAAAGTTGTTTAATTTTCGTTGATAGAGAAACCAAGTAATATACAAACGTTGATTTCGTGGAAATTAAAAGTAAATTTTAGTAAATGTTTCCATTAACTCAACAGTACGCGGTAAAACCGCTACCACTGAAACCAGTTCTACAAAATACGCAACTAACTGTTAATTCACTGATATTCGCTTTAATTAAACCGTTCCCCAAAGCCTGAAAGTAACGTGATTTTCTGAGCATCAATTATGAAATTGATCTTTATTAGACCAAAATAATAGACTACGTACACGCGTTTTGGTTGTTCTACGTTAATTAATTCTCCAGCCGGGTATTTGTGTTACTTATGTGGAATCTCAGTTCCACATTTATTTTTTTATGACAGTTACTTTGTATGAGAGTTGTTTGGAAAAGTTACTATTATAATATGTTTACCGCAGTAAAGACATGAGAGTAAAAAACCACATTAAGATTAAATTAATTTCATTTGCTATTTACCTACTTTTTTACAATAGAATATTCAGTGTGTTAAACAACAACTACTTAATGGAATTTATCAAATCGATACTAGATATAACTAAAAGTCATTTTTCAAACCTCATCACCATTGAAATAGGTTAATTTAGAAAAAAAAACTAATACCTACACCATAACACGTCCCTTACGTACCTACATCAAATCGTTAATTTTAATCGCAAAAAGCTGAATCTTTTAAAAGTTGCTCAAAGAGCATTGGTCAGAGCTAGAAAAAAAATTGGGACTTAATGGGAATTAATATGAAAACGAAATGTTAGTTTCAAACGTTTTTTTATAAATTAACACAATTTTGTGAACATCCTCAACCGATATTCACATACCTAGTTAGCATCACGTGATAGCACTTTACGGATGAACCAAAATACCTCGTAAACGTCAATTACTGCTCATTAGGGTTGTTAATATGCATTTTCGATATTCGCGAATGCGAAAGGTCAACATTCTCTGTAGACCTTTTCGACAAACACTGCAGCTGCTGCTCAACAGCTGCATCCTCTTAAGTTACTATACAATAGGTACACCTATATTTTACCTATATTAGGTAATAGATATACTAGAAAGGAAGGATGTAATTTTCTCTCCTCCACCAAATATTGAAAAGTCCCCACAATTAATCTTGAGAATGTATAATTGTAATGTTATGGTGTTACAATAAAGTGTTTTGTATTGTATTGTATCGATAATAATATAACATTATTCAAACACTCGCGGTTTTCTATGATACTTTCACATTTCATAAATTAAGGAATGTGAAAAACTTAATTTATATAAAACGAAACTTAAATCTTATGTATTTACTCTAAAATGAAATGTCTATGTCAGAAGTTATTAATTAAGCATGTTATGTAACAAAATCTAATATATAAAATTCTCGTGTCAAAATTTTCGTTGCCATATTCCTCCGAAACGGCTTGACTGATTTTGATGAAATTTTTTATGTTTATCCGGTATCTATGAGAATCGACCAACATCTTCCACTCCTTAATTTTATTTTTATTTTTTCGACGCAGACGAAGTTGCGCGGGGCAGCTAGTACTATGTAAATCACATTGTAAATTTTTGTTAGTTCGTATAAGAATAAAGTTCTTTAAAACTAAACCATTTTGCCAGTTCAAAATGCATGAAAGTATAATAATATAACATCATAATTTCTTGCGATGCGAATACGAAAATTCTTCACATCCCTACTACTCATTAGTTTGTCTGGAATCGCCAGTCCACAGTAATTGTCGAGTGGAAAGCTGTGCAATAATGGACATTCTATGTTATCTCCGGATACTTTTGGTCTATTTTGGAAAATATTCAGAGTGTAGAGATTTATATCTTGTGGGAAACTATTTCCAAGATCTACCTAGGCATATATTTATAATCAGTATGTTTATATAAAACTAAATTGTTGTTGTTTTGAAACTACTTTGTACGTTGATTTGTATTTAATAATAATTACAAGGAGGTACTAACTGGAACCTATAGTTCGAAAGTCTATTTTTACTATTTCTAGTGATAAAAAAGTCGAATCGATTAATCACCTAGGTTCGTTTTATAATAGTAATCAATCTATCATTTGTAAAGATTATTGTGCAAAACAGTTATAGGTAGCAGGTGCCAGATATTTATTTATTTATTTATTTAAAATGGAAGTTCGGTTGGATTTTGATAGGCAATCGAAAAAGAGAATCATAATTAATCCAGCGCACTAAACAATGGATTTGTATTGTAAATACAAATTCTTATGAAGAAATATTTTTGTACATAAAGTTTGCGGGAAATATCGTCGAGTTTGCGTATATAACTGCCCCGAAGACCGAGGTTATGTCGCCGTCGTGTACTGACGACTAAATATGATATTTTAGTTGCAAACAGAAATCGTACCGAGTTTTACGAGTAGTGTAGTAAGTCCCACACAAACCCATGCAAATTTTATCGTTCTACTGAACAAAGCCGCTCTGGCTTGGTTGGTTTGATTATAATTTATTATTATTCACTTACCTACTTGGCAACATATTGTAATATGTAGAGTACTTAGTTAGCGTGTACACAACTTTGGGATGTTAACATACTCAAAACTACGCAAATATAGACTCTAAGTTTAATTAACTACTTGTAGTACTTTGAGGTTCGATAACAGAGTTTGCAGAAAATTTAATGATTATTATAGCTATCTCAGGATTTATTATAGATGCTCTCTATATTGTTCGTTAATTAACATTTGTTCAGAAGAGTTTATTGTTTTATTATGCTCGTTAACCTGTTGCTTTTACTTAAAGATCTTTTGTTTACATGCCAAGTAATCAAAAGGATTTTAAACAATAGTAGGTATCGCTTAAAAATTAAATAAAAATTCTGCGGTTTTTAAATGTTTTTTGTTTTTTAAACAAGGTATGTCGCAAAATACACCTAAACGCAAAGAATACAAGTGATTTATTTAAAAAATTACTGCATTTTATTTTACCCTTATTTTCAGTGAGATCAGTATTATGCAGATCAGGATGACGTCAATCTAACCCCTAATTGATGCCAACCACGACATGTCACATGCTCACTCCACCGCATAATAGATTAGGATTTATTGAATAATTTGAACCGTTATTAGCTCGCTACATAGTAAACATTAATTATTTAAAAAATGCAAGGCGTAAAGGCTTATTTATGTGATGAAATATTTTGATATTTATAATATAGGTGCTAGTACATAATACAGTAGGCAGGTAAATCTAAATATATAGAATATAATACACTTACTTTATGAGTTTAATATCTAAAGCTGAAGGTACAACATTTTCACACAACTTGTTCAATTTTATAGTTTACATTTGACAATAACAATAGAGATACTTATAATGCAGTAAAACACGTATCACGGCTATATTTCCAATATTCTTAATCATGTGAATTATTGTTATTCGTTAAATTCCAAAGAAACTATAAATTTAATTATACTTTAGGGTTGAGTTAAGGAAATCTTTCCACTTAAATGTCATTTAAGGTCGTTATTGTTGCGTTAGATTAACCACTAATCTGCGGCGTAAACCGCGAGCAAACATAAATAAACGTCGCGTCGCCGTCGTTTAAACATCGTCGCCGATTGCACCGAGATACAGCAAAGGATGGACTCCGGGAGAACGTTCGAGAGTTTACTCTATACGCCCCCTTGTTTGTCTGTCAACACAAATATTGAAAATCCATTAGCAACCACCGTTCGAGCGTAAAAAAGTCGATATTAAAAATAACAAAGAAATCGGGCCGTTCACAGTTCCCTTCGCAGGGGGGAGTTACTTTGAGCTGTTTGTTATTTGTGAGGCACGAGACTCGTTGGTTTATTTCGCGGATTATAGTCTCCCAGTTGGTGCTTTGATACAATATCAGTTTGTATCTATCTATATCGTAAGCCTGTTGTTTTAATTACAGCTCAATATGACGTCCTCGCTGTTTTTGAAGCACCTTTTTTGTGTTTTTTTTTTTTTTATATGCAGTGATTAATAATATTGTACTACTAATAAGCAACAATAAACTACAATTTATTTAAATTAAATCAGTCAAATTAATACAGTGAAATATTTGTCAAGTATAATATTTTATCATTAGCCTACCTGATGCTCCGAGAAGAAGAAAATATTTTTAGAATTTGTGTTTAGGTAGGTAGATACTAGGTAATATAAGCGTCTTATTCCTTAAGTTTGTATGATTTAATCATAGAAACAGCAAATACATGTGCCTCTACATGAACTGTCCCGAATGTAACGTAGTGTAACAATGCGGTACAAATTGGCAGTAGAGTGAAACCACGCGTGTGCGAGAGGAGCTCCGAGCTCCGTACGGTACATACGAGTATGTGCACAACGATGACTAATTGCGACTGACATAACTGGCGACAAACGCAACATTCCATGACTTTACCTAGTTTACCACATATATTATATGTATGTATGTATACGTATAAGTTAATTTACTCTACATTTAATTATTGTGATTACGTTCCTGTTTACATGTATAAAATACATCATTTACTAATTGAAAATAGTTTAATTACTGCTTTAGAATAAACGAAAGACACCAAAGCTAAAGATCAAATCAATTGTTATGAGAACTGAATAAAACGAAATTGTGGAAAATAAAAAACTACACATTAAAAATGCATAATAAAACCGCTTTGCTTTGTGTGCATTGATTCCTAGAAAATCATAAGTTTATCATAAGTTTAATTGACAATAAAATTTGTCTGTCTTGCAATAAAAAAAATTAAGTTAAAATCTACCTAAGTTTACTAAAAACATGCCACGTTACCACGTAAATGACATGTAAACAGAGGCATAAATTCTTGTTGTGATTATAACTTTCTTTTCCTTTAAATCGAATTCCCTGTGAGAATACACAATTTTTATTTTTTGTGATCAACAATGGATAAATTGGTTTGAGGTACAAAATTTTGATATGATTTGGCGAACGACAGCAGACATCATTATAGGTATGTTAGTGGTTAACCTAGTCTAACATTTTAAATTGATTGTTTAGAATATACCATGGGGTATTTATTAGTTTTATTTAATTCTGCATTGGCAAGAAGATTACACACACATATAAAAAAAAATATGATAGAATTATAAAAGGAGTGAGTAAATGAGACACCTCAACATCGTGCTGCACACATAGTTGCAACGCTGGCATTCTGGCGGAGCCCGGTAAGCCGTTTTGTAGGTAGCTTATTAATTACATCAATTTACATCTAACGTTGTTGTCGGACAATATGTTATGTATTATGTAGATGGTAATTTGCGAACGTACATATTATTATTACATACCTACCTACGTAAATAACTCTACATAATAGTGTTATAAAAATATATTTAAAAGTATCCATCTTCATTTTTTGTCGTTATTGTGCACACAATTTAACAGTTTAATATAATATAATTACGTACAAAGACGAGCTAAACTGTAAATAAATTCTTGTAGGCAATAATTAATTGTACCATGTCCTGTTTTTTTTTCTGCACAACCATTTTTAAGTAGGTACCTACATCAAGTAATCAAGACGATTTTTATATAGGTAGTATACTTCCCAGTTTAAAATACACCACAAAAATATAACACATAAAATCTACCTCAACTAAAACTTCTTTTAAAATAAGGTAATTCTGGTAATAAATCATTTTGTTTTCGCAAATTTCACTACTAATTAATTAGATACAAAGGCTAGTAGATTGGTATATACCCTTATAATGAATTTTCATTAGTATGCGTAATATGTACGAAAACAGTCAGTTTATTTAGTTCCAAATAATAGTTAGTTTAACCAATGTATGTTTATTCGTACCTTGAAAAATTCACAACAACTGAAAAAACAAAGAAATCTATCCTATAGGTACTAATATTATAAAGCTGCAGAGTTGCGCGAGTCACCTAGTCTTAATTTAAAATGAATCGCAAATTGTGTTGATAAGTGCATAACGTTCGCTTTTTACGGTGAGAAATGTTCGAACAATTGCCGGGAAATAAAAAAAAACGGATTATTTTATATGGATCACGCAGACGGCGTGGCAGGCAGGAGCTAGTTCTGAATAAATAAAGGAAAGTATAGTGAAATGAAATGAAATGAAATTATTTATTCTCAACGTTAATGAAATTCTCATGCTTGTTGATGTCAAAAGGCTACCACCAGTTCGGAATAAGAATTAACCACTGTCCTGAGAAGAACTGGCAAGAAACTCAGCGGGCATGTCTTTTTTTTTTGGCAAAGGAATAATAATTATTGTATTGAAAATAATATTTTGTCGTATTATATATTACGATAGATATAATAAAGATATATGACCTTCTGCTTCTGCGTAGATGATTTGTTAACACCAGGATAATCATACTCGTATGTAATTTAATTAAACGCTGTATTATCGAGTTCGCACTTAATATCCCGGGGAGATGTCACGTGGCTCGACTATGTTCGGGGAGTAAAATCCAGTTATCTTCGGTGATTGGACCCGTAACGCCTAGCAATGCGATTAAACGAGGGATCAATATCAAACTAAGTGGAACCGCGTATCGAAACAATATTAGATATAAGGTAAATGCAGCAATTAATGATATTGTTTCCACCAAATACTAGGGTTCGTCATTCCTTTGAATCAAATAATAATGTTAAATAAATAGAAGTTAATTCGTTTGTGAAAAAAGTAGCATGTGTGCGTGCGAGTGACGAAGATGTTTTTTTTTGAAGTTTCTTTATAATTTTCTTCCAACAATAAATATCTCTGTCAACTTTGTACCTACATATGCGTAGGTACATACATACATCTACAGTCTCTCGATAGTTTCTCATTGTGGTCGAATCAGGAGGAATGTTTCGAATTTCGATTCAGAGGAAACCATAAATAACGATTACGCCTGAAGTCGGTGCTTACGTAAGTCCAAAGTACACAAGCTATTGTTCTGTTATATATGATGAAACGTAAAGTAGGATACGGGGTTTTCAAATGTTCGATTGCTTAATACTTTCAAAACTTTCCACCCATTAACCGTAACCATTGTTTTCAAAAGACCTAATACTTTCATTGTACCCACTACGTAGGTTACATGTTACGCCGTCTTTACATAATGTCATCTGTATATCATATATAGGTACCTAATTAAATCTGTGCTCGCTTTCAAACTATTTTTTTTTTAATGACCATACTTAATTATATATTAAATCTAATATATGTAAATCTCGAGTCACGATGTTTGTCCGCGATAGACTCCGAAACTACTGAACCGATTTAAAATTAAATTGGCACACCGTGAGCAGTCTGGTCCAACTTGAGAGATAGGAGAGCTGGAAGATGATCACAGGAACTCCGTCAATAAGCAAGATAACTTAATCGTGTTTAGGCTCTAATGAAGTGTCCTGATGAGTACTTTGCGTAGAGGATGAACGTCAAGGTCTGACGATGGAGCTGGAAGATGGTCGCAGGAAATCCGTCAATAAGCAAGAAAACCTCATCATGTTTAGGCTCTAATGAAGCGTTCTAATGAGTACTTTAAGAAAATTCCCGGGAACAATTCCTATGCGACGTAGACGAAGTTGCGCGGGGCAGCTAGTCTTGTTTATAAAAATATATATTTATGATAGAGTTAGACCGTAAAATTTAACTAATTATAAAACAAAATAAATGTTAACGTTAAATGTGACAAAATTAATACGAATTTTGTCGAAGTTTGAGACGTCAACGACGATGAAAAGAAGTTTTACGGGCGCTGGTTACTAATAAATAGCTCACGGAAACAAACTGTACCGTTCAGTATACTCCGGAATTTTGAATTCAAACAGTAATAGAGAAAGATACTTCGACGATGGTGTTTGATAGCCTCCTGGCTCCAGATGGCTGCGAGTACTTTGAAATAAAAGTTTCGAGTGAGATCATGTATCACGGACCGACTTTATTCGCTGATCCTTTTATTCTTCTCAATGAAAATGTAACCCTATTGCCTTCAAGATACGATTCCTTAGTTTAAGGTCGAGTGATTTAACATTTTTGCTGAAGCGTTCTTTTTTGATGGAAGTACTCGCATTCCTGATTCGCACAAGAATTCATACAACGCTAAGTTTTTCTGAAGTAACGGCCATTCAAAGTTGTGTTGCGTAGTAAATAAATTATCATACGTGTGAGAAGTACCTGTCTTCATGATATAACTTGATTATACAATATGATATATACTTAATTATACAATTATACAATATTTTTATAACCTAGCAGTTTCACTCGTTAATCTACCTACTGTTGGATTCCTCACGGAAATTATTATTTTACCTAAAGTATGTAACAACTATTTTGTTTAATTTGCTCTAATACTACAAATTTATCCTCGAACTGATAATAATGATGGTAGAGAATTCCTTAAGCATGAAGTCCGCCATTGTACCATTCATACGCATAAAGTTAAATAAATAAATACCTAATGTTTAATTTTTTTATATTAGCAATTTGAAAAAAGTAGTCTAGAACACACAAAAGTATATCGTTGTTACCTATCTATTTATTATATAATATATTTAAAAAATTAAGTTGGGTTTCCGAGTATTTACCTAATTTAATTAGACTACTTTACCTTAATTCAAACAAACAAAAAATACAATAACATTTTACAACTTGCAGAATATTATTCTTTTCATTGAGGAAATTTTCATGTTTTTTTCGACCATCTTATTTGTTTGGTTATATTTTGGATGCCATCAAATCTACTTTATGGCGGATCAAAAGCTCGTCTATGGCTCTAGTCCCTTGCACTAAGACAACCCTTTCAACCGTTTCGGTTGAATTAACAAAGGATCAAACTAATCAGCACGGATTATAAACATTCATCTAAATTAATCCTTTTGAAAAGTTACTCAACACGTGTATATTTAGAAATACTAAAGTAATTTATGCTATTTATTTTTCCTAGGTACCTAAAACCTTTCCTTGATAGAAGCTACAAAGGAAGACTCAACTTCTCGCATAATATGTATTTCCCTCCTTTACATCTGATTCGAAAGAACTTCTGGTAAATCTTATTGTAAGTTAAAGTATTATTGAACAACGTTGGGAAAGCCGACAGTAAAACAAAACAAGCTCGGTTGTCTGACAAGCTTTCGTTTCCGCAACCTAATAGAATCAACATTGTGTGTGCTACTCGACACAATGGCAGTGTTATGAATACGTAACGAGACATTAGCCCGCATATGTTGTGAGCGTTTATTACCTACAGAAATATTACATGGTCTTTGCTAAACTCAAACATAATGTCCCAAAGGAACCCGTGGTACTTCACCGCCTTTGGTGAACTTCAGTGCAGTTTAAACCGATTGCGTCGTCGACCTGAACGCTCGCAGATCTAATTAATTAACGTAAGAGGCTTATTTACACTGGAGACAATTTAAAGGGGATGTTTTAGCGATAAATTTATATCTCACGGTTCCCGTGTTGCCCTAACTTTATTGAAATTTGCGAATGTTCACCAATTTATGAATAACGACTAATTTAATTCAGCGTGTTAATTATTACTTATTTTAATTATTCATGAATCGCTCATATTTATTTATAGATCGAATAAGTACATATTTTTATCGTGTATTAATTCTACTCATTGTTGCCTAATCTGCAATATTCTTGAATGGTCACATTTATCGTACACACAGAAATAGTTTTTTTTAAGTATCAAAAGCAAAAGACGGAAACGTAACTCTTGGGCCAGGCCAGGCCGTAACAAGGTATTTAAGTGGAAGTTACGATATACCGCCGACTCCAATAGCCGTTGTAAATAACGCTATATCTACGAAGCGCCACTGCGAGTTCTGCCAAATTACTTGGCAGTCTTCTCAGACTTCCTCTTTGAATAATATTATAATGAAACTAACAATAGAGCAAAATAAATAAGTATTTTCGGCTAATAAGATATGCTATATAAATTTAGTAATAATATAATTTAAGAAATCATCGTGGTTAAAATATAATTCCCTACTATTTAATAAATTTTATTTAAGTTTTCAAAATCAACAGATCCTTCACCCTCCTTCAAAAAAGGAATCGCGTCTCAGAAGAAAAGTTTGGTAAATAACTACCTAAACCAAAAAACATTAATTCTTAACGCGTTTTCAAATCTCAGAAGTTTTTATTTTCTGCGAAAATCGACGTTTTCATCTCAGCCCAGTTAATAAACACTCAAACACCTCTCGAACTAAGTTACGTGAGTTTGTATTGCCTCGTTGTTTTAATTACACGGGAAAACGATTTTTTCAAAGGAAAATTATAAAAATCCAGGACTCATTAGCTGACAGCTGTGCGTCAATTAAACGTAAAATATAGTCCTCGGAGACAGCCTCCTGTTCCCTGCTTCACCCCCTCTCTGTCCTTTCCCTGCTTGTGTTAAAACTCAACCCACCCTCCGCGTTCTCATTAGTGAAATTCTGAATGTACAATTTGTTCTGGAACAGACACCAAATTGCTACTTTTAAAAACATAGCTATTCATTTAAGTTAGGCTGTAAATGTTTTCATCAAACATTCTGTCCCTGTGTAATAAAGTTTAGTTAAGATACGAAAAATAAAGGCCGAAGATTATTTGTTCTTTATTAAACAAAATGGTTGACCAACAACTAATAAAAATAAATAACAGGGTGCTTACGTAATTTCAGCATATCTGAGTAAGCTGCTAGTTAAGGGGGTTTAGTTAAATTCTTGTACAACATACGAGGTGTTAAGGCGAAATTTATGTTGTGGGCCGAAAGTGTCTGGTTTAATCCGCAGCCAAGATTTCAAGAAGCCACACAATCTAAGTAAGCCGACCCCGTTAGAACTTTCATTTCCATTATTCGTTCATGGCGTCGGTCTAATCCGACTTCGCGCGCAAACCGTTCCTTATTCCTTGACTTTGTAACTTTTCCTTTTGAAAAAGTTCAGAATGAATGCCAAGAAAATGTTTAAAGAAATCCATTTCAACTATCTACTATTACAGCTTTGACTAAAATTATACTTTCGTTGATTCGTAATTTTTCGGTTCAAAAGTACGAAATAGTTAACTTTAACATGGTATTAAATTATAAAATGAAGACTATTCTTTAAAACGAACACAGATAAATTAAAATTAATAAATAAAGTACATAAAATTTTATTGATAGAAAGAATTTTGTCGAGATGTCGAATTTACTAACTCATTTAGGATTCGACAAGGTGAATAGGGATTGAGCGATAATCAGGTGTGTTTTTTACTATAATATTGAATAATTGGTGTACCTACTGTATGTGAGCTTTCATCCAAAAAAGTAGGTAATAGAAAAATGGAAACTAGTTGTATACCTAGTTAAACGAATTAAATCGATATTTTATACCCCGTATCCGAGTACAAAGGCAAAGGCAACAGAATATTCCTGTAATGTAAGTGGATACCATTACTAGATAATAAGGACTTAAACTAGTTAGTAATTCAGTTTTTTAATTCAATACAATATTATTTAAGAAAAACTGGAGCACGCGTTATACCTTTTAACTTATTTTATAAAATTATGGAGGTCGCACGTTCGATCTATGATGGGAATGAGTATTGAAACATCTTTATCTTTTGAGTGCTTTCAGTTCGTTGGTATATAAGGTATAAAAGGTTTTTCATGTTCTCTCGTTAAAGAGTAATATAGTGCAGGTATGTGTTCAAACTCTCTAAGTAAGTACCTACTGATTTAAAGGGCATTTTAAAAAGTAAAATAAGCATAGGTTATAAGTATAATTTCACAGATTCTGTTTAAAAGTCAGAATAATTGTTCTATTTGGTAACATGTACGACCCTCTAGTAAAAATACTTTGCGGAAATGTTTCTCAAACACATATATCTACATAAGAGCTCAGTGTTCTCAAATGCCACGAGAACGCTACGCATTCCCGGGTACTCATATTCACATAACCAAAAATGTCAGCCGGTACATTTCACAGATTTGAACCTACGTATTCTCTTCTCAAAATATGAAGTACTTGTACCTATATTTGTTGAATTTATACCAAAATTCTTACAAGGACAACAGGTTTTTTCATAATTGTATGTATAATAAATACACCAATTATTAAAATCAACACAATAATTAAATTAATCAAAGCTTCAGCTATTGTATAAAGTTGTAATTTTCTGAAGTTCGATCCATCAATCAATGTTACTTATTATTATGACCTTTGATCTACCACAACATATAAAAAATCATGTAAAAGACTATTTTCTCCATACAAAGCTGATCGGTATTCTTGGATATGATGGTAAAGGTCAAACTCAAAATAACGAAATCAAATTCTAAGAATAGAAACTTCCATTGAAGGAATATACCTTCCTATATATGACATTCATGTTAGAGATATTATTTCGAATCATTTTCACTTTAGTGGGTGCTCACTTTGTAATTAGTAATAACTGACTAAAATAAAGCGAGCTTCTAACGGGGGGGTTCCGTTAGAAGCTCTACGCTCTAACAGGCCCAGTCGTACGGATAGTGGAATGTTTAATATTCAATCAGTATAGGGTCGCATTGTGGCTCTACTTGCCACTCCAGGTTGAGTGGGGTAATAAAGTAATAAATAAACAAGTAGGTTGACGGCCGCCCATGATTCAACCCGGCTTGATCCGTACTGACGTTGACGACCTTTAAATTGAAACGTACCTATGGTACCTGTGTGTACCTGCTAATTAACCCCATGTAGGGACGCAACCTCAACAATCTCAGTCTTCATCTCTCTCTATTCTATAGAAACATCATAGCTTAGTTTGAAGAACTGAATAATATACTCTTATTATGTCTTAGTATACAGTCTGATGAATGAAAGATATAATCAAAAGGTCTAATTTTAATTCTCCAAAAAAAAAGGTAAAGCGAAATTATTTCGCATTAAAAATAGCCAGCATGAAACGCGGTAATCGTTTCATATGAAGTGAACCTGTGTGATCATGTATTCCTATAAAAAGTAAATTTAAGTGAACTTAAAACACTTTTCGTAGCAACATCCGTGTTCATTTACAAGTTTAATTATTAATGAATTTCACTTAGACTAGTCAAGTCAAAAGTATGTGGCTTCAGGACTTGGTATTATTGCGTGCCTTGACCTCATTCCAACCAGACTAACGACCTATTCGACGGCAGCTCTCATTATTTCGCCAGCGACCTGTCCCTGTAATTACACACAGCGCGCCGACGTGATTGTATTTATAAACGGGCACACCATTACCTACTCTTCTCTGATCAACGCTTAGTTATTTGATCTCCGATAATGACGTGGATAACGTTAATATGTGTTTGTAACTATTACTTTATCCTAAATAATGAAGCGCGTGTGCAAATTTTAAAATAAATTAAGCTGACCTATTTTCTTACGAAGTAAGGAACTTAAATAACTACTTGATTACATATTAATCTAAAAATAGTACGAAAAAGTAAGCTAAAACAAACATTTATAAAATACTAGCTGACTCGCGCAACTTCGTCTGCGCCGAAAAAAAAAATTAGGGGTGGACTACCCCTAACATTTAGGGGATGAAAAATAGATGTTGGCCGATTCTCATAGGTACCGGATAAGCACAAAAAATTTCATCAAAATCGGTCGAGCCGTTTCGGAGGAGTTCAAGTTCGAACACCGTGACACGACAATTTTATATATTAGATTTTAATTTAATACTTCATAAAATTTACTAAGATAAGATAATAGAAGACCTTCTCTCCGTATTAAAACTCGTAAAGAAAAGATTTTCTTCCAAGTTACTTTGCTAACTTCATCGAGGAAGTAGTCAGAAAATTAATCTTATCTCAATTTTCTTGTGTTTTCCTTCCCGACTGTGTTTAATTGTTCAAGTTTTGATTACATGCAAACTAGACACAGCGCACCAACATGCTACATTCATCCGCCAGTATTTACGATGACAAAAGACTTATTGGACGAGACTGAGCAATAAGATTTACACAGAAAAAAAGTTTAATAAACTGTATAGTAAAGCGCGTCACAACAGAAAATTGGTATTGTATATCCAACATTATAATTTGCAATACAATATTTGCCTCTTATTTCGGACTTTCCTTTTTTCATAGAATACGAAGTCGAGAACAAGCTGGTACCGTCATTAATCAATTCACACTCTGTTACTAGCAAATATGAAAATGAATTGTATGAATAATAAATTATAACCAGAGGCAGGTATTATTTGAGAAAATTGTTTTCCCAAACAACATATGGTGCACTTATTCAAAGCGACTGAGATTTCGAAAATTTTGTTTAAACTTAATAACTTTAAATTGATACTACATATAACGTCTTTATAGGAAATAAAACGCTTTATCCAATTGTTACAAAATATACCAGAAATTAGATTATTCATATAACATAAAAATCAAAAAATCTTTTTAATAATTATTGCCTATACAAATAAGTAAAAAATATATTTTTTCAAGGAAATGTCGCTCTTTGAACGTTAACTCTTGAAAAATAAACGTCTCTTCTAACACGAGTGCAATTTATGAGGTTTTTTACGACTTGTAGATTCAGATCCCGAGTTTTATTAAACCGTCTTTGCTTATGTCATATTCATTGAAAGGTTTTTCATTTCTTTATTTCTTTTTATATTACAACTTCTATTCCTACATCTAATAAATAAATTGGTGTTTGTTTGTAATATTAAACTAATTGAATGTATAAACGCACATAATTTTGTACACGGTGTAGGTACACATGCCAAAATATTAAAATATTTTTAAATATTTTTGTGTTAATTTGTTTCGAGTAATCTTTGAAGCGACTGTATCTTGCATGCTAAATTTAACAAACTTCCCGGTGTCCGATTGAGCTGACATTTGCACGCAGATGTATATTGCGTGACAATGCAATTATACAGGGTGTCCCAGGAAGTATGGATAAGCGGAGGTCCAGAGATAGAGCACCTCCTGAGGTATCCGAATCATCCCCATATAATATATGTTCCGCGATTTTTCGTAATTTTCGAGTTATGAGCTTTTTTTATACCTTTGAAAATTTTCGACTCGAACAACTTTATAAAATAAATAAGCATAAGACTTCTTCAAGATTTTTTCTAGGCAATTGGATTTTCATGAGTTGCACTATTATGTCTAAAATAATTAGCTTCCTAATTTTGAATAAAAAATATCTAAATATTACTGTCAATTGAAAAATTTACGTTTGGTGAATTATAACTTAAATTTTAAATTAAAATAGTTGACTGTATAGTTTCAAAATAAGTCTAAAACTTCTTCAGACTCTCTAGTTTGAACATCTGATGGAATGAATAGGTTGTGCTAAACAAAATAGACTCATCTTTGGCTCGTTTTACTTGTATTAGCTAGCACTCAACTGGTGCATGCTATCCAGGATCTTAAGATGTATTTAAAAAGTTTTCTTATAAATTATTTTTTGTATTATTATCACTTCAAGCAGCAGTATAGCATCATTTCAATTTTACTAGAAGTATTAAATTATTGTACAACAAAATAAATAATAAGAAATTACTTATTAGCTAAATAATTTCCACACCCTGTTTTAGAATTATACTAGCATTATTTCGGCAAAATTAAACGTAATAGTCGCAGATACGAAATGTAACTTGTGAATAATAAGTAGAACTGATTGAGCCAACGGAAGGAGGAAACACAATTTAAGTGTTTCCGAGGTTTTTCCTTGAAAACCAAGTAAATTAAGATATATACGTAACTACACATTATTTTCCTTTCATTTCACCAGGACTTTTGATATTTATATTTAATGTTCAAGAGTTACACTAATTTATTATAGACTAGGTGACCCGCGCAACTTCGTCTGCGTTACAAAGTCAAAAATTGTAGCCTATGTGTTATTCTGATGTAGGTATAAGCTATATTGTGGTAAAGTTTCATTCAAATCCATTCAGTAGTTTTTACGTGAAAGAGTAACAAACATACAACCATACATACATCCATCCATACATCCATACATACAAACTTTCGCCTTTATAATATTATTAGGATTTACTTTGTAAAATATGATTGAAAAAATATTTTATTTTTTTAAATGCTCAGCTTCTTAATAAATATACGCGTAGTTTCATTTAAACCAGACAAAGAAACAAAACCAGCTTTTAGCTTGTCTTTCATCATTGTGCTATTTAATTATACCTAACACAGTTCTCCCAATTCTTTCCAAATGTTTAAAGTTTAACAATAAATGTGAATGAATTAATTTGAGAAGAGAGTAAGTTTTCAAGTAACGTTCATAAAATCAATCTGAAATTAAGTTATTTACAACAAATTGAGTTTTTTCTGCATTGCCAACAAAATTACAATTCTGATTCAATAGCAGCAGATATAATTTACGCTGCTCGCACCCGTCTGATCCATCATAATGGCATGATCGTTCCATGAAAAGGCGTCAATTTCTGATTTAATTTGGAATAGTGATAATATTTGGGGTGGGTCTGGTGCTGGCAATTGAAGATAAAAGGCTCGGAAACTGCCAAGCTCGGCATACGGCTGCTAATCGTAGTCGACGTACGTAACCCTTTGTGTTACGACGATCACCCGCTTTTTAGACAAACGGGTTTTTCTTTCTCTCTGTTGTCTTGGAGCGTTTGTTTTGAAAAGGCTGTCTTTGTAAAAATATTATTGGATTTCGTGTACGTTTAGGTTCACCTAATTATGTAGCTTTCTTTTAACAAGTTGACTACATATGTTGTTGATTTCCACTCTTGTTTTTCATGGACAGTTAACAATTATTTGCACAAATCTACTATGTTCTTTGTGCAAATAGATATTATTTAGTATCAAATGCCAATATTTCTTAAATTCTATATTTTTAACAATTCTGTTATAAAAAGAAGGTTAAAATGTCGGTTAACGCTTCACAAAAATACAGTAAAACTGTCGCATCACGTTTCTTCATTGTCCTCAGCTTCAATGACCGGAAATTTCCAGATAAGTCCAAGCCTAACGTTTCAAATATTCCTTCATTTTCTCACTATATCATTCCCCCAACAAAAAGCGATTTACTCTGAATAGGTAAATCAATGCTCTTTGTTGCGTTCTGATATATTTCGCATCAAATAAAAATGTATTTCCTTTGAATCGTTTTCTATTTGTAGGCCGAAAATGGGGTATTCTATGAAATCGTTGTAACAATTTATTGGATTTGGAGTAAAAAAACTAACTTTCATTCATCAAGTCCGGAAAGGGCGGGTCGACTATGGCAATAAATCGACGGGTAAAACGTTAAAGGGGTGCAAATCCTCTTGCAAATGACAGGTCACGTGACCCCATCGACGCCGTGGATGGGACAGACGGAGCACTCTTGATCCGATCGATAATTGCATTCGATTAAACTCTCAGGTGAGTTGTTTGTTATAATGTCCTTTTGTAGACTTTGACATCAAAGGTGCCACACAATATAGGGTATAGCGTAAGTTTTTTCTAAATAACATCGTTGACTCAATTGTATTTAAAGCTCTCTTTTGAAAAGAGTTTCTTACAGAAATGAATTCTGCAGTTTAATAGATATGCTATATTTCCAAAACAAATTGTTGAAATCCTGCCTACCACATTGTAATATTTTTATGTGATATGCGAGTATAAAAACACAAAACTTTCAAAAGTAATATTAGGTAAACGATAACTCTGCAACTAAAATGCTTTTCAAAAATATTAAAATGCTAGATATACCTTAATTGAAGTATTAACAATGCATAGAATATTATATTTTTATAAAACAAACAAATGAAAATAGTTTTTCGGGACAGATGCTATTTGCTAAAAGCCTTTGATCTAACTCTAGTAAACATTTTTTTTAATTTGCAGATCAACAAACGCACGACCATTTGAAATATCCGTAGCATGGAACCCGAGCGCGTTATCCTCGGAAATATTTTTACAATTTCATACTTTCCAAGCATTTTCATCGTCTCAACTTCACCGTCTTCCCATTTCCGCGATTCGCATCACAACATAATCTTATTTGTAACATAGCTTTTAGTTCTTCTTTAGTCATTTAAAAGGGTATCGGAAAACTTTTGGAAAATCTTGTTTCGTTATAAAATACATATTAAGTCTTCAAAAATATTCATAAACTAGCTGACCCGCGCAACTTCATCTGCGTTACAAAGGGGTTCCAACAGTACTCGCAATGCCGTCGCGTTATTATTTGCGCGGCCTGCTGTGCATCCACATATTCTTTGCGTTTTATACTCGTGATAACTTCTAACTAAAATAAAATAGCCTTTAACCTTCCTCGATAAATGGACTTTCCCACACTGAAATAATTTTTGAAATCGGACCAGTAGTTCCTGAGATTAACGCGTTCAACCAAACAAACTCTTCAGCTTTATAATATTAGTATAGAAGTACTAGCTAGCCACGCAACTTCGTCTGCGTCGAAAAAAATAAAAAAAAAATTACGGGTGGACTACCCCTAACATTTAGGGGGATGAAAAATAGATGTTGGCCGATTCTCATAGATACCGGATAAGCACAAAAAATTTCAACAAAATCGGTCAAGCCGTTTCGGAGGAGTTCAAGTTCGAACACCGTGACACGAGAATTTTATATATTAGAGAGATAGATAAAAAAAGAAAAAATAACAATTCTACTATCTAGATGCTTTATTTACATCAGTGACTCAGCAATCGCAGGCAAGCTACAGATAATTAATGATTATCGATCAAAATATCTTTGGTCTACTATAACGGTAGGTATACATTTCAAGCTAAAAAACTTTTCGTTTTAATGATTAGTGCCTATGCACTACTACAGATAAATAAAAGCTGACTAATTTACATATCTAACATTATTATACTTTTATTTAGAAATTTTTGATCGTTTCATAATTTAAATCTAATATATAAAATTCTCGTGTCACAGTTTTCGTTGCCATACTCCTCCGAAATGGCTTGACCGATTTTGATGAAATTTTTTGGGGTTATCCGGTATCTATGAGAATCGGCCAACATCTATTTTTCATCCCCGTAAATGTTAGGTGTAGTCCACCCCTAATTTTTTTTTTACGATGTTGCGCGGGGCATCTAGTTCACTATAAAACGTATGAAATCCTTATTTAAATTCGTATTAAATCTTGTTAGTCCATGACTTTATACTAATAGAAACGTAGGTATAGAGGCTATTCCATTAATGTTATTGAAAAGTAGTCGTTAGTGTGAGTGGAGTGGAGGGCTCGGTGTGGCGGTCGTGGCTGCGCGGAGTCACGCTGGAACTCTTCGTATGAAGTTAATTGGATTTTTCCGTTTGCCGCGCCTCGTACGTGTGCTGTGTGAATAATAAGTGCCTTAATAGTATTTTGAGTATCCTGAAGATGCTCTGTACTGTGCCCTTATGTAGAATTGACTATTACGAACACGTTATAAAATATATGTACGTTAATTTCACGCTTTCGTAGCTTATTACCTACCTTATGATTTTCTTTATTTTAAGTAAGTTTCAAATAAATACAATCATAATGTAGACAGAATCTATTTGTGCTGAAAAGTATTTATCAATAAATAAATAACACAATAATTAATTAAACACAAACAATAATTTTACGCACGAGGTAATAACATCTTTTTACTATTGTCAAAATCAGACAATTTCAAATCTTATGTAATTTTATTTTGTTATACGCACTAAAGAAAACTAAAATAAATATACTAAAACCTCTTGTTAATAATGCTTTGGAACACAGAAGAGAAAACTGTATAAAATTATTGTTAAATCTAATTAATACATGTAAACACGTAAACGTTAAAACAAAAGCTTACACAAATGTGGGTTTAGAATTAATTTATTCTTGTTTCACAGGTGAAATAATATGCGATGAGCAAATGTCGGGTCGTTTGAACGGCGACGTGTAGACACGCTTGACAGATAACTGCCCTTATTTGTCGATTTGTTTGATATTCGCACACACTGAACTGTCCTCTGAATTAAACAAATTGGTCTGTACACATCTTAAACTATTCATTAATGCATTTAGTTGTGTGTATCTTAGTTTATACTACTGTTAATTACGTACCTACTTGTGACAAAATTAAAAAAAAAACAATGTCTATAGGTAACAGAATATCATCATTAATACCTACATTTTTTTAAACCTTTACTATGGAACTGTGAAATGTTTATTAGCCAATTTTAGAAAACAAATTTTTAGAGGTACTCTGTGGTAAAAATAACATTTATTATTAAATTTACTTATATGTTTTCTATATACCATTACTGTATCCTGAGTAAATAACAGATTAATTTTAAATAAATAATTATCAATAACTCTGGAATGACTATAAACAAAGTTATGTTCGCTGTGCCGACATCACACAGTGCCAGTTGGCCACGTACATGCATCAGCGCCCAGCTCACTCGACGTGCATGCATCTATATAGATTTTACTTCCGCTTTAAATTCATTTACAAAATATTTATCGAGGCTATAAAAATCTATGTAGTGGCACCGGCAGTGCGCGACACTTTATTTTACCGAGGTCCAAATGAAGTTTTAAAAAATTATAGTCAATTAAAAAGGGCTGGGGAAAGGAAAATTTGTTGCCAGTTAGCCTGTAACTCATTTACAGCAAAGTTTTTGGCAAAGGATTTGAAAGTTGTCTCAATTACACAGAACGAAAGTTATCTTTATCGCGTATGTACTTTGTTCATTCTTTTCAAAAGTTTTCTCGTTTCTTTTTCTTGTTTTCTAACTTCAGCCTTATTTCACGAGTGATTTCATTGTAATGAAACGGATAAAGCGTTGTTAAGTTCCCGAGCGGGACTTGCCATATTTTACAATATTATCGTGTTTAACACGAATGGCCGTAATCAGTGAACCGAGATTCACATTCGTGGAGTTGATTATGAGCAACGAGTCGCGGCTAACTTTCCAGGCTTATAATAAACAGAGACACGGAAAATTATTCACTAACTTTGCCCCGAGCGTAAAATTTATGGTACGTTTACCGCGGAATTCTCAACAATGAACGACTCGCTTGGGTTTTAAGCTTTATAACTTTACTCAATGCGGTCCAAAATACTGATAACTGTAAACTACCGAAATAGCACTGATTGTATCTGGAACGTTGTTTCATGATTTCAATCATGATAAATGGGATCTTGCTCAGTAGATATTCAGTCACAAAATATGTTTACGATTTACCTGTTCGGTAAATTTTATTAAAATATACGAATTATATGTATTATAATGATACATTCATAATTAACTCTATCACAACGATAAATTAAAACTGTTAATTAAACAAAAATAAAGTATAAAATTAAATAAATAATAATATAATACTCGAATATTTTAAGATAAGCAGACCTACATATATAGTGAAAGATACAAAATACGTTTGCACAACGTTTTAAGTTTAATCTTATGAATCAGTTATTGAAGATTTTACAGTAGAAAAAGTATAAGTAGTAAAATTTAAAAGACTTTAGGTAATAATTTTTATTATATCTATTCTCATTGGCAAATCGAAATATAATAATTAGAATATTAAAATTTGATGCTTAAATAGTAAAAAACGAGTATTCATTTTCTACTTATGAAAATACGAGTAAGTATTTATTCGTTAAGTTTAAACAGAATATTTTAAAATGCACAACCAAAAATATTAAATTAAGTGTAAATGTTATCATTGTACGTGCAATGTTAATAAATTAGGTTTTATCTGAGTAGGCAGCTCATTAGCGTGGCGCGCTGCACTATCGCGATGCAACGTCCAGCATCGGTTCTCATGTTTTAAACATTTTCATATTACACTGAGGTGTAAAGTATAACTTAATTCTTACTATTCAGTTTTAAAAAAATCTTTATCTTGGGTAATTATAAGTTTAATTAAAATTGTAATACCTACAAATGGTTGTGTAATAGGAATTATTGATCAATGATCATTGAATAAGCAGTTAATAAATTAATAAACAAATAATTTAATGGATCACCCCATTAAAAGCTCCCAGCGAAAAAAAATACCGATCGTTGAATAAGTACGAAAAACATTATACACAATAAACATCATACACAATATTAGTAAGGTTACCATCAAGCAGATTTTTTTGCATAATATCGTCATAATAAACGAGGTAAAAGTTAAATCAGAAATATGATGAATAATATTAATTTCATTCTGTATGCGATATGGTCGGCTGATATATTAGATTAGGTCCAAGTCAGATTAGATACTTCTTAAAAACAAACAATAAACCGAAAGGAATAAACCGAGAATCGATAGAATTGTCCTTAATAAATCCACATGTTATTCTACAGACAATAGTTTTATCCGATGAAATGAGAAACAAGGCACGATTGGATGATAGCGCCAGCTGCTCCCATAGCACTCTCGCTACGAAACTATGACACATGAGGGTGGAGAGCTGTGATTTTTTTGTTGTTAGGTACTCTCTGAAAATATGCATCGGGCACATCATTTTTAGACGTTATAGCACACGATATCACCAGAGATAGTAAGAAAACAGTAACTTTCAGTGATCTACTATTTTCAAAATTTTAAATTAATTTTCTTCAATTTATCAGTATTTTATAATTAATTTCACTATTCAAACCAGTAGACGCTCTTGTAATCATTTATTATTGGTTCAAGCATAATTTAATTCATAAGTAGAAAGCATTACATAATAACAACACAACAACTAACCTATTAAAATATAACTATGCAGAAATCTACAGAGAGAGAAAAATATCAACTTTCATAAAGTATTTATTATTACCGAAGCGAAGAAAAAGTTGAACTTTGTTTAATATTTGTAAGTTTTATTGCTTAAATGCAAAAACAAAATCGAATAGTATACAATAACATTTATCAAATATAACAAATATCATCAAGCATTATGAGCTGAACAAGTAAAAATTATAATTAATGACTAAAATAACAGATAATATAAAAATAAGGTGTTTTTAAAGAAATGAAATTAAGTTTTTTAATTAAATGGAGTATTTAATATCAGATTCGAAATAAAAGAAACCATTTGTAAGCGTTTTGATTTACAAATGCGGTCTTACAATCGTCAAAAGTGTTCCAGGAAAATTTGGTTGATTAATTCACAGCGAGCACGCATTTTAGGCAAATCACAAATATTGATTCTTATTTGAGAGCTTCCTCTCCGAGCAACGAAGAGTCGTTTGTAAGGAAACAGTTAAAATTATATAACAAGCAAAAGTCGTTTCCAACAAACTGTAATAAAGAAGTAGAATTACTCGTACGAGCTCGATCGTATATCGTTAAGAACTCAAATGATACCATTACCCATACAAAGATTTAGATAAATAAGTATTTGTATGAGAGTAACGTTCCATTCGAACTAATTATGCTAATATTTGTGTTCCGTCGACGATATAAATGTGGTTAGGTAACCTGTTTAAGGAATCGCTAGAGACTCTTGAGAGCTCCCTAACCAAACTAACGGAATCTGACCGGAATAATAATTAGCTAAACTCCTCTCTTAAATATTCAATGACGATATAACCTCCCCGGTTATTTAATTAATAATTAATTAATCTACTGATATTAATTTCGTTTGTAATTCGTTCAGAATATTATTTCAATGAATTTCAAAATCTTGTAAATTTAATCAGAAAGGTGAGGTGTTTCAAATGAATCTCCTCAACGGGAACAGGTGCAGAATTTCAATTGAATTATAATGGTGGTCATGAAGCTACGCCACGAAATCAGTTCTTTTGCTGTAAACCAAAATATTGAATGTATTTTGATAAATATTGATTTGAATATTTATTTAAAAATATATTACACTTTTCGAATAACTACATGTACAAGCTTTTAGTAAAGTTACTAATTGGTATGAAGTCCTAAGTAGTACTACGCGTTCAATGGTCAATTACTCTAGAATACTTAAATATTATCTTAGCAGCAACAGTATCAACTCTTAGTAGAAATAATAAAGTCATGAACATTCATAAGACGTTTATTACTAAACTTATACGAACAACTATTAGTTTCTATGCGAAACATGTTAACCATAAAACAACTAAATTAAATTAAAGAGAACACATAATGTGTCACAAAATAGTTTAGCAAACGTTTAATTCATGTCTCGGTTGACGTGCGCATGAACTGAACTAACTTTTCCCCCTCTGAAACGCTAATTACCTAACTTTTTGTTTTCCAGGACCACCGAATGTTACCACACCCTGCTTTGTGTAAGATGATATGTGATACTCGAATTTAAAGTATGGAAGGAAATTTGCTTTTGTGCTAATTTGTTTTCGAATATCCTTACTTATATTAAAATGCAAATATAACTTTTTCAGTATGTTTTCTTATACTTTCACGCAAAAACTACTACACCAATTTCAATTAAATTTGGTACACCGAAAATCTTAGTTTGAGAAAAGAGACTTCTTAAGAGAGTGTATTACCTATACTTTTAAAAAATGATTGTGTGTAGAAGGAAGACATATTGCACTAAGTGAAATAAAAATATATATTTTTTATTTCAATAGTAAAACTCTTAATAAGAGCTATCCAGAAACATTTTTTTTAATTTAAGTTAAATACTAGAATTATCTAATAATTAAACTATCTTTGAAAACAAAAACTGGTTCTGCACTAAAATTATGTCCACTGAATTATGTGTTATATAAATTGCAATGCACATAATATGGCATTTACTGCAGAAGTTTTATAATGTTATTGTTTAGTTGTCGCATACCTCGTTAGTCTTATTACAGTTTCGATATTCACCAAATATGTCTCAAGTGCACCATTACGTTACATCATTGTGAGACGAACAAACGTGTACCTACATGTACATCTTCAATTCCTTGAGGGCCGCATTGCAGCATTTGAATTATTTATCAGACGTCTTTGTACGAAATTCCCTATTTCAAGTTTACCTATCCTCAAAACTAACGCTTTGATTGTTATCTTATTTCCTACATTGTACGTATGAAACTGAAAAGATATTTCGAACAAAATAAATTGCGGTACAAAATTATACACCTCGATTCATTAAAAAGATCTTATTTAATAGATTACTTATGAGTAAACTATTAAATGGCTTCACAGATTTTATGTAACTACAAAAGTATCATTTATTCAAGATATAAATAAAATAGTATTTCATTTTTCCTGTATCAACACATTACTGCCCACTGTTGGGCTCAGGTCTCCTCAGAAGAGGGCTTAGGCATAGTCCACCACGCTAGCCCAGTGCGGATTGGAGACTTCACATATCATTTTTATTACCAGTGAATAGAATTCATGTTAAATTATTTTACATTTACACACAATACTTATTTCAAAATATAAACAATTGATGAAACGTATAAACCAGTAAGTTATTAATATTTATACATAAATACATAGTATTATTTCGTTCAAATTATTACCACTACAAAACGCACCATATCGTTTTACATATTATCTAATAAACGTGCGTATTTAAGAACAGTAGGTACATGCGTTATTAAGTGAACACCCTTTCTCCTGGTTAACCGAACGCAATCTATGAATATCATCTCTGCGTCATAAAAGGCCTGGTAATGCTTCATAACAGATATCATGTTACCTTTTTACATGAAAAAGTCGGTAAGTATCATTACAAGTAATTAAGGACACTTACTTGCAAAATATAAAGTATCTAATAACTATCAAAATTTATTAATCTCGGGCAAAAGATTATAAGTTAAAGTGTAAATTACAATGGTAAGCTATTTTACTACTGTATCCCAAAAAAATAGCTTCCGAGGATAGAATAGGAAAATTCTATTAGAAAATGTTAACATGTAAACACGAATATTTCTTCAAATTAGAGATTTGATCATAACGATACCGTAAAAATGGATCAGCACTGCGCGTAACAAGAACAAGGATGTCTTTATGAAATTATGTTTTGCCCTCCGCTGAGTGGGTGACGTTGACAAATGATGCGAGGGCTGTTTTTCACTGTCAGATCGAAGTGACATGTTTTCCCCTGACTGTGAAGTGTGGAATTGGTAAAGTGAAATAATACTGGAAAATACAGTAGAATGATCAGAAACAACGTAATTATGATGGAACGTGTTGTTGCCGCCTATTAGAGGATGGTTGGGAATAAAGAGAACATAAAATGATAACAAAGGAAACAAATCCTTTTTCACGCAATCCAATGTTAACACAAAAATTGAATAATATTGTTGTATTCATTTTAATATCATGAACTTATTTTATGTAACTTTTTTGGATTTTGATCACGTATGTGCTCACGTGGGTATCTCGGATTCAATATAACGTAACTTCTACATAACTTACCTACTAAAGTTGTTTCAGCGCTTTTCGACAAATATAGAATTTCAGCAAATTTCACGAGAATCAATCAAGACACATTTTAGTGATTGAGTTAAGTAACAACTTGATATAAATAGGACTAGATATATTATGTCATACAAAAAAGTGTTTTTTGTTAAACCTTTTTTCAGTGGTCTTACCTGAATTAAATTATTCAGCATATGCCACAAATAATAATATAAGAGAAAATACGTCTTGCTGATTCAGTCTTTTAGTCGAAATAAGTACCCATTGGGACTCAAGTAATAAATCGAATGAGACCGCTGTCAGGTATTATTTAGGCTGTTTGACAGATTTATACAGGCCTTCTTGAAATATTAGACAAGTTTAGGTAATAACTTAATATGAGCTAGTTAGGTGACTCATTTGGCCCATTTACACGTGCGGATCGATTGATCTGATCGGGCCTATAGAATACGATATTTCATTACCGTCCCTTTACATTTTCTTCTGACTATAACAGTATAAATAAATAAGGTATCGAAACAAATGCTTTTGTACTACTACTATGTTTATAGTTACCTACTCAAATTATCGAACATTTTAATCTATATTCCGTGCTTTATGATGTTTTTGATATAAGAAACCACTGGATTCGGACTGGTCTACCGTGTCAGGCTCGTCAGGCAGATTTAGGAACACAAAGCAAAGCCATTTTTGAAAATTAATTTAACAAGTATTTATTTGACTTGGTCTTGTTTGTAACGTGATCATTAAATAATGAAGAGTATAATCTTCAACATGAAGGCCCTACATATGTATCTAGTAAAAGTGAAACTAATTCCATTCTCCTATAGTTTCACTCCTTAGATTCTTAAACGATTGTAAGAAACGAAATTTGGAATTAAAGCAATTTTCTGGACAGTGTTATTACTACCTGAATGTCAGGCACAGTTGCAATTCCAACTAGTTTGTGCGAAACTAACTCGCTAATATAACATTAAAGCCGAAGAGGTTTATCTGACGTCTGGTAGCGTCCCGTACTAATCTCAAAATCCAGGACTCCAACCTCGTGTCTTCCCGGGATTACGTGCGTCTCTAGAGAATCAAAGTTACAATATAATATAACATTACATTACAATTGAATGGCTTTAGACTCAAATCAGTTTACGAAAGTTGTGCAAGTGGTAAATTGGTATTGAATTTTTATTCATTTTTCGGATTTTTATATTTAGAACAATAAATGTTCAACAGAACAAAATTTAAATGAATCAAACAATATATGCATAAGAAAATATCGCTTTTTTACTTATTTGTTTCTTCTTTTATAAATTACTTAAGTATGCGACAGTTAGGTAAATAATGATAAATAGCGACATTGTAGGTAAAGTTATTTAAAACCTTTTACTTATTAGAAACTTATTACTTCAATATTAATTAATAATGACATACAGGGTGGATCAGTATCTTTGGACAATCTGACGTGGGGTGAATGACCTGTTGAAATAAAACTTAGAACCACTTTTATTTTAGGAATTGGATAAAAAAAAAATTCATCATAGTATGTAAGTTCGCAACGATAGTCTTACGTTTTCCATACAATGTCAGAAAAGAAAGTTTAACCGATCCACCCTGTATAACATTTTCTAAAGAAAAACATTATTACTGTCATTCATCGCACCAATAGACAGAAATAGGCCTTCAGAAGCTTCAGATAAATTCAAAGACACTAGAGGCTTAGAAATATATATGAGAACTCCTGATTTATAGACGGCCGGCAGACAGGCTATCATCGTGTTAGGAACTCTGCCCTAAATTAATCCAGTTTGATTAACGAAGATATTACTTTTATTTAGAAGTAAATTGTATTAGCAATGAGCTTTTTTTAAAAATCGCATTCTTTCCAAGTACTAATTCGCATTTCTCCTCTCTGAGTAGATAATTTGTCATTCACGGTAGTCTTAATGATCAGTTTTTAATATAATATAAAACTTCGTAATGTGTTTTACTTCTAAAGATTGAAAAATATTTAGTAAACTAAGACTAAATTTATAATTAATTTATTTTCTTATTAGTAACTTAAGTATTAATAACTTTGGAATTTATAAAAGTGACTTTTTTCTGACAAGAAATGATCCCTCTACTTATTGAATAAAAGTGGACGGCTTCCTCTTGATAAGTTTAATAAGATTCGTCGAGTAGGGCACGAGAGTAATATTTAGCGAGGACTCTGTCAAGGAACCTATTGGTTCGATAACAGTAATTTTTAGCAAGTTCGGGAAAACTTCAGATACTTTTTGCAGCTTTCATTTAATATTCAAGGCTCGAAACACATAATTCGTGGCAGTGATCACAGAAAGAGGCGGCGCTGTCTCGTTATCTCTTTTTCTATCTGTCACAAACTTGAAAAATATAATATGCAATTTCCATTAAAAAGAACTTTAATTTATGGTCCATAAAAATATATTGAGTTATAGTATATAAATTCTTATTGATGTAAATTATAAATTAGGTACTTCATAAAATCTTGTCATACTTTTTTATATTTATACAGGTTTAAAAGCGGACTTAATGCCATGAACATTATCTACAAGGCAACCATTGGGTAATGCAGAGAGTGAGAACAGAATTGAATAGACGCAGAGAATACGTGATAGGTAAGTGCACAAAGATATCTCAGCAATCATTAATTTATTTATTATTAGCAGTGTCCACGTAAATGCTAATTTAAAATACATGATAGTAACAAGATTTCTACTTAAGACAACGAGAGAGAGCTCTGGTGCTATTTATTAAAAGACAAGATAAGTATTTTATTTTAGAAATACGATGTGATTTCCTTCTTCTCGGCCAATATCAAGCATGAGAACGAATCAAAGTACTATATATTACTGGGAACAAAATTTAACGGTTCGTTTTACGATTTGCGATGTACAAGAACCAGGGGCATCGCAGTGTGAAATTGAAATTTTGCAGAAATAAAGCGACGAAACGTATTTTCGTTTCATAGACGCCGTAAATTCGCGGCGTGGAGTAAGTTACGCCTTATTTGGCAGACGAATGTACTTGACTCAATGTGGAGTGATACCTCCCTTCTCCAACCCTTCGTAAGAGCACTCGTATTCAGTAAATCGAAAGTCGTTACACAAAAACCGAAAGATATTTTTCCATATCACTCATACAGTTCCGTGTTCCCCCTCTAGATAACATGCCGTAAACATTATTTGCCTTTTTGGGAGGATCACTATCATGGTATTCACTTCAAGACTGAAAGAGAATACTTTTTTAATTATTAGATACAATTACTGAATAATAGGTATAATATGTTATTATTGCATACAATTAATGTTAAGGGATGTCGACGTAGATATCGCAACGTTATATAATTATCCGACTATGGCAAACTGAAATAACTAAGCTATTTGTAAAGGAAATAGGAGTTAAGGGAGTCTCTTATAATTCAAGGCGAGTAGTGAGCGAACGTGCTCTGTTGTTATTAATTATGTCAATATTTGTGTTCCTGAAGACGAGATAAGTACATGAAACTTTCTTATTAATTTATCCATAGTAACAAGAGAAACGTTAACTAATTGCTAAGCGAATTTCATGAAAGATAAAACAATACTTTTCCTTAAATGTATTACAAGAATGCGCATTTATACAAATTGGCATTCACTTAAAAGCGAAAGAAGAACACTGGAATATAGAACACTGATCGTTTTATGAAAATGAAATGAGCAAAAATAAAGGAAATGGCATGAACGCCGAGAATGTAATTAAAAGAGCAATAAAAGATCACATTTTACAGCTTTTGCTCGCTCCGTTGTGTTCTGCGTAAAGGTTATTATCTGCTTTTTAACTTCGCTTTCAGCTACGTGAATTAAAAACAAAAATATAAAACGTTACGCCTTCATTTTATCTCTCTCCCTCGAAAAACAATAGAATCGGCGAAGGGAAAGCGGTTTTAACGTTCCGTGTGGCTTGATTTCTACAGACCAATACATCACGAACTGACTTTTCAAAAGAATCCATAATAATATTTGTGAAAGAATGACCATTATGTTAATGAAAAATAACATGAATTATGAATTTGAAGATGAGAAATCTGAGATGGATATTGACTGTTAACTAGCAAATGATTCTACTATCAAATTAGTAGGTACTCACTTTCACGTATAACTAACGAGTTCTTACTACGTTTTTTGTAATTTCAGGAAACTTGATTGTGTTGTGTATTTCGATTTTGTTGCAAATGTCATGAAAAAACTGGATTCCATACTGTGAGTAAATTTGGTAGGGATAGTAGTAGATTTGGTTACCTAGAACTGACAAAGTAACTAAACACTTTTGTGTTATAATAATAATATGCTTTTATAAAATGAAATAAAACTCAAACAATTAACAACTCATTTATCAAAAAGTTTTGCATTTATACCTATACATAGCTAAATACAGATGAATTAGTTAAACGTATACAAAATGAACAGGAAAACTTTTTTCCAGTCGAGCAAAATCTGGTACGGCTTCATTTCCCGACGGAATGGCGATAACGATCCCGCTCATACCTTTTACCTCTGTTTTCAATTATTCATACATTAAATTCCACCTACTTCGTACCTACCTGTTGTTGCGGATTATATCCCTTTGATTACCCGTTCGATCATTTTCCTCATTGGAATCAACGTAAAAGTTTCCTTTTGATTTAACTTCGTCCGGGCCTTGTATAACGTTTTCACAGACCTCAACTTTCGGAATGCTATCAATAAGAGAGACAACAATTTGTGAAGTTAATTAAGTGAACAAAGAACATTTGTTAGATAATGATCTTTAGTATTGTTCTAAGAACAAGAACGGACGCGTCTCTCCCCAAGTTTGTTATCGCGGGTTGTGAGTTATCCTCACAGACCCCTGGCCCCGGTTCAGTTGTTATTGCCGCTATAATCTGACGGACTATTGCCCGCATACAACCCGCTACGATAATGTGTTACGATGGTAATAACGACGACTTAATTACTGCTGATTCAGTAGCTACAACCCTAACCCTAAAACAGCTTTCATATTCCCTGTTTAACACGTATATTAACTTAATTGACTAATACAACTTAATGATGCTGACGCGAGTATAAATATGAATATCCTAGACATTTCCTCACATATTTCAGCAAGATTTCTATCGTATATTGTTGAGATTTCGCAAGTAAGCCTGTTGATAATGCCCTCTGGCGTTGGCATTTATCACTGTTAATATTCTAACCACAGTCGCACGGAGCACGAGACAAGATAATAGTAAACACCAACATCGCATCCTGCCTTCATTTATCTAAAATGAATATAACGTACTTACTTGAAAGATATTATCAATGTTTGTAACAACCAACTTTATCTATGTTAATATTTATCAATAATTACCTAAAAATAAATACGTGATATTAAACTATTTTTCCATTTTATCTCAATTATTATAAATGAACTATAATTAGGAATTAACTATGTACATGTCATTACAAAAAAATTCACAAGCATCTACAATTTTGGGTTTCGTATTGTTGTCTAAATTAATATAATTGAGATTTGTCTTATGACACCACAAATTTATGTTTAGGATAGTTTAGGTTTCTCGAGTAAAGTACTTTTCTATAATTGTTAATTAATATACGATCGGTATAAAATTACTCTTCATAATATTTGTTCAGTTCAATACATTTGATCCTAAGGCTAGGTTATATGAGTCGTCACTAGGCATGAATTCATGTAATTTGACCTTTCGTGTTGTCAAAGCTCCTAAACACACTAAGCACAATAATCTACGATCGAAGAGCCGATAATGACGTCTCCTTTTATACGTGTGTCTTTGTGAGTCAAGTGAGTGCTCTGGAATAGTTAAAGTTTACAATCCACTTGTACTTAGTTCGTGCAATAACGTAGCATCATGTTTAGTTCAACAACAACTCTCGCACAAACAATTCTCTCTAATAGCATTTAGAACTTTCTCCTTCACTGTAGTTATGAAGTAAGTCCTGAGACGTGCTGCAATTTAATGAAGTCGGAATAATTTCAAAGTGATTCGCTGGAGAATATTATGTGTAAAGATTTATATTTTATGTAGTTTGAATGAAAAAAATGTATTCGTTATTGAAATTAAAATTAGTTGTGGTATTAGCTGTGGTATGTTTTAAAATAATTGCGTCATTATATTTTATTTTCGATATTGTTGGAATTGTTACAGTTAGATGGCAATTAAATTATTTGGACCAGATTTATTTAAAAAAAATCAAGAAAAGTCATTAGTGTTGTACATCAACACTTAATGATAAATAGTAGGTATAGCTAAAGAAACTAGTTTAAGTGGAGAGCAAGGTTTAGATCGTCGTAGCTAGGCGCGTTGACGCCAGTCTCTGATTCCGGCTGCCAATAATACGCACGTGATCCGCATCGCCAACACGACCTTTCAAAACCCCTCGGCCTCTGTTATTGAAGAATATGTTCACACATATATCTAAGATATCTTGCAATTCGGACGTTTCTTTCACTTACAAAAATATCAAAGTCATATCCTAAAAACACAATTTTCATGTCACGTCTCATATCCAGTGTAAATATTAGATACAGAGTATATTTAGTCTATTTGAACTATATTCTTACTTAATGATTATACCTACAGAAAGAAACAACATTTCCTATAAGATAAACACAACATGATATTCTTAATCTAAATATAGGCTGGTGTAACTTACATTTGTAGGTATGCAATGAAAGTATGAGTGCATAACGTAAGTACAGAAACTTATATTTTATTTACAATGATATACCTGTATAAAGTTAAAAGAAAACCGAAAAGGTAATTGAAATACAAGGCAGCTTTCGTCAACTATAAATATCTTACAAACTCGAAACGTAGAGATTGTTACACAACCCCAAGTAATCTGGAATCAGTTTGGATATTAATTTTCCATTATCAAAGCTCTCGAATGGAGAAAACGTGTGAATACCTTCCCCGCGAGTTGTGTTTGTGTATTTGTATCGCCTCGGCCCCATTTTGGTTGTCATAAACAGTTATTAATCATCGCGTCAACCGTGCAACTTCAAAGGCTCGCTTAATCAACTGCGAATGGTTCGAGCTTCTGTACCATTACTCACTACGCTCGTTTAGACATTCTTACTTGACGTACGCGCTATCTGGCTACGCAGAACTCTCTGGGTATTCACGTTATTTCGGTACACATTTGTAAAAGTTTATGTACGCTCATCGAAGCGAGCTTCAACGTCAACGTCCGCAAACTTGTCGTTAACACTGACAGTTCAGCAGTTTTCGTTTTAGCTTCAACGTTAAAAAGGTATGCAGATTCTCCATTAAACAGAAAGTAATAAGTAGGTACCGTTAGGTCCAAAAATTCTATAACTTTGTCTTTAAAATTCAAAGGTTAACAAGATAAATTTATCGATTTCTTAATATTTCTTCAAAAGAAAAATTATACTATCATACAAATTATATTACAAAACAATCAATCTTGGGACGAAATATTATTTTGCTAAACATAAAAGCGGTTATTGTGACTAAACTATGATAGTTAGATATATGCTGTCGCGGACTTTATTGTTTGTCTTAAAAAGACCTAAAAACCCGTAGTACATCATTTTGTTCTATTGTCAGTCGTTTTTGCAGCGTACGCAGAAATAGGTTTACGATTATTCACCTTGTATTACATATTCGATATTTTCATACGGATCCCTAATTTTTTTGAAAATAATTTATGCCTTAGCCTTATAACCTTCCTCGATAAATGGACTTTCAAACAATGAAAGAATTTTTGAAATCGGACCAGTAGATCCTGAGATTAGCGCGTTCAAACAAACAAACTCCTCAACTTTATACATAAATATTATAGTATATGTACCAATATCATATTGGGTCGTTCGGAAAGTCATTTCGTTTTTTTTGGGGAACATGAAAGACAGTTTTCGTATAATTAATAAATATTTTATTAAATTATATATTGGCCATTCTGCTCCAACACCTTTTGCCATCTTTCTGGCAGTAACATAATTCCTTTCTCATAAAAGTTTTGGTCCTTGCTGACAAAAAACTGGTTCAGGTGGTTTTTGACATCTTCATTTGAGGTAAAGGTTTTGCCATCCAAAAAAATTTGCAGGGACCGGAACAAATAGTAGTCGGAAGGCGCCAGATCTGGAGAATATGGTGGATGTTGCAGTACGTCCCATTCAAGCTGTAAAAGTTTTTGGCGAGTGACCAAACTTGTATGAGGTCTCGCATTATCCTGGTGGAACACTACACCCTTCCTGTTGATTAATTCGGGCCTCTTCTCTTTAAGTGAATCATTCAATTTCTCCAGTTGATGACAATAGACTTCTGAATTAATCGTTGTATTGTCCGGCAAAAGCTCAAAATAAACGATTCCTTTGACATCCCATCAAACGGAGAGCATCACCTTTTTTTGGTGAATGTTGGCTTTTGACACGCTTTGAGCCGGTTCATCTTTTCTGCTCCATGACCTCTTGCGTTTAACATTGTTGTATACAACCCATTTTTCGTCCCCAGTAATAATCCGCTTCAAAAATGGATCATTTTCTTGACGTTTGAGGAGCGAATCACACACGTTAACGCGATGACACAAATTTCGCTCCGTGAGGACATGGGGCACCCACGCATCGAGCTTCGAGGTTAAGCCCATGCCTTTCAAATGGCCATAAACAGTCGAATTCGACAAATTTAATCTCTCACCGATCTCTCGTGTGGTTATACGCCGATTTGCATCAACTAATGCCTTTATCGCATCTTTGTCAGCTTCGACCGGCCTTCCAGACCGTGGTGCATCTTCGACATCAAAATTGCCGGATCGAAATTTTGCAAACCAGTTCTGGCACTGGCGTACTGTTAACACGCCTTCTCCATACACATCCGTAAATTTTTTCTCGCTTGGACAGCATTTTTACCTTTTCTGAAGTAAAAAAGTAAAATGTGACGAAAATGCTGCTTATTGCTCTCCATATTCAAAAGGGCACAAGCCAAAAACTACTTCGTAGAATTAATAGAACTTTTTCACACACAAGCCTTGCAATGTCAGCTCTCAAGACATATAATGGTTATGCGGCTTAAGTGTGAAGTTGGTTTCGAAAAAACGTAATTAAGTCCTCTGACGGGAAAAACGAAATGACTTTCCGAACAACCTTATATATATGTTTACTGTATAGGTATGTGTGACAAAAAGATACCTAAACCGTGACCGAGGTGGTAAGACGTGTAGGTATTGCTCGCTATTTGAACTTCTATTAAACTTTTCCTATATTCTAATGACGCTTAACTCCGTCCAATCCTACGACTTTAGATTACATTTTTTGCAACAATGTTATAGGTATACTGAGTGTAATCGCAGTATAATCTTAAAATAAACGCAAAATAGAATCAGTCTGATACAGCAAACAATATATATATTGTTATATTGATTAGATCTAAAATGTAAGGTTATCAAGTGGATTATCAATGTTAAATGCAATTCAACATTGATAAATATCCAAATTCACAATTTACAACCGAAAATAATTGTAGCGTAACAACTCACTATAGCTCACTGCCTTAGGTCTTGTTAATTGACATAGAATACTTTCATGATTTGCGAACGGGTTCTTACCACGAGGTTTATGTCACGTTTGCAACAACGTTGAATACAAATTATTTTACGATGTTTACTGATTGGTGTTAGATGTGTCAAAACAAAATAAGATATCAGGTTTAGACGTGTGACTTCCCGAAAGGTTAGCGACAATAACTCTAGGCTTAATACCTATAGGAAGATTGGAAATATCTGTCACATAAAGTAAATCCCTCACTCTCTTCACTTTCCGCTATATAATAATTATAAACACAATCAAAATGACACGTTGACTCTCTAACGAAATAACTTGTGTAGAGGATACGTTACTTTATATTTTCTTTACGCATTTCCTGCTATAACATCGGCACACTAAAACAAGTAAGTTTGCGTTTTCATAAATAAGCTATAAAGCTGCATTGAAAGATATCAGGTCAGAGTATCAGGTCAGGAAATATCGTAACAATGTTGGATAAATAAAGGAGTATTGGTGGCAATGATGGGAGCACACGGTTCGCTCATTGTATCACGTCCCTCGAGATGAAACGAATGAGGACTACCCTCGTAGACTGCGAAACTTTCGCCTTTCCGCCATACAAACCGCAATTTTTGATCCCACTGTATTGAAGCCATATTGCATTTTGTACAGCTACAAAATACTTTGACACAGACCCTTACTCCGTAAAGGTTCTTGATATAAAATAGCCTTAAATAGATATTATTACATTAGAAAGATTAAATATATAAAGTTATTTAATATCATAAATGTAATGTCTTCTATCTGCTGAATTTGAGAGTACTTATTGTAATACTTATTCAGTATCTATTAAATATGAATATATCCAACTAAACATTGTGAATTTAATGAATGTTCCTACCTAAACTCTTTTTTTACTTTCTAACTTACGTTTAGTATGTTCAGTCCATGTATAATATTTATTTTTAAAAGTTGTAATGTCGTATGTAGTTTTGTTCTTGATAAGACCGTAAAGGTGTGAATGTCGTTAAAAGAGTTTCTACTGTCAAAGTTCATGATTCAATGGGAATAATAAAAAGATACAGTGTAACCGAGATAAATGTAGGAATCAGAGGGCTATTAACATCGTTTTGCGGATGAGCGCCGACAGTAATTGCCGTGTCGGCGTGCGGACACAAAATTTATGGCGCCCACTGCGGATAATTGAGTCGACTCTCTAGTTACTGTGGTCTTTGCGACACCTGCCAAACACATTCGGAGTTCGGACCCTTAGATAAAACTAACGTCTTTAATTGATCACAATACGTTCGTTGAAAGTACTATGTTAATATTCTTTTATTATGTGCTGTACCTACCTACCTACCTGTACCTGGTTTGCTGAAAGAAAACTCAAATCTGGGTTAAGCTCGCCATTGTACCTGCTTTTTACCCATGTTAATGTTAATAACTGTTATGTGTATTATGTATGACGGCGTAAATAGTCGATCTTCGTTTTGTTTTGTCAGGAATGACGTCACAATGTCCACTTGAACAATTAATGATCAATATTTTTGAGTAAAAACTTCTAAATAACGAGTTTTAACAGTTTATTACTTTTACATCAAGAGGTCCATTCGCCTCGACAATTCAGACACGAATGAATAATAACAGCGGCCAGCGCCTGTATTTATAGCAAGTCTCCACTTCCAACTACCCGCACGGTGAATAGGTTGGTTTTCATTGTTATCACCCCGTTATGTACAATAAAGAATACCTACCGAACAATATGACATGCGTGGTCGCTGAGCCAATGACATCAAAAGACTACCAATTTTTGGTATTGTTTTGATTGGTGTCGTTTTTACACTCTAATCTAGTGAACCTATATTTGATCGAACAACGAATAAAACATTTTAGTATGTTACACATTTTGTGAAATTAGGTACCTACAGCAACCTCAACCGTATCGTGACAACAAATTAAAATATATTCAGCTAAGTTTCAGTGTCCTGGAACTATAAAAGTACACATATCAAACCTAGTCAGAATTAAAAGAGAACAAATTAGAATAGTTAAATTGCTTCCATAGTTTCTGTACAATTAACCTTTCAGTAAAATTGGCAAATCCGTATCACGTGGTCTGTAAGTAACTGGAAGGACGAATTCGCAGTTCTCTGAAGGAAATGTTTCCAGTAAAGCACAATAACGTACTTGCGAGGCGCTGTAAGTGGATTATGAGAGGTTTCGAAGTAGGCTGCTTTGAAACTCGCAAGGAAAGCAATATCCATTATCTTGGCGAGGCTTTATGTGCCGGCCGCTGCGCATTGTTGGTCGCCTGCACCGCTCGCACAAATTGTTTGACTTGCGGGATAAGACCACGATTTTCCTCTAAAAATTAAATAGGTATATTTGATAATAGGATTCAATAGACAGACGAAATATTAAAATCAGGAACCAGATGTGTTGGAGATTTTTTTATAAAGTATCTATGCCATTTAATACGTTTAATTTAGACCGTCGAATAAGCTCCTTTATTCATAGATTCCAGAGAGCAAAATTATGTCGTATAATTCCCTAACATTAGACGATTTAATAAGTAGCTTCTTCAGTAGATTGCTTCGTACAAATATTATTATAGATATAATATTACCCTATAACTATTAATTTAAAAACAACTTGACTTAATTATAATTGAAATCCGTAATAAAAAAAACCTATATAATTATAATTTTGACCTCGTCGCTTTTACAACACCCATACAAAAATACACCGAGTGTAATTTTGGGGTCGAGATGAACAATGCTGAGGTAATGAAATATCAACAAAGCCTCACTAGATTCAACAATTTTTAAATTTAATCTGGTCTCTTGTTTATAACTTCGTATTAAGATTAGGGGTGTGCGAATATCGTTCGAATCGAATCGAATCGAATATTAAAATTCGATTCGAAATTCGAATCGAATAATTCGAATCTTCGAATTATTCGAAGTTCGACGAATATTCGAAAAATTTGCGATGCATCGGAAATAGGACAAGAATTTGTATTTAGTAGATAATATCTTTAATGGGCTAGATGTCTACAAAATAGTCGTAGTCGTCGTAGTCGAATTCGATACTATTCGAAATTCGACAAATATTCGAAACTTTTCGAATTATTGGAAAGTTTTCGAATATTCGGCGAATTTCGAATAATTCGAAGATTCGAATTATTCGATTCGAGTTTCGAATCGAATATTCGTATTGCACTAAACAAGCGTGGTGGCCTCCTCTATGGTAGTGGTGGCCCTATACGTAGGAGACGCAAGCCCAGCAACGAGTACCAGGTAAGTGCAGTACTCATTGTGAATGTGGATTATCTATTTGAAGTACCTACCTAGATATATCAGTGGTTTTGACAAACTTCGTAATTCGATAATCCGTGTATATCACGTAACCCGCACAATGTCTCCATGTTTATTATCAGGCCGGATTAAAAGGATAACATGCATTAGGCTTTTCTAGAACATTAACTCCACCGCTGTAAATAAACGACACACGTTACACTCTAATGTTTCATTGTCGTCGCCCCGACCTCCCTCTCATATAAATTGGACCAAGAATTCGACTCGATATTTTAAAACCCATACTCGTTTTCTTTCTTTTAAATTAGACATTTTGTTTCGATTGTTTACAAAAAGTCTAAATAAGATAGATAGAAAACGAAAGTGTTTTCTATAGTTCTGTATTTTGTGTATTTACTACTTAAGTAAGTATGAAAAAAACGCATTGTTAAAAACTAGCCGTGAACTAAGAATTCAAACTCATGTAGATGACCTATTAAATATGTTATTACATTTAAGTTAAACTATTACAACGTGATATTTCAATCGAAACCAAGTAGGTGCAGATTCGCAGTTTTAATTAACTCACATAGGTACAGTTGGTTCTTAGACATGACATAGTCATACAGTACTGTTTTTTAATGACATTATTAAAATGAAAGAATATATCACGTACTTTTTATACTCATGAGCTTCATCGTTTCGAGACTGTATTTTATTAAAATCATAAATCCCATGTCAAATACACCCGCTCCGAGTAGCGAGAGAGAATAACAGATATTGTACGTACAATTGTATTAATGTAAATCAGTTTCACTTAAAATATAACCCACGTAGCTAAATACGCATAGCAAATACTCTTTTTTAGTGTGATTTTTTTTCTTTTTCTCTTCATCAGCCGCAGAGAATTAAGGTCCTTTGATGTATTTTCGGCTTCGCAAAGCTCGTGCCTGCTGTGAATACAAATATTTAATTTTATTTTTCACATCATTGTAACCCAGCTCATGTTATAAGTAAAAGTCGTCGATAATGTGAATATCCTGATAGTAGGTATCCCTAATATTGTAGAGGTAGACTAGGAGCCGTCAAATTTTGATGTTTTGGTTTGTATTCTGAAAAACTCGTAAAAAATATTTATATAACATATTTTATATTTGTATATACAAATATGTATGAAAAGTAAATTTTAGTAATAGCAAAAGTTCTTCTATTAAAATTACTTTTTTTCAACAGTTTCTTTAGTAGAAGTAATAGTTACTACTATAGAAGTAGTAGTGTATTTATACAAAAATAAATGAAAACTCAGCAATAAATCCAACTTTTCTACTTTCTGTTATCTAATTTGCAAAGTTTGAAAGATTATTTTTTATCTCATGGCGTTCTCAATGTTAGCTGTAGACTTAAGAACACAGTAATTTCTTTAATAAGTTGAACTTTGACGATAACGGCTGTCTCCTTTAGCCGTGAAAACTTAAGAAGTCCATTATAAATTTATGGGAACGTGCTCAAAAGCGAATAGACGACAAATTAGGAATTATTTTCCAACCCCTCAACAAGGGGTCTGATTGAAAAAACTTGTATTTATTCCTAAGTCAAGCGGTTTTGAAACATCGTTAATTTTACAACGTTTTTAAATTTCTCCGGGCGCTTTCTTTGGAAACCTTCGTACAGATAATACATTTATTTTCTTTGTTAAAAATAAAATCAAGTATACAACCTTCACGAAATAATTTTATAAGAACCAAACACCACTTTTCTTTTTAGATACCAGAATCAACATAAATATTTAACGGAACTGTTATTAGGTAAAATTACAAAAAAAAGTGTCAAAGTCATTCCAAATTAAACGCAAATATTCTGAATTAAAAAGGGCAAGAACGTAGCCAACGCAGTAATTTTTTCATACAACTGTAATTTATCAAAGGCCTTTGTCAGTCACGAACGACTAAACGTATTAACTATGAATTCCATACCAGCTGAGCGCCAGTAGTTCACTGATGTGTAATATTCAGAGACGAAAAATTGTTTCAATGTAGTTTGGAATGACTGGTTTTAGACAGCATGTTTTTTTTCGTCTCTCTATCTACTTGACGTAACCTAAAACGATTGGACTGATTTTGATGCTACTTAAACTTTTCTTCGGTAGGTACTTGGTCTTGATGTTGCGTGAGTCAGTATAATTTTTAACTATTTTTTATAAATACAATATTTTGTTTTTAATAAGAATACTAATTTTACATAACTACATACTAATTTTGTAATTTAAAAACATTTTTAGTTCGCTCTAGCTGTTGTCCGCCACGTGGTTTGCGTGAATCCTATACAGCAACTAAGATTATAATACCATTTTTCCCCGGCAATTATTCGAATTTTTCTAACTTTTCAAAATTTTTCTAGATGTAAAACCATCTTTGAACTTCAACGAACAACTTAACCTTTAACAACATATTTTGCGATTCCTTTAATTTTATGTTGTGTGTAGATGTTGTAGGTTTTTTTTTATTGCCATATAGGCAGACGAGCCAACGGACCACCTGATCGTAAGAGGTAACCGTCGCTCATGAACCTCTGCAATGTCAGGGGACACTGAGGGGTCGCTACCTACGGCCTCCTCAAGCCTCGTTTGAAGAAGGACAAGTCATAGCGCTCTGGGAATACCGAAGAGGGGAGCTCATTCCATAGCCGGATGGTGCGTGGCAAGAAAGTGTTCCTGAAACGAACTGTGGATGACCGCGGTGGTTCCGTATAGTAGGGATGAACTCCACCTCGACGCTGGGTGGTACGGTGATAAAAGGGAGATGTTGGAATCATCTCAAATAATTCTTTGGAGCACTCTCCGTGGAACAACCGGTATAAGATGCAAAGAGACCCGAAGTCTATTCGCAGACCCAAGGGTTCCAGGTGGTCCGTGAGCCTAGGATCGTCAACGATACGAACAGCTCTGCCCTGCACGAAGTCAAGTGGATGTAACTGGTATGTTATAGCAGTACTCCACGCGAGGCCGTACCTGTGCCTTGTAGAGCACACGCCGTTGCCTCGGCGTGAAGTACCGCTTCGCTCGGTTAATGACTCCCAACATCTTAGAGGCAAGTTTGGCTTTGTCTTCCAGATGATTCCGATACTGGACAGTGCTAGACACGTTGACCCCAAGGATCTCAAAGCTCTCAGACACTTCAAGGGAGACTCCTTGGAATTTCGGCGCCATGACAAATTGGTCCTTCTTCGCAGTGAACGCGCAAACCTGCGTCTTCGAAGGATCGTCTTTTATTTATTTATTTTATTGAGAAAACATTAATATAGATCAATGTGCTTTATTTGCTAATTAGCAAAGTTTCGCCTTTGACGCAACAAAATGCAGTGAAACCGTGACATCGCACACATAGATGGAAGCTGCTCTTCATAATAATTAATTATCGTATTCGACCAAATATAATAGGATACAGAGTCAGAGAGAGAAATATCGGGACCACTCAATAAAATAAACATCTGGGTAAGAACCCGGTTTACAATGCATGAAAGGATACAGCGTTCAGAACAAAGCGTCAGCGTCTTTAAATAAAAAGCTGAGAAATGCAACAACACATTTTTTCACCAATGTATTAGCTAATTAAGCTTATTATAATAAGAGACACATTCATTACAAATAAAAATACGATACCGCGATGCCAGATCAAAAGACGAAGAAGATTTTTTTATTTTGTAATTAAAATTTAGTAATAAATTTTTTACGCTCCTGTAATATATCTAGTTATATTTGATCAAAGATTATCGTCGTTATGGGACTGTAGTACTCCAGCCACTCGGAACTCTGAATACGTCGAACTCAATTCAATCGTAAACAATTAATTGTAAACTGACGGGCAACTTCAAATGAACAAAACAACGGAATTAATTTGTACCTTTTGCGTGTGATATCTTGTCTCTCGTCTAGCTTTTATTATTATTGAAAGGTTGTTGAAAATTATACATATGGTCCAAGAGATAGTGACAAATTTTGAGTAGGTATTTGAGACAATCTGAAAACTTGGTACATAGTTCTATTGCTATACCCCAACTCGGAAATGCAGACCTATAATGAAATGTACCTATTTTATTTAATTGAAGTTCAAATTAAAAAAAAACCTAAACAAGATTTGACAGTAGGTACTTGGTTATGAATTACCGACTATGAATTGATAATGTTACACAAATAAATAAATTAATGTACTATAAACGCAATTATTATACGATTCAAACATTTATGATAAATATAAGATAAAAGGAAATAAAATAAATTACTTTTATGTTCCAAAAACAGAACAACAACAGCTGTAATATCAATATCAAAGATAATGTCGATCTGACGGGATTATCCTGTCGTCTGTTTGATTCATCTCTTCCCGCTAAGTCCTTACTCGCGTCGGTGAATTTTCAATTAATTATTATCAATACTCATCTTTTACTGAGATCGCTGAATATTCGACTGATTTTATCAATTTGAAAAATACGACTGAAGTAGGTATTAATGAAGTACCTATACAGTGAAATACTTATCAATAATCGGTATATAATCGAATCGTATAATATAATTTGTGATTCTAAATACACGGTCTGATTAAGTTTAGAGCACATGTGAAGATGGATTTAGAAATATATTATATAATAATGTAAAGACTCATCTAAGATCCCATTATGCAGCTACTATTCTTAAAGTTTTTGTGAAGTGTTGTTGTTAAATATTCAAACCAATAATATTCATTTAGGAATTCGGATGATCGGCATTGTAGAAATTTTAATAATTTACGGAAAGAATTCATAAACACATAAAACAAAATCAGACACTGACATCAATTTCTCTCGTTCATTATTCATCATAGTAAAACTATTTGTTAATAACAAAATTAAATATTAATTGAATTCATACAACAAACATAAAAGTAAATGCACGATATTATATTCCTCAAACCAAGTTTTTTATTAAAATTCTGGAAACGGTGCGCCATGTAATAGCTCTTAATTAATTACACCAATAACAATGCACATTAATGAAACCGAGTCCACATGGGAACCATTGTTTTAACCAAATCATGTTTCGTTACCAAATAACGTCAATATAATGGTCCATTTCGAAAATAAGTATGAAAGTTCTATTTAGATACGCGTCATATTTTTCGACTACATTTTCTTTGGTGAAATGAATTTTAGGTACGAAGCGTAATTGAAACCGAAGCAAAATATATTTAAGTATGATTTGATTATTATCAAATAAAAATTGGCAGAAAATAATTTGGTCCATAATTGCTTGCAAATAATAAGATACTGGTTATACCCATGTGTTCCTGCAAATCTTATAAGAAGGGTCGCTCCTCTCAAGAAGGCAATTTAATATCTGTTCAAGGCAAATGTAATGTAATAACTTCGTAAATATGGAGGAACAATAGAAGGTAAATTAGTTTTTGGGGAACAGAAACTCAATTGTCAAAAAGGATTACCGTGCTTCATTTGTGATACAAACGGTTTATTTGTTTTGGCGAACTATTTGTTAGCCAATCTATCGTTTTGTTTTGAAGTATTTTGTTATTCACATCGTGATGAAAAGATCAAATAGGTCGACCAGTCAAGTCTAGAATATTTTAGTCTCGTTGTAGATTAATATCAATATGTGCTTAAGAAAACATGGTTTATTTATTACAATTAAAGTTAAATTGGAGACCTATAGATATGGTATCTATTTGAGAGTAGGTATGTACTTATATCCAAGACCTTTATGACAGCTATATGACCTAGACTACGAAGCTAAATTACGGACAAGAGATGATCTAAGAGGAAAACTTTGTTTGTTTGGTTGTAATGCATAGACTCGAAAAATTTGGACACTATTTTTAATTTTTTTTTCGCCTTTCGAAAGCTACAATATCCACGGGTAACATAGGTTAGATTAACTTCAACAATAAAAGCCACTGTGTGAAAAAGTACCTACCCAAAGACTTTATTACGTCGCACGCGCTGCAAAAACCATTGATTATAAAACAAAATGATGTACTACGGCTTTGTACGTCTTATTTAAATCTAACAGTACTGCCTGAACTCCTTTTTGACGCAGACTAAGTTGCTGGGATCAGCTAGTAGATAATACAATACAAACCGACACAAATTTTTCATTGATTTGTGTAAAAACTTTAAACCAAAACTATAATAATAATACTTAAAATATGTTCAAAAACTCACTTTGACATTCTGAGTAAGTATAGGCAATCGGCATTATGATAATTTAACCGATTCATCCATTATCATGTCCGATCCGAGAATAGCCACGGAAACTTATCCACGGGAGTTTGTAGTTTGAGTTTGCCTAGTCGCTCATATAATGTGGGATGTGAGATTATGACCCCAACTAATTTCAAGTTTCTAAACTTCATTTTACGCGCCGTTGGAGATCCAAGGTGATGATAAAATTATAATAAAGGTTGAACGATATTCGTGAACGTTAAATTAAGGATTGATAAAGTAAACCTTGTACTTGGTCTCTATAAAGCTATATATATGGTATATATACGTATATAAAGTTAATCAATACAATATCATGTATAGATGTACATTCTTAACCAGTTACTTCAAGTACTTAATTCGCAACGTGTACATTATAAAACATGTTATATTAATTCATGAAAATGTAAAACAGCTAACTATTATTATTGAAATATATTTCAAAAACATTTATTGTTTTTAAAACAGTTATACTCATGGACATTGAACAACAAATAATATTTAGCTGACATGTATTATCGTAATAAAAGCAATATCTATAGAAACATATTTCCAGTTCAGTTGCACAGATATAAGTGGTAGCATCGTGTGTGCGATTCCATTTCGTTTTATTTGAACTGCCCACCGCAGGAAGCAGCAGACTGTAACGAGTGTATTCTGTGTTTCAAACACTTTTGCAATTAGAATTAACGCTCTGTTTCACTTTCAACTGCGTTATTACATAGGCTATATCTGTTATCGTTTATTTTTCATTAAAGTTGCGGTGCGGTACAATTTAGACCTATCGATATATTATATGTACAACAAATTTATAAAATTCTTTTAAATTTTGAGCATCTTTAAATAATTAAATGAGCTTATTAGTATCTTTTTACAAATAATCCAAATGTTACTAGTTTTTATAAATTCAAGAACACAAAACTCTTCAATTCCTATATCTATAAATTACATTTATACTCGTGGGTAGGTAGCGTCTGACCTACTTATTCCACAAAGCATCCACATTCTCCATAAAGGGTAAGATAACCGTAATTCCAATGCAATTGAGAGTCCGAACCCAATTTATTTCAAGGCTAAATACGACATTCTCATAATGTTGAATATATTTATATTACCGAGTGCGATAACTGCACACTCAGTGAGCTCAGGTGGCTCTTCTTTTAATATTATAGTAATAACTTGAGCTAACTGGAAAAGTGATTCAACCTGGATCAAATAAGTCATAGTCATTAAGAAATTCAAACTTCTCATTTAGAAATCCATAAATTCTAGATATAGACGCTACATAGAAAACGTAGCTATTAAAAATAGTAATGTTAACTTTGTTGTTGAAATGAAATGTAATTTTGCATGTGCAATCAACAAAACACGGAAGTATTTAACTGTGTAGTGTTGACTCACAAAACTCATACCAATGTTTTATGCAAAACTTCCATATCGCTTCGAAATGAAACATTCGAACGTCTGCTTCCAGTTTTGAACAACGTATGATACGGATATAAAATAAACATGTGGCATGTACTGTCCTGAAACTTTCTTGAAACAAATACACACTCGTATTTTATCTTGAACACAGACTGGTCACGTCTCATAAGAGCTACAAGACTTCCACCCAAATCACTATTATTTGGTTCAGAAACAAAAAGTCTCCTTGATGGAGCACGTTCCTGAAAGAAAAAGGTTTTATCGTTTCATTGTATGCGATGTATACTATGAAACTTAAATATTGAATGCTACCATACGACATACCTAAACGCATTTCTCTTCCACTATGCGCAATTAGCAGAAAACGCGACTACACGCATAATTACGCCACAGAAAGTCACCATAGATACGAGCTGATTGTGCTTGATGAAAGATGGTAGATGGAACTTAATAAATGTAATAATATAATAGCCCGTTGGTGATATTAAGTGAACTTCATAGCAAAATCATACACATAAGGATAACTACGATACTTTTGGTATATTACTAAGTACGTGAATTTTACGAATGTGTGTGCAGTTAATAATAGAAAGCGTAACCAAATATACAAAATCTAGAAAAATGACTCAATAATGACTTAGATATTTTTCTTTTGTGCTTAAAATGTGTGAAATTGTAGGTACGGTAATGGTTAGCTACAGATTCATATTATAGTGCGCGTGATCCGACAAATATTGAACTTTTTTTTTCTCTTTCCATCTTATGTTAAAAGTTAAAGTCATGATTGTCTTGAAAACATTAACTCACAACATATTCATTTGAAGCTGTTAAAAGTTCAAATCAGTTTAACTTATTCAATAAAAGTAACTCTAATTTACTCTAAAAGAAAGTGAATAAAAACAAAAAGCATATCAACAGAAACAACGTTACCGGAGATAAAAATATAATTAAGAATAGTTAAGTTTCTCGAGTTGCACAACTTATATAACGAAACAAAGCTGCAGTAGACATTTAAATGAAGAAAACAGTGAGCTTCTTTGTAAAAATGTGAAATTAAATTTTGAGAAAAAGCAGAAGAATCTTAGTTAAGAGCGGGAAGCTAATAAAGGGAAAAAGAAAACTTTCAAATGAAGTTTTCCGTTCCTTAAAGATATTTTTCTTATGAAAACATCGAGAGAGTTGGCTCAGATTACGCTGGAAGCCGCGACAGAGATAATGAATTTATTTTGCATACTCAGTTTACTCAGCACTTTAAAGTAAATACTCTTAAAATTGAACTTAATTATTAATACGTTTGTAAATTTGTAAATGATCTCGAGGATACAACGGATAACATCTTAGACATAATAATATTATCTATTATTTTGAACTGTCCAAGGCCTAAACACGGCCAATTGTAGATGTAATGATAACATGTCAGATGCAAATCAAAGGCAATCTCTTTCTCAATTTGTACCTACGCATGAAAATATGAAAATGTAAGAACACCTTTAAGATTGTAGATACTGGTATTTATTCCAGTGTACTTTAATCCATATAAGAAAAAATCAATTCAAATTAATTCGAATGTTAAGTACATTAATATTTTTGCGACCAAGTTGACTGGACTCTTTTTTTAGTGCCATGTAAGCAGATGAGCCAACGAGCCATCTGATTGTAGGTGGTTACCTCTGAACCTCTGCAATGTCAGGGGACACTGAGGGGTCGAACACTTGAAAAAATAAACGACAAAATAGGGCAACATTGTCTAAAAATCTAAAACATCGAATATTAACTTGATAAACGGTAATGGAATATTAAATTTAAGGAAAGGGTACACTGAGATTTTTCTGCTCAAATACATCACCTTTCTAAAACCTTTCACGACACTTTCGGTCTGTCGAGCTTACGGTACAGTAAAAATTCAATAAGGTGACCAAACGTCCCTAATTCTTTCAATATTGAAGTTGGACATAATGACATATTTTATTGTGTCTTCATGGAGAAATGATTATATTCATTTTTGTAACACCGGTTTTAAATCTGTCCTTATGTTAAAAGTTTAAGACATAGATATACTTTTTGTTGTAAAAAGAAGATACGAGTACATTACAAATAAAAATAGGTAAAAAACTTTTTAAGTTAAACGGTTTTATGTTAAACATACATTGCAATGTTTAAGATAAATTGGTACTAAACACCAAAAAATAATAAAATAGATACAGTCGTGGGAATTATAAAACCGTTGGGCACATCAATTTTCTACAATCGTTGTTGTCTTAATTATAATGTAACATTACAAAACAAACATTTTAATCAACGATTGTAGACAATTGACGTGCCCAACGGTTTTATAATTCCCACGACTGTATCTATTTTATTATTTTTTGGTGTTTAGTACCAATTTATCTTAAACATTGCAATGTATGTTTAACATAAAACCGTTTAACTTAAAAAGTTTTTTACTTATTTTTATTTTCTAGTTTTTAGTTTCATAAAAAAATGTTATCAGCCATTTGATAGCGAAGGCCATCTTGGATTAAAAATTTTTATAGTATATTGTATTCTGCTTGTTGAGCCCTTTCATTTGATACCCATATTGATGGGATTGATAAAACCTACGTTATCCGCCATTTTGTAGCGGTCGCCATCTTGAATTTAATTTTTTTATAGTACATTGTATTCTGCTTGTTGAGCCCTTTCACTTGATATGCATATTGATGGCATTGATAAAACCTACGTTATCCGCCATTTTGTAGCGGCCGCCATCTTGAATTAAATTTTTTATAGTACATTGTATTCTGCTTGTTGAGCCCTTTCATTTGATACCCATATTGATGGGATTGATAAAACCTACGTTATCCGCCATTTTGTAGCGGCCGCCATCTTGGATTTAATTTTTTTATAGTACATTATATTCTGCTTGTTGAGCCCTTTTATTTGATATCCATATTGATGGGATTGATAAAACCTACGTTATCCGCCATTTTGTAGCGGCCGCCATCTTGAATTTATAATGATAATGAATAAACATGATTATATTGTCACCAAAATCCACAGTGTGTACAAAATTTCAGATTAATCGGTTGAAAGGAAGAGGGTGAAATCTGAATTACTAAATTTGACGGAAGAATAAATAATAAAGAAAAAATAATAATAAATAAAACAAACGGGGTGAGCTAAATAAAACCGTTTAAAAAACCGTTTAAAAAAATCATATGTAATAAAATAAAAATCACTAATATCTAAATATTTTCATGCATTTTTAACGGGTTCTTACCACGATATTTAATTAATTGAGTTGTCTCGATATTTCAACGTTGTTGCAAACGTCATGATCACGAGAAGACTGGATACTGCGGGTCGATTTACGAGCAAACAAATCTGTCTACCCTCTTTCTCGTTCGCTTTTGGGTCGCACCACTGGAACTCGAACTCACTTCTCGACACACCACACTCACTGTATCTACAAGACTCTCTGAACCGCATAAATCGGCGATCGCAGAGCATGTGCTCGACTCGGGTTCCAATCACTGGATACAATTACATAATCCTCAGGTACTGTCTTCTGAACGTCGTTACGTACCAAGGATGGTTAAAGAAGCTATCGAGATTTCAAGACATAGCACTTTTAACAGGGGTGACGGCTTCAGATTATCGAGTATGTGGAATCCAGTGCTAAACAAAACAGTCACTAAGGGTTCATGCTCAGAGAGTCTTGTAGATACAGTGAGTGTGGTGTGTCGAGAAGTGAGTTCGAGTTCCAGTGGTGCGACCCAAAAGCGAACGAGAAAGAGGGTAGACAGATTTGTTTGCTAATTAAATATCGTGGTAAGAACCCGTTAAAAATGCATGAAAATATTATAGAAAGCCGCGAGTGTCTGAATAAGTTTATCACTAATATCTAAGTTAAATACAGGGTGGATCTGTAACTTAGGACAAACTGACGTGGGGTGAATGACCTGTCGAAATACAACTTAGTACCATTTTTATTTTTTGGATCGGTTAAACTTTTTTATCTGACAATGTATGGAAAACGTACGACTATCGTTGCGGACTTACATACTATGATGATTTCTTTTATCCAATTCCTAAAATAAAAGTGATCCTAATTTTTATTTCAACAGGTCATTCACCTCACGTCAGATTGTCCAAAGTTACCCTGTATCCACCCTGTATACATAAGTTTTAAACTTTTTTGCACGATCAATAATACTGTTCAACATATTTTTTGTTAAACATGTACCTAAACGTTACTTTTAAAATTTATTACATCGATTTCCACTTTTAGCTTTTTAGTGTCAGTTGTAAATCGTGTAGAATAAGATGCTATTATCACGTCACAGTAAATGTAAAAAACATAATCACACCACTGCGGCGCGAGTGAACAACACTCATCCCTATCCTAATTACTTTTATTGCCTTTTCCTCATTCATTCATGTCTGCCCTCGTCTAAATTTTTATCATCCTTTTTATCGTTAAACTTTTTCAATTAATGAATTTCAATTGTTTGCATCAACTCGTCCATTCTCCTTTCACATGTTCACAATGTTTGTAAATATTTGCATACTTTTACGTTGTAAATAAAGTATCAATTAACATATTTATATTTTTATAAGTTCTTGATGTTCATCATCATCAGCCTATATACGTCCACTACTGGACATAAGCCTTCCCCAAACCTCGCCACATCAACCGGTCCTGCGCCATCTGCATCCAGTGACCTCCCGCGATCTTGATGTTAGATTTATAAATTAAAATAGCCGTCGGTTGAATATAAATAAATTCAATGCCATTATTATAGAGTTTATTTGTAAAATTACTAAATAATATTCCGAGAAGACCTTGGTACCTAAATAAAACCCAGTGATCTGTGACAATGTTGCAGGTTTAAAATAATTATGTAGTACAGGCTGATTAAACGTTTTTACTAAAATAGTTAATATACAAAGTATAGCATTTCGCTTATTCTATTTCTATCCGCTATTTGTTGAAAAGGTGACCCGGATAAAGGCGTCAAATTACTAACGTCAAATTCCAGTGTCACCTGAGCCAAGGACGGGCTGCCACCGCCATTTTTATCCCATTCTGAGTTAATATTCCGTGGACGTCCGCCGGGACCTACCCATGTAACAGACACACGGATTTGTGAAACTAACTCTATACATGACACTCCATACATTCTTTTTAATCGATCCGTTCGTTCGTCGACATTTATAGAACTTTATGATATGTGTTCTCTGTACGAACACAATATATCTGAATGTGTTATATTTCCCATCTTTCTATGGTACGTACGTACTTTCTATGGTAAGTTCTCGATTCAGTACATTAAATATTTTCTTGATATAGAAGAATAAATTGAATCATATAGTAACATCTACGAGCATTTCTTTAGTTGTAAATTTTATAGAAGTACTGGTTGACTAATTACATTAAAACCTATTACATATCTTTTAACAGCAAAAAAATGGTATAATCAAAATAGATAATATATTAAGTAATATCCGTTGTTGTATTCGCAATCATAATTTCGTTACTCCATGTTCATGGTAATTTTCTTTGTTACGTTCCGTACCGATTCAAATAAGATCATTCTCATTTGATTGTTATTTTCTACCTCATTCGACTGCAGAAAAATAAGGATCATCAATGTGGTCTTTATATTGTGTCTTTCAAAATTTTGATGATGCTAAAATTGGTATTTTTCGATATATAACTCATTATACTGTCACAATTCTACTTATTTAGAATTATTGTCCTGTCGTTCGTTGACCCAAATAAATTTTGAAAAAAAAAAAATAAAAGTCAATAAGGTTTTTGTTTTATTTGAAATAGAATACAAAATTTGTGTAGTGTGGAAGTTTATTTTAAAAATTTATGTAAATTCGTCGAAGTCAAACACAATCGAATACTGATTCAATAGCGAATGAATTCAGTATTGTGCTTACCGTGCACCGAGTGCACTGAATGGGCACACTGTCCAATATAGTTCAGCCAATGACGTGATTTACATTTATTGCGAAACGGTAAAAGACCCACACAATTTTAAAGTCATATAGGTACCGCTTTCGTTTTTGTAGTGCTTTAATCGCAATTTGTTTATTTTCCTGCAAATATTTTTTAAACGTTTCAATTTAAAAGACATAGGCTTATTGAACGTCATTGAATACACTTAGATACTTCGCAATTTTAATGATTCAAGCTGCATTCTATCTCTCAGCTATTCAAGTGAAAATCGCAAAGAATGTAGGTAAATTTTATTAAATACAAGTTTCATCATCTACCATCGAGTACCTACTATTGTACCCTTATTACCTGAAAAGCCTAAACCAAACCACATTGTTAAAACCATAACAAAGTTAACCATATCTTAGACCTTACCACAATTCAAAATAGGCAAATTCAAATAAGCTCTTCTGATAAATACAAGAAACACCTGTGAAACATGTGTAATAATTAGTTTAGGTAATTGGTTATTGAGCTAGTTAACTGAATAAAGCTATGCTTTATAGTTGATCATAAACAATAAGGCATTATGCAGCACTCACACACTACCACTGAGCAGTCTACAACGTAGAGTCAATACAGAACCCATTCAGTCGAGTCTACGACGTAGAGCCCACGCTGTAGACGGTCTACGCAATAGGTACGGAACTTAGATCGTATACATTGTATTATTACTGTATTTAACTTCTAAGCAGGTTTTAAGATTTCGTTGTAGAAAACCGAGATTTTTCTCGAAACTTACTTTAGAATGCTAAATTTTATAAAAAATACTAATGAACCCGTGCAACTTCAACTGCATTACATTAGATGGAATCAATACAATTGCTTTCTTGTATTTGATGGACTCGCTTAAAGTGTAATCAAAATATCTTGAGCTGACCCCGTTCCTTTGTTATTGCAATACAATTAAAAAAAAAATCATCCCTAGGACCTAATCACAATGAATACAATATAAAATTTACTATCCAAATCGGTTCAGCCGTTTACTCGTGATGTTATGACCAAGGGAAGTAGGTATTTTATATATATAGAGATGTGCACAAACTGCGCCGAAAAAAAGTAACGTATAAAAAAATTATCTTGTTCATAATAGGGAATTCAGAAAAGCTTTTAGAAAGAGAACAATAATAATTAAACTTTTCCCTTATTAAATTGTCATCGTGAATCTACATAATGGTGGTCACCGTTATTCCTGAAATTGCCATTATGGTTTAATGTTACCTTCATCAAGGAAGGAAAATAAAATACTTTATCCAGAAAGGAAAACAAAATGTCAAAAAATTCACTGCTTCAAAGATTATCTGGAAGAGAGATAATATTTTTTTTGTTACTTACTTTATCTATTAACAAAGATGAATAACATTTCTATCAAAATAATCAAAATTAATAGATAAATGACTTCGTTTTAAAATTATAAACACTTTAACCTTAATATTACAAACACGCTCATGAACGTTTGCAATATCAGAGGACACTGAATGGCGACCTGCAAACTTCTTTTAGGAGATTTTAATCTAATCGAACACAAATGGCTTTGTTGCTTCGTCCACATTCCTAGAAACTAAAACAACGGCAAGACATGATTCAAGACATCACGTTAACATTGTTAGAATTATACCATATTAGATATATAGAATGTCACCTTAACTGTAGCCTGAAGAAAATATTAAAAAACTCAAAAATTGCCAACTTCTCCGAAAATTGTCCCTTATGTACTGCACTCAGCGAAATTTGTGACCTTAAATAAATCGTCGATCGATCTTGTGGAAAGCCTACCCTCGCTACATCTTCCGGCACGTGACGACCACTGCAGACCCTTTTGCAGAGTAATACATAACTTCTTATATAACTATATGAATAACTTTTACTTACAATTCTGATAGGCCGCCCACAAATTGACAATGTTCCAACTGTATGTTGTACAGTGTAGAGGTCCATGAGCGACGGTAACCGCTTACGATCAGGTGGGCCATTAGCTCGTATGCCTACGAGGCAATAAAAAAAATGTGAGTTACTCATTCTAGAAATTGTAAACCAAACAACTCAAATTAAAATTTAATAATGCAGTACCATTTTAAAATTAAAAATAAAATAGTGTTCCTTCCAGCTGTATTTTCTCAAATATTTAAGGTACTTCCCATTCATATCTCATAATCCTTATTATATTAAGTAATATACCAAAATATTTCGATTACCTTTCATTTAACTCATAACTAACTTTTCATTGGGATGACTTTGTTAGATGTAATAAAAGCCAACAACTGGTAATACCTACAATGATAAAAGCAATCAACGGAATACGTTCGGTACGGTGCCGGTGGAGAGCAAGAGATCCTAATCACGCTGTTGTGGAGCACGTGGAAAACGTGACATGTCCCGAGAGCCTATTGTGCAGCCGCCGCGCCGCCTGTGTCCCCTACGAAGCGGCTCTCCGTGTCAATGCCATTACGAGTGACGTCACGAATGATGCCTATCTACAATTTATTTCGGTATTTTGACTCATCTGGAACTGACACCTGTAAGTAATGATTTTAGCCACCACGGATTATTATCTTATTGTGATTATTACATTGAATTAAAATTATGTAATATCATAAATACAAAACTACGTTATCTGTTACTTTGTGTAACTCCTACACTAATGAATTGGTACATGTAAAATTTCGCATAAAGATGACTTAAGACCTAAGAAAGGACACTGCATTTTATTAATCATAACTAACTTTGCCTGCGTTACAAACGGAGAAACCTTTTTTTTTAGTTGGAGGAAATCACCGGATGGGGTAGGTGGGAGTTGAACCGCACTGAAACCACCAACCGTTCACACTCAGCGTCTGAACCCCGGATGAGGCCAGAACCCAGCACGGGTTTTGAGGGACGACGCGACGCGTTACGCGCTCGGCACTCTTTCCCGTTGCGCCGCCCCCGGATGCCGAACCGGCGGCCGCCGGCGATACGGCCACCGGCTCTCTCGGTCGGCGGGCTTTCTGAAGCCCGCCAAGATGGGACCGCGTGTCACCCTCCCACGGAATAGCCCGCTGGGTCAGAACCAGCGTGGGTCAGGGAGCGCGGTCTACCAAACCCCGGTTGCTCTGACGTAAGGGCGTGCTGAGCGAAACACGGCACCTTCTTGGGTCCCCGCTCGCACTCACATGCGTTAGGGACCCGAAACTCTTAGGGTGCCAGTATCTGGGTGAGATCCCAGTCCCGGCCCCTGCTCGACGGCGACGGGTTTCTGCTTAGAGAGAAGAGCTTTCTCTTACACGCCCCGCCGCCTGCTTCTGCGAGATGATGGACTTGTAGAAGCCGAGCATCGCCTTCCAGGACTCGTCGCTCTCGAGCATCAACGCCACGACGCACGGGGGCGACAAGTCCGAGCTGATTTTACCTTAGATTTTTCTATAGCCTTTCTACGTACAAATAACGTAGAATCCTATTAGTAAAATAATTGTCGAAATCACTACATCCAAAGATTACAATAACGTCACAAAAAGTACGACAATCCTTATTTATAATATTAGTATCTTATAGATGAAGTTGGGCGACTGGGTGCACTATATACTTAATTCAGTACTTTCTCGTCACTTGATGGTTTGTCTAATATCAAGCGTTTCTTGATACAATAAAGTTCGAAAGAACCTTTTTAACTCGATGTCGAAGCACTTTGTACTCTATATTGCGGCTCCATTCAGGTTTAAAGTGGCGATGCAGCACGACTCCGCGGTAAGTGCTCTACACCACTGCTCACATCAAGAACCACTCACTCTCATGCTTTAGATGTAAATCTATACGTATACAGCGCCACGTCAATCACTATTATGCATTTCAGACTGATACGTCTCTCTCCCTTGGGTTCCTGTTTGGTTCAAGTAAACTTCAAAACGATTGTCATTATAAATAATTAATCAAAGGACCCTTTCACAATAATCTCATGGTGACGACGAGTATGAAAGATTCTGCTCTTTTTACTTTCTGTTATGTCTAAAACTAAAACATGTTTAAACTACAAAGCTTACTTCACTAGGTAAAGTTGTTCTGTAACAATCACATTTGAATCAAAACTCACACAATTCAACTTAATCCTATAAACCTTGTACGTAGACAAACATAAATTCCGAATTAGTGAAACGTCAGTTATACGATTCCAGTGTCCCTGTTTCGCACACAAATCTGTGTGGCGGGATAAGCTGATTAACAAGTTAAAAGGATAACCCCGTGGAAACGACGCGAACTTGGTCAAATTGAAACAATCTTATTACCCAGTAGACGCCAAGAACCTGGCACTGTAAGACGATATTTCACTGTAGTCTCATCAACATAGTTGGTATTCTGACTGTATTTTTTGTTAAAACTCTTATATTTCTTAAATGATCAGATATATTTTGAAATTCATTGATTGAACCATTATTTAAATGCAAAAAAAATCCTTACTACAAGGATAATTCTGAAAAAAAAAACATTTTCATAAATTAAAAACACCTTCCATAACATCTCTACTGTCAAATGGCGCAGGATGATTGTGATATTAAAGTATCATTATTGACAGGTTCATATATAATATTTTATAGAAAAGCTTTTCATATTTTCCTATTCGTTTTGATAAGTAGAATTTGTTACAGCAGTTTACCGCAGCGATAAAACGTTAAAACCATCACGTTAAAATATATGAGAATTTTCCCGGTTAGGTTTAATGAAGATTTATTTAAACAAGACTATCTTTAAAAATAAGTTATTGCCGCTCAGCTGCAATGTCATTTTAGTTTTATTTTTTATTTTAACTATGATGATATTTTTTAGAAGTTTACAAAATGATGTGTAATATATAAATATGAATTATGAAATAATTAGAAGTCAGAAGTCTACATACATTTGTTCGATCCATGAACGAAGCGGTTATATTATATCCGTGAAGAAGGTTATGAGTTGTAATGTTTTTAGCAATAAATGTTGCCACTAATGATTAAATTGCCTTGTGTAATATGCTTTTGACCTTATTTGCACACAACTTTTTTTATTTCTGAACCGATATGAATGAAGAAATAATTAATGAAAAACACCGTCATAATAGTAGTCTTTATAAATTACGTACGACAACACTCGGCGTAAAGTTATTTTTTTTTAATTTATCATAAAATCGAGTCTCGTAAATCCCGTTAGAAAAAAAGCACATCCCCGCGGGAACTACCAATTGGACTTGAACAGGATGTAATCTATAAGTCAATGGTTAACTAGAGCGTGAGAAAGAAACACCAAAGAAATAGATTTATTTTATTTTACTTTTGATTGCAAAACATTTTAAAGGTACTTCTTTCAAAACTTATTAGCTTAATTCGCTTAAGGTCGATATCTATATTTATTGGTTTAATAATATACTAGCAAATAGTACCTATAATATATAAATTAATACGCAGGTTATCGATTACGCAAAAGTAACAACATTAAATATCCATTATACGTTTCTGAGTAGAGTCGTAAATGTCACAACTTCTAAATAATACAATTTAAACATAAACCAGATAAAACAAGGAAGTTGTTTGCATGTAATTATACATAGGTAATATAATCTGCGTGTTATTTCCACAGATAGATACTTAACCCTCTCCGACACTAATTCTACCGTCGTGGTTATTGTAAAACGCAAGGGTGTAATTTGGCAACGCGTTGCGATGCTATCACATCGTATTTCCCTACAGATACCGGGTTATTTAATGCTGCTGTTTGGCTCTGATCCTACCGAAAAAACAATCGTATCGTTTTATTTTTTTTCTTAATTAAACCGTAAAAAGTACTAGGTCTATTTAAGCATCTTTACTGATTCTGTATGTAGACCATTACTTGCGTGGAAGAGTGTTAAGTATAATATTTGTATTATATCTCTATAATATAAATAATAGTCAGAGTATTTTTTATCTGATCAATTATATATTTTTAAAGTACGATAATATTCTTCTATCAATTAGTACCTATTATATATGTTAAAATTGTAAAACTTAAATAAATCTCAAACTGATATTTAAACATAAACTTAAACAATAACTCGAAACAATGTCACCCGAACACACTCGCTGCCTAATCAAAACTTAATAAAAGTAAATATTAAAGCACTCCGTTTTGGAATACGTTAACATGAAACTTTTAACAAGAAATCTTGGAGTTATTTTAAATATTTGAGTATTTTCGAATAAACTCGTTCACCTGGCACCTGTTTAAAATTCTGAGATGTCGTGAGAGCAGACAACAAACTTAGTAAAGTTGACGAACTTTCGCACCCGTCGCGGGAACATTGGGCAGCGTTTGACACCTTGGTTGACTTACCTACAACAACAGTCACCACAGGAACTTAGCAACTTGGAATGTTTGACATCGCTGGGCTTAGTCCATCGTTTGAGGATTATAACGCTACTAAAATTATTATAAATTCATCATTATTGTCATTCTATCTATATTTTCACACACACACTTCACAAACAAGAAGGATAAAATACGCTTAGGTGCACTTACACGTTTAAGAAAATATATAATATTCAGATATAAAGGTAAGTGAATAAAAAGGAGGAAAGAAGGAATAACATTGTATAATTATTTCTAAATATAATATTCTAACCTTTTCAGCCAGTAGGTATGTAATATTATATTATGTTATTTGTAGTTAATACAATTTTACCTTTACGACTCTGGAGTAAAAAGTGTAGTAGTATTCAAAGGTTAAAATTATTATCATAAAATGTCAGTTAAATATTCATCAGTATTTACTAATTATTCTTCATCGTTGTACTTACCATATAAAACTTTAGGTTCTACATTTCTTCGTAGTATCCTATTAATATAAAACTCTGCGGTACTCTTACTCGTGTATAGTCTCGAGAATTTAATTTTAAAAGTTACACAATCAAGTGGCTTAATATAAACACAGGGACCCGTTTGTTTCGTAACTGTCCGCAAGTGAACATCTTGGTCAGTTATCAGGCTGCCCCAAACGGGGTAACAAGTTCTACAAACCGAAGTAATCTAATTAGTAAAGGACTACTGATTTCCAGATTCATATCTCGCCTTGTTAGTTTTGTAGCTCAAGTCAGAACAACGCCTAAGAACTTCATTAGGAATTCTTTTATATAAGAGTTTACCATGAAAGTTCTACATTAAATTTAAATTTTTATATTATATACCAGCCGGTTTAAAGAAATTTAATATTATGAAACTTAGAATATAACGAATATACTCACGTTTTAGAATGCCTTTCATGACGACCGCCCTTATTAATTCTGTATACATATTTGTCACATAATAAAAAGGTAACGTCGTTTAACTCATTTTTCTGCGCCTATGTTGCAAAAGCAGGACCTAGAAGTTACGCATTTAAAATTTTCTCTTAATATTGTAATGTTAGAATACGTAGTAGTATTAAAATAATTGTGAACAACAAAAGGTCTATACCATCAAGAGGGTGAGTTTCCTATTAAACTTTTTTGGGATTGTCGTGAAATAAGTCGGCTGTAATCGCTGAAGGAAGGAGACTTCGACTAATGTTGTAACTTTTAACATTCACCCTTTGGTTTCGAATTGTTAGCTGTTTCTTTTCGGAAACGATTTCCAAGTCAAAAAACGCGTCTCTACACGAACAGATACTTTTAAAGTCACAGAAAAACGTAAGAAATATTCAAATTAGATATTGAAATTGCAATTAGGGTACTTACGAATTCATTTACGACTTTTTATGACGTTATTGAACTGTAATAGTAACATAGTATGCCACTGATATAAAACTTATGGTTTGTGTAGATCAAGAGATTACAATTGTGTTATCGGGTTAATTATAGTTCAGAATTGAGTAATAATAATTAATTTCAAGAAACTCTACTTTATGATCATGGATATTTTGTTGGGAAATTACATCTTTGTAAATAACAGACATGATAAAGTCAATTTTGACGTTATTACCCTCTCTCTAAATACAAGTTAAATTCCGATAACAAAGAAACGTATCTGATTTATTAACCCAATTACGAAAGATGGGCGGTCACGGCTATTGTCTGATCAAAACACAATTCACCGAATCATAAATAACAGGAACAATAGTCAATAAAATTAGATAGCGATGGGTTGCGAATTGGCAAAGAAAATAAATAACGTTTTTCGAAGAGGATATGAGCTTCCACTTCGCAGGGATAAGCCGATAATATTTACGTGCGTCTTAAAAATTTAGGATACTCGCACATTTCTTTTCTCTTTCATGACCATCGTAAAAATAAAATAAAGTCAAATGTATTATACGAGTAGTGTTGTTGTTCAATAATTGTTTGTAAAGTTTATATTCTTTTAAAAAAGTTAGGTATAAATTTTGTAAACTTATATTACTTAATAGTTTGATCCCAACGATTGTTCAAAGTATTTCACAGGTTTATAAAGGTGATGAACTTCCACGGGTAAGTATTAAAGTTAGTACTTAGTAGAAACAAGGACCAAATAATTAGGTAGATACATGTATTACATTTATTTCTAAAATTATTCTATTATCTACGTAGATTTTTTTTGTATTATAAATTTGTGTAACGGAAGGAAGATGAAAGCGCAACCGACTGTTGAATAATTTAGCATCTCTAGGAGTATGGTACGTAGTCGTACAGAGGGCCTCGACCGACCGCACTCAAAAACAAACTCGCCCAGATATCTCACTCACCAGATAAATGACTCGTTTTTTGTTTTGTTTAAACATTGTAATTTATGGGTAAATAAATGGAGCAACTTCATTCCATTATCTTCAAATATTTCTTCTGTTATCTAATTTGATCGCACTTGATATTGTGATAATGATGTTTAGTTTTACATGCGTTTTGTTGTACTTAAGATTGCCATTATGTGCAATTAATTCTCATTTTCATAATTTAATAATATTTATACCTCGCAATGTACTCGAGTTTTTGTTATTATTGTGTTATACATAAACGAGCTTAGGGACAACCTAATGGTAAGTGATTACCGTCGCTCATGAGCCTCTGCAATGCCAGGGCACTGGGGTCCGTTATTCATCACCTTCATCATCATACACATAGATATCATATATTTTTCATATATCAATACAGTACACTACATTTAAACGTGACTGATATCAAAGTACCTAATCAACTAGATTGGTAGGTATATTTATATTATATTCAGTACATAGACGCCGTTTGCTACAGAATTCGATTGTTTAAGGTCTATTCATGTATGCCTCATAAAATTTTAATTTTGTTTTTGTCTATATTGTTGTCTAGAAAAGTTAAAACAAAAATAGAACATTGCAAAAGATACCTAAATAGAAAATTTCAAACAACATCTTAATATTAGATCGTTTCTGGAATGGTAATTCATACTGAAGTGACTACACTTACCTACAGCAAGGAGTTACTCTGTTGCTTTATACAATATTCTAAGACTACGTAGAAAAGACAAAAGCACTTGGTTCCATTAGGCGTTAAGTAACATCCGGGAAACCCATTTTAAATTTTATCATATAGCATGTTCATGTTTCAATTTACGTGCGCGTATGCAACACGGGCTAGGAAATAATATTAAGTAACAGAATTAATACTACATCTAAATTATATTTATCTATTGCTTCTCAGTCATTTTCATCATCATTTTCCCGTAGACTCTCTACTACTAGACATAAGCCTACACCAAATTTAACCATAACAAATGGTTTGTTGACAGGAATCTTTTATCTATGTTTTAATTCCATCTTATATTGTATTAATCTAAATAACAAGATTCAAGTCGAACGAACAATCTTATCTTCTTATCTTAATTATCTGCTGAATCACGAATCGCCCTCATTGTTTCTAGGGTCGAATCGACATTAATGCAATATTTATATTATGTATTTATGTAGGCTAACTTCTGGGACAAAAGAATGAATCGCAACTATAGTTAGGAGTATGAATTATTCATCGCCTTACAAGCGGCCCAGGCCTCCACCGCCCGAATATGCTGTGTCACTTTTGTATTGAAGATCAATCCACCTCACTTGAATAATTTTGAATATAATAAATTAACCACAAATGGATGTTTAACTTGAAAATCTTATGATGTTAATCTCATTGATATTAATACTGAATGCTCCTTAGTAGGTAGGTATATTTTTGATAATTATTAACGGGTAAAAGTATAATATTGAACACTTTTAAAGGTTATTTTTAATCAGCTTTCCTTTTTAGAAAATTAACCCGGTAACATTCCATTCGAAAGTGCATTGTCACAGTAACTCGTACGACTCATAAGCCTTAACCATTTGACACTGTGCAGATTGTGTGTGAGTTAATGCACTGGTTAATTATTACTTAATTTTATAGTTATCTAAGAAAAATAAATTGAACAAGGCCCACCAATAATGAACCGATTGATGAAATTTGAAAGCATCTTCAATTACAGTGTAACCCAATCACTTGCTGCGGTGTTTATTAAATTTTACCTCACGGTTCTGGCTTCCCAAGGCGTGGTGCCTTGTTGATGTATTTACGGCTACAATTTTAATTAAATGCTTTTATTGGAGCTCAGGATTAAAGGGGTTGGTAATTAAAGCCACCCAGGATTAACGACCTTTGTCTACTACAATTATGATTTACAGAGTCTACAATTTAACTAAAACAAATTTACACAAAAGTCGCGAAAAGTGTGAAATCAAGATAAATTGCTAAACCTTTATATCATGTTTTTATTGTTTAAAATTATATTAGACTAGTACCAACAGCACTTAAAATTAAAGCAGTATTAGTAGTAATTATTAGTAGTAATTAGTAGTAGTAAACCTATTTAACTGAGGGGATAGTGCATATAGTTGAATTTGTCACTGCGCTTAACAAGTGACTCGGTAACTCATAGCTTCACTTCCCGAGACGCTTCTATGGGTCGTGATTAATATTTCCGAATTATTAAAATAATGAAATAATTATTTCCAGGCCGCTAGCGTGTATTGAATAACTGAGGGGGATTGAGTACACCCCAATATCAATATTTAAGGGAGACATAGACGCCACTCCAAGAATGTTTGTTTTGTGCACCAACGACTCATAATAGCTGAAGGGCTGTTTACATTTTACTGTAAACAATCCAAAATAATCTTGTTAATATTATCACGCAACGTGATCCTTACTATGTTCCTGTTTCAGAGCATGTTAACTTCACTTTAGTCTTACTTGTTGTTTAATAGATGACGTACGTTTAATAAATACCAATACTTATGAATTTGTGTATTACAACTACTAACTTTTATGTTGTTACTTTTCTGCTTTAGATTTACTGAGAATAATTACATCTGTTCTTCAAGCCATTAGGACCTTAGCGATAAATACTGACAATATATTATTTAAGCTAACATGCATGACTTCTGATTGTAGTATGTACTACTCTTAATACTCTACTGCTAAAAATAAATGTAAATCAGACACATTCTCTATTCTGTATATTCCGCAGCGATAGGATCTGACGCAGCCGTAAAAATGCTCAATGCTCCATTGCGGCGCGACCCTTCCACAATAGCTCTACCATGGGTGATTTAGTACCATGTTTTGCCTCGAACCTCGGTACTACGGTCATCTAAAAGAATGGCATCGTGGCTAAATTACCTTTGTATAATAATAATGGTTCAATTAATAAATTTAAGAAACTATATTGTGATAAGTACTTTTTAGTTAAAGGAAAAAATATTCCCTATTTATCTATTTTAAAAAAAATCTTCCACCCAAATTTTAAAAATGAGCAACTATCTTTAGATGAAGCGAAAATATACTTCCATTTTGCACAGATGTAAGTGACTAGATTACAATTAGGACATATTAAGTTATTCAAAAGACGAAAGATTCAGAGTGAAAGTTCGTGGAAGATTAAACTGAAATACACAAAATGACATAAAACAATATTAAATAAAGTTATTTTACTGAAATTTACTTGAATATGATTGGGATGTTAAAAATATTGTTAGGGTTGTTTAAAAATTGTAATTATGGGTATATTTAGAAAACATACTTTTTATTTGTGAAAGTTACTTGCAAAAACTAAAACTAGCCAATTTAAAAAAACAAGATACGCTATGAATATTCCACACTTATAAAAAAACTCCCATTTCAATTCTATTGTTTTATTTTAGCTATTCTGTTTAGGAAACGTAAACTACTGTCATGTACAAAACATTTATCTATATATAATTCTCAGAAATGTTATACATTAAGTTACAACCATAAGTTTCAGAGTGCGTAATGAATACTTCAACCTTTAACTACTTCAAAGTTCTAAACGGAGTCAGGCTAAATAATAATACTTTAAATTAGACATTGATGAATAAACATTAATGATTATACATAGAAACAATATATTCTTACTTTAATATATACAAATCTAGTTTAATTCAGCACGATTGCCAACATTCGATATTTTTTGAAAATAAAGTCGATAACTCAAGTAGCTACCAATACTAAGTAATTATATTATTACTACATTCAATTTACGTTCTATTATAAAAATACTTTACAACGATATTTACATTTATAAATAAATTAAAAATTTAGTGGTACAAAATTTCAAATCGATAAATGATAAGTTTTGGCACTTACTACTTAACTGTTAATTTTATTATTCACAGCTACAATACAAGGAATATCTAGGGAAGACATGACTTTTTAGTAAAGTTTTCACAGGCGCATACTGCATTGATGCTACAATATCTTTTAATAATAAACATAAGTTTAAATCTACGTACATTTTTCACATTTTTATGAGACAATTTAAGTATTGACACAATTTAGTAATTTAAGTACATACACGAAGCTTTTATTAACAAAATATGAAGTATTTTGACTAGGACTTTAAATTTGTAGAGATTATAAACGTGCACCTATAAAGTGCATGTTAATTAAACTTATTGTAACAACTCTACAAAACTTTAAAGAAAATATAAATTTCTATTTCACTGAAACAATACAAAATCACTATATACAATGTACTCAACTGAGTGTATTTATGCCAATGTATTTTTTAATTTGTACTCGTAGGTACTATTTATTAGAAAAATAATATGTACCGCGTCTATCACAAAAGTTATACCCTATTATACACAGCCGCCCGCTTCGAACTGAAACAAAAAGATTTGAATTATTTATTAGGCTATCATAAATATCAGTTAAGATAAAACTTAGCCTAGTAAAATATTTAAAGAAATATTTTTGTTACACTTCTTAAACCTCGTTTAAAATATGACACACAATCAGGAGATATCTAAAAACAAAATTTATTTAATTTTGGTGATATTCAGGAATGTATCTAATATCATAGAATCTAATTTCTCTAAATCGAATCGAAATAATTATTTTATACAAAAGTAACTAGCTTATTTTATCTAATGACTAACTTTTTGTAAAAAAGAACAATTCTAATTTATGTCTGTTATTCTTTTACCTTCACGACTTCACCTCAGAAAGACGCCATAGCTTTGCAAAAAATGAAACAGCTTACTTACGTTTATGCTACGTCAGAAGGGAATCATATTCGAAGGGCGTCGGGTCGGCTGCTCGTAAATGTCACCACAGTACTCTGCCAGATATGTTCGACACTTCTATTTGATCTTCGTTTTGTGTACTGGTAACTGGAACTCGTCTTCTTTGCCTAAATCGGAAACTAGCCCATAATATTACAGATATTAATATCAAACTTGAAACAGCTGATATACCGATATACTGGGCAAAATGATGATGACCTAATTGGTATGGAGAATATTCCGTCCTCAAAGTTTGACTAGACGTAGTGTCATTAGAAGCGACGTCCTGAATTTTAGAACCAATGCCAAAAATATCAATTTTTTTGGTTCTATTCACTACAAAATATACGTCAGAGATATTTTTTGAAACATTTATTGCTGTATTTAGACTTTTTCCCGATCCATTATTCTTCCAAATCTCGACTGAACTCATTAACTTCGCTTTCTTTCCAAAAATATTTTTTGAATTGTTTGAGTTTCGATACAAAAGTTGTTGAATCTGTATGTTTTCATTTTGATATCTGTCACTGGTGTTTCTGAAACCATTTACATCCTGTTCTTTGACACTTTTTGAAGAGTCGTCTATACTACTTGTTTGATTTTCAGTGATTTTGTTGACTTGCTCATTTTTATGTCGATAGATATTATGTTTGTTGGTTTTTTCCGTTTTATTATTTAGATAGCCATAGTATCTTAATAACTTATTGATCATGTCAGTACTGTATAAATTAACTGGCGGTAAACTGTCACTAATTGTAAATGTTTCTGGAAATGTGCAATTAAACTTGGTAATTTCAGTTTTCGTTTCTGAAGTTGAATAGTAACATGTTTCTCCTGTGGCCAATGTTTTATTCCAATTCATCCAATCTTTCAACCATAGTTCAGCACTGCAGTTTATTTTATTTCCATGTAATCTCAAAGTCTTCAACTGACTTAAATAAAATAGTAGATCTTTTCTGATTTCTGTCAAATCATTCATTCTCAAATCTAAATATTGTAGATATGAAAAGGCAGCTAAAGCAGCTGAATCAGCCAAGAATAGTTTAGCCAATCCTGGGCTTGACTGCAAATGAAGCATCTGCACACTTTCTGGGGAAGAGACAGGAAAACTGCCATCTTGCACCGGCATAGACAAGTTTAAATTGCAAAGTCTTAAATCCCGAAGTGATAGAGGACCGTCAAAAGAATTCGATGATAATTTTTGTATCGGATTATTGGACACGTCCAAAATTTCTAACGATAACAAATCGTCGAAAACATGATCTTCAATATATCTTATATTATTGTTTTGTAGCAAAAGTATGCGCAAATTTGGTAAATTTTTAAAATCCGGTATAGTTAAATTGTTGATTAAATTGTTGTTTAAAGAAATATATTTTAATTCATCTGGTAGTGATCTAGGTACAGTTTTGAGTAAATTTTTATTTATGTTTAAAAACAATAACATTTCTAATCGTCCCAGAGAGTCATCTTCAACCGAAATTATTTTATTGTCAGAAAAATCGAGCGACTGAAGCAGAGGGTAACTATCAAGATCTCCACATCTTACTGCAGAAATTCTATTTCCGACTAGCGACAGGAAACGAACTGAGTGTGTGAACGCTTCTGGAACCTGATAGAGTCCGATTCTTGACGCATCTATTTGCTGCAATCGACGTCCCGTGCCAACCAATAGTTGTGTGTCTAGTTGCGTAATGCCTAGATGCGGATTATCTGTCAGTAATAGTCGCGCTAAATTTGGCAATAGTTGCAAAGCTCCTGGCGCCACTTTTCTCAAATTGTTGTGCGAAACATCCAAATGTTGCAATAACCAATTATTAAAATAGTTTTCATGAATAAATTCAATGTTATTCCTACTTAAGTTTAAATGTTGCAGATTTTTTAAAGGTGTAAAAACATTTGTTAATATTGTTAATTGGTTTTCGGATAGATCCAAAGATTCCAATTTCGATAAACCATCAAAGCTCCCGTCAAAGATGTTAATGATTTTGTTTTGACTCAATATCAATTTTCGTAGGTTTGAATATTTATTGAACAAACCTTTTGTTATTAATTTTAATTTATTTGAGGAAATATCAATGTTTTGTAAATTTTTATTTTTCGCACCTATATTTACATTAACTATGTTATTATTTTTCAAACATAACGTGAATGTATCAAATTTAGGCACAAAAAAATCAACTTTGCTCACATTGCACAAATGATTGCGATCAAAATGAATATCTACTTCCATATATGTCTTATTTAAAAGTTTTTGGATCCACTCTTGTTCCTCTGTAGCCGTGCAACACAGTATCACACGGTTGTGTACAACGGTGGTCTCTTTTAAAGTTATGTTCAGGTAACACTTGTCGCACGATGTATACTTATCAGAACACTTCCACAATTCTAAAAAAGACGACACTGTATTATTTACGTTGAATACCAAAAAAATAATGATGAAAGTGCCTGTCTTCGATGATAGAGCCATTTTTAAATTTTTCACTCAAATAAATCCTGGATTTAGCAAAAAAATATACTGAAATGTATTTTCGAGTACAAGTCCTATCATATTGTTCCAAATCACGACACTTCTTGACTCTCTTTCATTCGTCCATAACATATTTACGAAATTACACGAACACAAACACTCAATTAAACGGTATTTTAACTTTATTGTCACGCATTCTGTTCTAATTGTAACACACAATGCACGTCTGTCTAAGGAACGCGTAAACGTTTCGGTAAAATAGAACGATCGTAAGACACGAAGGTCGGGTTGGCGCGGAGCGAGTGCGAGGCTGGCGCTGACCGGCACTGGCGGCGCCGATGTGTCTGTCGACGTTCTGTACGACACCGACTGAGCCAGCCTCGGCGCCGGCGCTCTGCCTCCGTCGTTACATCCATCCCTCACAACCTCATTTTTATATAGTCAACTGACTTCCACACCGCCACTATTTATGTCATACTCCGCGCTCCCTAATACGTTATTTTGAGGGCAAGTATTTGTAAGTGTGCGCTATATTTTTCAGTAACTAAGGCAGTGATTAATCCAAGTTGGGTTATCGCAAAGCCATGTTCCTAGGTAAAATTCATATTATCGTAGTATTTCTCCTTATTGACGAAAATACTAACGTCAGTTACAAGCAAGAGGTCATAAAATTTTTAAATTAACCTACTTTTCTTTTAAGTCTGTGCTGTTTTGAATATCTTACTCGAAATTTTCTGCCAGCATTTTCAGGAATCACTCCCACAAGGCTTTTCAAAGGGTCCCCTTTATTGTGCGCCTTAATTTGGGTTATTTTGAACTTTCCTCGTGTCCTTTTATAAACATTTTTGAAAGAAAACATGCTCTCAGAATACTGTGAATTTTAGAAGTTTCCTAGAAATATACTTAAAAAACTTGATCTTTTTATTATTAAAACTGCATTTGCACATACCTACTTACATCGAATTTCATTATCAAAATTTTATTACCAGACCCGCAACAACAAGTTAAATCGTTTCATAGCAATAAAATATGCAATATTCTTCATTGCACTATATTTTTATTACTCTATATTCTGTATATGTACTTGTTTCGCTAATTGCTAATTCATTTTACTGGACATTTCTCAATTCAGAACATTATCATTTACTAAACATTCTATCTTGAGATTAATTAATCTTTAGATGAGGCCAATCTTCTTTTACCAGTAAGTTGATAATATTTCTTCAAGCTGTCAGGCTAACGTATATCTTCTGTATATTAGGTTATTGCATCCAGAACATTCCCCATCCATTTCTGGGAGCACCTTTCCCGAATACATTTATTAAAGTGACCCTCAGCTTAGAGACCGCAAGATAAATCATAGTCAGGAAATGGCGGTGCTCGCACTAAACCGAATAAAAAGGAAAACCTCTTATAAAAATGCTTAATGATACTTATACGAGTATATGTAGGTACGTTAGTCACATTAAACTCCTCTACGTCATTGAAAAGCGATTTTAGTTTTTTTATAACAACATTCATCATCATTGGAGAGATAAATGTAGGTTTTCTTTATGTAACAACCAAAATAACTACTAACTCATAAAGATTCTAGTTACCTAATATAATTATGCAGAATGTATAAGGCAAGCGTGATTTATTATGCAAAATTGAAAAAAATAGGTTGATGCATTACGTACGAGTGTTATTAGACCTTTAAGAAATTGGAGCCTTTTAAATTATTCAACACTAAAACAAAAAAAACGCCATGCTAATGAAATTTGTTTTGTGTGTGAACTTTTTTGTTAACTTTTAAATATGTGTCTGTATGTTCTTTTTTACACACAAATAAACTTATGTCTATGTCTAAAATAATACACACCTTGTTAAATCGATGATACCTACTCGAATACCACAATATCCATACTTTATCGAAAAATCGTTAAACGCTCTAAGATCGAACATAAATGTTTATTGCTTATCCCAAGATAGAAGTGATTGAGTTACAAAATAAACGTGAAGTAGCCCGAAACATTAGGCCATTAACGGAGGGTAACAGTAAACGGTTCCGCAGAACTAAAAGTGCGCCTTCGGTGGAACAAAATCGTTATCATTAGGGTAACGAGGGACGGCCGCTGACGCAGCGGGAGACCAACGTAACTCTTTAGCTTGCAAGACCTAATGAACCGGCATCCCCTTGCCGAACCGCCTGTACTCGACAGAACGAATTAAAAGTGTTTCTTTTTATAGATTCGTTAATTGTCTTAAATTCTATAGTATTATTTATATTTTTTACGCATTAATTATGTACATAAATCTGGAAGGGTATCAATTTACGTATTGTTAATCACCTTGTCTGGCGAAGAACTCGGCGAATGTTAGGAGCAGTGGGTAATAAGGGTCGTAGCGTAAAACTTTATTACTCGCTCCACCTCGGCCCACGAGGCGGGATGCGAAATGACTCTCATTCTCATTAACCTCTCCGCTGCTAACCTCACTTTGTATCGATGTCAGACACATTTTTTTCTATTTCCCAAACATGTACGTAAACACTCGAGTGTGCTACTCTGAAATTTTAAAATCCTGTTTATTAACGCTCTTTTGAATGAACACAGACAAATCGGTTTTTATATACGGGGTGGAATTACAAGTACTCCAACTAGTAGTTTTCTAAAATAAATTCTCATTCTTCAAAATAATTGTGTATTATGCCTAAGTCTCTAGGTATGATGTAGGACCTATTGAACAGATGTTGTGAGATCAAAAAAAGTTCTACTATTTTATTGAACTATAATTAATTATCCTCTATATAGCTTTTTCAAAACTCCACATTACAGCGAACATAATTTTATTTACATATCAAAATTCCTTAAAATCTCTCTTTGTGTTTGTAATTATGATAAAATGTAATAAAGATGCATATACATTCGTATACAATCGTATATTTATATAGAGAAAATTGTTATTATCATTAGGTTGGTACCGACATAATGTAAGTCAGTAACATGGCTTGGTTAGATTGCTTTGGACAGTAGAGTTCTCGAATTTCCCGAGAGAATATGTCAATTTAGTGCAAGTTGATAATAGTTCTAACTGAAATACAGCCATGACGAAGTTATTTCTAATAAAATATTTGGTAATTTAGTTCGATGTTTATTTTCTTGTAATAAGAAATTGTAAAATGTGGAAAGAAAATTAGGCTGGTTATCGTCTTTCTATTAAATTTAGCGGATGGTAAGCAAACTCCATGAATTTTAAGTAATACTTAATGGCTACGTATTTCTGAAGAAGAAAGCGACATGATTAACCTATAACTCTCTATTTCTGTAATTTCAATTCGATTCGGTCAAACTCTATTTCAGTCCTGGTATTTCTTGATATTTTATACCTATTGTTCAGAGATTTGTCATTAAATTGTGATCAATTAGATCTCCATACCGAACGTTTGCGTGCTATTTGCGAAAAACTAATTTTCGGATGTATTCAGGCCCTTTTGACCATTAATACTGTTTTAGACAGCACGACATCCATGTAAATTTTTCATTACCGTGTAACGCAGACTACGATTTTTTGTGTAATAATAATCAAATAAAAGAAATCAGTTCGCTATGAAATTTTCGGATCAACGACAATAATAAACATCTACTAAATAGCACGGTATCTCTATGTAGGTATTTTATTTTCATCCTAAAATTCTTCGCCGCTATATATTTTTACAGCACTCTGGATACTACCCACATCATAAAAAGTGATATACGATGTCACAAGCGGATACCACGTCTTTTTTATGGGATCGAACTAAAATCTGGTAGACGGCAAATCCTTCATAGGTACCTATTAGGTAACGCAAAACTCAATCAAAAATGGTTATAAAATAATTAATCTAAGAACGATGATGTCACTTAATAGACACGCTTTCAATTAATTCAGGAAATGTTTTAGGTTTAATGTGTATGTTTATTTATTTTAAAAGAGGGAAGGTATTCAAGCATTGGTACTTACCACTGCCCACCTGGTTGAAAGCGGTAACCGTCGTTTATAAAACTCCGTAATGACTGAAATATTGCGACGTCCTCGTCGAACAATTTTACGATTTTAGTTTCACTAGTGTCTGGAATCGAAATTAAGTAATATCCCACATAACCAACCCCTCATTTACCTCATAAAATAACAAAAACTGCTGTTTAAGAAGACGTCGCCTTTTGGACCACCCAGTATATATTTTATGAAATAAACTAGGTTAGACTTTCATAACATTTAGAATTTTAAATTATCATAGATACATTTCCAGACAAAATGTTTTACGAGTGATTTCCAAAAAATAGTGATGCCACCGAAAAACTAATGGTGTGAAAACTGATAGCTTTGTCCATCGATACCCTTACGTACCCTTCCTACTAGTGACTGATTTTGTATAAAACTGATCGAGTTATGATTATTTTTTATATTATCCGAAATGATTTTCAATAAAACGTGAATATTTATTGTTAAAACGAATCCCATTCATGCTTCTCCTTGAATGTATAAATCTGCTTATATAAACTGATAATATTACCTTTAACCAACCTTAATTAACATTTATTTAGCTGTTCTTCATTACATTTTTTCTGTATGTAATTTTTTTTACATTGTATTTTTAAATTTGATTTTTTTGATGAAGTTCATTTTTTAATAAAATGTAAAACTAAGATATTAAATGAATGTGGAGTTTTATGTAAGTTCGGGTTTAATTTTGCGAGTTGAAATCCAACTTCCCGGTTCCCGCTTGAGATGAAATTTTCCACGCATAATAATAGGTAAGTATGTGTGACAATACAAATTATTGGATGGATTCAGGAGATAGCCATAGCCTACCTAACAAAATAGACCCGTCATATTTGAGCTCGTTTTTCTTGTCTTAGCTGGCAGTCTACTAATACAAGTTATCTTAAAAGCTTGTAGGTAATTATAAAGTTTTCTTTGTCATAAATATGAATTTTCTATAAGAAACCTATTAGTAGGAAGAAACACTTATATGTACAATAAAAGTAATAGGAAGATATTATGAATGTAGCTAAAAATAAAATTTTACTATTATTAATGTCAAAAGTTATTTTATTAACACAAAAAATAGATGTAAATAATAACAGCAACAATATAAGTACCTACATTTTAAAATATTCGTTACATAATACATATAATAAACGTTGTAGAATTACAGGTCGTCATTACAGAAGTCATTAAATTACGGATTCCACTTACCAGAACGTGGGCCGTATGTACGATGATCTACTTGTCAAAATAGGAATTGTCAAAGAAAATCGCTTGTTTTAACCTCATAATTTTCAACCGAATACCCCAAAACAGAATAGTTTACAAATCAAAACATTCCTATATTAATAGCTTGAGTTAATAATTTTATTATCTTTTGTTCGTTGTTTAGATTCCCCCAAATCTTGTTCGGTAGACCGTACATCAGCTGCGTCACTCTGTCGTTTAAAGCTAGAGTGACTACGAAATGCTCCATTAGAACGCAGCTGTCAACTGAATTTGTAATCAGGGTAAATACATTTCTAAGAATTCAAATAATCTTTTCTTTTTTTATTGCCTTGTAAGCAGACGAGTCAACAGCCCATTTTATCGTAAGTGGTTGCTGTCCGTCGCTCTGCAATGTCAGGGTACACTAAAGTGTTGGTACCTACGACTTACCTTTAAGGACTCTCCTTAATCTGGCATAACTAAAATTCAATTTTGTCGATATATCATCGTAGAGACGTCTACATCATAGTTACATACATACATAGACTTTTGGTTATTTAGTTAATTAGTTTCTAAAATATAAAATATAGCATCGATTTAAAGTTAAGTATACAGCAATGTTTGATTGTATTCTCAAAAAAATGTCATGTCATTTAACGGCGTTATAGTCATAGATACCAATGTAGTATGCGTGACTAGTAAAGAATCAAAATTTGTAGGTTTCTTTATAATACGCCTTATAAAATTAATAAACACAATGGAGTTATGGTCCACGATCATATTATATTTAGAAATAAGAAAAAAATAACAACATTAAATTAAGTAGCTTAAATATTATAGAGTTTCTTTATCGTTTTATTTTTATGGTTATTTGAGCGAGACTCTACCTAGTCACAAAGGAAGTATTCAATTACCTTGCGTCCTTGGGGTTTACTTGAAAAATAATATTCTCCATTCTATTATGTTCATTGTAGATTTTAAGAAACGAATCTTTCACATCGAAAATCGAAATCGTTGTTTATGGTTTTCATCTCCACTTACCCTTAGTTGTATTGTTATGCCACGAAAGTGAAGAATTCAATATAGTTAGAACGATGACCCTCCAACATTCCGAGAACATTCGAAAGCAGTAATAGGGTCGCATAGCCAAAAATACCAATCATATCATAAATTACGTATTTAAACATAATTAAAATTGTACAGATATACTGATATTGCTCTCTTACTTATAAGAAAATTATCATACTCTGCACAAATGCTATGACGTTATATTATATTATTATGTGGTAATAATAGGTTTACGACTTCTTTCTGGGGATGCGGAGTACAGAATGATGGTCACAATCTACTTTGATTGTTACATTATAATACCTATATACATAATACCTAATATTTATCAGATTTTTAACCTGAACCCTTAACCTACGGGGAATGATGTTTGATACAATGTGTTAATTATGGGATCATAACAATTCGAAATAGCAAGGTTTATATTTAAGAACAGAATTCAATAGAATTTGGATAGTAAAATGTGAATATTACTAGGGTTTATTTGTGCAATACACAGTCTGTACCTACTGAAACACACAAATTAACGAAATTAACGAGGACGACCAATCTCAAGACTATTTATATTTTAATCCAACATCAGGCAGGTAATTTTCTTAATGTAGTTATAGACGAATGTGCAAAATTGAACTCCTTTTTACAATTTGATGGGGTAGGCTGTGATCCTCATTTAATTCAAATTTGTACCCCTCAGATATAGATTACTTAACATTTTGTCATGATATAAGAAAATTTTGAAAGAATTAGTACGATTTTTTACACGATGATTTTCAATAATCCTCTGAAATATATTATCCAATCAAAAACATAAATGTGAAATGAGAGCCAAGTTCAATGTCATAATAAATGACTTCAACGACAAAAAAAGCGAGATCTAAATGGATGCCAAGTTCAATGATGCTGAACCTAAGACAATGTATTGTAGCCTAAGGTTTGATTTGGCTAGTTTTTATAAACCTAACAACGAATTATTATGTATGATCGCTACTTTCTACCAAAAATCCAAATTTTCGGAAATATAATATGAGAACCGTCAAATACATGTAGGTTTAGAACTTGCGAAGGCTAAAAACTAGCCAAGACAGACCTTAGGCTACAATACATTGTCTTAGGTACGCTACCGCGTGTCTAGATTACCATAGTATATAAAATAACACCATTTAAATAATAAACATCACGTCTTTATACCAATAAACCATCCAAGTCTAAGAACCATCTTAGACTAGGTACCTATACATTTTTGCTGATCGTCCTTGAGGTACTTACGCTTTTTCTGTAGTATTATTTACAAAAAAATATTCTTGTGTCCTAATAAAATATAACAAGAAATATGTAGGCCTCAATATGTGCACGATACTCCAAAAATGTGTGCAAGTTGAACAATCAAAACCACCAAAAAATTTATCCGAGTTATATGTAGGTATAGAGGTAGGTATACCTCAAACGATTTGAAATGATTTCTAATTCGAAGGCGTTCCCGCTTCAGTCCTCACTCCACCGATTTCGAAATTACACAGCTAATATTCCTATCAACATCGTTTCCTTATAATCTCCCCCTTTATTTATCAATAGATGTTTACGTATTTTACGCATAAGAATTTTCCATATTTAGGTACAAGGAAAATTAAACATCGATTAATGTAAACTATTATTAGCGTATGTGATTTTCTTAGAGATAAAAACATTAACATCTATTTCATATTTTTTTTATTTTTTTCATAAGATTCTTCAGATCTGAATCCGAAGATTAATCAAAGCAGTAGGTAGTGCTTTCTTCTTGATTGTTCTAAATTAAGAAAATATTACCAAGATAGTATAGTAGGAGATATGAAACGACTACTAACATCCTCATTGTATCCATACATTATAAAGGTTTATGTGCGACAGTTAACATCCGATGGATCATATTATTATGTTATTTTACCTAAAATCGCAATTTAAAAAAAACAATCAAAATCTACAATTCATTTTTTAACTGAGTTGATTGAACAATGAGTTGTATAGAATATCTACTATAAATTATTTACAACTTCATATAATTGAATATAACGAATCAATTAAGTAGAGTAAGCACGACAGCTGGCTAATTACCGGCTGGCGGATAGGGTCGAATGAAATTGACAGCCATCGTAAATGCATCTGTGACAGCCTACGAATCTACTAATTAAAATCGACATAACTCGGATCCGAAAATACTCGAGTAAATATGGACCATGTTCTATTTTCACTGCCTACCTATCTGCTGGTTATAATAATAATAATTCCTATGTTAATTTTGTATTAATATTTATTTATCCATCTAACGAATCATCTAATAATGGTCATGTGTCCAATTCTTTCTTTTTTTCTTTTTTTTTTCTTATCCCATTCAAATCGGGTCGGTGCAATAGGTCTCACCATACATTCCTAATCTGGCATTATTCTGTATTCATATAATAATAATGGCATATAATAATAACGGGTTACCATGATATTGAAAAAATGTTTAACTAATTCGAAAAACAAAAGTGTTTCCACGTTGTATTTCGACAGGACATTTCCTTCATTTCGGTTTCGATAAGATTATATTATATCAACCTATTAATTCCACTGTTTTTTAATTTATAACTATGAATTAATTAATTAATCAATTCAATTAACTCTGATAAACTTTAATTTTTCTTTAAGCTTTCCATACATTCTCTTCAACAACTAATCATGTGGTCACTGGCAGGCTGAAATTACCTACCTACAATTTGCCTACCTCTGGCTACCTATCTAGCCTAATTCACATTACCAACCATAAAGGGTAATCTCAAAAACGAATGGATTTCATAAATATCCAATATAGTGAACCGGCAGACACTGAGAAATATTATTTACAACTAAATTATCAACATGGGAAGTGAACGTTCGAGGGAATTGAGTGAGTTTGTACGTTCGAGAAGGAACAAACTTGAAAACGAAATGCGGTTTGAAGGAATTAATTATTATCGGGCCAATGTTCCAATCGAACGCCCCCGGCGGGAATCTAGTCGCTTGCGGAAATTTATTTCAAATGACATTTCAAAATGCAAACCTCCCACACCGCATCCGAGCTCCGAGAAAAATGATAATTTCCTGTTCGTATCCGTAGGTACCTACTTTCTCTTTTAAAGTACATACCAGTAACTATAATCCCTTGATATAGGTAGAATGAGATTCAGAAAGAAAAGTGAAATATATAGTATCTACCTACCGAATATAATAATTTTTACCCTAGATGTAGAAATTAATTATTAATGAAGAAATTTCGGATTTAACCCACCTGTCTAATATTAGTAAAAGGATTTAGGTACCTACTGATGCGAAAGTCTTCATGCGCTTAAAATAATAGGTCTTATCTGTAAAATTGCCGTTCTGTAGTAAATAGGTACTGGCCATTTCGAATCAAAATAACTTGTGTAAGCCGTACTTAACTAAGTGGGCTGGGGAATTTAAGAGCGTCTTAAAAATCATGTTGGAGTATACCATTTTGATATTCGTGGACTCCTCAAAAGCTTAACGACGACTAATTAAATATTTAAAATGCGTACGAGTATTCAGGTCTAAGAATTCTAATTTCATTTTAAAACAATAATCATTTGTTTATTTATTAGTGTTAAATTTTCATCCCATTTCAATATTTATCGTCATCTTGGATACATTAAATTCAAATGTTTATGGAATATGAGTACCGTCGTGGTAGCACCGCGGTACACGCGGCACACAACATCAATGACGTTTACGGTGCTTACACTACAAACTAGGGATGTTACGAATAGTCGCACTTTTTTTAATATTCGCATTCGCAAAAAACCATGCGAATGTTATGCGAATGCTTTGACTAAAGTTGCATCAATGTTCAATGTCCAAAAATCGACTACTTTTACTACAAACTAAAGCACCACCTATTTTGGTTGGTTGGTTTGCTCGCTTCCGTTCTGAGAATTTTGCCCAGAAAGCAGCAACTTTCGGCGTTAGTGTTAAATCAATATTGATACATTTGCGTTTAATCGGCAAGGTTGACAAATGGGTGCCTCTCGAACTCAATGATCGCCAACGCGAAGTATCTACGCGTACGCGCTGCTCAACAGACACACAAATAAACAGATTCTGTTTGTTAACCGCAAGCGCTCCGTACGTTGATTAGATCCTGGTTCAGCACCTAAACAATGTCCTAAACGAAAACTTTTATCCCTTGAAATGTGAAGGTTACTTTTGGTGGTCTATTGCCGGTGTGATTCATAGCAGTTTCTTACCAAATGGGATGAGCATTACCGCTATGTGTACTGTGAAGAACTAAACACAATGAGTGAGAAGCTGGCACATATCCAAGCAGCATTGGTCAATCGCTCCTCTCCGCTCCTGTAAGACATGCGCGAACGATCTCCAAGTTGCAAGAACTGGGGTTGGAAGCTCTTCATCATCAGCCCTGCTCACCAGAACTTGTGCCTATAAACTTTAGACACTTACTTACTACTTTTCTAGAATTTGGATAACTTCTTGGTGGTAAAAAAATTAAATAGGTACCGTAGAAACAATATAAAAAGCCTTTGAAGTATTTATAAATAAAAAATATATATTCTTTCTTGTAAATAAATAAATTTCTTTTTTATTATACCTATTCATTCTAATCTTAAATTGCATAGGTTCATATTTTAGTAGTATTTTTCAAGGTTATATCAACATACATAACTATCGACCGCTTATTGAATAAAAAATATTATGAGGTATTTAGTTACATGAACAATGAATTTCTTTTTTAAAATTATTTTGTTTTTAATTCCGGTCACTATTGTATGGTGCTTCGACGTTTCATCGAAAAAGTACGTTATCTTATTACCTATCTAACAGTGCATACTTATGTGACTAAATAAAATTCTACTAGGACTAAAATTTGTTAAAAATTATCATCGAAAGTATGTTTCAAATAACTTTTCAGATATACATATGGAATCAATATAGCCAGAAATATTGCTTCGAATTTTTTCGAAATGTTTCGAACCTGTATAAAATTTCCTATGCCAAATAATAAGCGGTATGTATCGTTGTTTCCCTTGCTTTTGGAGAAAAAGCAATTTAATACCTAAATATTTTTAATCATTTGAACATTCAATCATATTATACATTGTATTAAAAAAACCCTCTATTTGCTCATGATCAGAACTGTTACCTTACTAGGCACCTATTTTTTTGTTTCAATTATGCAAAAAAGCAGTATACCGATTTGAATGTTTTCAGATGAAGTGACTCGGTGGGGTCTAATTTTAATTTTATTAAGATCGGATTAAGTACTTTTTAGATTACTGCTGAACTTAAACCTAACCTGAATTACCTACTTCGTTCTAGATTTAGAATTTAATATAAAGATCTATAGTTTTTTTTAATAAATCATATTTTTATGTTATTTTCGTACAAAGATTTCAAACTGATCTGCAAAGTTTCATCAAATATCCATCAAAAACAACAGTGGGATTTGCACCAAAATTTACAAGTAACCGCAAGTTTTTTGGAAACATGATTAGCAGCACAGCCTTCAAAGAAATGCTAAGAAAAGATCAAGAGTACATTACGAATAACTTTGTTCAAAAATTAAAGTACTGCGACGAAGCTGCGATGGATCAACAATTTTTCAAATTTTATTATGATCGAGATATCGACACAGATTAACATTTCATTACGTTAACGTCATGTATAGTATCCACAGTATCAATACTTTTTTTATCAAGTAATAAACGAGCCCACGGCCCATCTGATGGTAGGTATGTGATTTCTGTGTGTCGCATGAGCCACTGCTATGGCAAAGCATACGGCCCCCCTTACCCGTAATTGATTTTATTAAATAAGTAGTAGTTTAATCTAATATCCAATATTACTTTAAGTAAAAAAAAACATAATCACCTATTGGAACGAAGTTCCTTATCGCGCGTTATCGAAAGGGGGCTAGACGGAAAAAAATCTTACGAAAAGTTGTCACGACACTTTTTTTGTTTTAGATGACTATATGGCGCTGTGATCAAAATCTTTGAAAACACGTTCCTTATCGCCGTTACGTTAGGAAAAAAATTATAAGATATCTTTTAATCGAAAGGAACTTCGTTCTATTCGGGTGTCGTTTGACACCTCTCAAGTTTTTATACATACATTTATTGGTGATTGTACAATAAATAAATCAAAGATTAAATAGATTAGTACTATGCTTGAGAAAACAAATTGATGCAAAAATGTTTTTGTTATTTATTTTTTTAGTTTACATTTTATCAATTTAAACCCTGATTTTTTTTTATTGCCATGTAGGCAGACGAGCCAACGAGCCACCTGATTACCTGTTACTATTAGTGACTACAAAGTCGTAAAAACTTGTAATTTTCACTAATTTCTAATATCAATCTAATAATACCTAACAAGTCACAGTGCTCCGAGACTTCCAGGACAGGCGTTCCAATTAGAAACGATGAACTTTATCCTTTACCCTACGACGTGTGGCGCGATGATAAAAATAAGGGGTGTGGCTGTGTTATGGACACGGTCGTTTGTTGTACGTGAATACGCCTCGTAACGGGTAATAATGAAATTACCTGATCAAAATGATCTTCAAAATTATGAATACGAAATTTTCATTAGTTTACAATATTTTTACATAGTATTTTTTAGGTTACACAGTAAGTTAACGAAAATGCATTATATTCATAAAATCCTGTTACATCAGTAATAAAACGTAAACAAAACAGAAATCAGTAAGAAACTGTGAGATCTTGATAGCTTCATACATAAATCGCACCTGACATGAGCAGCCAAATCTTCGCTATTACTCGAAAAAACTACTAATGCGATTTTAGGGATTATTGAAACAAACTTTAGGGATACATATTTTTGAGAGTTGGCAACACTCCTCGCACCGCAAACAGCGTTAAAATGGCGGAAATCAAATGGGCCCATTTTTATGTGTGCAATGTAGTTATGTCCTGCTTGTAATCTTTCAGGACAATGACAGAAATAAGTTTCTCAATTTTTAAGTTTTTGGCACAAGTGTGTGGATCAGATACAAGATAAATTCATTTATTCTGAGCCGGTATCTAGTTCAGAAAAAAAAGCATAATATTGAACTCTGCTAGTGTTAAATAATAATTCTTATAAATTCTCTGCATTGAATTAAGTTATGTAGCTTTTAAATGTAGGTGTCAAATATTATTTGTTATCATATGTATCAAAAGAAGAGAGCACACCAATGAATATCTGTTTGTCTTGGTTAAATCAGTTACTGAGATAACATAAGACATTAATTATTTATCATTTAACTGATAATTATTTCGGAACATTCAAAACATCGTTTGCTTATACTTGTTGGAAATAGTACATTATCACTAAAACAAAAATGAGTGAGAAAACAAAAGTAAAAGTTGAAACTAAGGAAGGTCCTATTTGTGGGTATGTAGAGACTACTAGTGAAGGAACATACTGTAAATTTAAAGGTATTCCTTATGCTAAACCGCCTATTGGAAAGCTGAGATTTTTGGTAAGTTTGACTTGTATTTATTTTGTATACTACATTTTCATTCTTAACCTATCGAAATATTATTTTTCCATTACAGCCCCCTCTACCAATCACTCCTTGGACGCAAGAAATAGATTGTAGCACAGATCGATCTACAGCTTTGACTTGGTCCTTTAAATTAGCAGAGATTATTGGTTCAGAAGACTGCCTTTACATTGAAGTATCAACACCAACTCTCACTCCCAACAAATCTATGCCAGTCATGTTTTGGATTGGAAGTTACAGTTTTGCATTTAATATGGATTACTTATATGATACTTCATTAATTAATAATCAAGATGTTGTTTTTGTAAGATGTGGCTTTAGACTTGGTGCATTTGGATTTCTTTCTATAAATGATTTTACTGCTCCTGGTAACTGTGGACTAAAAGACATAGTGCTAGCTCTTAAATGGGTACAAAGAAACATTGCTAGTTTTGGAGGTGATCCCAACAATGTCACAATATTCGGAAATAGTTCCGGAGGTGTACTTGTTCATTTTATGATGTTTTCACCTATGGCAACAGGGTTGTTTCACAAAGCTATAATTCAAAGTGCCAGTGTATTAAATAATTGGTCGTTAACAAATCAACCCACACAACCTGTTAAAGAACTAGCACAATTACTAAAAATAAAAAAAACATGCTACATTGAAATAGTCGAAGAATTAAGGGAAATTAGTGCAACTGATATTATGGATGCCTGTAGAAAAATGGAGGATGTATTTTGCAAAGTTCAAGATAATAATCTCATTGATGCTGTATTTAAACCATGTATTGAAGTAGAATTTGAAGGTCAACCTGCATTTCTTAGTAAAAGACCTATATTACTAATAAAGTCAGGTAATTACAATAAAGTGCCTTTCATCATAGGCAGCAATAACATAGAAGGTGCAGTAATACAATTTGTGAAAGAAGATTTTTATGATTTTGAAAAATACAATAAAGATGTTTCCCTGCTTGTTCCTAAATCACTAGTTGGAGAAAATGTTATGTCTAAAAATATAGGTCATAAATTACTTAAATTTTATTTGGGTGGTGATGAACAACTACGTGAAGACACAAGTGCACAATATTTGCAATTAATAAGTGATTATTACTTTTTATATTATGTCAATAAAACTGTTAGGTTACACAGCCAATATGCTCCAGAATACCCAATATATTACTATATAATTACTTATGCTGGAGAATGGTGTGTTCCTGAAAGCTTAAAATTCTTTAATTCCCTTGGACATTGCGCTGAAATCCCTTTTGTATTTGGAGTAAGAACACCAGGCGAGTCTAGTGAAGCAGTTTGTAAAGGAAGTCGTGATTCAATCACTACAAGAAACAGGGTTATAAAGATGTGGACCAACTTTGCAAAATATGGGTAAGTAGTAATGAATTTACAAGTTGATGGCATAATAAAATTATGTATTGTGCAATAATTTATATTTTGAGTAACATGTTTGCTTTCAGAAATCCAACTCCTGTAGTTGATGATCCACTACTTCAGATTACTTGGGATCCTGTTCATAGTAGTGAAAAACTCAATTATCTGAGTATTGGATCTGAATTAACAAAAGGAAGAAATCCTTTTCTGGATAGAATGCGGTTTTGGGACCAATTACACGATGATCATACATTCCTTAGAGCTCAAGTATACATGAATAACATGGGCGTGTCGTGGTAACCGTGCATGGTGAAAAACTGAAAAATCAACAACAATGGTGCTATTGTCAATGATCACAATTTATTTTGATTAACACTTATGTATACAATTGTTAAATAAAAAAAATAGTTTGAAATTTTAAATTATTAATTGTTAAATTTAAATAGAATCAAGCAATGATTCCTCCTTTTTAAAACATTACTATTAATAAAAACAAAAGCGACAAAAGTAGCATTCACTAGTAAGTGAATGCTACTTTTTTTGAGGCAGGAGGTATTATTTATTTTTGTCATTATACAATAAAGTTGTCCAGATTAATATGTGAAAATGCATACACATTAGAAATATAGGATATTTACAACAAAAAGTATGAAAACCAGTGTCAATTATAAATATATTTATGAATAACTTTCCACATAGATAAATATACATACATGTAAATAACAAAGGCAGGCTCTGAAGCCAATAACTAAAATAACATAAGTATACATTAGTAACAAATGTTTTACTATCTACTATGCGATTGACCAACAGATAATGTTATCTACAAAATGAACATTATACAAAAGACAACTTTGTTAAATATTAAGTATAATCTATACAAATATGATCATGCAAATAATTTTACAAATGAGTAAGCTGCACTTTACTACTGTGCTAATTGCTAATAATTTGATCTATTCGCTTCTCTAGACATAAATAAGCCTTGATTATATCCTACAATAAATTCTGCTCGCTCATCTTTCACATGTAATAATATTGTGGTTATTATTTTAAATGTAAAGTTAAAAACTCATTGTTTTTTTGTATGTATATTCACTTCACAGAAACTGTAAAAACAATTATGACTACACTTTTTTATACAATATCAATTTACTTAATAAAACGTCTTCAAGAAGCGAAATTAAGCGTATGTTAAAATTGAAAACCTCCCATAGGCACCGATTGGTCTGTATTGAACTGATATTGATTTGTTGTTGAAGACACTGCTGGCGCTAACCTCCCATCTTCTTCTTCAGATCCAAAGTAGTTATCAATAATCTCGAATGATTTTTGGTAAATATCAAGGTTTTCATGTGATTGCAAGAATTCGATTTTGTTTAAACCTGCAAAAATTAAAAAAAAAATCTAATCCAACATAAAATAAATAAAACCAAATCTAATAATTTCACTCTATTATTACAGTATACCATATCATTGTCTAGAATACTTATTCAAGGTACCATTAATTAGTACCATATTTCTGAACCGTGATCTTCGTTTAATCAGTTAGCCAGCTCAGTTCAGCTAAGTATTGCATTAAAAAATACCCTACGTTTTAAACTTATTCAAACACTTGCATGCAATATGGTCGAAGTACCGCGTGCGTCAAGTTGGCAGGAACACGATGCAATTCAATGTTTTTGAATAATATGTCGGAAACTTGTAACGAAATCGCTAAGTAGTGATAATACCACATAAGTAGTGCTACTGTACTTTAAAAGATATTTGATAGTCAGTATGTGCCTGCCAACTTGACGTCAAAGTTAGCAGGATTTTTGTATCAACGAGTTGTGCTTAAATAAAGACTAATTAATTGACATTTTTAATTCTTACATGGTCATCACAGTATTCAGATAATAATACGACTTACCAAAGCATTCCTCTACAAGTACCGCATATGGATTGTCCCCTTGATCTGATTGTTGACCAGTTTTCAAAATATTATCTATACCATTTAATGCTACCAAAACAGTTTTCGCATCAGTAAGCGTCAATAAATCGCATAAAGCCGGTATACAACCTTGTTCTACTAAATACCTAAAACCAAAATTTCACAAAAAAAATCAGCACTTCAATAGAACAAAGTGCATAAAAGCTGCTTGAAATCATTCTTTAAGAGTGTTTAGTGAGAGCTTATATGTCGCGCAACTCAAATTTACCGAAAATTAAGTGATCGAACTTCTATTAATAATTTTATTTATTTTCTCTGTTCATTTGACTAACCTTATTTGAGCATTAGTACCACCACTCGTTGCATTTGTGATAGCCCATGCTGCTTCTTTTCTAGTTTTAAATTCCGCATGTCTTAATATATCAAGCAAAAAAGGGAAAATATTTGCGTCAATTACTGCCTGAAATTTAATAAAATAATCACCTTAGTTGTTAGTAAAATGTAGTAAACGACCGAATGTTTCCGTTTGGGCGAATATCGGCCTTAGTTTTGGTTTCAGCTAAACTTTGAAACTGACTAAACCGAAGTAATCATAATCAGGAAAGTCAAGGAGAGACTACATTAACTTCTTTTTTACTACAAATCCTATAAAAATATTGTAATTGCACCATTTTTCTACGTAAAAAATATACACTTTCCTACAAAGTTTCAGCTTTCTGGGTTATAATATATTATTTAAGAAAACTAGAAGTTCCTTGTGTATCTCATACTAAACATTACGGAAATGGCGTAGAAGTAGTAGTTCTGTGAGCAATGAGATCATCTAAACCAATTATTTAATTATCCGGACAAGAATACGAGATTTTAAAGAAACAAGTGAAAACATACCTGTATCTGCAATGCATTTCCGGCTGTGATATTAGAGAGGGTCCAACACGCTTCCTTGCGAAGAGTCTCCGTGAAAGATTGTAACAGCGCGTACAGGTTCGGCAGCGGATTACAATTTAAAACGGCTTGGGTCTGTACGTCATTGCCTGTTACGATGTTGCCGACAGCACGTAAAGCCGCACTTACCACCGTTGATTTGTTGTGTCTATACACAAAAATCACATTAACTTTGAAGAAAATTTCAATTATATTAATTCTAATAATACTGCATTAAAACGCCAAATCATTGTCAAATATAACTAAAATGCACAAGAAAAATAGTGAAATGGAACAGAACTAACGAAAATGCGAATATTCGCAATCTCCCTGCAAATTATTCTCAGACCGATACATCATAGATCCATCGTGTTTCAGCTCATTTGAAAAGGCATGAGGAGGCCTTTATTTTACTTTCATGCATTTTGAACGGGTTCTTACCACGATATTTAATTAATTGAGTTGTCTCGATATTTCAACGTTGTTGCAAACGTCATGATCACGAGAAGACTGGATACTGCGGGTCGAGTTACGAGCAAACAAATTTATTTTAGCTCTACTCAGATTCGCTTTACATCCACGCAAGTTTTGTAAAACATTTGCATTTTTTTGCAGATGTGAATGGGAATATTCAAAATCATATGAATGCTAATATTCGTTACATTTAGTACTATCCACTAATCACCTAATGGTGATATTACAAGTAGTGCCTTCATCTTTGTCCCATTGCTGCCATTGAATCAAGAGTTTCAACGATTACAATTACAAATTATTATAATTTTCACTATACTTACAGAAGTAATTCAACTAGTCTTCTGCAAACTCCAGCGTCAATAACAGCCTGGATTTTCTCATTCGGTCCATCCGATAAATAAGAGAGTGCCCAACATGCATCACTAAGAACATCTGCATCTGTATGATGTAGTAAGCGGGCTAATACTGGAATTGCTAAAACAAATGTTTACTATGTAAAAGTATTAATTGTAAATTATTTTAGTTCACAATAAAAATAATGAATATCTAACAACAAACACAAACAAGAGTCTACTTATGATATCGGAAATTTCAACCTTTTTCTAAAATGGCAAACAGAAAAATACTCAAATAAACAACACGAAACCACTCATTTTCATGTTTTGTCTTGGAAAAACACTATTGTAGCTTTATAATATACAGGGTGGAATTTTAAAATACAAATGCCCAAATGACTTATAAGGATCTCTCTAAGAAACAAAATATATTTAATCAAATAAAAACCACTAAATTCAGGTTTAAGTTGCATTACTTAATTTTATCAAGAAAGTCATAATTTACAAAAGTCATTGATGACTGACTGACTTTGCCTATTCAGGAACGCAGTAGGGATGTAACGAATATTCGCATTCGCATGTTTTTGAATATCTCGCTCGCAAAAAATCATGCGAATGTTATGTGAATGTTTTGACAAAAGTTAGGAGGATGTTGTTTGGATGTAGAGGAAATCTGACAGAGCCAAAATGAAGGCCTTTATCTGCCCTTTAAAATGAGCCCAAACTCGATTGGTCTATGACCTTTCGTTGTCAAGATAATTTCCGGGGGGGTTTTAATTATTTGATGGGGGGCGCAAGTACCGCTACCTTCCAAGTAGATTAATTATAGGTAAAATATAGGTACCTTTTTTGTAGTACCTATAAATTATAATGATACAGCTGACTTGTCAGTAAAAAACCTTGAACTTTTTGTTTGAAAGATCAACATTCGAATGTCAAAATTGAATATTCCATTCGCGAGTTTCCAAAAATCGATATTCGCAACATCCCTAGAATGCAGTAAAAGTACAGGGTGTGATTTTCATATTTGATTCCTGGATATTGAAAGACAATTTTCAAAAATACTTTCATGGATTTTCAACGGGTTCTTACCACGATATTTAATTAATATACAGACAGATTTGTTTGCTCTTAAATCGACCCGCAGTCTTCTCGTGATCATGATGTTTGCAACAACGTTGAATTTGAAATATCGAGACAACTCAATTAATTAAATATCGTGGTAACCCCGTTGAAAATGCATGAAAGTATTATAGAAAATCGCGAGTGTCTGAATAAGTTTATAATTTTCAAAAATCTTTGAATGCAGTTATGTTTCTTTACAAAAAGAAAGATAATGTTTCTCTCATTGAAACTCTCTAAAATTTCATTCAAACATTCTGGAACACTCAACCTGGAGGGACTTTTCCCTTTTAAAAATTCCATATGACATGACATGTTGATAACATGTACTTGTAATGAAAAAAATGGCACAATTTAATCCATTATTCTACGAATAAAAAGGAAACATCAATTCGCATTAATGTTGCCACATCAGTGTACCTAAAAGGAATGCGACCACCTTCTCGTTTTCCCGCGCGGCGCCCCGCGTTCGCCATGAGCGCTCAGTAGCGATAGCATATTTGTTGCTTTTGCAGTCTTACAATAATAATAGTTGAGTATTTAGAGTTTTTATACTAATTTGTGGTCCATATGTATCAATTTAATTGCAAAACGTCATGAGTGAAGTGATCTAGTATTATGACGCCTTTTGCATCAAAATTACCTTGTGTTTATAATTTAAAAACTATATTTAATAATATTTAATTAATACAGTAATAATATTTAATAGCAATAAAAAAATATACATTTTTATTATTTTATCATAACACTCTTTTATGCAAACAGTATCGTCTGAATGACGTTACAGACTGAGGTGCAGAGTTAACTCGCTCGGGTTATACTCAGTGACAGAAGTACTCAGTATCCAATATTACTTTATATAATTTTTTTTTTTTTCATAATAAACACTAGAATGATATTATTATGCAACTTACCTGGTAAAAGTGTTTCAAAATCAGTTGGAGGATTTTTACCTCTGCACAAATTTGATAATGTCCATACAGCATTTTTTGTCTTTGATAATTTTGTATCCTTATTTAGTATTCTGAAAAAATACCCATAATTATTATTGATCAAAAACACAGCAAAAAAATGTTAAGTATTTATAATGTTTTAATCATTGAATAATGGATGCCATTGTATGTTCAAAAGATTCTTACTCAAGCAATGGAGGCAAAATGCCAGCTGCAAGAACAATATCCCGAAAATGAGGTGAGTCGCCGGCAATATTACCAAGTGCCCACACTGCCTGTTCTCGAACATTTTCAGTTGCAGTATTTAATAAACCAACTAGCACATCAACTGCACCATCTTCCACTACAATACGGGTTTGGACTGATGATCCTGAAGCTATGTTTGTCAATGCCCATGCTGCTTCAAACTGTTCGCAATTAAAAAATAACTAACTATTAGGATACTTACATTAATAAAATTATTAATATGATAGTTACAAAATCTCTTAAAAATTATTCCCAACTGTTGACAAAACAAAAACCAGTTCAATATAATGTTATGTTAAATTTTGCTACATTGCTTACATTTTACTGTTTAATTAGCCTTTCTTATTAAACTTAATGAATAAAATACCTGAAGTGTTGGGTTTTTATGGTTTGTCAGAAATTCTATGAACTTAGGAACAATTCCAGCCTGTATAACTGCATCAATGGGAGGGTTAGGTTCTTGACTTAAAAGTTTTCTGAATTTCTGTGTTGCTATGACTTGTTGTTCAGGATTGTCTAAATAGAGAGCTAATACCATATCGGGAGTAATACAATCTGAAGAAGTATTTAGATCCTCCTGTCGAAAAACAAATGTTTATATTATACTGCAACGAAAACATAGATTAACAGATTATCCTTGTGTGAATAGAAAAGGTGAAAAATGATGAGTGAATTAATTAAATTAGTTAAAAACTACTTAAAAAAAGAAATGATAAGTTTTACATTAAAATACTTATTAATTATAGCTGGATTTGATTAAAAATCCTTCAAAATTACAAATTGACACTAAAACCTTTCAACACACATGAGGTGTAATGAATTCAGGAATCTACTGCTAATAGTATAACCATTACAATAGAAGCATTAATTATAATGATAATTTATTAAATTAATCAACCTGTGAAGCTACACTAGGAGAATTATCTCCTGGTAGATTAACATTTCTCCTTTTGAAAAGTTGTTGTTCCCTCTTTTGCTTCCTGAGTTGTATTCCTTCTTCTTCTCGTCGGCGACGTAGTTCATCAGCACTTAAACCAACATTCTTGTAACGATGCTTGTGGCCTCCAGACATCTATAACATTGTATGAGATTAACTTTAAACATCTTACATACTATGACAAATAATACTAGTTTTAATAGCAAATTCAAACAGCTGTCCTCCATTCTGACACAAGAACTTCTAAGGTTTATAAAGGAAGTCAGTAAATTATATGTTCTTGACATTGTTAGCCATCAGTTGCACTAGACTTAGTAGAATAACAGTGTTGATAAAGTTTCAACAAAGAATAACAACCCTCTTGTTACAAACAACCACATTCTCAAACTGCAGTATGGCATAAACTTACAATAAAATCTATTGGTTTCACATTCATTGATATTAGGAAAATGAGTTGTATAAGTACACTTACTGTATTGGAAAAGAGTAAAACGAAACTTAAAAGATAAATATCGTAATTTCTCAGCCCACCATTGATTAAAAAATTATTAATAATGTCAAAATTATCAATCAAACCCACAGATTGTGCCACAGATTATGAAGAATACCCATCACCCATCAAACCAAACCATTCAAAGATTGAATGGGTAGAGATGTGATCCACACTAGGCTATTTGCATTTAAAAAATAATTTTAGTTCCAAATTCGCCGCTTGGTGTTACGAATGCTACTTGAGAAAGTTGAATCCAGTAACCAGTATAGATGTGATGAGTGACCCGGCCAGATTTCAGCGTATAATAATAGAGGTCAGTGTGTTAACTTATGGCTCCTCTACATGATGGCCCATCATGATAATCCATTGTAGCGGGCCATCATATAGAAGGCGTAGGGCGTAGGCTAGCTTGTGGTGCGTACGATTGCGGTGGAAAGGCCGCAGTGTCGGTTTTTCGTCCACACGTCAAACAAAGGTAGTGGGCGAGCGATGGCGGTACGAATCTACACGTCGCCGTCGGCCAGCCTGTTCATTTATTAACTTACTTAGTCCTGTAAAGTCCTGTTACGATGAATCGTTAACACCCACCATCTTCTTCTACGCCTTTTCCTTTTATAACTATTTTTCTACACATTAAGAAAATAATTGTACGTGCTCAATAAATAGCTTCTGCGGCTAAAGGTCCATTTTGTTGAACGCTAAGATCACAACTGAACATTGCCAACGTGTAAATGCAACATCGCATGGACATTTCGCTGGACCAATGCTGGTCCATCATGTAGAGGAGCTATGAGTTCTTAGTAAATATCACAGTAAATAAAGATATTCATGTTCATAAGGAAAATGATGAGGAAAATAATTACGTTTTGAAAAAAAAAATTGCAACTCGCAAATTTGCAACGCTGCGGAGTTATAATTTTAACTTCGAAAGCGTTTTACCTTCTAGTTCAAAGACAGGAACATAATATTTACTAGTTTACCATTAGTAAATACTTAAACTATGACTTAAACAGTTCATCATACAGAAAAAGTCAAATTTCAAGGTCGTAATTGTAACAACTAACAAGTACAAACCACCACTTACATAAACATTACATACTAAAAATGAATAAAATATTCTTTTCGGGATATCGACAGTGTTTTATAAGAATGATGTGTTCGTCGCCTCCTGCTGGACCCACACCGACGGGTCCGTCAGCGTCATCAATGTCTCAAAGATTCCGACCGACTGAGTTTCAGAAAACGATCCTTGTATGGACGAAAAAATACAAGAGTAAATCTGAAGTTCCACCATTTGTATCGTAGGTATCAAAAATATTTGCCAATCAGTTGTTTGATATTCTTTCAGTCAGTCATTATCAGCACAAACTGTAACATAGAATACAGAATCAGCTGATCTCTCTCTTTTAATTTTAGCTTAGTTTATACAAAGCTCAATTTGATATTAAATTATTTTGTTGTTATTGTTATATTTCATAAATTGATTGTAATATGTATTAAAAAAAAAAAAATATATTTTCATAATCACTGACTAATGTATTTGAAGCTTGTCTTAAGCTGTTTTGAATTCCATTCTATCTTTGAATAGATATCTTATATCTATGTTGAGGATACATACTTAAATTAATTTTAGACATTATTAATGAAGAATTGTTATATTTCAGAGCTGAAATTATTGAAAAGTCTCGCAGTCAGGCTAGAATCAAAATAGCTAATGTACTGATGCTTCTGACAGCCCTTGCTAGTTTTGGGGCAGTGTTGTCTGGTAAAGCTGCTGCAAAAAGAGGAGAATCTGTTCATCAAATGAATCTAGATTGGCATAAGCAGTATAAAGAAGATGTTGAAAAGCAAGAAAACAATGGAAAATAAATTTTTATTGCCTTGCACAATTATTGTTGTTTATAATTCTAAACTATCTAATGAATGCTGATTTTTTAGAATAATCACTTTTAAAGAAACTGCCCTGACAAAATCCTATAAGTAATATTTTGATAAGACATTCAAACAATTGTATTGTATCTTGATTACCTTTGAAATTTGAAGTAACTAAAACTGCTAACTGAGCTAAATGAAAGATTGTAAATGTAGTTTCAAATTTTGCAGACCTGGTAATGGTAATTTCAAAGAGTGCTTTTTATTTCTAAATTATAATAATACTTTGATAGTTTAGTTCAGGATTAGACTTTTTTCCAGACAATTTTAGTATTTGTAGATTAGATGCCAGCTTAATTAATATAATGTGTATAAAATTATGTAAATAATTGGTAATAAACTATAGTATTATTTTTAATCTTTGATTTTCCTATTATTTTTTAGTCATATATATCTATTAAATTGGTATAGGCACACTCAACCACTTCTTCCATTGTATAAACCTCATGATATTATACATTTGTAAACTAGAATAAAATGTATTTGTTTCCCAACTACAACTATTTATTTTATATACACAATAATAATTCGGAAGCAAACATTATTTTCAGTCTTCAATTTCATGGTTTGTAATAACTTCTGCATTTCTCAGTGAAGAGTTTAGTGGTTTTTTCTTGAATCACTTCTTCCACACTAAGCTCAGTTTGCAAGAGCCTCAACTAAAAACATTCAATAAAACAATAAAGAAAGAAATCATTGCACAGCAACAATCAAATTCAATTATAATTATAACATGTTATAAAGCTGAAGAGTTAGTTTGTTTGTCAGGAACTACTGGTCCGATTTCAAAAATTCTTTAAGTGTTGGAAAGTCCATTTATCGAGGAAGGTTATAGGCTAGTTTATTTTCAAAAAAAATAGTGAATCGTGTGAAAATATTGAATATGTAACAAAAGGTGAAAAATCGAAAACCTATTTATGCGTACACTGCAAAAACTATTGACAATAGAACAAAATTATGTACTACAGGTTTTTAGGTCTTATTAAGTCCGCAGCAGCATACATTTAACCACATCCTTAAGTCACAATAACTGCTTGTGTGTTTATGAAATATAATATTTCATCCCAAGATGGAATTTAACGTTAAATGAGTATTGTTATATGAACCCTTATCCAAATTAAGTATTATGTTATCAAGAGTATTAATGTAGAAGTAAATTACTTTTTGTTTTATTCCAATTGGACTTTTCGTTTAGAAGTTATCACGAGTATAAAACGCAATGAATATCTGGGTTGTGCACTCAGGCCGCGCAAATAATAACAAGTACTGTTTGAACCCCTTTTGTAACGCAGATGAAGTTGCAGCATTAGTAGCGTCTCAATTTAATTTATTACCTTTTTCTGTTCTGCTTTTAAATTTCTTAGAATTTCAAAATCACTAGGATCTTCTTCTTTGACTATTTTTAATTTTTTGACATTCTCTGCTGTTACCAAAATACAATTTTTTATAACACTCTCTCTTTCAGTATGCCCTTTCTGTATTTGAGAATGAAGATCCTGGCAAGCTGTAGTTGCATCGATTTTGGATTTAAAAGACTCAGTAGGGATTGATGTATTTAAAGAGTAGACTATTTTGTCATCTAGTATCCGCATCTTCTTCAGGATATCCTGTGAATATTATGTAAATGGTATAGATATTAAAATATTTGGAATTTTTGTGTTCAGCATTAAAATTTAATCCATGAATAACCAACCAAAGAAATCAAAGAATATCGGAATTCTTAATTTCACTAACCTGAAATTCTAAAAAATCCGGGCAAAACATTGAGGTTATATTTTATGATTACTCGCAAATCGAATTTTTGTATTGCAATTAAATTTTCGAATTATTTCTAGTTCAGATAATAATATTTTTCGAAATTCACAAAGTTTTGTTTTACAGTTATAATTTTTGCTAGAAATATGGAAAATAGCAAGGTATAATTTTTTTTTTTTTTTTTTTTTCCCCTTTCGGCAACTGACTCCTATAGTTAGAGGAGTGGCTCCTGCCCGTGTCAAAGTACTACTACATGGTCATCAAATTACATTATTTACAAATGTATACCTATCGTGGTCAAGACGGTCAAAAAAACAAGTTAATGGTTCTGAAAACACGGATATTAGTATTTATTATAGGTTAGTTAATCTTTACAAAAAGGATTATTGTCTGTTAATTAGATTTTAATATTATTTATTGTTAAAAATTTGATAAGAGCCTTAATATATTTCTTATTAGTTAGAGAGAGTAATGAATTAACATCCACCGGTAAAGGGGCTTCATAGGAAACAAGGAGTTCATACAGGGAGGGGCGGTTTAAGGGGCACGAGAGGAGAATGTGAGCAATAGAGCCCTCGTCCAGTCCGCATTCGCACAAAGAAGAATCTCTGATACGGATTTTATGTAGGTGGGTGTGGCAAGAACAGTGACCAATACGCATTCTACTGATAGTTGAGGATATATGTTTTGGTAACTTTAACCAGGAGAACCACGGGCGACGCCTGACGAAAGACTGAATTCTAAACAAATGGTTACCTTTAGTTTGTGACGATTTCTTCCATGTAGCATTCCAGGATTTCTCCCATTCTGATTTAGCATATGATTGAATGTCGTGGGGGAAGATCATCATTCGCGATGAGTTACCTCTGGACGTTGCTAGCTTGGCAAGTCTGTCGGCCTCCTCATTGCCCCGGATGCCCACGTGGCTTGGAATCCAAGCCAAATGAATCTCCAGACCATCAGAGGAAGCATAGAACAGGGCCTGTTTTATTTCCAGTATAATAGAGGAAGGTGTATTCCTGTCAAAAGGATTTGATTTCAATGAACTGATGCAGCTTTCTGAGTCGGTCAGTATGATTGCTGGACTTAAATTATGGGTTCTAACATAATCAATGCAACGGAGTATCGCCAGGCATTCGCCAGAAAAAACAGAATTATAAAAAGGAGATTTATAGAGAAAATGCGTGTGTGAGGTAACATGAAAAAAGGCAAAGCCAATTGAGCCCATAGGCGACAATTTGGAGGCATCTGTATAGAAAACTTCGGCATTCGACCAGTTCTCCGTTAGGAAGGACTGTAATAGAGTGTCAGGGTGAAGAGAGAGTTTATTTATATTTACCGACAAAATAGAAGGTCGAAATAGGAGTACCGAGAAATGAAATGAGAACAAAGGATAGCAATTATACTTGTTAATGGGGAATTTAATGTTGTCTAATTTTCTAAGGCTTTTTACGAGATGAGGTAGTGGTTTGTTTTTCCAATATTGATTTGATCTGGAGTATATATTTAATAGTTTTAACTTGGGAAGGAGAGGATGGTTACTGAATTGGGAAATTTTAAAGATATATTTATCAGATAAGAATTGCCTCCTGATATCAAGGGGGGAATCCGAACATTCCACCTGTAAGGAATTCACAGGAGAAGATTTCATAGCCCCCAATATTATTCGTAAGGCCTTCGACTGAACGATGTCTAGTTTTTTAAGAGCTTGTTTGTTGCAGGGTGTTAATAAGAAGGTGCCGAAATCTAAGAGACTACGAATGGTGGCATTGTACAAAAGGCGCAGAGAGAGTGGATGAGCACCCCACCATACACCACTCAAACATCTCATGATGTTAAGATTTTGTTCACATTTTTGAGTGATATAATTTATATGGGGGATTCCATTCATTCTGGAGTCAAACCATTTACCCAAAAACTTAATTTCGCTCTTCACAGGAATATAACAGTTTCCAAATTTAATGGGATCATCAGGGATCTGGCGCTTCCTGGAAAAGATCACTACTGAGCTCTTTGAGGGTGACAAGGACAAATCATGATCACTGAGCCATACAGAAAGTCGTGATAAGGTGTTTTCTAGATCCGATTTTGCACTGCTGATGCAGGTATGGGACGTATAAATAACTAGGTCGTCGGCATATTGGAGAACTCTGCACTTCTCGCCAATGTTCCTGTCCAGTTCAGCGGTATATAGATCATACAGAAGAGGGCTAATAACTGATCCTTGTGGAAGACCTTTCCAAATAGTTCGACGAGGGGATGAAAAGCCTGGAGATCTTAGCTCGATAGTTCTCCCCGAGAAAATGTTAAATATGAGGTCTGATAATCTGCGGGGAATTCTTAGCTGTGAAAGTTTTTCTCTAAGAAGAGCAAGATTAACAGAGTCATAGGCAGCAGAGACATCCAGGAAGCTGGCCACCAGAGATTCCTCCCGGGTGAGAGCCAAACGAATGTCTGTGGTGAATAAGGAGAGATTATCAAGGACGCTTTTCCCCCGCCTGAAACCGTATTGTGTCTTGGACAGAAGACCATTATGTTCAAGGAACCATTCCAGCCGGTTTTTGATCAAATGTTCAATGATTTTCGGGGTCGTCGAAGACAGAGCTATGGGTCTGTAAGATGATGGAATATCAGGATCTTTTGATGGTTTAAGAATTGGGATAACCAACTGGTGTTTCCACTCAGGTGGAAGCTCTCCTTTTTCAAGAATTAAGTTAATTAGGTCTAAAAGATAAAGTAGAGTGGAGGGATTTGCCTTCGCAATGAAAGAGTAAGGTATTCCATCTGGACCAGGTGAAGAATCTCGTAATTTACCAAGAACAAATTCTAGCTCCGTCATAGAAAAATCAGCGGACAGGAAGCTATTGTTATGGTTGGGTTGTAGATAACTCGAGACAGAGAATGGGACAGCTACGGTTTGCTGTGGAACAGTTGGCGGGGCCAGGTTATTTAAGAATTGTTCTAAACACGACTTTGGGGGATTCATTGTGTTGCCAGAATGGGGGTTGCGAGAGTGTCTAAATCTTTTGATATTATTCCAGATTATCGATGATGGGGTAGTTGGAGAGAGGTTTGAGCAGAAGTTTCGCCAAGATTTAATTTTTTTCTTTTTAAAAAGGCGTTTAGTTGCAGCTTCCACGTTACGTACCTCCAGAAAATTATTAAGGTTAATATTTTCATTAAAATACTGTTCAGCTCTCTCTTTTATTATTACAGCTTCCGTGCATTCAGAATCCCACCACGGAGGGGACGGAATCTTTCTTGGAGTGGTAAGCTTTTTGGGGAAGGTTTCCGCTGCTGCCGATGTTATCGAGGTGATAAAGTCAGAGCAGCACTGTGACAGAGTAGGCACAGTAGGTCTAGGAAGGTTCTGAATTTTATTATTTAAGGAAACAGAATAACTATCAATATATAGATCTGATCCAAAAGTTTGGCTCAGAACGTTCCAGGTGAGAAGACTGGCTAAAGGGGCCGAGCAGACAGATAAATCTACGTAACTAGAATTGCTGATAGGGTGGGGACGGCGGGTGGGAGAGCCATCATTTAAAATACAAAGATTGAGGTCCTCAAAGATATCCAGCAGACGAGAGCTGAAATTGTCGTTGTTAGGAGCACCCCAAAGCTGATTGTGTGAATTAAAATCTCCTAGTAAAATCATAGGGAGTTTTATTTGTCTTAGGAGAGAGTGTAGATGAGGAATAATGGAATTATCTCTTCTTGGGATATAAATAGAAATATATGAGATTTTATTGATTTCAACCGAAACAAAATTGAAGCTACTGTTAGAATTTTTAATTATAGATTTCTTGAAAGGAATGCTATTTTTAACGAAAATGGCAGAACCACCCCAACCATCTGCCCTATCATCTCTAATGGCAATATAGCCGGGAATTTTGAATATTGTACCTGGTTTTAGCCAGGTTTCTGAGACTGTTGTAATAAAGGGGTTATATTTGTTAAGAAGGAATATAAACTGTGATTTATTTTGAATAATACTTCTGCTATTCCACTGAATTATTCGATCCATTTTTTTTAATTATGTTAAATAGGGAGAGAGAAAATTGTTGTATAAATTCAAGGGCTACGTGGTCTGGTAATTTCGAAATTGTTAAAACCCTCGTCAACGACGAGATAAGTTCTTTTATTTCTTCGGACGAAGAGGTTTCATTTTTGGAAGTTTCATTTTTGTTCTGATTAATTAAGGCACATCCATTAGATGGAACTGGAGCTTCAAATGTTTTCAGCAAATCTCTATGTGATTTTAGATGGTCGACAGTGGGGGGGCGGGACCGCAATGAAGGACCTAAATATACCGTTTTTTTATAGGATGTAGGAAAACTGGAGTTGGTTGTGAAGGTTGTACTAGAAGGGGATAGGGAGGTTTTGGAATTTGCTGTATGGTGATTACGAGAAGACAATAAAGTTTCTGCATAGGATTTTTTAGCTTCTGGAAAGTGTTTCGAAGCTTCCAGATAAGAAGCAGCATGGTTAGCCATGTAATGTTTGATATTAGTCTGCCTGACATATTCAGGGCAAGATTTATCAGTGGCCAGGTGATTTCCTGTACATGATAGGCAAGAGATATCATCCTGTTCCACCTGGCAAGAGTCACCAATATGATTACCACCACACTTAAAACAGCGAGGTTTTGATCTGCATTTACTGCGAGTGTGTCCGAATCTGCAGCACTGGAAACATTGTACCGTTGGAAAAATATATTGTTCAACATCAAGTACAGTGTAGCAACAATTAATGTATTTTGGCATTACTTGACCGTCAAAGGTCATAACTACAGACTGGGTAGGTATCCAGGAGGAGCCTTCAGGTGAAGTAACACGGCGATTCAGACGTCTTGATTTGATAATCTTACCAATACCTATGGGTATTTTAACACTTTCTACTATGTCTTCATGAGTCCAGTCATTGGGAATTCCTCTGACCAAGCCCATTCTAGTGATATTATGAGTAGGAATGTATACTTTATATGAATTTTTAATAATATCATTATTTAAGAAGGCATTAGCATCTTCTAACTTACCAAAAGTTAAAGAAAGTCTATTTCTACCAATTTTTTTAATTCCGTTGTCAAGGATATTTTGAATTTTATTTTTGAATAGAAAGGCACCAAATTTTAGTGGGTGGAGTGTAGATCCAGCATTTAAGGAGGTTTCTGGGTATTCAACATAAATCATGAAAGGGCCACGGTCTTCAGGAAGATACACCGAGCGTATTGGAGAGGTAATTGGTGTTTGAAGTATTTGTGTTTGAGTGTCTGTTTGGGAGGAATTAATGCATGGTTGAGGTTGAGGAGTAGGTTGGATAATTTGTTTAAGGTCAGAATTGGATAGAGCTTTTTGGAGTAAAGAGTTAGAAGGAACTTGTGTTTTAAGTTTTTTTATTTGTTTTTTAATTTCTGTTTTGGCTTTTTTGGCAGTAGGAGTTCGAGGGCTCTGAAGCTCGTTGTTGTCATCAGTAGCAACTGTCTCAAAAGCCGCTACAATTGGAGATTCCTGTGAATTCAGTGTCATATTTTCTCTAATCATGTATCTGTCCAATTCTTCCTGAAAGGAGAATTGATGGTTGTTTCTGTGTAGATCAGGAGGAGGATCAGGATCAGGACCATGGTCTATTTCATCCAAATCCATTTTAATAACTTAAATAACTAAAAAATTTACACAAATTACAAAAACTAACCTACAAAAAAATACAACACAAACATAAACCTACAAAAACCAACACCAAATAAAAAGAAAAAAGGTTATAGTAAAGTTAAATATTATACGTGAATCAGAAGCACTAAGTGAAGACTGAAAAGGTTCTTGAAGATGAGAAATAGTATAAAAATGAGAAAACAATCATAAACACATGTAGTTCGCACAACATGACATTTGACCAACCAAGGTATAATTTTGTGGTCATCTAAGAGGGATGGGAAAAACTTTTTCATTCAATTTTGAACAGTATTCACTGATTCTGGGCCGGAGTTCTTAATTATTACACGCAGGACTTCATTTTGCAAAATAAAAATGAGACCATTCCATTTCGTACGAGTGAACTTGGAACTAATTGTAGAGATACAGTATCGATACGTCCTATCGATAACTCCTAACCGCTGGGCGCTGACCAACATTACACGTCGTACAAATTTTCCTAGGAATTTTATAAACCATTGTAAAATTCCAGACGAAAGATAAATTGTATTATTTTCCGATCACATTTTCGTAAATTTTAATTAAGTAATATTACGAAAGTTTAAAAATCTTACAAAATCGATAATTGAATCTTAAGCATTTTGTGACCTTGCAATACTGTTTTATCCGTCATTTTGTCAACTGTCAACCTTAAAATTTTTGCTAGTTTCCTTTTCGTTTTGTCGAGCCAAAATGAAGTACGTTTCGTCGATTTATAAAATTATTTGTCTTTATCTTTGTGATCCTTGTGATGTTTGATATAGTTGTGATCAAATTATTTGGTAGTGTAATTTAATTTTGGTTTTGTGATTATATTTCAGGATCGGACTTTGCGCTTACAGTGGCTACAAAATATATCCCGGCCATGGGAAAACCATGGTTAAGGTTGATGGGAAAGTGAGTATCATTAAACATTTTAGTTGATTACTTTGTTACACTGCATCTGTAATTGTTGCTTTTATTAAACTGAAATTTTTAAGCTGGGTTGCAAAATATAAAAGATGAATAGGTTATGTTTTTATATGTTCGACTGTGTATTAGATTGTTTATCTACGATTTTGCTAGGAGTAATCTACATGTGTTTAATTACTATTTCCATTTATTATTTAACAAATGTAACTTCAAAGTTTCCACATACATTCATTTCAACTTAAAAGAAAAAAACAAACCGCACAACCCTTTGTATTATTGTGAACTCTCTCATTTAATGCTCACATACAGTTTTATTATTTTCAAGTGCATCATAAATGAACCACTTCAAAAATGTGTATTTAGGTTGTTATGTTTAGTGTTTTTTTTTAATATAGAGGTATTTTTCTAGACTTTCACATTCCTGAACTCAAAATGTGAAGCTGCTCATCTAATGAGGAGGAATCCTCGTAAAGTAACATGGACTGTCTTGTACAGGTAAGGATCTTACTTTCAAACAAAAAGAATAAATAGTTCATCCAGGAAAAATGTACCAAAACATGCACAAATCATGTTCACAGAAAATCTTCATCAGTAATGTAATGAAAATAAATTATCATCTAAATCTGTCCTCCCAGTACACACTAAAGTATTGTTCTTATTCTTCTTAATTAAATTATAAGTTCGTTTATTTACTTACCAATTAATTGATTATAACTTATTTTTATACTAGAAACAATGTTTACTTCTAATATCTGAATTTACAACATTTAATTTTAAACCATCATATTTTTCATTAGTTTGAAAATTAACAACACTAATTTTAAACAAAAAACGACAGGATATACTTTTAATATGTAAACCTTGTTTTCTGTAAAAATGTTATGTAGGTTAAGCTTCTTATGTTGTGTCAGGTATAAAATTGTGTGCCAAAATCCACACTCAACCACAATATAATTTCCAATTCCAATTTGTCAATAAGATCATGTTATATATGAAATTAATTGTTTCATTCAAGTTATTGCATATTTCAGGCGCAAGTTCAAGAAGGGCCAGGAAGAAGAGCAGGCCAAGAAGCGCACCAGGAGAACTCAAAAGTTCCAACGTGCAATTGTTGGTGCTTCTTTAAGTGACATTATGGCCAAGCGTAACATGAAACCAGAAGTACGCAAAGCACAGAGAGATCAGGCCATTAAGTAAGTTGCTTCTTTATATTGTAATAGCTGCGTCCCGCGACTTCCTCTGTGTATTTTAAGCAAATTGAAATGTTATAGGACACTATTTACAACAAATAAATAATATTCCCAATAAGACAGGTCAGTTTTTAGCCATTATTTTTAGAAAAAATGAAGGGGTCCGTTAAGCCCCGCTACTCAGCAGCCAGGTCGGCATTTCCGAGTTGGGGTATAGTAATAGAACTACATAGTTCTGTTCAAGTTTTCAGATGGCTTGAAATACCTGCTCAAAATTTGCCACTATCTCTTGGGCCATAAGGTTTAAAAATCAATCTAATCATTTTTAAAAAGAAGTTCAAACACAGTAGTGATCCCGAACCAAGTTCCCAGTTTCGCCATCTAGCGAAAAGTGACGTTCCCAGTTGAGTGGTTAAGATCAACCATTTCTCAATGTTGATTTAATATCTATATAAATATGTAATACTAATTTTATATTTTCAGAGCGGCAAAGGAACAAAAGAAATCAACTAAAGCTGCGAAAAAAGCTACTGCTCCTCCTACTAAGGCTAAGTCACAACCTAAGGCAAAGGCTGCTAAAGTCAGTCAAAAAGCTGCACCAAGGGTTGGAGGAAAACGATAACTTTAACAATAAAATATTGTCATAAAATATTTTCTTCTTTCTTTTGCTTGAATGTACATAAAAATATAAATATTAACATCTTCATCGTCTTGGGTGTGTTCTTTAGAATCATGATAAATAGATACTGCTTTAGTAGTTTCAAAAATCAATTCCCAAAGTAGCCATCAATAGAGCAATTAGAAATACATTAATTTTTATAATCTACCTGGGGCATTTAAAAAATTCCATTCTGTACATAAGGGGTTGGCATTCTGTTGGTACGTTTTTTTAATTACGTATGACAATGGTAAGAGCCTGCCCAGCGTGAAGTGAGTTCTCGTGATACTAGAGCTACATACATTCAGTCCAGATGCTCTCACGCGTTGGGTAATACGCGCGTAAAACGCTTGCAATGAGCGGGCGAGTCTAGATACTTCGGCGCCATTGCAGCGTCCAGGAACTACGCGCGTGTCCGTGGTCACATGCAATACAAGCCGACTTGTGTTGCATGTGATCGCACCTCCGGTGCGACACTGTCACTTTTGAAAAAAATGAGTTAAATGTCTAAAAATGATCCTAAAGCCCCCCTTTACTGATGCTTTAACAGTATAGCAAACTTAGTAAACGATATGTTCTTGTTTTCTTTTTAACTCATTGTCACATAACTACAGTTATAATTTTTCGTTAGAGCCACTACGTCACTTCTGAGGAGTTTGGAAAAATTAAAAAATGGTATACTTAGTATATTTTTTACACTATAAAGTGATTAATATTTATCCAAAAATAAAGTTAAAAGTTGACGTAGTATAAGCTATTCATCTCATCTATATATTATGATGTGTATCATTGTTTTCTGAGGTGTCAAAGTTGAAATGCTTCTCCTGAAAAACTACATTTTTCATAAGTGACAGTGTCGCACCGGGGGTGCGTTATGTCTGCAATTGAAAAAAGTGTGATCTGTAGATCCTTCCTTCCAACATTCGCAAATTGAGTTATCTCTAACTCTAATCTTAGTTAGAAACACAGGGGAAGAAATGTGACCCAAACGCAAACAGATTACCGTCGATATGACTCTTTTCTTAATATCTTTCCACTTAAAGAACCAAGGGCGAGTTTGTAGGTTGTAGGTTTGTAGGTTGTATATTATTACCATACGCTCTACCTTTGGTCAATCTTGACGCCTGTCAGACCTCTTTGTTGATGCTAAGGTCTGTAACAATTTTGGATTTAAATGTAAGGGCTAAATAGGGCACTGAAAACAGTGGATTTAGCGATGCCTGAACTATAGGTGTTGTGTTATAGGTAAAGCGTGCAAAAGATTTAATAATGGGGGTCAATTGTTTATTAGACCACTATGGAGAGGATCTAGAAAGTGAAACTAAATTTTGCAAGTTATCAATGATGAGATGATTAGAGATTCTTAAAATTTTCCCAATAAATCGATCCGAAAGGTAGTGTCTTCCAAGGGACAGGGGCGGATCACCACATTCCACTTGGAGGGCATTGATTGGAGACGATTTCATGGCCCTTTATGCTGTATGAGGTCCAATTTAAGAAGAAAAGCTTTGCTGCATGGTTCAAATAAAAAGCAACAATAATCAAAAAGGCTTCGAATCAGAGCATTATATATTAACTTTTGACAGTATGGGTAGGAGCCCCACCAGACTCCTGATAGGGATCTGAGAATATTTGTTTTTTTTTCGCATTTGTTTACTGCGTTCGTGAAATGCGGAATGAGAGTTAATTTGGAGTCAAGAGTCATGCCAAGAAATTTTGTAACTGTGTAATTAGGAATGATATGGTGATCTATTTCAATGCGTAAGTTGGGAATTGATCTTTTTCTGCTGAAAGGAACTACTTTGCACTTACTGACTGAGCGGCTCAAACCATGATCTGAGAGCCATCTACCAAGGTAACGCAATGCCGAGTTAAGATGGACAGTTGCTACGGAGAATGAAGGCGAAGATACATACAAAACCATATCATCTGAGTATTGTAAAATTTTAGAAAATGATTGAACTGTGCTGGCCAGGTTGTAAGTATACAAATTAAATAATAACGAGCTCAAAACTGATCCCTGTAGCAGGCCTTTCCACACCAGTCGGGCTGGGAGCAGAGACCCTTGATATCGAACAGTTATTTTACGCTCGGAAAGAAGGTTGCACGTTACATGAGTCAATCTGGGAGGGATATTCAAACAAAGAATTTTCTGTCTCAGTTAAGGAAGGTCGACATTGTCATAGGCAGCAGTTATATCAAGAAATGCCGCTACGACATGATCAGCCTTAGAGAATGAGGATCTGACATCGGTAATAACTGTGCCTAGACTATCCATAGTACCCATTCCTTTTCTGAAACCAAACTGGCAGGGAGGAAGGATTTGTCTATTTTCTATTATCCATTCCAGAAGGCCTTCGATAAGGTGTTCTAAGATTTTGGTTAGAGTGCAAGAGAGAGCAATTGGCTTGTAAGAAGAGGGATCTTGAGGATCTTTACCTGGTTTTAATACTGGAATTATAATTTGTTGTTTCCAAGATGAGGGGAACTCTGCAAAATGGAAATGTTGTTTAGAATGTCTAAAATGAATTGTTGAGATTTATTGGATGCTTTTACAATAAATGAATATGGAAATTTATCGCAGCCTGGGATAGAATCTTTTAATCTGATTAGTGTGAATAGTGATGACACTGATTCTTCGGGCTATATCCGGAGGCCTATGACCAGCAGTGGACGCCGTCGGGTTGATGATAGGACTGATTTCCCAAAGGATCCTCGACGGACTTGTTGCAGATCCACACGTATCGTATCAACAAATTAGGATACACAGGTGGAAATCATAATAAATTGTTTGTGGATTGGGGCCCATTGTGAAGAGCTAACTGATAGCTTGACTTCACAATAATATCTAAACAGAGCGTGCGTCAGGTTGGTAGGTAGGAATTTATTGTTTTTGAATATGTTGAAAAATAGTGACCGATACCGCATAACTAGTGCTACTGCACTTTATAAGATATTCGATAGTCATTATGTGCCTGTGAACTTAATATTACGTCAAAGTCAGCAGGCACATAAGATAAATATATACTGGACGGATCAATTTGATTTATGTATAGAAAAATTGTACTTAATTAGTGAGTTTATAGATACAATCTTTTAAAACTAATGATCCCGTACAGCTCGAATTGTTACACTTCTTTTGCGCTGTAACATTGATTATGCCTACTGGAATTATAGAGCAATCCGCTGTTCATGATATTTGCTATGTACATCAAAATATCAGACCACAAACAAAACTATTAGCGTGCCCGCACACCTAAGCGAGTATTGACAATACTTGTGGCAGAAGCAGAGATGGGATTTAAAAGTCATAACAATTTAATTGTAATATTATAAAAAAATAGCAATAATAGCGTTTGAGTAGCATGCTCTAAACATCTTTTAGATATTGAAATTGTGTTATTTGTATATACCTCCTGGTGCTTACGTCAAGTGAGTGAAGACATGAAAAAAAGTAGTTTCAGACCTGTAAAAGTATGAAAGAAATTTGAATTAATTAATTTCATATATTAAAAATTAAAATACCACCTGAATAAAACCTTAAAAAGTATTGACAATACTTTCGATCGAGGGATGGGAAAAGATACAAAAAAATAGCATGTTAAAGAAAGTGTTAATTAAAAACCCATTTTCAAAAATAGCATGTGCATGTTTTAGAATAAATAATACTTGAAAAACTTAATTATATTTTAGGATCGAGTTCCAAAATCGTATAATGTTAAAAATATTAATTTTATCATCGTAAGTCTACTATTCAGGTGGTATTTTAATTTTTAATATATGCAATGAATAAATTTAAATTTCTATCATACTTTTACAGGTTTGATGCTGCCTGAAATTACTTTTTTTCATATCTTTTAGTGCAATACATGGAACTAAACTCACTTGACGTAAGTACCAGGAGGTTTATACAAATGACACAATTTCAATATCTAAAAGATTTTTAGTGCATGCTACTCAAACGCTATTATTTTCTAACATTCTAATTAAATTGTTATGACTTAAATCCCATCTCTGCTTCTGACACAAGTATTGACAATACTTTAGGTGTGCGGGCACGCTAACAGGTTCGATTTCTGGGTGTACGTGTACATATATGTGGGTGTATGGGTGTGTGTGTATATTAAAAAAAATTATGAATGTAGTTTTGTTCCTTTAAAAAATAAAAAAATGTTTTCTTTCAACAAGATTTGCTAAAATCATCATTTCGAGTACTTTCCCCGGAGGTAGCATATAAAATTCCACTCTGTATATTCTTTTGATGTACAAATTTTGATGATTCTTTCTTATTTGAAATGAGACACATCTAACATACTTTTTTTTAAAATTAGTTATGTATATGTAACAGAAGAAAAACAAGTTTAATTTATATTGATGTATTTATTTTCGAAGCAGATTTATATTGCACAGTATGATGACATCTTTGATACATCCATCTCAATTTTAATAAATTACACTACATGATTACAAATATGATATTCAGTACGGTCTTTATGCATTCTTGGCTAGAGTGTCAGCCTTCGCAATAACTTCTTCAATTGGTCCAACCATGTAAAATGCAACTTCAGGGAGGTGGTCATAATCTCCAGCTAAGATTTTAGAGAATCCTTTGATGGTTTCCTCAAGAGGTACAAGTTTTCCAGCATGGCCAGTGAACACCTCAGCTACTTGGAAAGGCTGAGAAAGGAATCTCTGGATTTTACGTGCACGTGCTACAGTCAGCTTGTCTTCCTCAGACAACTCATCCATACCCAAGATAGCAATGATGTCCTGAAGTGATTTGTAGTCCTGAAGAATCTTCTGAACGCCACGTGCAACATTGTAGTGCTCAGCTCCAATAATGTTGGGGTCCATGATACGGGAAGTGGAGTCAAGAGGATCTACGGCTGGGTAAATACCCAACTCAGCAATGGCTCTGGAAAGCACAGTGGTGGCGTCCAAGTGAGCGAATGTGGTAGCGGGAGCAGGGTCAGTCAAGTCATCAGCTGGCACATAGATAGCCTGTACAGATGTGATGGATCCTTTCTTGGTGGTGGTAATTCTTTCCTGCATAGTACCCATGTCTGTGGCCAGAGTGGGTTGGTATCCTACAGCAGATGGGATACGACCTAACAGAGCAGACACTTCAGAACCAGCTTGAGTGAAACGGAAAATGTTGTCAATGAAGAGCAGTACGTCTTGTCCTTCTTGATCACGGAAGTATTCGGCAACAGTGAGACCGGTGAGGGCGACACGGGCACGCGCGCCAGGAGGCTCGTTCATCTGACCGTACACCAGAGCTACCTTTGAGGTCTTGTCTTTAAGAGAAATGACACCGGATTCAATCATCTCATGGTACAAATCGTTTCCTTCACGGGTACGCTCTCCTACTCCAGCAAACACAGAGTAACCACCGTGAGCCTTGGCTACATTGTTGATAAGTTCCATAATCAATACAGTTTTACCTACACCGGCACCACCAAACAGACCAATCTTTCCTCCTTTAGCATAGGGAGCGAGCAAGTCTACGACTTTGATACCAGTTACAAGGATCTCTTGTTGTACAGACATGTCAACGAATTCGGGGGCTTCAGCGTGAATGGCGGCGGTCTTGTCAGTAGGGATGGGGCCGCGCTCATCGATCGGTTCACCGATGACATTGATGATACGGCCGAGGGTTTCAGCGCCCACTGGAATACGGATGGGTGAGCCGGAGTCGTGCACGGGCTGTCCTCGAACCAAACCCTCAGTACCGTCCATGGCGATGGTACGGACGGTGTTCTCACCCAAGTGCTGCGCCACCTCAAGTACGAGCCGAGGGGTACGGTTTTGCACTTCAAGGGCATTTAGGATAGGAGGCAAGTTGTCTTCAAACTGTACATCAACCACGGCACCAATAACAGCAACAACCTTACCTTGCCCTTTGCCAGATACCTTGGCTGCATAATCACGTTTATTCACTGCGGCTCCAGTAACCAATGGCGCTTTTTCGGCAGCATTATTTACTACCGTCTTTGTAGCCACTCGGCCTACTCTGCAGACGGTAGAAAACATTTCGTTTTATTTGTTCGATCGAAAGGTAGCAAAGTAGTTTTTTGAATTGGTTACGAAAATTCACGAATTCTTTACGTAACGATCCGTCCGGTGCCGATAGGATAGGGCGGATATTGTGTTGTCAGCTCAGCTGTAGTCAATTGCCAGAAAGGTTATTTATTTTTACTGTTTTCCGAGAATGAATTATGTATTAAATATAAAATGCAGGATTTTCTGAATGTTTTTGCTAGATAACTGGTGTCAAAAACAATCCCTTAAATAAACTTCATTTGGTCCGTGGCTTTCATGTTTCGAGAAGATAGAAGTAGTTAATTAATAATAATATGAGTGATGAAAAAAGAGATTGTTGAACCTGTTTTAACTATTATTTAATGAATAGGTAATTATTAATTAAACAAATCACCTTTCATGTTATTAAACGTTCGCTGTATGTAAAAAGAATTGAAAAAAAACATTAATTTAGTTTGTCTCATTACCCTGGCATTGCAGAGCTTCTTAAGTGACCGCTTGCCATCATGCGGGCCGTAAGATCATTTATCTGTCTTGCAATAAAAAAAGGTATTTTTTTTAAATTCTCAAAGTTAATAAAACTAACTTAATATAGAAACTTATTATACTAATATAATGCAAGCTGCAAATAAACAGGTTCGTAAATTAAATCCCTATCGTTTAGATTTTCATTAAAGCACAAGACTAAGTAATTTTGTTAACAATCGGATAATTTTGTTGTTTGATGTTTTTTATTACAATTTTTTTTTAGCTTGTACTGGATGTAACTATGTAAGTTCAAGTAGAATCTTGCAAGTTAAACTTGATAAACTTCCCGGTTTCCGATTGAGCTGACATTTTGGCACGCAGATGTATATCGTGACAATGCAATAATATGACAAAATGGCACTGATCTAATGAAGGATTCGGATGGTAGTCATAGAATCTCATGTATTATACAAGATAGACCGGTTGTCGTGTTTGGGCTCGTTTTACTTCTCTTAGCTAGCACTCTACTGCTACATAATATCCAGGATCTTAAAAGCTTGTGCTTAAAAAGTTTTCTTTGAAAGTAATTTCTTTTTTGGCTCTACTGAGACCAATACCCCCAGTATTTACCAATCTTAATAAGGTAGTTGCGGACCCGTCGATAGCGCGATTCAGGATCTGACATGCTATTGATCCGCCGCAAGGTAAACAAACAGCTTTCACACATATATAACGAACTAGCTGACCCGCGCAACTTCATCTGCGTTACAAAGGGGTTCAAACAGTACTCGCAATGCCGTCGCGTTATTATGTGCCCGAAGTGCACCCACCCACATATTCATAAACGAAATGTCCTAATGGAATAAAACAAAAAGTAATTCACTTGTACATTAATATTATTGATAATATAATACTTAATTTGGATAAGGATTAATGTAACGATACTCATTTAACGTTAAATTCAGTCTGGGGACGAAATATTTTTTGTATAAACATAAAAGCGGTTATTGTGACTAAACTATGATAGTTAGATATATGCTGTCGCGGACTTTTTTGTTTGTCTTACAAATACCTAAAAACCCGTAGTACATCATTTTGTTCTACTGTCAATAGTTTTAGCAGCGTACGCATAAATAGGTTTTCGATTATTCACCTTGTGTTACATATTCGATATTTTCATACGGATCCCTAATTTTTTTGAAAATAAAATATAGCCTATGTTACTCGGGGATAACGTAGCTTTCCAAAGGTGAAAGAATTATTGAAATCGGTCTAGTAGTTTCGGAGCCTATTCATTACAAACAAACAAACAAACAAACAAATCTTTCCTCTTTATAATATTAGTATAGATATAGATTACAAAAAAATGTTTTAATAAAATAAAATCATGGGTTTTTTATCACTTTTTTGGCAACATTAAACGGAAATGTCGAGTTTTGATACCCTTATAAATTTATGCTGCCGTTGGCTTAATATTTTTTACCTTATTTTAAGTGGAAACCAAATTCAAGTGTGTTGATAAATTGGCACTGATATGATAAAGTCAGTTAAATGAAACTTTTACAGACTATTTGTATTTTTAAAACATAAGATGCATGTCGAAGTAGACAGTAACTGAAAAAGATAAAAATAAAAAATTAAAAGGTTGTACGATCCTAAAGGCAAGAGCCATAATTAAATTAAAAAACAAATCATAACCTACAAATCATTTATCTTTGTGTCAATTTGTGTGTGTTTGTGAATGTGAGGTTAACCAACAGGGTTACACATTTTAATTAATTTAAATAGTTTATTTAACTTTATTTAAAAAATTACAACCATTACGTGGAATGCAACAAGTTAAATAAGTGTTTCATAGTGTGAATATTCAGATCAAAATGGAATACTTTGCTCCTGAAAATACTGCTATGAGCAGTACACGGATGTATGTAAAAAATAGTAATAAATATTAACTCGTATTTATTAATCTATAATAATGATTTTGTATCAAAAGGTTTGAATAAAAGTCAGTTAATAAAAGTTTACTACATTCACTGTGTGTGGTTATTCCAAACAGCAGAAAAATATTGTACATTGCTTCTCTTACCATTTTGAGATGGGATAATAACTTTTAAAAGATAATGAGTAAGACTAAAAACTTATAAAACTTTCATTTATTGATGAAAGCAAAAAATAATAATTGTGTAGTGTTTACATGTATTATTAGAAACATATCTTCAGTTATTAGTTAATTGTCAATACAGTATCCAAGATGCAGTATGGGATAAAGCTATAATAAGTTGTATTTTTCTGTAGTTTTACAATAAAATTGTTAAATAAAAAATAAGTAAAATGATACATTTAGTTATAATTATTATTTATCACAGATTATGCTGTCAATGTGCTGTGCCAATCGAAGCCAATCCTTCAAACATGTGTGTTGCTTGCTTGAGAGCTCATGTAGACATAACTGATGGAATACCCAAACAAGCTACATTGTTTTTTTGTAGAGGTTGTGAAAGGTATGCAATTTGAAATTAAAATTATCAAAGATCAATTTGATTACAAAAAAAAAAATTGGAGATTGTATTTTATTTTGATCAATTCACAAAGTAATATAAACTTTTATATGTGAATTATAAAATGTTATTCCATCATTCATTAAAATTAAACATTTAAAGGTCTGTTTGATGTTATTCTCTCTATCTTATAACATTTATAAATTTAACAGTTTCTTAAAATATACTTAATGTGTGATGAATCCTATCTAAATAATCTAAATAAACATTTTAGGTACTTGCAACCACCATCTGAATGGCTTGTGTGTGCTTTAGAGTCAAGAGAACTTTTGGCTCTCTGCCTCAAGAGATTGAAGGGATTGAATAGAGTAAAGTTAATTGATGCTGGATTTGGGTGGACTGAGCCACATTCTAAGAGAATAAAGGTTTGTTTTTCTTGATGCTTAATTAGGCTAGTGTATGAACCTCCTTAATGCATATTCATACTTCAAAGTGTTGTCCTCTATTAAACTACTATTTGACATACTATACAAACTTGTTGCAAAATGAATAACAGATTATAAATTTCTGATGTCATTAAGTAAGAATCAAAATGTTGTGTTAAAATAAGAATACTATGTTTGCGTATGATGTATGAACAAAAGAAAAACTCAATTATTCTATATTTTTTGTATAAAACTGGGTATGATTCATGTGGTACATAAATAAACATAATACATTTTTCAGGTCAAATTAACTGTACAAGGTGAAGTGATGGGAGGAGCAGTGCTTCAGCAGACGTTTATAGTTGAATTTACAATACAACATCAAATGTGTGATGCTTGTCACCGTTCAGAAGCTCAGGATTATTGGCGTGCGTTAGTACAAGTACGACAGAGGGCAAACAACAGAAAAACATTCTACTATCTTGAACAGTTGATACTGAAACATAAAGCCCATGAAAATACTTTGGGAATTAAACCCAAGCATGGTAATGAATATTTCTTAAACAATTAATACACATAAAATTATGTTGGACTTCTTGAACACAATGAAAGGGAACTAGACTTGTAATTTTTTTAAATATGTATTGTTTTTTAAACTACTGCTAATACTAAAATATTATACAGAAAGTATGTTGCTTCATTCAATTCAGAGTAACACACTCCAACATTGGGATGCATTTGCAGTGTTAAGATACTTAATGTTAGCAAACTGAAATATTCTTTGTGTTAAAGATATTTATTTAACATATTGAATTTATTTGATTATTTTCAGATGGATTGGATTTCTTCTATTCTACTGAGAATCATGCACGAAAAATGGTTGATTTCATACAATCCGTACTACCTATAAAATGTCAACATTCCAAGAAGCTTATTTCACACGATATACATAGTAACATATACAATTACAAATTCACATTCAGTGTGGAAATTGTTCCTTTGTCTAAGGACAGTGTTGTGTGCCTTCCAAAAAAACTAACGCAGCTGTTAGGTGCAATTTCACCGATTTGTTTGGTTCACCGAGTAACAAGCACTATTCATTTGATTGATGCTAATACTGGCCAAGGTAAATATTAGCAAAATAAGATCTATTTCACAATTTCATGCATTGAATATCAATTTATACTACACTGTTCATTATTCTACTATATTGTGAATGTATTAAAAGTATGCACTAGTTTTTGATTCAAATATATTTGAATGACAAACATTTACCAACACATTTCCTTTACAGCACATGTAGATTATTTGGTATATTTTTGGAAATAACAATATTAATTTTTTTTCAGTTTGTGATGTATCAGCTACAGTGTACTGGAGGAATCCATTTTCACCTATATGCAATCCAAAACAACTGGTAGAATATATTGTAATGGATATCGAAATTTTAAAAGAACATGTAAGTTTGTGACTACTGACTAATGGTGGATTGACGCAAATCTCCATAGCCATTTGAAAATGCTACCCATTTCGAATACAATACATACTTTGTTCAGTGGTTCAGTAATAATTTGTAAATATTTTTATGAAATTTTAATGATTTCAAAATTTTGTTGCCTTGTTTTCATTTACAAGAAAACGGCCATAAAATTATTACAACAGCTTTACAATCATTTCAGTTCTACAAATTGTCTATAGTCCAAAAAAAAAAACTAATACATACCAACATTAATTTGTAGGAAAAGAAGTCCTTCCCAGGACAGGGAATGGTTTCAAATAAACATGTTGTCGCCGATGTATGGGTCGTCAAAGCAAGCGAGTTGGGAATGGACGTCAGCCCGGTGCACACCAGAACACATCTTGGACACATTTTGAAACCGGGCGACACTGTTCTTGGGTGAGATTTCTATGAGCGAGAACCTAATAATATTATTTCTTATTTCCTTTTATTGTATCCTTTATCCAGCAAGTAGAACTGCTCGGGTGTATTAATTACTTCTTAAAGTTACAAAAGTTTAAATTACATCAGAAATAAGAAAAACCTGCAATAAAATATTATTTATAAAATCTAAACATTTAAGTTCTTCTTTTTAATTCACAATTCCAAAATTACTAGATACAACTTGGGTGATTCTAATGTGAACGATACAAATTTTGATAAATTGGATCGGAGCAACATCTCAGACGTATTTTTGGTGAAAAAGTTCTATGGCGAAAAATCAGCCAGGAGGAGGGCACGAGCTTGGAAACTAAAACATATGGCTGAAGAGTTGCATGAAGGTCTCAGCTCAACCAATGAGTGAGTATGCTTTTGTTTTTTTGGTCCATGACGAAAAACAGTAACCTTTATTTCTTTACGAATAGAAAAATGATATTAAACCATCGTCATTGATCGACAGCATCAGCTACACGACATAATGCATGAAGAGCGAGGAATTAAATTGGGCATCTACATATTACATTTGCATCAAAAAACACTAATTCATTACAGTGATAATTTTTAAATCTTCATTGTAGATAGTACAGTGTAGCCTGATAGGCTGATAGTGACTTGTGAATTCAGAAGAAAAAAATGTTAACAATAATAAACTAGGAGTGACGAGTTCACAATTCTTAATAATTCGAAAATGTCCATGTGGTTTCGGACATTCCCTTCCCTAAATTCCTTGACTGTACCAGAACTGTCGCGCTATTTCCGTTTATAGGATTCCGACCTTAATCTGTTAAATTCTTATTCATATTTTAATTTACAGAGACTACAATGACTTTTTGGATGATTTAGAAGAGGATCCTGCATTCAGACAGAATATTAACATTTTCAAAGACAGTAATAAAATAGCCGTGGACACAGATGAAATCGATCCATCGTTGCCTCGAATTACACTCGCGGAAATGTTAGACGATTTGACTATCGAAGATGTGGAGATGAGCGATGTTTGAATACCCACTTTCAAAATATTTGTATTTCTTATATTTATGTATAAAATAAAGAGTTATTTTAATAAGCACATTTTTTAGTCTTGCACCTACTTATAATATTTATTTTCAGGCAAAAATAAGATCATTAGCATCATTTTTTATCTTAAACAGAAGAAACAATGTGAAATGCGTGATTCTAGACCTTAAGCATCTTATTTTCATCCATTCAGTGTTTGTCGAACTAAAACTAGTGATACCCATAGAATTATTACATCTGGAATCAACATCATGAATAACAGAATGAAGCCAATTTAAAGTGCACCGATCGCGCGTAACAACACGATACTAGGGATGTATCGAATTTTAGTATGTTTTTGAACATTCGTATTCGCAAAAAATCTTTTTTTTTTCATGCGTATGTTTTCACAAAAGTTAGGAGGATGTTGTGTGATAATAGAGGGAATCTGACAGACCCAAAGGTCTGGGACCTGCCCTTTAAAATGAACCCAAACTCGATGGTTCTAACTTTCCGTTGTCAAGATTATTCAAGGGTTACAACTTTTTGTTGGGGGGAAGTAAATACCACTTCTCTTCTAAGTCGATTCATTATAGGTACCTATTTTATAGTACGTATAAATATACCTATTTTATAGTACGTATACATTATAACGACTTTTGGAAGATACATTCATTGATCATACTTGTCATTAAGACTATCCTCAGAATGATACTATCGTTAGTTTTGGTTTGGAAAATAAAGTGCTAAAAATTTTAATCAAACATTTTATAAGGTATCAAAGAAAAAGAAGGTTTATTCAAATTTTCAATATTAACTGTTCTTTCAATTGGTCTTTTAAAGTACAGGATTTTTATCTTTTCCGATTTTATAGTTAGTTCTATTTTCAGACAAACCAAACAATTTATTAATATCAAGAATAAAATGATGTTTTCTTTCAGCAAAAAATCCTTACTCCAATATTTAAGGTATTTCCCGTTCATGTCATGTCACATAGTCCTGGGACACCCTGTATACATCAGTTGGTAATTTTTGTCCTGATAAAACATTATGTTTTTTTTACTTACTTATCTTTAGTTAACGAGTAAGTAGGTTGATATACATACATCAGCGCCTGCAGGTGTACATCGACATCCTCATTGACTAAATGACTTGAAACTTTTATGATAACAATATCTTCCTATCTATTAGGTACCTATTTGATTAAGTAGGTAAAATGAGAGTTTCTACATACAAACATGTGACTTTATCGCACACATGTTAAACGTGATTGATGATGGATAATTATAATCTTTTTCCTAATTATTATTATTCGGATTATGAATTCATTTGCTATACATGACGTGGGTACGTTTCCAGATTTGGCTAATGTGCGGTCATGTTCATGTGTTCTTAGAGGCGTGGCATTGAAATCCTGTGTTAAAATGTTATTGCCCGATGCCCGATCCTTCAGCAAGATTCTAAAGAAGATAGTAATATACTCGAGATATGATAAACAATAGCGATTTATCTATTAGTGCACTCACCCGCATCACGGCTATAACAAGGTCTAATAACGTGTACCTATAGCTTAAATATTTCAATAATTCGGATAATCATTACAAGTGGCGATACTATATAAAGTTGGAGTGCTACAGTTATCTCTCATTGGCGGGTGAATAGCCGGCTAAAATGAAATTCCTTGTGTTAGTGTTAGTTTTAATAAGTTCAGGTTTTGCAAGTCAGCTTATTTCTTTAGGTAGGTGATTAATATTACATTTTTAAGCAGCAAATTAAAAAGCGATATTAAATAAAAATAAAATCGTGCCGCTTTCGTCATAGAACCAAGAAATGCTTAATTATTTTACTAAGTACGAATAGTTAATTAGTGTAAGAATTGATCGTGTTATTTTAATTGAATCATCTTAATAATAATTTACATGTAGATTAAGTAACGACTTCTTAGCTCGTGTTAAATTAGATTCAATCTAGGGACTTACCATTTTATTTTTATTTTTTTTTGAGTTTGAGTAAATCGCCGACACCGCGTAGCGGTGTGATATGTGGGAGTTGAACCGCACTAAAATCTACAACCTTTCATACTCCAGCTTAGATTAGATCCCAGCACGGGGTTCTATCATATCATACTACGGCTCTCTTTTCGCGACCTTCTATCACCCGGTTGCTCTGACGGAATGCGTGTGCTGAGCGAGACACGACATCTTCTTTGGCCCTTTCTCGCTGGGTAGCGTAGTGACCCGGAAATCTTGGGAAAAAAGGGAACCAGATTCCGGGCGAGATTCCTGTTCCAACCTCTTGTCCGACGGCGGAGAGTTTCTGCGTAGAGAGAAGAACTCTCTCTCTCGCACGCCCCGCCGCCTCTACATCGCTTTCCAAACTTGCAGAACGCATACACGTGTCCTTAATGAATTATTGTTTGTAATGATTTACGAATAGGTAAAGGTGATTCAGGCCTGCACCCTACATATTATTAAGTAACGCAGATAATATAAAACTTAGATGTAGGTACCATAGATGTATAAGTATGTTTATGGTGGGTACATAAGTAATTAGAATAGAAATAGGAAATTTCCTAGAAGAAAATTACCGCATAGCGTAAAAATAAAGTATTTTTTTTACAGATGCAGTAGAAGAAGTTATTCAGAAAATATTGGATGATGAGTTAACCAATGAGCATAAAAGCTTACTGGATGATATCATCGAAGTTTTACATAGGCCCGAATATGTCTCCGAGAGGTCCATTGAATCTGCCAGCGCTACTAGAACAGTAAGTTCTTTAAATGTTCATTAGTAAAGTACTTATAAAACATGATATTTTTATAATAACAAAGTACGCTGCTTAAGATTAAGAATAATAAAATAAGCTACATTTAGGTACTTATCCAGCTAATACATTTTACACGAGTTATATTGTTATAAGAGGTACCTACTTCGAATTTTAAGTAGGTTACCTGCATTAAAAAAATATAATGATTCATCTTTGTATGTCAATTTACTATCTTGTATTAAAATTTAGGATTAGATTAGATAGTAAATACTACGTAACTATTTTGTAGCATTGCGGTTTGAAATGAAAGAAAAGTATTTGGTTCCGGGGATTCATCATGAGACAAACACAGAGCACTATTAAAACTATTTACTGAATTACTTTTTCGACAACACAAAAATCTTAAAATATTCGTATAATTGTTAAGCCCTTAACATTTTTATTTTACAGACCATAGATTGCGTTGTCTGCCGCAGCGTTTTCCGTACTGCAATTCAGGGAATCCAGGCAGGCCAAACTGATGAGCAATTAACAAACGTTATCACAACTCTGTGTAGTTCTTTAGGGATTGCTGGAGACAGTGTTTGTAGAGGAGCAATCGCACTTAATATTGTACGTAAATTCGTTTTCTAAAATTGTATTTTATTTTTACTGAATGAAATATTTCCATTGTACCTAATATTTTTTCAGCCAATAATAGCGTATATCATCAGAAATGAACCTCAAGCGTCCGCAGCAGCATTTTGCGGCTTAGTTCTGCAAAATGTGGGAACACCTGATAATTGTCCGTTTGACGACGAGCGATTCGAATGGGAGGTTACTCTACCCGCACCTGGTGCTGTCGAATCGGTAAGTGTAATTTTTTTTGGTAATACTACTTATTCGTTAAACCTTAAATTCGAGTAAAAAATATGAATAGAAGAAAATGAATATCTTGCAGGTTCCAGTTGTTGATTCTACGCCACTCACCATTGCTATAATCACGGATGCTCATCTCGATCCACTGTATGAAGCCTTTGGTGTAGCAGATTGCGATGAACCAGTATGCTGTAGAGTGGGACAGCGACCAGCTAGAAATTACATTTACCAATCTAATATCGACGAATCTGTTATTGAAGAGAGTCTAACTAGCGTTGATGGAGAAACGAAATTGAACTTAGGCATTGCACCTAAGATAAGAGAAATGAAGAAAATGTCACAAACAAGATTTGCACCTCGACAAGCCGAACCCGCTGGATATTGGGGTGATTACAGAAACTGTGATTCTCCTATCTGGGCTTTTGACGATGTGATTGAGAGGATGGCTGAGACACATAAGGTACCTACTTTGATCAACTTACATCCAGATTTTTACTGTGTCCATAATTTATAATGTAAATTATATTACCTAACTAATTTGCGATAACTGATATTTAGGATATAGACGTTGTATACTACATTGGTGATACAATTGATCATGGAGTTTGGGAAACATCTTATGAACTCATCAATGATATGAATCGTTATTTGGTTGACAAAATAAGACAGACGTTTGGAGATGAAGTACTAGTTGTTCCTGTGTTAGGAAACCACGAATCTCAGCCAACTAACCAGTAAGTTTTTCATGTATTAATTAGAATACTTAACAATGTTTCCATTGGATAAAACAAATTATCACCGACTAGAGCCGTAAATAACTATTAATGTTTTTTTTATGCTGATTTTTTGCAGATTTGCGCCGACGAGGGTAGTTGGAGATTATTTGAATACTACTTGGCTTTACGAAGCGTTGGTTGATAAATGGGGATTCTACTTGACCGAAGAGTCGAAAGTAACTTTGTTGGAACGCGGAGAATTCTCTCAATTGATCAGGCCCGGATTACGGGTTATTGTACTCAACAATAATGTTGCATACAGATATAATTGGTAAGTTCATAGTTTAATTTAAAATCTTTAAGGAATAAGTACTACTTAGTACTTTGAAATAAAATGTTTTGTTGAATTGTCTAAATTTCACACCGTGTATACTCTAATAAATATTGTTATGATTTTAAGGTGGTTAGTTTTTGATCCCCTCGATTCAAAGAAACATTTAGATTGGTTGGTCGAAGAGTTATACAAAGCTGAAAGAGCCGGTGAGAAAGTGCACATATTGGCGCATATTCCTCCGGGCGTGCACGATCTAACTTACACATGGACCAGGGAATATAACAAAATAGTTAACAGGTAACAAAACCAATATTATTGAGGTACTCAACCGGGACACATTTTTAATTTAGCCCAATTGATTCACGACATGACTTTAGTGTTCATGCATAGTTGGTTTTTGACTGACTCTCAAAAAGAAGGAAGGAATTTGCCTGTTTTTCTTTTGTTTAGGTTTTTCTTAACTTACCTAAATTTGGTTTGGTTGGACCGATTTGGCACATAATAATATGTAAATTTAGATATATTTAGACCCGGTAAATCAACGGCATTTGTCTATTTTTAAGTATATTTAATAAAAAAATATATAGTAGCTCTTAGCGATCACTATAAACAACATAGTTTTACACAATTATTAAACGGGTTCATAACACGATTTGTATTAAATTAATATTTGTGTAAGTGCTGTAGATAACCGCGAGTATTTAAAGAAATTTATAATATATTCCTAGATTTACGAATACAATAGCAGCGGAATTCAATGGACATACACATTCCGATGAGTTCAAAGTATTCTATAATCAAGAAGGTACACCAATAAATGTTGCTTGGGGAGGAGGCAGTGCAACAGCCTACACATTCTACAATTTAAATTATAAAATCGCGACCATAAACACCCAGACATTTGTAAGTATATAAATTGAATATATTGCATAATAGTTATTATTTTCATGCATAATTAGTTCTTACCACGATTTTAAATTTATCGAGCAATCTCTCGAGATCACGAGGGGACTAGATACTGTGGGTAGATTTAAGAGCAAACACATCTGTCTACCCTTTTTCTCGTTCGCTTGTGGGTAATTTTTAATTATGCATGAAAGTAATATAGATAACAGCGAGTGTTTAAATAAGTTTGTAATAGTTATTTAATATCTTGAGATCTTATACTGCAGTGCTGATTTCAGGTCTCCTTAGAAGAGGGGTTAGGTTTTCTGAACAGTTTAGTTATTATTTATGAATTAATAGGCATGCGTTTAATTTGAACCATCTAACTTTTTTATTAAATTCTCATCAGGGTTAAAAGTTAATTAGTCTTATCCTTTTTTTGGTACTTAAAATATATACGTAATATTTTTTTTGCCATTTCAGGAACCACTGAACATAGTAAATTACGCGTACAATTTAACCGAAGCTAACTTAACACCGAATCGTAGGCCACATTGGTTCCAACTTTACGACATGAAGAATACATTTAGTCTCACAGATTTATCTGCAGCTTCCATGAGTGATTTAGTTTATAAAATGGTTACAACCAACAGAGAATACTTGGAGAAATATGGAGCTTTCTATTCTAAAATTAGTGATGTACGCTGGCCCAACTGTAATATTTACTACAAATTGGATAATCTATGCAAAATTGTTGTGACTGTTTTATGGGAAAGGGAACGATGTGAAGAATTACGTCAGCTCTATTTCCTTAATTAATACTCAATAAAAATAAGTCCTAGTCCACTATCACACTATCACTAAAATAAGTCCTACCTTTTATAAAATATCAATTCAATTGACACGAAAAATATAATTTTGTAAATTTCACTATTTATTATCCAATAAAAGATTTTGTTAAATCCTTATTATTATTTTATTCACAACAATAACATACTTTTTCTACTATTAATAAACTATTTTAATAAAAAAGTTCTCTCATGTCATTTTCAGCCAAGGTATTTCAGGTTTCCACTTTAGCTCTTCACTAGGTATCTTATCTAAAAGTGATATCTGAAAAATAATAAAAGAAATAATAAAAAAAGATAAATGTTTTTTTATTCACCAAAACCTACGTCTTTAGGGTACATACCTTAATCAATGAGTATTACAGAGAATATTAAAAATTTGATGTTACTAACATCTAATTTGACACAGCATTGCATAACGGACTATATGTCTTAGTATGTTGTATTAGTATGTTACGAACATTCGCAAAATAGTATGCAAATATTTTGATGAAAGTTGTGAAGAGTATTTGACAAGGCCAAAATAAAGGCATCGCAACTACCTTTAAAAATAAAACAAACACATATTCGCAATCTCCTGAGTAAATATGATTTATATGGTATAATTGTAATGTTCATTAGAATAGAATACTTTTATTGCTACCTGAAGCAACACTACCAGTCCTGTCAATATGCAACACCTATACTCCTGTACCAACCCATTACTGCCTACTGTTGGGCTCAGGTCTCCTCAGAAGAGGGATTAGGCATAGTCCACCACGCTTGCCTAGTGCGGATTGGGGACTTCACAAATCTTCAAAGGATTTTTAGAACCCTTTTCCGACATGCAGGTTTGCACCTGCACATGCATGCAACACCTATAGAAAACTAGCAATTAAATATTTCAAACCTGTTGTCTGATGAAACAAACAATTTTCTCTACATCTTCAGCATCTGTATTTTCTGATAGTGAATAAAACCTTCTCCATATGGCTGCAGCTAAAATTTTATCATCGCTAAGACCTTCATCATAGCCCACAAGGGCTGCTTGAAATTGTTCTGATAGTTCTGATACTTGCTTTCTTGCTATAGCTGGATTGGCACCCTGCAAAAAATTACAAGTAACTTAGGATTTATATAAATATCCACTCAGAAAAACTAAAAAAAAAACAAAAATCAAGTAGTTTCTGGTTGTAGTAGTAATCTGATTGTTATAACCATATTGGTTGTTACTTTATAAACTAAAATAATATAACATTCGAAAATATCACTTCAAGCTCATTGGAATTCACTGGGAAGAAATTTGCTTATTACATTGCAGTTAAAATGTGGATGAGGTAAATTATCAACAAAGCATGTTATTACTAATAATTAATATAATATAATCTTTTAAATTGTTACCTCTAATAATTTAATTCGACTGGAAACATCAGCCCACAATGCTTCCACTATGCAGTTTCTAACAAAATGACCATCTCCTTTAATATACTTTTTCTTCTCTGTGGCTGTATGTGCTATATCCTCTGCCATATATCTTACCATCAACAACCACACATGAAGTTCCGTTATATTAAACCAGGAGGCAAAGGTATCAGGCAATTTTAATTTTTCAAACCATTCTTCATATGCAACATTAGCATGTATGCTTTCATAAAGAAAATATCCTGTAAGTTTTAGACGCTGAAAATAATAATTTAATACGAAATTTCATAGAGTAATGAACATTATAGTTTTAACATTTATGATAATGCAAAAAAAAATGTATTTTAATTATTTTATTAAAAGTTATTTCTTTAAATTGCAAATCAATTCCTAGTTGCAATGATTTCATAACTATTGATAACAAAACTGAATATTATGGGATTTTCTCAAAGAAAACATACTTTTTTGAGTTAACAATTTTGTGGCCTATTAACCTAAGTGCTTTTTCCGCAATTATGCATCAATGAAATAGCATTAAATGAAATAAAGGACTTTGCCGTTGGCGTTTGTGCGGGTAGCACGTATATTGTTTTAAAATCAAATCATTTGTTATTCATACTTTCTAATTTAGCTCTTACGGTTTTTTTTCTGCATGATTGTGTTTGTTGTATTGTGATGTGCTATAGTTAATAAGATCCGGTGTTGGTAAGTCATATTTAACTAGTTTTAATCTTAATTTAGTTTTTAGGTTAGGTTTTGATCCTTTTGGTTTATACATGTCACTGACAGGTGTAAACTAGATGGATCCCACACAGAAAGAACCGCCTGATCCAGGCAAAGAAAATGCTTCTCAGAGTGATTCAATTAATTCACCTTCTTTTTCCACATTAACCGCACACTCGGACATTGATAGTCTACCCTCACCTCGACATAATGATGAAAGTTCATCTTGTGATTCATTTATAATTACCCCTAGAAAACGAGGACCAGATGATGATCTGGATGCCCTGGTGTCCAAAAAAATATCCAAAATTATTAATAAAGCATTAGAAAAAACTAGACAACCAATTCAACCAAACTCTTACTCTCGACCGTATTCCAACACTGATCAGGGCCCATACCTGACTCATGTTTCTAAAATAACAGAAGATCCGGCATCCCCAGTGTCTTTACACCCTATCAAATTTGGACAATTTATATTTAAAAACAATATTATCTCGTTAGCAAATGGTGGAATCAAAAAAGTCGGCCGTAATCGGGTGTCGGTTGAATTCTCCACTCCCGAAGCTGCCAACGACTTTATAAAAAACCCATTATTAAAAGAAAACGGATATAGAGTCTTTATCCCAACATATAATATCACGCGTATCGGTATTGTTAGAGGAGTCTGCACTGACCTCACTAATGAAGAAATAGTGGAATCTATTGAAACCCCTCACGGCTACGGAAAAGTAATTAAAGCTAGGAGATTGAATTATAAAGTTCGCACAGAAGGTGCTATTGAGTGGAAACCAAGTGAGACAATAGTTCTGACCTTTGATGGTCAAAAGATGCCTCGAAACACATACCTATTTCACAACAGTTTGACAGTCGAATCCTATAGATACCCTGTAATACAATGCTACAAATGCTGTAGGTTTGGACACACAAAACAGCTGTGTAGGTCGAAACCGAGATGCCACAAATGCGCAGAGGAACACTCTGCAGACTCATGCGATGTAAATTCAGATGCCTTGAAATGCATCTCCTGCAAAGGAGATCACTCCGCTCTGGATAAAACTTGCCCAGAATTCCTCAGACAAAACCAAATCAAATTACTTATGACCGAAGACAATATCTCCTACCAAGAGGCTGCTAGGCGATTAGCACCAGCCAGGCGTCCTTACTCAGAAACTGTTAAAAAATCGACTATTTCTTCCCAGCCTCTACACCCGTCCACCGATATTAACCCAAGTAACTCTCAAAGACCCACTACCACTTCTTACAAAAAAACTGTATTTTTAAAACAAAAACCTAGAACCCAACTTCAACCAGGCTACGACCAAAGAGCTCACTCAAGACTGATAAATAGTTTTAGAATTCCAACACCACAAAACGGATGTGCCCTACAACACAAATCACCTTGTAACCTACCTAGCACGAGTAGCTCTATTTCTAAAATTACTGAACTCTTAGATACCCTACTTACTAATCTTAATAATATATCACAAATAGCAAATGCTTTACCGTCCAACGTTGCTGAAAAAATTAATTTGTTAAATCAACTTTTAACCCAAATAAACCATGGACCTAATTCTACAATGGAATACGAGGAGTGTGACGAGGAATAAAAACGATTTAATATATCTTACGAACAAATTCAAACCCATTGTTATAGCCCTATCTGAAACATGGCTAAAGCCACACACAAACTTCGCTATCACCGGTTATGCCTGCTTAAGGCATGACAGAGATGATGGCTGGGATGGAGCAGCATTACTTATCAAACGGAACATAAAGTATTGCAGAATAAACATCCCTGTTATTGAAAACGTCTATGCTGTAGCTGCTAGTGTCTGTATCAGAAATAACAACATCACCTTTCTAAGTATTTATCTCCCCCACCCTATAGTATCCAGTATAAATAGTCTGAAAGCAATTTTTGATAACTTACCCAATCCTAAAATTATCTTAGGTGACTTTAACTGCCACCATCATCTGTGGGGCTGTTCATCCGCGGATGCTGCAGGTAAAAAACTTGTTGAAGTCATGGATGACTGTGACTTAGTTTCTCTAAACAACGGTAGCCCTACTCGTAGAACTTCCCCACAACAAAACCAATCTGCAATTGATCTCACTCTATGCTCTACTCCTCTGGCAACGCTACTCTCATGGAGAAACGAAAATTACACATACGGTAGTGATCATACTCCGATTATCATCTCATTCCCAAGCAGGACTAATAATGATCCACCCCCCACCCCATTGCATAAATATAACATTTCTATGGCGGATTGGGATAGCTTCAATAATTGCTTAGAGGAGCTGACTGATCAGCTACCTGAAATAAATCCTGACAACGCTGTAACCTGTTATAATAACTTTGTATCCGTTTTGCATGTGTCGGGATGTAGGTCAATTCCCCAAAAAAAAGAGAGTAACAAAATCCCACCCCCACCTTGGTGGGATCACGAATGTACAGATTTTGCCAAACTTCGGAAATCTTTAAACACTGTATATAACCAAGATATGTCATTAGAAAACTTTATAAACCTTCGTAGAATGCAAGCACGATGCAAACGCTTATTTTCGAAAAAAAAATTCAGTAGTTGGAGGAAGTTTTGTGAAAATGTTTCCCCATCTACACCATCATCGCTTATCTGGAACTCTATTAGAAGATTTAGAACATCAAAAAATTCAAGTCCGTCACCAACATCTAATCTTGACAATTGGAAAACCGATTTTTTAAACAAATTAGCACCACCCTCTGCTCCTCTGCCACTAGAGTATCCTCATATTACAACAAACAACCCATCCAGCGACTTCATCGCATCTCCATTCTCACTCCAAGAACTCCAGTTTGTCGTTTCCAGCTTACCAGACACAACTCCCGGCCTAGACGGTATTCCTTTTTCATTCCTTCGCCATGCCCCAACTAATTCTCTAAATTACCTACTCTCCGTCATCAACCACATGTTCTCCTTAACACTCATCCCAGATTCATGGAAAGACCAAATTGTCATTCCTATTTTAAAACCAAATAAAGACCCACTGATACATTCTTCTTACAGACCTATAGCGCTTTCATCAACCCTTTGTAAAATTACAGAGCACCTGATTAAAAACAGACTAGACTGGTACGTGGAAAACCAAAAAATTTTACCAACTACACAATTTGGTTTCCGCAAGGGCAAAAGTGTTACAGATTGCCATTCTACTTTAATAACAGATGTTCGTTATGCTTTCTCCCTTAATAACTCCGTTGCAGCCGCGTTTATCGACATATCTGCGGCATACGATAGTGTATCAATTTCGGTGCTCAGATGCAAAATGCTACAGCTGAGTTTACCCAGTAAGCTGGTCCACTTTATCTGCAACCTATTAAACGACCGCAAAATCCACTTACGCCTTGACGACGTGGTCACATTACTGACGTCAGACGCATCTGGAAAGGCTTACCGCAGGGATCTGTACTAAGCCCCATCCTTTTCAATATTTATACACACGACATTTATAAGAAGTTAACAGAAAATTGCAAAATAATCCAATATGCTGATGATATATGTGTTTACACAAGTAACAAATACATCCCCCTCGCAACGCATAATCTTAACCAATGTCTTCAATCAATCGGATCCTGGCTCTCTGAGCACGGACTTGAGATCTCACCCTCAAAAAGTAGGATAACTATCTTCACTAGGAAACGCGTCATCCCACCTGTAATAGTTAAATATGATAATGAGTGTATTCCCACAAGCAATAACGTTAAATTCCTGGGCCTCAATATAGATTCGCAGCTCACTGGGAAATACCACATTGATGCTATAGTCGAAAAATGTGAAAAAAATATAAATATACTTAGGGCCCTCTCCGGAACCTGGTGGGGTGCACACCCATACACCCAAAAACTTCTATACAACGCCCTTATACGTAGTACCATGGACTTCGGGTCCATTATATTAGAACCCTGCTTAAAAAAATATTTGAAACGTCTCGATCAAATTCAAATAAAAGCGCTACGTGTCGTCCTTGGAGTTATGAAGTCTTCCCCTAACCGTGCCTTACAAGTTGAGAGTGCAGATCCACCTTTACATTTGAGACGCCAATATCTTTCAGACCGATTTTTAACTAAGAATTACCAAACTAGGACAAATCCTATCCCATATCAACTAAAATTACTAGAATCACGCATGAATATGAAATACTGGCAAAAAAAAAATAAACCATGCCTTGTTAGTAGCGTCGAAAGACTATCCAACCTAAGTGCAGAGGTCCTCCAATTCGACAGCTTGCCAATTTATGATACACCATACAGGACACTCTGTTTCATTCCTAGAATCACACTGACCCTGGACTTAGATAGCAGTATATTAGATCCTAACTCCTCTTTTTCACGAACTGTGAAAGAAAGATGGCCCAGTTGGGAATTATTCTTTACAGACGCTTCAAAGTCTGCATCTAACGAAACAGGTGCTGCATTCTACCATTTTAACTCTGGCTATTCCAATATGCATAAGCTACCTATTGAAGCATCTGTCTTCACTGGAGAATGTACAGCTATATTTAGCTGTATAAAACTCATAGTGGAAAACTGCGTCAGTCCTTCAGTGATCTTTACAGACTCATTGAGTGTATTACATGCTCTCTCAGGTAACCCTTTTAAAAACTGCTCCCAAAATCCAATAATTTTTAAAATTAAGGAAAATCTTCAACAGTGTCATGATAGAAATATTGTTGTTGAGCTTGTATGGGTACCTGCTCATGTTGGTATATCGGGTAATGAGTATGCTGATAGATTGGCAAAGAATGCTACCATACATGGTGATAATACTTATTTTTATAATGTCATTAACGACTTACTATGTATTCCCAAGAGAACACTACTTTCTGATTGGAGCAAGGAATGGGAATCGTTTAAATACAAATACTCAAAAATCCAACCTAATATTACACACATTCCTTGGTTCTTTAAATATAGACATCTGGAAAAGAGAGTCACTAGTACCTTAATTAGAATGAGGATGGGCCATGTCTGCTCACCAACCCATTTGCATAAACTCAACATTCGAGACACGCCTATGTGCGACTGTGGAATTGAAGAAGGTACTTTAGATCACATATTCTTTAACTGTATTCTAAATAACAAGTGTGACTCCCTTTATACCCTACTAAAAAACTCTAAAATCCTGTTTCCTCTTAACATAAATTATTTGCTAACCTTCCCTACTAGAAAAGTTGTGAATGTCCTTAACCACTTTATAATTAACAATAACATAAAACTGTGATATTATCTGTTACTGGGCTACGATAAAAACTGTAAAGCTATATTAAGAATTTTAACATTAATTTTTGCAAACATTTTCAAAACGTTGATACCCCCACTACCTGACACTGGCAGAGTCCTTCGTCAAAGTTGAGACTAGCGCCAAAAGAAAGAAAAAAAAAAAAAAAAAAAAAAAATGAAATAAAATGAGATGCAACTTACTGTTCTATCTTTATCCATCCATCCCACAGCTTTCATAAACTTTTTGACATAACTGTCTTCAACTGCAATTGTACTTTGTTGTCTGAAGTTCTCATTCCATTTCATCATTTCTGGATATCCTACATTTCTTTTATAATATGTCAATATATTATATCGCTGTGGCAATAAAACCTAAAGGAATAAGTATAAATTTCAATATTTTAAGAATATAAACAACATACTCTTTGGACTCTTTTATTATTTTCATTAAGTGTTCTTTGCTTTATGATATATTAAATAAATGCTAAGTTACTTACTTGTGTAATTATTCTACGGCACAACATTTTTTCAGTTACTTATGTTTAATTATTTGTATATTCCATAAGCTCGGGCTTGTAGAATTGGAATAATTTCTGTCACAACTTCATATTTATATCATGTATTTTGAAAACGCTTCTGGGTTTTCGATGTTAGATAACCTAATATTTTTCAAAATCTTAAAATAGGAGATCAGCAGCACAAACAGCAGAAAAATATATTTCTTTACTTGTAATGACCAAGGCCAAAAATAAATCAGTGTAGGGAAAACTCCAAAAGTGCTACAGTTTTACAGAACACTGCACGTGCGCTAAGCACTTCAATGTACCGTCTTTTCATTTAAGACTTTCATTATTTCATTTCATTTAAGAATTCATAGCTAATTTTTTTGACAGATATTTTTATTGACCCTCAGTAAATCAGGCCGAATAGTGCATGACTACGATGATTAACTGTAAAACTGTATTAACAGTAAAATGATTTTAGGGTATTCATAATTTTATGAAGTTTAATGATACCACTTCATGTTTGCTAGTTTACCTGTACAATCACAAACAAACACAAAATTTGTTACACTACTCTCACTATTGTGCCGGTACAGTATGGTACATTACTAGTTCTTGCACCAGCACAAAGAAAGAATACCTACATGGCAGGTGTCTACTACCAACATCTGACATTGTTTTCTAAATGTAAATTCAAATAGTACTCTGTGGTCAGTGTGGTAATTATAAGTTGGCGGTGGTTATTTTCCAAAGTACCTATTATTTATTTTAAAGAAAATTTTAAATACAAACTTTTATGATCCTGAATATCATGTATAAGTAGAGTGCTAGCCAAGACAAGTAAAATGAGATCAAACATAACAGGTCTATCTTATTTAGTACAGGAGTTTCTGTGACCACCTTCTCAATCCACCATCAGATCAGCATCATTTTATCATATAATTGCATTGTTACGCAATATACCTACATCTGCGTGCAAAATGTCAGCTCAATCGGAAACCGGGAAGTTTGTCAAATGTGGCTTGTAGGATTCCATCCGAACTTACAAAGTTACATTCAGTGCAAGTCAATATAAAGCGACTTGTAAAAAATAATCATGTTGTCATACAAACAAATTGTTCATAGAATCATATAGTTAGTATTGGATTTAGCATTACGAAAAAAAAATTGCTCGTAAACTGTCTACAAGAGTTTCTTTTTTCACAAAATCATCAACACACAGTTTCAATAGCACAGTGGCGCCAAAGCCAAGTTATACTCGTTGTGCTGTATAGTAAGGTATAGGCTAGATTATCCAAGTTTTCGCTTCGATTGATTTCTGTGTTTAAGCCTTAGCTAATCTATGATCGCAAATTTTTAGTCTGTGGTTGGCTAGTCTGCCACTTTGGAGAGAGGTTACATAATTTGCGGCTAGCCATTTTTCACTGCGAGCAGCTGATTATTGAAAATGTTGGGGGCAGTAAGCAGGGTTGGAAGCGGTCTTCTAGCCGTTAAATCAGTTGCTGAGAAATCCCTCTCAGAATGTGGGAAAATCGCCGCAGTGAACGCCATCAGTCAGAGGGATTATGCTGCCAAAGCTGCAGGCAAAGGCCAAGGTAAGGTGGTCGCTGTTATCGGTGCTGTAGTGGATGTACAGTTCGAAGACAACCTGCCTCCCATCCTAAATGCCCTTGAAGTGCAAAACCGTACCCCTCGGCTCGTACTTGAGGTGGCGCAGCACTTGGGCGAAAACACCGTCCGTACCATCGCCATGGACGGTACTGAGGGTTTGGTTCGAGGACAACCCGTGCACGACTCCGGTTCACCCATCCGTATTCCAGTGGGCGCTGAAACCCTCGGCCGTATCATCAATGTCATCGGTGAACCGATCGACGAGCGCGGCCCCATCCCTACTGACAAGACCGCCGCCATTCACGCTGAAGCCCCCGAATTCGTTGACATGTCTGTACAACAAGAGATCCTTGTAACTGGTATCAAAGTCGTAGACTTGCTCGCTCCCTATGCTAAAGGAGGAAAGATTGGTCTGTTTGGTGGTGCCGGTGTAGGTAAAACTGTATTGATTATGGAACTTATCAACAATGTAGCCAAGGCTCACGGTGGTTACTCTGTGTTTGCTGGAGTAGGAGAGCGTACCCGTGAAGGAAACGATTTGTACCATGAGATGATTGAATCCGGTGTCATTTCTCTTAAAGACAAGACCTCAAAGGTAGCTCTGGTGTACGGTCAGATGAACGAGCCTCCTGGCGCGCGTGCCCGTGTGGCCCTCACTGGTCTCACTGTTGCCGAATACTTCCGTGATCAAGAAGGACAAGACGTACTGCTCTTCATTGACAACATTTTCCGTTTCACTCAAGCTGGTTCTGAAGTGTCTGCTCTGTTGGGTCGTATCCCGTCTGCTGTAGGATACCAACCCACTCTGGCCACTGACATGGGTACTATGCAGGAAAGAATTACCACCACCAAGAAAGGATCCATCACATCTGTACAGGCTATCTATGTGCCTGCTGATGACTTGACTGACCCTGCTCCCGCTACCACATTCGCTCACTTGGATGCCACCACTGTGCTCTCCAGAGCCATTGCAGAGTTGGGTATTTACCCAGCCGTAGATCCTCTTGACTCCACTTCCCGTATCATGGACCCCAACATTATTGGAGCTGAGCACTACAATGTTGCACGTGGCGTTCAGAAGATTCTTCAGGACTACAAATCACTTCAGGACATCATTGCTATCTTGGGTATGGATGAGTTGTCTGAGGAAGACAAGCTGACTGTAGCACGTGCACGTAAAATCCAGAGATTCCTTTCTCAGCCTTTCCAAGTAGCTGAGGTGTTCACTGGCCATGCTGGAAAACTTGTACCTCTTGAAGAAACCATCAAAGGATTCTCAAAAATCTTAGCTGGAGACTATGATCATCTGCCAGAAGTAGCATTCTACATGGTTGGTCCCATTGAAGAAGTTATAGCAAAGGCAGATACTCTTGCAAAGAATGCTTAGAATGTCATTTCATGTGTATTGACGAGAAAATACTTGTATGTATGTCTTAATGTAATAAATAAAGTTAATTATTAAACCAATTGTTCATTTAATTTTACCATACAAATATCGAAGAAAATAACTAAGGATTGTTTCTACTGATTCACGTTATCATCTTTCGAACCCTTTTTTTTGTGACAGGAGGAAATCGCCAGACTTCCCGCCCCGTAGGTGGGGTATGTGGGAGTCGAACTGCACCAAAACCTCCTGCCGCTCACGCTCAGCCTCCGTACCCCGACCGAGGACAGAATCCGGCATGAGATTGGGCGAGATGAAAAGACGCGTTCGCGATCAACGCTCACGTCTCGTCCCGTCACCCCCGGACGCCGAACCAGCAGTCATCTTTTGAACCATACCGATCAAAGCGCGTGTGTCAAGTTGGCACCTGGCAGGCACAGATTGGATTTTTATGTTTTTGAATTTGTCCTAAAATTGTTATAAATAGGGATGACTCAAGAGCTAGTGGCAATTTTTGGTAGGTATTTGAGGCGAGACTTGGCCGCTTATAATGGGTCTTGTAAGACGACTCGGAGAGCAATGGAAAGGGCTCTGCTGGGTGTTTCTCTGCATGATCAAATCAAAAATGAGGAGATCCGCAGAAGGACCAAAGTTACCGACATAGCCCGAAGAATTCCGTCTTTGAAGTAACAATGGGCAGGTCACATTGTGCGCAGAACTGATTGCTGATGGGACCGAAAAGTTCTAGAGTAGCGGTCAGGATCGCAGGAGGTAGCTGAATGCAGACAGCGCAGGACCGATCGATGTTTGGTGGAAGCCTATGTCCAGCAGTGGACGTCTATCAGCCACTGCTACGTCAGCACCCAGGTTTTCAGTTCCGAGTTGGGGTATATCGGAAGAACTACGGACCAAGTTTTTAGTTTCCCTCAAATACCTGCATAAATTGCCACTAACTTTTGGGCTATGAGTATTATGATCGAGGAGCAGTACTTCGGATGTATAGTATAGGGAGCCCACGACGCTAAATGTAGATTTACTAGAGCCACTTTGAGACACGTGAGATTGAGAATAATTGAAAGGAAGAAAAAACTTGTATGAGGAAATTCACAAACTCATGCGTGTCAGATTAGTGTAGTGGGTTTTAGCATATTCTTGCATTATCACGCGATATACATCTGCGTGCAAAATTCCAGTTCAGTCGGAAACTGGGAAGTTTGTCAAATTCGCACAATTCCATCTAAACTTACATAAGTATAATATTTATTTATTAATTACATCCAGTGCAAGTTAATATAAAACTTGTAAAAAAACATACAATGGGTATTTACTACTTAGTTAACCGCGCGAGTTAATTCTGCACCTAAAAGGAATGCGACCCGTTTCCTTCTCGTTTCCCCGCTTTCGCCATAAGCGCTCAGTAGCGCGTATTTGGTCATTTTGCAATCTTACAATAATAATAGTCGAGTATTTAGAGAGTTTTTATACTAATTTGTGGTCTATATGTATCAACTAGCTGACCCGCGCAACTTCGTCTATAACTTCTAAACGAAAAGTCCGATTGGAATAAAACAAAAAGTAATTTACTTCTACATTAATACTCTTGATAATATAATACTTAATTTGGATAAGGGCTAATATAACGATACTCATTTAACGTTAAATTCAATCTTGGGACGAAATATTATTTTTATAAACATGAAAGCGGTTATTGTTACTAAACTATGATAGTTAGATATATGCTGTAGCGGACTTATTTGTTTGTCTTAAACAGACCTATAAACCCATAGTACATCATTTCGTTCTATTGTCAATAGCTTTTGCAGCGTACACATAAATAGGTTTTCGATTATTCACCTTGTGTTACATATTCGATATTTTCATACCTTCCCCAATAAATGGACTTTCCAACAGGTAAAGAATTTTTGTAATCGGACCATTAGTTCCTGAGATTAGCGCGTTCAAACAAACAAACTCTTCAGCTTTATAATATTAGTATAGATTTTAAAAAAATGTTAATTTTTATTATTTTAACATACCACTTTTTTGTGCAAACGGTATCGTCCGAATGACGTCACAACCGAAGTGCAGAGTTAACTCGCGCGGGTTATAATTAGTGCCCGACCGAAAGTTTCGGTTTCGGTTTCGGCCAGTTTCGGCCAAAATTCGAGTTTCGGCCTTAGTTTCGGTTTCGGCCAAAAAACGGCCGAAAGTTTCGGCCAAACCGAAACTTTTGATAACAATTAACAGATTGATAACGGATAATTGGGGTTCTGAAATGGAGATTTTAAGCAATTCCTAATATTCTAGTGGTTATCCACAAACTACGTCGATACATTTCATGATTTTTTACCCCTTCTTCCTTGCCACATGGTGTGTTGCTTGGAAAGTCGATGAACCCAATCTCAAGAATTCAAGGGCTTGCTCGTGGGCTATGATTTGTCCTTTTTGAAACGAGATTTATTAAAAATTAAAAATCTTTTAAATTGTGGTAGATAATAACTTCGGCTTTGGTAAGTACTTGCATCGGATACGGGTGGAGTCGACGACGAGTTGTTATCATTGTGCGTGTGACCTGGACATGGCGGAGCATACGCTCGCTGTTTATCCCCCTTGGAAGTAGTAGCTCCGTGTCATGAAGGACCTGTCATTACCGGACGACGTGGCTCAACTTCTGCGAGTCCACCATCTCAAGACGTGTGAGCGAGAGCTCTTCTCTCCGCGCAAGAACACGCCACCGTCGGGCGAGGGAACAGGTTTGGGATCTGCCCCGTAATCTGGCCCCCTAAGAATACCAGGTCCTACTAAGACGCTAAGAGACGGTGTTGCACTCTTTTCGTAATAGCAACCGAGGAATGGTAAACCGCGCTCCCCGACTTAGGTTGGTTTTGACTCAGACGGGTATTCAGCGTGAGGGTGTCACGTCCTCTTCGTGACACTCTCACGATACTTCGGATAGTCCGCCAAGCAAGCCGACTGCTGTCGATTATCGTATTTTTCAGACACCGCTCCCTCCCTCTGTCACAATTGGTCATATTTTAGAGACAACCCCTCCCAACCCTTTGTCACACTAGGTTACATTTTGATGATCCCTCTCTCTTCCCCTCGTCACACATCACATTTTTGAAACCTCTTTCTTCCTCATTGTCACAACTTGACATATTTTTGAAATACCCATGGGGTGCCAAAACATATTCTCCCCCTTGACAGACTTGGTCACATTTTTGAAACACCCTCCCCTTTCCCCTTTACGTGTGACATAATTTTTGGATAACCCATAATGAAGAACAAATTTTGGGAGAAATGATAAAATATGCACTAAAGTCAAGGACATTTTCAAAAACAAAAAAAATTCTGTGAATTTTGTGAGTTTCGGTTTCGGCCGAAACTAAGAGCCTAGCCGAAGGTTCGGTTTCGGTTTCGGCCAAAAAACCAGTTTCGGTCGGGCACTAGTTATAATGTAGTACGGATCTGATCACAGATCTGATTACTACAACGTGTCGGGCTATATGGGTTCATTACTTTTGAAGAATTGTCTCTATTTGTCAAAATTTAAGCACGTGCGCGGAACGGATCTGATAGAACCCTAAATGATCGTCACTATAATATTGTAAAAAAATTTAAACATACTCAGTAAAATGCTAGAATGACTTGAAATAATAAAACCACTCATTTGTTTCTTCTTAAAGGCATCTATGAAGAAGTAAAACAATTCATATAGTACATAACGTTTACTACCTAATTTTATTTACAAGAAATAATACAGAGATGAACCAATATAAAATTATTTCGCAACAACACAAAGAACAAATATTTAATACCATTTTTGTATAAATGGTACAGACAAATCATTATAATTCGGGTAATTCATTGACTGAGTTTATAGGAATATTTGATTTACTTATTGTATTACTAATAATATCACTATCTATATTGCCACCATCACTCTTTTCACAATTATTTGCACCTGAGTCTGTACTAATGTCAGTAATTTTAATTTTATTGCTGGTTTCACTTAATTTTAAAACCGCTTCTTTATCGTGATTATTTAAAGTTTCCAGATTTTTTTCTGTATTAGATGAATCTGTAGCTGATGCAGTTTCCTTATGTGATGTTAAGTTAGTTGAAGTTCTAGGTATAGCACAGTCTGTAACTTTAGGAACTTGAACTACAACTACTTGATCCGATGTTTTCTCTTCACCAGAAATGTTTTTATTAGCATCTTTTAATTTGATTGTTTGGAATTTTAATGGTGCATTGATTCCTTTTGCATTGTCTTGATTTTTTATAGGTTTGATTACAAGTATTTTAGTTTTCATTCCGGCTTTAGTGAAATCTTTGATGTTTTTGTTAATTAAAGGGTTATTTAATAATTCTAGACTCTGCCTTCTAAACTTGACAGGCAATAGAGGAGGTACGCTTACGCTATTTTTAGGTGTATCTGTTGTGGAGTGTGATTGATCTTTATTTGTAATATCTATTGAATTTTTTTGATTCGAAGCTCCTTTATCAGTATTTTTAGCACCATCAGTTTTCGTTGTAAAGAAAACAGATTCATTGGAATTACAATCAGGCTCTTTATCTTTTTTGGGTGATGTTTTATCGTTTTTAGTAATTGTTTTTGGTAACAATGGTCGTACGAAAATATTTGATAAACGTCGTTCTTTTTGTACATTTACGACAGCTGGAAAGCTTGTGATTTTCATATGTGCTCCAGATTTTTCTACCGATTTTTTAGACAAAAGCAGGAACGCGCCGGAGCATTCTTTGTTGTAATTGTCGTAATTAACAGCCGGTTCCTGAACTTTTTTCTTAGTCGGTATTGCTTTACTTGTGACTAAAGTTTGGGAATCCCTGTATCCTTGAGCTTCCATTTTTAACAAATTGGATAAATCGTATTCAAAATCTTCATTTTTACGTTTAGTTCTTCTGCGGACTGGCCTGCGCGAGGGCACGGTCAGCTCAACTTTTTGTTTTTTCGATAGTTGCTCACTAATTTCATCAATGTCAGATGAATTTTCTTCAATTATTTTACTAGGCGAAACATATTCTGTTGTACTTGTTTCTTTTTCTTTCGTTGGTTCGTTTTCTGTAAAATAAAAAACTATACAGATTTTTTTTACAAAATAAAGTATTTGAATAATTTAATATTTGCTTACCTGTTGCGGTGGGTTCACGTCTTCTTTGTATTTTACTATGATGAAGTTTACGTTTTCTGGTTCCTATTTCAACCCGAGTGCTACTGGAAGAGCTGTCATCAGATAATCGACTGGAATCACTGGAACATCTACTGGGTCGTCTGGAATCAGGACTAGCATCATTTGAATTACTTCCCTCCTCTTCAACTCTGCACATTTCCAAAGCTTCCGGTCCATTAATAGCTTTAACTGTGCTATATAGAAAATCTTTATCTCCTCTTAACTTGTGGACAACCTTTACATGCTCCGGTAAGTTATCAAAACAATAATGTTTAAAGTTACACAGTTTGCAAGCATATCTCATCCAGTTGTGGTGCGAAGCGGCATGATCGTAAAGTTCAACTGCATTATTAAATTTAGTTTCGCATTTTCTGCAAAGTAAAGTATCCAGTTCAATATGTGGTTTAATCTTTTGTTTAAGAGCCGCAAGGTTGCTTTTCTCTAAATGTTGTGCGAAAGGTAAATTAACGATGGGTTCCGGGGTTACATTCCGTGATCTCTCTTCGCCTTTTTCTGGCGATGTGGTGGGTTCGGGTTCCTCCTCACTGACTTCCATAGATTCATCGCCATCTTTTTTCTCTTCATTTTCTTCATCCTGTTTTTCGGGTTCCTCACGTTGTGGACTGGATTCTTTAGATTGCTCTTTTGGTTCATCTTGAATGTCTTTATTATCTGCAAATGAAACATAAGATCATAACATTGTTAGAAATAGTTAATTATATTCAATTTTTTACTTCCAAAACATTATTTCCTTGGCAATGATTGGCCTTTTTTATATTTGTTCCCGCATAACCATGGTTTAGCTGGACCGATTTGGAACATTTTGGTGTCAGATGAAAGGTGATGGTCGTCGTGGAAGATTTAACAGAGAAGGCTTCACGATTTGCTGTTTTTTGCGTGCATTTATTTTCTATATTTTTTTTACTGAGATAAGTTAATGACCTTTTTTTTTAATAAAAATACTGTAAAGAATGAAGATGAACACATTTGATTAAGATCTGACTGGTAATTTTTGTGCTATTCTTGAAAAATAAAGTCTGTTATTTATTTTTTGAAAAAAAAAAAGAAATGTTTTTCTATACCAAAACAAAAAATATTTTGACACACGCATCAGTCCTATAAAATAAGATAAAATGATCGTGCCTTCGGTTTCAAGCGGCTTGACAGGCAGTTGAAAGGACGAGGTTTCCGGTTTGTTGTAGTCCTTCCGTATCTGTATCTCGATGCGCTTGGTGTCGCCGCGTCGCAGGGCGGCGAGTGCGCGCGTGCGGGTGAGGCAGGTGTGCGTGTGTGCGGCGAGCGCGGCGCGACGCTCGAAGGTGCGCCCGCAGCCGCCGCACCGCGGGACCTCACCGTCACACTCGATGTTGTCCATCCACGCCTGCACACATACAAACTAGGGATGATGCGAATGTCGATTTTTGGACATTCACGAATAGCGAATAGTCAATTTAGAAATAATAATAATAATTTATGAATTCTATAAAATAGGTACCTTTATTTTACCTACTTTAAATCTACTAGGAAGGGAGGGGGTACTTTGAAACCCCCCCGCAAATTATCTTGAGAACTGAAGCTCGTAGACGCATCGAGTTTGGACTCATTTTAAAGGGCATGTTGAGACCTTTATTTTGGCTCCATCACATTCTTTTTATAAGCACGCAACGTCAATGCAACTTTAGTCAAAACATTCGCATGATTTATTGCGTATGCGAGTGCGAATATTCAAAAAAGTGCAATGTAACGAATATTCGCGAATGCGACATCCCAAATACAAACGTACCATTGCTGTCTGGAGGAGCGCCCACATACACGGAAAGAAACGTGGCGCCCGTCTGGATCATGGAAAATGCACTCGTCTAGACGGAGCAAGTTCAGACGGATGAAAAATGTCATTTGAAATACCTTTTTCAGATGGGATTATCACGTTTATATTATGTATACGTTTTTTTTTAACACAAACCTGATTTTCCTGATCCAATCTTTCTTCTTCGCTAATTTTACTTGCTGCATTAGCAGCTTTTGCATTGTTCTTTCGCCTCTCATAAAATGCAGGAGGATTGTTCATTCTAAACGATTTGGATTGTATAGAATCTCGCAATCTTCTAATTTGCGCAGCGCTTTTTCTGAAAGTACTAAAACCTTACTAAAACTATAAAATATAACATATATCTTTGATATATGCTAATAACTAGATTATGCATGATGTTTTAATTTATTTTCTTTTAAGCCATTGACTATACATCCTTACAAAGGAGTGAATTAAAAATATAAATTTACATACATAATTGTATTTTTTTGGTAGGTACCTGTGAACTTTGAAAAGATGTCTATATACACTCCATGATGTGGAAAAGATCTCCAAACAGTCTGGACATGGATAGACGAGCCTACTTTCTAAATGTTTGTACTTTATGTGAAATTTAAGAGTTTTTAATGTAGAAAATTGTAAATCGCCTGGAACAATAAAGAACATCAATAAGATACAACAGTTATTTTAGATTTTATACTTTTCTTTAAGTTGATAATTAAATATTTACTGTTGTTGAATATTTTTTTATAAAAGACTTGCTTTATTAAGAACTTATTCCTAATCTTAAAACATAGACAGAAGGACCAACAGGGTTTTTGTAACTTATTGTAGAATTCTCTAATAATAATAAAAACATATTGATTACCCCACAGCATTGCAAAAACATAGGCATAAATACATATTAATGAGCAGAAAAAATAACATTGTTATACTTACAAGTTTTGCATTTAAGAGCACCATTGTCATCATTCTCATCATCACTAATTTGTATCACATTCTCTGTGCTTTGAGGTATGGACCTTTGTATTGTGAAATTGCCATCACTTTGAAGTACAGCCACATCCCTAGATGATATTTTTTCAATCTCTTTAACCTTGTAACAAAATTAATCATCATTCAAGTTCAAATTCCTCTTCTGTTTTTAGTCAAAAGTAGATGGTGACAATGTCATCATTTCTTTTTACCATTAGATGAACTCTTTGAAGGCTCTTAGGTACAAATACAATTATGTACAAATCATTAGGTACATTAAGTTCATTATTTGTATTCCTTACAGGTGTTTGTAGTATGATTATGTTTTTAAACTAACTTTTTAGAAATATCTCAGTCAAATGTCAATGTCCATGGGCAGCTAAAATTACCATTTATCAAATAGTATAGACATATTCAAGCCAAATTGTATTAATCATGTAAGCACTTTCAATTATACAAGAATTTAAACATATCAAAACTTTTGACCTTGGTCAAGCATGACATTATAAATATGTAGATTTTAGTCAGAGGAAAAATGTTATGTAATGAATAGTGTGTAGTAATCCATACATACTTGTGTTCGCATATTATCACAATGACTGTCTTCAACATCTTCTACAGTTTGAAAAACAGCAACAGAACTATTTGGTATTTTCTGAAGGACAACTTGAGTTTGGTCAGAATCATTTTTGTTCCCATTCTTTTGAGCAATTTTTTCAACAATTTCGGTTAAATCCTTAGAAATTGGAATCCTATCTTCGCTGTCACTCTGATCAGCATACTCTGTTATGGTTTCTGTGAGTGACTGTTGATACTCTTCTTCAAATTTTTTAATTTTCATCAGTTCCTTAAGCTGTGGATACATAGAGCCCTCTTAAAAGTTAATCAAATTTTGAAAACTCTATATTATAAAGATATCTCATAGTATGCTTATTTAACATACAAGTTATGTAAATGTTTATCTGCTCAAATTACATAACAAATCATTCACAAAATATGATTATGGCCACCATAATGCCAAGTTAGATTTACTATTTTTATATTTTTTTCCAGTTAGGCAAATTACATACTATTTAAGCCATAAAACATACTTACTGCTGAGGTAGCTTTAATAAAGTGTCCATGAATTGTACTACAAAAGTTTTCTTTACAGTAAACACGTTTATGTGATATAAAGTTCGCCAAACTTCTAAATATGTTTCTACAAACTTTACATTCATATAAGATGTCACACTCATTTGATAGCAGATTTTTAAGCTAGAATAAAAACATAAAATTAAACTAATTACAAATAATTAAACTAAATATTTTCTCATTGATAATGAGTAAAAAAATTCAATGATCATCATCAATTTTTTAATAATAAGTTTATTTCCTTGACTTGATAAATGAAATACACCAAATTCTAATATCCTTACATTTGAATACGGTTAAAATTAGAGTACACTGAAAACAAAAATTAAATAGACAAAGAGGTGACACAAATTCATATCTGATCTGTCTTTTTTTAAGTTAAGACAAATTTGTTGTTCATAAAATATAAGCCCTAGGTATATTCAAACACATGATATGCTAATATATTATTAATTACCTCTTCAGTAGCCAAATCAAATATTTTCCTTGCTTGACCAAAACTAGTAATGCTTGTAAGAATAGGCTTTCTTAATAAAGCATAATCTGGAAGTTCATTTTCTTCATTGGATTGTATGTTCCCTTTGGTGTTTGTTTTTCCTTTTTCCTCTTTACTCTTGGATTTTGCATTCACTTTGTTACCTGCCATGTTTTACCTAAGGGAAAACATTTTTCATAATGAAGTCACATAATTATTTCAATAGTTTTATTGTTGTCCAATTTTAAAACAACCTAACTCTATCTGACTGTCATACACTTTAGGAGCAGTATGTCTATTTTCAAGTTGATGATCATAATGGCAAACATTAACTACTTATTAATAAAACTGAGTATTGTTCACATTAAGCATTAATTATAAATTTTACAAACACAATATCTTTTTCTAAATCTCATATCCGCATGGTTAAATCACTAGTATTCACGACAGTCAACAATCGCCTTCAAAATGTTCGCAGTCTCTCCCTCAATTTTAGCAGTTATTTCGCATTTTACAGTGGTAATTTATATTGTAAAATATATTGTAGTAATTGCGGAACCCGACACTGGCATTAAAAGCTTTCTACTCACCCAGAAAACCTTACAACCGCTAACTTGAAAATCGAAGCCTTTCGACAAATTCACGTCCATCACGACTCCATTTTCAACAAATGAATGGCACAGATAAAGAATGAAATGAGGTTTGAATCATTCGACGTGTATTCTATTATTAAAGATTGTTTTTTTTCTTCAATCTATTATAAAATACCTTATTGGTTCTTATTACTTGGTTTATAAAGTTTAGGTATTTAAAAAATATTTTTCAAATGAATTTAATTCAGACAGAAGTTAAATTTTCAGACTATTTCGACTGTCTACAACACATACATGCTTCTACGGCTGTGTCCTGTTTTTACAGAATTGTAAATTACTTGTTATACTAAAAAGTAATAGCAAAGTTACATTGTTATATGTGGAATTATTATTCTTTAAATTTGTTTAGCTTAGTAAAAATAATTTTCGAATACGAATAATTGAATATTCGTTAAGTAAATGTGGTGATTGTAAAATGTTGATGTTAATCGTAATTTTGCTTGCAACCTTACTCCACAGCCTTAGTCTTAAATCCCGGTCCTACGTTTAAAAGTAAGGTGTCCAACCCAATAGGAGCGTAGCCTAATTGATGACAACTTTAATTAAAATTGTAGTCAATTGCAACAGCTATTGCTTCTCTTATCTGAAAATTTAATATAAAGCTCCACGCTGGCAACATCGGAGCTAAATTCCTTCAGATTCCTTTATAGCTCCTCTATACGCTAGGCCAGCGCTGGTCCTGCCCAATGGCCATGCGATGGTTGCAAAGCCTCTACACGCTGGTGATGTTCAGATATGATCTTATAGTTGAACAGAATGGACGTGGAAGCAGCAGAAGCTTTATATTTATTTAGCATGTACAATTATTTTTTTAATGTGTAGAAATTTTTTTTATTTGGTTATTTTTTACATTATATTAAAAAAAATGTTATATATAATAACTAATTACTACAAAAATGGAAAACGACCTACTTTCATTTCTCTAGCATAGCACAAAAACTACCAATCAGATTTTTATTAAATTTATAGTATAATGCTTGAAATGTGTTTCAAAAAAAAATCATTGAAACCGGTTCATATAAAAAAGAAATACACTCAAAAACGCATAGCAAATTGTGAAATAATGTCCGTAAAATACAGATTTTTAAACACAGATTCCAAATTACTTGTTTAAAAAAGTATGGGACCTAAATTCAACTATCAACTTTCATTTGACACCAGAATCATTCAAATCGGTTCACCCAAAATGAAGTTATCAAGAAACCAACATAAAAAAAAATCTGACGAATTGGGTACCTCCTCCTTTTTGGAAGTCGGTAAAAAAAGGAAATAGCGTAGAAGAAGATGGTGGATGTTAAGTATTCATCGTAACAGGACTTTATAAGACTAAGTAACTAAATAAATAAACAGGCTGGCCGACGTGTAGACGCGTACCGCCATCGCTGGCCCACTACCTTTGATGTGTGTACGAAAAGCCGACACTGCTGCCATTCCGCCGCCAGCCTACGCCGCCACTGCGCTCTCTATACGATGGCCCACTATGCTGGCCCAGCGTATAGAGGCGCTATAAAAAACACAGTGCTTATAGTGTCTACAATTTCAAAATTTTCAAATGTCAAAATAAAAATATTGATAATCGTTATAGCTGGTTTTTCGTCCGTTTTCTTGTACCGCAAGAAGCAAGAAGTATATAAATTAGTAATTATTAAAAAAACTGAGTTTCTCAGGACTTATTGCTACTATATACCAATATTTAAAATGTTTTCATAAATCGTGAACATACCTATCAGAGTACCTATGTACGTAAAAAGTGCACAAGTCATTTAGTGGCTTGCGGCTTTTGTATTGCTATAAATAACTGATTATTGATTCAATTAATTAAGAAAAAAATTTTTAGTAGTTTATTTTTTGAATACAATTCCTTCGAGGTTTTATACATTTTAGGTATGTAGAGGTGTTTATGTAGTTAAAGTAGTTTTTTTACTTTAACCCTTTTTCTTTTGGTCCAAGTCCTGAAAACTTGGTTCATAATTCTATTAATGTCAATACTCAGCAGCCAGGCCAGTTTCGAGTAGGGGTAGATCAAGAAAACTATGTACCATGTTTTCAACTTGCCTCAAATACCTACGCAAAATTTGCCACTAGCTCTCGGGCTATTTGGTCACAAAGTGAAAAAGTATTGATGCATGAAAAAAAAGGTTTACTTCATAGCGTATCAGCTTTCAGCTAGTGAAAAGAATTCAATGATTGTTGATTTAATTACATTTTACAAAATTAAATGACTTTTATTTGATGTTAGAATATTACCATTCTTATTCCAGCATCAAAATGACTTCAGAATCTCAAACTACTGACTATCAAAACCGGAGATGGCAACATATTAGAAAGTTATTAGAAAGGTCTGGTCCTTTCTGTCACCCCGATTTTGAACCATCTGGAGAGATATTAAATTTCATCATGAACTTCTGCAAAGTTCTTATCGTAGGAGCTGGAGGTCTTGGTTGTGAACTGTTAAAAGATTTAGCTTTGATGGGGTTCAAAAAACTACACATAGTGGATATGGACACCATTGAGTTATCAAATTTAAATAGACAATTCTTGTTTAGAAAAAATGATATTGGTCTTTCTAAAGCTAAATGTGCTGTAGAATTTGTTAACAAAAGGTATGTTTTTGTTAAAAGTGTTTTAAAAGAAATCATAATGTTTATTTTTTAGATTAAGTTTTAAGGCAAAAGCAAAACAAATTTGATAAATTTTCTACTTTCAGAGTACCTGGCTGTGAAGCTGTAGCACATCATTGTGCCATTCAAGATTTTGATGAAGATTTTTATAGGCAGTTTCATATTGTTGTTTGTGGACTTGACTCAATTGTCGCACGGAGATGGCTCAATGGGATGCTGGTGTCCTTATTACAGTATAATGATGACAGTAAATATCTTAGTTAAACTTTCTTATTGTAACACTTTGTAACCATTTGATAAACTATTGGCACTCTTTCTGTTTTTTTTCCTCTTCTCTCTTGCTCTTTCCGTTTATATGTTTCTATGGTCAGATGCACAAAGAATATTCCTTATCTTATGTTGTTAATGATTATTTGTTTGTAATTTATTAGGAAGCCTGGATCAGAGCAGTGTGATTCCAATGGTGGATGGTGGAACAGAGGGATTCAAAGGCAATGCAAGGGTTATATTACCTGGTATGAGTGCGTGTATTGAGTGTACTTTAGATTTATATCCACCACAAAAAACCTTTCCTTTATGCACCATAGCTAATACTCCCAGGTAAACAGTCATTAATATTATCATATTTTTTCGTTATTGAACTTGTAACTTTGTTTTATGAAGTTTTATGTATATTGTTTGTAGATTACCTGAACATTGTATAGAGTATGTAAAAGTAATTCAATGGGCTAAAGAGAATCCATGGGGAAGTTCAACAGCTTTAGATGGAGATGACCCACAGCATGTTGTATGGGTTTATGAAAAGGCTCAAGAAAGAGCAATGAAACATGGAATAGCAAATGTTACTTATAGATTAACTCAGGGAGTTTTGAAAAACATTATACCTGCTGTGGCAAGTACTAATGCTGCCATAGCTGCAGCTTGTGCAACTGAGGTAATAAAAAGTATTTGTAACAATACGTAATTTGTGTGTTATTTAAAAAATATGATGTAAAATAGGTCAATACTAACTAATGATATTTAAATTTTAGGTTTTTAAATTGGCCTCCTCTTGTTGTGTGAACATGAATAACTATATGGTATTGAATATGGCTGATGGTGTCTATACATATACATTTAGTGCAGAGAAAAGGCCTGACTGTGTTGCTTGCAGTAATTCAACTATGGTTATGGTAGTTGAATCAGATGCTACGCTGCAAACAATTTACAGCAAACTTTGTGAAGACCAAGCATATTTAATGAAAAGTCCAGGTAAGAGTTTTTATGTGCTATCATTCAAAAATATCATCCTGCATTTTATTTTTTAATTTAAGGTATGAACAATATTTTTTCAGGTATAACCACCATTATAAATGGATGCAATAAAACACTTTATATGTCCTCTATCAAGAGTATTGAAGAAAGAACAAGAGATAATTTGAAGAAGAAATTAATAGATTTAGGATTATTTAATGGTGCTGAAATACTAGTAGCCGATGTTACTACACCAAATACTATAACTATTAAATTGAAATTTGAAAGTGTTGATGTAGATATGTCTAAATAAGATTTAACCTAGTTTTCACAAAATGTAATAAATTTAATTGGATTATTTAATTTTCTGTATTTTTAATGAAAAGATGACATTTCATTTCTTTACCAGTGGCAGTTATAACTGTTATAAGCAGTAACAATAGGGAAGGAAATTTGTGAGCTTAATGGGAAACATGCAAATTAAAATTACATAATATTTGTATATTTCTAATTGTTGGTATGTTTGGTAAACATATTTTCAGTTTATCTAATGAAGAACTACCACTAGAGTCGTAAGGCAAGCATTGTCTAAAGTTGTAACTGATCCCAATATACAGGGTGTCCCAAAACTATGCGACATGAACGAGAAGTACCTTAAACATTAGAGATAGAATATTTTGCTGAAACAAAACATCATTTTATTTTTGATCTTTAATAATACTGCATTAATTTTTTTCGTAAATTGCTTGGTTTGTCTGAAAATCGAGCTAACAAAATCGGCAAAAATCAACACCCTGTATTTTTATGATGCCAATCGAAAGAACAGTTAATTACAAATAATCGTTGGTTACAAACATAGTATCTTAAACAAAAGGAACAAGGTAAAAATTGTAATTCAAGATTTTAAGAACCTTATTTACCACCATTTACTGTTTTTGTCTAATTAAAATAAGTGAAACTATCAATCTAGCTATCCAAGCTTTGACAGGTTACCAATAAAAGTTTACTAAAAAAAAATGTTTTTGAGAGGGTTGTACTTTTACTACTGGACTTTAAAATATGGATAATAGGAAGAATAGTAGGTAATTACACCCTGTATTATAACATATTGGATTGCAAATATTGATGGAATGTGGATAGCAGACCTAAAAAAGATATATTTGATTTTCTCCATTTTAGCGCTGTTGACAGTACGAAATTAGTTGGAACTAAAATTAGAGATAGACTTGTGTCGATTCACCATGAGGATAAATCGTAATTACTAGTTTTGCATTTGACGGATGTCAGTGCTCCTATATTATCTTTCTAATCTGTGCTTCTAATAAACTAGCTAGGGTGACCAACCCAATTGACAGCGAAGTCCAATTAATGACAACTTCCAAATTGTACTCAATGGCGACTATCTGTAACTTTGTCCCAGCTGAAGTGGGGTGAAAGACCTGTTGAAATACAAGCACCAATTTTATTTTTTGGATCAGTTAAACTTATTTTTCTGACATTGTATGACTATCGTTGCGGACTTCCATACTATGATGCACTTTTTTTCCAATTCGTAAAATAAAAGTGGTTCTAAACTTTATTTCAACAGGTCATTCACCCCATCACAACTGAGACAAAGTTACAGATCCATCCTGTTTAGTCAAAATTCATGAAAGTTGCCAATAACTGGGCCTGAGGTCACTTTTTAAACAAACATGAATTTCTCTTTAACAATGGTATTTTTTTATGAAAAGTTTATGGAATCAGATGGTTCAATACCGATCCTACACATGTAATCATCATGAACAAAATTCTCGTAATTAATAAAGAAAAACTAAGTTGAAAATGAAAATCGTACTATAACACGAGCATCTACGATCGTTCTAAGAATCCTTCATTCAAAAGTACTAAGCAGTGGTAATCTTGTTTTGTGTCTCATATTTTATTTTTATATTAAAGAATTACATAAATATTAAGTTTAATTAAAAATCGAACTCAAAGTTTTATGGAACTACTTTTATAAAGATAGTCAAACAAGGTAGTGATTCCGAACGAACTCCGGGCGAACGTCCCAGTTTCGCCATCTAGCGAAAATTGACGTGAGGGATGAACACAGCTCTATTTGTCTGACGTGGTTGTCGCGACTGCAACTGTCGGCAACTAGGAAAGCTGAACTAACCAAATAAAAACCTAAATAACTACGAACAAAACATTAATTTTGTTATTTAAAGAAAAGAGCATCAAATTAACAATGTTGGAAAGTCTTTTTGACGAAGTGCGTCGGATGAACAAGCGACAGGTAAATGTTTTGAAGAAAATCCGATGACGTTAACAAAGCCCGGTGTTTTCATGCCTTTTTTCATTATATTTCAGTTCATGTACCAAGTGTTAAGCTTTGGTATGATAGTATCCTCTGCTTTGATGATATGGAAAGGTTTAATGGTGGTGACAGGCAGTGAAAGCCCAATAGTAGTAGTTTTATCTGGAAGTATGGAACCAGCGTTCCATCGAGGAGACTTGCTGTTTTTGACCAATTATCCCGAGGAACCTGTTCGAGTTGGAGAAATAGTAGTCTTCAAAGTAGAAGGCCGTGATATCCCAATTGTTCACAGAGTTTTGAAACTACATGAGAAGTAAGCATTTTTTTTTTCAGAACTATGTAAAAGCAAATTTTGACTTATACACTCGTTTGTACTCTATTGATTAAATAATTCGACAGTAATTAATGTAATTATTACAAACGGTAGACATTAAATGTTCTTATTTTATTGTGTTTTTTCTAGGAATAACGGCACTGTGAAATTTTTAACCAAAGGTGACAATAATAGTGTAGATGATAGAGGCTTGTATGCACAGGGACAACTCTGGCTCACTAAAAAAGATGTAGTTGGTCGTGCTAGAGGATTTCTGCCATATGTTGGAATGGTGACAATTTACATGAATGAATATCCTAAGTTTAAGGTAATTGACATTTTTAGTAAATTATTTATTAAATTTTCTTAAATTTCGACCAATTAGACTATGAATACACATTATTGTTGATATTAAAAAGTAAACATGTTTATATTTTGGTTTTTCAGTTTGCTGTATTAGCATGCCTCGCTATTTATGTGTTGGTACACAGAGAGTGACAGAAGAAGTGAGATCTGACGTGTGAGAAAGGGGCAGAAGATTGATTCCGTGGAGATTAAATGGCTCTGAATGTATTTAATTTTTATAATTAAATGAGTGTTCTCTCTAGTGTTAATAATAAGTAGTTGTATTTATTTATTTTGATGTAGTAGATATAATAATATCATTGGTTTTTTATATCTACTTCATCATTGCTACAGTTGTCCTCCATTTCTAAAGCATATAAAAGTTTTGTAATTGTAAAAATAATTAACATCAAAGTAGTTGGTTTAATAAGTATATAATTGGGAAAAAAAATTGTTTTTTTTTTCAAAGTAGAAAATAGCTCATGGTTGTTTATTTTCAAATAAATAGTTTAGAATGTTTCTCAGTTAAAAGATCCATTATAACTGCATGCATCAAGTTGGCAGGCACACAATGGAATTTTACGTTTTTCAATATGCTGTAAAATTGTGCTTAAATAGTGATAAACAGTGACCAATACCACATAGATAGTGCTACTGGATTTAAATAGAAGTCAATAGGTGTCTGCCAACTTTACGTCAAAGATAGCAGGCCCATGACATAAAAGGGACAGATCAATTTGATTTGTCTCAAAAAATTTTGCTTAATTAGTATTTAATAACTAAGTACATGTTTTTTTTTATATCGGTCACTATTTAGTTACAATTTTTCTGCATATTCAAAAACGTAAAACTCCATTGTGTGCCTGCCAACTTGACGCACGCTTAATGACTATTATCTGTTCCTTAGTTAGATGAATAAATTAAAATTGAAACTAAATATGTTAAACTAATTGCCAAATACAATACAATGGATAAATTTTGAATGTGCTCCAACATATCTATTGTGTTTTTCTTCACTTTAAATTTTCTACAAAAACATGTTTATTTTAAATTAGAATTATAGTCATATTATACACTGAACAAGAAACATCAAAATTTTAAGAAAATATAGACCGTCAAATTGAAAACCTCTGGCTGGTCAAAAATAACTAATAACGTAATAACTTAACTTACGATCAAGTGGCCCGTTGGCTCGTCTGCCTACATGTCAATAAAAAAGTATGGTTTTTTACTATGTATGTAGTCTATGTAGTGATTACTGTGTTTTAATTTTACTCCAAAAACATATGTTATTATTAATTAAGAATTGAGAATTTGACAATAATTTAGAACATTTGCAATTTTTGTAGCGATATTTATTTTAGTGAAGAAAATGCAGACCTATCGTTGGTTAATTTTAACAAATTGATAGCAAGTGTTATTTTTAGACTGCTTGCTTGCTTTTTTAGCTGTGGTTGGTTAGTCGAATGAAGACAATCCTCTACACGGTTCTGTGATTATCCGGTAAAATTTGGACACACTATTAATTTTAAAAATACGACACCGACATCTAAATCCTTAAGTTACCTGGCCACTGACCACACTAATATGGAAACAAAACAATAGTATCTATTCTGTGTAAAATTTCTGCTTGTGAATTGAAGCTGCTGCTTTTCACGACAACGCTTTTTTGCTGTGTAAATATGAATGGTCATATGTGTGTGGAAATCTTTTGCTTTATTAAACGACTTCCAGAAAGGAGGATGTAGGTACTCAATTCGTCAATATTTTTTATGTTTGTTCCTTCATAACTTTAGTTTGGATGGACCTATTTGAATGATTCTGGTGTCAGTTGAAAGACGATGGTCGTCATGTGGTCATTTTTGTTTAAGATCGAACAAGTACTTTTGGATCTATGTTTAAAAATGTAAATTTTAACGGATTTCGCGATTTACTGTGCGTTTTTGTATGTATTGCATTTCTATATAAACCGATATAAATGATTATGTTTTGTTAGAAAGCAGACACTTTGAATATTATTTCATATAAATTTGATAAGAGCAGACTGATACGTTTTGCTTTAGTTGTGCTGTGGAAGTTGGTTATTTTATTATTTCCTTTATTATTTCCAACACAATTTTCTCTAATACAGTTATTATTATTATTAAGAGGGGGGATGGGGCGACGGGCACAGGTAGCCCATCAGGTCACTGCGACCCTTACGGATCTATTGTAACCATCCCACTGTATTACAAATCTACGCCAGGCTTAGGTCCAGCATGAACTGGACTATTTTCCTAGGGCAGATGTCCCTAATATCTTCCGGGAACAAGATATCGCACCCTCGGTGCGACACTGTCACTTATGCAAAAATGTAGTTTTTCAGAAGAAGCATTTAAAACTCTCAGCGATGCGTGATTTGCACCAAAATCGCAATGACACTCACGTCCTCATACGGAAACTATGCGTACTACAAAAATAACGTTATCACACCAAGTAAAGGGGGGCTTTAGGATCATTTTTAGATATTTAACTCATTTTTGCATTTTTTGCAAAAGTGACAGTGTCGCACCGAGGGTGCGATATGTCCCCCGAGGATATGAGACCTAATGCCGTTAATAGCAGGGCAATCGCAGAGCAAGGGCAGAGGAGTTTCCTCCTCCTCCTCACATAATCTGCAACTAGGGTCCACCACAAGACCAAGCTTCCACATGTGCCTGTTCAACTTGCAGTGTCCCGTTAAGGTCCTGGTGAGAATCCTTAACTGATTGCGTCCCAGAGAGAGGGCATCCCGGGTACACCGAGCATCGTATCCCTCCATGAGGGCTCTAGCATGTTTCTTTCCTGGGGAGTTATTCCAGCAGCAGCTTGCTCTGCAGCTTGTTCTGTTCTAACCCCCAGGATCTCAGCTCAAATGAGATGGCGTTTTTAGGCAAGGCACAGACGGGCTCAGGACCGAGGAACGGTGTCTCAGCACCCTTCCTAGCCAGCCCGTCCGCTAGCTCATTACCCTCCAAACCACTGTGTCCCGGAATCCAGCACAGAGTGAGCCTGTTGGCAGCGCCCATGCTATTCAGGAGATTGACACACTCGAATATAATTTTATAGGTGACCTCACTCGAAGCCAGCGCTTTGAGAGCTGCTTGGTGAAGAAGAATACAGGTAGTCAATACGGTAAAAGAATACATGTATATCTAGGTACAATTAGGTACCTATCATTATAATACGTCTAATGGTATAGTCGATTAATATGAATGAGAGTGATTGGGAACTCCTGCCTGACGAGCTCTCAGTCTCTGTCTAAGACTTAGTCCTTATAGAAATTCCAGATCTCTCAAGGACGTTGTTCTATAGTTTCGGTATAATTACCGGACAATGCACGTTATTACCTACCGTAAAGGTTATACCTATCTACGCAGAAAATGACAGCTAACCGACTTGAAGAAAAAGGTTTTACCTACAGATAGCTACGTCATCATACAATATTCCAAGTAGATGCCCGAGGGAAGGAAAAAAAATTAAGATTGATAGTTGTTAGATCCAACACTGACGCGATTGAAGAAACTGCTAATGATATGGATCGCTGGTTTGATCAAAATTGATCCCAAAAACTGTTTAATCATTATTCATCTCGACTTAAAGTCGATCATTATACTAAGTGCTTACGAACTTTACATGAAATAGTTTTACGAAATGTTTTGCTGGTGTAAATTGATGAAATATTATCCCAGGAAAAGACCCCCACCCTAAATAATGCTTACATACCTACCTAATAGGTACTTATCTTGCTCTAGTTAACTCAGTTTGCATTGTTGCAAATTACCTTCTGCTTATTGTAACAAATATTTGAAGAAACATTTATCTATATTCAAAAATGTTCCACGAGTATAATGATTTGCTACGACTTGGCCAAGTTAGTGTAAATATGCGGAAGTGTATCTACCGTGTGCTACGCTCCGTGGAACCGTGTGAATTTCTTTGAAAACTACACCCTGTACTGTGAGACTCAAGTGTACCTAACTACTAGTCACCGATCTTACCAAAAAGTTTTCCATAATTTTGAAATTTATTTTATCAGTCACACCAACAATTTACATACACTTAATCCCATTATAGTAAAATAATTTTCAGTTAAATCTATGATGTATCCAAGTTATATTATTATAAATGTTTAAAAATTGATTTTCAAAGGTGAAGTCTTCTTGGGTAACTTTTAACGTAGATAGGCGAACGACAGGGAATGTTTTGCATTATGTTCCTTATTAGATGTTATTACGGTTAAAGTATTGAACGGAATGCTCGCCTCGTTATTTTATTATTCATGCTTAAATAAGCACGTTTTTATACCGAAACATGATACTAAACATCAAATTACTGTGTTTAAACGCTTGTAATGTAGGTACTGGTTCAATGCGTATATACGATGCTGGTACCTACTATGTATTTCAATATTTTGATTAAGACAAATTAGTTGTTATTTCGCCAGAAATATCTTAAATAGTACGTACTAACTACCTACTGATTGTTGGTTGGTGTCGACTGTTGACTGTCTATTCCAGTCTAGAATCTAAAAGAATTAGGTCCGCTACCTAATTCTGTTCTGTTCCCTGATATTTCTAAGTACCAAGAGCGTCGGTAACCACTTACCATTAGGTAGGCCGTATGCTTCGTCAGTCCGCTATTGAATAAGGGTGCCAACGGTACATTAATACTTTTTTTAAACATAATAATATCAATTATTATAATTGTTTAAATGTTCCTATTTACGTTAAAAGCGAATGATTTCCGTGTAGTTTGGAAACAGTGGTGGTCATCATTTATACGGATGGTCGGTCCCGCGGCGAGCATCGTAAACAAGTGCAGTGGAAGTTTGGCAGGCAAGTTTTTGTGTATTTACTGGCTCCACGTTGCATCCCAATTTCCATTCTCTATCACTACTGTGTATGTTTTTGGCACACGATACCGATGCTTAAGCTCTTTTATCTAAGTGTTTTATTACTTGGCTACTAGTAACCACATCTATGTGCACTGAAAAAATATCTAGTGACGATAGTTATGACGAAAGGTGTGACAGCAATCACTTTTTGGCCGTTTATAATAATATAGAAGCATGTAGGTAGGACTAGGTTTTGTGTTTTATAATATAGTTTTGATAATTTTCTTTTATTTGAAGTAGTCTTAATCATTGGTATGTAATAATTTAGTATACATAAAGTACCTTCATTACCTTCATATTTATACCTTTATAAATTACGAGAACCTCCGAATGAGAGAGCCAAATGTCCCTGGGTAAATAAAGTTATACATATGTGTGAAATGGTTTACTAACGATAGTTTATTTTGATTATACTTCCTGATACTTAAACAATATTCAGTTTTAGTCTTTAATTAGATGTGTAACAATTTTTGGCCAGTGGCTACTGTTACTTCACCAGCTGGCTCAGGGTAAAGATTAATGAGACTATCAGGGAGTGGGTTGGTAAAATAAGACACTTAGCAACAGGCTACAGGCATATATTCAAAAAGACACATAAGTTATAAAATTAAATTAACATAAAGAGTAAAGTTAAATTTCTAATATATTAAATAACGATTAAAATAGGGAACTGGCTTAATAAACGATGAGATGGTCGTAGGTTACATAATAATTTAAATGATGTGATACGTAACTTAATAGGTACGATCAGGATGGTGTGATCCCGAGACAATTCACATCTTATCATCCATTCCAGGACGTCCACGTACGCTCCATGGAAGGCAATTCACAAGTACAACATGTCTCGTATAGTGTGAGACCTAGGGGTGGAACCCTAAAATAAAATTATGACATTGTTGTATATCTCACATATTTAAATACACACTTTAAATATACTGCCAGTTAAATATATAATAAAACAATAACTCACCGAAGGATCCACGGGCACACTGAATTTACTAACCCATCACGGGTGTATACTGAAGACTATTTAACCATTTTAAAAATTATCTCGGAATGAGAAATTATGATGAAGCGGGTCAACGTGGCCCTCGAAGAGGGACACGGCATGGGCGTCGGGGAAATCCCCCGCTGCCCGAGCGTAACACTGCCCGCCTTACGAGGCGGGGGTAATCGGGATATAGCAAGCCCCAAAGCCAGCCACCGAAAGCCAGTCACAGACAAAGCCGATACACGGCTACAACATTCTACTGGCATTGACAAATGCCGTTAGTTCCCGGCCGTAGACGCCGGCCGGCGCGACGTCCCCCCTCCTCTTCTTTCTTCTCCCTCTTGTAGGGAACAAGTAAATATTTTTTTTTTTTTTTTTTTTTTTTTTTTTTTTTTTTTTTTTTTTTTTTTTTTTTTTTTTTTTTTTTATATATTTTTTTAATCATTTTTTATATTTTTATTTTTTTTTTTTTTTTTTTTTTAAATTTTTTTTTTTTTTTTTTTTTTTTTTTTTTTTTTTTTTTTTTTTTTTTTTTTAATATATAAACTATTTACAATATATATTATAAACTATTTACAACTTAAATTAAATTACATTCGAAACTTAAATTAGACAAAAATGACAACACACAATATTTACAATAGTTGAAGATATGAGAAAAAGAAGAAAGAGAACGAAAAGATTTAGTACGAGGAGCTGGGACTGTTTAGGAACGGGAAGGCAAGATTGCAATTATCTCCCCTCTCGTTCCAGGGGTCGTCAGTCCCAGCTCACTCCGGTTAGAGATGAAATGAAAAGAAGAACATAGTGGACAGAAAGAAGATAAGAAGAAAAAGAGGTGAAGGGGGTGGCCAGCCTTATATCTATGGCGGGGACACCTGTTTATAATTGTAACAACGGTAAATTTGAATTTAAAGTTGAGATTATTTTTTTTTTTTTTTTTTTTTTAAATTAGTCAAGTTAAATTAAAAGTTAAATTAAAACCCCCAAGGTAAACCCTCCGATATAGAGGGGGTCCCTGAGGGGGACTTAAGACCTCCTAAGGAGGTGACATGACCCCACTAGTGTGGGGGGTCCCTTAAGGGGACATGCCCCTGAAGGGGGAGTAGAGATAGGTGGTGCGTGGACGATGTAGGAGGGTCAGCTCCGCGGGGGGCACTCGTAGTCCCTTCCCGCGACCCGCTTGCTGACCTACGTGTTTCCGACCAAAGTCGGGGGACCGAGGAGCTCACGCGGCAACGCACGGCCGTCAGGTGGCCGGGCGTGCAGCGGAGCTATCCCTTGGAGGTGGACGTGGGGTCCGTGATCAGCCCGCTCGAACATATTCCGAGCGAGCCTCTCGACGAACCCCTTTATGGACTCCACCTCGAGGTCCCGGGCTATTACGTCATTCCTGACGTAATAGACTGCTCCGGCTATGGTACGGAGGGCCAGATTTTGGGGTACCTGGAGCCGTTCTCTCAACGCGGTCGAGAGAAGTTGGTACCAGGCACCCGCTGCGTATGTCAAGCGGGAACGAACGTACGTCTTATAGACAGCGAGCTTCGTCCCCACCGGCAAACTGGAAGCGAGAATCGGCCGCAACAAAAAGCTGGCCGCCCTGGCCAGGCCAGTCAAACGATTGACATGCCTGGTCATGGTCAGCCGGCGGTCGATCACGACTCCCAGATACCTAATGTGGGGCTGAAGCCCGAGTTCGGTTCCGCGGAGACTGAGCCTCCTCTTGATGGCCGTATTGCGGGGTGGACCGAAGAGTATTGCGGCGGTCTTATCCACGTTGACCGCCACTCTCCATCGGTCCAACCACTGGGGCAGCACATCCAAGACCCTTTGCATCCTAACAAAGGCGGCATTGAGAAGCTTGGAAGACGCGAGGTAGGCGCTGTCGTCGGCAAACAGCGCCAACATCACGTCAGTTTCCCACTCGCGGAGGCGCCCCTCAAGTGTGGGAATGTCGTTGGTGTATAGTGCGTAGAGGATCGGAGACAGGACACTTCCCTGCGGGACTCCGGCCGAGATCGGGCGTACCGACGATCTTTGGCCCTCGACCGCGACATAGAAGGAGCGACCGTCCAGATAAGACCCGATGAGTCGCACGTAGGCCAGCGGCAGGCCCGTTTCCCGCAACTTGTGGACCAGCCCCTCGTGCCAGACCCGGTCGAAGGCCTTCTCGATATCGAGAAATACTCCGACCGTGTACTGGTTTGAGTTACGGCAGTCCGCCAAGTGGTGCAGGACCCGGGCCAACTGAAGAGTCGTCGAGTGGCCGGCTCTAAACCCGAATTGTTCGGGTCTGAGGTGGATGTGCGGTGACATCCTCCTCAGGAGCAGCCGCTCGAACAACTTGCCCACGTGCGACAACAACGTAATCGGTCTGTAACTGGACGGCCGGCGCCTATCCTTGCCGGGCTTGGGCAAGGCAATTACCTTGCCCAATTTCCAAATCCCCGGGAAGTGTCCAGTGGCCAGTATGCCGTTGAATAGCCGCGCCATTTCTGCCACGACTATTCCCGGCAAATGGCTGAGGGCCAAGGGAGGAATGTCATCCTCTCCCGGGGCCTTCCGCTTGTTGAGGGACTTGATGACCTCGCGGATCTCCTCGGGCGTGATGAGTGCATCGTCACCCAAGAGTGGCACCGGAGAGGACATGATCTCCTCCGCACTCTGGTACACCGTCTGATGAAAAGCCGCCTCAGTAGGTGCAGGGTCATTAGGTGTAAACTGCCGCTCCAGCGAAGCGGCCAGGATTTCAGCGCGAGCCTGGGCCGAATAGCAGCGGTTCCCCTGCTCGTCCACTAGCGGACAGACAGGGGGACGCTTGTTGGAGAGCTGTCGGCAAAGTCTGTGCAGGGACGTGGCGGTAAAATCGTCCCTGCACTGCTCTATCCTGTCCTCCCAGGCGTAGCCTCGGAAGGACTTGACTTGTGCCGACAAACTCTCCTCCAGCTTGTTCAGCTCGCGCTTGACATCTGGGCAACGAGTTCTTGCCTTTGAACCCTCCGCTGGGCAATACGGTCACCGAATTAGCGATCGCCCCCTTAATGGAGCCGATGAGCCGTTCGGCCGACTCATCGATCCCGCCAGGGGCGATCGGGTCAGGCATGGCGTTGCTTGTGTCCCGGAGCTGTGACTGGTCGGCCAGGAGGCTAGTAAAAGTCTCCCAGTCGACCCTCGTCCTCCGGGGGGCGGCCTCGACATGAGCACCGCTCACGTCCAGTGTGACCAGCACCGGAAGGTGTACGGTGCTCAAGTCGTACAGCACCTCTATAGTTAGAGGATGCCGTAGCCCCTTGTGAACGCACACGTCCAACACGTCCGGCCTGCAGGCCGGATTCGTCGGAACGTGCGTTGGTTCACTGGGGCCGACCACACAATAGTCCCCATCATCGGAGTCACAATACAACCGGCGCCCCGCTTGCGATACCAGCCGGGAACCCCACGCGGTATGTTTCGCGTTGAGGTCCCCGACCACCATCACGGGGGACCGGTCGTGCTCCAGGACGTGACGTAAGTCCTCGAGGCAGATTCCACCCTCCGGGGGGCGATATGCGGAATAAATCCTAATATCCCCCCCCGGCAGGCCCACCCTCACCCCGACCGTTCTGATCTGAGTAAAGGCGAGCCTGTCCAACTCATCATGTACTACGTCTCTCCGGACGAGCGCCGCAGTGCCCCTGAACGAATACCCGGAAGCCGGAGAGATCTCGTCGCGACGGTAGACATGATAGTTGGGGATCAGGAATCTGTCCCGAGGTGCAAGCTTGGTCTCCCCCAGGAGCATGACATGAGGTCGATACTCCTGGAGGAGAGTGATGAGTTCCTGTTTGTGGGGCTTGATCCCACCGGGGTTCCAATATATGACCTTAAGATTGTTGGTCATAATTGGAACCCCGATAGAACTGGAGTAGCCCCGACCAGATTGCGTCTCCGGGACTGTTCCCGGAGACAATGTCCTGGAGGACCGCAGTCACCGCCAGCGACAATCTGTTCCACGACTCCAGCAGCATTGCGGCGAATAAGGCCGCCTCTTGAGGCGACTGTTCACCGCGCCGCTGGCGCCGTGGAAGGGGTGGCGGGAGAGGCAGTCCTCCCACCAGTGGTGTAGTGACGTTGATTGTGGTCGGGGCCACCCCCGTAGGCTGCCCCACAGGCGCGGAAATCGAGGGCTCATCCTCGACCACCTCCATAGGAGAAGGTTGGGAGACGAGAACAGGGGCGGGTTCCGCCGTAGATGAGAAATTAATGTGTGCGCTCGGATTTTATACCTTCGGAGACAAAAGAATGCAACATACATCTATAACTATGTACCGGTTTAGTGAGGAGACACGGAACCTAGTGAAGCAGAAAGGGGTCGATAATCGATATCGATAAAGTTTGTGTATTTAATTAAAATATATAAAAAAAATATGTTACACAACCCCTTTCGCTATATAAAAAAAAATAATTTAATTCGTTAAATTATTTTTTTTTGTGCTTATTATAAGTTACAAACTTAAGAATAATACAGGAAAACTTTAAATCTAAGTCATTTCAACTTAGGTATACAAAACAAAATAACTAACTTACGTCATATAAGTTATACAAAAAAAAAAACAGTAGGTTAAAGTTAAATTTAAAATTAAAAAAATGAACAATATAAATTACACTAATTATAACAATGCAACATCCTACACAATAAATTACCACCAAGATTTCGAAACCGAAATCTCAGCCCGCACCGAAGATAACTCCGGGACAAAGAAATGGCATGTGGAGTGTTGTTGTAGGGTGAATAGTCTAATAAAATACGTAAATAAATTTGACTAAATAAATAGACAAATGTATATTGAAAATTATCAGCTTACAAACCACTCGGTTATTAAAACCGTATTCCTGATAATTTTCAAAAATAAAAAATAAATAATGTAGTGTGTTAATAATAAATACAAATAAAGTAATAATACATACACTACATTATATAAAAAATACGTGTCTTGAAAAGAACACAATAAACAAAAAATCACAACTGATGGTCAATGCAAATGACTCATCAGGTTGCATAACGAGTTACCCGATTTTAAAATCGGTGGGTTCGTGTAACCCAAGAACAAAGTAAAGGTAAAGTGTCTGAAAACAGAACACGGAATAAAAAAGTTAAATGAATTTAAGTTTAAAAAAAAAAAAATGTTTCAAAAAATTTTAAAAAATTAAAGTATCTATTTCAAAGATCACATGTAAAAGTTAAATTTAATCTGACGGTCTTTATTAGGACTCGATCAGTTTGCAATGGGACTAAGTTAAAAGTATTCTATTTATCTACACTGAAGCTATCGGCATGTGTCTATAAAATAGTAGACACATATAACTGTAGATGCACCAGCCCGTGGAATCTTGTGCTTACGTCAACGACGCATAAAATCGATTGTGACTATTCAAAAGATCACAAATCTAAATAGGTCATTAGCGTGCCTCATAAGAGGAACACAAAAAAAATACATCTGATGGATCACATCAGAATGCCTATAAAACTAATGACCTAAAAAAGCACAAGTCAACGGATGCGCCTTATAGAAAAAGGAACGCACATAATACATCTGCCGGTCATTCAACGACACAAAGCAGAATGTATATGCAACTACAAATTACAAAAACCTCAAACCTAAACAGCGAGATATAACAATAGATACGAGTTAAAGTTAATACATAAACGTATTACATAAATAAAATAAACAGATACATACATCTAGGATACATATTGTGTGATGATTATATAATGTGAAATGATCGTGTACATCTTTCATCCTTCACTTTCGCTTATTTCATCCTTCACCTTAAAACTTCTTTCATTCTTCCCATACATAGATACCATAGTACTTTCATTCTTCCACTTTCACATACTTTCAAAATTATGCACACAAACATTTCATTCATCAGATTTTAGGATTCCTAGACGCAAAAGTTATCCGAATATATCCCATGCAAAACAAAAAAATATTACGCACACTAAATAACAAACACTTAATAAAAAATGTGTGCGAATATTAATTAAATATTTGACCTTCATCGAGTTCGATGTTAAGTTGCTTTAAAGCGGACACTACGAGTGGTATTTGAGGAATATCTACCCTCGCTAATTGATATCCACTCGTACGATATGACGTCGCGTAACAACTTAGCGAACGAAACATCGAACCGAGTAATATAATAACGTGGTCATTATATAACAATAATGCAGTTGGAAAAATTGAAATGATTTAAAATACTGCATTATTAAAAGAAATACAAATTGAAGTTAATTAATAAATTGGATTGATATATCATTGTGCTTTAAAATGTAAAAAATAAAAATAAGTTAATAAAAAAAAACACAACGATATTCAATCCTTTGACGAATGACATTATAAAAAAATTAAAAAGTCTAATTTCGTCAAATAAAAATAACACCATCCTATTACGTTATGTAACCGGTATAAAAGAATGGGGTTACTTTCACAAAACGCATAGGAATATATTCAGATAACTGAAATCCTAAAATACGTTCCACGAAAGACCCATACATACTTTTGTGGAGTATTTGATAAAATACGACCATACTCCAGTCCCTCTGCCATCGCCGATGTAGACCACGACGTCGACTTCTCAATCCCGATGGCAATCTTCATCACATCGTCAGATGTATAGGGTTCAGAGTTTGGGCTATATGCCACAAAAAATACGAAGTCACTGAAAACACCCAAATACATATTAATAAATAATTTAAATAAATTGCACTGAGATGTAGATGAAGATAAAAAATACATTAAAAAAACAATTAAATTATAATGCGCGTTTGAACAATACTGCCGTGTTGCTAAGCGAACATGACCTTCACAAGGGCATGTCATATTCTCGAGCCTCGAAGATGGGCGCCATTTTGTAACAATTTTTGGCCAGTGGCTACTGTTACTTCACCAGCTGGCTCAGGGTAAAGATTAATGAGACTATCAGGGAGTGGGTTGGTAAAATAAGACACTTAGCAACAGGCTACAGGCATATATTCAAAAAGACACATAAGTTATAAAATTAAATTAACATAAAGAGTAAAGTTAAATTTCTAATATATTAAATAACGATTAAAATAGGGAACTGGCTTAATAAACGATGAGATGGTCGTAGGTTACATAATAATTTAAATGATGTGATACGTAACTTAATAGGTACGATCAGGATGGTGTGATCCCGAGACAATTCACATCTTATCATCCATTCCAGGACGTCCACGTACGCTCCATGGAAGGCAATTCACAAGTACAACATGTCTCGTATAGTGTGAGACCTAGGGGTGGAACCCTAAAATAAAATTATGACATTGTTGTATATCTCACATATTTAAATACACACTTTAAATATACTGCCAGTTAAATATATAATAAAACAATAACTCACCGAAGGATCCACGGGCACACTGAATTTACTAACCCATCACGGGTGTATACTGAAGACTATTTAACCATTTTAAAAATTATCTCGGAATGAGAAATTGATGAAGCGGGTCAACGTGGCCCTCGAAGAGGGACACGGCATGGGCGTCGGGGAAATCCCCCGCTGCCCGAGCGTAACACTGCCCGCCTTACGAGGCGGGGGTAATCGGGATATAGCAAGCCCCAAAGCCAGCCACCGAAAGCCAGTCACAGACAAAGCCGATACACGGCTACAACATTCTACTGGCATTGACAAATGCCGTTAGTTCCCGGCCGTAGACGCCGGCCGGCGCGACGTCCCCCCTCCTCTTCTTTCTTCTCCCTCTTGTAGGGAACAAGTAAATATTTTTTTTTTTTTTTATTTTTTTTTTTCTTTTTTTTTTTTTTTTTTTTTTTTTTTATATATTTTTTTAATCATTTTGTATATTTTTAGTTTCTTTTTTTTTTTTTTTAAATGCTTTTATGATTTTTTTTTTTTTTTTTTTTTTTTTTTTTTTTTTTTTTTTTAATATATAAACTATTTACAATATATATTATAAACTATTTACAACTTAAATTAAATTACATTCGAAACTTAAATTAGACAAAAATGACAACACACAATATTTACAATAGTTGAAGATATGAGAAAAAGAAGAAAGAGAACGAAAAGATTTAGTACGAGGAGCTGGGACTGTTTAGGAACGGGAAGGCAAGATTGCAATTATCTCCCCTCTCGTTCCAGGGGTCGTCAGTCCCAGCTCACTCCGGTTAGAGATGAAATGAAAAGAAGAACATAGTGGACAGAAAGAAGATAAGAAGAAAAAGAGGTGAAGGGGGTGGCCAGCCTTATATCTATGGCGGGGACACCTGTTTATAATTGTAACAACGGTAAATTTGAATTTAAAGTTGAGATTATTTTTTTTTTTTTTTTTAAAATTAGTCAAGTTAAATTAAAACCCCCAAGGTAAACCCTCCGATATAGAGGGGGTCCCTGAGGGGGACTTAAGACCTCCTAAGGAGGTGACATGACCCCACTAGTGTGGGGGGTCCCTTAAGGGGACATGCCCCTGAAGGGGGAGTAGAGATAGGTGGTGCGTGGACGATGTAGGAGGGTCAGCTCCGCGGGGGGCACTCGTAGTCCCTTCCCGCGACCCGCTTGCTGACCTACGTGTTTCCGACCAAAGTCGGGGGACCGAGGAGCTCACGCGGCAACGCACGGCCGTCAGGTGGCCGGGCGTGCAGCGGAGCTATCCCTTGGAGGTGGACGTGGGGTCCGTGATCAGCCCGCTCGAACATATTCCGAGCGAGCCTCTCGACGAACTCCTTTATGGACTCCACCTCGAGGTCCCGGGCTATTACGTCATTCCTGACGTAATAGACTGCTCCGGCTATGGTACGGAGGGCCAGATTTTGGGGTACCTGGAGCCGTTCTCTCAACGCGGTCGAGAGAAGTTGGTACCAGGCACCCGCTGCGTATGTCAAGCGGGAACGAACGTACGTCTTATAGACAGCGAGCTTCGTCCCCACCGGCAAACTGGAAGCGAGAATCTGCCGCAACAAAAAGCTGGCCGCCCTGGCCAGGCCAGTCAAACGATTGACATGCCTGGTCATGGTCAGCCGGCGGTCGATCACGACTCCCAGATACCTAATGTGGGGCTGAAGCCCGAGTTCGGTTCCGCGGAGACTGAGCCTCCTCTTGATGGCCGTATTGCGGGGTGGACCGAAGAGTATTGCGGCGGTCTTATCCACGTTGACCGCCACTCTCCATCGGTCCAACCACTGGGGCAGCACATCCAAGACCCTTTGCATCCTAACAAAGGCGGCATTGAGAAGCTTGGAAGACGCGAGGTAGGCGCTGTCGTCGGCAAACAGCGCCAACATCACGTCAGTTTCCCACTCGCGGAGGCGCCCCTCAAGTGTGGGAATGTCGTTGGTGTATAGTGCGTAGAGGATCGGAGACAGGACACTTCCCTGCGGGACTCCGGCCGAGATCGGGCGTACCGACGATCTTTGGCCCTCGACCGCGACATAGAAGGAGCGACCGTCCAGATAAGACCCGATGAGTCGCACGTAGGCCAGCGGCAGGCCCGTTTCCCGCAACTTGTGGACCAGCCCCTCGTGCCAGACCCGGTCGAAGGCCTTCTCGATATCGAGAAATACTCCGACCGTGTACTGGTTTGAGTTACGGCAGTCCGCCAAGTGGTGCAGGACCCGGGCCAACTGAAGAGTCGTCGAGTGGCCGGCTCTAAACCCGAATTGTTCGGGTCTGAGGTGGATGTGCGGTGACATCCTCCTCAGGAGCAGCCGCTCGAACAACTTGCCCACGTGCGACAACAACGTAATCGGTCTGTAACTGGACGGCCGGCGCCTATCCTTGCCGGGCTTGGGCAAGGCAATTACCTTGCCCAATTTCCAAATCCCCGGGAAGTGTCCAGTGGCCAGTATGCCGTTGAATAGCCGCGCCATTTCTGCCACGACTATTCCCGGCAAATGGCTGAGGGCCAAGGGAGGAATGTCATCCTCTCCCGGGGCCTTCCGCTTGTTGAGGGACTTGATGACCTCGCGGATCTCCTCGGGCGTGATGAGTGCATCGTCACCCAAGAGTGGCACCGGAGAGGACATGATCTCCTCCGCACTCTGGTACACCGTCTGATGAAAAGCCGCCTCAGTAGGTGCAGGGTCATTAGGTGTAAACTGCCGCTCCAGCGAAGCGGCCAGGATTTCAGCGCGAGCCTGGGCCGAATAGCAGCGGTTCCCCTGCTCGTCCACTAGCGGACAGACAGGGGGACGCTTGTTGGAGAGCTGTCGGCAAAGTCTGTGCAGGGACGTGGCGGTAAAATCGTCCCTGCACTGCTCTATCCTGTCCTCCCAGGCGTAGCCTCGGAAGGACTTGACTTGTGCCGACAAACTCTCCTCCAGCTTGTTCAGCTCGCGCTTGACATCTGGGCAACGAGTTCTTGCCCAGAGCCTCCTGAGCGACCTCTTCCGGCGGATAAGCGCCTGAAGGCGCGCCGGGAGGCCGCCTTTGAACCCTCCGCTGGGCAATACGGTCACCGAATTAGCGATCGCCCCCTTAATGGAGCCGATGAGCCGTTCGGCCGACTCATCGATCCCGCCAGGGGCGATCGGGTCAGGCATGGCGTTGCTTGTGTCCCGGAGCTGTGACTGGTCGGCCAGGAGGCTAGTAAAAGTCTCCCAGTCGACCCTCGTCCTCCGGGGGGCGGCCTCGACATGAGCACCGCTCACGTCCAGTGTGACCAGCACCGGAAGGTGTACGGTGCTCAAGTCGTACAGCACCTCTATAGTTAGAGGATGCCGTAGCCCCTTGTGAACGCACACGTCCAACACGTCCGGCCTGCAGGCCGGATTCGTCGGAACGTGCGTTGGTTCACTGGGGCCGACCACACAATAGTCCCCATCATCGGAGTCACAATACAACCGGCGCCCCGCTTGCGATACCAGCCGGGAACCCCACGCGGTATGTTTCGCGTTGAGGTCCCCGACCACCATCACGGGGGACCGGTCGTGCTCCAGGACGTGACGTAAGTCCTCGAGGCAGATTCCACCCTCCGGGGGGCGATATGCGGAATAAATCCTAATATCCCCCCCCGGCAGGCCCACCCTCACCCCGACCGTTCTGATCTGAGTAAAGGCGAGCCTGTCCAACTCATCATGTACTACGTCTCTCCGGACGAGCGCCGCAGTGCCCCTGAACGAATACCCGGAAGCCGGAGAGATCTCGTCGCGACGGTAGACATGATAGTTGGGGATCAGGAATCTGTCCCGAGGTGCAAGCTTGGTCTCCCCCAGGAGCATGACATGAGGTCGATACTCCTGGAGGAGAGTGATGAGTTCCTGTTTGTGGGGCTTGATCCCACCGGGGTTCCAATATATGACCTTAAGATTGTTGGTCACAATTGGAACCCCGATAGAACTGGAGTAGCCCCGACCAGATTGCGTCTCCGGGACTGTTCCCGGAGACAATGTCCTGGAGGACCGCAGTCACCGCCAGCGACAATCTGTTCCACGACTCCAGCAGCATTGCGGCGAATAAGGCCGCCTCTTGAGGCGACTGTTCACCGCGCCGCTGGCGCCGTGGAAGGGGTGGCGGGAGAGGCAGTCCTCCCACCAGTGGTGTAGTGACGTTGATTGTGGTCGGGGCCACCCCCGTAGGCTGCCCCACAGGCGCGGAAATCGAGGGCTCATCCTCGACCACCTCCATTGGAGAAGGCTGGGAGACGAGAACAGGGGCGGGTTCCGCCGTAGCCCCTGGGGCATTCCCCGCCCGAGCCTTCCCTTTCTTTTTTTTTTTGTTTTTAGCCTTGGTAGGCGGAGGGCCAGTTTCGAGGTCTGGGGCTGATGACCCAGGTTGCAAGGTCGGGAGCGGAGCCTTGGCCGTTACCGGAGGGGGCTCGGGGGCCACAACCGGGACCGGGGGCTCGGTAGTAGGTTGTGACTGCGTAATCGCAGTCGCAGCCTTCTTTTTTTTCTTTTTTTTCTTTTTCTTCTGGTTCCTCTTATTTGAAGAGGAACCAGAAGCAACGGGACGTGGCAGGTTGGCCTCTGCCATAAGGTTGGGGGCCGAGGCTGCTGCCTCGACCGTGTTAATCGCGGCTGATGGGGGCGTAGGGAGAACCGGGTGGGATGATTTACCCTTACCCTTCCCTTTGCCCCCCGTTGTCAGGGTCTTGGGTTGTTGGGGCCTTTGGGGCCCAGGCAGGTTGATGTTCACCCTGCTGGGGACACCGGCACGCACCGGGGCAGACGCTGGGGGAGGTACACCCATAGCCCTGGCCTTCTTGCGGTACACGGGGCACTGGCGGCTACTTGCCGCGTGTGCCCCACCGCAATTGGCGCAGGTAGGGGTGTCCTCCCTTGCCCTTGGGCAGTCCGCTATGATGTGCTCACCCGCACATCGCACACAGCGGACCGCTCTGTGGCAGTTCGAGGAGGAGTGGCCGAAGGCCTGGCAGCGGTGACACTGCGAGGGGCCTCCGACCGGTCTCCACGTCCTCACTGCCACACCAGGCAGGCAGAGGAGTTCCTCCACCTGGTATAACCTGGCAAGGTCGTCCTTTGAGAGGTGGTCGAATTTGGCGAAGAATACTCCGCCCCTTCGACCACCCCTCCCCGGTATGTACTTCGCGTACGTGGCCGGAAAACCCAACTGGGTGAATTCGCGGACTATTTCCGCCGGGTCAGTGTCCGCCGGCAGGCCCCTGATCGAGACCTTGGACGGGACCTCAGTGGCAAGCGAAAAGCAATGCCACTGGATGGAGCTGTCCACAGCCGAGGCCTCGACCAGATAGGCTTGGACCAGCCGGAATTCGGACTCCGTTTCCGGAGCGAAGCGGAACCCCTTTTGAAGGGCCTTCACTGGCGGAGCCCTGCCGAGCCTGTCCTTAAGGATCGCCAAATGGCGAGTCCAGTTGGGCAGGTGCTCGACATTGATCGGTGGGGGACGTTTGTGTCTCCCCGCCCCTCCGCCAGTGGATGCCTGGTTCGCTTGTACGCCGTTCGTACTTGCTTGGGCCCCTGACGGGCCGGGTGTAGGTCCAGTCCCAGTGGGGGCTGGAGTAGGCCTTGCCCCAGAAGGGCCAGGCAAAGAGTCCGCTCCCGAGTGACCGGGAGGCGGGCGAGCTGGGGTCAGGGATACGGCCGCCCTCTGCCCAGAAGTGGGGTGAGAGGGTGGGCCGATCCGAGAGGGACCCGTTATGGGTCTCAATTGTATTCCCGCAGAGGGAGGCGGCGCCCTAGGCGTGCCCAGGGGTGGCCATTCCCTCTGCGGGTCGTGGGTGAACAAGGGCCTCTGCAGGGCCAGGGTGTCTCGACCCACCGAGGGTCTCGGACGAAGCCGGGGATCCCTCGGCGGGGAGGTCGAAATGGGTAAGGTCGGATGCGACCCTCCTGCCCGCGGGGTAACCTCCCTCCTCAACTCCTGCGGAGTGGAGTCAGGAAGCTCCGCGTAACGCGTCGAGTCCAGGGGACCCGATGACCCGCGGGTCAAGGGGATCCTCCCAGACCCGTCAGCGATCGCGGACAGTTGGGTCGCATCCGCGGGAACCAACGTCGCACGGCCACCGGTCGGTGGTGAGCGAATGGGCGTGGTAGGTGAGGGCCTCACCTCCCCCCTTTCCTCCTCAGAGGAGGATGAGGGAGAGGAGGAGGAGTCGTCCCCCTCGCCCTCGGCGTCTCCGGTCTCGTATTCGGTCACCTCCGAATCCTCCGCCAGCCTATAAGGTCTGGGGAGGTCCAGATCCTCTAAGGACCTGGAGGAGGGACCGATACGAGGGGCCTTGTCCGGTTCGACCTCCGGGGAAGAACCGGATCCGGATATGACCAATACCCTGGCCTTCCTCTTCCGGCGCCGCGGACCGACCGACAGATCGGCCGGTAAAGGAAACCGAGTTTCCCCCGAACCGATCGACGGCGAATCCGGGGCCCCGGAAGAGGGGCCAGGCATGGCGGACACACTTATTTGTGTGTCCGAATGAGCACGGCCAGTTCCTGGCGGGCGGCCCATAAGTTGGGCGGCTCCTTCCGAACGTCCTCTACGGGACGGGGCAGGGGTGTTAATTATCGGGGGTGAATCCCCCGATCGCGATCTTCCCGCCATGAGTAGGTAGACTTAAACTAATTTAACTATGGCATACATTAGAATTAAAAATAAAATAAGAGTCATACCTACCTGCAAATAAATTAAACTAAAACTAAAACTAACATTAAGAGAGAAGAAAAATATAGCACCAAATGGAGGTAGGAAATAAATTTACAAAAAGAGGGTAGATTGAAATTTGGAATATAAAAATTTAAAATTTACAAATTTAATTAACCTAGTCCTAGCCTACTACTAAGCGGTTAGCTTAGGGCTATTGGCACCCCCTGATCCCGAAGGACAGGGGGGAAGACTGGACACTGGTGGCCAGGCACTATCGGCGCGCAATGCCCGATTATTATTTAAATAAAATAATAACGGGCAGTCGCTATCAGGCTGAGACACCCGCCCGTTAAACTACCGAAGTAATAAGGAAGTGTCTCTTGCTTACCTGGTCCGGCTCCTCGGTGCTGTCGGGCGGCACGGCAATACGGAGATCACCCCGCCGTCACGACCACCAGGACTGGGGCGACGCTTCAGTCGTCACGTGGGGAGCGCGCGGCGCAGCGCACCAGGACCCCCTCGCAGGCGACGGATTGGTGGTGTGATCCACCAAAACACACCCGCAAACGGGAACCGATCACTACACCGGCACACTCACACACACACGCACAGGGCACTTGAAACACCGATCAAGACCGAGTTACAACTTACGAGCGATACTAGCGCCACCGGGCAATGAGAAATTAATGTGTGCGCTCGGATTTTATACCTTCGGAGACAAAAGAATGCAACATACATCTATAACTATGTACCGGTTTAGTGAGGAGACACGGAACCTAGTGAAGCAGAAAGGGGTCGATAATCGATATCGATAAAGTTTGTGTATTTAATTAAAATATATAAAAAAAATATGTTACAGATGGGTTCTTCTTAACAGCATGTCTTTGAAACGCGCTGAAAATAGCAATAGCCACAGATACCCACGTTCCGAAAGTAGGTACCTTTGTCTTATGTTACAATGTTTTTAAAATGTATCGTTTCAAATCTAGATAATTCACTTACACCATAGGATGAGTCATGGGTTCGTTAAGTGCTACGAATACTATGAAATATAATAAAAAACGCAAAACATCTGTAGACGGTCAAGAGAGAAAATTCAGAGCAAGAAAGTATATTTCCCGCGAGACCTTTTACAGAGTCAACAAGCTGTGACTTGGGAAATAAATAAAACGTGACGATTAATATATTAAATATTTGCATTCCGAGTTACCTATATCTGTACTTATCAGTTACCTATTTAATTATGGGGTGATACGATTATAATAAAACTTAAATCTTAAACGAAAACAATCTAAAAAAAATGTTGAGTTTCATATAAAAACGAGTCAGCTGCAGAAACTTTTTCGAAATAAATGCTCATCATTTGTACCTTTGTTAGGAACATAACGTTTATACAGTTGCGAAATGAGAGTAGTAATGACCGTACTCCGCTTTGTAAATTCTTAACACGTATCGATCTCAACTTAATTTCAGTGTTTTCTCACAGACTCTTAATTTATTTTAGTTCAGTTGATGTATATTAGATATATAATAGTTTGTAGTCATGAGTAATTTAATTATCTGTTATTTTATTAGATTGATTTTATTTTGTCGACATAATCCTAATTTATTTTTAAAGCAGATAAGTACGTATTTAATTTTACAGGGTCATTTTCTATTGATTGTACATATTGAAGGATATCATAGTTGATGGTCATATGACCAGGCATATGCCTACGGTACGTAAGGTGGTTATATTCAGGAGGAGAAGGATTAAGGAGAATTCAATTTGTACCATGGGTATGCGTTCATTCTGTATAAATGTGTGATAATAATAACGAGGAATATGCTGAATAATTTTCACCTATAAATGTCTAGAGAAGGGCAAATAATATGCCAATAGGTATAGTAACATTTGGATTCGCCACTACTAAAGCGAATGAGTATTTGGAAAACAAAATTATTTAAGTAATTTTCTGAAATTTCGTCCCTAAGATTTAGTTTAATTTCCTGTAACATTTGTTACTACGAAGGATGATATACAGTTAAGTATGGCGCGGGACGTCGTTTTCTAGACTGACTAAGTAAATAGTGCCGGTGAGGTAATTATCTGATGCGAACCAGAAATCTCTACTTAAATTTCAATGTGTACTTACTAGAAATTTTATTTCATAAACAGTTTAAGTTTTATTTTGAATATTTTCTTGTTAGTCTAACTGATGTAGGTACCTATGTATTCATATTAATTGAACGGATTTAGGTACAATAATATTACCTATAATCTTGTTAATTACCTATAATGTATGTCTTGTTTAGGTATTACCTATTTTAATATTACTTTGTGTTCTGAAAGTTGAATTAGGTAGGTAGTAGGCAAGTGGCTGTAGCACAAAATATAAAAATACAATATTTTAGAATTTATACCAGTAGTTACTTTATTGATTACTGTTGGCTTATAATATGTATCCAACAGCGGTCATTTACATGTTACTGAAAATGATGTTTTTCACAAGATTACCTCAATCATTTTTCCGTTAGTATTTTATTAGTCACCATGAAAAGGTAGGTAGGTTTCTAATAACAATTAATTTGCATTCTATAAATGCTTTGATGCAGGTTTTTAGTTTTTCATTATTAAACTCAAAACTTTAATTTCTTAACGGTGGAGGCGGTTGTTAGCATCGCCAAAGTGTTATAAACTGAAAAGTCCATAAGCGACGGTATCTATCTTTCTATCTTATTCTTATCTATCCTATAGGAATATAAGGTAAGCTTTTAGCTTGTCTACGTTCCTATATATGTAAAATATTAATTTAACATAATAAGTCATCGCAATGAATTTTGTCCAGAAAACAAAAAAAAGGTTTGTAGATAATTTGTAACTGTAACTATATTTTGTTGGAGTTTACGGCAACGGATTTCAACATCACATTTATATTTAATCTCTGTGGTATTACTGTAAGCCATACCTCAAATATAGTTAGGTGATAAAATAGAATGAGGCAAGAAATCATGAGTGCTCCGTGTGCAACTTTGCATAAATTACGAAGTTTGTAGTTAGGAGGTATCTAACTCTCAGAACCGCAATGTGTTACCTACCTACACATATATGTATGTACGTGGGTACATATGAAATACAAATAATGTACGTAAATTTGTTCAGCGTTATATTTGCTATATGATTCGGTTCCTATTTAGCTTACAGCTTATCCGAATGATTCGTAAATGTAGATCTCTTAGATGTAGATAAAGAGCGTCGGTAATCATTTACGATCAGATGGTCTGTTGACTTGTATTTTTTCATAGTATCTAGTAAAAAAAATTATGAAGTCAGAAGTAATTTTTTTTAAACTTAACGTACCTACACGGAGTACCTTTTTTGTATTTTTTTTATTTAATTGAAAAATACAATATAAAAAACAGAGGGCCACTGCAGGCGGAGTCTACGACCCAAGCCATCAGTGGTCAGGGCTCAAGAGAGAGGAACCTCCTCACAATACGCGCCGTGTCAAGAACGACCGCCTTCTGAATCAGGCCCTTTACCCAGCCGGGGAGCGAAAGCTTCTCTAGATGACGGTCGAAGCTTTTCGCTATTAGACCGTGCACAGATACAACGATCGGAACAATGATGGTCGATTCAACACGCCACATGTCGGTCACCTCGTGGGCCAGGTCCAAATATTTTAGCAGTTTTTCTTTTTCTGCCTTCACAAGGTTCTCGTCATGTGGAATGGTGACATCGATCAGCACTGCCCGATGCGCATCCCGATCTATTATCACTATGTCAGGCTTATTAGCAGCAATAGTCCTGTCAGTGATAATAGATCGGTCCCAGTAGAGCGTTACATGACCATTATCGAGAACCGGCTGAGGCCAATACTGGTAATAAGGTACGGCGGCTTCAACAAGGTCGTATTTCAGAGCAAGTTGCTGATGAATGATCTTAGCTACTTGGTTATGTCTGTGCAAGTACTCGCCGTTAGCAAGACGGGAACAACCGGAAACGATATGTCTAATAGACTCTCCCGGACGGTGACATGCCCGACAAATGTCGACCGTCCCATCCTTTAGAATATATTTGCGGAAGTTGTTCGTCATGATAACTTCGTCCATAATTGCTAAGACAAAACCTTCAGTCTCTCCGAAGAGGTTACTGTATCGTAGCCAAGCCACGGAGGCTAACTGATCTACATCAGGACCCGTAAGGGCCCGGTAGAATCGACCGTGTAGTTCCTTGCTCTTCCATACGTCCGTGCGATCCGCCACACTCATCACCTTCGGCGCTCGCCAATTCCCGTTCGCTAAGGATAGCGGAGTGAGTCCTTTATCGACTGCTGCTACATCACGGTACATACCCACATTCACCTTTTGGAAATATTCCCGAAGGTTGTATATCTCTCGGTTGTGCAGATCCTTGGCATTTAACATGCCACGACCCCCACACTTCCGAGGTATATACAGCCTCATAACAGATGAGCGTGGATGGTGCATCCTGTATGCCGTCAACAGTCGCCGAACTTTTCTATCCAGGGCATCCAGTTCTGATTGTGTCCACTTTAGAATGCCAAAGGAGTACGTCAGTACAGGCATGACCCAACCATTGAAGGCTCGGATCTTGTTTCCGCCAGACAAGAGGCTTTTCAAAACCTTTATCAGGCGGCCGAAGAACCGATCCCTCACCGATTGCTTCATATCTGCATCGACGATACTCAAAGCTTCGAACATTCCAAGGTATTTGTAGGTTTCCGACTCAGACAGAGATCTAAGCACCTCACTCTGGCTAAGTTGCAAACTCTCAGAGTTTACAACTTTACCTCTCTGTATATCTATGACCGCACACTTATCTACTCCAAACTCCATTCCAATAGCTTTACTAAAATTGTCGGTTATTTTGAGTAAAGATATTAAGTCTGGTTTTTTAGTAGCAAATAATTTGAGATCATCCATGTACAAGAGATGTGAAATGGGCTCACCCCCTCTCTTGAGTCGGTAGCCTAGCGTTGAATCTCCAAGTAATGTACTTAGAGGATTAAGCGCCAGACAGAACCACAAAGGACTCAGACTGTCACCCTGGAAGATACCCCGCCTTATCCTTATCAAGCTCGGGGAGGCCGGAGAGCCAACATGTCCTGGTTGACGAAGAAACGTAGACCACTGACCCATGCATGAACTAAGAAAGGAGCGTAGCGTGGAATGTACTTTATAAAGCTCTAAAACTCTCATTAGCCATGAATGGGGCACCGAATCGTACGCTTTCTTATAGTCAATCCAAGCCATATGGACACCCTTTCTGCCTCGACGAACTTGTTGCGTAATGGCCATGTCTATGAGGAGCAAATCCTTAGTACCTCGGGATCCTACCTTACACCCATTCTGAGAAGGTGACATTATGTCATTTGCCGAAATATGTATTTGAATTTTTTTTCTCAGAATGGATGTAAGTAGCTTATAGATAGTTGGTAAGCAAGTAATTGGCCTATAGTTTTTAGGGTCCGAGGTATTGCCAGATTTGTATATCAGGTGAGTGACTCCTGAAGTCATGAAATCTGGGAGAGTTCCCGATTCAAGGGCCTGCTGAAACTGAGCAGCCATGCGCCCGTGTGAGTTACGTATCCATTTCAGCCAGTAGCTGTGCAGCCCATCCGGTCCCGGACTTTTCCAGTTCGGGGCCGAACGTACCGCACAAGCTACATCAATCGGCGTTATGGATACGGTGTTCATATCCTTGATAGGCTCACACGCGCGCACGACCGCCTCCGTCCACACTCCCTCGGAGTGACCGATGGGTACCGACCAAATATTTTGCCAAAATGAAGTCATTACGTTTTCATCAACTGGTGGGTGTCCATCGGTCACTCTTCCTCGAGATGCCTCCCAATCTCTGTAGACACTCTTCTGATTACTCTGGAAGACTCTATTCAAGCGGTACCGCTCCGATCTTATTCGGTACCGACGAATACGGTTCGCCCATGCGCAAACTTTTTGCTTCCAGTAGTCAACACGCTCGACAACACATTCCATGTAATTGTTCCTGCTGATACCGGTGTCAGCAAAGGCTCGGTCAACAAATCGCATGACACGTGGGCGCGTGTTGCCAGACTGGAAGCAAATGAGCTTCGCTATAAGGGTCCTGGCTGCATCTATGCGACTCTCGATTCTGCACTGCCACTGCGGCTTACCATCATGTCGGCGGTATGTCTGGTTCGGGATTGGAAATTTTACCTCTGCCACGCGACAGACAGCAACCGCACCGCAGTACAGAATCGAGTGGGTGTCGACAAGGTCTTCAGTCGACTCGAAATAAGGTTTTAATATGCAGTCCAGGGCCAATACTAGCGAAACATTGCGTTTACACATGGGCAACCGCGGTAAACGTGGCCGCGAGCATGGCGGGACAAACCTGAATTCTTGTATAGAGTCCTCCAGAGCACTCCTCAAACGCTCATCGTCCTGGATACTAGCACATGCCTGCACCTGAAGTTCCTCCGTTGGTGGTATAACTTGGGTGACGGTGACATTTACCACAGGTGTTGGTTGTGGTTCAGGAGGAGCAGGCAGTGCTTCGTTGCGCAATCGGTCAAGTACAGACTCATCCAACAACTTTAGTCGCTGAATGGCCCGCACCTGATCCGCTAACCGTTGCACCGTGACGTCGACAGTTGGGCACAAGACCTGAAACAGAGGCACCATTCTTGAACGGTACGCAGTGAGGTTAGTTCCTCCCTCCGTAGCCCTGTAGTACGCCCGCATGACATTTGTATTTAACTCTTGGGTCCATCTCATGCGTTGGCGCACTGCACCACTGGTAGCGGGGGCCGTAGACGAGCCACGTTGGCGCGTTGACCCCAAGCCGACCGGTGGGCGGCCCCGGCGTGCAGGTCTTCTCGTTGCACGGGGCTCCTGGTCGCTCGATGTTCCGGTGGTATTCGTCAGGGAGTCAATGCCATCCCCTGACGATAGCGACGAGTCATGACTTGATGTTGGTTGTGCGCTCGCTGTGGCAACACGCCGGCATTGTCGTACGCCGTTTCTTCTCATCATTTTTATTGGTGTTTGGAATTTTTGACATTTTCACTATTTACTGTTCACAAAGAATTGTTTCAGATACTTTTTCTTGGGCTTATATTTGAGATGTTTTCTAATGCGTGTAACCAATTCAACCGTATATTTATTGTAAAATTTTCAATTTTATTTATTTTTGTAAAATTTGACGTGACGTGACACGGCGGTTGCCATAGATTATTTAATTTATTATTATTATCGAACATCAGTACAATTTGTATCTAAGATAATATCTGATAGTAAAAAGAACAATATTGAAAAAACGTACCTATTAGAAAACTTTAACTTTAAAGGCTATTTAAGAAATACTGAATATCTTTTGATTTTTCCTTTGTTAGTCTTTGTACATAGTATCTATTTTCGGCTCTAAGATCTTTCATTCACCTTGTGTACTGTGATGTGATTATTTTTATCAAGTAGGGATGTTGTGTATGTCGATTATTGGACATTCTCGAATGCGAATATTAAATTTTGACATTCGCGAATGCGAAGGCATTGACCTTTCAAACAAAAAGTTCAAGGATTTTTACTGACATGTCAGGTTTATCTTCCAAAAGTCCAAAATTATTGTAATTTATAGGCACTACAAAATAGGTATAATATTTCACCTATCCTAGATCTACATGGAAGGTAGGGTAGGTAATTACCTTCCCCCACCAAATATTTGAAACTCCCCTCGAAAATTATCTTGACAACGTTTCTAGGGGAGATACAAGATAATCTTCGATTTTGGGCTCATTTTAAAGGGCAGTTAATGACCTTTATTTTGACTCTACATCCATACAAAATCCTTATTAACTTTTTCAAACATTCGCATAACATTCGCATGATTTTTTGCAAATGCGATTATTCGTTACATCCAGTGGCGTGCACAGACATATTGGCCAGGGTATGCAGTTGTATTTTTTACATATTTTTCAGTACCATTTTTATCTTAACACACAATTTTATTTTTACTAATGTTTTTAATATTAAAAATAAACAAATGCGTATAGAAACCCTATAAAAATGTTTTTTTTTTAATTAGGGAACCAAGATGTAAAATAGAAAACTTTTTATGCTTGCGATCCAGAAACTATTCACAATAGAACTTTATACTTTACGAATAGTTTACTTTATTATTATAGCTGAAATAATTGTTTTGTCAATGTGAGTATGAATATTTTTTCCTATACCTAATAGTGATAAAATTGAAGTAGACAAAAAATCTTGAATAGAATAGATACTGTATTTTAAATCATTATTAGTACTTAATAGTAATTAGTAATATTAGCATTATATCTATTTGAATAAAAAATCGTCATTATTTATTTTGAAAACGTTTATATCGATTTAAATTTTTCTTCAGTCTCAATAGATATCGCTAAGTACCTAATTTATTTTTAAAACCATTTATTTACGGAAAACGTCCTTGAAACGAAAAAGTGACAAAGTTTATATTTGTCGTCAATAGATGTCATTGAACGATTCGATCGATCCACTAAATCGCGGTGACGAGATGAGCACCAAAAATTATATTAATTCAAGGGACATGTAAAATTGGTTTTTGCTATTTTGTGCTAAAACCGTACTCGTAGTATGAGTACGGATATTATTTATTAAATTAACGAGTACGACTTACCTCTAATCTGAACCCTGTGTTTGTGACGCAAACGAATTTGCGCGGATCAGCTAGTTAAAGTAGTTAATATCAATTAGATCATAATTCAAAATTTACTAAACACAACAAAATTAACTATCAACTTCAATACTTCAATTCACATAGTCGAAATCTTAGCGCAAACCAAATTTACAATCAAACTACAAAAATAATAATTATTATACCTAATAGAAAGGAACGCTCAGCTCAATTACCAGATAAAAATACGAATTTTGCTATTGAAATGTAATGAAAACCACAACAAACAAATCAGAAATGTCAATACATTATAAAGAACAATATTACCTTAGTTCACCGAAATCATCACTGATTTTTTTTTTCACTATAATATTATCACTCAAACTTTAAAAATCAATATTAATTAACTTACATTCCAATATTATTGAGTTTGTCCACTTTTTGTACACTTAATCACACAAACAAACAAAAGCAACACAAAACAATCATATTTTAAACTCACTAAACACACAAAATTAACCAATAACTAAAATAAATGCAACATAACCTAAAATCTTTAAATCATAATAAACAATATGCCTAAAATCCGAATAAGTTACGCGCGAACTGTGCTCCGTCTCGTTCTTTTGCAAAATTGACAATTTCATTTCGCCGCATTAAGTGTAAGCTGTGATTATTAGCTCCTAAAAATTTGCCATACAATTCGGTTCGAATGTCAAAAGTTATGAATGGTAAAAATATTTTATCAATGAAAAGGTACCATTTTTCGGAAGCAATCCTACCTCGTGCTTCTCTCACCAGGGGCGCCACTGGGGTACTGTGTAATGACCCCGAATAACCGAAGCATGGAAAATTAGACCGTATTTCTGTGACTTTACGGTGTAAGTTTGATTGATGTGATTTTGTTTTTAGACATTTATTATTTGTTGGATGAGAATTTTCAAATGATGTGCGTCTTAGTATAACTATTATGAGTTAAGTGATGGTGTAGAAGTGGTAAAATATAATTTTGACTCTCAAAATGATGTAAATTGTAGATTTATTTATAAACATTTTTTTTATTTAATTTGACATTCGTGATATTCTGTTCACGGCTATGTTAGGGTATGCAGTGCTTCTTTGCTTGTATGGACTGCACGCCACTGGTTACATCCCTATTATCAAGTATTCGAATATTGTTACTTTCACGTCTACCAAAATTAGTTTATCGAAGTATAAAATTGTTAGAATTATAACGCGACTGTCGTGATGTCGCACTAGTTGACCTGGAACTACACGAAATAACAATTACCAAACAAGCTTTCTGCCTCTGGATCATTTAATAAAGCAGAACAGATTTTTATAAGAGATTAATTTAGTCTACTTCACTTTCGGGTTAAGTGTTAGGTCTTAATCTGTAATATGATTTATTTAATATCGGTCGTTATGTTCTTATACTTACGAATAAATATTATGGTAAACACGAAATTGTTTAGCTAAAGAAGTCGGTCAAACATAGATTAATAAAGCTCTTATAATAGTTTTATAATACAAAGTGTGACTATGTGAAACAATTGTGATGTGGGAAGAAATTAAAAAGGATATTTAAATATTTTTCATTTTCTGTCATTTCTGTCACCAGGTAATAAGTGGGGAGTGTGGACCAGTATCAGAAGTTCCTATACAAATTTGTAGAAACATCCGCCTCAAGTTTGAATGTGTTATGACTTATCATCTAAAATGCAATACATATTATAAAATAGGTATGTCTACGCGTTTTTTCTCTACTTTTCTCGTTTTGGATTCAAAAGATATTTTTTTTAAATTGATGAAGCCGAGGGATTTCCACAGTAGTGACATGCAATCACACCACAAAAGACACTTTTATTTTATTTGCTTTTAATTTTTACTTATAGGGGTACTTACTTTCCTGCTGCCATTAAAGTAACTAGCCCAACAGTAACATAACAGATACGTTTTAGTCGTCATAATCGACACTTTTGGCATACAAAGTTAAAATTTTGCGAGGTTTATATGATCATTTTAAAGCGTTTTGCTCGCAGCAACAGTCGTTATAACAGGAAAACGGAAATTACATCATACTTTGTATTGCAGTATGTTGCAACTTTCAACATTGTAATTTTAGGCATCACAGTAGTAGTAGTACCTACAGGTATTATTATTGATTACCTAATGGTTTTACTTGAAGTAAACGCCTTTTATATGAAAAAATAAATTGTAAAACATTTAGTTGTTTTTTCATCTGTAATGAATTGCTACGACACTTGGAGCACATGAATAGTAGATCAAAGGGATGCTCATGTGGAGTTCTTACTTGCAATTGAGCGCTCGTTTCCGCACGACCACCGACTAGTGTTTTTTTTTTTTTTTTTTTTTTTTTTTTTAGTTGGAGGAAATCACCGGATCCCCGCCCGCCCCGCGGGCGGGGTATGTGGGAGTTGAACCGCACTAAAACCTCCAACCGCTCACACTCAGCGTCCGAACCCCGGTTGAGGCCAGAACCCAGCACGGGGTTTGGAGGGACGGGGCGACGCGTTACGCCATCGGCATGCTTTCCCATCGCTCCGTCCCCGGACGCCGAACCGGTAGCCGCCGGCGAATACGGCCACCGGCTCTCTCGGTCGGCGGGCTCTCCGAAGCCCACCAAGATGGGACCGCGTGTCACCCTCCCGCGGAATACCCCGCTGGGTCAGAACCAGCGTGGGTCGGGGAGCGCGGTCTACCATCCCCCGGATGCTCTAGCGCTAAGGGCGTGTTGAGCGAGACACGGCACCTTCTTGGGTCCCCGCTCGCACTCGCATGCGTTGGGGACCCGAAACTCTTAGGGGGCCAGAATCCGGGCGAGATCCCGGTTCCGGCCCCCTGCTCGACGGCGGCGGGTTGGCAAATTGAGAGCGGCGTACAGCCTCTCTCTCTCAGCCCCCGCCACCTGCTTCTGCGAGATGGTGGACTCGCAGAAGTCGAGCATCGCCTTCCAAGACTCGTCGCTCTCGAGCATCGACGCCGCGACGCTCGGGAGCGACAAGTCCGGACCTATTTGTTGGACCAGGACACAACGCTGCCTCTCCCATGCGGGGCAGCGCGCGAGCGTATGCTCCGCCGTGTCCTGGTCACATCCCACGCAATGGTGGCACCTCGCCGTCGGCTCGGCCTTGATCCGGTGCAGATACCGACCGAAGCACCCGTGCCCGGTCAGCATCTGCACCATCCAGAAGGTGAGGCGTCCTCTGCCACGACCCACCCAATCATCTAGGATCGGGCGGATCGCCTCGACGGTCCGTAGACCCCATGTGGGGTTAGCGAGACGTCGTTTCCACGCTTCTACTACGGACCGCCGAGATTGGACCTTCCTGTCGCGAACCGCTTCCCGCAGGGGACGTATCACGCCCCGGGCGCGGAGGTCGCATCGCCAGCGATAATCGCCAGCTAGCGCCTCCGCCTCCAGCTCCCAGGGCGGCGTCCCCGCCAGCACGCACGCCGCCTCAAAGGCGACGGTGCGGTAACCGCGGATGGCCCTAATAGCAACGATGCGCTGTGGCCGACGCAGGAATCGGGCGATGGTTAATCGCACCCGTGCGTCGGCCCAGACGGGCGCACCGTATAGGGCCATCGATCGCACCACCCCCGCATAGAGGCGGCGCACGGCGTGGCTGGGCCCCCCGACATTCGGGAGCAACCGACCGAGTTGGCCGGCCGTCCTCATCAATCGGGGGACCAGGTTCGCGAAATGTGCCTGGAAGGTCCAACGGCTATCCAACACGAGGCCGAGGTACTTCAGCTGCACCCCGACCTCAATCTGGACGCCTCCAACCATTATCTGGGCGTCGACCGGCGGCACAGCCCCAGCCCCGTGGAACCACAGGGCCTGGGATTTGTGCAGCGCCACGTCGAGGCCCAGCCTCCTTATTCTGCCGACGACGAGGGCCACCCCCGCTGTGGCAAGACGGGCAGACTCTCGGAAGTCATCCCCCCGGGCCACGACCAAAGTGTCGTCCGCGTAGCAAATAACGCTAAGGCCCGGGAGGAGGGCGCCCCTCAGCACCCAGTCGTACCCGATATTCCACAATAGAGGTCCAAGAACGGACCCCTGCGGAACACCGCGCACGACCTGGAACCGGTGCAAGGTCCCACCGTACCCGGTACACATGACCGACCTGGCCTCCAGGTAGGAGCCGATCAGCCGGCGGAGATAGAGGGGCACTCCATGCCTCTCCAGTGCCCCCCCAATCACGGACCAGGGCAGGGTGTTGAAGGCGTTGGCGATGTCGAGCGACACCGCCAAGGCCACCCCACCCTGGGAGACGGCCTCCTCCGAGAGGGCCCGGACACGTAGAATTGCGTCTACGGTCGAACGACCCTCCCGGAAGCCGTACTGCTCCGCCGACAGATCGGGTCCAACCCCGACCAGGTGCTGAACGATGCGGGCGGCCAGAACGCGTTCCAGCAATTTGCCCACCTCGTCCAGCAGCACGATGGGACGGTAACCGGCGGCTGAGTCCGCCGGGTACCGTCCCATCGAAACCGTTTATATCGATTTAAATTTTTCTTCAGTCTCAATAGATATCGCTAAGTACCTAATTTATTTTTAAAACCATTTATTTACGGAAAACGTCCTTGAAACGAAAAAGTGACAAAGTTTATATTTGTCGTTGTTCCGTACTGGAACAGATATCGTCTTCACAAGTTTTAACTCTTAATTAAATTTTCTTGCTTTATTTCTTGTGTCGTGATACTGAGCTGCAATACTGCACACACACACAGGATATACTTTTATCGGAGTATGATTTCCCTGAGTTGTTGACAAACCTTTCGTTCCGGTAACCCGTGGCCGAATACGTCGCACGCCCATTGGCTGCCGCGAACACCAACAGAATAGACTTCATGTTTGAACGCGCGAGCAACAGCTGATTTTGCTACCGTTGTAATAAGATCCGACGCGAAAGTTCACACGACTCCTGTTAGTGCATAAACTACACATCCAAGACTTCACCAGCGACCTGTGGATTGTGTGATTTATTCCAAGGAATTTGTGAGGGCTTCACCAACGACGGCGACCACAGCTTCGCATCGCGGACGGGCCGGCCGACAAAAGGTAAGTCTCAGCTCCAAGGAATATCATACATAATTTTTTGTTCCGTTCGAGACGGATTATATCTTGTATTGTGTAGTAATTGCAAAATCTTAGCTCAGTATTACGTACTAGTTAATTTTTGTCGAATCATTCGCGTCATTTCGACCGACATCTTTGTTTCGCAAAATGTCGGAAGAAAACTTAACATCGTTTCAATATTGTGAATACGATATATTCCAACGAGATCTCATCATCGATGAACTCAAACGAATTCTACAGTTCGCAACTACTGACGAACCACAGTTTTGTTCGCGAACTAAAGACCTAACGTGTCATCAACGTAAATTTTACAAACTGCAATCGAAAATAGAAAAAACATTAATCAAATACAGATGCTTTAACAAGGACGAACAAATCATAATTAGAAACAACTTTAACGAATTGTTTTATTCAATACAGTCCCACATAATTAGTATCAAGGATAGGAATGACAAACATCGAAATATCTTTTACAAAAATCAAAATAATGATATGTCAAACATTTTACCAGCATTATCAACATTTAATTTGAACGTTAATACTACGAATTTGTCATCCTTCTCAAATAATCATAATGTAAATTCCGTTAGCCAACATTCAATAAATGCGGGTACATCAAGATACACGACTTCGCTCGAACAAAATCGTACGCCCGTTCCGAAGTACTTGCGAAACACGTTCTCGGCCAGTGTCGTCAATACAAAGCAAACGCGACCTTATGTCAATAACGGTAAAAACAATGATTGCTTGTGTTGTGATGAACAACACACATTATCTAAGTGTGTAACATTTTTAAATCTTTCACCTCATGAAAGACATTCATTCATTAAACATAAAGGAATTTGTTATAATTGTTTGCAATCGGGACGTAACGTAAATAAATGTAAGTCGAATTGTGTTTGCCGGACTTGTCAAAAACAACATTATAGTTTAATGCATTTAAATACACAAGCTTGTGTTGTTACTAGTAAACTAGCCAATATTGCGGTTTCTCCTACGGAGGTTGAGACAAACTCAATGAAATTAATTTTAGATGAATCAAATGACGTCATTATTGCAGTTCACAAAATAAGTACACATTATTTAAATCCAATCCAACTTTCGTTTCGCTCGTTTGACAACGACATATTGTTTTTAAATGTTAAGAACTCGGAGTCGTCCCCTGCTAAGCGGAATTACGTTCCCGACGACGTATTATGTGATTCCTTTCTCCGAAAGACGCATAATGCAATTGATGCAGGGCGACACGACGTTGTGTCTTATTCATTTAATAATCATCAATGTATTTCACAAACCGGTTTGGTAGCATCAGTTTCTAATGGTGAGCGGCCGGTGGTTCCTTTCGTCACTCATATGACTAATACTGGTGTACCGAGCCTCGGTTTACACCGTGATCCAAGTTGGACCTGGTACAAGCTGCTACTATTTTTACCACACATTTTATTCTCACGCACCATTTTTTACAAACGTCTTTCAACTTCATTGCTTAATAAAAATAAAATTCGAAATAAGTTCGTTAGTCAATTAATTTTTAATTTTTTTTGTAATTCATATTTCAATTTCGTAATGTATAAATTATTCCAAAAAAACGTTTTGGGATCTCAAGGTCTCGTGATCGCTATTCACGCATTTGAACGGCAAACATTGTTACGGTGCGTGTCGAGTGCCTTCTCCACTCCAGTGGAAGCTCGCGCACATTCTCAAATATTATCCTAGCCCTAACCATGTGATTTAGGGTGTAGTTTTCTTTCATTTCCATTTTTTTATGTTTGTTTTTTATTGGAACGAAGTTCCTCATTTTTTTTTTGTTCGTCTAAAATACGTTTTTTCTATAATTTTGTTTTGCTGCATGCTTAGATGTATGCGAAAGGCTGCGTACGTCTTTACATTTTTAGTATTTTTTATTTTTTTAAATTTTGGTTCGTAGATATTGGAATTCGTCTGAGTTCATTGTTAAAGACACCTACGGATCTTTAAGGTGAGCGGTATGTTCCGTACTGGAACAGATATCGTCTTCACAAGTTTTAACTCTTAATTAAATTTTCTTGCTTTATTTCTTGTGTCGTGATACTGAGCTGCAATACTGCACACACACACAGGATATACTTTTATCGGAGTATGATTTCCCTGAGTTGTTGACAAACCTTTCGTTCCGGTAACCCGTGGCCGAATACGTCGCACGCCCATTGGCTGCCGCGAACACCAACAGAATAGACTTCATGTTTGAACGCGCGAGCAACAGCTGATTTTGCTACCGTTGTAATAAGATCCGACGCGAAAGTTCACACGACTCCTGTTAGTGCATAAACTACACATCCAAGACTTCACCAGCGACCTGTGGATTGTGTGATTTATTCCAAGGAATTTGTGAGGGCTTCACCAACGACGGCGACCACAGCTTCGCATCGCGGACGGGCCGGCCGACAAAAGGTAAGTCTCAGCTCCAAGGAATATCATACAGTCGTCAATAGATGTCATTGAACGATTCGATCGATCCACTAAATCGCGGTGACGAGATGAGCACCAAAAATTATATTAATTCAAGGGACATGTAAAATTGGTTTTTGCTATTTTGTGCTAAAACCGTACTCGTAGTATGAGTACGGATATTATTTATTAAATTAACGAGTACGACTTACCTCTAATCTGAACCCTGTGTTTGTGACGCAAACGAATTTGCGCGGATCAGCTAGTTAAAGTAGTTAATATCAATTAGATCATAATTCAAAATTTACTAAACACAACAAAATTAACTATCAACTTCAATACTTCAATTCACATAGTCGAAATCTTAGCGCAAACCAAATTTACAATCAAACTACAAAAATAATAATTATTATACCTAATAGAAAGGAACGCTCAGCTCAATTACCAGATAAAAATACGAATTTTGCTATTGAAATGTAATGAAAACCACAACAAACAAATCAGAAATGTCAATACATTATAAAGAACAATATTACCTTAGTTCACCGAAATCATCACTGATTTTTTTTTTCACTATAATATTATCACTCAAACTTTAAAAATCAATATTAATTAACTTACATTCCAATATTATTGAGTTTGTCCACTTTTTGTACACTTAATCACACAAACAAACAAAAGCAACACAAAACAATCATATTTTAAACTCACTAAACACACAAAATTAACCAATAACTAAAATAAATGCAACATAACCTAAAATCTTTAAATCATAATAAACAATATGCCTAAAATCCGAATAAGTTACGCGCGAACTGTGCTCCGTCTCGTTCTTTTGCAAAATTGACAATTTCATTTCGCCGCATTAAGTGTAAGCTGTGATTATTAGCTCCTAAAAATTTGCCATACAATTCGGTTCGAATGTCAAAAGTTATGAATGGTAAAAATATTTTATCAATGAAAAGGTACCATTTTTCGGAAGCAATCCTACCTCGTGCTTCTCTCACCAGGGGCGCCACTGGGGTACTGTGTAATGACCCCGAATAACCGAAGCATGGAAAATTAGACCGTATTTCTGTGACTTTACGGTGTAAGTTTGATTGATGTGATTTTGTTTTTAGACATTTATTATTTGTTGGATGAGAATTTTCAAATGATGTGCGTCTTAGTATAACTATTATGAGTTAAGTGATGGTGTAGAAGTGGTAAAATATAATTTTGACTCTCAAAATGATGTAAATTGTAGATTTATTTATAAACATTTTTTTTATTTAATTTGACATTCGTGATATTCTGTTCACGGCTATGTTAGGGTATGCAGTGCTTCTTTGCTTGTATGGACTGCACGCCACTGGTTACATCCCTATTATCAAGTATTCGAATATTGTTACTTTCACGTCTACCAAAATTAGTTTATCGAAGTATAAAATTGTTAGAATTATAACGCGACTGTCGTGATGTCGCACTAGTTGACCTGGAACTACACGAAATAACAATTACCAAACAAGCTTTCTGCCTCTGGATCATTTAATAAAGCAGAACAGATTTTTATAAGAGATTAATTTAGTCTACTTCACTTTCGGGTTAAGTGTTAGGTCTTAATCTGTAATATGATTTATTTAATATCGGTCGTTATGTTCTTATACTTACGAATAAATATTATGGTAAACACGAAATTGTTTAGCTAAAGAAGTCGGTCAAACATAGATTAATAAAGCTCTTATAATAGTTTTATAATACAAAGTGTGACTATGTGAAACAATTGTGATGTGGGAAGAAATTAAAAAGGATATTTAAATATTTTTCATTTTCTGTCATTTCTGTCACCAGGTAATAAGTGGGGAGTGTGGACCAGTATCAGAAGTTCCTATACAAATTTGTAGAAACATCCGCCTCAAGTTTGAATGTGTTATGACTTATCATCTAAAATGCAATACATATTATAAAATAGGTATGTCTACGCGTTTTTTCTCTACTTTTCTCGTTTTGGATTCAAAAGATATTTTTTTTAAATTGATGAAGCCGAGGGATTTCCACAGTAGTGACATGCAATCACACCACAAAAGACACTTTTATTTTATTTGCTTTTAATTTTTACTTATAGGGGTACTTACTTTCCTGCTGCCATTAAAGTAACTAGCCCAACAGTAACATAACAGATACGTTTTAGTCGTCATAATCGACACTTTTAGCATACAAAGTTAAAATTTTGCGAGGTTTATATGATCATTTTAAAGCGTTTTGCTCGCAGCAACAGTCGTTATAACAGGAAAACGGAAATTACATCATACTTTGTATTGCAGTATGTTGCAACTTTCAACATTGTAATTTTAGGCATCACAGTAGTAGTAGTACCTACAGGTATTATTATTGATTACCTAATGGTTTTACTTGAAGTAAACGCCTTTTATATGAAAAAATAAATTGTAAAACATTTAGTTGTTTTTTCATCTGTAATGAATTGCTACGACACTTGGAGCACATGAATAGTAGATCAAAGGGATGCTCATGTGGAGTTCTTACTTGCAATTGAGCGCTCGTTTCCGCACGACCACCGACTAGTGTTTTTTTTTTTTTTTTTTTTTTTTTTTTTTAGTTGGAGGAAATCACCGGATCCCCGCCCGCCCCGCGGGCGGGGTATGTGGGAGTTGAACCGCACTAAAACCTCCAACCGCTCACACTCAGCGTCCGAACCCCGGTTGAGGCCAGAACCCAGCACGGGGTTTGGAGGGACGGGGCGACGCGTTACGCCATCGGCATGCTTTCCCATCGCTCCGTCCCCGGACGCCGAACCGGTAGCCGCCGGCGAATACGGCCACCGGCTCTCTCGGTCGGCGGGCTCTCCGAAGCCCACCAAGATGGGACCGCGTGTCACCCTCCCGCGGAATACCCCGCTGGGTCAGAACCAGCGTGGGTCGGGGAGCGCGGTCTACCATCCCCCGGATGCTCTAGCGCTAAGGGCGTGTTGAGCGAGACACGGCACCTTCTTGGGTCCCCGCTCGCACTCGCATGCGTTGGGGACCCGAAACTCTTAGGGGGCCAGAATCCGGGCGAGATCCCGGTTCCGGCCCCCTGCTCGACGGCGGCGGGTTGGCAAATTGAGAGCGGCGTACAGCCTCTCTCTCTCAGCCCCCGCCACCTGCTTCTGCGAGATGGTGGACTCGCAGAAGTCGAGCATCGCCTTCCAAGACTCGTCGCTCTCGAGCATCGACGCCGCGACGCTCGGGAGCGACAAGTCCGGACCTATTTGTTGGACCAGGACACAACGCTGCCTCTCCCATGCGGGGCAGCGCGCGAGCGTATGCTCCGCCGTGTCCTGGTCACATCCCACGCAATGGTGGCACCTCGCCGTCGGCTCGGCCTTGATCCGGTGCAGATACCGACCGAAGCACCCGTGCCCGGTCAGCATCTGCACCATCCAGAAGGTGAGGCGTCCTCTGCCACGACCCACCCAATCATCTAGGATCGGGCGGATCGCCTCGACGGTCCGTAGACCCCATGTGGGGTTAGCGAGACGTCGTTTCCACGCTTCTACTACGGACCGCCGAGATTGGACCTTCCTGTCGCGAACCGCTTCCCGCAGGGGACGTATCACGCCCCGGGCGCGGAGGTCGCATCGCCAGCGATAATCGCCAGCTAGCGCCTCCGCCTCCAGCTCCCAGGGCGGCGTCCCCGCCAGCACGCACGCCGCCTCAAAGGCGACGGTGCGGTAACCGCGGATGGCCCTAATAGCAACGATGCGCTGTGGCCGACGCAGGAATCGGGCGATGGTTAATCGCACCCGTGCGTCGGCCCAGACGGGCGCACCGTATAGGGCCATCGATCGCACCACCCCCGCATAGAGGCGGCGCACGGCGTGGCTGGGCCCCCCGACATTCGGGAGCAACCGACCGAGTTGGCCGGCCGTCCTCATCAATCGGGGGACCAGGTTCGCGAAATGTGCCTGGAAGGTCCAACGGCTATCCAACACGAGGCCGAGGTACTTCAGCTGCACCCCGACCTCAATCTGGACGCCTCCAACCATTATCTGGGCGTCGACCGGCGGCACAGCCCCAGCCCCGTGGAACCACAGGGCCTGGGATTTGTGCAGCGCCACGTCGAGGCCCAGCCTCCTTATTCTGCCGACGACGAGGGCCACCCCCGCTGTGGCAAGACGGGCAGACTCTCGGAAGTCATCCCCCCGGGCCACGACCAAAGTGTCGTCCGCGTAGCAAATAACGCTAAGGCCCGGGAGGAGGGCGCCCCTCAGCACCCAGTCGTACCCGATATTCCACAATAGAGGTCCAAGAACGGACCCCTGCGGAACACCGCGCACGACCTGGAACCGGTGCAAGGTCCCACCGTACCCGGTACACATGACCGACCTGGCCTCCAGGTAGGAGCCGATCAGCCGGCGGAGATAGAGGGGCACTCCATGCCTCTCCAGTGCCCCCCCAATCACGGACCAGGGCAGGGTGTTGAAGGCGTTGGCGATGTCGAGCGACACCGCCAAGGCCACCCCACCCTGGGAGACGGCCTCCTCCGAGAGGGCCCGGACACGTAGAATTGCGTCTACGGTCGAACGACCCTCCCGGAAGCCGTACTGCTCCGCCGACAGATCGGGTCCAACCCCGACCAGGTGCTGAACGATGCGGGCGGCCAGAACGCGTTCCAGCAATTTGCCCACCTCGTCCAGCAGCACGATGGGACGGTAACCGGCGGCTGAGTCCGCCGGGTACCGTCCCATCGAAACCGTTTATATCGATTTAAATTTTTCTTCAGTCTCAATAGATATCGCTAAGTACCTAATTTATTTTTAAAACCATTTATTTACGGAAAACGTCCTTGAAACGAAAAAGTGACAAAGTTTATATTTGTCGTCAATAGATGTCATTGAACGATTCGATCGATCCACTAAATCGCGGTGACGAGATGAGCACCAAAAATTATATTAATTCAAGGGACATGTAAAATTGGTTTTTGCTATTTTGTGCTAAAACCGTACTCGTAGTATGAGTACGGATATTATTTATTAAATTAACGAGTACGACTTACCTCTAATCTGAACCCTGTGTTTGTGACGCAAACGAATTTGCGCGGATCAGCTAGTTAAAGTAGTTAATATCAATTAGATCATAATTCAAAATTTACTAAACACAACAAAATTAACTATCAACTTCAATACTTCAATTCACATAGTCGAAATCTTAGCGCAAACCAAATTTACAATCAAACTACAAAAATAATAATTATTATACCTAATAGAAAGGAACGCTCAGCTCAATTACCAGATAAAAATACGAATTTTGCTATTGAAATGTAATGAAAACCACAACAAACAAATCAGAAATGTCAATACATTATAAAGAACAATATTACCTTAGTTCACCGAAATCATCACTGATTTTTTTTTTCACTATAATATTATCACTCAAACTTTAAAAATCAATATTAATTAACTTACATTCCAATATTATTGAGTTTGTCCACTTTTTGTACACTTAATCACACAAACAAACAAAAGCAACACAAAACAATCATATTTTAAACTCACTAAACACACAAAATTAACCAATAACTAAAATAAATGCAACATAACCTAAAATCTTTAAATCATAATAAACAATATGCCTAAAATCCGAATAAGTTACGCGCGAACTGTGCTCCGTCTCGTTCTTTTGCAAAATTGACAATTTCATTTCGCCGCATTAAGTGTAAGCTGTGATTATTAGCTCCTAAAAATTTGCCATACAATTCGGTTCGAATGTCAAAAGTTATGAATGGTAAAAATATTTTATCAATGAAAAGGTACCATTTTTCGGAAGCAATCCTACCTCGTGCTTCTCTCACCAGGGGCGCCACTGGGGTACTGTGTAATGACCCCGAATAACCGAAGCATGGAAAATTAGACCGTATTTCTGTGACTTTACGGTGTAAGTTTGATTGATGTGATTTTGTTTTTAGACATTTATTATTTGTTGGATGAGAATTTTCAAATGATGTGCGTCTTAGTATAACTATTATGAGTTAAGTGATGGTGTAGAAGTGGTAAAATATAATTTTGACTCTCAAAATGATGTAAATTGTAGATTTATTTATAAACATTTTTTTTATTTAATTTGACATTCGTGATATTCTGTTCACGGCTATGTTAGGGTATGCAGTGCTTCTTTGCTTGTATGGACTGCACGCCACTGGTTACATCCCTATTATCAAGTATTCGAATATTGTTACTTTCACGTCTACCAAAATTAGTTTATCGAAGTATAAAATTGTTAGAATTATAACGCGACTGTCGTGATGTCGCACTAGTTGACCTGGAACTACACGAAATAACAATTACCAAACAAGCTTTCTGCCTCTGGATCATTTAATAAAGCAGAACAGATTTTTATAAGAGATTAATTTAGTCTACTTCACTTTCGGGTTAAGTGTTAGGTCTTAATCTGTAATATGATTTATTTAATATCGGTCGTTATGTTCTTATACTTACGAATAAATATTATGGTAAACACGAAATTGTTTAGCTAAAGAAGTCGGTCAAACATAGATTAATAAAGCTCTTATAATAGTTTTATAATACAAAGTGTGACTATGTGAAACAATTGTGATGTGGGAAGAAATTAAAAAGGATATTTAAATATTTTTCATTTTCTGTCATTTCTGTCACCAGGTAATAAGTGGGGAGTGTGGACCAGTATCAGAAGTTCCTATACAAATTTGTAGAAACATCCGCCTCAAGTTTGAATGTGTTATGACTTATCATCTAAAATGCAATACATATTATAAAATAGGTATGTCTACGCGTTTTTTCTCTACTTTTCTCGTTTTGGATTCAAAAGATATTTTTTTTAAATTGATGAAGCCGAGGGATTTCCACAGTAGTGACATGCAATCACACCACAAAAGACACTTTTATTTTATTTGCTTTTAATTTTTACTTATAGGGGTACTTACTTTCCTGCTGCCATTAAAGTAACTAGCCCAACAGTAACATAACAGATACGTTTTAGTCGTCATAATCGACACTTTTGGCATACAAAGTTAAAATTTTGCGAGGTTTATATGATCATTTTAAAGCGTTTTGCTCGCAGCAACAGTCGTTATAACAGGAAAACGGAAATTACATCATACTTTGTATTGCAGTATGTTGCAACTTTCAACATTGTAATTTTAGGCATCACAGTAGTAGTAGTACCTACAGGTATTATTATTGATTACCTAATGGTTTTACTTGAAGTAAACGCCTTTTATATGAAAAAATAAATTGTAAAACATTTAGTTGTTTTTTCATCTGTAATGAATTGCTACGACACTTGGAGCACATGAATAGTAGATCAAAGGGATGCTCATGTGGAGTTCTTACTTGCAATTGAGCGCTCGTTTCCGCACGACCACCGACTAGTGTTTTTTTTTTTTTTTTTTTTTTTTTTTTTTAGTTGGAGGAAATCACCGGATCCCCGCCCGCCCCGCGGGCGGGGTATGTGGGAGTTGAACCGCACTAAAACCTCCAACCGCTCACACTCAGCGTCCGAACCCCGGTTGAGGCCAGAACCCAGCACGGGGTTTGGAGGGACGGGGCGACGCGTTACGCCATCGGCATGCTTTCCCATCGCTCCGTCCCCGGACGCCGAACCGGTAGCCGCCGGCGAATACGGCCACCGGCTCTCTCGGTCGGCGGGCTCTCCGAAGCCCACCAAGATGGGACCGCGTGTCACCCTCCCGCGGAATACCCCGCTGGGTCAGAACCAGCGTGGGTCGGGGAGCGCGGTCTACCATCCCCCGGATGCTCTAGCGCTAAGGGCGTGTTGAGCGAGACACGGCACCTTCTTGGGTCCCCGCTCGCACTCGCATGCGTTGGGGACCCGAAACTCTTAGGGGGCCAGAATCCGGGCGAGATCCCGGTTCCGGCCCCCTGCTCGACGGCGGCGGGTTGGCAAATTGAGAGCGGCGTACAGCCTCTCTCTCTCAGCCCCCGCCACCTGCTTCTGCGAGATGGTGGACTCGCAGAAGTCGAGCATCGCCTTCCAAGACTCGTCGCTCTCGAGCATCGACGCCGCGACGCTCGGGAGCGACAAGTCCGGACCTATTTGTTGGACCAGGACACAACGCTGCCTCTCCCATGCGGGGCAGCGCGCGAGCGTATGCTCCGCCGTGTCCTGGTCACATCCCACGCAATGGTGGCACCTCGCCGTCGGCTCGGCCTTGATCCGGTGCAGATACCGACCGAAGCACCCGTGCCCGGTCAGCATCTGCACCATCCAGAAGGTGAGGCGTCCTCTGCCACGACCCACCCAATCATCTAGGATCGGGCGGATCGCCTCGACGGTCCGTAGACCCCATGTGGGGTTAGCGAGACGTCGTTTCCACGCTTCTACTACGGACCGCCGAGATTGGACCTTCCTGTCGCGAACCGCTTCCCGCAGGGGACGTATCACGCCCCGGGCGCGGAGGTCGCATCGCCAGCGATAATCGCCAGCTAGCGCCTCCGCCTCCAGCTCCCAGGGCGGCGTCCCCGCCAGCACGCACGCCGCCTCAAAGGCGACGGTGCGGTAACCGCGGATGGCCCTAATAGCAACGATGCGCTGTGGCCGACGCAGGAATCGGGCGATGGTTAATCGCACCCGTGCGTCGGCCCAGACGGGCGCACCGTATAGGGCCATCGATCGCACCACCCCCGCATAGAGGCGGCGCACGGCGTGGCTGGGCCCCCCGACATTCGGGAGCAACCGACCGAGTTGGCCGGCCGTCCTCATCAATCGGGGGACCAGGTTCGCGAAATGTGCCTGGAAGGTCCAACGGCTATCCAACACGAGGCCGAGGTACTTCAGCTGCACCCCGACCTCAATCTGGACGCCTCCAACCATTATCTGGGCGTCGACCGGCGGCACAGCCCCAGCCCCGTGGAACCACAGGGCCTGGGATTTGTGCAGCGCCACGTCGAGGCCCAGCCTCCTTATTCTGCCGACGACGAGGGCCACCCCCGCTGTGGCAAGACGGGCAGACTCTCGGAAGTCATCCCCCCGGGCCACGACCAAAGTGTCGTCCGCGTAGCAAATAACGCTAAGGCCCGGGAGGAGGGCGCCCCTCAGCACCCAGTCGTACCCGATATTCCACAATAGAGGTCCAAGAACGGACCCCTGCGGAACACCGCGCACGACCTGGAACCGGTGCAAGGTCCCACCGTACCCGGTACACATGACCGACCTGGCCTCCAGGTAGGAGCCGATCAGCCGGCGGAGATAGAGGGGCACTCCATGCCTCTCCAGTGCCCCCCCAATCACGGACCAGGGCAGGGTGTTGAAGGCGTTGGCGATGTCGAGCGACACCGCCAAGGCCACCCCACCCTGGGAGACGGCCTCCTCCGAGAGGGCCCGGACACGTAGAATTGCGTCTACGGTCGAACGACCCTCCCGGAAGCCGTACTGCTCCGCCGACAGATCGGGTCCAACCCCGACCAGGTGCTGAACGATGCGGGCGGCCAGAACGCGTTCCAGCAATTTGCCCACCTCGTCCAGCAGCACGATGGGACGGTAACCGGCGGCTGAGTCCGCCGGGCGCCCCTCTTTCCGCAAGAGGACCAGTCCGCCCGTCCTCCAGAGCGAGGGAAACCGTCCCGACTCCAGGCAGGAATTAAATAGCCTGAGGAGTCGGTCCCCTAGGGCATTGATGGCCAAGGCCAGGACCCGGCCGTGGATGCCGTCCGGGCCGGGGGCCGTGTCCTTCGCACTCATCCGTGCCACGGCCACATGGAGCTCATCTCTGGTGATATGAGGCACCTCAGCAGTGGCTTCACCGCCGGTGTTATCCGGCGGCTCATCCATAGCAGGCGGCGTAAATCCGGCCTGCTCCTGCGGGAACAACGTCGAGACGATGTCCCGCAGCTGCTGAGGCTGGAGACGCTCGGTCGTGGGAGGCGCCCACGGGCGCACCTTATCGCGCACCGTTTTATACGGGCGCCCCCACGGGTCGTCATCGAGCGTCCCCAAGAGAGTCTCCATGTACCCTTCCTTGGCCAGCTTGATGGCCAGCCGCATGGCGCTCCTCGCTTCCGCGTATTCGCCATGCAGCCGATCCTCCTCCTCCGCGAACGCGACGGGATCGTCGCGACGCGCGAGGATGCGGCGGCGATGTCGGGCGCACCGGCGCCTCGCCCGGACGCATACAGCACGAAGCTGCGCTATCTCGGGCGACCACCAGTACGCCGACTTACTCGGAGGCCGAGGGCCGACCCGAGGCATCGATGCATCGCTAATGCGATGCATCGCGTCCCGCAGCCACTGCGCCTCGACCTCCACATCCACGGGATGTGGACGCATGGGCGTCCACGCCGCCACAGTGGAGGCTTCCATCAAGCGCTCCTTGTCCAGGAGCTTCAATGCCCACCTGGGGAATGACCGAGGTGCAGTTCCCTGGGCGACCGCGGTTGGCGTGGAGGCGGACAGATCAAACCGAATGTACCGGTGATCTGATAAGGACTCCGCCTCCACCAGCACTTCCCAACCGCGGATGCGTTGTGCGATGGCAGAGCTCGCGAACGTCACGTCCACGATGGACTCGCCCTGCCACCGCACGCAAGTCGCGACCGAACCTCTGTTCATGATACAGAGTCCGGCCGCGACCGCCCACTCTTCCAATAGCCTACCCCGAGCGTCTGAGCGGGGGGAACCCCAAGCGACACATTTCGCGTTGAGGTCCCCCGCAAGTATCACTGGACGGGGGGCGGAGCGCTGAGTGATCGCTCCGATCCCGTCCAGGAACTGCTCAAACTCGTGAGTAGGCCGATTTGGAGAGAAGTACACCCCGATCACGACGGTATCTTCTATCTTCACCGCGACGAACCCGGGTCCCCTGGCCACCATTTCCAGGGGGGGATCGCCGCGGTCCTCCTAATGTGTATGGCCGCCAAGCCGCACTCATCCCCGAACCAGCAGTCGTCCGCTGGGGGGACAAAATACGGCTCGGCGACCACAGCCACGTCAATGGACCACTCCGCCATGCTCTGGACTAACATATCCTGAGCCCTGACGGAGTGGTTCAGATTACTTTGGAGGAAGCGACGGGTGCAGTCCATTAAGGTTGGACCACATCCATCGCTCCCTCCCCTCCTCCATCGCCCCCGCCTTCGGGCGCACTAGGCGCCACGGCGGGGTCCGAAACGTCGGCCGGTACTCCCCCGGCCGACTTCCTCTGTTGGCGCCGCTTTGTCTTGCGGCGCCTGTTCCGTTCGGTGTTGACACCGGACGGGGAGCAAGCTTTGCCTCCCGCCCGGTGATCAGACCTGCGTCCGGTCGCCGCGCACAGCGCGCAGTGCGGCGCGGCCAAGCACGTGGCCGCCTTATGTCCGGTTTGACCGCAGCGGAAACATAAGCCGCTGCGGTCCACTGTGCTGGTGCACCTGGCGACGCTGTGCCCCGTGCCGAAGCACTTGAGGCATCGCCAGGCGCGCAACTCGGCCATTTTGACCGGCCTGTGCACCTTCACATCCTCTTCCGGCCACACCACCCGGAGGCCCGACGCCAGACGGTCCGCGATGCCGACGCTGTCGGCACCGGCGGGACACTCCAACAATCGGGCCCCATTGGCCGTGTGCCGGATACGGAGGCCATCCTCCGCCCCTATCTCCGCCAAGTCGACGGCAGCGCGCGCCTTCGCCATGACGTCGGGGTACGTCAGCCCCTTCGCCTGGCCGGCCGGCAGCAGTGTGACTACCACTGCTGCCCGCCTCGGCGCGCGCTGCTTCTTTTTGGCCTTCTTCGCCTTTTTCTTTTGTTTGCCGGCGGCGGGCGCTCGACCCTCTTGGGGAGCAGCCGCAACCGCCGGAGTCGCGTTTCTGTTTTGGGCAGTCGGCACTCTCGTGGCCGCTGCCCTCGTGTCAGTCTGTGTTGGTGGTTGGGCTGGGGTAGTTACCCTGGCCCGTTTGGCGCCCTTCTTTACCACCTCAGTCCAGCCCTCATCCATATTGGATGGGGCCGGAGGAAGCGGGCGAGGCTGTGGGGGAGGCGTAGCCGTTTTAGCACCGCCACCCCCGTTCCTTTTCTTGTTTCGGGTCGGACCGGCTGGTCCTGGACCCGGACGCGCGTCTGGTGAGGCGAGAGCGACGGGACGCGGCGCAGGTGCTGCTGCACCGCGCAGGGCCGCAAGCTCGGCCCTGAGCTCGGCAATCTGCTTGCCGAACTCCGCCGTCAACTCTCGCCTGATGCGAGCAGCCATCTCATCCGGGGATTCGATGGTCTGCTGCACCCTAGTACGCGGTGACGCGAGACGTTTCTCCTTCTTGTTCCGTCCAGGCAGCCACTCGCCGTCGGTCTCCCCAGCCCGCGTCGGCGCCTTGGCAGACGACGGAGGAGGAGGAGGAGGAGGCGACGGTGTAGGCTGCGTCTTCCGCGGGGCACGCGCTACCACTTCGCGCTCAATCTCAGCCCGTTCAAAGGTAATTAGCCTTTCTTTGAGGAAAGCCACCTCGGCCTTCGACCTCTCCAACCCCGAGCGCAACTCCGCGTCGCGACTGATGGCCGCAGAGACGACTGGCATAATTTTGGCAGTGTCTTGGGCCATCCGTCGCATGACCTTTGCGTAGGTTGCTTGCCCGGTGACACTACACCTGGACGAGGCGTTGCTGGCTCGCCGTCTTATGGCCTCAAGAATGACGACGGGGCTCTCGGAGAGCTCCCCGTCGGACGTCCTGGCCGAGGCGAACGACGTGACCGAACGCGTCGGCGAGGCCACAGCAGGCGACTTGGGCCTCTTCTTTTTATCTTTCTTCCGCGTCGGGGCGGGCATCGCTGTGGCATCTGCAGCGGTCTCCGATACTCCGGTGGTTTTAGTGGCCGTTCGCCGGGTGAGCCTCGCCTTCCACGTTGTCGTCGACTCGCCGTCGGAAGAGGACGAGGACTCACTCACTTCCGAGCTCCGGCGCGCCGCGGACTTCCGCTTGCGCCGGATTCTCTCGTTTTGCTGCCCGGAGCAGGCGTCGCTCGCGACGGTACTCGCGACCGACGCCCACCCCGGCTCTGCGCCAGAGGCATTCTCCGTCACAGGGGCCTGGACGCCTACCCCTGTGCGGGCTTCAGTGACGGACTCCACGTCCATCACTCGCCACGAAGTTGGGGGGAGCTATCGCATCAGTGCGAATACTCCCTGGCACCCAACCCCGCGGCTACACTCCCGTTGCTGCTTTGGCACCACCCAGAGGCCACGTATGGGGTATTCCTTCACTGAAGGCGGTTATTCCCACGGACGCCAGCAACGGGGGCCCCCACCGACTAGTGTTGCCCAAGTTCAGTCTTGGTCTTGCAGTCTTGGTCTTGTTCTTGCGTTTTTGCAAGACCAAGACCAAGAACAAGACCGCGTATTTTTTGCAAGACGCAAGACCAAGACTGACCTTGCAAGACTTGAGCAAGAACAAGACTAAGCCTGCAAGACTCTTGCGTCTTGCAGCTAGGACTTAGCGCTATTTCACGGAGTAGTTAGGTGTAACAGTTCGGTGTATAGGTACGCTTAGGAATTCTATGAGACGCAAAAAACCGTATAAAAGAATATGAAAAACTAGACCTATGCGCATTACGACTAATACCATAAACATACCTACATAGCGAATAAAAAAATATCCATTAAAATCAAACTGAGTGCATGCATAGTTATGTTTTAACCATCGGCACTTTGATAATGCGGCATCAAAGGTCTTGTACTTACTTCTCAAAGAAATTTACCGCATTTCGGAAGTACATGGTTATGATACACGCGCCGGCGGCTTCTTTTGAAATCATACACAACAATCGTTGCCGCCGCACCGAAATCACAACATTTGACACTATTATTGAAATAAATGACAAATCGTAAAACTCTTTTATTAAATTTCATATAAGTTGAGGGTTCAATCTCTTTCTAGACAGATAATGTTCTTTAAAATACAAGTCAAGTTATTGTAATTAATTTGTTTTTTACATGTTTTAGCAAATGTACGCTTATAAATCATAAATGTTTATTAAGAAACAGTTACTTCCATGGAAAACGACATATAGGTCAGTTGATTTTTCGAATTTCTTATCAAATCCTCAGTTATTTTTTAATCTGCTTGATCTTTACTATGGCTATGATAATTCAAGCTCACAATGTTTCAATACTAATACGTTTTTCTAAGATTTAAAGTAAACTTTAATAAATAGTAATAGACTAATAGGTAATTGCAAGACTTGCAAGACTCTTGCTGCAAGACCAAGACCAAGACCAAGACTGGGAGCGCAAGACCAAGACCAAGACCGAGACCAGGTGCATTGGCGCAAGACCAAGACCAAGACTGGCTAAGTCTCGTCTTGTTCTTGCATTTGGGCAACACTACCACCGACCCTCTCACTTCAAGTCCACTTTTAGGGAAATCTGTAAACTTCGGTCCTTTACATAATTAGAAATAAGGCGAAAATTACACAGCTCATTTTTATTCCTTTTTTTGGTATATGAAATATGTTGGAAATACGCTGATAATTAGCAATAAACAAAATTAAATTTTGTACAATAAAAAAATGTTTATCAAAGTGGATTTCATCGCACAATGAATAAGATGGAAACGAGGAATTAGTAGACAAACCCAAACCGATGTCAAATAATAGATAAAAAAATAGTTCAATGCATGTTTAAAAATAAAATGACTTCATATAAAAAAAAATAATAAGAATTGGTTCAACTGACGATCAGTTGAATTTAAATAGAAACTTAAGGAGTATAGACAGTAGATAAGAGAATTTAATTAAAAAAATGCGTTTAGGCACTTTTGGTAAACGTCGAAAGGTAAAACGACTTTTATTACTTCCATTCCGTTTGCGATGATGCCTCAGTCTAAATAAAATCCATTTAATTTGTAACTACCGAATTATGGAGATGACCGACTTGGTTTGAATGGGTGGCGGAGTTCTGTTCTATTTCTTTAAATTACTTATATTTTGAATATAAAGCTGAAATTTCAATACTTGCAATATTGTGTATCCAAAAGTATCTCTGTCTTTCTGCAACACTGTTTTTTTGTAAATTTGACATACACAGTTTATGAAAAATTACAGTTAGCTATTTTAATAAACTTGCTCATAGAAAATATATTATCGAAAAACTAATGTTAAAGGATACAATTGATTGAAATAATTGTCATCAGCATTCTTTGAGCGTTAGAGGTTTAGGAGAGCGGCACGAAAAATATTTTTATTGATTCGAGAATAAATATATACCTACCTATATTTTTAATATGGACACAACACATACGAGAAATATTAATTAAGTTATTAAAGATTAAGATACATTTTCAACGACCACAGGACTATTCCCTTGACTGTACTAAGTTTCCCTTAGGGCTATCTGATCACGAGCCGAGGGAGTCATAAAGTGAGATTGGTTCAATCGGTGACGCTTTATTGACTTATTAAATTGATCTTTGATTCGGATATTTGAATTGAATCGGACGAAGAGCTCTCAATTTCGTTTTCAGAGTGTTTTAGCTTTTGTATATTAGAGTGCATAAAACTTTTGAATTGCAAGCTGTAAACCGCTGTTAAACTTTAGAATAAACTTGAATTTCATTTCTCTTGGGAATCAAGCAGCTTTTAGATTGTTATGTGAATTTGATTTAAAAATAACATTTTTATAAAAAAAAAATACTGCCTTCCATTTTTCGAGAATAGTACAAAAACTAACACTCAGATCTTTTTCAAATTTATATATACTAGGTGACCCGCGCAACTTCGTCTGCGTTACAAAGGGGTTCAAAAATTGTAGCCTATGTGTTATTCTGATGTATAAGCTATATTGTGGTAAAGTTTCATTCAAATCCATTCTGTGGTTTTTACGTGAAAGAGTAACAAACATACATCCATACATACAAACTTTCGCCTTTATAATATTATTATGATTATGTCCAAAGCTTTCTAATAAAAATAATCATCAAAATCGATCTATCTAGAAAATAATATACGCAAACACAAGCCGTGAAATCTTGTTTAAGATTCGAAAAAAGTATTTTTTAAACACAGGTCTAAAACTATCATAATCTTAAAAATAAATAACTATTTTTCGAAACTCCTGAGTTATTATAAACCCCAGCTAAGATATTCACGTGGGTCGCTCAATTAATTAAAAACGTTGAAGAACCCTCGTAAACGTTTTTTATTTATGCACAAGAACCATTCATAATGGAATTAGTGGCTTTCGGGATCGTATCGGTTAGAGGCTGCCGAGAGCAACATAACTTTTTAACGGCAAAGCTTTAATATTGCTTCCAGAATTTTAAGCTTAGCAGTCTCCCGCTTGATCCGGCAATTTTTCTGTTATATCCGGCCGGTTGAAGTCCAGCGGCCCGTGGTATGGTACCGCATTATTAATTACCATCTGCCCAAACGTTTAATATTTTACCTGAGTGCAGGATCGCTCTCGGCCGCTTCAGCCTTAATCCTTACTTAATTCCCCATATTTCGCCGTTTTCAACGTTTATCCGTGAAGGGAACTCACTTTTTAATTATACTATGATTGAGGTGTGTAAATTTTGCTATACTTTTTGATTAAGGGTATTACAGATTCGGTTGTTTAATCAGTTTCTAATCATAAGAAAGAGCTTCGATCGTTAAGTAAGACCTTGAAAACTAAACCGCAAAGAGACTGCAGGTTTTTCTCCAAGAACTTAATCAAGTAAATTACTTATTTCAGTATTAAAATAAACTTTTTTCAGAAAATCTTCAATTACACTTTTAATTATAACGAGGAAGATAAGCTAACTATACTAGTTAAGAAAGTTTTGGTAATCTAATCGAATTTTTGATACTCGTGTTTACAACTTTTTCCAACGACGATAAATTTTGTGAAATTTATTCTGTCTGTCCGTTTCTTTTCTCTTTCTCCAAGGTACCTAAACATTTCCATTTCCAAACGCGTTGATTTGAGTTAAAAACTGGTACAAGTCACATACACATACATATTAATACATAAAAGAATAGTTTACATAGCATCGATCTAACTGGAACGCTCTCGAATGCAATATCCGCTTTTAAACGAGTTTTTGGTCCAAAAAACTATTCGCTTTAGTTCAGGTGAAAGGATTGATACGAAACAAAATGCGATAAAACTTCATAAAACATTGACTTGTTTCAACTTTATTGGAATTTTAATAAAAGTGCAATAATTATAAGCAAATACAAATATTACAGACAGACTTTTGTTACAAAGTTACGCAAATGTTGCAAGTCGCGTTTTCCTTAAATTTATCCTTCCTAAATTTATCCTTATAAATATAAATCCTTGATATAAAAGTTGAATGTCTTCAAAATCAAGTCTTTTAAACGGACAGCTAGAAATGTAGGTCATAATAACGATTTTTTTTAATAATAACTTCCGCGTCGGGTAAAATTTATAAGCACCTGAAGAATAAAATTACCTAACTTAATTGAAACTAAATGTACATAATGTGCACAAATATTACATTTACACAGAGTTTAAGAAAAAAAAAATATTTGAACGAACACTGCTTACAGTGGAATAGTAGATAATTAATTAAAGCTTAATATCTTAGGGCGATTTATACTAACTTAAATGCTATGTTTAGAAAGAAAAAAAGAAAGAAAGAAAGAAAGAAAGCAACTTTATTCCACACACACAAAGAGGACACAAAGATATAAACTAATAACATAAAAAAAACGTAGAACATACAATTTTCTTATTAAAAAACATATGTAGGTATAACATTATAATAATGACATATACGTAAAACAATATTCTTAAAACTTATATAACTAAAAACACAGAAAATAAAATAAAATTGAAAGTATCTGATAGGGTTGTGTCCCCGGAGTGTGCACGGAAAAGGTTTCTGCTCAGCTAAAGCTATTGGTTCAAGAACTGAAACCAATAGCACTGATTTTCAGCAGCAACCCTGTCTCCCATGTCACCTACCCACGGTCAAAGGAATGATACCTAAAAGTGCAATATGCCCATTTTGAGATTAACAGGGCAGACAATAATAAATGAAAACAGCCATGTTTACAATGTCTTATTGAGGTCATCTGCTGACCAAGTTGATCTCCATTGAACAACCTTTACTCGCGCATCTACTTTTCGAAATCTTCGTATGGCCTGGTCTCTTTTTGTAGTAATGTGTCGAATTAGTTCAATTTTTCTTTAATTTCTTTACCTCTTCGTGCCGTGAGATGAAGTCTTGAAATCAGATAATAATCTATTTCGAGATAATTTATTTTGTCAATATAACCAAAAGTTTTAACAGATATCTGTCTCACCGCTGCTGAATAATTGAAACAGTATTGACACATTGCGACCCTTTCAACCTTATAACAAAAAGGTAGCTACGTCCACTGATCAAATATTTATTAGTTCGACAGTTGAAATCTCGGAAACCTAGTTATAATTGACAGATAAGTCAGAGTTGCGAAGCTATGAAAAGCAAAAGTAATTAAATCGATTCTATTATGTATATCAATAATACTACAGTAATAACGACGTAAATAATATAATTTAAATTAGATTTGTCATATAAGTACTTCTCCATTGGTACCAAAAATTGTAAATTGTAATGTACAAAGATATATCACGTAAGTATATCTAACTGTCTAAATATAGTAAAACTGAATAGTTGGAAAGGACCCCAACAAAGCAGGCAGCGTTAATTGCTAATGAACTTTACAAGTAGATAGTTAACCATCACAAGGGGACTGTTTACTGCCTCATTGGTGTTTCTCTTGACGTGTGATCGTAAATTTTTTACGTTGCGATTGAATGGTCTGCCCTTAACTAAAACAGGGCATAAACTTTCACGATTTCAGTTTATGGTGCCCATTCGTGTTCATTTTATAAATTATATGTACTTTTAACACGGTCCTTTGTCTCTACTCAATATTAAACCGTTCACGTTTGTTCGTGGTTTCGTCAAGAGTACACAGTGTAAGGAATAGAAACACTCTTGTTAATTTTGTCTTATTGATGCTAAATACGGTAGGGTCCGGTGACATTTTTACCAGATGCCGGGCAAAGGTAGATATCACGTATTGAGTTTATTACGCGTCCTTCAGATTATACTTCGTGACCCGAGCTTCCGATACGTGTCCGATTGTCCCAGCATCACTCCATCACGACGACGCCGTCTGTTGATAACAATATGTATTTATAATAATTCGCACAAATAAATATTTGTTACATTCATATTTGACGAATTCGGAACATTTCTTATTGATCACGTGTCGGGGTTCCCATAATCTTATAATCAGATAATATGTATGTAAACATCGATAATTTTGTAGGTAGGTTCAGTTTTTAATTTAATACGTAAAATGTGATTACATCTTCACTATAATAAAAATATATCTTAGGTATCTGTAAAGTAACTTACAGAATGTCTAGAGTATTAATAAGGTATCTAGAACTTGACTTTATTACATTTCATTAAATTAATGAAATGCTTTACTGAAACAAATTTTATATTATGTACATCATAGAGGCTTTGTAGATCATTTTCTTTTGTTATATCCGTTGTTCATAAAGAGAAGACTGTATATTTCTTAACCTTTGTTATTACATTTTTTACCTAATGTTCTCGTAAAAATAAATGGAAACAGTAAAACCTTTGTACGGTACAATCCACACACGTTGAAAAGTAAATCTAGAGTTTTTTCTAAGGTCTCATGAAAGCCCGTCTTCGCTGGGTATAAAGCTGTTTTAAATATTTTGTCCCGACTTATCCTACTAAAGTCCTACTTACACATATATTATATTATTGGAATTACAATAAGGATTTCGAATATTGTGATATGTATTAAGATACAAGATAGCCATCTTGTTGAATCGATAACCTGATTAAGATGTGTTAAGTGTAGTTGTTACTGATTGTTTTGTGGATTATTCTCCATTTACCTAGTGGAAATCTACAAGATTTTGAAAGTATCATAAAGTATCATATAACTATGTGAGCACTTATGTTTTTTCAGCCTTATAGTAAATTGTTTTCTACTTAGCGTGTATCAATTTAAAGTACATAAATGGCAACATTCTTTTTTTATTCAATATCAATTCCAAATTGGATTCCCCACAAAGAACAAGAACAAAAATTTGTAACGTGTTTAAGCGCAAACCATACAGTACGGATAATATAAAGGCGTAGAATTGACGCCTTCAAAGGGACTGTTCGCCCGGTAGCTCAGCGAAGCGAAAACAAATTAATTGCTATCGGTTACGTTCCAAATGTCGTTATTGCTTTGTTTTGGCGCAGACCTATTGATCAAGTGAGAAAAATTAATTAAAATCCTTGATAGCATCCCTACAAGTTAAGAAAGTGTTTGCTCGATACCTTTTTTAATATTTGACGTTATATAAAAAATGGAAAGTAATTAAACGGAGTATTATTGTAATTAACTTTTTTTTAAAACATTGGTAGATGAGTTCTGCCAGTTTTACAGTCTTCATATGGTACAAACTACGTATTTCTTTTCCAAGACAGTCAATGAAATAAATATTTATAATAATAAAATTATAGTCATACACCATGAGGAACTAAGATTGATGCTTGATGTAGTTTTATTATAAATTTTCTAATAAATTACATGTTTTACATCGAAACTATAGGTTTTTCAAATTTCTAACATAGGTTTGGTAATTCCATAGTTGAGAAGTTGTGTTGGTATTTCCCGTTCGGTAGGGTATCATGTTCCGAGTCGACCCGAGTCCACAAAACAATGTTTACCGGCCGTCCCATCCCATCGAATTTGTATAGTAACGAATGCTTGATTTCACTTTATGTAGTTGATTTAACTCTTATTCGGATTTCAATTGAGAAAACAAATTTTTCGTTTCTCGTCATTAAAGTAGAATGCAGTGAATCTATAATATAATAATACTTCAATAATTTTATATTTATTTATTTCTTATATTTCGAAATGATGAAAAAGAAATAATTACAATTCTAATGCTACACTACGTCACAATAAAAAAGTAAGAGATATAAGGTTTGTATTTTATAAGTGTTTATCGTATAAAATAGGTGACGCTGATTTTTAGTATATTTTGAAAGTGGTAATGTAATGCTGATGGTCAGTTAAATGAACCGCGTAACTGAACGAATCAAAATTGGTTTTTTTTAAATCGATATACCAGCGTAAAGCCTATTGAGTTACATTCACTTTATTTACAAGAAGAAAGTAAATATCTAAGTTAACAAAGATAACAAAAGATAAACATAAAATAACAAAGCAGGATGATATTCAATGTGGCATGTGAAACGTAACAAATTCGCAGGTGTTTCGTGAAGTCATAATATACATATTCCCGTGAACCTTGACGTAAGGCAAAGGTACGTAATCCCATCTCAACGGCGTGACACCTTGTTCAGATAAACAGATTTTCTGAACGCGCTCTCAACGTAGCTAATAAAATATTATTATTGGCGACGTTACTCACTAAGTAGTTTCATATATACCGTGACTATGAAGGTTGTATTCATATCTTATACATATTATATTCGACGATAGACATCATCATTGATATCCGTATTATAATACAGAAATTCCACCATATTCATTTTCTAATTTCGTATATTATATCTTAGAACTATACATACAACACTACAATAAAAAAAATAGAATATAAATATTACATAATTTTAAGTAAATCTTTTTATATGCAATCTTTTAAGATCCTGGACATTGTATAGCAGTACAGTGCAAGCTAATATAAGTCAAACGAGCCCAAACACGACGGGTCTATCTTGTTTAGTACAATAGGCCAGCTATAGGAATAATATGGCCACCTTCTGAATCCATCATCGGATTAGCGCCATTTTGTCATATTATTGCATTGTGACGCGGTATAGCTACATCTGCGTGCAAAATGTCAGCCCAATCAACGGGAAGTTTGTCAAATTTTCTCACAAGATTCCACCCGAGCTTACATAGGTACATAGTTAATATAAATATTGTAAAACAGGAAGTCACTCTAGACGGGATCTACGATTCAAGCCATTAGTGGTCAGGGCTCAAGAGTGAGGAACCTCCTCCTACTTAATTTTATTATTATGTTCATTTTTACCAAACCAAATACGCAAACTGTTTCACGATATGTAATTAGTTTTACCAACAACTTTTATGCTTTGGATTCAAGATAGTCAACATTACAATCTATATCTAATAGTAACTTTTTATCTGCTACTTGCTACTTACCACGACTCCCAATATAGGTACTGGCCATGTGAAAACTAGTGAGTCGACGGCTTGGTTTCGGTTGAGGCTGAAAAAACAGTTTCGGTCGGAGCCTTATTTTTATTGTTGTTAAATAAAATGTAAAGTACAAACGGGAGTGGAAGACATCGACATGTGTACATTATGTAGGCACGTCTGGTTATGTACTTGAACGATTGCTTACTTACGCAAATCGCTCGTTGAATATGCAACATCTAGTTTAGGAGTTCAGTAAGCACGTGCTTACACAATTAGGGTAATATATCTTCACCTTTGTTTGATTATAGAATTTAGTTTTCTTGTCCATATTACTATAAATTACAATAATATTAAATTAGATATAGTGCAGCGTATTAATGGTTTAGTTTTACTTCTATTTTCAGTTTAATTTCATCAGTGTTAATAGTGATTTTTTTACCCCTACGTGTGAGCTCCGAATAAAAGACGCATAAGTTATATATAGTAGTTAGATATAGATATTATTGAAATGAAATGAAATTAAAAATTATATTGTAAGGTACTAAATTTTCCCATGCTAAAACAATCTCAAATGGAAATCAATGTTCAAAATAAATATAATGTAAAAAATGAGCAAATAAATGAATATGGAATAAATACTTTCCTATGTATAAAATATACATTTATAATACAACTATCTAACCGGTATTACGTCGTATGCGCCACATAAGGAGTCACAGTTGTCAAGTTTTTTTAAATAATATGCAGAAAAGAAATATTGTTTAATATTAAAACTGTTATATTACGAACGAAACGTGGATTGCTATTAGTAAAATAATTTTAGAAATCGGTACAATAGAACCAAAGATTACCCTTTAAAATCCTCTAAAAATCTAAAACGATCTTTTGAAATATTTGATCTTGCATCTATTGCATAACTCTTATCATTCGAAACTTCTCTTGGCTGAACTGTTGCAATCAAGTCTTGAGCCCGTTTTCAATATGGCAGCAACATTAATATCGTAACAAGTTGAACTCTGACTGCGTTGTGTGTGTGGTGGATGTGAAAGTGCAGCTAGAACCGGGAAGGATGTCGGGCGAGAGAGACGCAAGGGGTACAACCGACAACCAACGAGGCGGGCGTGTTACGGAAAATCCAATTAGTTGGATAAACATCCGATTAAACTACACACTTGAGATAAGCTCTATTTACTTATTGAAGATTGAACACGCTGATAAATTCAGTATTCCTCGCCTAAATTGTTTGCGATGGATATTGTTTTGACCGCACATTAGTTTTCATTATCCCTCGATTTTCGCACAAATGTTTGGGCGATTAGTTGACTGGATGCGAAACCTTGTTAGCTATTTGCTTACACTTAGTTGATGAAGCGAACAAATATACAAACAAGGAAATAAAGTAATTAAAAATTTTAACTCTGTAAGTTTACTAATTTGTAAGGATATTTCTTTATCCAGCTTTGAGAAAAAAATTCTGACGTTGGTCGTAAATGGCGGCATCATAGTATCCTTGACTTAAGTAACGGTAATCACTTACCATCAAATAGGACTCAAGCTCTATCGTGGTAATAAAAAATGGAGTTATTTTTTTCTAATTCATCATTGTTCTTCGAAAATATTTAACAAAATATATAAAGATAAAAAAAAAACAAAACAAATTAAAATAAATTAAAATTTTATTAAAAGAAACTATCAAACGAAAACTTTGACTAACTGTGTCCTTTTATTACAGCGCGGAACCCCAATTTTCACACACGAAAGAAAAACGTAACGTCTTCACCATATCGGATATCTAAGAACATTCTTATGTTATTATTCTTGTTCTCGGATATACCCGCATGGAATGTAAGACCCTCGTCAGGTTTTACCGGGATGTAATTCAATCTAGGCCACCCCATCAATCTGTGAGTTCTCACGCATATATTTCTGTTGATTTGACAAATGAGAAGGGTGTTCCCACTATTCGGTGGAGGCACGAAGGCGTCAGACTGATAAAATATGTCTACCAATTGGTTTATGATTTTGGATGATTGGTTCTTAATAGTTGTACAATTTTGACCAGGTCAATTAAACGAGCTTTGTTATTCAATTCGTACAGAATGGTGATCCTACTGCGGTTTTATCTGTAGGATAGGTTTTGATACCTACACTAATTTAGATAACATAATCAAGTACTGAATTGGTTTATGCCTTATCCTACATTTAATTTCAACCAAATGAAATTGTTAAGATTTCAAAGATTAGTTTTTTTCGTTCGGATACCTATCTATTGTATTTTTTTATCTCAAATTAGATACCTCAAGTGGTAGTAAGCTAGGTAGGTTTTAATTTTCTCATACGAAATGCAGTTTTCTTTCATAAATTCCTGAAAAAACTCAGCACGTCATGAAATATGCATTCATTTTATTTCAATTTATTGCACATCATCGCTTTTCTTAGCTACATACCATCTCACACGATGCTTGCTGAATCACGGTCTTCACTATGGAATAGATTTACCCCATCGGTTATCCTCTTTAATAACTGCGTGAAAAGATTTTCCGTTGGTAGATTAGATTTATGTTAGCTAGGCATTCAACTTAACACAGATCCGCACTTATATTTGATCCATTTATGAGTCATCGTCGGTTATTTAATATGCAGTAGAATAATGATCTTGGAATGTGCTGAATCATGAAATATGCTTAGTTTTATGATCATCTATGAATTACATTGGTAAATAGGAACATAATATAAAGATAACATTTTTTTTAAACCCATAAAACCTATAATAAATTAGTATTGTCCCAAAGTTATTACGTTTTTGTGTGTCGGTTGCAAGTTTACTATTATTGGAGCAAAAAAAAAAAGATACTTATGATCAACAACTAGCCACTAACAACTTTAGTAAACAATAAAGTATGTAAATCAAATATGCGTGAATACTTCAAACAGTTGCACAGTGAGTTCATTGCATCCCCACTGGTCGTAAATTACGCAACTCGCCCTCATTATCGTGGCCGCCCATCCATGGATGATGCGAGGGTGAAGACTGCAGACTACGCTGCTCTTTACTGATGTTATTACATTTGTATAACAAACATATAGCTTAGTTGTGCACGGTCCCCTCGTCCTTTACCAACAAAAGGTCATTTTTAATGTTACCAATTACCATATAATCAGTAATATTGTGATTGCATAACAATGGTAAAAATATGTTTAAACTTCATCTATTATTGTAATCTGTTTGTGATATAAGATTAAAAAGTAATATCTACTGATATTAGGACATCGGAAAAATGAATTAAAATAAACATATTTTTAAATAAATATAATAACAAATGCTCAGATATCTTTTGTTGTTTTGTTTATCTCATTTTTGTACAAAAGTTCAAAAGTGTCATACATATAGCAAGCACTCGGTAGGCTTTGTTTAAACAGGTCTCGAAACACAGCGAGTCGACCGCGTGCCGCGGGGCTTTCCCTAATATGTTATTATGTGAAATAAAACTGGGCACAACAAGTCCGGCCCACCGCAGCACCGACGCGACCGTATCGTTACTGGTCTAGCTTTATCGACGGCTTCGTGAATAACGAGCCTTAATTAAAATACACTAACTCGTAAACGAATAATTTTGACTTCGTTATGTAGCTTAGAAATATGGTTTATGGTTTGGTGGGTTGACAATATATAATAAATGATATCTATGTCTATGTTAATATAAGAAATATTATAATTAATTGATGTTGTGTAACTATTACGAAGAACATTCTTCAGTTCGTTTTACGTGGTAGGTAATGGTTTTACCCGTTACTGGTGTTGCAGAGATCTATGAGTACTTGTTTGTACAATCGTAATTTATCGGAATGTCTATGAATAATCAAAATCTTGATTTTTGTGTCAATTTTACTATTCTACTAGGTAATACAATACGTAGCACTAAACCATCACCTCATTATACCATCACAAGTTTATTGTAATAATGTGTTTTAAAATATCTATAAAATGCACTATTAATTACTACACAATTACTACTCACCGTTGTACCTCTAAATCTAAATGTGAAAAAGATTTAAGTGCAATTTTTCACAACACCACGGACTAAAAACGGTGAAGGAAAACATCGTGAGGAAACCTGCATATCGGAAAAGGATTCTAAAAATCCTTTGAAGAAATGTGAAGTCCCCAATCCGCACTGGGCAAGCGTGGTGGACTATGCCTAATCCCTCTTCTGAGGAGACCTGAGCCTAACAGTGGGCAGTAATGGGTTGGTACAGTACTACTCACCGAAACATCTTCCCGGCACTTAATAATATTCGATAATGTCTGGTAGAATCTGAAATAGTGCAAGTCTTCCAACTTGTATAAATGTTTCATTGTAGCTCGTAGCATCGTAGAACTGTAGTGCCGTAGCACCGAACACTGTAGCATCTCTTCGTAGCTGCACGTTAAAGCTTATAACAGACTCGTCGCTTTATGACTGTTTGCAGTCGTGACACATGATTCGATTTTCAATATTCTTAATATCAGTACAGTTCGAATATCAAACTGAGACGTTTCAAATAAGGAATGTGTTCGACAGCGCTGTCACGTTCAGATGGCGTGTTCGGGTGCAATTTGCTAGGTCGCACCGCCTACTGTAATAACGACTTCCGTACCCCGTCGTGGCGCCTCCTCAAATTGGTCGCTTATCACCAATCTACCATGTAGAGTAGAATATCAGTTGGCCTGCTTGCAATTTGTCAACGACCAGCTGTACTTATTTTCTTGGTTATTAATAAATTATTTAAATTAGAAACTCGTCTTGGAGATTTAATTTGTAAAATGTACTATTGTGCTTATACCAGTATGTTATAAATAGATGTTTAGAATCCCTAAATATTACACTTTTCATTAAGATGGTTTTGATGTATAGACAATTCATCATACACACATTGTTACTTAATGGATTAAAAATAGAAAGACCAATTTGTTTCCAATAAGCATTGTCTTTAAATGAAGAAAATCAATTTGAAAGACAGTGAAAACAAAATTGTTTCCGCATAACCAAATATGGTTAAGTTACGAGCCGTACTGGAAAGTTTGGTATATTTCTCGGGAGTGTGTTCCGACTTACTGGTTTATTGCTTCTAGAGATATTATTTCAAAGAACTCTCAGAATTTATTCCGTACATTCGTCGAAAAATGTAATCCCAACGGTTCTTATTCGGCTACTTAGATCAAATCGAGAAATCATACGTGGCTACCGACTTTCTTTTTGGTTTATAACTTGTGGTTACGGTGTTTGACTTCTGATGAATATAGTTTATATTTTTGGTAGGTAAGTAGTAAAAGATCAAGTTTTACTTAATTGAAGTTTTAAAAATGGGTCTTTGAATGTAGGAAATTATGTATTTTTCTACGGATATAAATATAGAAACTTACCATCATAATATTATTACCCAACAATCGCATATGTTTCCGTACTCAATAAAAAGCATTATAATTTTGTTTTCTTTCAGTAATTGAACTTTATAATTTAATCTACCTTCATGATAAAATTTATTAATAATTAAAATTAATTAAAATCACTCATTGTTGTTCGCTCAGGAGTTTACAATTTGACGGTTAATGAAATTTGGATGTAATTAATTGATATCATGATAACGTTTTGTGGAATATTTAATTACTCTTTAAACCATGTCTACTTAAGTAAATTTAGTTCAAACATTTTTATCGTAAAATATATTATATTAACCAAAGTACTAATAAGAATGCAAAATTATTTTAATATTTCGTATTCATTTATTAACTTATTTTTTACATTATATTTAAAAAAAAACATTTGCAATAAAACATATTTATTAGCAATCACACTTAAAGATTTTAAATATCTATAATATTTAGTAGATTTGATTATGAAGAACCATTCCACCAAATGTCAACATTCAACAGTCAACAATAAAATATTTTAAAACAAGCCTTGATTTTTCTAATTCTTTTGTGGCATAGTTATAGTTGTATGACTAGTAAGGAATGAAGAAAAATAACTACGAGTTGAAGTTATCATATTCTTAAGTACAAATCAGGTTAACCTCAAATCATATTACAAGTAAAGAGAAAGAAATTACAAGTAATGTAAATCTAAAATAATATTTTATGTTTATTGAAATGTCCAAAAACCAGAGCTAGACGTTACGAAAGTTATTTAATGGTGCCGAACCCAAACTTGTAGTTTCATTACGTGGAGCATGTGTTATATTATGAGTATGTGTCACGAATATAAGTCATACAACTCATATTTAGACGGAATCACTTATTTTATGAGCGCGTTGATTTCGTGATTAAGTAATTAGACGTTTATTGCCAGCCGTAGATTGCTTTACTGACGAATTTTTATTATGCCAAACTACCCAATGCAATTTAGATTTAAATCGAAGAAAGTAATTTTGCCACTTTGTTTTAAAATTTGTTTATTATTAACACCTTACAATAACAAATCCAAGATAAAATATAAGATAATCTTTGTAAGGTTTCTGTCTTAATGGTTTGTTTCAGCTCAAGGTTTGAGTATAAACCAATTCTTCTAATTGTCTTTAAACAGAAAAGTGTAATGTTATCAATTATTTAATTATAATTTTACTATTGAATTATTATTTGATCCAATGCAGTACCTACTAGCACAGACTGTACGATCATTTGAATCATTTCAAGTTTGTTGGATTTACTTAATAAGTACTTTCACAGTTTCAGTGCTTTAGAAAAAAACATAGTTACTTATTAGTTAATTAATTACTACTTAAGACAGGTGATGGAATGTAAAAATGATGAAGTAGAAATGATGCGTGTTTAATGTAAACGGTATAAAACATTGTATGTAAATATTGTTTATAATTGCTGAGAAAAAAGTATGTTTTGTGACGTAGCGTGCATAACGAACGTACTTGTGGTATACTCAAAACTCAGTGCTGTTGCAAGCATCCTGTTAGTTTTACTAGGGTTAACGACAAAGTGTTAATTTAAAAATGCCTTTTTTCTTTTCTTGATGGCTGCGTCAGTTATATAAAATGTAAGCATAATTATATGATCAAATAGGCATATATCCAAGTGTAAACAAGATCTGTTCAATTATGGTATCTATTTATTTATTGATTGAGTTGTTTTATTTATAGTTATTTAATTGCGATATGATGCGATGTTACATAATAAGTGATGCCAAATTAATAAAATTATCAATGTAAAAAAAATATTACATAGAATATGTACCAACCCTATTAATTATTTACGTAGCTTTGGGCTTTAGTGCTACATGAAAGTAGCTTTTTGATATTTTAAATCCAATTTACAAGTTAAGAATATGAAGTGAATTTGAGCTTAAATAGTGTAGTAGTTATAAATAAACCACCAGTGTATTAGTATTTCTTTAAAATATTATCCAAGGTAATTACAATTATTGTAAAAGGAATCACTACGATCAATTCCGAATTTCATAACATTATTAAAAAGCAGTCAAGTGTGTGTTAGAGTCGTGTCTGTGATTTATACTATAATGATTTACTTTATGTCAATAAAAAGTTAATAAGAGTCTCGTATTAATGTAAAGTACCCTAAAAATAAACGAACCAATTTTACGTCAGTAGAAATCTTACAAGTTCCGCAAAAAGAACACTCAGAAATTAATTTTGTAACAAACGAAAAAAATAGGAAAGTTATTTGCGTAACTTCCATGTTATATTACTTGTTATTATACGAAACGAAAAAATAACTTTAGTTCAATTCTTTGGTCGTTCAGTTCGAAAATATGGCGAGTTGTGCAGTTAGCGTGACGTGTGTTCCCTGATATTATAAGAAACGTATAATAAGCAAATATCTAAAGATTTATGTACGGAATAATACGAAATGATTAAGCTAAGTCGTGGTTATAAAACACAGAATACAGTATACTTTACTTGCATGGAAATAATTATTGTTTGAATGATTACGTGAGCCAGGAAGTGGTTTTGTGATTCGTGCTTTTTTATTGTTATTAGAATTTTTTATTACCACCAATTAGATTTTAATGAATCGTAGGTGATGTTTACTTAGAGTAGATTGTAGTTAGTTGTACTGTAAATATTGTATTTATAAATATCAATAAAACTGTTTTAATCATAAAATTAATATATTTTGTATTGTGCTATGTCTTACAAGGCGTAAAAAGTTATTACGCCACCGTAATATACCTATTTGAATTCAAGGAGAGTCTGTAAATATATTATTATTTATGTACTTGAGAAGTGTAAGCACTAAAGACTGAATGCACTGTTAGTTACTATGGTAATGTACATTATAAATTTATTTAAATAATGCGGTTATCTACATCACTTTTAGTTCCGGTGGTACTGCCCAAAATCGAACGGGAAAGAGGGTAGACAAATTTGTTTTCTCTTAAATCTCCTGTAATATCCAGTCTTCTCGTAATCTTGAACTCTGCAAGAACATTAAGATCACTAAATTAATATAAAGTCATAGTAAAAACCTTTCTAATAATAAATTAAATGAATTTAGATTGATATAATATAACTACGTTTCTTTTTCTTTAATTTAATCTTGTTTTAATTTCATTGATTATATGAATTCTGATTGTTGGTCTAGTCGCAAATGTGAATTCAGTCGATAGCACAAACAGTGGCTTGAGTCTATTGTCCGCAACTCCCGTGTTTGTCCACGCTAGGTACCCACAGTTTCAATCAACCTGCCTCTCGTTTGATAAAGCCTTCTGCGCCTTGTTTGTGCAATGTAATGCGACACGAGTTTACGTACTACTCGGTTTCTGATTGCTATAAACTGATTGTGTTTGAAGGCAATATTCAGTCTTTTTTTCCGTGAAATAGTAATAGATGAAATTTAAAAAAATCATGTAAGTCTTCGACTTTTCATTTTGTATATTTATTTGATTGAAAAATTTAGATTAAATTTCAAAGCTGTCTAAGCAAAATTTTATAAATTTAAGTTGATTGAAAAATTTAGATTAAATTTCAAAGCTGTCTAAGCTAAGAAAAACTATAGTAGATGTGTTTTTATAGTGATAACTATCAAAAGGATTGCTTTTCAAATGAGTAATGATCCTATCTCACGACCCCTTTACTATAATTTACAATGTAAGATCACCCCGAGAAACAACCAATGAGTGTTAATTAATATCAATACAGTAACTTGTACTTGTTGAATTAATTATGAATATTCATTGAAATTTCCACTTTGTTCATTCTCATTGAATCCCACGCAGATATTGTTTTAAAATTATGACAAGTAGAATTTGCTTATAAAATGTTATAATCTAATTATATAAATAATTGCTGTATTAGTGTACAGCCACAAAGTTGAGTGTTATAATAACACATACCCGGACATGAAACGTATTTTTTTATATGTAATTCGGTCGTAGCTGCATGACGTTGCAGAGGTCCATGAACGACGTTAACCACTTACGATCGGAAGGCTGTCTGCCTACATGACAAAAAAATAATCTGTTATACCCTTCTTGTTTTAAAATTAGTTCACCAAAAAAAATCTAAGTAAAGAGCGTCATTATTTGTGCGGAAGGTTGTGTTTGTTAGTAAATAATAAAACGGCCTGTGCCTCGTCTTTGTGACGATGCAGCGATGGGTTAATTAAGAAGAGTGACTGATTATAGCATTGGTACAATTGTGTTAATTAGTGTGTCTAGTGTTGTGAAGTAGGTACGTAAAAGGTTGTTTGTATTCATCATAAAACTAACAATGCTATTCGCGGTAACAAGACAAGAACGATTCTCTCGAGCCCATATTCGCGCCATTGTCTCGCTCAGTAGACTTTAGGGGCTTGAGCCCGCTATGTTAGACTCAACAGACCATTGTTTAGCTTCCTTCACCTGGCAAGACGAATCCCGCACAAAGGCGACGCTCGTTTCTACACTTGTGTTTGTTTTTATTATGCAATTCTGGGTTTCGAAGTGCGCCTTGCGAGGGTGGATCTTCACTCGTTTGTGAATTGGAGCGAATCAAACATATTCAGCGCTTCTGGGGTGTTAGTGACAATCTCAATCGATGTACTTCAACTTTATTTGTTTACGGTTGTTATAATATTATTAATATATTTACTGCTTACTATTATATGTATTGTATTATAAATATTAATATTACAGGCTTCATATCTTCACACATGTATTTGTTTGCTAGAAATATCGATTTCAGGTTCAAGCTGTTAAGAATGTTATGCATAAATTGTTTGTTATTTTCTTTTTTTTATTGTATGTTTCTTTTTTTGCAAATAAAGTATGTTTATGTCATAAATTATTTTTCGTCCGATAAAATAGGTGTTAGTTTTGGTCCAATGTTAGCAATGAGTCTTAAACAAAAGGTTGTTAATATGCATTATCCAGGTATGCCCTTCTGTAATATAGTTGCTAAATTGAAGTCAATTCATTGTGACGCTCTTATTACTATTGTAATAATGGTCGGTAGTCATGCCAATGTTAGCAAAAATTCACTGGACCATAGTATCCGATATTTTGCTGATTTGCAATCGGAAAAAAATGTAAAATTATTTTATGTACTTTCCCATACTGTACTAACCTAGACAAAGTACATAATCAGTGTATTTTTAGTATAAATATGTTCATGAACAGGTCATTCACCATACTTCAGATTGTCCAAAGTTACAGATCCACCCTGTATAATATTAATGCCCAAGTAAGTAGTAGTACTAATAATTATTCTTTACAATTAATTCACACACAGCCTGCTTCTATTGAGCAGGGGAAAATTGATGTTATTGACAAGTTTAAAATTTGACTCAACAAATTGAAACTTTATTCTAAGACAAAAAAGTTAAACTCTGGGATCATAAGAAATGATACTAGACGTAGCCCAACTATCAAGAATACTTCATGCTGTTCAATTAAAGCTATGCATACATTAACATATTCCTTATATTGTTTTTAATTTCTAAATCATAAGGAATCTAAATGATGTTGAATCACAGAAAACAACAATGGCTATAAAATGTGTCGTTCTCAGAAAGGAAGTTTATATCACGTGAGGTTACTCGATTGTCACTTTTGTCAAAGATGTTTGCACTAATGATAGATAATGAGTAATGGATGGAGGGAGAGTTATAACGGTTAAGTACTACCGAATGTTCTTTTATTAGTGCTCTTACCTTTGTTACTGAAGTGGTCATGATTCGTTAATACATAGCTAACTTCTGTACCTACCTGCATTTTACAGTCTTCATATTTACGAATTGCAAACAAAAAATTGTACTAAATGGTTGGATTCAAAGTTGCTATTTTATTTTTGTCTAGACTTAATGAATGAAAATGAATTATAGCATGCAATTCAGTTTGAATATTGTCAAAGAATGATTGATGGTTTGGAACACGTGCGCAGCTGAGCTTAGCGAAACAACGAGACATGAGGAGAGTTCTTTATGCGCTGTATACTTGGAGCATGTGGCTGCACTCTTTGATGCACCGCTCGTAAATCTATACACGAATTTACAACCTTAAGAACCAAGGAACGTAGCGTCTTTGAATAAGTTAACGTGGAAATATAAAATAAATTACCTTTTTAAACTTCTCTCAAACGAATTTTAAAGTGAAGGCGTTTCAGGCAAGTTTATGATAGAACTTAGTGGTTTTGTTTTCCGTAGATGTGAAGAGGTAACATAATATAATTCAAACCTATTGTAACAATAACACATAAAACTATTTTTTTATTTCTAATGTAATGTTAAACATTTCCCATATTCGACAAAACGTGGGAGATATTCGAATGCGAAATGAGGTAAATTTTCGTAGCAATTTCAGTTAGTTTACATTTACCTCATGTTGCGTATTCGCGATATAACGTGTAAGGGCTCTTGAGCTCTTTCCTGGAAATAGCAGGGTACTTCATACGGATCGTTGGCTTATCCCGATTTTATTAAATAATGCGTAGGTCGCTACAAAACTAAATAAAATACAAAATCTCTATAAGAGCCTTTAAATATAAATGGTAAGGCAAGCGAGAATAGCCCGGCTATTATATTGTCACAAATAAATAAAATGTAAATAGCATTACGGTAGAGAACAAAGAGTATGATAATTTGCATAATACTGTTCACCTTTTGACTTGGGACCTGCTTGGGCCTGGGTCGGAGCCAAACCGTCGCTGTTCAGAACCCAACCATGATTATAAGCTTACGTTCTTTTTCGTTTTGTATTTGAGGCTTTGTTTATAACTGAAATTATGGATTGGTAAATAATTAAAGAGTTTTTCTATTGTACACAATAAAATAATGGAATACTAACAAATTTTATGTACTTTATACAAGTCGAAATTTATGTACCAAAACTTAACTTTTACTATAACATCTATCAGAGTCATAGTTATTTAATATTGAAGATAGATAAAAATTAATAAATACCTTAAACATAGTCACAAGTTCGGTTTTTATTTCTGCGCCATGAAATATGGCCGACAGGAGACTCGTTAAAAAGAACACGATCTGGTATTACTCGTCGGTCGAGCGCCGTCGGCTAACCCGCTTTATGTGCACTTAAAGCTGGTTCCTAGACTTGTTTCATCCACTCCAGCTTAACGCGTATCTTAATTTAAGCTTGAGCACCGACTGACCGACAAGCCGCAAATAAAAACTTTATAAATTTAATGCATGCTCGCCGAAATGAGTTTTCTTGATACTGATAAAGATTTTCATGTGAACCTGTTCATTAAAAAATACTAATTTAAATATTGACTAGGTATATTACTTTTAATACTTCTACGAGTAATAACGTAATCATTATAACGTTCTGTGTTTGACTTTTAATTGGTATTTAACGACACAATTTAGAATATTATTCAAATTAATATAATCTTATCAAAGAGTAAACGAAAGCACATAAAAAGTTTATTACCATTTGTGCATAAATTACAGAAATCTATACAAATCTAGTAATTAAGTGCAGTATATTAACACTTACTGTTGATTTCATAGCGTGTCAAATGAAACCACTTTATGAACTTTGTTTATATAATGTTCTAATGTATATAAGATTCAGTGAAATTGAAAATATGTAAGGTTGCATTACTAATTTATAGTCAATCAGATCCAAACAATCCGTGTTTTGTAGTTTCCTTTAAAATTATGGTGCTGTTTTAAAATAATAGTATTATGTCAGTCTCCATCAATGTTAACCCACTTTGTATTTGGACGTCTTATTTACTCAGACGACAATTTTATTTCAATATGACTAGAGGCCGCTACACCACATTGTTCATATTGTTATATTTGGTTCTTTATATTACTACGAGTAAGGGTATTTCTGTTTATATGTTTGTTTGTTACAGTGTGTTTTCGTAGTATTCTCAATTTAATATCTGCGCCATCTAACAGTCTAAATTAATGGACTTTCAGCGAAATTAATATCATTATTAAAATTTGAAACTATTTTAAAATTAGCACACACGCTTAACACGTGTTACTTAATATTGAAAAGTTTGATTATACAGGGTGATTTCTTAGTGAGGGTACATATTGAAGGTCATGATAGTTGATGGTTATATACAACCAGTAAAAATATTATTACCAAAGAATATGGCTTAATGCCTTAGTAATCGCAACTTAAAAATATCTAAAATTCTTGCAAAATGATGGTTTTTCGACAGCTGATGGGTGTGGCGGAGGTGTGGGGTGCGCGAGATCACTAGAGGTCGTTAGTCAACACTCTTTAAGCCGAAATTGTTTATGTTTGAGGTAGTTTTGTCGAATTTAGATTTTAAAAAATACATATATATTTTGTAATTTTACCAATTTTTTGTAATATTCCGTATTAGAACAGAGTACTCATCACCCTCCTGCAATATGTACCCTCTCTAACAAATCACCCTGTATACGCGCACAGTTTTACAACCGTTTGGAGTTTTTATACAACCCTATTGTTAATTAAAAGAAAAGCTATTTATTACAAGCTTTTATTTAAATTATTGTGTGTGTATGTAGTTATGTAGTATGTAAGTTCGGGTGGGGTCTTGCGATTTGAATTTGAAGAACTCATCGGTTTCCGATGGTACTGAAATTTTGCATACATATTATGTACATATATCGCATAGCCATAATACCATATTATTAGTAGTATAGTCGTAAGGTAGCCTTTCTCAGGAACTCCTGTACTAAAAAAAATAGATCCATCATGTTTGGGTTCGTTTTACTTATCTTGATTAGCACTCTACATGTATGATATCAAGGATATTAAGATAAAATACTAAATAAAATATTAAAACTTCACAGGTTTGAATTTAAAGAAAGATAAAATCCGTGTAACATTAATTGAGAGATAAGTGCTGCCAAATAAGATTTTCTACGTTGTTTTCGTACAAAGCTGTCCCTCAAATCTTTTTCTTTGTTTCGAAGGCATCTGCCCCTTTTCAACTAAAGTTAAACAAATTTTCCGTAACAGACTTTCACGGGACTCACCTCGAGGATTTGTGAGATCCACGAGATTTTGTGTTTACCATTTATTTTATGTAGTTTTGTTTTATTGTATGTATATCCAGATAATCTAAACTAATCACAGTAGGTACATAACTTGGATTTTTTGTAAATCTTGTGAGGCGTGTTTTATCTTTCTATCTAAGTATATATTTATATCAAAATGAATCGCTATTTTTTAACTCTCGCTTAAACTCAAGAGTAGCTGAACCGATTTGACTAACTTCAGTTTTGAAATATTTGTGGAAGTCTAGGGAAGATTTATACGGTCAACAATACTTTTTATTCCTTCTAATATGACGCACAAGGAAATGCGCTTGCTAAGTAGCTGTTATTATAAAAATCGTATCACATATAAAAAATATATGCGCTACTAGATATTATAATTTTAATATTTTATCAAATTATTTTAACTCTATGATCTGATATAAAGTATCATGCAAAAACTTTTTCGATTTAGTTATCAATATTTTTAAGTGACAATAGCGTTTGTCGTAAATTTACACTCATTATTTAATTAGGTAACTGAAACTGTAGTTTTTAATGTTTTTTGATTTGATTTGATTAGTTTTAAACGCAATCCTAACAAAATCATAACTTGTTGAGAATTCATTACAATTATAATTGAGCATACATAGATGAAGTAACTGCGGTTATAAGCATGATTCTAAACGTTTTCTGCATAACTCATCCACTTCAATATCAAAGTGATTGAGAATGTTAAGTTATAGCTGTAACAATTTTGTATTACCCTATAAAACCTTACTTTCACTTTATTTATACGCAGTAAAATGATCAATATTCGATATTGCCTTTCGGTACATACATTTAACTTCATACGACTTTTGTTCCAAAGTTCTCTATTCGACAAATCGAACACGAAGAAAAAGGTTTTATACAAAACTAGCGAATGTTTTGCTATTGCTCTTTTAATATATATTCAAATATCATATTATGTGCATGGTAATATTAGAAATGCATGTGGAGCATTTTAATATCGACTACCTCTATTGCGGAAATGTAGGCAAAACTAATGAATAGTCATAATAGTACACACTAGGTAGGTATACTAAAACTATGGAGTAAAATGTAATAAAAAGGACTTAAATTGATACGTATGCATAACTGGAGTAGAAATAGGTTATTTAAGGGTATTTATTGAGATGTTACATTAAAATATATTGTAAGTCCTGTAAAAGTAGGTGATAGATAATGCCCTGGCATTGCAGAGTTCATGGGCGACGGTAACCACCGCGACCATCAGGCGGGCCGTGAGCTCGTTTGTCTATTTTGCAATAAGAAAATGAGATTAATTATGAGAACATTTCATATTTGCGCGAGTTGATACTACAGAGTGGTTTAACCGGTTAATTATACCTCCCTAATACTTATTTTGTTAGTATAAATAACTACCTAAATATCTCCCTGGGAACCCGATTCTACTTCAAAGTTTATAACATGTAATTACTACTTTTACATAGTAATATACCTACAATAATTTTCTATTATGTATGTGCGTCACATTGACTAGGTACCACACTCATCGCTGTGAGTTATGCTGGTTTAGATACTGATAAGCCGTTTCGTTGCTCTTCTCCACATTAAAACCTCATTAGCTTAAGCTTTTTCTATTATTCAGCTGTTTTGATGGAATTTTGCCAGACTGTGTACGTTAAATTGTATTATTTCTAAATGTTTCAGGTTCGGAATAGGAAAATATTCTAGAATAATTTCAAATAATTTTGCCAAGACTAAATCTTAACTCCATCACGTAAGCATTAAAATAAAGATTACTTAAATATTATAATGCCTAACAATAGTCGACTTTGTTATTTCCACAATTTATGAAACAATAAACGTAGTTGTGAATATTGTTTTCCTTAGTACGAAATTAGTGAGGGGAGTTTAGTTCGCGTGACTAATGAGTTTTTCTTTATTTTCTTATTGTTTTTCAGTTGTTGACCCTCAGCTATCGACGTTTGTAAGTCGTGAGTCGGCAGTGGGCTTTGATAATTATACCACTAAAATGATTAATTCTCAGCGAATATTAAAGCTGAAATTGTTTAGCAAGTAGAGTAATTTAGATTACATTTTACATCCACGGCATTTTTATTTACCGAGTTAGATTACATATTTTGAAACTACTTGTATTGGTTTAACATTATATTAATTAATGTATCCAAAGTTATGTTATTACTTTTAATTAGAATATTCATAGCTCGAAAAAACTTAATGATTCCCAATTGAATGTAACAAAATAACTTTGAAGTAATAATACTTAGTTATACGTTTAACTTAATGATACGTTTTTGTTAAACTCTTCAACTTTATTCGGATAATCTCCTTTATCTAATAAAGGTTTCGAAAGATAACGACTATAGCTAAATGAAAAATTATGGAGCTCTTTAATTAGGTGCAAAATTACAAATTAGGAAAGTTTAGTCATAAAAGTTTTAGGATATTTGGGCTATATTTTCAAAGTTTAAATACATTTTAGATTTAATTTTATCTTGGTGCGAATTTTACGATAAAAAATTTAACGTTCTCAGAAATATTTTGTATACCTAATCATTTTAATATTTTAGCTTGTTGTTCTTCTTTTTAAATTACAAACAGTATTAAAATATCTTCAATATTGAGTTTTCTCTATGCTTAAATGATTTCAAATAATATAGACTTTTCATATAATGCAGAAAGAATACAATAAAATACATCTGAATTATGTTGTTCACTCGTTTCTGAAATATGCAAATTAATAATTGTTATTGTAATGATGAAACGAGTCTAATCATTTACTAAATTTGTAGTTTGCCGTCTTATTAAATATAACATTTGGTGCATTATTTAAAGTGATATATTATTATGTATGTTTGTAAATGTAAGGACTGATTTCCAGTTCAGTAAAATCATATTATTATAACACTCTTTGCCTTAAGGTCTTAAATTACCGAAAAAACCTTTTTTTGCTTCATAATTTTGAAATGGAAAGTGTAAGTAATACACTAAAGTGTAAGTGTAAGTGAATCATATATAATATGTATTATATAAACCAGTGAATAAGCACTAAATATAGCATTTAATATTAACTTGTTACGAATACATAATATGTTATGATTATGATATATCTAGTTGGTACCTATATTATAAATAGCAAAGAATATTACTTTTTTTTATTAGAAATTACGAATATGTTAGCTTCACGCAGTGAGTTTGATTACTTAATATTATTGTTTGAATTGAATCGACTAAACATATCAAGAAAAATCGATAAATGTATTGGGTATCTTTTGTAACTGATTTATAAATGATAGTGTTTTAGTACTGATGTTGATTCTCAAAAATATATATCAATATTCAATACTCTTCTTTGTGAATTAAAGCGTGTTTCACGTAACCATATTGAGACAACAATAAAAAGAGCCTGTTGAATTTTGTTGCCGTTCGCTTTTACAGGTAAAAGTTTAGGTACATTACAATATTATCCGATGTATTTCGCTTCTCACTGCATTTTCCACGTGGAAACTGGAAAGAAATAAAATGAAGAGCGGCTTAACTTCGCCCCGGGACTACCGAGATAAAAGTACCGACCTCTTATTTGAATTATGAGAGTTTGACCGCACCATATCGCTTAATTTGTACCGATGCGATGTGGCTATTTTAATCTCGTATGAGTTTACGGTGACTTAACGATGGTGAAAGTTTAATAAAATGCTTGATAAAAGTGAAAAAAAGACTTTAGGTTTTGTTAGCTTTTGTTGTTATTAAAATACCTACTTCTGCGGCGAAATCGGGTAAGAAATCTATATAATCTATTATTTACCATGGGTTCTGTAACATCTTCTAATTAAATGTTAATGTCTCAAAGTCGTGGTGGCCGAGTGGTCGAAGCGCGTCCTTCCGAACGGGAGGTCGCGGGTTCAAATCCGGCTTGTACCTCTAAATCTTAATATGAAAAAGATTTATGTGCAATTTTTCACAACACCACTGGCTAAAAACGGTGAAGGAAAACATCGTGAGGAAACCTGCATGTCGGAAAAGGATTCTAAAAATCCTTTGAAGATATGTGAAGTCCCCAATCCGCACTAGGCAAGCGTGGTGGACTATGCCTTATCCCTCTTCGGAGGAGACCTGAGCCCAACAGTGGGCAGTAATGGGTTGGTACAGTACAGTACAGTACAGTCTCAAACGACGACAATACGTAGGCATCTACTACATTCTCAGTTAAAGCGCATATAAATGAAATGTTTCACATTTGCATTACTTAATTGAATGTTGGTAGTGAGTACACATGTAGGTAGATTGCAGCTTTGATCGGACACACTATATTTTGCATTAATCATAAACGAATCAGTATCCACACAAAGACATTCACTCCAATCCATAGTAGTAAAAACTACAACAAAATAAATTTTCACAAGTTGCTTCTCTCTGACGTAAAAAAATATAATTCACTAACCCGCGTAAAATAGAATGTTTCCATAAATTCAGTTTTGTTCCCGGCGGAGCATAACAAGACACGCAGTTTACGACAACAAAACCATTCGTAGCTCAATCTTCACTTGCTCCACGGATATGGTAACATTCAGATGCAGTTACCGGATAAATTTGGCGCTTCCTCCGTTTTCAGAGAAGATCCAACGTTTTTGTACATCAAAGATTGATTTATTACTAGAAGAGACTTAAAAGCCTTTAAAATAATGAGTATTTGTAAGAAGCTTTGCAGTTAAATTACTGGCTTATTGTTTTGCAAAAGTCATTGTGGACAAAGTCGGGCATTTTTATTTGCATACAAAAGTTTGTACTTGTATTCTATTAGTATCTGATAGTAATTAAATACTGTTTGAGCTACTTGCAATAAATGGAGATCGGTGTAGTAACTTCAATCTAATTTACCCGTCATCAAACATCAAACGTGTTCTCTTAGCAATATTAATATAGGTAAGTATTTTAACATTTTACATTTCGGTTCCAAATAAATTTTTAGGTTAGTTTGTCGTTATACGACTAATAAGGTTGTTGTACTATATCATACTAAATAGAACTATAATAATAATAGTACCATTATTTTGTCTAATTTAATATAGATATGATTTAGTTATACGTACACGATGAGTACATCATATATGACATGTAAGCCAAGGTATATTTATTACGAAAAGGAAAAAAATCCTACTACTAAATAAAAAGACAAAATGTTATAAATCCTCTCTAGTCTGCATTACATCTTTGAGAATCGCATTGGGAGCGTTGTCCGTGAAATATTTTACGATACTTGAGACGTAAGGCTGCGTAGGTACGGGACCTTTACGCTTTCAACCTTATTCTTTGAATTACAATGATAGAGTAGTTTTCATGGAAAAGTGTACATACGCCATAATAGATAACTAATGTTAACTTGTTATTATTGGAGTAATTAATCTATCGATCACACTAAATAAGAACAACTTGAGGTAGGTCAGTAGAATAGTAGGCACAATTACTTTGAACAATTATTGTGGTACAAAATAACTTTTCATTTATTTGAAGTAATTATCACTATTTTCTTTGTAGGGAATGAATATTACAATATTAGCCAACTGGAAAGTTTATTTCATTGCACGTATAACTCAACAGTCAAGTTGTAGATAAAATCAATCTGTGTTGTTTTTTTGTAGCCTAATATCAGATATTTATATAATTAGTAGTTAGTAGAACATATTATCCTAATTATCACTATTCGGTAAAGCTCGTTGTAGTATAAGATGAACGGTTTATACATCCTTGTTTACCGACTGAGGAATCCGTCCAATTAATCCCCCTGTCATCTCAGTTAGCTTCCTTTGTCTACATCAAGTAAACTCAAGATGTTCCATTTCAGGCAATACTGTCAATACAAATGTCTTACAATTTAAACAACGTTCGCTAGTATTTTGTTGTTATTGTTGTACTATTGTTTATTTTACTCATATTCTCACGTAAAAACACGAGACAGAATCATGGTTATTTGAAATTTAAATTTAAACGGATTCAACTAAAACAAATAGACAAAACAATACAAAATCCCAGGGAAGCAATGCCTTCTTGACCATTAAAGTAATTGATTCGATAAGACATGGGAAAAGTTTTTATTTGACAAGGGACCGGCTTGTATGAGTAACGTGGATTGTTGAAGATTGAAAAAGGAAATAGCTTTCGCCAGTCTTTATTTTACTGAGAGTAGGCGTTGAGGATATCCTCTTCGGACTGTTTGTTTAAACTATGAAGCGAAGTTTATTTATTAGATCGAGTAATACGAATAGATGGGTTAATTTCAACAAATTAAGATTAAATTCAACAAGTAACTTATTGGAGATGTGTTTTAAGAAAAATAACCAGAAGGCCATAATGATGATAATGTTATTATGGCTCAAGAATTAATGTTTAGCAGTACCTATCTTAAAAAAAACACTTTTATTAAACAGTATTGTTTTAATTAAAACCTTTCGTAACATTTAATTAAGGTTTTTGTAATTATGTATGACGATAGTGTCTCGTTTTACAATCATCGTGTGTTTGAACAATTGAAGCGGTTCAACAGGGCCGTAACTTCACGCGCGGCCGGCGTCGGTAACGAGCAGCCACATAAAACAAAATGCCAGCAGAGAAGGGATCCTCTAAATTTGCTTAAATGCCAAATAAACTGCGAATTGCTTCGCCATTTATGAAAAGAAGACCCTAGATTTGAGCCCTATTTCATTTGTAAGTCGTAGACGAGACTACGGGGAGAAGTAAAGACCCTTTTGGAACGAATCACTTTGTTTTTCCCCGAACCAAGGGAACGAGTGCTAGCAAGTTTGATTTATTTATTTACTTTTTAATATATACGAACGCGTGAATTAGTTACTCGCAATTACGCACTAACAACATAATTAAAATATTAATTTTAAAATTGATACATTTTATTTAACCACAACTTATATAAATCATAAAACTATTACATATAATATGTATAATTGTGTTAATAACATAATAATAATAATTTTGTTAGTGTATAGTTAGTGACTTTATTTAATAATCTACTAATATAATGTCACTAATTAATACAATTCTTTAAAATAGTTGCCATTATTTTTTGAATTGGAATTTCACAAAACGGCGGTATAGTTTGTTGGAGTTTGCGTGATGTATACGACGAAAAGGTAAATTAGTGGCAGCATATAAGCGGCAATAAAGCGAAAATAGACGAATCGTAAATACGAAACGTTTTATAACACCGTACCTGCAAGAATTTGACTCGTGATTTATAACAAAGATAACAAAAAGTTAGATGGGCAAAACAAAAACGTGATGAAACTAGGCTACGTAGTGTTTGGTTTCTTTCAGTTCAACGTGAAAGTAGACAATAGAAAAAAGAATTCAATGTAAGTTGTGCCAGTGTAGTATGTACCTACAGTACTACTTACTAGTCACCATAAATAAGACAGTATGATATACCATTTTCACATTTTTTCGTTACTCCTTATCATAAAACAGAGTGAATCTATACTAATACTCTAAAGAGGAAAGGTTTGATTATTTGTCTCGAATAGGGTCCGAAACTATGGTCCGATTTCCTCCGAAACTATAGATACTGTGTGACCTAAAACATCACTGACTTATCAATAACTTTGGATATTTTAAGGATTTTTCCGTTGGAATAAGCAATCGTTACAAGTAAGGTGATATTATATGATTATAATGTAATTTAATTATTTTATGGCATGGCACATAAAAATTCACCATCATCAATCTATCATTAACTTGGCGACATCAAGTTATTTAATACCTAAATTGTAATTCGTTAAACATTTTCCGAAAGTTTATCAAAATGGTTTCGAGTACTCATTTTAACTATTGAATAAAATAAAACCCATTTTATTAAATTTGTTTCGGTCATTTACTCAAATCTAATATCGGTCGTTTCATTGTCTGCGAAGTTGATAAAACTATCATGTATTTGTGAGCGTGCACCGTTTGAATTTGAAAAAGTCTGCCAATTTAGCTTTTTATTTTAATGAGAGAGATAAAACTTTTTTGTTTTATGCAAATTAAGTTCAAGTTTAAGTTTACTCGTATTTGCGCACTGAATTGTATATCATTTGCCAAGCTCGATTGTGCGATATGACGAACGTAACAAAGTTTTTGTCAAAGTCATAAGAAAATAATTATATTTTAAATCAATAATTTGAATATTGGTCTCCATAATTAGCAAGTATTAGAATAAAAAATCGGTGCACATAAACTTGTTGTGGTTACGTTTCATCTTAATAAAATTAAAACGTATTTTTAAATTAATTTTCACTATAACTAGGTAACTAAAGAAATTCCTTGCGGAAAATGAAATAAAGATTATAATGTTTCCAGTAAAGGTAAAAGGGCACAATATGATTTAATTCCTTATCTAACGATGTATCATGCGGTTTCTGCGTCGCATCGACAAAATACCCGGAAACGTTAGGTACATAAATCACATATGTCATAGTTTAATAACGCTTGACAGATTTGAGAACGCAGCATATTCGAGCAATATGTCACATATTCGCCGACCGTGCCTCTGACTTCTATATCTCTGTCGCTACATTTACATTATGACACTTTATAAGAATTTAATTATATCGTTATCCTGTTTTTTTTATCCGCCACAGATAAACTGTTTTAATGTTAACTTTTTTAAATATTATATTAAAGCTAGCTGCCCCGCGCAACTTCGTCTTCGTTGAAAAAATAAAAAAAATAGGGGTGGACTACCCCCAACATTTAGGGGGATGAAAAATAGATGTTGGCCGATTCTCATAGATACCGGATAAGCACAAAAAAATCATCAAAATCGGTCAAGCCGTTTCGGAGGAGTATGACAACGAAAACTATGACACGAGAATTTTATATATCAGATATAACATTATCTTTACTACAAGTAAAGAACTCAACTACGTTGAACAATTGACGTTTTTTTGTGAGTAATAAACCTATTAATTACATCGAATTGGTTTTACAGTAATAACTAAAAACTGACTAATTTGAGTGGAAAATTCTTGTTCCTTCTTTTACGAAATTGTCTGTGTAATTATTGAGTATTGAAAAAAACTTGTCTAGAAGATTAAACGAAAATTCCGAAGAATTTTTCCACGACCTCTGAAACTAGCTCGTCTAACAGACAGCGGTATAGCCAATTTTACTTGTAATGTCCCTTTTGAACGGCAACAAAAATTTCAATTAGGTGTCTTGTCTTTAGGATTGGAACGTGAATTTTTAAATAAAATTGTTTATTTTTTATAATAGTTAAAGAGTACTTATTTTTATGTTATGAAAATTTAACTTTTTGTGACCAAATATTTGTAAGCTTAGAATGGATTTTATGATTATTATAATTTTTGTATATTTCAAAAGAATTGTTGCACATATTGTATTTGCAGTAATTATAAACTCTTAAAAATATTAAAGCGAACATGCTTAATTTAAGAGTATAATTACGAACATACAAAATAATATAAAAACATTATTTTAATCTTATGCCTTCATGGCAATAAAACTGGCACGAGTGTAATCCATTAATATCATTTAAAAGGCTCAACTTTTGCTTAGAATCTTGAACTGTAACGACTTATGAGTTATGACATTCATATGACTTCCTTCATAATTCCATTTCTATGTACGAGTATAATCAAGTTTTACTGCTCTTAAGGAAACAGAGCGAGAAACGCACTTTGGTAAATTTCTTAGGTTTCTATATTCCTAGGAAATCTATATAGAGATTTTTTCTTGATACTTGAAGATCTGAGGTGTACTTTGATTACTTTATGATACGGTTGTACACCATCTTCAATCTTGTGATATTGAAACAGTTTACAATTATTAAAATATTATTATTATGATGATTTTTTTCCTATGAGTTTCACTTTATATTATACCTATCTGGTGATTTAAATTTTTATGGCCTTAGTAGGTACTCGCAATAACTATCACCATGTTACAGAAAATCCAATGAGTATTTTTTTATTTAAAATAACATTCGTGTTAATTTAAATCAAAATCAAATCAAATAATTTTACTGTCTTCCAATATGCACACATTTTACAAACAAATACAAGATTACCTATACCTATTAAAACTTACACTCTGCTACCTATAAAGATCATGTTAGTATTGACGTTACAGAATTCATAATTATCATTATAATTAAATCATTTTCACTTAAGTCATTTCGAATATCATTTATCAAGGGCTTGATTCAAACATTTTTCATATCAGTTCAGTTTAATTTTGGTGCGCAATATCGGATTAAAATCAATAAACCTGGATTAATTTAACGTTAATTAATGTATTGTTTAATTATAATATCGGGTTGAAGCAATCATGTAATGTGCAAACCGGAATTGTTTTGTGATTTGTTTTATGTATTATGTTTTTATTATTCATACGATAAATACAGAGAGGATTTGTAACTTTAGGTTAGATGTGGGGTGAATGACCTGTCAAAAATACAACTAAGAACCATTTTTTTATTGAAATCAGTTTATTTTTTTTTTCAGTACTGTACATAGAATATGGTGTACCATAGGAAAAGAGACCAATTCCAAAAATAAAAGTGTTTCTTAGTAGGTACCTAGTATTTCGATTTCGATAGGTGGGCACAAAACTATACATTGGTTGGATTTTTGATTGGATTTACATCTGTATAATAGTTATGGAAAACAACATAACCAGTAGGTAGTTACTGTTGTTCATATTTAAGTGCCATCAGTAGGTACTACTGTAATTGTTAAACAACTTTTGCACACTTAACACTAAAATTATTCCGTGAAAATGTGTAAAGCTCTATAGGATTATAATAATATATTGAGTAATATTCTTATTTAAAAACCAATGTAACCTATGATATTTAAAAACGTCGGACTTAGTGTATTATAACCGTCATAAAATTGTAACAACACTTAATATTCAAACAATCATTGTTATAGAGTGATTTTTGTTGCACTCGAATAATATTGATGTGCAACGCTAGACTGTTGGAGCACTTACGTATACAGAGTATAAATATTAATGGTGGTCTAAGGGTGGCCTAGGGGAGTTGCAAGGAAATACCTACCCTCTATTCGCAGAACTCAATCTACGGCGCCGCTTAGACGGACATTACTTACCTGGAAGCAAAATAAATTATAAGTATGTTGGGGAGTACGTGGAATCATTTAAACATATTAAAACGTCTTTGAGTTTTTGTTAACTAAATACATACATGTTTTTTTCATTGATGAATAAAAAAGTAACTCACACAAATGCATAAGCAATGTTTTTGAAAAAACTATGTCTCTGTCTTGTGTTTTTGTAAGGACTAAGAAGATTCTTTAGAGTGTTGAAAACGGTTCTGGATTACGGAGGTCCATAGGCGACGGAAACCGGTTCGTATCAGTGGGTTCCGTATTAAAGAAATAGCAGAAGCTCTGGAAACGTAACGTATAACTAATTGAAATTATAATTTACATATAAACCTAATTATACTTACTTCTTTAGAAGACATATGTACAAGAAATAGTTTTAAGCCTCAAACTTTACAAACGTAGTCTGATGTTTCTGTATTTCATTTATGTTTACTCTTAGCATCATGATGGTAATTACTCCTTTGTGTAAATGATAAGGCCGTCGCTCACTTTAAATCTTAAGTCTTTAAATCGGTAGATGGTAGCTAAAATATCTACGAACACAAATTACAAAGTATTTTCTCTCGTTTGAGGCAGGCACATAAATAGAAACAATCAATATTTTAAGAGCTACGAAGTAGTCACACAGAATTGGTAACTGCTTTCTAACTTTAGAAAAAAAAGAATGTAACAGAAGTGATACAAGGACGAAAAGGGATATTTATCCTACAATTACATGGCAATTCGATGTGTACATTTGAAATGATCGACTTAAACCGGCATGATGGAGAGAATAGGTCGTAGCCCGTAGGCGGAGTACACGGAGCGTTGTTGATGGCTGATAGAGCGGAAAGAGTGGTAGTCATGTTGCTTTAAACACAATGTGGGACGCCCACCAGCAAGTGGGTGGGAAACATAATTAAAGTAATAAAAATATACTCAACAGAATGCTCTAGGAGAAGCGGGTCTGTTTTTAGGTTCTTGCTAAAGTCATGATAAAATAATTATGTGTCATCAATAATGTTTTTATTTGATGTTTTAAATAGAATAAAACTTACAGGGAAAAGTAAAAATCGTTTTAGAACTTTATTTAACTTGAACTTAAATTCGATTGCATTCTAAAGATTAACTAATTAAAGCACACCTTTCTGATAAAATCACACACTGCAAGTATGTTCGTTTAAAAACACGTAGGTAAAGCAAAAATCAATGTTTGGCGTTGGGGCATTTGTTCGGTTTCCCTCCGGCGCGGTTGCGGTCGTCGTGCGATATGAATACAATAATATCAAACTCAACTTAGGAAGTAATTTCTCGTATTACACTCCCAAATAACCGAACGAAACCATCGAAGACCGTTTCAAACAATCTCTGCTAAACTGTTGTTAATTATTAAATTAGATACTAGTTCGACGAGAATCCTTTAGTTCAAGTATAATATTTCATTCAGTAAGAAGACTTTGTTTCAGAATTAATTTATACAGGATAGGCTTTTGCTTAAATTATGGCAGATTAAGCTTTGACGAATTTTCGAGATTCAAGGTTTTTCAAAGAAATTTTTGTTTGTTGTAGCATAGAAATGTATTTAATAAGTGAATTAAATAAACTAATATTATTTGATAAGATTGCTTTAGTTGTTGACTTAAAATATCTTCGATGACCAATGGAGGCGTTATTTTTCAGTATCATAAAAGAAAATGTCAGAATCAAAAGGTTGAAGCGTGTTTTATGAATTGTACGTGAGCTTACCTTTTGTGAAAAGGACGGCGATATAGTTAGGGGTGGTGCCTTTAGAAGGCACTGGTGGTGCACACAGTCTGCATCAGTTATCTTGTAGTCGGCAAGCGAGGCGGTCGTGCGCCGGCTCTCAAAGCTAGAGCTCGTAGAAAACTTTTATCGTGTTACGGAAAAAAAATATTTGTAAAGTTGGTTGCTACAGAGCGCGACATTTCCAGTGTGTCGTTTACGATGTAATAAGGTTATTCTTACGTTAAAAGAACTATATTTTTAGTGAATTTATGACAATCTAATTTATTAAACTTGCATAATGTCGTAAAATAAATGATTGCAAATATAATACAATTTAAAAGAAATTAAATATATCTGGTAGGTTAAATGTTGTAGTTTCTGTACTGAGCAAAAAATAATTTAATTTTATGGTTTTAAATATTTTTAACGACATGGGCAATTTGAACCAAATTACAATGGCAACTAGCGGAAAAGTAATATTAACTTTATTCGTGCTTGATTGGTTTTTAACCACAACCACCGATGCATCATTGCGTAAGTACCAAACCTAATTATTACTTTGCTAAGATTTCAAATTCTATATTACCAATCTTGTAACATAAATATTTTTATTAAGTACTGTAATATGTTTCTTTTATTTTTTGAATTAAGATTATTTTGCTTTAATATTATCTCTTAGTTGAAACTCTTAACCAGCCAAAGAGGTCAGTCAAAACCTAATTATATTACAAAAATACTTTCCTTTTGTCTATACGTCTCACTAATGTAATAAAAAAGTTGAGGTCGCATTGCTAAATTAACTTCCCTTTTTCTCTAATCATTAATCTATACTAATATTGTAAAGCTGCAGAGTTTGTTTTTTTGAACGCGCTAATCTCAGAAACTACAGGTCCGATTTCAAAAAATATTTCACTGTTGGAATGTCCTTTTATCGAGAAAGGGTATATTTTATTTTGAAAAAAAAATAGGGATCCTTATGAAAATATTGAATTTGTAAGACAAGGTGTAATAGGTACCGAAAACATAATATTTATGCGTACGCTGCAAAAACTATTGACAATAGAACAAAGTGATTTACTACGGGTTTTTAGGTCTTAGAAAGATTTACAAAAAAGTCCGCGAGAGCATATATCTATATAACTATAATAGTTTAGTCACAACAACTGCTTTTATGTTCAAAAATATTAAAATATTCGTCCGAAATTAGTATTGTTATATTAATACTTATCCAAATAAAGTATTATGTTATTAAGAGTATTAATTTCAAAGTAAATCACTTTTTGTTTTATTCTAATCGGACTTTTCGTTTAGAAGTTATCACGAGTATAAAACGCGATGAAAATGTGGGTGCACTTCGGGCCGCGCAAATAATAATGCGACGGCATTGCGAGTACTGTGTGAACCCCTTTGTAATGCAGACGAAGTTGTGCGGGTCAGCTAGTAAATTGACATAAAGTTCACTTCGATTTAATTTCATAAAATTAATCAAAACAATCACATATTTATTAATACTCAAACATATTTATTAATTTCTGTATGTTGATTTAGTCGAACGGGATAAATTTCTCATCAATTAGCCATCTGGAATTAGAGAAGACTACAGATTTAATCAGGTTCAATGTCGTTACATGTTACGACTTAGACGAGACGATTAGGCAAGCAGAATAACAAGCTGCGTAGTACTTACGTCTCCTTGTTCTCTCTCTAATTCGCGTTATTTGCATTGCGAGGAGGGTGTTACAGATCGGCTAATGAGCCCGGATAAAAACAAAAACACACGGACTTTGTTAGGTTCATTGTTGTTGTTTTAATTTAACTGCAACTAGTTTGTGTTGTTTGCCCTTCATTAAACGAAACCACATCACGAATATAGAGACTTTTTCTCGTGATAGAATTAATGTTGTTTTTTATTACCTAACTGGAGTAACCCGACTGCAATGTCTCGAAGTCCGGGTTCGGTTTTCGATAAATCAGTGACTTTATTCCGTGGAAAATTAGCTCTCAATTATTTATGTTTATTTTGTTACGTAAGTAAGCGACGGCCCACCTGATATTTAGTCTTAATAGTATATTTAGTTATCAATTTAACTAAATTTGACTAATCAGTTACAAATAATCATAATAATTTAGAAAATGTCAAATAAATCTTTGAAGAATCAATATTTGCTTATTAAAAAGCTATAGGAGACCTTACAAGGGAAATACGTAAAAGAAATAATTTCAATAAACGGTATAGATATTGAAACCTAGAGTATTTAATGTTGCGTATAAATATATTGCACTCTGTATATTTCATTATTATTGCTTCGTAGGAGAGCTAACGGCCCATCTGATCGTAAGCGGTTACCGTCGTTCATGGACCTCTACATTGCCAGAAGACACTGCGGGGCCGCTTTATTATCTATACTAATATTATTATCATCTATACTAATATTATAAAGCTGAAGAGTTTGTTTGTTTCTTTGTTTGAACGCGCTAATCTCAGGAGCTACTGGTCCGATTTCAAAAATTATTTCAGTGTTGGAAAGTCCATTTATCGAGGACGGTTATAGGCTATATTTTATTTTCAAAAAAATTAGGGATCCGTATGAAAATATCGAAAATGTAACACAAGGTGAATAATCGGAAACCTATTTATGCGTACGCTGCAAAAACTATTGACAATAGAACAAAATGATGTACTACGGGTCTTTAGGTCTTAGTAAGACAAACAAAAAAGTTTGTGACAGCATATATCTAACTATCATAGTTTAGTCACAATAACCGCTTTTATGTTTATAAAAATAATATTACGTCCCGAGATTGAATTTAACGTTAAATGAGTATCGTTATATTAACCCTTATCCAAATTAAGTATTATATTATCAAGAGTATTAAAGTAAAAGTAAATAACTTTTTGTTTTACTCCAATCGGACTTTTCGTTTAGAAGTTATCACGAGTATAAAACGCAATGAATATGTGGATGGACTTCGGACCGCGCAAATAATAACGCGACGGCATTGCGAGTACTGTTTGAACCTCTTTATAACGCAGACGAAGTTGCGCGAGTCAGCTAGTAATATTATAAAGCTGCAGAGTTTGTTTGTTTGTTTGAACGCGCTAATTTCAGGAACTAACTCTTGATAATATAATACTTAATTTGGATAAGGGTTAATATAACGATACTCATTTAACGTTAAATTCTATCTCGGGACGAAATATTATTTTTATAAACATAAAAGCGGTTATTGTGACTAAACTATGATAGTTAGATATATGCTGTCACAAACTTTTTGTTTGTCTTACTAAGACCTAAAAACCCGTAGTACATCATTTTGTTTTACTGTCAATAGTTTTTGCAGCGTACGCATAAATAAGTTTTCGATTATTCACTTTGTGTTACATATTCGATGTTTTCATACGGACCCCTAATGTTTTTGATAATAAAATATAGCCTTTAACCTTCCTCGATAAATGGACTTTACAACACTGAAAGAATTTTTGAAATCAGACCAGTAGTTCCTGAGATTAGCGCGTTCAAACAAACAAACAAACAAACTCTTCAGCTTTATAATATTAAAAAAAATATTATTAGTATAGATTAAAATGGAAATAAGACACCTCTAAAGTTATACATTATATAGACTTTTCAGATATATGTTTTAAATTAGACGTCAAGATACGATCATTAAAATCTTTGTTGTAAAAAACAAATTGTAAACTTTCTAACTTTGAAGTTGTTTTCTGATAAAGAAAAGATCGGATAAATGTTGTTATTCTGACTAATGATACTTTGCTATTATCGTCAAGTAGATAAATACGAAATATTTTTCATATACATGAGTGATCGTTAAAATATGTTAAGGTACGGGGATAGCTTACCTTGTAGTTGGATTATATCAGGGCTCAAATTGACGTGCAGTCAATTAGTGAGGTAGGGGGAGCTCGCCAGGGCGCGTTCATAATTTGTCAGTGACAGTGTCGGAAGTTTAACAAGCCTAGTTTTACAATATACCTCCTTTCCATTATTGTGGTGTTTATTTGGCCATTTATCAAGTCTCGATACTGCCGACACTTTATGAATTACATTGATAAGATTTTTATTGTGTTCCGCATTTTATATACGGAATGACGAACGTTTCTATTTTTATATCTTCTATAGCTCCTGTATCATTCATTAAGTGTTTGTAATTACGGTTGTCGTAAACTTTTAGTTTATACATATGTCAGCTTGTAGCTATGATACAATTTATTTTTAGCTGTTGAAAACTATGCAATTTGTGAGAGGTTAATTTGATTTGGTTTACAATCGTCTTTTTACAAAATGTTTCAGAACAATTATAGAGTATTGAAAAAACAGAAATTACAATAACTACTTCTAAGCATATTACTGGTGTGATTGATTTATTTTTTATTGTTAATTTCTTGAGTTTCACGATAATCACGATTAAATCAGTTGACGAGTGTCTTGACACGAAGTCATCGGTTCCGTCGTTTAAGAGCTAATGCTTTTTTGAGTTTTCGATTCACTTTGAAAAAGACTGATACTTTTGTAACTCTAAAAATACCTTCTAATCTGTCCAATAACAATTTTTTAATAAACATGATAAATACTTTTGAATTGACAGATTCATAATTATGAATATCTTATTTAAGATGGAATTGATTAAGCTTAAAACAAATACAAAGACTGTGCGATTTCGTCTATTTACAGTTTATTTAGGCACATTATAATAATTACGGAAATTATGTTTCAATTAATTATACAGCAATTCAAAGAAGGCCTTAATAAGCTTGTTCTCATTTACGTTAAATTTATTCTGTGAAGTTATCATAAAGCAACGTCAAGTGGATCTTGCAATCCGAGTATAAACAGTTTGTTGTAGTCTCATTTAACTCGGCTGATTTCGACCGGATTATTATTTCCCGCGACGCCTACAATCAAAGGTCTTGTTGATGTTCGTTAAAAGGGGTGACCGAACTGTATTATTTCAAATCTACCTCAATTTTGACCTGAATTTATTTGTAGGTATATTTGAGTTTCGTGTGTCGCGTGCCACCAAACTAATTTAATAAAAACACGGTTTATTAAAGGGTATTTTGGCATTAACGCTCAGCTTCGAGTCACACACTAACGTTCTTTAGTTAAGCACCTTATCGAATTACGTTTGATAACAGGTTGCGGTTAGAAAAAGTGGTTAACAGCCTTTATTATTAATAATAATAGGAAGAGTAACAACGATGTGAACAACATGAAAAGAACGAAGCTTTTTTTATTGTACAATATATTATGTACTAAATAGCAATCAGAAATTAATGAAGTTCCAATAAATTGCACCGTAAACTGTAGTATTATAATAACTTATAATTCATTTTAAAATAAATCGGCCTATCAATTACTATTCACAATATAAATATCATCTCAAATGTAGGCATTAAAAAAACTAAAAAAAACTAAACTTACTGAAAAAAAAGCAGTTATTAAAACACTTTCTCAATTCGTACCGAGCCTTATATTATTATTATACTAATTTAAATTTCTAAAATTTAACTGTAACAATATTATCTTAAGATATTTGTTGATTTTGCGCTGTTGTTATGCCCTGATTGTTAGTTATTAGCTTTAAATTAAAGAGCGGTTCTGATAACAGGGTTGTTATCATAATATAATATCCATAAAACGGTTAAAGTTTGATAGATAAAAAAAGTTGTTTGATATCTAATAAATTTTATTACATTATATTATATGAAAATTGATGTAGTGTGTAATTTAATTAATAATATAAGTAGAGTTTGCATTAAAAGAGCTTTACTTTATAAAAAAAAAATATTAACTCTGTCTATCTACATATTAAACTTTTATTTTACATTATGTTTTTTTTTTAAAGTTAAACCTATTTATATTATTTAATATTACAATATTAGTAGTTCACCATCATTAAACTAAGTTACAGTATATCATAGGTACTGGGCAAAACAAATAGGCAGGTATATAGAGGTTTATATAAACATTCGAACCTTTTCTAATAAAATATGAATATTATTTATAAGTATTTTACGTTTCATGTTCCAAATCGTCTTTAGTAAAACGACGATCTTACTTTCCTTTTGATGATAACTATTTTTTTTCTTGTTTCCGTTGATAATAAGGGAGGTTGGTAATGTGAGTAGGAATCGGGCTTCACCCAGCTCAACTTTCTTTCATCCTCTATATGCCCTATTTTTATTATTTTGTTACAAATTTCATACGATTCTTATCTCTTCTAGTATCAACAGAATTACCAAATTTGTGTTAATTTTTCCTACCTAGTCGAAGAATCTGATTTTAACTACTATATTTTTAGTTGGGAAAAAATTTACTTAACTTACTCACTCTACGACACAGACGTAATTTCATTTCAATTTTGTCCAATTTACAAAACATCTGAAACACGTAACTCAGGAAATCAATCCGGTGTTTCCTCAAATCAACAATGTTATTGATGCAGCGTTTATATCTATAGATGAACCATTTCCAAATTACTCGACAAAGCAGTTTTGTTTGTAGTAAAATCGACTAAGAACAACTTGAAACAGCTTGCACAATACCCAGAGCCAAGGGATAACGAATGTTCAAAACTTTATTCAAGATACGCGATCTATTGAAAATGTTTGTTTGGTAGCGATAAAAATGCACGCCCCCGAGAAATATGTGAATATCGTTTAATCAAGGGCTCCATTTTTATTAAAGTTCACATGTTTTACTAGCGTGAATGCTTTGTCATTTTTACGGCGTTGTATGAAGTTTAGCACTGTATGTTGTTGCAGTTCTGCAAGGTGTATGTCGAGTTAAATACTGCTCGCTTTTATTTCTTATCCTCATAAGCGAGTTGAAATTTTGATGAGTAAATTAATTCCGTGTCAATTCTTGAGATATTGAGATTATATTTTATTGTGTACATGTTTCGATCAATATTTAGTTTAAGACACACGGCATATTATGTCGTAGATTGTTGCACAATAAGAGCGTAAAATTGGCACCAACTAACACCTTCTCTGTCGCTTAAGATTTTACTAATAGGTATGAGGTCGATGGGAACGGGCGTTATTTGATAAGTATGTGTGGTTGAATTATTGCATCCTGTTTAAAACACCTTTTACTTCACATTGGTAAGTAAAAGTTAAGTTGAATGATTTGTTGTAAAAGTTGGTAATGTTTTAGATGAGCCCGGTTTCACGGGTCCCATTGAAAACGTGACGGCGCCACTCGGTCGTGAAGCAATTCTGGCTTGCACCGTGCACAATCTGTCTACTTATAAGGTAAGATAATTGTTACAACTTAATTCATTTTTGAAATTTTAGTTTGTTGAATATATCTACATAGACATAAATATCATCTAGATATTAGAAACTGTCAAGTAGTATTTAAAATTGAAAAGGTACATGAAAATCTACATGCTTTCCTGATGCTGATATTGTTAAGTTATCCCATAATTCTTAGGCTCAAAAATTATAAAAGGTTAATAAATCGTTTATATGTAAAAAGTTAAATTGTCATTAATAAATTTAATGTTGAAGATTACTTAATTTATCTAACTTTAGTATTTACAACTCAAACGACCGGTTGACTGATTTTATTGTCTTAGATTACTCACGTTCCTACTAATTATAAAGATTTCAATTTCGTTGTAAGGCGAAATAAAGTTATTATTGTTATTTATATTGTATTCTTCTGTCTGAAGCTATGTTTATGCCAGTTTTGCCCTTCAAACTGGCATATGTATAATAACTCCATCAAAGGTCAGGTTACTCGCTTTGTTCACGAACAGACATAATCAAGTTATGTTCAAAATCACGCACATGTACTAATATGTACAGCAACGCTACTTTATAGCCATGCGCAGTTTTTCTACATAAAATTAAATATTTCTCTTAATGGTCATTAATGGAAGGAATGGAACAATGTAATCAACATTTTTTAAATTGCGTTAATAATATGTGTATATCTAACTTTGAAATGCCCAAAGCAACCGCTCTGCAAGTATCTATCACTACGTTTTAGAGAGTGTAATTGGTCACGACGATCATTAACTCTCATATGAACTATGTATCGGTCCACCAAAACGTTTTGAGGTAACACAACATACATAAAAAATAAAACAGATGAATTGAGTACCACCTCCTTTTTGAATTCAATAAAAAAATCAGTGTTATTTAAACGGGATGAAAAACAATCTGAACAGGTTTTACTACATTTCGTTTAACTTCTAACTAACATTTAGGTTTCATGATTCATTATTTAAATTTAAATATTAATAAAAAACAATATATCCATTAGTAAAAAATGTTAGAACAAGGTTATGTGTAAAAAAGTATTTTTATGCTGATCTAATTTTAAGTTTAACATCGAGCTAAAATTATTCTAATTGTTTCCTGAACTAGACCGTGTTTAGTGCACTTGTAGTTCGGTCTGTGTCTATGTCTACAATATACAAACATTGATTAGGTACTCGTTTCGATTTAGATTTAAGTTTTCAAGTTGAACACGAGAAATATCACTGGAATCTCATTGACCATCGTTAAATACGTACCACCGATAGTTAGATTATAAAACTTTATTCTACTCGCGGAGAAGGTCACATATAGAAAGTGATTGTTAATTTTGTGGTAGTTCAGCAATTAACGATCGCGTTGTAGCCACGCGTTATAAACGGTAATAAACGTTTGGTGACAGGTCGCGTGGCTGAGAGTGGACACGCAGACCATTCTGACAATACACACGCACGTTATATCGAGGAGCAGAAGAGTGGGAGTGACACATAGCGACCAGAGGACTTGGTTCCTGCACATCAGAGAACTGAGAGAGACAGACAGGGGATGGTACATGTGTCAGATCAACACTGATCCTATGAAGAGTCAGCTTGGATATCTAGATGTTGTTGGTAAGTGTTAACTTAGAAACGTTACGAAACTTTAAGGATTTTAACGGGTTGTAACCGTATTTACTTCAACAAGTACCCTCAATGTCCTGCAGGGAACATTGCAGAGGTTCAAGAGCAACGATGAGCTATCAGGTAGGCCGTACGGCCGTAAGCTCGTTTGTCTGTCTTGCAAAAATAAACATAAATACAGTAAATAAATGTATAATGAAAAACCTTTATTCCAACGAACGCCACAAACCCTATTTCAAAATTTAATTAACATGAAATTATTCAATGTTATTTTAAGTTCAGAATTGATTCGATCTACACTCTATTTTCGATTGCATTAGTACCCCCGGACATACTCGACCGTGGAACGAGTACCGACCAGACAGTGAGGGAAGGCGCCTCCGTAAGTTTGACATGCGCTGCTACCGGATCACCGTATCCACAAATCACATGGCGAAGAGAACACTCGAAAACGTTGAGCATTTCAGATGGCATACAGGGTAATAGATCGTTATTAATTTTTTGTAATAATTAAATATTGATCAAAGTTAATCTAGGCCTATTTAAGCAAGCAAGAATTCTGGTTTAAAGTAGGTATCATGAGATGTCATGAGTCTTATTTTTTTTGTTTAATATTTAAAGAAGTATGATACAGTATATCAAAATACACCGCTTTGTAGATTGAGTGAACTGAAAGGTAGCTTCATTCTTTAACATATTTTTAAAACTCAATAGCAAGAATTTAACAAATTGTAATCTTTTGAGACCCCATCCGTAGCATTTTTAAAGTAACATCTAATTTCTATTCTAGTAACGTCACTAGAAGGCCCAGTATTGAATATTAGCAGAGTTAACAGACAGCACGCGGGCGCTTATTTATGCATAGCCTCAAATGGAGTTCCTCCCACTGTGAGCAAAAGAATAATGCTTACAGTTGAGTGTAAGTATTCAACAATTTACAAAAAAGAGGCACGAATGTAACAATATTCAAATAGTCGCTTACAATATTTTTAACAATATTAAATTAACATACATTTATTTATACGAAAAGAAAACATGACACTCGTGTTTCTTATTGGTTGTTTTCTATTTGGTTTCTCTGTTTACATTCATAAAATAAAATAGATTTTGTGAATATATCTTAATTACCGAATTCTCTTGTGATGTAAATGGTAACGGTGTAATGTTTTTAATTTTTGCTGCACTAATCCTTATATGATTGAATGATTAACTACCCAGTCAATCATCTATCAATGCTAATTGTGTATTCGTTGTATAATTATACCTTTTATTAATGAAAGTGGACGGCTGATCTGTGCAATATTTCAAATGATCTAAAATCAGATGGCAAATTCAGACGAAAATAGAGATCAGAGTACGATTCCATCAATGCATATAAAATTTTGCATGTTTTAAGTTAGTTACCAAACTTAAATATTTTATTATTTTACCTGTGATTAAAGTTTTTGATTCTTTCATATTTTGAACAGTTCCACCTGTAATTACAATAAGAAATCAGCTGGTGGGTGCTGGTCTTGGCACGGATCTGGTGCTGGAGTGTGAAACTGAAGCATACCCTAAGCCTGTTAGTTACTGGAGTAGAGAAACTGGTGAAATAGTTCCTGTTGGTAAGTTGTTCTGGATAGTGATATGTTATGACGAAGTTGTCCCAATAAAGCCTTTCAAATCGTTTTTACTAATGTTGTAATTACATATCTGATTTAACGAACAATAATATTATTGAAACAAGATCAAGAAACTTACATTTTGAATATTATTCTAAAAACAGTAATAATTATACGTTCAGATGTGTGCTAAAGTTTACCATCTCTTAATGTGTTATATATTATTAAATATTTTCTGAACCATAATTATGATAAGAGTCCTAAACTAACAAACCTAAAATGTTGTTACGTATCTACCAAATAATATAATTTATTTTCTAATTTATTAGTCAGTTCCTAGATTTCAATTCATTGTTGCAGACTGTATTCAATAGATAGTATCTATATAGTATTAGATATACTCAAGTAATAATTTATTACTGGGTTTGATGTAACCGCAGTCGCATCAGTTGTTCCTCTGACACTGTCATAATTTTCTTTTGTTTGAATTAAATTAGAACGTCTTTGTTTAGTTTCATTGTTGTGTTATTAGTTTGGAAGTTTCATTATGAGATAACTCTTTGGTTACGTGGCTTTCATTGTAAACTTGTCTTTTAAAATTTAAATTTGTAATAATTTAGAAGTTGCCAGGATTTGCAATTGTTCCGTCAATAATAATAATAAAAACTTGTACAGAACCTTATGAAGGCAGAAAAAGAAAAACTGCTAAAATATTTGGACCTGGCCCACGAGGTGACCGACATGTGGCGTGTTGAATCGACCATCATTGTTCCGGTCGTTGTATCTGTGCACGGTCTAATAGCGAAAAGCTTCGACCGTCATCTAGAGAAGCTTTCGCTCCCCGGCTGGGTAAAGGGCCTGATTCAGAAGGCGGTTGTTCTTGACACGGCACGTATTGTGAGGAGGTTCCTCTCTCTTGAGCCCTGACCACTGATGGCTTGGGTCGTAGACCCCGACTCCAGTGGCTCTCTGTTTTTTATATTGTAATTTTTTTTTTTTTGTAATTTTTTTCTTTTTTATATAATGTAAAAAATGAGCAAATAAATGAGTATAGTATATTAAAACTTATACCATTTTTAATTCATTAAATAAAACTAAGTTTGAGTTTTGAGTTGCTAAACCTAATGTGGTTTAAAAAATTGTCTGAATTGTTTGATCATAAAAAGGTTAAAAGACTATCGAAATTATTAAAATAATGTAATTCCATTAACAGGACAATTTTAATAAGAATAATAATTGATTGCTGACTCGAAATAGAAAGGTTAAATTTACATTTAAATTAAACGACATTAAAAGTAAACTGAGTTATTTTAATCTTCTTTATAAAATAAGTACCTACACCAGAAGTTATGGATAGATTTCTAAAAATTGCTGAAACAGACCCTTGTCTTTTGTTTCGAAATTACTTAGATAATGAAATGCGTTGGTATCAGAAAATTTGTTGGCTCATTAATTATCATTAGATGTAAACAATCTGGATAATTCCTCGTCTAGGTGGTGGTTTGGAGCCGCAGAAGATCGATGGGGCATATCGATCAGTGCTCCGTCTCGCTATCAGAAGGGTTACCACTTCCGATTACGGAACCTACAAATGCGTCTCCAAAAACTCTCTTGGAGACACCGAAGGGACTATCAAGTTATACCGTAAGATATTTACCCATATATTGCACATTTCTTCCCAGGACTTTTACTATTAAGCATACACTATTATTTATTAATAATACGAAGGAAGGGAAATTAATCATAATAGAGTTATAGGAACGGAATTTAATCATAATAGTCATCTTTAAGCGTGGTGTCAATTTCTAAAATGTAAATTAATCCGATGCGCATATTTTTAATGTAAAGAGTTTTTACTTTACAGCAGTTAGTTGAATAGTGGAATATATTTGTGAAATGTGATTGGCGTAGGATTATATTAAATTCTACGTATGGGAAGTACTTATTCATGTACCTGTACATGAACTAATTTAGGTTCAGGTGATATGCTAATAACTAGTCGTTTTCGTTAAGCTGCGGTCTAATGAACTCTTTTATGTACTATTTTTGACACTAGACGTGCGACCTTGTTGCAAAACGTAATTACTGGTAAATTTATTTCTGTTAAATATCCTAGAGTGATGTAATACTGCAGATGTCTAATCTGCGTGTTTCACTTATAATATTAACAAAAACCTAATATTTTTGTAAAAGTCAACCTCAATTATATTTACAAAGTTGTTAATATATGCAACGGATTTTGTAGCTCAGAGGGAATTAAATACGACGAAAATTCTCGGTTGTAAAATTACAAACAGCAAATAACTAATTATATTACTATGCCTAAAAACGCTTTAACGATTTATTTGATGGTAGTCGTATTGTTATCTTGGTTATATGCAATTCTTAGTACCTACTATAATTAAATTATGTAGCTCATTGATATTAAACCTAATCTTATTTGATGTAGAAGTAAAAAAATTCCCTCATCTTTTTATAACTTTATACAGACATCCATTGTACATTGTTATAAGTAGATATGTTGGATGATTCAGTTTCAAAATTGAACTAATTCACTGCACACTCGTGCACGCGATGACGTATCGATAACCATCACTTCTCCGTTAATGGTTTTCAATGTTTCATTCAACAGCTATGCCGTTACCAGCGATGGAAAATAGAAATGGTAAGTGTTAGTAGTATCAGATTTTTCGAAACAACATTTTATTATGTTGTTGTACTATACAATATCTATACTACTATATATTATAAAAATATTTCAAAAAATCATGATTATGATATTTTGAGATAAGATTTCAAAATGTTTCTGAAACGCCTGTTTAATGATTTTGAGAACCTACATACCTACTTCTTTAAAAAAGGTTATCAAAAAGTAAAATAATAACCTATAAAATGCTGTTTACGTTTATTTTCTGACTACATCTAAATATTTCATTTTGACAGTGGTTCAGAGACTGAACATTGTGGCACCAGATAAATCTTCCGAAAGTACTCCTTTTGGAACTCAGGGTGAGTACCATTGTTGTACTAAGCCGAGAGTTTAAAATGATGATGCCATTGAGTCCCGTATTAACATGTGTTGAATATTAAGCTTACCTCGTTTTAATTCAAAAACAATGTTCTGCTGGTGTTTGTTTCAAATGTAGAGTTGTTCATTATTTGATAAATATAGTACGACTTATAGCTTAGATGAACTGATAATAATGTTAAAGATGCAAAATATTGCAACAATATTTTATAAAAAAATAGTAATTAAATATTTGTTTATTTTATTTACTTTTTACTGTGATTTTTTTATGAAAAGTTATACTTTTCGTTTACCCTCTTGATAAAATAATATTAAAATGAGTCTGCGCATTAGAGGTCGAACATTTATTACATCTTCTATTTAGAACCAATTTTATAACAATAGTTTTCACTCACTAAATTAATATTTTTCTTTTGTTTCATAACTCCTACGTTAGCAAAATTCTTCCAGGGAATATTTTCAACAAAAAAATGTTCGTCAGCTAATTAGTAAAATATTTTCAGATTTCAGGTTACAAGACTACAACGGAGTCTCTAAGGAATGTTTCTGGTACAGACTTTTTTTCTCATTAGTCATTTTGATTATATTGCTTTCCATTGGTTGATATTAGAATAAATGATAGATAAATTAATTGTGTTTACTCGAAAACTACAAGCACTCGTAGATGTTATAATTTAGAATTCGTTCAATTCTGTACATTGCGTGTTCTCTATACGAACATTACTGTCGTGATATGTGTCATATTGAACAGCGAAGTAAATTAATATGAATATAATATTTTTATTCTAACGTCACAGAATAACTACATATGACTAAAGCTTTACAAAATGTTTAAGAGTGAGTTCGGAAGGGCGATTTGTCTAGGAGCTTTATTTCTGCATATTTATTCTCGTTTTAAGCATTTTCAGAATTTATTTCTAATAGGTCCTTAAAAGTGAATTCGTGAAACTAGATATTTGTTTTAATGTGAATTAATAAGGTAAATACTAAAGCAAATACTAATCCGTTATAAATAAACCGTAAATATTTAAATTGAATCTCCAAGATACAGGATTACCCAGTTTGGAGATAAATGTAATTCCTTACTGTTTATCACGTTTTTTGGTCAATAAAGTTATTATTTATTTATTTAAATATTATGTAACATGTGTGCGGTTAGTCAAGAAGTTTGTGAAAGTCATAAATAGTGAAGTTAAAATAGTTTGAAGAACTCCTTAATATAATTGCAGTATAGCGTCTCATTTGTTTTGGTAAAGAAACAATTGAGTTTAAATAAGAGTTTAAAAGCATAAAAAGAAGAGTTTCAGGACTCAACTATTTGGGATGAGAATATTGTATAATTAGAAAATTATTACTTAATGCATAATAAATGTTATTTTAATATTGTTGTTGTAGCTATTTGTATTAGATGAATAATGTATTACTAATATAAAATTACATATCTTTTAGATTCCCAACGATAAAAAAAAACTCGATGGTAATTAAGTTAAGGATACTCGTAACATAGCGTAAAGTATTAATCAATACAGACTGAGTTATAAGAAAATTAGACTTAATTAGGAAATAATAGATACAGACTAAAGTACAGATAAAACATCAGATCCCCGATAAAACAAAAGAAACTTTGTCTGTTTTGTGTCCATTGAAAATACTCTTATTTTATTAAAATAATTAGTCTCCTTGAAATTGTAATTTGTTGAATTAATTTATGAGATTTATGTACACACTGGTTTGTATTTCTTTTTTCCAATTCTTTTTAACTCAAATTTGATCTCGTCTTCATGATTTTTCTGTTTTGTTACTTGTTACTCAAGTAAATTTTTAATGGATGGGTATAATCAAAATGTGTGGACAACGTAAACCTTTCGTTTTCACTATTGAAAATTATTTAATGATCACGATCCTGACCTTGTAAAACATTCTATTTATTGTAATGTAATCTGAATGTAGATTATATAAATCAATAAAATGTGGTCAATATTCGATGGAGATGAAGGTATTTTTATTAAAGAACGTAAAATGTCATCAGTTGACATAGGTATTTGTTTTACCTTAATAAATAAATAAACAAACCAAGATTTAGTTTTACACAAATTAAAAAAAACATTGAATCGTGGTTTTAAACAGCCCTCAATTAAATTTGGTTTTGAAATATGAAGGATTCGGAAGTCATATATTGAAAATGTTAACTATGGATGTTCCAAAATGATTTTATTATGCGTATTTATATAATAAGAACTTTAATGTAGTAGATGAAATGTTAGTAGGTATGTAATTTTATTCGTTACACGTAGCGATTATTTTATTACTTATATTGCAAATGTAGAAATGCTTTCAAGTTAAAGGTAATAAGCAAAACGAAGTAATATATGTATGTTCTTCTCAAAAACTATTCATTATAAATAACATTAATTGTAAATAGCTTACGAAGCCTTTATTTTTTCTAATTAAAATACTAGTCAGCTTGGTAACAACAGTGTCAAACGATAACATTTGCGGACCACTGCTGCTTACGTAAATAAATGAATTATTTACCTATCTGTGTTTTATTTTAAAAAGTTTATACATCCTGTGGTCGCAAATAGGTTAAAGAAGTGAATTTACGTCTTTATTAATTGTGTAACTGTAACTTGTTTTATTAGATAGATACTAAATGTCTTTGGTACTCTCTGGTATTTCAGATGTTTGTGAGGCAAATGGGTATGGTGTAGGTCAAAACTAAATGGTAAGGAGCTTTGTTCAATATTTGATTGAAGGTCAGGAAGTATTTGAAATAATGAAAAATAAATGATAATAGGTACACTGATAATAATATTATGTTTACATTTTGGTATTCGTGACAACATGTAAGAAGCTTATCCTTCACTTATCAAGCTGAACTGTTACAGTAGGTAACTGTTGCTGTTCTAAAATGCTGACAGTTCTCATAGCTCTTTCCGTTATGGAGAGGAAATAATTATTGTATCTAAAATTAGATTGTGTATGATCAGTTTGTAGTCGAATATCAAAGGACTGTCACTAAGAATCGATCGCAAACCACACAATCAGCGGGAAGATAATTAGTAATTAAATACTGGCACGTGTTTGAGCCTTGTTCTCGTCGCTTGGGATTCGCTCTAACGAACAAGATGAGTAGAATTTTACTAACAATGTGTTACCTACTGTGTATAGTTTACTTTGAAATTTCCTTTATTTTTGGCACTATCCTAACGTCAGTGAATGGATACTGACAAAGTAGTAAGCAAAGTAGTAAACAAATAACTTTGTTAAAATAACGGCTTACAGTTCTAGAAGTTGAAATAAATAGGATGATAGAAGTTTACGTTTTGTCTGGGTTCCACATTATAAAACTTAATGTACGAACTATAATAAACGGTTTAAATCAGAATGAACTATCTTAACACTATCGTAACAATTAAATATGACTAAATGAAGCCACAACTTTGACACCCAGTATTTGAGTTTCGTAAATAAAATTAACTACGAAATTATAGTGGGAAAAATCATAGCACAGATCAGTCCATTCAAATCGCTATAAATCTAAAGATAGCGTACTAATTCTTTTTACGCCGGCCCATAAATAATTTGTTAGCGGCTGCACTGTCCGCTAAGTAGTAGAGTTTCTCGAGAAATTCGTTCGTGTGGCAAGGTGCCCGGAACGCGGTCCGCATTCATCGCTCCAATAACAATGTCTATTCTTATTAGTAGTCTAAAGTACCACCCTAGAGTATATAAAAATCCATAAATTATTTCTCAACAAAACATTTCGAGATATAGACTTTTAAAAAGGCTTAATGTACGAGGTAAATACGTTGACCCTAAATACGCGCACGTAGGTTGTGAATTCTTTTGTGGTGCATTGAATTCCAGTAGTACCTACCGAAGCTATGGTACCTCTGTATCTTCGTTTCTAGAATATTTCATTGAATGTGGTGTCGTGTGAGAAACTTGAATTTGTAGAAATGAAATTTATTTTGTGATGAAGTTGTTATTCAGATTTAACAAACTTGGTTCATTTTACTAGTTGTAGCTGATACTCATAGTTATAACGAAGCTTAATTTTTATTTCATTTTCTTTTAGTAAAATTATTTCGTAGTCTTCATCTTTATACTAATGGATCTTTGCTATTTCGTCTGCGTCACATAACACGGAATAAATAAAATGGTCCCGTGTTTGATTCATAGCCACGATACAATATAGACTTGCTAGCTGTATTGTGGTATCCTTCATCTGAGCAGGTTTGTCACCAGTTTATCTCTCATCTTTATTGTACAGATAACCGTTACCTTCCAGCAAACCAAGTTATCTATTGGAACGAAGTTCCTTATCGCACGTTATCGAAAGGGGGCTAGACGGAAAAAATTCTTACGAAAAGTTGTCACGACACTTTTTTGTTTTAGATGATTATCGCTAGATGGCGCTGAGATCAAAATCTTTTAAAAAACGTTCCTTATTTTTGTTTTAGATGATTATCGCTAGATGGCGCTGTGATCAAAATCTTTTAAAACACGTTCCTTATCGCGTGTTACGTTGGAAAAAAAAATAAGATATCTTTTAATCGAAAGGAACTTCGTTCTATTCGGGTGTCCTATGACACCTCTCAAGTTTTTTATTTTATAAAATAGCATTTGCTAAAATTTTCTTTGCAATGTCAGGGAACACTGCGGCACCTCTACCTATTCTTAAAGACTCCCTTCAAGCCTAGTTTGTAGAAGACCAAAACGTAGCGCTTGGAAAACGAGGAGGGTCGTTCCATAGCTGATTAGTGCGTGGCAAAATTAAATGTACCTGAAACAAACCGTGTGTGATCGCAGAAATAAACTCTACATCGACGAGAGGAAGATGTAATATAATCTCAAACAATTTTTGCAGCCCTTCTCGTAGAAAAACCGGTATATGCCAAAAAAATTGAATTCACTTTATAGACTCAAACGATCCAAGTGGACCTTGAGTCTAGGATCATCAACGATGCAAACACCCCAACACTGCACGTATTAAAACTAAATGAAGTTTATTTTCGTTTCAGTACTATTGTTATGTTAAAATATGAGTATAAAAATAACCTTTAAGTCAATAACCACGATTTAAAAAAAGAAAATTAAAAATTACGAAATTAATTTCAAAATAATAAGGCATATATTCTCTACCTAGTAGAGAACAGTTTATCATGCTTCTCAATCCTTTGCGTTCACTAGCACATTAAATGCGTCAACACTATAGTTTAACACCGGCCTAATACCGATTTATTAATATGTAAAATACATCGTGAAATGGGTTATTTTCAACTTTATTTTAAACTACGTAAAGACTGATTTTGAAGGTTGTTAATAGTCTCTGGTGCTTTATCCAATGAAAACTTTCGTAATAGCATTTGGGGGAACAAAATCATTGCTAATGTAAATATTTGACTCATGGCTATAATATTTGCAATTTTATGGACACTAACTTTACTTCAATACTAATGGTTTCTGAAGAAGCTAATGGTTTCATATACATATATTTAACAGTAGAAAACCGCTTGTTTGTTTGATGCCTATGGTGTGGTCCGATCAATTCTACTTTCATGATCAATATATTTATGACGCATGCTGTTCAGGATCTTTTTGTATGCGTAAACGTAACTTATTTTCATGAGATCTATAGATCTACTTCTACTAACTAACTATTACTAATCAATTACTAAGTCTAATGATGAATCAAATGACAGTATTGTTAAAAGTAGGAAATATTTTAATAAAAATTGAAACGTTCTGAAAATCACAACTCGAGCTTTTTGAATAAAAGGAATCATCAAAATTAATTGATTATGTAGAAAGAACAATAAAAACTTATTAATAAAACTCCATCTGATAAAAATAACTCAAAAGTACTTGTCAGATTTTGATAACGATTTGAGCACCTCCTCGTTTTGGGAATTGGTCAAGAAATATTATAAGATTTTAATCGGAGACGATCTATCCTACGCTATTTGCATCTGGTTGCTTCTTGCACCCCTTATCAGGTCGTCGGACTATCGTGTGCGAAGTCTATCTATGCCTACCGGTTCGTGGTCGCCACTCCAGAACTTTTCCGTCCTAACGACCATGCATTCTTCACACAAATAATCTTGTAATTTCAATTAATTAAATTCAATTTAAATGAATTTCTAACGTTTTTCCACGAACAAGCTTTAGAGCAATGAAGCCTTGGATCATTGCCCGTGGGCGTCATCATTCACTTAGTTGCGTTAAGTTGTTCAAGTTGACGAACTTATTTTTCCCAGCGGAATTCCAACATCTAGTCTGTCTATATTGTAATGAATAGGTAGGCCAAGTTTCAATAGTTTCGCTGTTATGATATACGAGGAATCAATTACTTTGTTACTCATTTAATATCCACTTAATGAGGCACTCACGCAGTATAATTGTCTTCATAATTCTCATAATGTCGTATTAGTCGTATACTTATAATGAAATGAATCACAGTACAGATCCTATAAGCAAAACAGAAAAAAAGTTTACGTAAAAGTTAATTTCCATTTTTAAACATTAACGTAACATTTAATGTTTTGTACCTACTTGATTTGTTAAAGTTACCTTCCGATGTAATTCCGGAAACGAAAAAAGTTAAAATAATGTAACTGTGACCAAACGGACAGTTAATTCGCGGATAACACTGGTCTCATTAAACCAAAACCGTGGATTATCAAGTTGGAATTGCACGACTGAGCAATATGAATATTATGAGGCAAAAGCAATGAAAACTCCATTTTAACCCTCCTGTATTTCACTTGCCATAAAAACTTGGGATTCCGTGAAATATATCGGGGAAAAAAGGTCTACACGGTCGATCATTAAAGGTAAATTGCGCTGCTTTATATCCGTTGAAATGTAAAGTGTTGTAAACGTTTGAACGGCACGCTCCAGTTGTCGCAACTCTTCCACAGACAACCGCCATTAAACTAATCTAAACTAATTCCTAAAGAAACTTCATTTCATACAACAAATTAATAGTTCAAGAACAGTTTTCTTTAAGAAGTTCAAAAGAGTATAATGAAAGGATTCAACTACTTAAAACTTTACGATCACTCAGAGAAATTCATGATTCTCTTGAGAAGATACTTACTCTAAATATCTAATTGCTTAAATTTACACTTAAAACTGGAGTATTTTTTTTGTACCAGTGTAGTATGGTAGTATTGCTGTTATAAAAACTTGCAATCGCTTTTATTATATAAATTTCCAAATATTTAATGTACATTAATTAATCTTTTAATACTTTTTATCGCAGGTAAATATTTCATTGCAAATAAAAATATTAAAATGTTAAATGTTTGCTATTAAACTGTTATTTTAATTTTAATCTATGAGTATACTTACTAATAAATGAATTGAAGTGAAGATAAACCGAGTCAGATAATTATTTTTTCTAATGTTTGTATTATTACTACAAAAAATCAGTTTTTATAGAAGAAAATGTACAGGTAAATTATCTACCACTCAGTAGCAACAAAAGTTTTTAGCTATAAAATCTTAGTTTGTTTCATAACAAGTTAGCGGCATTGGTAATAATTACACAGAAGCCCTCAAATGACTATCATTGACTCATTAATGTATAAACGACAGTAGTTGTGGCGTAGGTAAATCGTACCAAGTGTATCATTTAAGGCGTTCGAAAGCGAACAATAGGAGGTAATCAATAAGATCCGGCGGTTGGGCCATTGTGTCCCTAATGTGTGGGAATTAGCTATTTGCTTCATGACGAAGACAAATTATATCTCGGCTTCGATTAATTACAGCACTTAACTGTGTTGTCGATGAACTTTGAATGCATTGCTACTTTATATATGTCGTCACCAAGAAGTGAGCTCAAAGTCAACTCATACCGTTTTCAGAAATCATTTATCTAAATATATTATTTGTCACTTGCCAATTAATACTAATAAAAAACATTTTACCTTATATGCCTTATTACGAATATAAAATCTAAAAAAAAGCCTATTCACAGTATAAATGTTTCCAACATCGTAGGCGTTTCTGCTTCAGGCCTACAAAAATATTTATCTACTTATTTGATTTCATTACGTTTTTGAAACGTAAATATTTATTCTTTTTTATTGATTGACTCATTTTTAATAAATTAAAATATATTATTAATAGCATGTCTTTTTTATAATAACTGGAATATTTATTTTAGAAAGGAAGAGACGTTTGAAAGTCTTCATTGTGAACGTCCTATAGGCTCATCTTCAAAAGTTTCTGTTATTGTATACAGTTATTCCGGTTGTGTTGCTTTGTTGTTTAAAGGTAACTGTTTTGTTAGAGTTATAAATCAAAATTTAAACGGAGCAATTTATTAAGGTTAAAACAAGTGGAAGTTTGAGAAGTTTGGAAAGGGTGGTGCAATTAATGTAAATGTTTGTAAGTCTACGGAATACCTTCAAAAGACCTTTGAAGCACAATAGGTTTCTCATATGGTCGGCGTCAAGTCGGGAAGGAGTGATTCTACTAAAAAAAAGGGAATAGGAATATGCAATAATATCATTACAATTAAAAAAAAACGAAATAAAATAGCCCGTATATTTTTTAAATGTTTTTTTTACCCAAAAAAATATTAATTACCCAGGAAACGTTATAAAGTAGATGGAAACAATATTTAAATCATAAAAGCATATTAACAATAAGATTTTGATGAGTCTTATTACCTGACGGACTGTAAACACGTAAGTACGTTTAAGAAGTGATAAAAAGGCAATAACTATAGATCTAATTCCATTAATATGTCTTATTTTCCTGTTTTCGTAGAACGAGTCATGTAGGTCTATTTTAGTCATCTATATGTAATAATGCATTATTAGGTTCTTTTGAGAAGCTGAATTGTAACAGTTATCGTCCCGGGACTCATAAAATGAGATTGCTTCCAGTCCGGCGACGTTTTATTGACTTATTAACATCGATATCAGATCGTAACACTTGATTCTTTGATCTTCGTAAAATATTTACTCAACATTTTATACAATGTTTGAACTTCTATCACTGTCTATCATTCTACGAGTTTCAAAGTACGTTTCTTAATGTAGAAGGTGACACAAAAGTAGTTATAAGACAAATTTTCTATTGAATTTCAAAAATAGGTAAAAGGTCTAATAGATAAAATTTGAGCTATCTTACCTTAACTTGCTAAGGCAATGGAAAAACAAAAAGTTTGAATACTTTTCTCTTTGAGTAGTGAGATAAATAAAATCCATAAAGAGTGACAACACTTGCAAAACAAGAAAAGAAGATATCTTGTTTACTAGAAGAAGAGAAACTCTTTTTTTGGATTTTCTGTCACCAAAAAAGGCATTGACAACTCCATGTATTAAAAATAAAAGATATTTCAGAAGAAAATAAAAATGCAAACAAGCAAAGTGTATAACTTAAACGTTCGTGAGAATATGTGCAGAAATAAGTACTAAACTGGCCTTATGTGTAGCATACTTCTTTTTATGCTAATGCGAAGCATCCGTCTCTGAAAATTTGTTATGCATATTTTCCATGGGTTGGAAATACTGGTATGAATAAAAATATATTATGCTAGTAAGGAAGGTATCATTTTCATACTTTTGCCCGCAATATTTAAAAAGGTTGCGGAGTTTAACTCTTTTTTGGTAGCTTCAGAAGGTCCTTATAGGACCTAAGCACGTTTTATATGAAATCATAATGTTGTGTTTGTAATCTTGATTTAAATAGGTATTTGTTGTATTTTATCACTATTTTGACAGAAGAATCATTTATGCAAAGTGAGAAATAATATTAGCGATATTGTTTATTTTTGTATTGGAGGATTCTTTAGTCTCGTTTAAAGAAGGTTGTCTCCTAACGTAACGCCTGTAATGCACTGATGACTTGATTAGATGCTGCATTCTAAACACATCTGTTGAATAGTGTAAGTTTTATTTTTAATCGCGATTAAGCTCGTCCATTTTGTTTGTCAGATTCCTCACAGATTTGATAACGGGTAGATTCCGAATTGAGTTCAAACGTACAAATACAATTGTGAGATTTGACCATGAGTGCCAAAACCTATGGATAAAATGTTTATCTTCCCATTAATAAATTTTACGTGCTGCTTTACAGTTAACTCACTTGATCATCATGTGCGGGCTGTGTTTGAGGACGAAATTGTTCATAATATAATTTATGCCCTACTTTTGTAACAATAAATTTCAAATGTATTGATTTTTGGAACGAAGTTCCTTATCGCGCGTTGTGAAAGGGGGCTGTGAAAGACGGGGGTTGTGAAAGACGGAAAAAATTCTTACGAAAAGTAGTCACGACACTTTTTTGTTTTAGTTGATTATCGCTAGATGGCGCTGTGATCAAAATCTTTTAAAACACGTTCTTTATCGCGCGTTACGTTAGGAAAAAAAAAATAAGATATGTTTTAATCGAACGGAACTTCGTTCTATTCGGGTGTCCCATAACACCTCTTAAGTTTTTTTTTACTAAGATTAGGTACAAAAATTTGTATACTGGCTAAATAAAAATACATGGCCTCTGGAATTCAAATGTAAATTTATTATTTTTCACGGTCAGTTGTCACGGTCAAATATGTTCTGCGTGTATTTCAATAAAATAAACGTTATAAAACTATAGGTAAACTGGTATAAAATATAATGATATAGTATTGAAACGTTTAAAAAAACAGCTCTAGTGTTTGAAATTAATTCTGCAAGAACAAACAAACACAGTAGGTAAATATTGAACTACGTATATCGATAGTTTATTTTGTACCGTTACTGATTAATAGCTAATAAAATACCTTTATTTTACCTTTTTAGGTTTAGTATTGAAGGGACTTGTGAAGTTTTTCAATTTAGCGTTGATTTACTTTTATTTCTAAATTTTCATTTAAAGTATACTTACTTACATGATATTTAAATTACAGTCACTCATGATTTTCCATCAATAACCTAAATATAGGTACCACGGAGACACTAATTTATCATGAATTGGTGAGTGTGAAATTATTGCGTATAAAATACTATAATTTCTGATTTCAGGCGAAAGGCATTTATAATAAGTATTTTTAATTATGTTAATGTCTGTTATATAACTATTCGTATCCTCAACTTGTTATAATAAAATGATTTTGAACTGACGAAGTTACCAGTGATTAAAGCAACTATGAACTTCAATAAACTTTTTGATACCGGCTCTAACTGTCCATAAATGTTTCAAATAACAATAATAATTTACTGGAGATATTTACAGTAAAACATTTTCTCTTGATATTATGATGAAGATTCTACAGTGTTTCGTGGTATTTTGTATTGTTTAGGAATAACCTTAATAAAAATGAACCCTTACAGTGTTAGTTCGTTGTCCTCTCGCACGCGCTTGTACAGAATCGAGAAACGGTATCAAGTTGATACAGTGAATACCCATAAAATATACGGCTTATTGATATGATAAGAAATATTTTACATTTTGTTTGTTTATGCTATTCAATCTTAAGTAAACGCTGTATCTGGAGGAGAAAGGAAAAGCGACAATACTTAAGATAGTTTTACAGTGTGTCAGCGGACGTGCGCAACTTCGTCGACGTCACAAAGAAATACGGGTATAATTACGATGTTAGCGCAGAAAAAATGCCTTTTACGACGTCACATCAAAAACCTCTAAAACTATCAATAGTTTTCGACTACATTATAATGTTTTACATAAAAACCTTCTTCTCCATCCATCCCGTAGCTTTCAAGATTTAAGCATAGATAGGGATAGACAGACAGCATGAAGCGACTTTGTTTTATACTGTGTAGTGATAATTAAGTTTTTAGGCAAACTTTATTTGAATGATTTGGTTTGGATTTGTATCGAATTTAGACTTATAATACCTATGTTATGTGTTTATTTCATAAGACCATTTCAATTATTAAATAGATATGTAGTATTATCATTAAAAACTTTACGAACAGGTTTTTTTTTTAATTTTGAGATTTTTTTATTGTGGATCTTTAACTACTCCAAAGGCTGACTGTTAAGTGTTAGTTGTGTGGGGAAACATCGTAAAATTATTTATTTATACGACCCAATTTTGTCGGTATGCTGCTCGACAAAGTATTTTTTGGGTCTTATCAAGACCGAATCGAGGGTCAACGCTTGAGCGCACACTAGTCGAACGAGATTATTCGACATGCAGACTCTGTCATGATTTTTAAAAATAGAATTATTACAAATACCTAAACTAAAGTAACAATTTTACTAATTATTTTTATAAAGTATCTTGTTATTGAACAAAATTAATTGGACTTATATCTATGCTTTTATCACACGTAAAATAAATTGTCTGATAAAATTAATGAAATATGCTATAAGCAACTTTCACAACAAAGTTTATAAAATATTTCTGAAGAATCTTGCTAGGATTTTGAACCGTAATACAATTAATAAACATCGTATGATATAATTATTACGTAAAGTATGACAAAAATTTTAGCGTTAACGTTCACATGTACTTTGGTGTTCTTATTGTAAATTCTTCTGCTTCAGACTGCAATAAAAATGCAATTGGCAATGTAGGTATTTTTTCTTAAAATTTGAGAGTTACATCATAGCGGTTTTAGTATACCTATTTGTTAAGTAAATAATGTAAGTGGTCAGTCATTCTAGTGTTATGGACTAACAACATCAATCCGTCCTCCCCGTACATGCAGACATTCTACTAACTTAATTTTTATATTTAGGATAGATATAAATCGATATAAAATAATAAATGGTATATTATCATTGTCTTTGGATCGACATCATTTATTTCATACATTTATTTTAAGTGTCAATTTTGAAATAATAATTGTATTTTATTAAAAGAATACATCATTCGTGGATAATGCTGTTCACATAACAAGCCCTATAATGAGCCGTAACGTTCGATCGCTAACTTGAAATGGCTAGGTGAGCTTTCGTGCTACAATGCTACCGTCTACTGCTTCTCAACTATTTAATTATTGAAACGATTATAGTATTTTGAGACATACTATTAGAATTTATTGAAGTCAGATAAATTAAATCTTATTGAATTAAACTGATAGTTCGGATACTAGATTTATAGATGAAACTTAGTACTTCAATCCTTATTCGTAAGAGGTAATTATAATGAAATCAATACTATGATATAACAGTTAATATTTCGAAACAAAATTATTTAAAGAAAATTACTAACACTCAGGTACTCGTCAGACATTTATCAAATTCGTAAACTACGATAGTATGAAAATGTATTAAATAAATTACCAACATTCGTGTCATTGTAAGAAAAAAGTACGTTTTTGATTTATTTATTTATTCAGGTACACCAACAGCAGACATAAAAGACATATATGAATTGAATAATAACTGTTCTTATATGAACGCCTATTGTAGGTATACACGACATTTTTTTTTATAACAACAGGGATTAAATCCAATAATTATATGGAATAATCAATAAAAAAATTATTCAGACATATTTAAAACTTATTGATCATTACAACAAAGAATAAGACTAAGAATTATTATTACATATAAAAAAAAATGGTGTTCCTATGAAGGTTATAAAAAAAAAATACTTTATTACTGTATTCCAGAAGCTTGACACTATTACATCTCGAGTTACTATTACCTAGCTAAAGTTTAACGTGTAATTTAGCATTTGGCAATTAAATACGAGCCTTTCATGCATAAAAATATCAGTCGCGACACCTGTGTTATATTCTGGGGTATGATAAAATGATATTAGTAATACTTATGCATATTCATAAGAGTTTAACGCAGGAAACGGGAAAGTTTTGATATTTTCGCGCGGCATTCGTCCCCGTGATGTATGGCGCTTCTTCCACCAAATGAACTAATGAATATTCATTGAAGAAAAGCCTATACGAAACTGTGGATGCACTGCTTTCCGCTTACCCACGTTTACACAAATAGGTGAGAGAGACAAGTGACGGTTTATATCTTGATTTGCAGAGATGCAGCCCAGTAACCAGTGTATGAAGTGACATGAGCCTATGGTCTCAAATAATAATTTGGTTTATACGGAAACTTTCAAATTGTCTTTTAATCAATAAAATTTACTATATATACCTTACATAGTATAGGTTCCTAGAAAAAAAATTGTGTTGAGTTGTATAATATGTTATGATTTTTGTTTTAAGCAGTTTTTTTTATTTTTTTTATTGCAAGATAGATAAACGAGCCTACGGCCCACCCGATGGTTCTTATACGATCAGTATTATGTGGTATAATACATTCTATTAATTAAAAATAAATATATAAATATAGCATTACAAAAGAAAAAAAAATCTACATCAAGAACAGTCCTTTCTGAACAATACAATAAATATTTTCGAAAACACTTTATGTCATTATAACGTGTCTATCACACAAACATTCCACAAATGGACGTTAAAACGTAATAATTTAGTTCAGTTGTGTAGTTTACACATCAAGAAAAATATAAAAGTCCAATTCGTGGCAATAATTTACGTTTATCAATATTGACAGTCACAATATTGATAAACGAATAGGTACATTTAATGTTCGTTCAGAAAGAAATCGAATAGAAATAGAAAAGGGCCAGGTGCTTGTTTTTTTATCGCCTAAATAAGATAATCAGAAACACATTACAGTAGGAAATTATTATCATTTCCAAAGATGATAGGTAAAAAGCGGTTTCCCGGTAAATATGACGATTCTCATTCCATTAGGCATCAGTTACGATTCGTTCTTGGTCACGCGATGCCTGCATTAAAGGGCTTCATATTTTGTGATTTTTCTCTGACTACTTACCTGGATTTTTACTAACAGTAGTTAATGGACAGCATTTGAGGAGATGCAAATTAAGAACATACATTGAAGAATTTGTTACGATGACAATATTTAGGTCCCATGTTAAAAGCTCTGTTAACTCGAAGGAAAGGTTTGAAGGTCAGGACACCTACTAAGAGTATTCGAAAAAAAAATCCAAGTTGTCGTTAGTAGGTAAATAATAGATATAATTATGCTGAATTCGAGGCGATATTCGATTTTATAGAACTATATACACAAAAATACAGAGCAGAAATCGCTCAGACATGCTTCCTATGGGCGATTTTCCGCGTTCAATTAGAAAAGAATTTGTAACAAACCGTATGCCAATTTACAGCGAACTATCGCGTCGGCGGTGGCGGTCCACAAGTTCGTTCCCATGGCTCCCCAATTGTTTTCGCTGTTACCTCACCGGGCCAAAGTTGGACAGAAACAGTCCGCTGTAATGTGCTTAAGTGAACGATGTTGCCCGTGCGAATTCACCTAGTTTAACAATTGTATGTTTTTTCAGTTGACTGTTTTTATTATTATCTTGTATTTTGACAACAGTTTTATATAAACATGTAAAAAATAAATACGTGTGAAATATTCAATATTTTTAATAAGTTAAAATAAGTTTACGTAGATCTTTTGTCAATATTCTGACTACGGTACCCCAATATGGCACGTGGTGTCGATATAAACTTTTGCGCAGACATGTTTAAGAAGTTGCGTGTTTTGGTTCGAGGCCGAAATTAAAATTGACACAAGCATCGAGAGAAATAGACGAAACTTTACCTTACGCACGGTCTATAACCGCAATTCTTTTATTGGACACTTGACATATAGCGTTTTAGGGAACTTTCTTTCTGTATTTGTTTTACTGTGGCGTAGTTTTATTTCACAAATTAGTAACATCCGAGATAATTGAGAGGTTATTTACAATTGTAAACATTAAGACATTTATTGTGGCGTGATCCCACTAACCATGAACTGTTGTACGCGTACTGCAGATATCGTACCTACCGAGTAAGATTTTAATTACATCAGTATTTTTTTTTGTTTCTCTTTAATTTTTTTAAAGAAAAGGAGTTTTGTCGCTTAGTGACCATGCCACTCCTATTGGTAACATACTTAGTCTAACAAATTATAGCAACAACTAGTAAACTAATTATACAAAGAAGAATAGAACGCAATCGGTGTATTTGTAGGCGTACAATGCGGCACTTGTGTGCGCGAACATTTTCATTCAGCGCAAAACTGAGATCGCGAACAAAATTGTGTCGACACAGTCAAGTACAGCGACAAGTCCACTGCATTGTCCGCGAACATTTTGTGCGTTATCTTCTATACACACAATTTGATACTGTTCGAACGAGAGCACTAACAGAAACATCTGCGCACACAGAGAAGAATAACATAAATTAACATTTTTGCACCTTTTTATCGCTTCAGTTTTTTTACTTAATGTTCGTACAAGTACAAATACAAGATGATTAGTATTTTAATTAAAATATGGTTGAGTTCCAAGCAATAATATTTTTAACTCAGATCCTTTGGATCTATCATAATAATTGGATACGGGTCCAAAGAGGCGGAGATTCGCAAACCGTTCTCGTCTTTGTCGGGAGATCTTCGTTATCAATCAAGCTGGCAGTTGACGGAACACTTACATTTATCTTTTCTAAAGACCAAGTCTATGAACGGAGTCGCAGTTAACTTAATCCTAATGAATATTTTGTAGAATGGTTTGAAGAAATGATTACCAAATCTCCTTTAAAAAGATATTTCGGGCTAAATAATTCGTTTTTGTTATTTTGTAGCCAAATGATCACAGTAAATCCACATCGTTTACCTTATAACGTGTCACATTAGAAATATGCGTCAAAGAAAAATTCCTAAATATTGAGTGTATTTATTATACTAGGTACACTTTATTTAGGTATAGGTAATCAAAACTTTTAGTGGAGATTTTTTTTAATAATACACTACTTTGTTCAAAATGATCTCGATCTATTTAAAAGAAGGTGATCTTTCAAAAAGCCACCAAAATATTGGTAACTTTTATCAAGAATCTTGAGCACCATTAAAACGACAACACGACATTCGTTAACAAAACATACAATAGTTATACAAGTATTGTTTAATCATGATTCCTAAAATTAACATTTAGCTCCAGGCGTAATTTAACTGGCTTATCTTTCTCTCAAAGCTCGACAGTTAAATAGGTGAGCTTGGATGGTTCTAATATATATGTCTTACATTATTACTAAACGGGTTCTTATCACGATTGTTTTTAAATGAGTGATCCCGATATTTAGTAATAGTGTAAGTGATGTAGATAACCGTGAGTGTTTAAAGTTACTAATATATGTACACCCAAAATATTCTGTAATTATATTATAACAGTATTATTGAAGTAAAAAGGGAGGAATTTAAGCTTATTCAATCATTCGATATCAGGTTATATTACTAAGAACGAAAATTAGTATAAAAGATTGCTACTGAAAGTTACTTATTAATGATGAACTTATTAGAGGTGAATGAAAAGAGAATGAATAAGAAAATGATTATGTACTTAAGTGGAATATTTAGAATTACTATACTAAATAGAACTATGATGCAGGTCTACAAAAAAATAACTAGTACTCTACTTAGTACTTTCTTCCCAACACATGAAACGTTTGAACAATTTTTTTTGTTAAAAAGAGTAAGAAAAATAATACAATAAACAATACATGTTTTACAATATAAACGTTCTTTAGTACTTATGAATATTGAAAAAATAGGTTATTGTAGATTTCATAAAGCTGTATGATGCATAATCCATAAAGCACATTATTAAAATGGGAATTAATGGCTTCACTTTTCAATTTTCACTGCCTTGTTCGTGTTTCAGCGAAAATATTACGTTACATTCTTTTTCCATTTTTTAAATTTATTTATGTTCGACCTCCAGTTTATTGTTCCAAATGTAATTATAATATTTGAGTTGTTTTTGAGATTTTTATCCAAATTACGTAGATTATATACCAATTTAAAAACTTAAAGTGTAGATAAGTATTTTTTTATAATCTGTATCAAGTTGACTTTAACATTTTAAAACAAAAAACGTTGTAAGATTGTCAATGCCTTTACAAAACACCACTTAAGTCTGCGTATTTTCTGCAGATACATCAAAAACCTATTGTCTAATGGGCTTATTATAATACTAGTAAAATATTTAAGACAAAATATTTTTGGAATTCATTTTGAAGATGCTCTGAGACGAGACAACATCGTTTGTAACTGATCTAAATCAAGTTCGTGTGAAGTTCATCCGCATAGCATTAATATGACACCTACTCTGACCAAAATGTAGGTCACACTTCGATTTTCTGAAATTAAAACTGAACCTGCAGTCATAAAAATAGTAAATTTTTGTACAGTTACGTTATCTAATATCTAATACATAAAATTCTCGTGTCACGGTGTTCGAACTTGAACTCCTCCGAAACGGCATGACCGATTTTGTTGATATTTTTTGTGCTTATCCGATATCTATGAGAATCGGCCAACATCTATTTTTCATCCCCCTAAATGTTAGGGGTAGTCCACCCCTAATTTTTTTTTTATTTTTTCGACGCCGACGAAGTTGCGTGGGGCAGCTAGTATATTATAAAAGCGAAAGTTTGTAAGTATGGATGTATGGATGTTACTCTTTCACGTAAAAACTACTGAATGGATTTGAATGAAACTTTACCACAGTATAGCTTATACATCAGAATAACACATAGGTAGGTTACAATTTTTGATAATAATCTAGACGGGATGAACCTGAAGTCCACGCGAACGAAATCGTGGGCAAAAGCTAGTGTTAAATAAATTATTGTTTTCTTTTTAATTCTGGCTATAATTATACTATCTGAGCCTACAAAAACGATTTACTAATGTTTAAAAACTTTAATTAAGTATATACTTACCATTAAAGATGTTAATTCTACAGGCAAAAACTTTAAGGAGTAAATCATTTAAATACATCCAGTTACCGTGTTAAATCTAGGAACATTATTACAAGTTGTATAATGTACCTTAAGGCGAAACCGCAACTTATCCGTTGTGATGGTAAATCTCAGAGATAATTGGTGCTTCTAGCATTATGTATAACTCAACTATTAATTAATTGAAATTGAATATATTGGAATGCTTTACGATTAAACAGTACCTATGGATTACTGTTGAAATGAAGACACACTTTGAACCTTTGAAATCCAAAGCCAAACAATTTAAAAATAGAGGCTTTTTAATGATAATTAATCTTTCATTCACGAATTTCCTTTATTATTATATATTTCATTAGAAAGAAGAATACTTTCAATGATTTATTTATTTATCTGCACTAAATACGTATTTAAAGAAATCTTTCGTCTTACCTAATTTAGGTAAATTATTTTTTATATATTTAACATATTTATTTTATATTTCAAATCCTGTCAACACTACGAGTTCAAGATGAAAAAAGGTTGATGATACATTTTAGAAACGTGACACGTGCAACAGCAAAATATCATTTGAGGTGTCTTTGAAAATGTGTAAATTCGTATTGTGCTTACGAGGGCCCTCGACGCTGAGATATGTCAGCTAGTCACGTTACAAGTTTGAAGATGAACATCGTAAGTAGATAACGCTGCGGTTATTTAGTCGAGTTCGTGTATTATGTTACCCAAAGGAAATACTATTGTTAGGTGATTGTTTATAACTTCTAACTTTTATTTAAGCTGGAAGGAAATATGTAAAATCTTATTTATAAAAATGAATTGCTGTTCGTTAGTCTCGCTAAAACTCGAGAACGACTGAACCGATTTGGCTTATTTTAATCTTGAAATATTCGTAGAAGTCCAGAGAAGGTTTAAACGGTGAGAAAATTTCCTTATGTGACGCAGACAAAATTGTGCGGGCCAGCTAGTTAAGTATAAAACAGAGGAAATCATTTAATTTTGATTTTTTTGAGTTCTTTAAAACCAATTAAAAATATGACGCTTAATAAATCTGATCAAACGAGTGTCAGTGTCAGTCAGAATCTCTCTGTCAGCATCTTATTGTCATCATCATCATCATCAGTCCTTGTTCATCTTCTGCTAATTTAGACCGTTGAACCTAATATTTGGCACTTTAATCATCTTCAAAGCGCTCTGGTATAAAGTAGGTACAAACTTCACCTTTCAACTTCTCAATAAAAATCATTCACAGTTAATTTTACTAATTGTTTCATGTAATATTTTTATGATTTCTGAATTGTACGCTGCTGGGATGATATAAAATTTTCTGTTTAATAGAATTTTACCTGAGCTAAACCAGTACCGAAATCGCAACGATTTATGGGGACGATTCTACTATTCCCGCCGTTTATTTCTAGAGCTTTCTATTTAATTGAATACAAAAGTTAAACGCCCCGAGTCACTTTATTCTCAGGCGAATATTTGCAAAGTCCATTTTCTCTGAAAGTAAGCATTTAGAGCATCGTTTCCTTTGTTAATTAGTTTTAAATTACGTGACGATTGCTGTGTTAATTTGTTAATTTGTATACTAATCAGACTTGATCTCACTTACGACTGTTAGTGTATGGGCTGAAGTTTTTTGTTTTTTAATTAATAAACGGAAACACAAAACAGTACATAAGTGAAATATGTGTTTAGCTTTTTTTAAATAAGGATTTTATTATTTTATATATATAAGTGATACTAAAACATATACTGTAGAAACATTCAAGGTATCAAATAGTTCGTATTCCTCGAAAGAAGAAGATGCGGGCAGGCTAATTGCAACGAATAATGTAGTTTGTAATGTTGCAAAGAGCTGTGGAGAATTTCTTTGTTGAAAACATTTTTATTTCTTGCGACTACTACTACGATTATGTCTGCTTTGTTTAAGTATAACTTAACATTTATATATTTACTGTGCTTTTGTCTTATATTTCCAGATATTACCATGCTTATACCAGTAGGTACATAGCAGATTAATATTGCGAAGTCGTTTCAAGGTTTATGGTACTGTTTATAAAAAATATAATAATAGGTTTTTAGGCCTTTTTCTTAAATATAATTAGTTTGTTCTATGTTAATGTTTAATATAATGATGTATGTAAATATATTTCTGATACATGTCAGGATAGGGAGGACCATGAACCGGAAATTAAACGTTTTGTGTAGAACATTAAACGTTATTTACGATTATAGTGTTTGCACAATACAGAAATACCTATATCGAGGTAACCTATGTTTGGGTGATAAATAGGTTCGTTTATTTTGTTAGCAAACCTTTATTGAATTGACAAACACAATTGATTACTATGGTTAGGATAAAATGAGGTAGGTGAGGCCTTCTTCAAACGAGGCTTAAAGAAAATCCTTAAAAGGTAGGCCGTAGGTAGCGGCCCCGCAGTGTCCGCTGACATTGCAGAGGTCCATGAGCAACGGTAACCGCTTACGATCAGATGGCCCGTTAGCTCGTCTGCCTACAAGACAATATAAAAAAAATAGATTTTATTACAGATATTGTATAAAAATGTATTATTACTACGTTATATTAACTACAGGGAAGCTGATTGAAACTAAAGTGTTTACCTAATATACTTACATCTAATCTGATCTGATCTTGTTGATAATAATAATATGTAGTTTGTTTAAAAATAAGGAATACTTTACAATTCTATTTATTAGCTCGTCTGCCTACAAGACAATATAAAAAAAAATAGATTTTATTACAGATATTGTATAAAAATGTATTATTACTACGTTAAATTAACTACAGGGAAGCTGATTGAAACTAAAGTGTTTACCTAATATACTTAAATCTGATCTGATCTGATCTTGTTGATAATAATAATATGTAGTTTGTTTAAAAAATAAGGAATACTTTACAATTCCATTTATTAAGTAAATTTATAGATTACCACGTTTGCCTAATACCTTTTACGACGACACTCTTAAATTACAATCTACTTTTAATATTAAGACCTAAAAACTTTGAATAAATATCGAAAACTAAGACTTTGAATATTTATTTCTAAAATTAATTAAGTATTTTACAGTTTCATTAAGGAGACTTAATTACGATACTTACTAATGACAAAAAAGTAATCTGCTCATTAAGTTTTTGTGCTAGTTCTTTGATGTTTATTATTTATCATAAATAAACGTTAAGTTGTATTTATAATATTTAACGCACGGGCATAATAAGATATAACTAAGGCAATAAACCTTTTGCGGTAACAATAAACATCGTCTGCTAATAGGCCCACCTGCCTTACTTTCTTGGCATGCAGATTATTCGTATTTTAGTGCCAAAATGCTAATTAACATAGCGAAAATGGGGGCCAGGGAAATGAGCAGCCGTCGCGACGCCAGGAATCATGAAGAGAGCGGTCCCATTAACTTTTATTATTAGACGTTTTCAGCGTGTCGTCCAAATTAGTTGGCCCTATTCACAGACCATCTCTGTGCACTCTACAGTTACTTATATTAAAGTTAATTACTAATTATAAAGAGTGATATTGAATGACTCTGATTTAAAATTGTAGAATAGGCTGTTCTATAAATTAAATAATGTTGTTGTCAAGAAACAATTCTGTAAATATTTTCTCTGGACGCTATTATTTCTCTCAAATTTAAACCGTGATCTATAAGTTAAGTAAGTTAACAGTAATTTCAGTAATTTGTACTATTTTTTTTATTGCCACGTAGGTAAACGACTGTACAGTCCACCTAATCATAAGTGGGTCATAGATTCCTGCAAACCTACAACTAGAGGTGAGTGTGTGAGTATTATTCATTACTTTTATGATCCTGAACTGTTGTCTAACCGATTCAATCAATGTGTTGTTGTTTCATCGTGTATCCACATTGTTTTAACAAATTTTTTATACGTATTTTTACAGCGTCGAACAGCCAATTTTATTTTGAATTTTTTTTTCTATCATTCCAAATCAGGCAGCGTGCAGACTGGATAGACTAATTACACGGTCTACTTGTTTTGTCTGTCCATCTGTAACAGTGGCTCCGTGGGACGTCCTAGTTAATTAGTGCCTCGGCCAATGCCAATGTGATTTGTTCAACGATTTAAAACATACTCTTGCCTACCAGTCCTTCTTTTTTCGTCGAATTGCCCCCAAATTAGCCTGCTAGAATTCAGAAAAGCTCACTCTACAACAAAACATACGCAATGAATAGTCAGTTACGTTGTTAAAATTGTCGTAGAAGACGAATCATTTTAGTCATCATTGACCATCACGTTAGTTCCATCATAAGTTCTTTAGTCAATTTATTCTTCGAAGAAAAAACAGGACATTGTGTTACACTACAGTTTTAGTTATAGTTGATGGAGGTCTTTAACAATAAAATGCACAAAATTTACAAAGACTAAAGAGTAGAAAATAAATGTGTGTTAAATTCTAAAAACTATTTATTAAAACTTAACAGACATACTTTATTTTTATCGTTTGCATAATAGGTAAGTTGGTACGTGTATAAAAATGGAAACTATTATTAAGAACTATATTTAATTGTTTACAAGTACGACAGGTGAAATAAGTTACATTTTTTTGCCGTGGAGGCAGATGAACTTTATAAGTTATTCTAGTGCTTCATAAGAATCTGAATATTCGACACAGACTACAGCGAAAATATAAAACACGAGATTTATCGTTAAATTAAATACTGTTAAATTTCAATACGCATTGATTTTGGTATGAAAATTCACAAACGAGATTTTCGTTTTATACGATATTTAATATTCAGGCGCATGGGATAAACAAAACCATTCGTGATTTTTCAGACTAATTTTATTGTCGCTCGATTTCGTAACTTTTCGAAACAAAATTTTATTTTTATTCCTTGCAATATATTTTGATATTTGTAATAAATTCATTGTAGTATTTATTAAAATAAATGTCATAATTAATAGTAATTCTTCAGAAGCTTAATTGAAAAGAAAAAATTGGTTTTTGATTATAATCTATTACTAGTTGAGGATACTTTTAAGTCATTTAACACGTTAACTGCCTAGGAAAAAAAACCTATTGTCCTTTCAAAGGCGTGTCAAAGGTCAGCACTGACCGCCCTGGCAGCGAAAGTCAAGCTAGTTAGATATTTTAATATCCTATCGAATTATTGGTTGGCATTATTTAACCAAGAATTATTTATTACATTCTTTGTTAGTAAGAGGGTTGCAAGTCTCTACTATTTTTCGTGTAACGTTGCAAGCATCCAGCGACTTGTCCGGAGTTCTATTACCCGTTCGCTACACCTTACCACGCTACGTTGAATCACGCGATCTTCACATTACACAGCTGAAAGATTTCGTTACCACTTACATAATCACTTTTTCTCTTGTTTTTTTTGGTTAGTTTAAAACAGAGACTTCGCAAAAAGTACCTACTTAAATTGTACACATACATATATTAAAATTGGAAATCAAGTTGTAATTTACAGTATTCAGCTTTTTAGGATAATTTAATGCTACTGGATTGTTTTACCAGATGTACACTCAGCCTAAACGACTACGATTTCTTGTCACAGTTACCGATAGAATCACAAACTATCTATGTCGTGTAAGAACAAAGTTTATATCAATACTAAAATATTTATTGGTTAGTGTTGTAGGTAGTATAAATAAATAGTTATTTCAATTTTCGTGAAACAGCTAGTTCCGGAATAGAATGATCACACATAATGAAAATGTAACTAGTTCGTTATTATTGCGGGGACCATTGTCATAGATGTTAAGTTGTACATTGTTTTTTGGTAAATAAACTATTTCATTTCATTTCATTTCATTTCATTATCTAGGGCTTCTAGGAGATTTACCAAAACGGATTGTATATTTAAACAGTTTGTTAATCTTCATACTTCCTTATTGAGTTTAGATATATTAAATTAAATGTTGTGTCTAGAATGGAAGTATGCAATGTTTAAGTATGTGTTCAACGTTGAGGTATATTTATATTACACTTTTATCGTATAAAATCCAATACTGTTGACTTTCCTTTGTGCAGTCTGTTTAACTTTCAATTCTTGGAATGAAAACTTTATGTGTAGAGATTCGCGTGTTGTTTATTTTCAGCGACTAACAAGATTTCTGAACTCATTAAAGTTTATAAATGTAATGTATCATTTTTTTTACCTATTTTTACTAATTGAATAATTTAATATAATACTAAGTATTTTTGGATTTGTGTGTGTGTTTGTAACGAGACAACTGTAAAAATTACTAACCCGATTACAATAAAACTTTCACTATTGGGAAGCTACTTTATTCAGAAGTAACATAGACTACATTTTAAACCAGAAAAGAAAGAGGTATTTCATGTGAGAACAATAAAGAGACCCAACTACATTATCCGTGTGGCGTGTACGTAGGTGAAAAGGTATGATAACAGAAATATAGATATTTATTAGAATTAAAAATATCCGCTAGTACGATAATATGACGCTTATTGTTTTAAACCGTGCTTTGATAACTAAATTTCATGAAATATTGTAGGTTCTCCAAAACTTATGACGTCTGTCCAAGGAAAGGATTCTGCGTCAGCTTGACGCCTGCTGCAAGCCAGATACAATTTCACGCTGTGCCAACTTGCAAAATTCCTTGTGAAATTTCACATAAAATACGAATGGAGATGTCAAGCTCAAATTTTGAAGCCATGTGACGTTTCTGGTTAAGAAAGGACTGTGAATTAACTGAAGGTCTTCAATTTAAGTTTCTACGATAATAATATTATTCTGATATGTCTGAAATCGACCTAAAATTAAACTCGAAGGTAACTCTGACCTTCAGTTTTATGAAAAAGTTAGGTAATGCATTAATTGTAACCAATATTACGGATAAGTTTAAAATGATTGAATTCTATTTAACTCTGGAGTTGAGCTAAAATTAAGACTAAAACTTGGTAATTGCTCCAGAATCGGAGAACTCATTGAATATTAAACCAAGCATGATTGGGTACAGTTTGAGATTGTTAATCAATGGTATATATTTACTTAATTCTGGTTATAAATAATTTTCTACATTCGACAGTCTTTGTACGAGATAAAGATTTATATAGTGTAAAATACCGTAGACACAGCCATAAACATCGCCAAGTATGGCTAGATTTTGAAAATAAATCTCTTGTGAATATTAATATTGACAACATTAGTTTTCATTTAACGACACATAAAAGTGTTAAATAATAAAATCACCAGTTTTCATGGTATTGCATGCTTTCCACACTCCGTAAAGACATAGTTCAAAATATTTCAATATCTAGGGACAAGTAGTCTTTATTTATAAAACCTTTGTAATGTCAGGTCATCTAGTTGTAGATCAAGAAACCATTCGAATCAAGGGAAATTCAAACAGTTCTACACTCGTGGTTTTGTTAACTTTAATTTTGTCATATTTTAAATTGAGAGTAATATGCAGATTTATACATTCCTAGCTGCTGCGAGTGATGTTGTCTGCGTGAAAACTATACAGCATCAAAAAAACCCTAGTGGCTATTAACAAAGGGGTAGTGATAAAATGGGTAAAAATTTAGGGTGGTATGTATTTTTTTATGCCACATTTTATAAAAATATAAACAAAACATTTTGTACAAAAATTTAAAATAAGTCTAGGATGAACCCTGATCACCTAGATATAGGGTGGATGTGTAACTTTGGACAATCTAACGTGGAGTGAATGACCTGTTGGTTGGTCAAAACACAAATAAAAGCTACTACGTAGGCAGTTTCTATAATTTTTGTTAATCCTATTACCAATGACGTCATCTGCTGAAAGAGTTAACGCAAATTAATTTTAAGAGATATTTCCTCAGCATACTTAAGCGAAATTAATAATAGGTGGTGTAATATTAAACATCACAAAATTTAAGCATAAAGTACATATAATTTGTTAAGGCCAATTTGAGCTGCGGATGTTAATTAAACACTTTGCCTTCAAGACGCTATTCAGGTTAATCAATTTGTAAAGGAATATTCTAATTACGGTGTAATAATTTAACAAGAACATTGGAAAATTTCAGTGGAAATGTCTTATTAAAAATGCGAGAGCTGGCGAACAGAAGTGGATAATCTGTTTGGCGTCCGGCGAATATTAAAGAAGCCGACCGGTCTTTTGTTGAGATCAAAGCAATCTCACGGCTTCGCTAATTGACCTTTGCATTTTGATGGCGTTTCCTCCAATATTCGTTTGTTGAATAATACATACGTGATGTTGTATAACTACTGCCCAAAATTGTATGTTCCTCAGTTTAATCTCGGCCAGAGAATTGAGTTAATTTCGATCGTGTTTCTGCATTTATTAAAAAGAATAATTTAAGATTTAAATTCAACGGTACAAAACATTATATCTAATTTACAGGTCCTTGCAATTTAGTTGCAATTTTTTCTTTCTTGAAACCAAGCTATTTTTTAATTTTATTGTTGATCTCTTAAGTTACAATTTCCTTTAAGTTCCTAGTGTATTAGAAGAGAATTTATGTGAATCCTTTTTGTTGATGGATTTTAAAAGGTTTAGTCTATTGACAATGATGTCAAGTAAATGTGAAGACTTTACACTGAGCCAAGCTAATAGCCAATCATTTCACATTATTGAAATGCTGATGTTCCAAACATCCTGGGTAGATGACAGGACGCTCAGTTTGGTCGGGGTCGTCGAGAGAGTCAGTTAAGTATTTTGTATTTGTTAAAGAATTGTATAAGCAAGGGTTATTAGTTTGATTGTAGTCTTGTCTGGTTCCATATTAATTGTAAAACAATATAATTTGTTTTATCAATATATCTTCATTTCAATTCTAAATAAATTGTTAAATTTTTGGCTCACAATTGTATTTTATTTATCAATCTTAACCCTTTTCTAACAAGTGCATAACTTTTATAATTGATCAATATAATACAGTATTCAAACTTCAATGTAAAGCAATTCAGTTATTGCTAGTATCGATAGGCACTTCAATCTAAAATGAACTCCGCAAGTTGCAAGTGGTATTTCTTGTGGGGTTTCTTCGACCACGCCTCTCCGTCAGGCAGGCACCAAAGAGTCTCTTCTGAGAAATACTAGTAGTTTCCCCGACTTTACGACACGCTATATTTCGTTTTAAAATAGATCTATAATTTGAATTACTTAGGCTCTACAATCTCTACTAATGAAAGCCCTACTGATGTTATACGTCGTTCATCTAATAAGCGGTGAGAAAAATCAAAAAACCTTTGAAAAAAAAAAAAATCTTTATAAACGATATTAAAATTAATTAATTATGATAATATTTATCATGATTAGATTTCATAATAATATAATAGATTTAGATATCATAAGATTGAGATTTTTTTATAATAGTAAAAACATAGTAACATAGAAAATAAATAAAAGTCTCAAAATTGAATAATATTGTCAATTATTAGAGCTAGCAATGTATGCGATGAATAATTCATTGCAAATTGGACTGTGATATATCTTGAGAGAGAAAGATTTGTTAGGATCGACGTAAAGATTAATGGCCGAAATAGCACTTTTATTGGGCATCCTTTTCTGTTTAAATTTGGATGTTATGGTCACAAAAATGTATCGAAACCAAACCTTTTGCAAAGAATGTTTCAACTATATTTTTATTAAATGTGCTTTCACTTTCGATCATGAATTTATTGTATAAAAAATTAAGAGGGACATAAATCACTAGTATTTTTAACTAGACCTTTTATTTGATTAAAATTTTCTTAAAATTCAAATTCTTTGCGTTTTATGGGGAGTGCTCCGAGGAATTGTTTCAGAAGATACTATATATATACTATCATCTTCTTTCTATTACCATACTTCGGCTTCGAGTTGGAATTATTTTATATGAATCCGCCTGAGTTTTCACGGTACGTTTCATGTTTCATCCAACTATGAAACAAAATTTCCTCCCTCCTCGAGCTTCCTTCATGCCATCACATAGCCCAAACGAAGCTTGAACAGAATCTTCAAGAGAGGGAAGCTAGTGGTAGATCTGTCCCCTGAGATTAAGGAGGTTCATGAGTGACCATTTAAGTTCAGGTGACTCGCTTGCTCAGCTGCCTACACAGTAAAAAAATATATTTTTTTTTGTATTCCGATATTACAATAAAAAAAAATAATAAAAAAAAAATTTGAAGGTTTCCAAAATGAAAATATTTAACATCGTTTAGTTACCTACCTTAATCTTTAATTTAAAAGGAATTTAATTACCTTAGACATGAAAAAAATATAAAAATATTAGGTATTCTATGACCGCGACTGAATAAAACCGTAGTATAATATTAGTAGATACGTATTATATTCAACATTTTACATTAGTGCAGCCTTAGTTACTTTGTATTTCAAGCGTGTTATATCTTGACAGTAACATTTCATTACTTATTCAAACAGTATTTAGCACTCGAAACTACGGTGCAAGGTACGGGCATGTACTATTAATCCTGTTGGCAAACAAACCATTAAAGTTTTGTTGAGATAATCTCTTAAACCGAACTAGCCTTGGACATGGATATTCATTGAATAATATTAACGTTGCTTACCATAAATTACGTGTAGTATCTACTCTAGTGAGTTACTGTACTACACTTAGTGCAGAGGGTCATGAGCGATGATTACCACATAGGTACCATTAGGATAGTCATCGGCCTGTTAGCTAAGTCAATAAATAACATATTTTATTCCAGTGTTTAAGTTCTTGTTCTATTCTACTAATCTATTCGTAAGTCACTAAAGTATTACAAAATAAAAGCTAGTAATATCAAATATTTCAGTACAATTATTACTTTCATTTGCGTGAAAGCCCTTTAAATCCTTTTTCTCTTTATTTTCTAGCTGTTTTGTTATACGTAATTTTTATTTACAATCGTTACAGTCGTTCGTGACCACAAAGACTGTAAACTATTTGAAACGTAACTAACTATAAAAGAAATATTCTGATGTAAAAATATTTGTTATAAATTGAGTTTGCAGTATTTTTAGAATACTTTTTGCTGTGACTACAATCATACTAACCTACTATTTGTGAATAATTCTCATTGTTGCAGTAGTGAAAAGATAGATGAAATTCATTACATCTCGCTTGTAGGCTCGTAGACTTAGTCTTCAATGGCGTTGTGTTTTTTTTATATTGTAGTTTGAAATCGTTTTTTTTATCTTTTGTTTTTCTATAATGTAATTCAGAGAAATAAATAAGTTAAATAATTTATTACAAATTTTTGTATATAAGAAGAATATCATATCATAGAGTAAGTGTTGTTTCAAAAGCATTTCAATTTCGTATCAAAAATAATCAATCCTTAAAAAAACAATAATTTGAAAACACGACCCAACAGTTACTCATATCGCTAGGAAATCTAAATGAAATATAGCTATAAAACATCAGATATAAGACTTGAAGGCGCTAAGTGGAAAACTTGTGCGGCGTAATTAACAATTCAGCAGACTTCAGCTTTGGCTCGAAGTACTTTACTTTTACGTTAGAAATAACATGTCTACATCGTTTATTATTTTACGAGTATGATGTATTGATTTCAATAACGTACTAACGCGTAGGTACAAGAAAATTTACAAGCGCTAAGCGCTAGAAAACAAAAAGGTTGTTAGGTACTGCAAAGTAGACAAATTATAAACTAATAATCAGTAAAAACTAAAGAAGTTAAGTAAATTTTCCATAATTGAATTTTAATGAAATATACAGGGTACCTACCTTGTTAATGATGGTGCATATTGAAGGTCATGATAGTTGATGATCATATACGACCAGTTACAATATTACAACCAAAGTATATGGTATACAATCTTAGTAAACGCAACTTAAAAATATCTAACATTCTTACAAAATAGTTGTTGCTCGACAGCTGATGGGTGTGGCGGAGCCGTGAGGAGACTTACTTATCAACCTCCTCCAATATGTACAATGATTAATAAATAACCCAGTATTTTTATGTAACTTATCTTTTACACTGTATTATAAAACACGTTGTTACTATCCAGGAAGTTTTAAATTACACTCAAACCGAAATTAAACCAAAAATTGGAAGCGATACAATCTATTCCAATTAAAATCTTGCTCTGTAATAATTAAGTTGAGTGAAATGACCATTCCAAACTCTAGAGGTTTCTATATTTGCCAGACAGGCGGGTAATAAAAGAGTTGCTAATTAGACAACTTTGTTTCTCTCGGTATAACCACTCCAATTTTTGTAGAGCGCTAGACTTTATGGTGAGGAGACTACTCTTGCCTATAAGGTTTTAGTTACAGGATTTAATTCCAAAAAATCAAGTTATAGATATAGTTATTACATTTAATAATGGTTATCCTTTAAATTGTAATGGTAAATTAAATAATCATAATCATATTTCTTATTGACATTCATAATATTTTAAGCATTGTAATATTTTATGCCTTAAAATATTTATTATTAACTTATATCAAATTATAAATTAGTGAGTTCATTGTAAAATTAATTTCAAAGAATGTAACACGAACTTCATTAATGAATAGAATAAAATCTGAGAGGCGTAAATTAAAAGTTCATTTACCTCACTTCTGATACCTTACTGCAATGCAAATTCAATCAAACTCTGCAAACTCAGAACGTTGGATGTCCTCGTAAACGAGTAATCGAGTGTTCAATTGAACAAGATCTCGATTATCCAGAAATCGAAATCGAACGCGGACGATGAATTGAAAACGAATCTTTAAAGAGTAGTGGGTCTTTTTCTTTTTAATATCAAAAGGAGCCTGTTGAGAACGGTAACAGAATTGTCTTTTGTCCTTCCGCTCATAAAAGAACCAATTAATCTCCTTTTATTACCTCCGCAATTAATTACTTGCCTTGTAAGTAGAATACCTTTAATATGAGTAAGTGTGTCTTATTAATTACAGGAAAATAATAAATATTTCGAGGAGCTTCTATATGTAAGTGTAATAATAACCTGGCAGGGTATTCGTTTATTGGTATGAAAACAGTAATACTCGTTATCACAAATACTCCTCGAAATACATTAATCCTAGATTATGAAGTTGAAGAGAATATCGTTATGAGCAGATGAGAAAGTTGTTCAGTTAATGTTACATAGTATTAATTGAAAGATAAGGTATAATGAGTTTTTGTGAGGCTCGAATTATAACAAACGTGTGTTCTCCGAAAGAACAATTCATTTTCATTTCGCGGGCCTCCAAGAGTTTCGCTTTTACATTCGTCGTACTCTGTTTGTTATATTTACTAAGCGCCTAATTACCCTCTGCCTTCGTTTTGTATTCGACGATGAAGAAATAATAAAGCGACTGCAAATAAAGGGATGAGCTTTAATTTTTTTCTACAACATTATGTTATTTTTACGATTATTTGGATTTACACATTGTGAAGTATTAGATACGTAACCTTTAACAACCCAAATCAGTAAATATTTAAGTATACGAAGTTGTATATTACTAAGTAAGTAACGAGTTCATAGGAAAAATAAGTTTTTAGAGATTTAGTATATCCTTTAAAGTATCTATGTCTTAGAGACAATATTTTTAGAAAAAAAAATACTCAAACTAAGTTTCACTATTTACACTATTAATACAATAGAACCCCTGCCTCAATTATTAACTCTTTTTCGCATTGTCCTCTATGGTACAATGAAGTCCAATTTTTAGACGGCGTTATTTGCTCTATAACGATGAAATTAATTTAATAATTTCCACCCAACGTTTCAAAAATATTTTTCAATTTATTTAAATGTATGGAAAATGAAAATCGAATCAGATATTTAATATCCGTCCGGTTAACTTTCTCAATCCTTTAAGATTTCTTGATACTGTGTAACGAAGCGTAATGGTTCATTTTATTTGCATAAATCTCAATCCCAAGATTTACGATTGCGTTCTGAATAATTTCATATTGAAATTATTTTATTAAATTTGCTGAATGTAACACAATGGTAAAAAAGTATCATTCGAAATGTGCGTAACTTTCGATTTCATTTCAATTTTACAGCAGTTATAAATTATGTTTGAAATTAAATTTGAAATTATGTTTTAGTAGAGAAAAAATGTTATAACATAATATTTACGCATTTTCTTATACTTGTGTAACTGACAATTTAAATTAGTTGCTTTAATTTTTTCCGAATACTAAAATAAGTGTTTATAATAAACTTGAGAACTTCGTCTGTGTTACAAAAGACGGAATGAATAAATAAAATTGATAGGTACTTTGTTTACCGGCTTCAATGCAATGTATAATCCACCTGTTTTATCAAAATATCTCGCTGTTATTGAAAAAAAACTACTATAGTCATAACTTTTATTTTATAGAACCTTTTTTGTAGTAATAAAATTAGTACTTTCCAATTCAGTGAAATTTCTAGTTTAAATAGATTTAATTTTTAATCACAAATGTAGATATAATATGATATTTTTATCCCTTAATATGATGCAATGACATTATTTATAATATAGGTTTAAAAAATATTTTTCACAGTTGGTTTGCTTATTTAGTAGTCGATAAACATTCAAATTAAACTATATCACGGAAAGTTGAGAAAAAAATGTTATTTGGATGACGTCAAACATATTTTAGGATGCACTAGCCTTGGCATTTCCAGTTTTACATTGTATACTTTTATTGGAGCAGGTATACGTCGAAAAATTCAAAGAAAACAGTATCTAGCAGTGCTCCAGACAGTTATTCGTTGCAAAGTGCGGAAATAACATTTCTCGCTCGACATGAACCGAATTGCACTCCCTGGCTTGTTTCCCCGTTTTATTACTGTTGCTTTATTCTTTGGTCGGTTTCTTGGTTACACTCTTGTTTTAAAGGTATTTGAATTTCTTCGTACTTGCTTTCAATTCGTGTTTCGTTTGGAAATCATATACCAATTTTTGTTCTTGTTTTATTGTTGATTAAACCAATACTCTATTTCTTAGATGTAGTTTGGTTTTCTTTGATTTATTTCTTGAACAAGCGAAATTAATTTGTAAGTTGTATTATTTATATTTGTTTTAAGAAAAGTAAATATATTTATTTGTATTAAATTTTATTGCATGGTATGCCATGGAGAACTTTATTCTACACAGAAGAGTTATCTCAAATAATATTAATCTAAATTAATACTAAACTTTTACTGTTATAAATTTATGATGGTGTTGGTTCGTTACATATAGCTGCAGCCACGTTTGAGATGTACTTTACCTGCATTCTTCGTAATCAATTATTCAACAGAGCTGGCATTGCTTTGATGTTTATTGCTACTTCCCCCGACTGTCCAAGTTTCCGATCAATATCCACAATTTAGGGAAAACCATGACTAGTGCAAACCTTACCTGTATAATATTGTAAGAGGGAGCGTCCCCTTCCTTGGAAAAGTATTTATTGATGTTCCGTTCTCGTTTTGAAATTTTATCATTTTTTTTAATAAAACGTGGATAACTGTGAGAATCGTTAATTACTCATCGGAATTTTATTAAATAATGGCAATGAAAGTCTACTTTCATTTATTGGATATTGATGTAGGTACTTCAATAGTAATCGAATAATTAAATTGTTTGTTAATTGATGAATTGTAATTCGTAAACAATAACTTTTGTGTAACTTCTGGTTGTAAAATTTAGTACAGAATTGTAAAACTTAAAGTTCCTCTATCGGATTTTATGCTCTTACTGTAAATCTACTAGGAAATTACACCAGGACTACTTTTGGCCCTTAAATATTCTAGTGTTAAGCCTGTAAATCTCTTTGTTCTTAGTGAAAGCTGCTCCAGTAAGATTCTCGTAGAATACTTAGCTATCTATCCGGGATCCCGGTAGTTTGCACAGCTATCGACGGGACTGCCGGCAGTGGACTTGGAAACGTATGTGCTTCTAATATTTGGCTTCGGGTATTCCATTGTTATCGCGAGGAGGACAACATCGTAAATTGTTTACTCAGGTCCGCTCAAACTGTTTCCGATATATGGAGGTATTTGGAAAGAAAGTCTTCTGTTCAGGACTTTTCATAAAAAATGTAGAGTTTCTTTATTATTTTGAAAGGAAATGTACTAGTCAGTCAACGGACATTATAAATTGAAACAATAACTTTTCGTTCATTGATCGTTAAGCTAAGCTAACTATAAGTTCAAAATTAAAAAATAAATTGAAAGTCATCTTAATCAGTGTAGGTTGTGCTCCTGCACTTTTACATATAGCTAAATATCAAAGTATCAGATATTCTTCATAGCGACACATACATAACATTGATGAGATTGATTCATTATTACATAAGTTATAAATTATAGGCTAACTAACTGCGAGCGTCAAAAGCCTTGAGCAAAAACTGGGCTTAAGAAATAAAGAAAGGTGAAACTGGTACACGCATAAATTTAAAACAGCGGCAAAATACGTAAATCAAGTCAGTGTCTTGATAAAATTGTCTTTTAAAAGGAAGAAATAAAAACGTCGCATTTAGATTTATGTTAATCTCGTGTTGGAACAATACCCACTAGACTTAGCTTACTTTTACCTTCATCCCTTATATAATATGTTAATACTCGCTGGCAGGTGTATGAGGGAAATATCGTTAAACCGAAGAAGATTCAGAAGCCAAATACGGGATTAGTCTCAGGGGCCTTTTAAGAAATCTACAGAAATAAAGACATTCCCAACAAATGTTACAAAATGGTGAATTTATTTGCATAATTCAGCAAACCTAAATCCTTTGTCCGCAGCCCGCCGCTCAAATAATAAATTTACTCCATGTTCTACACCCCAAAGAGCTCTATCTGAACAAAATTATTTTCCTATTTAAAGCAGGCTTCGTTGAGGTTTATTGTGTACACCTAAAGTTTAAACTACTGTTAAGCTGTCCGTTTTCTCTGCATTGTATTAGTTGGTTTGGTATCGACTGTTATTTACAATTTTCAGTACAATCGCGATGATAGCGTTTTTATGTGAGTGGCATAGTGAGTTTAATGTTGTGATGTTTCACCCTATCCCATTGTGTATTCCGACCGTACGCTACTCTGGCGATTCTACCGCGAACACAATATGTGTAAATTTAGAAAACGTTTTCGGCACATTATTACGTTTAGGGATTTTCAAGAAAATTGCCTTATTACCTTTTTGAGTTCGATTCTGAGCTTGGATTTAGTGGGATTTAGAAGACGGTTTTTGATCTAAATTCTTTGTCTGTGATCCCGGTACAGTCTTGGAAGTTAGAAACCTCTAGTATTAAGGTATTAGGGGTTGTATGTAATTGACAATTGTACTATATTGTTTAAATTACTTTCTATAGAAAAATAATAATGCTAAATTAGGATCAAAAGTTAATCATAGTTGTGACTTTGATAAGTGGGATTACTTTTCTAACTAATTGCATCCTTTTTGCGTTTTCGTTGTGACTTAAATGTTTTGAACAAGATTAAACAATTTTTATATGTTTTGCGAATTATAAGAATCATCAAAATACTCAATTTCTGGCGGTATGTATGATTCAGATGCTAACTTGAAACAAAAACCTATGACTGCGTTTTTGAAAGCCTTTTCAATCCATTTGTACTTGATTAGTACCAATTGGTAAATACCAAATTACCTTACGTAAGCGTCTATAAATCATAAAGTATACTTCCAAATACAAAATAAAGACATATAAAATCTCGATACGAGCCAACACATACGAGTTACAAGCAATTGAGTACAGTCATCGCATCATAAAGCAAGCAGTGGTTCGGCTGGATTCTCGGCACGTATCACAACGCTGGTATATATTGAACAAACTAAACACTTGTAAGAATACCTCACCCGGGCTCGTAGGTAAATTGTTTCGCTCGTTATTTATGTTTCCCAGCTTGCTAATACGTGCACGGCCTATGAAAGGGCCAGCACAGTATTTTGCCTAAAGTTACAATTTTTAACATTCAATTTTGGTTTTCGTGATTTACTGTAGTAAATATATTTTTTTATAAAATTTTACAGAATAATTTTGTTTTATTTTCGCTATTGGTAGCCTACATAGGACGATATTTAAATCTTTACAGTTTAAACTGTTTTCGATATTGAGTATCGATTTGTATATTTTATACCAATGTATGTTTTTGTCTTAATTATACCTCACTGCAACATTTGTTATTTTATATTACATTTTTTTAAAACATTTTACTATATCTAACCTCAGCAAAATTTTACAATATAATACGCAGTGAAATTTGTAAATTTACACACATCCCTTGTGTGTTGTTCATGTATTTGGGTTGATTTTCTACGAAACACTGTCTGTCCAACCCTAGGCTGCGCCGGAAGGATTACAGAACTACGAGTATTCTCTCAACTACACATGTTCTTGTTAAATTATTACATGATATGATATGATACTGTTAACTAGGAATATGGGAGGTAATTATTGTACAATACACTTCATTAAGATCCTGTTAATTCGTCTACATCTTTAGAAGTTTCTGATAACTTTAGGGAATTAGACTTTTTCCCAATTTATTTACGTTACATTGCGGACAATTAATCACGAAAAACATAGAGTATAAATTAAAAACGTAAAATTTTATATTAAAATAATATTTTTTTTAGGTGGGACGGTGTTTTGCAGAAAAACGACCTAAAAAGTCGAGAACGTCGTTACACCTAATATAATTATAAATATAAATTACAGAACCATACCTATTTGCACTTCGCATGACATGGTTATGACTTGTTCACTTTAGACTACTCCAACTTTTTAATCGTATTTTAGTCGTATTACCAATTAAATATCGTATAGTATTGTACCAACCCATTACTGCCCACTGTTGGGTTCAGGTCTCCTCAGAAGAGGAAAATATCGTATAGTGTGATCAGCTTATCTCAGTAACTTTTTTGGAATAAATTACACAATTAAACGTTTTTCTAAATTGGTTGATATAATTAAATTATCTTTAAAATGTAGGTATATATTATAAAATTGTAAGTACATTATATTCATATTATATCGCATACGTTAATCGCATACCATTAGGTGGGCCTCAAGCTTGTTTGTCTGTCATGGAATAAGAAAATGTAGTGCACTATTTGATTATTCATAAGTGGATTGGTGTGTGTATTCGTACTCGTAGTAACGATGCAGTATTATGTGTAAGTTCAATTTTAATTGCGTAATCATATGGTTGAGCGGTAGGGGTGCTGTGAGTCAAATCGACTCCTAAGAATGAATCCTTTTCTGTAGTTATATTCTACAGCTATATTCATGTAGGTAGGTACATTATATATTATATAATTGGAACACCCTCTTCTGAGGAGACCTGAGCCCAACTGTACTGTACTGTACTGTACCAACCCATTAATGCCCACTGTTGGGCTCAGGTCTCCTTAGAAGAGGGATTAGGCATAGTCCACCACGCTTGCCCAGTGCGGATTGGGGACTTCACATATCTTCAAAGGATTTTTAGAACCCTTTTCCGACATGCAGGTTTCCTCACGATGTTTTCCTTCACCGTTTTGAGCCCAACAGTGGGCAGTAATGGGTTGGTACAGGAATTGGAACAATCGGTTATCCTGAAGGATATCAATGTTCGTGATATTTTCAATGTGAGCATCTCATCTAAGTACGTATAGCATAAAAACACAAAGTTTGTAAAATGTGGCGAGTTGAAAATAATTAGGCAGTTCATTCGAAAAGCGTGAATTACTGCTGCTCACGCGAGAAATTCTTATTATTTCGTAGTTAGAGACCTAATTAAACGTAAATCATATCGAAATTATTATTTGATTACTGTTGCTGGGCCATATTTTGTGTCAGAAAAGTAAATAAGTAGCATTGTTTGTTTGACAAATGAGGGGATCAAATAGTGTAATGTAATGGAAAATGGGATAATTTTATTATACAAACTATTATAAATAAGTAAACATGATTTTGTTGACTTAGACGCAACTATAAATCTGTTTGATTATTTCTAAAGTTTTTGGACATTACTAATTTCAATTATCTACTTACTTAATTTATTGGAAAAAGCTGAAAATGGAAAATAAACATAAAGAAGTTTGTTTTTTGAATAAGTTTGATTTATCAATATACTAGATTTAAGGTAAATCCTTCTAAGTAAAACGAAAAAACGAAGCAAAAAACCAAACTTTAAATTAAAATCAAAAGGTACATGAATTATTCACAAAAATTCGATGTCCAAGTGAGCCAACCGTCAACATTCCAATTGTGAATACAATGACAATAAATAAAACGGATTCATCACAAACACAGTTTAACAATCGACTGATTGTACGCAGTATATTGTAGCTTACATTTAATTTTCCGGTTTTCTATTCTTAAGTTGATGTTGAAATAATACACCTTAAACAAATCATATAAAACTATCAAAGTTAGATTAATTTAGAAAGTTTTCAGCTTAATTTTATTCGATTCGAAGTAATAATCATGCCTCACTTTACAGGTAATCTACTTACTGAAATACTTTATGTTTTTAAGACACATCCAATATTTTAGTGTAGTTAGGATTACAGGCTGAGTTAACAGCGATTGAACGTAAAATCATTCACTATTTCAGCTGCGAACCGGCAATTATGTCCCATTGTTTCAGTTCAAAAGTCGTTGCTTTGAAAACAATTTGCGTTTTCGCCGCGCTTGCAACAGATAGTCGATTTTCTCCACTTTGACTACTTTCGTCAGTTTGAAATTACAATCAGTATTGTAGATAAGTAATAATAGTTACTCCAATCGGTTTCAGGAAAACCTATGATTTTGGTAGTTTTCCAAATGTTTTTTTTTAATTTTTAGGGTCATAAATCATTATTTTAAGGCATAGACATAGTTTTTATCGTATTATTTATCATTAAATTTATAGTTTTAAGATGAATAAGTAAAACTGGAGAAACAAGCAAGTTTGATAAATTTACAACAATACTGACATTTTGTCAATTATTTTTTTAAGCTCAAAGATTCTTTTATCTATAATGGAAAACCCTTGAGTCGTCATTTTTTGAGAAAAATATTCTCTCCGAAAGGTTGAGTATTTCAGCTTTTGTAAAATTGGAACAAGGGTTGATTTTTATAGATCTTAGAAACATCAAGGTTAATGGGAATTTAAATTTTGCGCCCTTAACAATTATGCAAATGAATTCGAGAGATTATTTCCCTTTTTTATGTAAAGCGATCGTCCATCTTTAATTTGTCGTTGATAGTTCATCACGATGGAGGGTGACAAAGGCTTGGCGTTTTATTAACTCTTCAAATTATGTTGTGGGATAATGATATTCTTGTTTGAATATGTTAAAATTAACGGTATTTGTTATTTAAATATGGTTTATATTTCTGGTTATTTGGTTGAAACTGGACAGGGACTAAATTATCAATATTGTAACCTATAATTGTTGTAGGTATGTATGTAGAGGCGCCAGATAGAACGTTATTCTAATTCATGGAGATTTAACCGGTTTGAACAATACGGTACTAAAATATTATATAACGATATTGAGCATTTTCTAGAATATTTTTCCAATAAACTACAATCAGGTTTCTTTGGCGCACATAAATTCACTTAAAAATTTATTAATCTATTAATTTATTTCATTTTTTAAATTAAAATGACTTTATTTTCGGACTTATATAAAATAACTATTTTCATTTTAACCGGATCTCAAGTGACGTTATGTTTCAAAATGTAATACATAAATATTTGTTTGAATACTGAGATTCTTCCAACAATCACTTTATTCGAATTTATCTACCTAATAAAACCAGTACTTACCAAGGTCCTGACATATTTGTATTAAAAAATATATACATACTTCAATTCCAGAAGAAACAATGGCATTAACAACAATCTAAGAAATTATTAGGTTATATATTTCCAAATAAAAACACTTTTAACGTGTATAACTCCACTTCAAATGTGCACGCCACCTATACGCCGTATTGAGCAACGAGGAAAAACACAATAGTTTGCAACTCATATTGCCAGATGTCGCTAGTTTCGTTATCTATTTTCGGAGCACGTTTTCTTTTAGTTCACGAAAATCTTACTAGATGACACTAGTTTCTAAGAAATATCGACGAGAAAATGTATCTGTACATGATTCCCATACTGGAAAGACATTAGTTCTAATTTTGGAACTTTGTAAAAAGAACTTATTTGAAATTAATATTTATAAAAAATAAAGAGAAATGAATTGTAAGGATATTACACTTACTATGTTTGATGCTGTATACAAACCCTTAACTCGAAGACAAAACATATTTAATGTTTCTTTTTTTAAAAAATGGACTGATATTTATTTTGCTACAATTAGTTTACAGCTTTGCTTACGGCTTGACTTAAAAAAAATCCGTCTTTTCGCTTGGTGACCATCACGAGTTGTGAGTTTCATTTTTGCTGACTATATTTTAACACTTTCGAAGCAGCTTGTTTATTGATCGATTAGAGTGTGACTTGTTCATAAGTAAACGCACAATGCTTAAAAGACAGGTTCCGTTTGCGTTATCGATAAAATAGTTTGGATCCCTAAAATTTAAAATACCAGTTTATTGCCAAGTGTATTGACATTCAACGAAAGTTAATAACACATGGTGATATAACCTGTTTATCGATTACATAACCTGAACAACTATACATAATATTTTTAATTAATTATTTAACGGACTGGTGTCACGATGATATTACAATATTTTTGAGAAAAAGAAGAATTATATGACACTTTTATGTCATTGTATAAAAACGAGTTAAATATCTTTTTCATTGTTAACATACCTATTAAAAATGAGAAATTTAATGTAGTTTCGTAAAATAATCTTCGAAAATGTTAAGTAAATTAAGCAAACTTTGTAAACCTGTTTAAATATGACTCGATACTGTGACCACTATATTTCTATTTTTTTTTTAAATACAAAAGAGTCTTGTAGGTAGAAGGTAGAGCAATAATATTTTTTTTTAATTAAGGAATAATTGAGCCTCATAAGAAGATATGAGATTATTTGCACGTGAACGTACTTACATTTATTAACGAAACATATTTACTTCCTTTACTACGGTGAGGGTAGACTTAGGGACGAATAGAGCAGGTAAAGCTGGATGTAGATAACGCAAGATATAGAAAGATCATTGTGGCGAGGTTTGGGGGAGGTCTATCTCCAGCAGTGGTCGTCTACGGGCTGTTGATGATGATTTAATGTTTAATGTTAGGTACTGAAGGATCAACTGATAGGTAGCGTTGCGGTAACAAGATTTGAAAAGGCTTATGATGAGTCTATAGCGATCGTCTACGTCCTGGTTATAAATGTGATTAATGATTAATAGTTTGAAAGCTATTTGCATTTTCTTTCTTTCTCTCGGTTACTATAGACTTTTTCATTCACTTGAACATGCTATATTAATTACACCTTTATGTTATGACCATTTTCATGATATTATCGAGTCGAGTGACTGTTACTGCTATCTCGATAACCATTGTGTAAATATTAATAAAATGTGTTAATTGTACACACTAATGCAACATTACCTATATTTGTGTGTAGAAATTATATAACTATACGTCTGTCTCTGTTGTCAAGGTTACGGTCAATAATATTCCTCTTGTTTTCGCGATTTGTTTGTGTCTATGGTTCTATGGTACTAAAACATAATGTAATCATTATTTTTATGGTCCCAGCTATTCCTTTTGATGCGAAAAATGCTGTTACTAAACCACATATTAATAGTTTATTGTTGTCAACACAGGTGTAAAGCGTAAATGTACCCTTGAACCTCTGTTTGACTGAATTATCATTGCAATCACTATGACCACATTTGTAAACTTACAGCAATAAGCATTGTTACTAAAAAGAGAAGTCTGCTTACTCGAGCCATTTTGAAAAAAATGATTTGTGGGAATTCGTATCGGGTGCCGTGCCACGACCGGCGCGCACCGACCCTAAGTATTCAGAATGGGTGAGACTGGATGGAAAGGCGGAATCAGATATATTGTTGGCCGTTAGTCCTAGTGAGCTCGCAGCATTAGATGGTTTGGATACCTCACAACAGATATGGGATAAATTGAAATCAATGTATGAATCAAGCGGGCCAGCGCGTAAAGCATCATTGTTGAAGAGACTTGTACTGACGCGCATAAGTGAAGAAGATGATCTCCGAAAGCATATTGCAGATTTCTTTGATGCAGTGAAGAAACTGAAAGAAATCGGTTTAGTGGTGATTGACGAACTGTTAGCAATTTTATTGTTGCATAGCCTTCCAGATTCTTTTACAATGTTCCGTACTGCAATGGAATCACGGGATGCTTTACCTTCGACAGACATACTCAAGGTAAAGATTCTCGAAGACTATGAAGGCAGAAAGGTTACAGTCTATGACCAAGGAGCGATGTTTGTCAAACGCACTAACAAAGTGGACCAGAAGAACGATCATACGTTACACAACCATAAAGCACAAGTAGAATGTTATCGTTGCGGTCGACGGGGACATTTTGCAAGAGAATGCAAGACTAAAGTTTTACACAAAGCTAAGCATAGCGCGAAACAAGCAGAACGTAGTAGTTCTGAGCGGCAGGAAAACACGACAGTGTTCAGCACGACCGAAGAGGCTCGTACAAGCGAACAGATCAGCTCTGTGTGGTGCATTGATAGTGGATGCACAGGACATATGTGCAATGATAAGCGCATGATGAAGGGATTTACATGGTTAGACAATGAACTTCGTTTAGCAAACCAAGACAGCACACAGATAACCGGGGTAGGTCAAGTTAGTATTTCGGTTGATACAGGTTGTGAAAAACGCCTGGTTAACATTCAGAAAGTGTTCTACGTGCCAGACTTACGAACAAGTCTTTTGTCAGTGTCAAAAATGACTGATTATGGATATGAAGTTCATTTTACTAAGCAAGATGCTGTTGTTATTGATAAGAACAAGAAGGTTCATATGAGGGCCGACCGTGTGGGTAACTTATACCATGTAAGATTGAATCAGCAGTACTCCAATAATGTGCAAATGGTGAAAAAACCTATTCACATTTGGCATGAACGCTTGGGCCACATCAATGAGCGTGATCTCAAAGCTATGGCCAAGAACGGCTTAGTACATGGTTTGACGTTTGAAGATAGTGAAAAACTGTCGGATTGTGAAATTTGTATAAGTCAAAAAATGACTTGTAAACCATTTCCTCGATGCATGATGTATCAAGCTGGAAGCCCTCCAGGTTTTTGGGCTGAAGCTATAAATACAGCTAACTTTATCAGAAACAGATGTCCTACTATAGCTTTGAAAGGTGAAATACCTCACACAGTATGGAAAGGGAAAAAGTCTACAGTGACTTTCATGAACACATTTGGAACGAAGGTATACTACAAACAAAAGGGAACAAAGAAAGGAAAATTTGAAACTAATTCAGAAGTCGGAATATTTATGGGATATGACAATCAATCTAAAGCTTATAGAATTCATGACCCTAAAACTAAGAAAATAGTTATAACGAGAGATGTAAGTTTTACGAAAGAAAGCGCTTTTGATAATGAATATGTAGAAATACATGATAGTGAAAATGAAGAAGGAGAAAGTTCTGATAACAGAGAAATAATTGTTGAGTTGGACAATGAAGAAGTAGAGCAAAAGACGAATCCTATAAAAACAAGAGGAAGAGGAAGACCAAAAATCATCCGTACTGGTTTAGCGGGGAGACCGCGTAAAGAATATAAACCAGGTACAAACAACATAGGGGCAAATACAGAATCGGAGCTTGAAATAGAAGATACTGATATTATAGCAGGAATGGCAGCTATTGATCCTTTGACATGGAAAGAAAATGAAAATAATGATGGTGAACCCGAATGGCGAAGAGCTTTGGAAGATGAAATAAAGAATGGTAAATGGGAAATAGTTGCGCGACCAACAAATAGAAAAGTCATGGCTCGTCGCGAAAGGATGTTCACAAAAGCCAGGGGAGGATTTTCATGAAAACATCACGAATGTATGAAAAATTTAGGAATGATAGAATTACTAATGAGATGATGATGTTATGTGTGTAGTTGGTGTGTAGTAGTGTTATAAACTTTGAGGGGAGGTGTTGCTAAGTGCAAAGTTTTGATAAGCGACATCTCTGATCGTAGGAACGAACTAGTAGTTACTATAGTTACTATTGCCAACGATGTAAAAGTATTATGTGGTATTATGTTATGTTAAAGAGAAAATGTAAAAGCATAATAAATTATATAGTCTAACAAATTGCTTGTTAGTTTTCTGTAAATATTTTTTTTTTTTTTTTTGTTTGAAAAAAGTACCCAACGTCTTTGCACGTGGAACGATAATATTAACAGATGGCAATTTTGATTAGTTTTTTTTATTAAATAATTTATTATTCCCTTTGTAGGTAATGTGTAAATCGTAGTATTGATTTTAACACCTTTGTTATTTGTTTTCTGTTTAACGAGTTTTCTGTCCTCAGCCTCGGCATTGGGAGGTCAAGGATATTTTTTAAAATAAATGTTGTAAAATATAAGAAATTAGAAATTATATTTAATGTAATCAATAATTATTCCAAATAATATTTAAAAAATGTTTACAAGTAAAATTCTTTGCATGGAATTTTGTTAAATATCTCATAGAAAAAAAACTTTATTTTTACTGATGATTTCATCAAATAATAGGTTAATAAGTCAACATAAATTAATAAACGAAGTGGTATTCAAACATTCTATTCATTTTATGTTGTATATTAATTTGGAATAAATTTTAATTCAAATCATGTATTATTCGTATTTGCTTTTTACGAGCTGTTCATTAAGCGTTTGTGAATAGGTAATTACATGGAATGTCACCTACAAACATTATAGTATAATAAGTGTATCAAGACTGGTTCATCCTCTCACTGTGATGTCACGTGTATAGAAACATGCTGGGAAAAGTTATTGCGTATCGTCAATAACATGTATCTACTCGTGGTGTAAACTGTAACGTAATTTATTGCTGGCACGTGTATTATTGTCACCGAAAAGAGAACTAGGACTTTACAGATAGTATGATAACTTTGGCACTAACAACATTCGTGATAGATGGTAACCAATAACCACTAATCATCGAAATAATATTTTTTAACAGTTTATACGCATTAAGTATTAACTTCATTATTGTTAAACATTTTAATTCCATACGTCGATAGGTAGATGAGGCAACTCTTGCTAGGAGACACTATCGGGCAGCTACCTACGACTTACGTTTAAGGACTTTTTCAAGCCTCGTTTGAAGAAAGAAAAGTTATAGCGCTCGGGAAAATGTTCTAGGGTAGGAATTATAATATCATAACCAAAAATCGTCATAATTATGTTCAGTATTGTTTAACTTTTTATCGAGATTTTTTTCTTTCAATTCAATATTTTATCCTTGTACAGTTAGTTGTACTGAAATCTATGTAGGTATTTTTTGTGTATTAGTAAATATGTATGATTATTATCTTAGACTAAATTAATACGACCAAGAACTAGGTTATCATGAATTATAAATAAAAGTTAAGCTGGTTCAAAATATTTTTTAAAAGTCTTGTTTACTAATATTGAAGATTTTTAACCTTATTGACATTTTAAATTAGTAGGTATTAATGAAAATATGGAACAATTGAAACAAAACATTAAAGTACACAAACATTTATTTTTATTAAAATTTTAATATTTACATTAACACAACAAACTCTTATCCTTAGCTAATACTAGAAGGTCATTCTCGACAGCAATATAGTTATTTCATTACTGTGACCCTCACAAAATTACAATATGGCTTATTTGATCCCTTGTAAAACCAAGGAGTAATAATAATCTACAATGTTCCAAAGCACTGCACGCAGTCGCTTCGAAATAATCAGTCTAGTAACACAACCGTCACAATAATTTAAAAATACTGTTCTGTAAAATTATTCTTATCAAATAAGTTTTATACGAAAACTGCGCCAATTCGGACTTGTGCCTTCGGTTTTGTGAACAGATTTTGTGCAGTTTTGAAGATGCTGAGCAGAGGTCTAAACGATGAGGATTCAGCTTGATAAAACGTTTCTGGTTGCTGGTATTGGTACTGGTATTGGTTGTTGTACTGGTTGTAGAACTGGTTTCTATACTGATAGTTGTAGCTTTGTGTATCGCCCGTGCTGTCGGGGATGACATTCGAGATGTAGCTGTTCGAATTCTCTTGGTAGGACGAAGATGATGATGTGAAACTGGCAACTGTAAATAAAAATATATATTAATTCCAGTTTTAAATTTTGTTAAATATTGTTTAAATATTGTTATTTTGTGATTTTATTTAATGAGATGTAATAAATACATACCACATAGTCCCGAGTATTTTTGCGACTCAGAAAGGCCAAAGTTACTGCATGAAGGGTAGCCTTTCTCGTATGGTTTAGATCCGATGACATTTCCACCGGGACCATAGTTGCAGACATACAGTTTGGTGTAACCTTTTGTTGGGTCATAGTAGAAGGTGTAGCCGCAACCAACATGTGAGGTTTCACCCCAAACCAGCTAAAAAAAAAGAAATAGTTTTTAATATTGAAAATACGAGGATATGGAATAAACACAACTGTAAATATTATAAGACATAGATTTTATAATAATTAATTTGAGAAATTTACCTGAGAGTAGTGTCCAGTGCCATGTCCTCCAGAGATAGGCTTGAAGCCATATTGACTGACTTCATTAAACCAAGCGTTGATTTGCTTCTGGAAGTCGGGCTCGGAATCTGAGGATTCAGTTGGTGGGCGAGTTGTCCAAGTGGCTGCTAGGTTTTGTCCAACAGGGAACCTGCCAATGTCACGTTGAGCTGCCCGATCGTGAGCAGGTATGCATTGGTCTGACCAATGTTGAGCAATTGCTGCCAATTCATCATCCCATACCTAAAATCAAATATCAATTATTACTAAAAAAAATCAAGATTGTTTTTTTGTTCATATTAATATGATTTAAAGTGTAGTAAAAACTGTTTGTAAACTTTTTCTTAAGATGTCTAGAAATGACCGTGTAGGTGGATTGACAATGTAAAGTTAATTCAGTGTAAAGTTATTATTTATATCTCATTGTGTAAATTTTATATTAAAAGTTATGTTATGTAGATTAAAAGTTATTTTAATTTAATAAGTTCTTTGACATCAAGCAGTGTTGAAATCTGCATTATGTATTACGAATAATCACATTAATTTGAACTATGGCCCTGTGCATTAAAAATAATATCAAATTGAAATAGAATTCTTTAAAAATAACTCAATCTGTTTTGCATAACAAATCATGACAAAAAATTTATTGTACTACAATAAAACGGTGTTATTACTTAATTTAGATATTTATTGCAGGAAATGTAATGATTTTTCCGGGTCTACAATAATAGTTCGTACAATTTAGTAAAACAGCGTACCATTTCCATCATATTAGCTGCAGGTGGTTGTTTGGAGATTTGTCCGAGAGCAACAGATTGTCTGAGCCTGTTGTGGGCGTCCACGATTGCCTGCTTCTCATACGCTGTCAAACCTCCAGATTCTGAAAACAAATCAGTTCGATAAGTACTCATGGAAAATGAAACTCTGGAAAATGAACAGGTGCTCTTCAGTAGTTACGTTCACGTTAAACGCATACGAAAATAATGTCCTAATCAAGTGTCAAGGTTGAACAATCATACGTTTGATTTTATAATCTATCAGATTTATAAGATTTATTAGACCGGTGCGTGCTAATACAGGTGTCTGTGTCAATAAAATTTTACTACCTCGCTCTATCCGAGTATGCAAATTAGACACATCATCTTATAAAACTTGTTGGCGAAAGCCAGACTAGCTGGCGACATTATGACAGATAAATTTGAAAATTATGGACACCATTATAGTTTCTTTTTTATTTAATGTCGATTTCAGAAAACTTTTAAGGTAATTGATGAGGTTGAAACGACATCTCCAGTTCAAAACTAGTTTTTTTTATGTATATTCGCGATGACTTCATGAGGCACTTAAACAGCTTATTTATGAATGAATATATTAAATCTAATGAATTGTCTCAAATAAATAAAATAAAAAAAACTATTTTCAATGCCCGGATATTAGAATTTTAATATTAATTTAAAAAAATATGTTTAAAGTATGGCTTTTGAACACATTAATGAAGATATTGGAAAATAATATTTTGAGAATTACACTTACTTAACATTTGCTTTCCTGCACCGCAACCTTCTGTTGTTGCAAGGAGACCTCCCAAAACAAACAACACTAAGGGACTCATTTTTGCTATTATTTAATATTAACACAACACTTTAAGTTGAAAAGAGTTCACGTTTGGATTGAGATTCGTAACTAAAATTGATAAATCTTCACTAGCAATTTACGAAACGTCAAACTTGTGATGTTTAAATTTCCCGGGGATCCGCTGCACAATGTGCGGCGCGCTCACCAGGTAACAGCGTTCTGTGCGGCGGCCGGCCACGCGATCGCTTATGTACTCCACGCACCACAGCTTACCATGGAGAGTGAGGAGACGCAGAGACGCCGCACTCCCGCTGAGCTATGAAGCCTCTCGACCGCCCTCATCGAAAATAATGACATTCATTTACTAATTATTGTAAACTTGCAATGATCATTAATTATCGGAATTCACGCACACAATGCCTGGTCACTCTCTACATTTATGGTCGGCGAGACCAATAAAGTGAACAGGAACGAAGGTAATAATTTTAAACTCATTATGTTGCACGCGATAGTTGTCAATGAAATCAAGTTCTTTTGATGTTTTCGAGCCGAACGTGGAAATGTGTTGACAGATATTGGACGTGCCGGAAGTGCTCGTCTGTCAGTAAAACCAAAACTATAGCCTTAACGAGGAAATAAAATCACTTGGTTCCTTTTTATGAACAATAGGTATATTCCAATAACCATAGTTAAGTTTTATACACTTTAAACTTGTGATAGAGAACATCTATTTATTTTACAGAGTTGGACATTGTCAACACACTATTTTTACCGGTGCATGGTTTTAATTGTTATTCTATTATTTTATTTTTGAATAAAAATCTGAATGTTCTTCTCATTTTAAAGTATATTTTAGTAATAGGTATAAATTGTACTATGATGTCGTAAATACAACTTAACGTTTGTTAGTTATTTGAACTATATACACGAAGCTAATTTAAATTCTTAATTGTAAATTATTACGTGAGGTAATGTTGGACCGCTGCTGCGTATAGTTTTTCCAGTTTTCAGTATATTTTGAACTCATTATATTGTATTTTATGACGATATCATTGATTGGAATTATCTGAGTGATTTTTTATATACTATCTTTTGTCTTTTTAGTTATACTTTCATCACCATACTTGTACAAAATTCAAGATCTTTTGAGATGATTTCTTATTATCTTTCAATTTCAGTACAATTGGAAAGTGTCGTTTTAAACCTGTTGGTTTTTCAAGTTTACGGGTCATTACTTTATTAAAACAACATATTATTAACAGCAGATGAATTCATTAATTGTTAGTTTTGTCTGTAAGAAGTTTTGATTGATTGAAATTTAAATATTAATTGAAATTGTAACCAACTATATGTATATTCGTAAATCATACTGTTTTTTTCTTTCAACGTTGTGATATATGTCTTTAAATAGAAAATTTATTCTGTGTGGTTACTGAAAAAAACAATTGAAGTTTGTTACGAAATGCCCTAAATATTTTGGCAAAAAAGTCATGTATTGGTAAATCCTATTCTGTAGTTATTTAAAGTAGAGACACGCAGAGAGAATAGATTTTCAAACCCAAGTAAGCGCAATCCAAAAAAAAATTTGAAGTATCTACACATTTTCTAGTGTTCTGGCTCTAAATAAATTATTTTAAAATTAAAGTAGATATTGTAAAAAGATCGATGTATCTCCCCATATATTTGTAAATTTTAGTTTCGTTTATTTCGTGCAAAAGAACGTTATAGGTGACAACTTGTCTGTTACCATCCAATCCGGTTTACCACCTGAGCTGATTTCTGCTTATTCTTCGCTTTGCATATTAATGACTCTAATGGTTTTATATATTTTTTTGCGTAGAATATAACGATGTAATCTTCTAATTGATATCATCAATCTAATTAAACCTTTAGTTCAGGCGTGTTAAGATTGAATAGAAAAATCAATAAAACAATATACAGGAAAATCAACTTTTATGCTTTATTACTCAAATTATTTAAGGTTGTCTGTTATAATTGCAATATTTACCTTTATCGATTAATTGTTTTTTAACAAAAAGAATCTTGTTAGCCTCGGTCTTGTTGAATGGCAATTTTGTAGATGTAGACGAAAATTAGCAATTCTAAACGTCTTCAATTGCTTAGACCTTGGCAGTGGACTTTCTTGACCTTGTTCAGACCTCCTATTAAGCAAACTAATATTTATGCTACATTTTTCGTATCTGCATTTGCATATAATCAAATTTTGAATTTGACACAGAATAGGTTTTAGCATATTTTCTTGAAGGTTAGGTATTATATTTTATAGATAATAATAGAATATATTATAATAGAATAAGTTCACGTAATATATCTAGATTAGAACATGGAATCTTTTAATGACGTACTAATATAGAGTTGAGAAAATGATGTACTTTGTTAAATGAGACTGTGTTGGTGGTATTGTGAAAAGGCACGTAGTTGTATTATCCTGATTCTGTAAGTTTTCAAAAATGTTCCATTTTATCTAAGGAAATAACCGTTATTATTCACTACTACTATAAAATAAAAACTAAAATTATTTTTAACCACTAAAATCTCATAACATCTTTTCATACGAAGTAGCTCAACTAACAAAATTAACTGAATTCTAAGGCTAAATTTATATTAAAACATCACTGAATTTCTCTATAATCATACAACCGACTGCTTAGATACACGAAGTAAAACTAAGCAAATTAAAAAAAAAACGTTTTTATAATATGCCATTTTTATTAGTGTCCATAGAACACGGTCGAAGTCATCTCGAAAGTTGAAGCCAGTTTATATGACCTTTAAATAAATGTTCTTATTAATAGTATTAAATAATCTTGTAAAAACGATATAGTCTAGTATCCCGACTGAAAGGAATTATATCATACACTAGCTGACTCGCGCAACTTCGTCTGCGCCGAAAAAAAAATTAGGGGTGGACTACCCCTAACATTTAGGGGATGAAAAATAGATGTTGGCCGATTCTCATAGGTACCGGATAAGCACAAAAAATTTCATCAAAATCGGTCGAGCCGTTTCGGAGGAGTTCAAGTTCGAACACCGTGACACGACAATTTTATATATTAGAAGATTTTATATATTAGAAGATTTTAAATATAAATTTACAAAACGCTTCAAACAAAAAAGGACTGAAATAAAATATTTCAATGTATTTTCTAAATTTATTCGTGTTTGGTTACGTTGCAGATAAACTTTGTGGCAAAATTTTGTAGTATAATTTAAGTAGGTACGTAGTATTAGACTAGTACCTTAACGATCGCTGTTTAAAAACATATATTTTATTTTCAAGCATTAGATATAATATACCTACCTACTCACACCTGTCTTTATTTTACATATAAGTAAACTTTTTCTCATATACAGCTCAGAATATTTTGCATTAAGCTGTTTTCTATTGCAGACACTAATGAAAAATACTTATTATTTATTTCGATATAATTCCAGCTCTTATACTATTAAATTCGAACAACTTTCCGATAAAAATGTATAGGTATTGAGCGAGCTTCGGCACTGGCAGACAAAGCGTCGGCTACGCAAACCACAATCTCTGCATGAATCAAATACGCATAAGTATTGTGTTTACAATTGTTCGGACCAATACCGTGATGCATCGGAGATATCCAGATACTGTTCAATGTCAGGGCTGACTTTATATTGTAATTTAAGTGGAAACTTTGCTCTGTGGTAAATTATAAGGAAACGTTATTCTGATTTCAAAAGTAAATATATTATCTAAAAAGTTCTTGCTGTTTTTCGCTACGAGAATGGGTAACAAAGCAGCTGTTTGTAGTCCACAATGATAATAATATGGTATGGTAAGATAATACTAAAATTTTTTAAACCTAAACATTTCTTGTTCTATAATAAATATTCATTAAAGAAATGATGAGTTTTAAATGCAACTATATTGCATTTAAAACTCATCTTTTCAAACTCATCAATCACTTTTTATTAAAGACTTTGTTTTAATGTTTGTTTTTAAACTATACATTTTACCACAGATCCAAAAACGAAATGTTAATATTATTTCTGGTAAAGTTTCTAATTAAAAACACATTTGCTATTTTAAATGACCATAAAGCTAGTATAAATGCAACTGTTGTGTTTTGCATACAGGAAATAATTTGAATACTGAGTGATAAGTCAATATTTGTGAGTAGGTTTCTTGTAATTACGGTCAAGTGATATCAAGGGTCGACTTGAGGTCAAACCGGTAAATATTAGGTTTTTAAAGCAATCATTGTTTGATCAAGACACACGATCTTTGCTGTGTTTGATTTTTTATTGGTATTCTTTAAAAATACTTTTATAAATTTGGTAACTGTATGATACTTACTCTTAATTTATACTTTTGATTAATGATAATTACTCATGAAGTGTGTAGTAAGTGTGACTATTATGAGCCAGCCAATAGCCAAATTAATGTTAGGCAAGGGTTAATAGAAAAGTTCCTACCTTCAATATTATTATATTTTCCTTAAATAAATCCTTTTGACAACAGAGTAGGTTAGAGGAATGCGGGCGAGAATATTATATTTTTAAGTAAAAACAGTGTAATAACGTTCTGTCCACATATTATTATAATATTTTTTTGGTTACATAAAATAACCATTGTGACGTGTAATTCAACATCTTGTAATAATTGGCTCTTGTTGTAAAATCGTGTCATGATACAAAAAAACTGTTGCTGTGTACCGCTGTAATATGAAAATCGAGAGAGTCTATTTTGATATTTTAAATTTATGTTAAAAGACATAGTTCAATGTTAATTTAACCTTCAATATTCTTGAAAGTAGGTTTTCGTATACAATAATAATCCTGATGATCCAAATAGGAAAGGAAGAGGAAAGTAAGTACCAGCTGTTTCATGTTATTGTTACATTTTGGTAGTTACAACCTAACATTTAAGAATTACGTAGGTACATAGAGTTTTTCTTACAATTAAAAATCAGGACTATCCGGATATGTTACCGTCTATGTAGACATAAGTTAGTCAATATTGTTCATCTTTATTATACATTTCGTGTTTGGGTAGTTCTGTGTGTAATGGCGTGTATTTGCTTTCTCACTGTTCGCACATGACACGTTTTTATTTAACATAAAATTTATTTAGGATAATTTAGTGAACACATTGAATAATTCTGCGATATAATTTATTATAATTCTAGTAGTTTTTGTGACATAATATGCGTATAATATATTGAGTCTTACTCGTTTTACTAACATTAGCTAGTACCTACTGATATATGATATCCAGGATCAGAAAAGCTTCTATTAAAAAAAAAATCTTTAAAATAAATTATTCATTGTAATATATGTTTTATGTGCCAAAACAATGTTTTGATTTTGTTAAATTATTTATTACATATAAACACGTTTTTATTATTTTACTAGCTGCTGCCCGCGACGTCGTCTGCGTAAACCCTATAACCCGTTTTTTTTTATTTTTCCCGGCAACTATTCGATTTTTTCTCGCCGTAAAAACCATCTTTGAACTTCCACGAACATTTAAAAAAAGATTTGGCCAAATTGGTCCAGGCGTTGTTGAGTTATGCGCTTACCAACACATTTTGCGATTCAATTTATATTAGGTATAGAAGATTTTGTAGGTACATCAACATGACAACTTTAATGCCTAAAAAGTCACTGTCGATCTATATATTTCGTGTTATTAAGCAACTTAAATAACCTAAATTATTATAACTTTGGTAAAGAGAAAAACTTTACCAAATTATTGTTTTTTGAAATGAAATAAAGTTTAAAATAAAACCAGATTATTTTTCTTAGTTTAGCAGTTTGATAAATGTTTGCTAATGCCCAAATATTAAAAGACTATAAATTAAACCGTGTAAACAGATTTTGGGCAAAATCTGTCTTTGAACGGTATCGTTTGGTTAATGATTGCAATTTATAAATGTCGTTGATTCCATGTAGTTAAATAAATGTCGTATGCTAAATTCAATAAACTAAATCGCTTTATAAGGAAAAGTGTGAATTTTAAATAATATCTATAAATTTTATCTAATTTTTTCTAAGAATCAATGAATTAAAAGTTTTTACGTATATAAAAATGTGAATGAGTGACTAATTTGTTGTTTATAAGGACACAGCTGTTTTACATTTCGCGAACTGATGAATAACTTTATAGTTCTGCCTATTTTATTGTTATGAAGATTTAATTCGAGTAATCGGTTTAATAATTCCTAGTTGATTCCAACATTTCCAACACAGTATAAAGTAGCAAAAATTGTGAAATGCAACGCAAAAATATATTTGGATTTTTGAAATGTCAGTTCCTTAGATTTATATTCCAATTAAATTTAGTCGTTGGTTTAAGAAAAATAGAATATTTCTTATTTATAGAATGAACAATGTTTTAATGGCGCATTTACACGTTCAGTTTTATGCGACAGTTTTTCCACGGCCAAAACTAACGGATTTGTTTGATAGTTTTCCGGCAGTTTTCTCCGCAGATAAAACTGTAGCATTACAGTACTGTAAGTATTAAAAATGGCCTTTGAACAATAATGTAAAAGAAAGTACAATTTCAGTGTCGCTAAATTCTAGAAAGTAGTAATTAATAACGCCTGCTAATAAAAACAAGTCCGTCCGTCTGTGTATATATTCTACATAATTTATTTTAAAGAAGACACTTTAATTACTAGCCTATAAGATCCTGGATATCATGTAACAGTAAAGTGCTAATTAAGGCAAATAAGTAAGTAAATAAGGCAATTAAGTTATTATAAAGGTTGTTAAAAGTCTAACAGTGCTGCGAAAAGTATTGGGACCGGCGAAAAATGACGATGGCATTTGCAGGCATTTCTCAAATGAACCATGAGTCAAATATGCTTATTAAAAATAGATCATCTTTCGGTATTGTTTGTCTTAAGGGCTCTGAAAGTGATGAGCAGGTGGTCACCACAACAAAAGCGCGATCAGACAGATTTATATCTTGTTGACGACTGTCATGAGGAGGCCAGATCTACATAGGGTGGTAGAGCCAATGTAAGCAGAACTAATAAAACAGTGAATTCTGCATGGTGACCGTTCTATTAGAACCCAGTTGATCAACTATTAATTCGAAGAACACTAATTATGTGAAAGGACGGGAAGCTGTAAATCAATGTTAATGATATCAATCAAGCGTTTCACAAATTTTGATTGAGCGATAATGGCATTTAAGATACAGAAGATATACCTACATATACTAATATTCTAATACCATGTTTTTGTTATGTATAACAAAAAATATGTTTGCAATTATAATAGCAGCATTTTGCATACATTAATTTTATGTTCTTTTCGCGGAAAAAACATTAAACGTTACTCTAATCCATATGTTTATTTTGGTGTTTGACGCAGTTATAAAAAGGTTTCGTGGCTAATTATTATATCACGTTGTATTTTTGAAAAATATAATCGTTGTACTTTCAGCTTATGATTAATCAACAAAATATACAATGACTGGTGTTTTAAGGGTATTATTTGGATTTAATATCATCTCCATCTATCAACATTTAGAGGTAACACAAACTTAAGATATAGTGATTTTTCTCTTTTGTTTGAATTACTTGCCAATGTTAATAATTATGGTAAATAGTGAAACTGGTTTAACAACTTACTTTTGTGCCTAGGACAGGTTCGTAGCTTAAATTGCTTGTTCAAATATGATCGTAGGTACCTACTACTTGGTACGCACACAATGTTGTGATTCTTCATAAAGAATAACTATGTTGCCAAGTGGTAGTCGGTTTGTTACAGATGTTTAAGGTTTACAAAATGCATGACAATCTTATGTTCGCTAAGTTCAATTACGGAATCGTTTTCTAATACCGATGTTTTATAATTTAATCTTTATTATTTTTAAAATTAGGTATAAATAATATTATTTTTTACTCTTTCGAAGACGTAAAGAAAGCCGCGCCGCGCTAACCACACACTAAATATGATACCACAAAGCCTTAAAACAATTCAGATATATTCCTTATTATTTTACCCTTAACCTACCTACTTACCAATAGTTAACGATTTTTAGTAGGTATGTTTTATTTTGTTATAAATTTCGGTCATGACATAATATTTTGTAAATATTATATTTCTATCCACCTCGACAGTAAGAATTCTTTAATAGTCTTGAAGATGCAGAGAGTTTCAACTTTTATTCACTTACACATACAGATTTTTGGTATTTACTCAGTTGGGGCATACGGGGTTGTTGAACTGTAAATTGGGCCTTATAATAGCAAAACGATTTAATGTTTGATTAATAATTTGCATATGAAGTCATGGGGTTAGCAGTGCCAATGCGTTACAAATTTAAATTATGAACAGCATTAACTTATCCGTGTCGAGTCAATAATTTAGGAGCACCTTTCTCTTACAATACAACATGACCTGATATGTTTGCGTTGTTTAACATAAAGAACATTCAAGGAAAACGGTACGAATAAATCAAACTATAAAAATAAGTAAAAGTATGCCGACAACTGTTCGAGGAATAAATGCTTCAATAAATAAAGCAAGATCTCAAAGATTCAGGTTGTTTATGCAGCGAATTGATAATAAATGATGAATCACAATGTGAAACACTATACGGGTTAAATATTAATGAGGTCACCGACCGAACACCGTAAGCTTCGATTCTGTCACTGAGCGAACATTCTAACTTATATTTTATTCATAAATATCTATTACTTTTACTATGAAAATGTTTCCTTTTAGAGAGGCCCCTCCTAGGAGATCTAGTATAGGTAAAAAATAAAGTTGTCCACGTTTTACCCTGCCGACTACTTAAGCAGCTTCTTTAGAATCGTGTACATACGCTTTATCAGTTTGCTTATTTTAGTGTTCTTCAATTATGATTTTTTTTCCTTAGTAACAACGATATATTTCTGTCTCTCTGTCTGTCAGTCTTTCATCTGCGTATCGCAACTTTTGAAGTGTCTAGAATACGATCGAAGGCTCCATAACCATTTTGTACTCTGATAATGACAACTGAAAAATTTGTGAAAGGGTGCAAAATCGAAGTAAGTTTCTATAATATATTTTTTCAAGTTCCAAATAGTTTTACTGGTTGCCTAGTAATATTTACTAATGTTTTCGATAGTATAGGAGCTAATAAAGGTATTTGGTATTACTTATGTAAAATTGATGTAATGACTTCAATAGATTCATCAACTGAACCTGTATCAAAATGATATTGGGTTTTATGATACTCGATGATCCGTGAGGATGTCTAGTCACCTTTAGTTGCAAAAAACTGTATATTACAAAGCGCATCATGCTCATCCTTAAAGGTCACTCATGCAATATTATTATTATCAATGTGCGATTTCATTTACGATCAATAAAGTGGTTTGCCTTCAAAAATAATAATATCGAATTATTATGTTTACCTGCTTATTATAATTTTTTATTTCCTGGTTTCGATGTAAACAGTTTTAAAAATTTACGATACGAAAGTACGACATATTATGTTACCTATATTGTGTTCTAAATTAAATAAATAATTGACTCGCTCATATAATTTTTTTTGTGGTTTTGTGGGAATGTGAACCGTATAGAACCAAGAAGTATGAACATAAATGAACATGATCCTAAATATGGCCGATATGATGAGTATGAGTAAACTAGAATATTCATTATATTATGTCATCTATAACAATTTATAAAAAGAATTAAGATGAAACTTTTGGGATTATAGAGGCGAAGATATCAAGTGACATAAATTGTTTGTCAGGAACAATTATTCGATACTGCAATGTTGCCTACATTGAGCTAAGTTACTAATATGTTTTAAATAAAATTTAATATATGGAACTATGTAACCAACACTTTTGTTTTAGTGGCTGTATATAAACACTAAAAAAAGTTTAGCAAACCAAATGAATTGGTTTTGTTCAAGGTTAATTTAAATGTGATTTTACAATATCGTCAAGAAATTACAGAAAATTTATTTAATACCACGAAATAAAAAGGAAAACCGTTGCTACTCTGCTCTCGTTTCAGTCAAAACTAACTTGTTTTGTTACGAATTGATTTTTTACGAATCGCTCGATAGAATTTCAAAATCGTATATAGGTAATACTTTTTATTATTTCCTACAATTATTTTGGTTTGAAAACATTATACCTTCAAAAATGTATTTTTATTTTTAGCAACTATGGATGAAATTCATGTCCTATTTGAACCTGTATGTTTGTTTTCTCGATAGATTATGTCTACTTAAGATTATGTTCGGTTTTAATGAAATATAATTACACCTATTGCACGATAGAAATAAAATTATTTATTATTATATTACTATGTACCAAGAGGATATTTAATTTATTGATATAAATTATAGAAGTGATTAAAATTACAATGTGGTGTTTAAGTTATTAATGCGAGAACGTGAGGTATTAGGTCATTTCGTGTACATGTTAATTATTAGCATCGGAACCATAAGCAACGGATGTCTTCCGTATTAATGTAATTTATTCATAGAACAAAATATTATTTGAATAGCGATTTTTACAAAGATTAAGGTTATTTTTAAATAGAATTCTTAGAAAATTTAAAAAGTAGTTCAAAAAGTTAGTGAGCTAATCCGCTTATAATTTTTACTTTTGTGAAATCTGTAAAAAATTCTTGTAAATTATTTAAGTAAATGCGATGCAAGCTACTCATTACTAGTAAATTTGCGTATTATGTGAACTGTGCAATCAGCAAAGCTATTTTTATTTTAAGCTGATTTACTGTAAGTGTACCTACATCTATTGTATGTGTTTTGTGAAATGAATAAATGAATCATTACTGCCCACTGTTGGGCTCAGGTCTCCTCAGAAGAGGGATTATGTCAAGTAGTGACATCTATTTTTGACTAAACCATAATAATAATATGTGAAAACTTACTTGTATCTAAAACTTTTACTTCTACAGACAACCATCAAAACATTAATTGTTTGTGTTTGAAAATATTAAAATTTCATTTATTAAATTTCATTTGCAAACTAAATGAAACAAAAGTTAATTTGGCTAAACAAAAAATGTCATCTCTACCGATGATTTTATCAACAACGGAAATATTTATAGAAATATATATGAAAATAATAAAGTAAAAAAGTCGAATGCGTTATATTAATTTACATTTTGTAATATTTGTAAGTAAGTGTAAGAGTAAGTTTTTAAATTAAACATACAATGTTGCTGAATATATAAAACCTCAGTGCATTTAACATGTGATCCCAGTAAGGTTTTTAAAGAAATAAATATTTTATGAATCATAATAACAGTTGATTATGTTGATAAAATCTTTAATTCGACATGATGTATGCTTTTTCATCAATTCTTTTGTTGTAAAACTCTTTATTATTATATGAGTAGATTTTAGGTGCTTTATTGTCTATGAAGCTATATTATTATTATGTGTAGTTCTACAATCACCATACAAGTATCTAACTGGAGATTGAATGATCGATGAAGTCTATTCGGGGCTCTTTTACTATGTATCGTTATTTTTTTTACACAGACAAATGAATCTAGGGGACTACACAGTACAGAGAATGATTAATGGCTAATATTTTTTTACTATATCCTTTCATCAAGAGATCATTTAGACTATACATAAAGGAACGAAATTCTTAATAATAGTAGAAAAAAAAACAAAACAATATGATATACTTAATACCAATCGTTGAAACATTATGACTTAGCAACAAAACGATAAAAGTTATGTTCGGTCTTATCACTTAATAAGGATAATACTCTTATTCCTAAAAACATTAATTCTAGTTTTAATATCGATTTCCTAATCTGAATAAATTAGACTTAATTGCCCATATATCGTATTAGGTAATAAATATAAACTAGTTATTTTGATAGAAAGAACGATTAAATCTATGCAAAGTAATATTAATAATGTCATAGAAAATCTGTTACTATGTATAATTAGATTACAGGAATCCGAGGATGAGTAACTAGTGATATACCTATCTTTATTCTATAGCATTTATATTGAGATTTATATATTTCAATATGATTATAATTCATAATGAAAAAATTGCGTTTGTATTCGCTGTTATACTTAACCGCTTTTAATTATGAGGTGTTAACATCTTATTAAATTTTAATTAAATTATAGCTCGTGCATTAAGTGGTTATAAAATTCAAGTGATTAATGTCGAATCCTTGACATATTGTTACCTGTACATTATTTTCCTTGTATTTTATAGCCAATGACCCTGTTTGTTAGAAGACCCTTAATCATAGATTTGATTGTTTTATTTATTATAGTTTCATTTCCTGTTTTACAACATTTTGATTAACATTTTATACATTAAAATAAAAAATAGGAGCACGCTGGTTCATCTAAGCTTATGTGCGATAGATAAATATATAATTTATTGTTAACATCGTTATTCCCTTGAACTGTATATTGCCGGAATCGTATAAAAATATGGTAATAAGATTTATTAATTCATTATTTATGAATGTACAGTCACTATATTATGAGTTTAAAGGTAATCTATACCATAAGTCGTCTCAGCTACTGTTATGAAACAATAAAGAGAAAAGGAAAAAAAAGAGGAAATGGAATGTCATAAATGAACGAATCTTTTTATGACAAGAACTGTTCACAATCATTGCAAAGGCTTATAAGCAACGGTAACCAATTACGATCAGGAGGGCCAAATGCTCGTTTACCTATCATGCAATAAATAAATCGAAACCTTCTATTACTTCAATATTACTGTGCAGTTGATGTGCTATGTCTTCGGTTTAATACATTAGGCTCATTCATTAGGTACATTCGTAAATGTGTGAATTAAAATTTGACGCCTTTTTAAAGTGAATCCATCTAGTATCATTATCACTCAACTGTGAACATTGGGTTTGTATATTATTATAAACTTATCGAAGGATAAATTAGGTTAAAAATATTAAATTGCGAATTTCAAGTTTTTATGTGCGCTGAGAAAACTTAATGAAATAGAAAAATATATAACATAATTATTTAAAAGGTCAATTTTATGTTTGGTTTTTCTTATTTTGATTTACTAGTGGTCCTCTGCAACTTCGATTTGGATATATAATAGCATTAGATATGTAATAGTATTGTGGATTTCTTGACGAAATAACATCATCGTCTAATTCCTTTTTTTCGCATGAGATGCACGCAAAACTGCGCTGTCTAACTCGTCTCAACACCATTAAGACGTAAGTTTCGTAAATTAGCGGTGCACTGTTTTAATATTTTTATTTTCACATCTGTCTGCAAATAATTGTTTGGTACAAATTGAGTCTATTTAATTTATTATTGAGTCTATCTAATTTATAGATCATAAAATTTTCCGCAGTTTCTTAGAGAAAAGTTAGAATAAGTAATTGTATTTGTTTTAAAGTCGGTTGTATCAGTATGTGCTACTAAACGATCAATGCATTTATTTACCTCTGATATATAATTATTTACGATCGTTTTGCGGCTCACTGACAAACAGGTCGGTAACAGTGGCTGAAGAAGGTTCTTCGAGATCTATTCGCAGTTAGGATGAATATTTTGCGCACGAGATATTGATTTTCTGAAATCTGTATATCTTCGACACTCCTTACACAAGTGAAACCTTAGTAGAGCGTTATTAAATGTTTGTGCTATTTTGAATAAAATTGTAGTCGCAAAGAGATAATTAAATAACCTATTGAATTCTCGCTTTTAATCTTTTGAATTTGAAATCTGAATAAGTGATTTTTTAGAAGTAGGTATGGGTACAATATAAAACATTACTTTGCAAATATAAATGAATTGCTTTTTTGGGTAAGTACCATACAAATTAGTGTAGGTACATATTTCAAAGGCTTATTGTCCGGTGTTATTCGGATTAAGTTTTTGTTAAAACCTGACTGTAGTCATCTTCTATTTTACTCACGTTTAGTTCTGAATGATTGATTAATGGTTGCTGGTCAAGCAATAATAGTAAAATAATATTTTATTCTCCGTGAGCGATGGTCAATGCTAATATTTATTTTCAATTAACAATATCAACATTGGTCTAGAAGTATTGTATGCATACAAGTTTTTAAGCCGAATATAAAAGGATGTTAGAAAATACATGTACCTGTAGCATGTGTTATAAATCTTTTTAGGTTCTATTTCGATTTAATTAACAAATTCGGACAGAAACTTTGGTCGTAGATATTGAAAAAAATCTTAAAATCATACTTAGTATTGAATAACGAGAATCTTGTTATTTTTTATTGTTTATAATCAAAGTATAAATTGCATATTAGTAATAATAGCTATGCGTTCCTTTATTACCCATTAGTGGATATGTGATCGTTTCGCTTAATTTATTAAAAGACGTTATTACAGGAATTAAAATCTAAGTAGCTATAATGTACTTATCAAGCTATATTTTATTACTATTTAATTTATAAATATACGTATTATAGACGTCAACAGACGCAACCTTCGTGCTAATGGATATACAAATAAAAAATAGTCATGTCTGTAATAGACACTTGTTTTATGTAAATATAATGGAACATTTTCGGTTCAATTCTTTTAGTAATCCTTTTTTGGTCTAGAATTATTATCACTTTCCTTAAAATAAACGAAACGTCCAGATGGCGCTTGTAGAATTATCACTTCTATTGAATCTTTTAACTAAGACCTTGGCCTCTCGGCAGTGACTTTTAGTGAAAGATTTAGAATACAAAAATTAAGGGCTACCTTAAATATTCGTTTTTTAATAGTACTTCGACAATTTTTACAGTAAAATATGGAAGATACTTGAAAACGCGCCGATTCGTATCTAATGTTTTGTGTATATTCTTGATTAAGTGCATGATTTATAAATAGATCCAATATATTATTATTAATCATTGTATATTAAGAAATTTACTACAATAATTTAGAAATTGTAGTAAGTAAGTAAGTTATTAAGTTAAGTCTTTTATCGGCATAATTATATTAAGTTTATGTTTGATACTATAGTGTGGTTCGAAAATAATTATGAAATTCTAAATGAAAATTTATGATCCAAATAAATTAAGACAACTAATTAAACATTAGTTCCCGTACTATGAAATACCGGTATCGCGGTACCTTTATCGATTAATAATAATTCCCCGGTTTTCTTAGATGTTCCTCGAGCGCTATAATTTGTCCATCTTTAAACGAGGTTTGAGCAGAGTTCCAGAAGATAGGTCGTAGGTGGCGACCCTGTATTGTCCCTTGACATTAAAGGTGATCATGAGTGTCGGTAATCACTTATCACCAGGTAGAGCATAAGCTCGTTTACCTACTTATCTTTACAAATTATTTTACTTAATACAGTGTATTCTTGAAGTAGAATTATTATAACAGTATTTTAACCATGATATTTCTTAAAGAAGGCCGGAAGAGTAGTCAGTAAATTAAAAGTTTACTTGATACTTATATTAATAGACCAGCTGACATTAAACACCATAGTTTTCAGAAAGAACACTTAACCTTTTAAAGTAATTATTCATTCCTGCGGTTATTCGACATTGAGTATTCAACTTTACGTTCTTGTTTAATTAGTTGAGAAGAAAATATGAGATCACAGTTCGTCTAGTTAGTTTAAATTATATGAGAATACATTTGTTATGACATTGTAAATAAGGCTGTTCAACTTGAACTTGTATAAGGTAGTAGGAAGAATGATGATTTAAAAAACATAATATAATCTGGTTATTGATGGTGAGCAACTTCTAGAGAAATGTGTTTTTTGAAAGAAATGTTGAAGCCCACATTAGGAATAGTAAGTACAAAAGTAGCATATTGTTTGCAGAGTTAGTACTTAATGATCGTCGACATGTCAATTTGTTGATATAGACACCAAATTATGGGTATAAATAGCCCATATGACGAACGTAATTGAAAGATAACGGCCCCCTCATTGTCCTGGTTATGCAGAGGTTCATGAAAGACGGTGACTGCTTACCGTAGGCTCGTTTATCTATCTTACAATAAAAAAAGCTTTTGACTAAGCCCGGTAGATAATGCCTACGATTTTGATTTCTTGCTTTATAAGTAAAAGATATACTAATAGTTAAGAATTTTTATTTGTGTCGCACGATTAATAAAATATTTATGAGAAGTAACGGTGACAGTGAAAGTTAGGGTCGTTATGGGTTCAAAAGACTGTTTTATGACTCACGACACTATTAAGCTAATTAAGTCATAACTCGTGCAATATTAAAATAAATTAATAAATTAATTTTACAACTACTGTAGTTTAATCTATAATAATTTAAAAATGAATCACTGAATGTGTTGCTATGCGCGGATATCGCTGAACAGATCACACTAATTGTTTTTTTTTGTATTTATATTTGTTTCAACAAATAATAAATAAATAACAAACATTGCATTACTTAAAAGTGAATGGGTGAGACATTTTGACAGGACATACTCGTACATTGCTTTAAAAAACGTGAATCAATATGGCAATTTTATTTATTCTTTGTAATGTGACAGACATAGATGAAGTTGCGAAGACCTACTAGTTTCAGATAAAATATGTAGTTTTATTTTTATTTTTTGACCATATTTGAACAAGTTGTTTCTTAAAAATCAGTTCCAATTCCAATTGTGCCTATTGCTGAACTTTGATTTAAATCACCATTTAGGAATATGTAAGTAGAAATATTATGTATTAATTATTTATTTGGGTAAACCAACAGCAGACATGAAAGGCAATATATTATAAATTTTATATACGTAATATGAATGCCTATTATAGGTATATAAGATAAAGATTATTATGTCGTTAGAACGTGTTTATCTATACCTACAACAGAGTTCTTTTTTGGATTACATTGCTCAGTAGAGATAAAACTTAAAATAAAACAATAGTTTTATTTGTTTGACTGTATTTGTCACAAGCTGTCGGGATGGTTTATTTACTTCTGTCAAATTATTCACGGTCTTATTCTTCTCATTTATTTACAACATAGAATAAAGAAGAAATTTGATATCTACCAAGTTCACGATTCAACGTGAAGTAATATAAATAGTATTGCTTTTTGACATACAGGCAGCGAATGAGCATATCTCTAGACTCTAGTTTATCAATCATGAATATTTTTGAAAAATTTGTTAAATTTAATCATGAGGTCAATCACAGTGGACGATGCAGTTATAATTTATTGATTTACAAATAACTTATGTAAAAAATACGATCGCTGAGAATTTAATTTTGATATTTTATCTACGTTAATGGTTTGAAATTATTTGACATAGATTTTTAATTGTCTACTGTTACTTTTCTTAAAAATAACGACATCTATTTGGAGCAAGTTTTAAAGGAATTGACAGCAAAAGTTACTCGTGTCGCACGGTAGCTTCGAAACATGTTTTGACACCGAAAAGAGGCAAAGAAGAGGTGAAACTTAGAACCAGTTCGGATTCGCGGACAGCAAACATTTCGCCAACATTACGAAAAATAAACAAGAATACGTGAAAGAACCCGGCTAAAAGCCTTCATTGTTCATCATATTATGGTGTTCAATGACCTTAAGAAGAAAAGTGATAGCATTTACCGTTTTGTAAGTAGCCATATAGGTACATACATATTAATTGGTGTAATATGTGTTTCGTAATTTCGTAGGTACTGGATGAAGGCACTATTTGGTTTTGTGTAAAGGCTAAACGGTTTTTTAATAACAATACTATGATTTGAAACTATTTTTTTTAAATATATAGGTATTTTTTGCAGAAAAATCTGGTTACTGATCTTCAATAGACATAATTATTGGTTTAAACCGATATTTAGTAGACATAGTTAATAAGGTATATGGAAATATAATCGGGGGAGTCTTGGTTCTTGGAAGTTAAATTTGACCTCCTGATTTCTGATTGAGTTGAAATTTGGAACTACATATAATCTGTATATCGCGTGATAATATTATGATACTATACCATGGAGCTATAGGGACTCCTGTACTAAATAAGATAGATTCATCGTGTTTAAGCTTGTCTTGGCTAGCACTCTACTTCTACACGATTTTCAAGAAATGAAAAGTTGTATTTTAAAAACGATTATTTTTAATTGAGCGGTCCCGATATTTCAGCACTGTTTCAAGTGCCATGATCACGGGAAGACTGAGGAACTGTAAGTGATGTAGACAACCTCGAGTGTTTAAAGAAGTTTATTGTATTTTAAAAGTTTTCTTTTAGTTTTAAGTAATATTAAATTATCATTATTATTTTATAAATTACTAAAGAAATATAAGCTGAAGTTCCTACAAAAATTGTCGAAGCAACTAGAATATTGTGTAAAGCAATTTATCTATTGTATTTAATTTGATATTCATCATATTGAGTAAGATTAATTCTTGGATATAATTAATTGCAAATTCATGAATAAGAATTAAAATATAGACAAGTGATAAATCTCATCTGTACGTCATCACTTACTAACAACCCTGAGACTATTATTAGTACAACTTTGTGACATACAATTTTTTTTGGCTAACATAGATTAATTAAAAACTATAAAGTAGATTCTATGTTTTGTTTTTTGGTAAATGGAGACGAACTCTTTGACACGTGCCGTGATGTGATGATTCGCAGATATCGAGCATCGTATTCCAAGACGCGTTGCTACCGAGTATCGATACCACGACACCCGGGAGTGCAAGTCGTATTTATCCGACCAGCACACAATGATGCTCCTTCCATGCGGGACAAATTGCGAGCTTGTGTTCCTGCCCTGGTCATCACAGACAACACAATAGATACCTCTCAACCACCCAAACGTTAAAGGATAGATCGCTGCTTAGACTCAAAGTGGGTTTTGGCAACGTGTCGTTCCCGCGACTCCAAAAAGTGTTGTATATAGCGTTACTTCAAATAGTGATATATAAATGCAGTTGTATTTATTTCTTAAACTAAAGGAATGCTTTTTTCATCAAAATTTGGTAAAATTATTATTTAGAGTTGGTACTATCTCTGAAGAGGGCATTTTAAAATCTATCCACTCGGTATTTTTACTACACTTGATGAAAAAAAATACTTTCCCAACGTAGATTATCATTCTATACATTTTTTTCTGAATAATTTGCATTAAAGAATGACTTTATGAACATAATAGAATTAAATTACATTAAATCAGATTACACACAATGATAATTCCCAAATAAATGATGTTAATGCTTCAACTTTATTGCAAACGGAAAATATATGACTGCATATTTTTTTATCATTCGAATGAATGGGGATTAGACGGTTTATACACGTGATAAAGCAATAAAATTTAAATGCACGTTTTTCTTTTTATCATTTATATACGAAACTTATTTAGATCAACTATTAGTGCTGCTTAAAACTTATATTATACTGGGACAAAAGCAAATTGTTGTACAATATTTGAATTTTATGAATACGACATCTTAGAGAAGGAGACGAGGAATAAGAAGAGAGTTCTACATAAGGAAGTTATGTTGAAAAATTATATATTTATTTAATATTAATAATATCAAATTTATACCTGTATATTATAAATGTGGAAAATAATTGTAATGCTGTATTTAAAACCTACTTGGATCAAAGCTGAAGGTATACTGAAGGGAATGAATTGAATAAAGATATTACTTACTATCTTTAATATAAGCGTAATCTGAAATCTTTCTTTAATTAGAAAATTATGATATTTCCGTTTAAAATTCAAAAGATAATAACTCTATATTTGAACAGAATTTAATCATTCTTGTAGAATTGACTTTTTCTCAAATTGATATTAAAATTGAGTCTCCCTTGGTTCATCATGAATTCAGTCATCGACTAATAAATAAATCAGAACAGCAAAACTTTATAGTGGGCCGGTTTCATTAACACAACCTTTACAAAAACCTTCGGTAGTCAACGACCTAATATATCAATTTACTTAATTATTTCGTTTATTCTTTAACAATGACCCTTCTATAACTGTTATGTTGCCATCTTCATTAAATATACATAGACCTGGTTTCCGCTATAGAAAGATAATTATTGAAAAACAATATTATGTTAGGCTGCACTCATCATTTTAATGAATGTAAGGTAACCTATGTAGGTATAAATGTTAAAACAGTTCAAACTAGATCAATTAGTTTCCTTGGAGTTAACACAATATGATAATAGTACTATGATCACTTTCATGCATTTTCAACGGGTTCTTACCAATATATTTAATTAATTGAGTTGTCTCGATATTTAAGATATATATTAAGGTAAGAACCCGTTGAAAATGCATGAAAGTATTATAGAAAACCGCGAGTGTCTGAATAAGTTTATGATCACTTTGTGTCTTCGTTTGGTTTAATTTATGGAATGTATTATACAAGTAGAGTGTGATAACTCATTTCCCATATTTTATTTAATTACACCAGTACAGCACATAAATTACAAGATCTAAGCCTTAGATCTCCATGATAATTTTATGAGTGATTTAAGTTGTTAGGTGCATTGTACTTCTAAGTTTGACCGTCTCTGCTACCCTTCACAGTAAATCACTCTTAACAATTACTATATTCTCAATTAATATTTTGTCTGATTGGTTATTATCGATAATTGGTTGCAGCCATATATTTAATTATTATATAAATTAAAAAAATAATACAAGAGATACAAATATTTAGTTTTATTACATTGACCTATAATTTTCTTTAATTAAAAAAAGGTAGCATAATCTTTAAAAATGTATTTATCGCTAATGTGACATAATATAATGAGGTGATGTTATTAAAAATGATTCTGTTATATAATATTAGAATTGCCAGTCGTCTTTAATTATTATTTTATGCAGATTAGATCTTCGTTTAGACCATTTTCTTGCATTTATTTTTATTAAATATTGGATTGTGAGCTTAAGTGCACCTAATTAATAATTATTGAAGTAAATAAAATGGTCTTAATGGATATTATTATGTAACTCAACATTAGGGATGACATTTATAATACAATCATCATATTTTACACTTTTTATATGGATTATTAAGAAACTTCAAAGAAAATATGTATACTTATTTAGAAGGAACATTAGCAAAATTACTTCCAGTCGAAAAGTGTTCGAAGGTTATCTAAATAATGGCGTAAAATGTCGATATTAACAAATCAAATTAAAATGTGTACATTAAAAGTCAGAAGCAAAACTTGTTTTTATAAATTGAGACAAACATTTTCACATCCCAAATAAATATTACGTTATTCTTTAAAAATCTTTATTTGAAATGAAACTAGTGTCTAATATGTACATATACATACCTACTGATAGAACTAATATCATGAGATTATAATGGCGCCAGAAATTGATTTATTTTTGTCTCAATTAGCTGAGTAGTCGACATAATCAGATTAGTTGATTCAATTTTAATGGGTTTATTATTGGGTAATAAAAGTATCACGTACCTATTAGTCAAAGAGAAGGCTTATTCTGTAACTATATAATATAAAAGTAATGAATTAATATAATGATGATTTTTTTCATCGGAGATGTACCTACCACACATAATGTTTTATAATTTATCAACTCAACATGAGTTACAACAAAGCTTTTACAACTTGTAGATTATTGTTACTTGTATTGTTCTATAAAGGTAGTAAAGTTCCATTTGCATAACTAAATCATCATAATTCACATAATATCAACGTCCCGCACATAATGTGTGTCGTTTTCGTGACAGATTTAAGGAGTCATCTATGTATCGTGAACCGCATGTACACGTGCGACTAAATCTGTACGTGTAAATCTGAGATTGATTCATGATACAGCCTACATCTTAAAGGATGGTTACGTAATTTTTAAAGCTCTTATATATTGGCAATTAATATGTTAATCCACTAAAATGTTCGTAATATGTAGTTTAACTTAACAAACCTGTGTGATTTGTATTGAATACGTACTTGGTGAGTCTAGGAGCTGATGCCAGTTGAAAGAATGATTGCGTCAACGGATGAGTATTCAGATTTATTTTGCGAACTTTATACACAAAATATTTTTATTTAAACTGAATTAATTCAGGAGAAATATTCCTTTTAAAGTCACGTATTATTTCTTAGTATCATCAATTCATATTTCGTTTAAAATCAAAAATACAACTCATATAAGATAGGTATAAATTATAATAAATAAGCCTCTTATTCCAGACTGTTTCCGAATAATTAATATTGTTGGTTTTCTGTTTGTTGTAAATACAGATAATATATGAGAATAAAATAAGTACTATAAAATTAATATAACGTAAATTACGAGTGTCACCTCTTCGATTACTTTGATTTGTCGTAGTTGAGTTGATTGTCCAAGGTGTAATGTTTGATAGCGAAATTTTTATTTAAACAAACTTATTATCGTCTTTTAAGTTATGTTGGTAGCATTGATTTAAGTGTCAACATTACTTACCAGTTTATATATGTTAACTAGTTTTATACTTGTATGTTTCGGAATAAAATTGAAATCTTCGGAAACTATTAATATTTACCTAAATATTAATCAGATATATTGATATCTAATTCGCCTTCGCTTCTAATTTTTCGCAATACTTTTTGATACCTATCTTTGTATAAGATTGTGACAAACTGTTTTTTTTTGTCTTATATATTTTGCTCGTCAGTATGCAATGCAGTATGCAACGTACCCCTTTGCACGTGAATCGGAATTCGAAAGCTTAAATCTTGAGAAAGATTGTATTTTCTTAAGTGACGCAAATGAAGTTGTAGTCGAAGTCCCTAAAGTAAATAATTTATTTGGTTCAATAGACTAGACTACTCAAAGTTTCTAAACGCTGACTGTGAATGGTATTTAGTGAATTTTTATCTTCATGCGCCATTTTAAAACAAATTATATCGAATTATATGACTGTTAGGTACTTTAGTGGGATTTAAATGAGCTTTTGATTTTGTTAGCTAACGGTATTTACATTGTTATACATTCCTAAACCGTTTACAATAGAATGCCTGTGCGTGATCTAGTTTGCCCATTTATGTCTAAATACAATATAATTTATAATGGAATTTGAAATTGGTGAAAACCAATTTAAAAATGTCAAAACAAAGAATTCGTTTTTTAATATACCTAACTATGGTTTGTTACTTCACACTGTAAACTTTGAGTAGGTACTAATTGCAAATGGAAATTGGCTTTTTATTACTAAATGCTAATAATTACAACTTTTTTAAAAAGTTCGTAATTTTTTTTTGCTAAAATGTATTCCAAATAGGTACATGAAACGTTATACCTTTGAACCACAATGTTTTCATTTCATTACTACATTGGTTAATGTATGTTTAGTATTTTAAACACGTGTCGTCGATTCTTTTAAAATGCATAGTAAACAGGAAAACTGTTAATTCTGAAAAGAAACATTACAAACCATGTTTTATGTTTTTTAGTGTCATGTACGTCAATCAGTACAAAATTTTACACGTGCAAACCAACATATTGTTAGAATTCGGTCCGACAAACGTAAATGCAAATTATAGGTAAATATTATGGATCGCACTTTTACCAAATCCGTTGCGACTTCTGTTACTAAAACCGACGAAAGACGTCAAACAAAATGTTTTTCATTGCTAATTTACAACAATATTTGTACACGAAATACGCACAAAGTCAGAACAAAACAAACGACAATGTCAATATTTCGAAATTGCCAATTATATTCTGTGTTATATTTATAACAGCATAATATATCTTCTTAGAATTTATATTTGCAAGATATTATTTATGTACAAACAAAAGCTCGATTCACGGTCATCACCGTTAGAAATTGCCATAAATTAAAAGATTTCCTTCATTAAAGAGGTCTTTCACCGTTCTATAATAATTATAAGAAAGAAGTTAAGATTTATGTCCAACTTTTTATTTTTAATGGAGTCCGTATCGAAGTCTATTGTAATTGATTAGTTTTACATTTTATACGTTGTCGATAAAGATAATATATTATTGTATATCTTAAAAAGGTGTGCTATTGCCCTGATTATTGGAATTATTATAGTTGCTTGGATGTAACACTTTTACTCTTTTTATTAATGACAGAAGCTCATCGAAAAATTCAACAAGATTAATAAAAATTTAGTCAGAATATAACATGTAAACGGTTCATCGTAAAGTTCATTGGCACCAACTGATTAGCATGCATGTTATTATGGAAACATTTTTTTTTATTTAGCTTAATACAATTTCACAAGTTAAGTTAAACCACTGTGACTGAAACTAAGCCTGAAAATATAACTGCATACAGTTATAATTGTCCTAAGCCAACAAACAGAATTAAAACAAAAATCATATTGGAGTAGAGAGAGTATTTTTGAGAAATAATTAAATGTTTTATTTATTAATATGAAATATTGAAAATGCTTATCTGGTTCGTAACAAAAATGTAATTGCACAAAATTTGTGTCAATTTCGTAATTCTTACTCATAAAAAAATAAAGATCAAAAACAAATGCAATAAATGGCAACAGGAAAGGTTTTGGTCGTTAGTTAAAAAGCAAATGGGGGGCATTAAATTTTTTTTGGTTATGTTCAGGATGAACTCAGCGGGGTTCTTTGACCGATCCCTACCCGTTTGGATAACGTAATTTTATTGTCAATTATTTATGTAAGTTGCTTTTTCTTAGTGATACAGCAAAGGTTATAACATAAATAACAGTTCTTTTATAAACCTAAAGTATTGATCGTTGATTGTTAACCTTTTGTATTTTATTTTATTTTATTATATTTATAGCACGTACAATAATATGTTTAAGAAATAAAATTGAGTAACAAACGATATCGAAGTAGAAGACGTCGAATTATCGAAGACAATTCAGATTCATAGGAGATTTACCAGGTCCTTCAATATAGCCTACGATACTCATGAATAACGTAATTTAATATTAGTAAAATAAATTTTCCAAATTACTTTGGTAATTACAGAGATTACTCTCTATATAATCTAGAAGTATCATAAGTAGTAAAAGTACAAAATAACCTGTAGTCATTTTAAATGCCATAAAAAATAAATATGGTAATATTAAAAATAAAACACCCAGCGTTACTAATCATGATAGATTACCCACTTAATAGCAAAACTAGATGTATTATTAATCAGTGTTGTAAAACTGGAACTACTAAATATAGTTTGAATTGTTTTCAATCAAGTAATTAGTGGGGAGTGTCATTCTCTAAATTTAGTAAATCAATCAGCTACTAAATTATTTAAAAATAGATTGAAAAATGGCAAGTTTTTATGTCATTTTATTACGGGTAGATCAGTAGCTCAATAAATAGGTTGCGTAGAGATAACCTTTGTAAGAAATTTTTTTTTTTTTAAATATGTAGAAGTAAGAAGTTTATTATAAATTTCTTTAAACACTCGCGGTTATCTTTACACTATTATCATTTAAAAATAATCGTGGTAAGAACCCGTTTAGTAATAGTGTACGTTTGTTATGTTTTACACCAAGTAACTTACGTCTGTGAACTATTTCAATCAAATTACCAAAATGGTAGATTAGTATTTATAGTTGACGATTTATTTTTATGTAGGTATATGGACAAAACCAAAATCGTACTTTCGCTTCTTAACTTCAAGAAAGTGATAAGTTCGTAAGTAATTATTCTCGAGATGTCACATTGTTGATGCAAAAAATTATACCTACTTAGAGTGCATTAGACAATGATGTGATATGAAAGAAAAGTACTTACTCTTCATAACTGCTATAAATAATAACGATAGTAAATAATAGTGCTTTTTCTCGGCACCATTAAATTCCGAATATTTAAGACCTTTCTTTCCATTCATGATGCATAGTTCGCGACACCCTGGATAGTACTGGGTAATAATAAGCTTTAAACCCTATATTATTTAATGAATTAATACTTCTAGTAAAAGCTATAATGTGAATGAAGCCTGATTAAAAATACTAATATTTTACCAAAGTTAGTCTAAATATGAGTGTGTAATATACTGACTAGTGTTACCAAAGGACTTAGTTTCAAATTAATAAGTAAATTTAATAATAATAAAGAGATTGTTGACCTCAACCGGGCTCTAATTAATTTTTCTCGATTAAACGCAACGAAATGGCGTGAAATAAATCTCGTTCTTGATATTTATCTCATAATCCGTGTATAATGTTCAGGTGGCCGAGATATCAGATCTTTTATTTGCTTTTTGAAATTAACGATTCGTATTGAATATATATTGGATGGTCACGTTGTGTTCACGATACTTATGTAAATTATTCTACTGAGGCTGCAGACAGAGTGGCAACATTCGTATGCCAACCGCCTCGTACATCTCGACAGACCAGTTTTAAACTTTTAGCGAACGGGATTTTTAATTAACTAACCAACTGGATCGGTCTTGTAATAAAATTTTATGTTCTTCTAATTTTCGCATATATGTGACAAAATATAATTGGACAATTTAGTAGGTAGGTAGTAATTAGTATGATTAGTGAAGATTTAATCTTGAATTTCGTGTCCTTGAAAGGGTTTAATTAATCGACAATTTTATTAAAGTAGTCATCTTAATCTAGTTTTATTTATACATCTAATTAAAGTTTTAAAACACTGCACAACTTTATCTTGGTGTATGATTTTTGAATATGTCAGTAGCTAATTTTAACCACGCTCATCAGTAATGAATGAAAAAATGTAGTCGTAACAATATTTGTTAAATATATGTATAGAGTTCTTTTACTTCAATGATGGGTTTAATTAATATCTTCCCATTACTCTTTTGGGCTTATAAGCTAGAAGATTTTTCATTTGAGTGAAAATATTAAAACAAAAGCCGTTCTTCTGTCATTAAATTCATTACATGTCACAATCTCGCAAAAATATCAGTCGTTAATTTTTGACGAGTGTTCGAAATAGCGTTTACTTTAGCACCTTGTTAACCTTCACTCGTGGTTGTCGATTCATCTGTCTGCTCGTACCTACCGCAGATCTGCAAAATTATTAACAACATTTCTTTTGACTTTAAAACAAGGCTGTCCATAGTTAAGTTATTAACGAGATGAATTATTGTCTGGATATGCCAGTTCTTTCCAGTAATTGATACAAAAAAATAACAACCTGTTTAACCCATCATTATTTTCTTGGTAGATAAAATATAACTATTATTTCTTTATTAGTAGAATAAATTTAAAATAAACAACAACAATATTACTATCATATTTTAATTCATAACGATGTATCGGATTTAGGCAATCCTGGGATCCCGGATCTTTTTCAGTCCCGAAAATTTCGGAATCCCGGGATTTTCGTGATTCAAGTACATCTATAAATCCTGGGATTACTCGTCCTCAATCCCGAAATCCCGGAATCGCAAAAGTACCTCAAGATTGGATGCCCTAATCGAGTTACAAACAGTACTTTATAATTAATGAAACGTTTAATAAAAGCTACAATCTGTAGAGGATCTTGTGAATTATTCAAAACGAAATACATACAAAAACTTTATTTAAATGTTATACTAAACATACACGTGTTCTCGAAAAGGCATAGATTATGCTGTAAATTTATTAGCTTCACCAACTCGTTTTTATTCCGATTTCGAATTATCACGCTGCAAATAATTTATCAGTGGCGTTAATACTAATTCTTCGCAAAAATGTTGAAATTTAGTAGATTATTTAAGTTGTAGAACATTATGCTAAAATACTTAGTACGTTAAGTATCCCAACGGAGGCGTAATTTTAGCGAACTAGTGATAGAACTTTTGATTTTATTTTTGACATTCAAAATGTATGTGTGTCCACATCTACTTTGAAATAAACGATTTGACTTTGACTTTGACCAGCATTCGCTAAAAAGGAAGCAGGAAAAGGGAAAATTTTTGGGAAGTGACGTAATGGCACTGAATTGTCTGTGACTCACTTTACTGTTTTAAATAAACGACGTACCTAGTATCGGGTCAAGAGTTCAGGCGCATTATCATATTTCTTCTACTTTTTAACATTTTGTAGACATTAAGTAAAACAGTAAATGATGTCACGGCCAGTGAGTCATTACTTATTTAAATAAACAGCATTAACGAGATTTGAGAATAAAATCGTTTTTCGATTGGTTTGTTACTTTATGAGGTTTCTAAACGGGCGTGGTTCTCTAATTCGCATATAAATGAACTGTTATTGGGGCAATAATAATTATGCATATGTGATCTGTCAATTGTTTCTATTTTTAGATTTTTAAGTGTTGTGATCATCAGTTATTATTAAATTGACGTTAGAAGAAACAAACTTTTTGTTTTATTCTTCAGAGGATTTTAGTAATATTGTTTTTGTTAATAATAATATTGGGCAAATATTGCTACTCAAAAGCACTTACATACTTTTGAAATATCCAGGTAGCGGTAAATAGAAGAAATGTCTTCAGAACAATGCACTGAGTGCAATTTTTAAACTTGGCATTCACAAAAGTGCACCTACTATAAATTATATTATGAATTAAAATATTCTGATAATTAAAAAAATGTGAGCCGTAACGAGACGCCTGACAGATGTGAAACATCGACATTATTTTGTAAAAGTAATATGCAGATATAAACATTTATTTTCATACAATACAAAAATGTATCTATTTATTTCAAATCGTTATAAATGTGCTCGTAAAATAATATAAATTAATTGCCGTTGGTCTTCTTACTTCGACGAGTCGCCACGACAGAAATCGGTTTTACGTGCGGTTATAGATGTTTCACATCAAAAAAAAAACAGTTTTAACACGGTTAACAAATTATACTAGTTAATGAAACTGAAATAAATAATAGGATTGTTAAAAGATCACATCTACAATTCGATATTTTACTTGTTTAACGCTGTGAAAAATAAGTAATAGTGCTAAGATACTTTAGTCATTACAAATTAGTTGTCTGGAAGACGCTTTCTGACACCAGAGACGTCGACTACAATAGTTTTGTAAATGAATTTGTTTGATAGTATTTTTTTTATCATTCATGATATAGGTACGTTGGGCAACCCTATTTAAGATTAGAGAAGTGTGGGTTATAAAAATGGTAATGAACATCGATGACACAAATAAGTTAGGTACTTAATCAAAGGGCACAATATTATAAAACGCAAAAAAAAACTGACTCCGTTTTCCTGTTCCACGCAATTTTAAGCCTACTGTTTTATGTCAGTTTGAGTTTTCAATTCTTTATAAAATAATATTTGTATGAACTTGAAATAAAGTTGTTCCTTAACATACGCATGTGTCATTCGTTGACACATGCGTACATATGCGACTATTGTGATTGCGATAATGCGTGTCACTTGAAACTTCTTACTAAGAGGTATCAAGTAAATGGTGGGTTGGAACAAACATAATCACACATTAACTACGTTACAGGAAACGCTAACATGAATAGATTAAGAGACGCTTACAAAAACCGTAGGCAGCAATCGTGTAAATTAATGAAGAAGATAAATGGACACGCGTGTGATTTTTTTAAATATTACAAAAACTCAAGTTTGCTTTTTGACGCAAATATCGTTGGTTCTAAATGTACATAAATACAAACGTCGGAAGCGTTAAATCGGCTTTTTTGTGTTTGAACAATCATTAATTAGATGCTTTTTTTATTGGTCCGTTATCGATGAATACCTGTGATATGCGCCGAGCGACAGATTTATTACTCGTACAAGGTAATGCTTTGTACAATCTTCCTGGTGCTAAAGATACTTCATGCATCATTGTTTTACGTCTAAATTTTGTATCGATACAGCCTCAACGGCTTATAATTAGTTGGGTGCCATAAATTACCGTAAAGTTAATTTAAATTTTAAAATAATCCATAAGTCAGTACCAATAGCAATAATTCCGGTTATTCGCTTATAAATAACACATTGTGCTTATCTTTTTGTTTAATATTTTTATGTAAGATAATGAGTTTTTAAGATTTCAAATAAAAAATATAAAAAAAATTAAATGGCTATTTAGAACTTTTATTATTACATATTCAAGAAGTGATTTGAAATTGGTAATTTTATAGTACACTGTTTAAAAATTATACTACCAATCCACCTTAACATATCTTAAATAAACAGGAACTTTAGAACTATTATTATTTCTTTAATTTTTGAAATAAAACTCGCCTTCATTAGGTCTCCCCTTCCACCAGCTGCGATTTCTTACTTTTTGCATCCAGTCAGGTCCAATGATCTGGTTAAAAACGTCTAACAAACAATTAGTTTAGCAAAAACATGTGAAATTTCGAATTTAGTTTGTATTGTTAAATAAGACACTAAAATTTAAATTAAGTTAACTCGATACTAGTAACGTTGATAGCTAGACGCTTTAACTACTCACAGAAAATTAGGTTTTATGTTTTCTTTAAATGTAAGTAATGAAAATAAAATATAATAAATAATTAAGGGGCCTCCCAAACATAAAAAAAGTAGATAATGGTACGAAATACTTCGTGCGCGAATCCCACTCGTACTTTACCGATATAATAAATGTTACAAAGTGAAAATTGAAATAATACATTAATGATATATTTTCATTTTAATACGAAAATAGTTTACAATAATTAAAAAATGTGGACTTTGTTACTGCGTGGACTCGATTTAGTATGAGTTCTTAAGCAAAGTAATTAGGGATGGGCCGAAATTCGTTATACATTCGGTTTAAACGAACTTCGGCAGCTTGAATCGAATTTCGACATTCGAATTTGGGTTAAAATGCCGAACATTCGCATAACGCATTCGCGAATATTCGCATTCGCTCAAAATCATGCGAATGTTTTGACAACAGTTAGAAGGATGTTGTGTAGATATAGGAAGAATCTGACAGAACCAAATTAAACGACTCTACGTGCCCTTTAAAATGAGCCCAAACTCGATGGGTCTACGAACTTCCGTTGTCAAAATAATTTTGCGGGGGGGCTTCAGTTATTTGGTGGGGGAAGCTTAAGTAAAATATAGGTACCTATTTTGTAGTACATATCTGTGAATTATAATAACTTTTGTAAGATATAGTTGACTTGTTAGTAATAAACCTTGAACTTATTGTTTGAAAGGTCAACATTCGCATTCGCATTCGCGAAAGTCAAAACTGAATATTCGCATTCGCATTAGCGAATGTCCAAAAATCGATATTGCCAACATCCCTTATATGCTTAGATCTTTAAAACTACGCAACAGATTTTGATGCGGTTTTTTTAATAGATAAAGTGATTCTTAAGGATGTTTTTAAGCCTAAAATTAATTTGAAAAAAATTAGGGAACCGTATGAAAATATCGAATTTGTAACACAAAATCTAAAACATATTTGTGTACGCTGCAAAAACTATTGACAATACACAAACATAAGCGCGATTATTTTATAAAATTATTGTGTTAAAACTTCAAAGATATGAATAAAAGTAAAATGTATAGAAGGTGATATTTATTATCTCATTTGGTCCGATAAAGAGGCAGGGTCTCGGTTCAAAGAAAGCCGCCACCGAATTGATACTGTATGCCGTTTTGTAATCGATGTGTCGCATAATTTATGACTCTTTCGAGTAGGTACAGACCACAGATTCTTGTAGATTCGATGTAGGTGTTTCTTTTTTAGATAGATAAGTTTTTATTGTTGTCTTGGCACTCTTCTTTTACGATACGTGAGAGCAAACTTCTTTTTTGTAAAGACTCTTCAATTGTTGTATATAATATCAATTAGCTAGGTATACTTATTATACAATAACATTCGACACATGATGATTTAGACAGATTTTAACAAGGGTAAGGGAAAATTGTTTCAGTTCTGTAAAACAAACCATTTTCATACAAAATAGGTAGTTCAATTATACGTGTACTTTACTAATTTTTTATACATGCTGTTAATTACTAAAAAATAACCAGCAAAAACATTCATATTATTTATTTAATAAATGTCTTATAAAAACTAAGTTTTTCTAAATGCAATTTTTTTGCCGTGTCTATGACTTGTTTGTACCGATGTAACGAGTCAGCCTATACAAGTGCCTGTATGAAAGGTCAGGGCAGCTCAAACTACACGGCAATTAAAGGTTATTTTTGACGATAACCATCAGCAAAACAGTTATGTACGTGTGTGAAATAAAAACCCGGTGGTTCCACTTTAACAGACCTTCGGATGAAGGGCCTTCGTGCAAAAAGTCAACGCATCCATGTAGGTACCACTTCGATATGTGTTGAAGTTCAAAGGAAAGTTTTAAAATGGTAGTAATGTTTTATTGATGATTATTTAACCATGTTGGTAGAAGATCAAGACAAGCCGTATCATTTATAAATAATCGAGATTGTATTAATGCGAATTATTATAATACCTTAATATTGTTATTAACGAGTATATATACGAGTATACTAAAGTTCAGAACAAAGCCAATCTGATGGCCATTAAGTTCAAATAAAAAGTCCATACAAAAAGGGCTTCTTGAATCAAGGTGACACTCTTTGTGATTATTTAAAACGAATAATGAGATCGTTGGTCTACAATCAAATAAATTTACAATACTTGTAAACAGTATTATTTTCGACATCATCGTTCACAATTTTATGTACTGTTTTTATTTTTAATTTTTTTCCATAAACTAAAACGTAAGCCTTTGTTCATCTTTTACTTGTATAATTAATGAAGTATTCCATAAATAAAAATATATTTTACATTTTTGCATAAATTATAATTTATTACTGGCAATTAGTGCTTTGCTTTTATTGAAACTATTCCGCAGACAATCAATCATTCATCTAAGTATGATTAAAGATAGGTATGAGTATTTGCCAAAGGGAATTATAGACAATAGTTAATAATATAAAATTAATTTACGGCAATTCAATTGAAGATTATATTTGAAATTGTAGGTTTTAAACAAAAAAATAATAATTGATATTGTACAAATGAAAGAAGACTTATCTACCTACTCCTAGTTGCATTGTTGTGCAAGTTAATTTCGCTTTTACTGTGTACATGCACTCATGAGGCAGATTGTACATAACTATATATATATATAACAAATCATAAGTTTTATGCGGAAAATACTGAATCTTTTAAACATAACGTACAAAACCGTAACGATAAAATGTAAATGGGAATCCACACACAAGCTTCATCATTAATTTAAAAAAGGATCACTTCCACCGATTATGTATACTCAGACAATAATTCTATAGTTCACCCAAGGTACCTACCTACCTTTTTTTGGTAGGTTTTGGTAGTCGGTCAAAAATACACAGACTGTGACCGTGTAACAGATTGTTTCTTTTAATTCTAATACCTTAAAGTTTTCTTATTTAAATTCAAATTAACATAATGTTTTCGGATTTGGAATAATTTCGAAATGGAACAGTGGTGTCATCGATATCTTGAGCAGACTTCGCGGCGTCGAATCTCACGTAGGTACTTATTTTCGTGATTCGTGTCGCAGTTCATATTTCTGTTCTCAATTATTCATGGCCCATAAATATTATAATAAGTATATCTAATGGAATCCATAAAGGGCTTATAATGTTTTGATTTAACCTTTGAAAACCATTATTTTGCAGTTCTTTTTTTTTCATACAAATATTGGAGTACTGTATTTTTTTACACTTAATCACTGTTCAGGATTATTTTATAATCTAGAAAAAAAATAGAACAATATTTTATACAACATGTAAATTCGCTCGCCCGATCGATTGTAGAATTGTTGGTTTCGAGTTGCCTGAAAAAAGGTTCCCGATCTAATTTTTAAACTTCTAACTTGAAACATAAGAGTAAAGTGCATTTAATGAACTTCCAAACAAAATTATAGCGTTATAATTACTACGTTACGTTTACCGTTATAGTCGTTAATAAGATAATCATTTTTCCGTGGCAGAGGAAACAACTGACAAAAATGTAGATTGAGACTATTTTAGAATATACAAGTATAATATTTTGTGAATGAGAATTATTGATATTATTATAGTAGGTATCAGGAATTTGATATTTTTCAAAATAGGAGTTTTCAATAACAGCGCCATCTGTCAAAGTGTTTATGAACGTGGTTATGTTCTCTTTAGTATTGGTTTTTAGTAGTTACGCAAGTTGTACAAAGATGTCGTTGATTGCGTAAAGTATCTAACGTACAGAAATAACGTATATTTCCTTTAAAATTAATTAAGTAATAGAACCATTTATGTTTTCAATTGTTTATTGAAAGTAGATCTTAAAAGTAAGTATTATGAGAATATCAATACTGTAGAAGTTAAATTAATAACATTCTATGAAAACTGGGTAACAATTGTTCATATCTTTGTTGAAAATTGGCTTTGCGAGCGGTTCGTGCGTGTTCCTCATTTTAATTACGGTATTATTGTTCAAGACTATTTCTCTGAAAGGATCCAAAACAAGAGCATTGTGTTTGTGAAGGACCTTCATCCCTTTGATTTCTTTCGCATGACCACTTATGAAACCGAGTTCCTTGCAAATGGCTTCTAATTCTGATTTAGTGTGGTTTTGCGTGGGATAGCACTTCGAATGCCACACCCCATATGACCGCACTATCACTTGACCCGTTCCGTATCTGTAACAGCGTGCAATTGTTATTTTAAAGTACAATATGTATGATTCTTTTCTTTTAAATATATTTCTGAAATGGATGAAAATTGGTTTGATGTTATTATTGTTATAATTTGTGTTGTTAGAAATAAATTATTTTAAAATTATACATACTGAGTTCCTTCTGGTGCGCTGAGTCCTATACAGGTTTTTTCGTCCTCTCCGTTTGGACAATCTCTAACACCATCACACACCACGTCTAAAGCTACACACTGATTTGATTTCTTGCTACAGCTGCGAGTAAAATACAAGCGTTAGTTTGGCATAACGATAATAATATGCTCCAAAAGATATAATATAAATATTATAATTATGTTACTATACTATATACGTAAAATTTATCGAAATGTAAAAATTTTCTAATAATTAAAAAAACGAAAAATATCGATTTATTAAAACATGCCCATACTGGCCATTCGGGCAGTATTGGTTACTAGTATTAGTTTTGTTCATTTATAACACAAATAAAAATAAAAATAAATCGCTTAAATGAGGATACTACTGGTAATACCTTCATTATAAGATCCCATTTTTGCATATTTACATAAAATCTGCAAAGGTATAGATTTTCTTATAGGCTTAAGAGAAAATAATGTTGCAATGATGGCCAAGTATGTCAACCTTTTAGAAGCTACAAAGCATTTTCCTTTGTAAATAAAGTAATGAAGTCCTTTGTGATGTACGAGTATAAGAGCAAACGAAGCTTGCTAAATTATTCAATGATACGTAACGGTAATTGACTGAATTCTCGCAAAGAACTATATTTATGAAGTTCTGTACTAAAGCATACTTCACTTGTTTTTAGAAATTGTTCGAGAAATTCAGAAGCAATCCCGCATTTATTTCCAAACCATTATAATTATACATGTAAACCATTATAGTTAAATAATTAATGATTTATAAATGTAAGATAAGATATTTGTTGACGTCTCGTAAAATTCATGATAACTTAAATAATTATTTTATATTGTTATAATACTCACTTGTAATACCTCAAATGCCTAAAACAATACATAAAATCCTATCCTACCTGTACGATTTTTTTGCATAACATTTACAGAAGCTTGGATCTTCGTCGCTTCTATCATGACAGTGCAAGATTCCGTCGCATAGTCTAGAAGGCATCACTCTCGCCAAATAATCAGAGCATGTAGTATGACCGGGTTCATCTGTACCATCTCCGCAATCATCTCGACCGTCTCTAAACAATTCTTTGGATATGCAATTACCATTTCTACATTTCATTTGTCCTGATGAACATCCTGTTATAAAATTAACATTAATGAAATAAATAATGTTAGTGTAGCAACTTATTATTTTAATAGATGTATCTCAGACGAATTAATAGTAATGACTGTATTTACCTACCCTAAACTAAAGTTAAGTTACTAAAATTACCCTTAATTAACATGTAATGAGAACTACCATAAATTGTCATTTATTATCTATAGCTATGTAATATGATTGGTAAACGCATAGTTTAGCAACAAAACCAAGTAATCACGGTCCTACTAAAGATCCAATCACTCTCTCAATTTCTAATATAATGTTAGCAAATATAATAACAGTGGTAAAGAAGGAAAATATTATTACGGAGCTAACACGAAATAAAAATGCGAGACTAAGATGAAAAAACTCGATTTAGTTGTTTACACCATCAACGTGAGCAATTGAACATAAATGGACAAACATAATAAAGTTAACAAAAGGCTATAACAAACTCCTTGAGCTATCAACGACGAAGTGATTGTGTTTGCTTTACTAAGTAAATTTCCCTGTAAATTCTACAGTGTATGTTTGATTTAGTATTTTCCTTTGAATAAGTTCTGCCAATACTTTTTAAATTAAGGTTCTCTTTACAAGTATGGTGGCGAACTTTTGTTCAATAAACATTTTACTAATATAAAAAATGTAGGTAACTGTGGAATATTTACATATTTATTTACATGACAGATTTTTAATAGACTTGACATAGTAATAAGCTAACAAGGTTTTAGCTATAAGTTCAACACTATTGCAAAATTGATAGGAGGATCTTTACAAATAAAGCAATTGTAGTCATCATATCATATAATAGACATACACAGTAATATTATAATATCACTATAATAATGTATTAGATGTTGAAATGTAATATTCACAGTAGTGCACCGCTGTACAACAAGGGCAAAGAGATTAATAATATTTAGACATGATGTTGAATATCTACAATATAAATTGATAATATTATAATCTAATAAAAATCTAAATTATTTACCACAGCCTGTATGAAAAGCATCATGTATACAAATTTCTCTTTTCTTATGGCACGATTCTTCGGATTCATCGGTTCCATCTTCACATTGTCTCACTCCATCACATATTTTTTCTAAACTTAAACATGTACCTCGACCACATCTAGTTCCTTCACAATGATCAATATCAACATGTTCCATAGAGTCGGAAAATACTTTTTTACCTGGTTATGGAAATATAATAGTTAATATTTGTAGCTGTTTAAGAAATATTGTGAATTTATAAAAATGTTGTACTTACTTGAGTAATGTTTCATTTCATACTTCAAGTTATCTATTTCATTAGCTATAATGTGTTCACCAATACCGCACTCTCCTCTGACATCTATAAAACTAGCGACTGGTGCCCATCCTTGTTCAGTATGACAGCTTATTATGCCGGCCCACTCACGGTGAGGATTCGGTTTATTCTGAAGCAATTTTATGAATAAATGATGTGTTTATTTAATAACATTAATATTATTTTTAAAAAATGCATATTAGACTTACAGAAACATTTTCTCCATTTATTTTGCGTTTAAAACAAATGTTATGTAAACTACAATTCTCATTCGTTTCATCTAAGAAAATAGTGATAGTTTCATTGTTGTCTAGTTGCCCGACAGTGACACATTTGCTGTTCTTTTCCAAGTGATTGCGTCTGTAAATATTTTGATTTTTAAAGATATGTTAATTGTACAACGTAATATTTTTCACCGTACAGAAAGATACATTAAAATAATATAACATTAATTACTTACGTGGACGAAACAATCATTGGTTTAACCATATTTGAATAGAATGCAGGACTTTTTAAATGCAACAAAACTATTTTGCTCCTGTACAAATCTTTTTTAGCATCAACTTTGTAAATTTGTTCATACGGTCCCTTTATAGACTTTAAAGTTTTGTGTGAACCAAGCACCACAGAAATGTAACTATGAGTGGACCTAAAATTTAAAATAAAGTCATGTAAGAACTGATAATATTCTGTGAAGAGTCTCATTATAATATATATTTAACATAACATTGCTTTAAATACTTACGTCTCCCAAAGACAACCGTGGCTAACAAGGACCCACGACAAATCGACCAAAACACCTACACATCTATAATTTCCTTCTACATACACTTTTGCGATCCAAGGCCACATGTGTGTCATAGTAGTTTCTGTTTCATGTGTTGTTTGTTTATTATGACGTTTGTCATCAAACAAAGTTCTATCGCAAAATACGTATAAAGACTTGCATGTTTTAGTGACGTTTGGGATACATTGCTCTTTAAGTAATTGTGGTTCCTGGATAATGAAATGTTCTGTTGAGTTACCCTGATTACTATCATTTTTGTAAGCAAAGTGGACTGGAACCATAGTTGCAGTTTGCCTCCTTGATCTTTTGTCAGGTAATAAGTTGTCGTTTTCTTTGATATTAATATACTTCACGGAATAACTGCTTGCGGAACTGGAAATATTTGAGTTTAATTTGAATATATTTCTTGAAACAGTTGTGTACTGTAAAAGAGCACTTTTCTTCAGAATAAATACCTGAATCCTAGATTTTGGCAAACATTAATGGCCTCCTGTTCTAAATGTTCGATAGTTAATTTATCTTCGCAAACAATATGCCATTGGTTCTGATGTCTTTTTGTTACAAATCCTTCTAAATTTATTTGAGGTCTTTCGTCAACTTCATACTGTAATTCTTTTCCATTTGACAAAGCAACTGTAAGTTTAAGTTTCTTTTAATTAAATAATTCACAATATTCAACAAAGTTATAATACAGTATTGTAAACAACTTACAGCAGTCCAGTTCATCATCATCTTGAGGGCATTCTGATACGCCATCACATACATTTTTCAATGGTATGCACGTTTCACTTTTTTTACACAAAAAGTGATCTTCAGGGCAACTAACTAAATTATATACCAAAAGAATATTATTGATATTGTATAAATATGGAAACCACAATATTATATCGATAAAGTTACTTACAACAGTCTATTTCATCTTGTCCATCAGCACATTGAAGTTCTCCATCACAAATAAACTTCTCATTTATAGTTGATAAGTAATCTATGCAAGTACACCTGAGTTCATCAGTTCCATCTTCACAATCTGCCCTATTGTCGCATCTTAGATGATACGAAATAACTTGAGAGATTCTAGGTACATAAAATAGAAAATTTTGAGCGGAAATTAGTCTTTATTATGGACTTAAATTTTATAAAATGAACATTAAAAATACACATTTTACGGTTTTGGAACATTATTACTACAACTGAATAATATACTGAAGTTCAATTGAATACTAATATTTCAATATGGAAATATACATTAATTATAAATTGGTATTAGCTACTAACTATAATAATATATATCCAACAATTTTAATAACTATTGTAAAAATTAAAATGCACAAGACAAATTTGAAATAACGTGTTTCTTACTTTCCACATTGAAATTCCTTGAGAGGAAGATGTTTTCTTCTTATTTTTGCGGGCATTTTTTGAGAAAAAACTATATCTTCAACTTTTTTAACAATATCATGCTTAGATTCAAAATCCATCAGAGTTTTAGGCGGTTTCTTTTCTGTTGAACTTGAATTTAATGATTTTTCAACAATGTTTTCTTCTGTGCTTTCTGTATTTTGAATAAAACTCATGTTAGACGTTGGAAGTAATTCAATATACAAACCCTCAGATTTTTCTTTTGAATCTGTTACGTTAAGATTTGAATTAGATAAATTCATAATTAAGTCTGAGTGATTCATCTTTTCATTATCATTTGAATCCAGGCTTATATATTCTTCGATTGTATCATCAGTTGTAGTCATTGTATATTCTGAAAATTGACTATTTAGGTCATTTGTAGTTGACTCGGTAGTCATATTATTGTTGTCGTCTCGAGTAAATTTATCAGTTACATTTTCCATGTCACTCATGTGAACTTTAAAAGTATTTTCAAATAATTCATTGCTACTAGTTTCTTGATCAATAATACTTTGTGAAATTGAATTTTTATTTTTTAGGTCATTTATGACATATGTATCACCACGGTTTTCCTCAGTTGTAGTTTGTAGTGTAGTAGTAGAAAGATCTTCATTGCTTGTAATATTTATTGTACTTGTATGTAGTAAATTGTGTTTAATTTTATTAATTTCTGGTAATGCTGTTGATATCATTTCGTGAGAGTCAGAATTGGATTCTTCTGATTTTGACGAGTAAGGTAGTTCCAAAGTTGATGCGTACTTTAAATCAATTTGCATTGTCGTTCTTTCACTAGTTATATATTTGTCATCGACGAATACGGCTTCTGTTGTTCCACTTTCTGTAATTTCCGAATTTTCAATGACTTGTGAAGTATTATCATCAATGTTAACTCCTTTCGTTACTCGATTTGTTTCAGTCTGGTTTTCCTTTTCATGTGTTCGAAACATTTCAGAGATGAATTCATTATCACTTAAAGTCGTAGTTGATTTTACGAATTCACAATCTAATTCATCTTCTCCTCCGAGGCAATCGATAATTTGGTCACATATTCTTTTACTATATATACATTTTGATATTCCAGATTTACATTTAAATCCAGGGCATTCTTGTAAAGGTTTCACAATCGGTAGCGATTTGGCCGCTAAAAATATATAATGTTTAAATTTTTTTCAATATATTCAATTAAATATAATAAATGATTTACTAGCATAAACATACTTATATGATGCTTAATCCATTTTACAAAGAGACTAACTCGTGTATAAACACCTGGTTCGCCTTTACGAGCACAACCATCGCCGTGGCTTACAATACCAGCTAAATACCATTGTTGGGAATTTGATGGGTTCCGACATAATAAAGGCCCTCCACTGTCTCCCTGTAAAAGCATTAATCGATTAAGCAGTCGATAATTTGTCGACATGATAATACGTCGAACGTAGAATCCGAACTATTTATCTTACGTAAATGCAATGTTTATTCATATCATAAAAAAATAATAAAATAGATTATTGCTAATGTTTATTTTTAATTAATATTATGTTGTTACATTTTTTTGATATAAATGAATACTATACGTGATTACATACTTGACATGCATCCTTCCCTCCTTCTGAGAATCCAGCGCAGATTTCTTTTCCAGCTCTATCTTCTTTATGTTTACATTTATCCCATATTGGTACTTCTACTTCTCGCAAATGATCAGCTGTTTTTAGCAAATTGTTTGTGATTTAACATTACTTCTTATTATTTATAATTTTGAATTTTAAAAATGTGTGTATCATCCAATAACAATATCAATGAAAAATTGTGATACTTACGATCTGGTCCATGTTCGATTGTAGCTCCCCAGCCTACAGCAGTGCATACAGTACCAGGAGATGGTCCCCATAGCCAGTCAGCTCCAGCAGTATCGGGCCCGGGTAAACAAATCGGGCGAACCCATCGACTAAACTGAATGATTGGTTCAACTCTTAACAAAGACAAGTCATTCTTCATGTCTTCTTGTTTATATTGTTGATTTACTATTACATGAGTAACTTGATGGTTTTGTTCTTGAGGTGAAAATGAAAACCGACGTAGCATACCTGCTTGCACTTCGTAATAGTGATCCCAAAATCTAAAGTGAAACCATAATAATAATTATTATGATGAGCGCTATAAAACTTATTTATCCAAAAGTTGATTTTTTTAAAATTTGTTTTATAAATATTTAAATACTCAATAATTTAATATTGATTTAGATACAAATGAGACACTCTACATGTGCTGAAAATAATATTATCGAGCGGTGCTAAAGGCTTTGCGCGTTGCGCTAAACAGCGTCTCATTTACTCGTAGATGAAACCGCCGCTTATTTGCAGCTGCCGGCAATTAATTATGAGAGAATAAATACGCTCGCTTTGTACAGTATATTTCAATAAATTTCATATTGTTTAATTCAACAGTAGAACTTACTTATGAACGCAATGAGCAGCAGATATTACCCAATTTTGAGTGATAATGACTCCACCGCAATGGAACATTCCGTTTCGGTATATAGCTACAGTCCACGGCCACGATGTGGGTTGGCTTGGTTTTCCACCAACCACTCTGCTTTCTGAGCGCATATTTCTAGTGTACCAGGGCGTACTGTATTGATTGGCGTCATTTCGATTTCTCAAGTAATTCAAAATGTCATAATTGTATGAGGATCGTTTCTGACGTTTTCCATAAAACATAAATCGGTAAGGATGGTCTAATAGAAATCTCTTATTCCTCCCAAAAAGCCGATTTTCTATAGCTGCATTCTAAAATTGTAATCAGTTATTAAATGAAGAAATAAAAATTCACATTACTATTGTCAACTTTAAATTGATTGTATATCTATTTTAAATCTTGTTTTTTTTATTTCTATTTACTGGGTATAACTATAAATCAACGTTAAACCTGCAATGGGGGATAATCCATGTTATACCTACTTCCAGAAAAATACACATAAATAATCACAGATATTTAATGTAGAAATTGTAGTCTTTTAAAAAACCAAAAAAATCTGCACCCTGTATCAGCCTTTTAACTCCTGTTATTGCACATAACAATATGGACTCTTTTTAATATTTGTATTTTGTTTTATAATCCTGAAAACTACTTCTTTTAACCAGTTTTATGTTACACAGACAAAATTGCGGGGGTCATTATATCATTATATTACGTATTTTCAATACGAATTGGTTATTCACTTACTTCTCGAAGTAGTTGCGAGGTGCTCGGCACGCGAGTTCCGCAAAGTAAATCTGGACAAGTGACATAAACGGCTGAAGAATTAAAGCAAGTTTCACTTGTTTGTAGTATACCACCAGGCCCCATGCTTAAATAATTAACTTTCATCAGAGGATCTACTGGAACTCTCTGTGTGAACGGTGGTCTGTAAAGAGTTACTTTTAGTAAGTAAAAATAATATTATTATGATACTTCAAACAAATATTTGTACGCTCATCTCAATGTCATACGAGTTGGAGTGATATTTTACTGAAGTATCTTAATATACCTATTGTATTTTGTAGTTGATTTTGAAGTCATGTTTTTTAGATTAGTAACTAAAGACTTTGAAAATGCTATTAAAATATAAAAATAATGATGTTTAAACATCGAACCTTATTATGAGTCCAGTTTCTCGACGACAAGTATCATGAGCCCACATGTATGGATTATGGCAAACGGCGTACCAATCACCTTTAAGATTTCTATGTAAAAATCCTTCTGTATTTGATACTGCAAATAACTAAAAAAAGATTAAACATTAGTAGGTATTTAATTCAGACTTCTGGTTATGCTCAGTTGCTTTAGGAAAAAAATAGAAGATTAATTCCAATATTATGTTATCTTATAAAATATTATTAATCAGATCATCAAAGACAGACAGAACTAATAGACTACAGGCCCATGAAGAAAAATTATGGGTCATTTGAACCACCAGGTGACCTATCTAAAACGAAATTCTAGCATAAAATAATAAGATTCAGTACTATGCCGTCACTTGTAAGCTGTCCAACTAAGTGCAGGTGAGCATTCAGGGGATTGCAACCATCGTTTTTTCCCCTTGTCGCATGATTTTTGTACGGCGTTGAGGAATAATGGATTAGAAGCAGTATTTAAATAGTATGATACAGATGCCGTACAAAATCAAATGACTAAATATACCTCGGTAATTGTCGGAGAATTAAAAAAAAAATCCGACTTTGTGGCCCAACATTTTTGTACGGCATCTGTATCATACTATTTAAATACTGCTTCTAATCCATTATTTCTCAACGCCGTACAAAAATCATGCGACAAAGGGAAAAAACGATGGTTGCAATCCCCTGAATGCTCACCTGCACTCAGTTGGACAGCTTACAAGTGACGGCATAGTACTGAATCTTATTATTTTATGCTATAATTTCGTTTTAGATAGGTCACCCTGGTGGTTCAAATGACCCATAATTTTTCTTCATGGGCCTGTAGTCTATAATGAATATCGTTTTGTCTAAATTTATTAGTATTATAAAGACTGTAAATAATAATGCCTTGCATCACTTCAATAGTGATATTTTGTTTACTTACGGGTTTCTTGAGTAGGCTAGGAGCCAGCATATTACATTCGAGTTCATCTCTGTGGTTAGGACAGTGCTCGATATTGTCACATCTCTGCTCTTTTGTGAAACAAGTACTCTGAGAATTTCGTTCTACATCCAAACAACTAAAAGTACTATCGCTACATCCTGAAGTTAAACACATTTAATTACAATTTTCTTTTTGTTTTGATTTTATGTTATCACACAAATGTGTGATAAAAAAACAACTGTTACATCATTTAATGTTCTTTTTTTCCTTTTATTCAAAGGTTAACAATTTTTTTTTAGAAAATTTTAATTGCTTTACTCAATCATTTTAGGTTAGAACAAAAATAATAATGGTTAAGTTACCAAAACACCCCATTTCGTCTTCTCCGAAAGGACAGTCAAAGTATCCATCGCATAATCTCGATCTATCTACTCTAGATTTACAGTCACACTCCGCTTCGTCGCTTACATCTGAACAGTCCACATGACCATCGCACCACTGCTTTTCATTTATACAAGATTCTCCGTTAATACAAGGTACTGTGCCTTCAGGACATTGTGTGTCTCGAGCTCCAGCCGTAATTTTCTTATTGGAAGTGATTTGAGGCCTTGTAAAGAATACACATCTTTATACGTTTAAGAAGTTGATTCATAAGATTTGAAACTATCACTTATTTGATAACTTAACTAAATTATCTGAGTTAAATGAAAATACCAAAATTGCTAGTTACATTTGAGCTTAATTTTTAAAAGGTTCTCAAATAAACTATGAAGGTTTCGTTTACTTACTTCGGAGTTAGTAAACTCATGAATATATCAACATCTTGCGGGTGAAGTATGGTTTTCCTTGCTTCAATCTCACGACCCTCTAGAAAATTTGGATGTGACATAGGAGCGAAGTACCTGTTAAGTTATTACGTATATCAATTATTATACATTTTTCGTTTAATAGTTTATTTCTTTTTTATTTACATGAATAGTGTGGTTTACCTTGCACGATGATCCATCACTTGACTGTCAAAATTTGGTGCGATATACTCAGGACGATGTAACTCGTATGTATCTAAAAATAAATCAGTTTTACATACTGTTTACACTGTAAACAGAAAAACCTCAAGTTAGTCAAAAAGATACTAATATGTACTTACTAGGAGCTTGATTATATTGCCTCAAGAGCCGTTCCAAACACGGGTCAGGTTGCTGAGTTTGAAAGGCTTGTGGACGAGGAACAGATTCTAGAATACTCTGTGATTTTTCTATAGGAACTATTTCACGTTTTTGAACTGCTTCTGTGTTACGATGAGTATGAGCAGTTTCAGAATTCAAATGTTTAAAAGTGTGTATGTCATATAAATCATTAATATAGTTATTTACGTCGTCATTAACTTTAGTACCAAAAACTGTTTCTTTAAATTGTTTGGTTAATTTTTTACAGGTTTCGTCTATATCACCTTTTTGGCATAGTACATCATGTTTTATTATTATTTCCCTTGCTGTCTGCATTTCTGCGTCGCTCAAAACGTATTCCTCTACGTAATCATCTTTGTTATGAGTTGGTTCTATAGTGTTTCGTTTTTTTCTCCTACTTGTTTGTACTGTATTATTCTTAATTTGAAAAGACAATTCTACATCATCCTCAGTAAGTGTTATGTTTGGACATTCGTAGGCATCTCTTATTACAATTATTTCAGTAGCACGTTGACTATCTATAATAATAAATTTTAATATTTGTTCTGTTAATATGTGAATAAAAATCAATTACAATTGACAATAGTAGTAGTAACTATCGTAAATCTCACCAAAAATATCCAGTAATCTTAGTAACAAAACATACAACCCAGCACCAAGAACTAGAAGTAGGATTGTTGTTTTGAGTTTTTGTATTAAAAATACGCACTTGTTCATGTAAAATCCATTATTTTGACCTGAAAGAAACGAAGAATTCATGACATTGAATCATTGGAAGAAACAGAAAACAATAATTTTCAATAGACTTTAATAACGATTACCGCATGTTTAAATCATTTGAAACAAGCAAATCCAGTTAAACGAGTTTCACTAGCTTTTCAATAAAAACCACCGATTTTCATTGAAACTTAATTTGAAATATAAAAAGAAGTAATATTTTTATAAACATTAAAAACGACTGACTTCAATTGCAAAAAAAAACATCATATCTACTCAGGCTAAAATTCTGCGGTATAGAATACTAGGATTGTTTTTCCATAAAAAAAATATTCTCCACCCTCTGGTAAGAAATGGAAAAGGTAAGAATTTTCTGTTACATATAAGCCTCTGTAATGTCAGGACATTGGGAGAGCCATTGCCAATCACCTACTATGTAGACGTCTCTTAAATCTCGTTTAAAGAAGGCAGTGTCAAAGCGATCCGAAACTACCGTAGTTGGTCAAAAAAACAATATTTCTGATATTATAATTATCAAACTTACGATTGCATGTCGACTCAGCCAATTCTATAGGTGGTAGTCCAAGTTTGTCAAATGAGCGTTCTTTTTTCATAATTTCATTCATCTTCTGTAAAAGTAACGTTATTGTAGTTTAAGTAAACTAACATTTGTATTTTGTTACCCGGTTAGTTTAGGTTAGGTTTAGGGTGTTAGTCTGCCGATATCGGAATATCGGCAGACTATTTCGTATCAATGAACAGTAATAATGAAAACTTAATTTAAACTATTTCAAAAGGCATTAGAACCACAAAACAATAATTATTAGATATTATATCAAAGAATGTTCGATCATTGTTGTTATTTCTTTGAATGACAATATGTACCACCTACACATGTTCTCACAAAAAGACAACCGATATGAAATTGCTCTAATAATAAATAATTTATTGCCTTGTCTCTATATCTATTATGATATAATAAAACTAAACGGTATGATCAACTGTCTCTACCAATATTGGTATCATAAAAATAACAATTTGCGATAAATATTTTATTATTAGTAGAATATTGAGTTTAGCTACGGTATCTAACTAAAATATCATAAATCATTTTAAAAAATCACCGTTACCCCTTACATTGCAAAGGTTCATGAGCAACGGTAACCACTTACGATCAGGTGGCCCGTTGGCTCGTCTGCCTACATGGCAATAAAAAAAAACAAAATTAATTTTATTTTTAAATAATAAATACCTACCTAATTTATAATGTTTTTTTATTAAGTAAGACATACTTACACTATGTTTGTATAATTATAATATGATTTTTAAATAGTGTTGCACATCATCGTAATTTAATTAAGCCAACACGTGAACACACTTCGGTTTCGATACATAAATGGAACTAAGTGATTTTGCTGACTATCTAACTTTCGGTTATAATTATATTCGATTGCTCAGTGTTTTCGTAGAACGTAACTGAACTGTGTTCGAGAATATATTTATATTGCTATAAAACAATTATTTTCCACCTAAAGGATTAGTAATAAAGGTTACATAAGTATTTATATTTTCATGTTATCTTGGATTAATACTACTATACCATATTTTTAAACAACTAAATTAAAACTTGTAATTTTATTACAGGACTAAAGAATTTTCGACTATGATGATTATGAAGGATATGACATATCTCTCAACGAAGATTCTGTAGCCTATTCTCTTGATGGAGCTGCTTTAGAAGTTAATAAACAATTAATGATATTGGTGATTCTAGAGAATTTAGCTTGTTATAGTATGATCCCTGGATCAATTATTTAAATATTTTAAAGAGAATGTCTTCTGTAATAACAAATTTATCCAAAAATTATTAACTCTTCGAATAATTCTTCGGTGTGAAAAATAAAAGCAATAATAATTAATATTACCTTTTAACAAAAATAACGTACTATAGTTGGAATATTTAGTATCATCATAATATTTGCATTGCATTCATGACCTGATTGCGAAATTCTGCTTATAACAAATACTGTTTAGAAACAAAAGTACCTACTCGTTCTTTTCGAGAACATGTTCTAATTTTGATGTATTTCTTGGTAAAATTAGTCGTTACCATAATATTATTATTTTTATTGTATGATGTGAATCTAATCACGTGATCGATGATGTGTTTAGGCATGATCAAAGTATATCTGTATAAGATTTCAGGAAAGAAGACAGGATATTAGCAGGTTTAGAATGCCAACCAGTGAAAGAATCGTTAAGGCAGGTACATAATAGAAGTAATCAACATAATGAAATCCGAACTTAAAATGCTAGAGTGTAAAGGATATCGCGCGGTCTTCGCTGAGGTTGGCCGCACAACCATCACAAGAGGCACCTTTTTACCCTGATAGTATTTGTGGCACATAGAAACTAGATCACAAAAAAGCATCGAACTGCACTGAGTAACTTAACACAAATATATTTTGCAATTAATAAAATTTTATGAAAATGATACTTAAAATTAAGATAAAAATACTGTGCTATGCTAAGCTCATGTTAGAGACGGAATTTTGTCTAATAAGTAATAGCAAGTCATAACAGTGATCACAAAAATTAATAAGTTGTATTTATTTAAATTTATGGCTATTCACAATTTTTTTTTTTTTTCAGTAATTTTCTTTCGTTCCTGACATAATTTTAAATAAAGTGTATTGCAGCAAATTGCGATGCGGTTGCGACAGTTTATATCCGCGAACCTCTCGGAAAATAAACGCGTAGTGGAAATACGACCTTAAATAAAATTCAATATCATTCAAACTTTCTTTAACCAAAACGTATTATGTTTGTAGGTATATAATAGGTAGGTAATAGCTATTTACAATGAACCAATCTTGTAGCTACTTGTAAAAGGCTTCCATAGATGATGATAGTTTAGCGTAGTTCCATAATTGTAATATACACGGTAAACATCAAAACGCGGGTTAGATGTGGTTTATGCGAAGGATTTTTGTCCTCTGTTTTAATCTTCGTCTAAACTCCATTTTTCTACATTTTTTTTTAAATTGGAAATGTCATGTCTTACACTAATTTGCATTGCAAAGGTCGCTACAAAAATATGCTTTACAGTAGCTTAGAATTCATTTGCATTTTTCAGTGCTTCAAGTAAATTTGAGAGAATGATAATACCTTAATAGAAATTCAGTTGGAAATTGTTTCATTAAATTTGTGTAAGGGATGTTAACACAAATTTGCCTCATGTTTATTGAACCAAAAACCTATGAGATTTTGTAATGAGTGAATTTATAACAATGTGTTATTATTTATAAATATTAATGTTTTGTACATTTTCCAATAGTGAAAGATGCTTAGCTGGCAAACTCTATCCAACATACAGTATCCAGGATTTGAAGAAGTGAGAAGTCAAATTCTTCACAAAAAAGCTAACGATAATAAGTCTGAATCGTACTCATACATGTACGAATTGCGGTTAAAATTTATAAAGCTGAATATTTATAAAATAAAATAGAAATCAATCTCTTAAGTATTTTCTAAAAATATTGGAAATATTGTACAAAGGAAAAGTAATAGTATGGAACATTTGTTAATATTAGTTATTATTTCCTAAGAAATCGTTCGATAAACATATTATCTAAGGTGGACCCCGTCACGGTGTTGGGTAAATGTGTGTCAGTATTGTACTATTAACACGATTTGGTTGATGGTCTTATGGGAAAATCGATCGCTTTCCAACACAACGACTGCATAAAACGTTTGAAGGTCAGAATGGATTTTCATTCGCAAGGTATACTTGAACACGGCTTAAAGGTGGGGAATATTTTGTATTTGATAGTCTGCTTTGAATAGTTTGTGAATTCGTGTGTTTGATACTGTCGTTTATGTAAGTATTATTTTAGACATATTAAATCTTAGTTGTTTTTTCCGGAATAATCTAATTTAAGTTAGTTCAGAAGAAGTCTATGAGCGGCGATAAATAATAATATACTGTGGGGCAGTCAGCTCGTTTTTGTTGATAAATAATTTATAATAGTACCTATGTTAGTGAGTCGTATATATTTCGCTACCATCCAAATCATATAAAAGGGTTATTACTTCCAGCATTCTGTCTGTTGAACTGTGAGCTATGGAAATAACGATCTCAATTTAAATTATCTACTACACCATGATGTCCCGAAGAAAAACTTTCGTTTATTTGCCGGTGTGCTTGATAGTTATACTGACTGGTTGCCTTGGAAACCAGAGTGAAGATACGGAGACGTACCTGAGTAAATTTTTTGCCGATATTTGGCTGGAAGGAGGTGACATGATGCGGATCATTTGGCGAGATTGTTCAAAAAAGGTAAAATCAGATGATTTACAGCTTTCTTACACATAAAAATTAAAAATATATATGTTATACCGAAATTGCCTAAAATGTATGCTCAGTTATATAAATTAAATTCGGAAAACAGTCCATTAGTAACGGTAACTAGTGACTGTTAAACCAGAAAAACGCTAGTTCACAAAAAATATATATGTACCTAAATGACTAGAAGCATTTAATGATGAAATACCTACATATATTTCAGAACAAGGACTCTTCAAGGTTATGTAATGTAGTATTGACTTATGTTAAATTATTCACTAAACAAAGAACTATTTAATATTCATCCCATTAAAATCTATTCGAGGATCTCCGACAAAGTATCCATTTTATCTATGTTGAATTCTCGAATAATCCCTTCAACAGACTTTCGAAGTCTCGTAATCGGCTTACTCGACGTCCGAGAAATGTTTACATTGCAGGCAATTAGGCAAGTAATAATGTTCGGTATCTATCAGAAATGTTTATTAACGTTGCCTGTCTATTAAATATAACTTTACTGTGAACCCTTTCTTTCCTGTGTCATTTTAACATTTTATTTGATGTGTGTACGCGTAATGTAGTCTAAAATTAGACTAAAGATGTCTAGAAGTTCTCCATCATCCCGATTTTCAGCAAAACGGCTAGTTTTATAATTAAAATACTTCAGACAAAAATTGTGGATTATAAAATTATGTACAAAATAATTATTAATACTTTTTGACTGACTTCCAAAAAGGAGGAGGTACTCGCTTCGTCCGTATGTGTTTTGTTTAAGTTTGTTTCTCATTAACTTTAGTTTGGGTGATTTTAATGATACTGGCGTCAGTTAAAAGGTGATGATTGAACTTAGGTCCCATACTTTTTTTTTGAGAATAAACAAGTAGGTACTTTTCAATCAATCAAGTAGGTTTTTGCATGTATTTCTTTTTTTATGAACCGATTTCGATGATTCCTTTTTGTTAGAAAGCAGACATTTTGAATACTATCTCATATAAATTTGATAAAGATCTGACTAGAAGTTTTTGTGCTATGCTTGAAAAAAGGAAGTCGATCGTTTTCATTTTTGTAATAAAAATATTATTTTTTGTCACCGTTTTTGAAATATTATAACGATTCTAAAAGTTGTAAAAGTTGTAATCATCATAATATGCATGAGTACCTGGGTTTCTTTATATGCATTTTAAAACTTTACTTCAGACTTAGTTATTCATTTACACATTGGTACAAAGGAATATGAATTTAAACATTTTGTTAACCTGTGTTTAAACTAAACTCTACTACAAAAAACTTTGTTTAAAAGCATTTCGTTAGCTTTAAACATATTTTTGTAAGTACACTTTCTTTGTTTTAATTATATTTAAATTAAAGTAACTCTTGATACCGTTCTATTTATATTTTCAAGTAAATCTGGCCAACGCGCATCAGCTTAAACATTTCAGTTGAGAAAAACAATTTCAGTGTTTTTCGTCCTTCAATTCCAATTATCATGAGAGGATTCTAAGTAATATTTTATATTTGTTACTGCTTTCTTAGAATATTTCTTTATTTTTAAATTACATTCTGAACGTTTCTGTTTCACGTCAGACTTAGAAAGTTAATTTATTTTTTCATGGCTACATCACACTTTAATTGTTTCGCCTACGCTAAGTCTTCATGACAAAAATATCACAAGATGCTGATTACCTGAATTAAAACTTTATCCATTATCAGATAACATTTTGAAACAATTTCAAACAGTGCGAGAGCGAATGCCTTTATTTTCACAACTAAAAGTGGTTAATGTTTCTAGTTTGTTTAAATTGATGTTTGTACCCAGTTTATTTACTTAGTCTGATTATATTACTATTATCAAACTACTCCAATATTATCCATTAATACATTCAAAAGTTTAAACTTTTGAATTATTTTTCTAACAAAATCAAAATGAAATCTACGTATTTTGCAGTTAATGGAAGTAAAAGACGTGATAGATCATAAGGAGTACTTCCCGAAGTTCATGAGATGTATGAAACGGAAGACTCTCCGAGCACTCGACCGGTCATTAAGCCCCGACGTTGTGCCCGTGGCTGAAGGTGTTAACTTGGTACGATTTGAACTAGTCGATCGCTCGGGAAATATTCTACCCGAAAATGATACTGCAAGGTATGTGCCTAACGAGAAACATTTTAACTGACTATATTTCCTATAGTTCGATTGCTTAATTATTTAATCAATAAATTTCAGAAAATTAGAAACAAAGTAAAGTACTTCAGTAAGAAAAACATTTTCTATTGTCTTAAAAAGCCTTAAAATTTATTTATTTTTAATTACGTTTCACTGGTAGTACATTTTATCATGAAATAATTTATTGACAACAGACTAGGCATACAGCTTTACCGGTACATTGGTATCTACAAGCTAATAATATAATTATAAATATTAAATTTCTGAATAGCAGGTATAGACATCGTGAAGAACAGTAAAACTTATGTACGAATTATAATGTAGTTAAACAAAATATAAAATAATATCTTGCAAGTGCGGACAACTAGGCATGGGTACGCTTTTGTTTTCAATGTGTTTGGTATAAGACAGTTTTTATTGTTTTACCAGACGGAAGAGCCGAAGCGGACGGACCACATGTTACATTGATAAAAAATAACCTTACTTTATATCAATAATGTTTCCATTTATCCGGGCTTTGTTTATACTCGCAATATTGTTTTAAATTGTTTTCTAGACAGACAATCTGTAAAAATACAGTCCTGTCGGGTTAGTGACCCCGAAATAATTCGTCAACGTCACCGTAAAGTGGATGTCGCATAAAAAATTGCGCAATGTACGCTCCGGTTTCGACGATGTGGTGAAATATTTGTGCAGTAAATCAACTAATGTACACATATCATATTATTAACTTTTTACCATACTTAAGCAAATATACAAACTAAAAATACTATTTTTATGTATTTAACTATAGGCGATTGTATATACGTACATATGATTACATATAATGACGATAAAATATGCACATACTATTTTTGTTTGATCCCCACACTACTCTGGGTTAACTGGCAGAAAGTTTGCATGATTCAATTGACCTTTTACTAAATAAAATATGTAGGAGATCTGAATAGTAATAGTCTGTTAGCTTATTCTGATAATATATATTTTGTCAGTCTAGAATATCTACACATATAAATAACATCTCAAATTGTCGCTTGAAAGAAAAAACAGAGAATTTTTTTTTTCTTACCTTAAATATAAGATTCAATATGATTTTTATGACACTAGGTAGGTCCACGTTTTCAGTTTATCAGACCAAATGAAAAAAAAAAACTCATAATATTATGTATCTCATTATAAAAATTAAAGAAGTAACTCAGATCTGAATAATAACAGAGCGTTTCTTAGAATATAAAATTTATTTCAAAAGATTCTAGTTTTTTTTGTATTCTTTCATAACTTTTAGTCAATTACATGATTCAGTTTATATTAACTCAGCTAAAATAAAATGTTCGGCGTTGCGTGAAAAATGAATATAATATTCGTACTTTCGTAGGGTAAGAATAACTTTCGTTCGCCCACCCGAATATGTTTGTTTATCTTGCTATCGATTTTTTTCTGTCTTTTCGACCTTAAATATTTTCTTTTTAAATATTAAGAAAATGATCTATACTAATATTATAAAACTGTAGAGTTTGTTTGTTTGTTTGAACGCGCTAATCTCAGGAACTACTGGTCCAATTTGAAAAATCCTTTCACTGTTGGAAAGTCCATTTATCGAGGATATGTTGTATCGCTCTGTGTTGCAGACGAAGTTGCGCAGGTCACCTAGTAACAAATAATTTTGATAATTTATTTTAACAGCTACTGGACGGAAAAAGAGTTAGAAGAAGGAGACTGGCGTACTCTGGCATTAAAAAGAATGGCGAAGATTTTGCGAACTCATGTTATCAAATTTGATTTTGAAGAAGGAAAGGCGGTTGAAAAATGTAAGGAAGTGTTTATAATATATTCAATCTTTATGTAAATGCTGGTTTTCATCATTGACAAGAGTATTAAATTCATACTAGACATCTAAGGTATAGTAATAGTATATATAGTATTCACTAATTAATAAAAATATTTTTCTGGTGTCTTTCGACTGCTGACTCAGACTACAAAAAGATAGGAAATTTATGGAAGTTATTATCATACAATTGTTATAAGATTAATATTGAAAATATGTCTTAAATATTCTTGTTATCTTTTGTTATATTGTTTTTAGTTGAATATCGCGGTCGAAGGCGTCATCACATGATGACCATGATGATGTTTGGTATAGTTTCCATTGGGATGGTGGTTGTTCCAATGGGATTCCAGTTCCTCGCTGTACTGGGAGGCAAAGCTCTTCTTCTCGCCAAAATGGCGCTCATCTTAGCTTCTATACAGGGTCTTAAAAAGGTATGTATTTTCGACTTGCACTTTAATATATAGTACAAAAATTTAGAAGTTTAACTTAATTTAATCTTATAAGTTAGAACTTAACCTAAGTAACTTTTAATTTTCTTATTTGTATTCGGTCTAGTATTTCGGTTACCATATATATTATGTCACCGGAAAACACGAAAAAATGACACTTGTTAAGTTCCGTACTTAACTTGTTCATTTGACTTTAACATATCTTCATGTTTTCCGGTGACATATATAAATTAATGAAAGCTTATTTAAATTAATGAAAGCTTACTATATAGGTAATGTAAAATACTTCAGTTATTCACCGGAGACGTTCCTTTCCTTATAGTTTAATTGATTGTATAAATATGCCTAATTTATTATTATGTGAAATTTTATGAAATAAACCATGCAACGAGTTAACATTCACACAGACATGAGTCATAATAATTATCTTGAAAAACTTATTATTAACAAACTAATGCTAGTAACAACAGAATACTGAAAAATCTCTCGGAATACTGATAACCACAAACATTTTCAAAATACTTCAAATTCTAAGTCGTGTCTGTTTATCCTATAAATAGAACACAGAAACTTTCTCAAGTTTTCAAACTAGAGAATTTTCAGTTGTCTGCCTTAAGTAGCTTTCCATGTTATAATAAATACCAACTGGATTATCGCTTAAAAATTAACTGACTAATACCAAATTGAAAATTAACATTCTCTTTTAGGTAGACATAAGTAATGAAGAGTACCATGACAGGGGAAAGGTATGACCTTTCGTAACTAATATGTAACTCTGTCTTTTTCTCCTTTAATGCTGATTGTACTTGATTTCTCTTAGTTATTATCTCACGCATTTAAAGTTTACTGCACGATTACTAACATCTAAGAAGGTAACCGGTTAATAGATATTCTGTTCCAGGTCTCTGCTGGTCCGTTGAGCTACGGGTACTACCCTCCGTATCCTCCTTACGATCACTTCGAGAAGAGAAGCCGCAACGACTGGCCTCCGGCCTCTGTAATGCCAGCCACGCCCCCTCCTTCAATGTCTGCGCACAGTCCTTGGTCAAGTTTAGAAACAGAAAACAACAAAGCCGATAGAATACATATCGCAAAGGTGACACGAGAATTGAAAAGTCCCACAAAAGAGGTTCCTTGGAAGCCTGAGATACCCAAAGCAGTAAAAAAATCAGATGAACCGAGACTATATCCGGTTTTTAATGGACTTACAAGTAGTCCTGCAGCGATCTACTCAGCAATAGATTCTCCGGCGCCGTTAGTGGACTTGACCACGCGACCTGGAGAAGTGCAAGCAGACGTTTCAATAGATCTACCTTTTAATAACTTTCGCTTTCAAAGTCCCACTCCTGTGGTTTCAGCTTGATGTCTTTGTGCGATTATTCAAAGCTTTGTACAATATTGTGACTGGAATTTATTCTTATCTCGCACAAGTTTTGTATCCTAAAAGGCATGTGTTTTATACTGTTTACAATCATAATTAAAATTGTTTGTAGTTAATATTAAAAATAAATTTAATAAATAACGTCATGTGTTTATATTTTTGTTGGTAATTATTTTTTTATTTTTTTTGAAACTCATTTCGATTAATTGTGTTGGTTCCAAATAACTCTGTATGGCCGATGGCGAATGATTTTAATAAAGAGAGAAAGTATTAAAACTGGTATGAACTTTTATATTAAGTATGTAATATTTTAACAAATGTTTGGTACATCGAAGTTTTTCGAAACATTCACATCAGTCACTTATGATATAAGTGGACACCCATGAAAAAATTGATACGATATATTTAAGTACGCCTAGTTATTATTGGTCCGTTTATGATTATATCCAGTAGGTTTTATTGGTATTAATGTAATGGAAATGCCATATTCGTGCTGAAAATGACGATCATAAAATATGAAACACTTTTCACCAGTACCTATAGTACATTATATCTTTTAGTAAAGGGTGATAATAGTTGAAAAAACTATTTGAAACATTAGAACTCATATTATATTATGTAGTAAACCAGGGAGACCCTATTGCAAATTAATTAATTTTCATTCAATATTAATAACACAATTTCTAGTTCAATTTTTCAATCAATTCAATTTCGTTCATTAAATATTATATCAGCTGCTTTATTATTCAATACAAGAGGGCTGTCGCAACCTAGTCTGTGTCATATATGGCAATAAATTGTTCTCTTCACAGTTCTCTAGTTGGTTTTACGCCTTAGAATAGACTGTTAAATTACTACATAGTATAAAACAAAGTGGCTTCCCGCTGCCTGTCCTCATGTATGCTTTCTTTATTTATTAAAAGTACCTACGAAACGGTCTTTGATGAGCGATTCAAGAGAAATTCATATGTATATTATACATACATAAGGTATCCCTTAAATAAATAAAATAATACAGTAGATAAGTAGTAATGTTTCTCTAATCTCAGCTAGTGTGTACAATCAAGCTGGGTAAATAAAATATTATTTAAAAAGTTCTGATGTTAATTGCCACCAATAGCTTATATTATAATCTATGATGTATTAAGTAGATACCTTCACCATAGATTATGTTACACTAAATTTGAAAACCATACAACCGTAGAACTATGAAACTTGCTAAACATGGTAAATACCTCTTAATTTAAGTCCGACCAAATTAAGCTGTCAATGAATGAGATGGAGACGTAAAATGGCGTTATATTACTACTCTTCCAAATAGCAAGTTTCGAATTTTGTGTTTAGTTTTACGATGTTTTTTCTCGGGTTTATTTGAAAGTCTGTACTTTTATTAGTTAATTGTGGCATAATATTTCATTAAACACACACGCACACATAAAATAATCCCAGATTTCAATTGGCATATAAACCAAAAAAACCTTATTTTTTACAATTCGTATGTATTTGTAGAATATTTGTCCTCTCCTGTTTAATCATAAATTAATAAATAATTTGTATATGGGACATTAAAATTTGTCTTGAGTCATATATTTTCAATTATTAAATAATCACCATAAACGATGAAATTCATCTTAATAAAATAGACAAAAACTAAGATTCTATATTATATTGTTTCTACGAGTATAATCCGTTATAATTACATACGTTTGTAACAACGACAATTAAGATTTGATGATAATAATTTCGAATTCAAGAGAAGATCCCTTGTCAAGTGTCATGTATCCATAAATAGACTCACAGGTATTATTGGCCTTATCTCTTAATTGAATTGGGTATTAGAGAGGATCAGTCATTAATAACTTGATTGAATTGCTTATCTTTAGAAGTAAATTGTGGTCAATTCGTTTGAAAGTAATTTATAAAATTATACTATTTTGAAATTGTTTTTTTCTTATTCAATAATTCTGGAATTTTTGATCTAAGCGCAGAGACTGAGGATCATAAATCACTGTCCGTCAATTTACGAAAAGGAATTTGGTCGTGTTCTTGCATTATATGAAGAAAAACAAACGGTCTGATTACTGTTTTATTTGATGTTCCTTACGTTATATATTTTTCTATTTGCAACATGCATTAGATGACAGAATCTAAAAAAATAGTAAATTTAAAAATAGTCAGAAACAAATTGTAATTTTATTTTGATTTTCTTAGATGAATAATGAAGATTAGGTATGATACAATATTAAATATTACAGATGCTACAATATTTGAACCTCTGAACTTAAAAAGTCGAAATTAAAATTTAAAAAAATTTGTATAATCGTCATTCATATCCTTCTAATTGAATATGTGTTCAAAGAATTCGATTAAGAATTAAGATTATTTTATGCGTTTGCTGTTTAATCTCAAAACTCCCATACACTGAAATTCATACATAATATTACTATGAATTCGTACATGCAAAAAGTAGGTAGAGTCACAAATTAGCAAAATTATTGTTTTTTGTTCCTTATAAAGAATGCCGTATTAAGAATCAACGTTCCGATAAAATAACTGCAGTAGGTACTGTATTCGAGCGTGGGCAACGTCGTACATCCATATTTCCTGCTTAATGCCTGACAAACTTCTATCATCTTGGATCGCTAGTCGCGTAAAACATTATAAAAGTTTGAGAACGTTCACAAACTTTATACTTAAGCACTATTTGTTTTAGGTAATGGTTTCACTTATCCTAAAGTGGACTTAAGACGTGTTAGCAAATTCTCAGAATATATAACTAAAGTTCTCAATTATTATTAATCAAAAAGCAAATCAATAAAAGTAAATTAATTAATAAAAGTAATTTATTTCCACATCAGTTCTTGTACTCGATTTATAAATTCCACGATTTTCTATAGTTAGTGTACCCTTTAAACGAGCTTTTTGAGTTCTAGTAGGTACTTCATATAATAAGTAAAGATGTAAGTAGGTAAAGGAGATAAGTAAAAGTTCGTAAACACAGAAAATTTAATTGAATTAAAGAAAATATAACAAAATAATATCTTGGTTTGTTATTTTAAAATTAAAGCAAATTAAATCTATCTATGAACTTGTTAGCCGTAGGGGTTTATAAATTGTGTGTTGTGTGTTATTACTTAATACCACTTAGGGAGAGGTTTCGCCTCGTTCCTCATACGCCCGGTTCACATGGTTTGGGGACCTAAATGTTTAATTACAATTACTTGGGAATATCAACAGAGGTAAAGGGATAAATTCTAATTGGTTCTATTTTTAATCTTTACCTATTTTGTTTTTTGACGATTAAACTTAAATTATCAATCTGCTATTGAAGGTCTTGTTAAAGTTGAGTCAATGGTAATAAAAATAATAATAAAGTTCTTTATTCAGTAAAAGGTTTACCGAACTACATAAGCTAACAATTTAGCTTGTATTTCGGAAATCAGCGTTCCACGTCAAATGCAACATTTATTTCAACCATTCACTAAACGCAGAGTTAAGAATAATAACTATTTAAATACCTACATATTATAGGTAACGATTATAGGTAATGTAAATACCTATGTTGACAATAAAATATATTTGATTTGATTTGATTTGAACGATGTTCAATCTAAGGATATATTTGCTAATAAGTAATAATTGTGTGTAATGGTTATAACTCCATCACTCTACTCTAAGGAGTTTAAAATTACCTCTGTGATGGACGAGTCTATGCGTCATGTGGTTTAATATAGAGCTGTGATGGAATTGTTATCAACGATAGGTAACTTTGTCACTGTATCTATTGGTGATTTCCTCTTTAAAATATTCTATACAAGATGACAACATCTTTGCAAAATAAGGATAATCTATGTCTAAAATTTAAAAGCAAAGATGATTCATTTTTATTGATATCTTTTCGAAATAGCAAAATATCTAATTTTAAGCCTTTATTGATCTTATCGATTTGGACTCTACATTCGGGATCCTAAATTAACAAATATCTGTTTTAGTTTGCGTCCCTAAAGGATATTTATAAAGTGACCAGTTTCCCAGAATAACATCTAAATCATGAGATTACCATCATATATTAATAAAGAGTGATTTCTCTATCTATAATCTATATATTGTCACTATAAGTTTCATGAAATATTTTACAAAAAATGCGCTATATTCTCAGATGAAAAATTACAACTGGAGGTAAACATGAATAATTTTTTGGTCGAATTATAACGATAAGTTTTATGGTAACTAAATGTGTGAAATTAAGAGTTTGAGCGATAGTAGACACAGGACAGTCATTTTTTCATCTCAGATCATCATCATCTCATCCGACATATGTATTATGTTCGACAGGCATGAAAATAAAAATAAAAAACATTTTTTTAACTTAAAATGATATATAAATAACTAAAAAGGCTTGAAGCACAAACTAAGGTAACTTTAAAATTGGATTTTAGTGAAATTGTTTTCTAATTACCATAGTTTACAATGTTAAAAGTGTTTACCTAAATGAATTTGTACAAACTAACGTCAAAGGTAAGTGGAAAAGTAATTGTATTCGCTGACGAAGTAATTGAAACGTTCTAACTAATTAGTCACTTGGCAATTAGTAACATAGTACCTACACAAGTATATATAATATACGTAAATATGTATAAATGGATGCTGAAACTACTACTAAAGTTCAATTTAGGAATGTTAACGCCTTTCGAGACATTGTTTTAGTATTAAGTTTAAATTTAATAAGCTACAAATTTGAATATAGGTCCAAAAGTAATATACGTTTTAACATAGCACCCAACATAAAGTTTAACAGAGACTAAAAAATATACAGTCAACTTTATAATCTCTTCATTTTGGGAAATTGCTCAAAAGAGATCTAGTGCAAAGTAAAAAAAATCAAGTTAGTAAGTTTGCAGCCTTACATAGCTTTACCAAGGTTATTTATTTTGATTTTGAATATTTCAAGAGAAATGTCAAGGAGGCAGCTGCGTCTGGACTATCTTGTATTCTTGAAAATTTATTTTTATTGGTTTCTGAGACCATCTTTTTTTTTCAGTTGGAGGAAATCACCAGGATCCCGACCCGCCTCGTGTATGTGGGAGTTGAACCGCACTAAAACTTCCAACCGCTCACATGCAGCGTCCGAACCCCGGCTGAGGCCAGAACCCAGCACGGGGTTCTGAGAGTGGTGAGACGCGTTACGCGCTCGATACTCTTTCCCGTGTTCTTCGGCGTGTCACCCTCCCACGGAATACCCCGCTGGGTCAGAACCAGCGTGGGTCGGGGAGCGCGGTCTACCATCCCCCGGTTGCTCTAACGCAAGGGCGTGCTGAGCAGGATACGACACCTTCTTGAGTCCCCGCTCGCATTCACATGCGTTGGGGACCCGAAACTCTTAAGGGCCCAGATTCCGGGTGAGATCCTGGTTCCAGCTGCTTGCTCGACGGCGGCGGGTCGTTGCAGGGCGGAAAAAAGAATAAATTCCCTCCCTCACACTCCCCGCCACCCTCTTCCGTGAGATGATGGACTCGCAGAAGTCGAGCATCGCCTTCCAGGACTCGTCGCTCTCGAGCATCGACGCCACGACGCCCGGGTCAGAGACCATCTTGGAATAATAAATAGTTATATTTTTCCAACTACTCATTCTGCATTCTCTTAGGTGTTATTATAAGATTTTTTTAAAATATTTTTATTTAATTATAATATTGAAACATTTTGAGAATCGTTGGTTTTATTAGTCAATTAAGATTTCTGTTAAGATATGGACCACTGTCGATTATAGAGAACAGCTGTAATAATAAAGCTAATCGTGAAACTTATTAAAATTCAAACGATTGTCGCAAACCGGGAGAGCATTTAAATGAGCCTCGTTGAATAATGTTTTAACGAAGTACAGTCGAAATAATAATTTACTCAGCTAACTTGTTTGTTCTGTAACTACGTTTAGTTTGACTTCAAAGCCTTTGACTCAGCGACGAGCCAGGTACTATTGTTATAGATGAACCTTTAAAATATCTCTCGAATGAATAGCTTAACTTTTCTATGAAATTGTATTGTATACGTTTGAATAGCTACTATAGAAATGGAGAGATTAACAATTTTCACTCAGTTTCTTGACAAATATAAATTTTGCGTAGGCGGGATTAAGGGTGTAAGATATCGCGACTTTAACGGACAAAAAGATTAAAAGTTAAAGGTCATATTCAATATTACCAATTGCCTTGTGAAATTGTGTAAATTGGCATTTTATCAAAGTGTTTGCAGTAACGAGTAGTCATCAAAGATTTTAGGGATGATTTTGTTTGTAAAATCCATTATAGATTAATCACGAATTGTTCAAGATTTATAACAATAAATTTTACCTTTTTGCGGTTTTGTGTAACTCTCGACTCGATCACAGAGAACGATGAGCATAGAATTCTAGTGAGTCAAGTCGAGTCTTGACTAAGGAAAGGAAAATGGAAGTTCAAATTCGGTATAAGTGGGATGGGTCACATAGTAGAGTAAATTATTGTCGCTGGAATATGTAGGTTCTAGATTGGTTAGCATGTTGATTTAGGAATCGTGTGGGACGTCCTACATAGTGGAAGATGAACTTATTAAGGTGACAATAACATTCACTTTTTATTTGTATTTCTACAACTAAATCTGCAAATATGAAAAATATGGAAAAAATATTAATATAGTAACAATATCGGAGTTCCAAAAAAAAATCAAGCTATCGAACCCAGTTACTTTAAAAAATAACACTCGGGTGTACATACTACGCATACGATAAAAATACAGGTTTATACAGGTTGTCGTTAAATTATTAATAGATTCTGAGGCGTCTGGCACACTGCCACGCGCTACGCGTCGTAGGGCAGAAATCTGTTCTACGCGTCGTAGGGCTGAAAAACGCGCGCGTAGGCGTAGCAAATTTGCCTTAGAAAAACATCAGAAGGCAACCCACACATGTTATATGTTAGATAAGCGTAAATATAAGTGATATCAATATTACAACACTTCCAGAATATTTGTAAACACTGTTCAACCAGCTGTTATTATTGTTTAACATAAAATTGTGTAGCTTTGAGCTTAAACTCCTCAATGTCCCCTGGCATTGCAGAGGTTCATGAGCGACGGTAACCACTTACGATCAGGTGGCCCGTTGGCTCGTCTGCCTACAAGGCAATAAAAAAAAAATAAAAAAAAAAATTCAGCCACCAAGAGTCTCACTTCTGTACAACGAACGTTGTATGACATTTTGAAATTGTCATTTTCAACTTTTGACATTACTCATCTCTATAAAATAGTTTAAGAACCTTTAATACAACAATATATATGCCTGTCACACTGTATTATTTGTACAATATCACTATAATAAAATTGTATTTCTATGTGGTGTTACAATAAAGAATTTTCTATCTATCTATCTATCTATCTATGCCTGTTTATGTTTATTTTACAGCTCCATAGTTGAAACTAGGAAACTCTAGGAAATCACGACTTTCAAAAGATTCAAACTTATCGTTATCGTAATATTAAGTTTCATGGTTTCCTGTTAACTAATCGATAAACTAAATAGTATAAAAGTAAGGCATTAAGAACACCCTGCGTTAAATACCTACCTCCATCAAAATTTCTAGACACATAAAATGTGTCATCTCTTAGTAAGCTCTTGGTCTATAATTTCTAGATTTGACATTGATAAAGTGATCAAGCGTGAATTATATTATTAATGTGGGTTCCGGACAAGGATTGTTTTTTTATTTTGAAATAGTTCTACATTAAACAGGATCACAACTGACCCGTGGAGTAGGCCTACTGGGGAAACCACGTTAAAAAAACGCGCTAAGTACACTACCTCATAGGTGGCGTAGAAACGTGTGCATATTATGACGATAACAACTTTTATAACTTTTTGAATCGTTATATCTCAGAAACGGTGGCTGGTAATAAAAAAAGTATTAATACATTTTTTATTGATAATTTTATGATCTACAATTTTTGTCTGAGGTACTTTTATGATAAAACCTACCGTTTTGCTGAATCGTGAAAATCGTGAAAAACTCATTTTTTTGACCTTTGACCTTGAATTATTTTTTTTCCTTACAGGGGAATTATGGGGAACTTCTAGACATTGTTTATAATTATGTTTTGAACAACTTCACAAAAATTCAGCTTGTTGGGACTTTATGTAACTTCGCTCTCATTTTTTTCTCTAAATAGACCGGACTATATCTACTGTGCATTCAACAGATTTATCAATTTGTCAGTTTTTGTTTACTTCATGAATACGATCAAAATACATCTAAGGCCTTCCTTTTGGATGTAACAAAATAATAAAAGCATTAGTTTTCGACATTGTAAAACCGACCGTTATACATATTAAATGAAGGTCTTGTACGCAGCCGAAGGACAGAAAGACAGGTGGGAATATCATCCATATTGATATGTACCAGGTCTACCCACGGAAGTGAGAACTCTGAACGAACTTACGAAGCGCAGCGGTGGTTGCGCAGTATCGTGTGCTACCCTATAAAGAGCCGGGGAAACTCGCCCCATTCACAAGTAACTCGGCAGCGGCGGGTAAACTTCAGTATTAAATTGCTGGTCCAACTTAGAGTTTCTAACCCGAGCACTGAATTAGCAAAGTGCATGAAAATGAGGGCTTTTCTGTACTTAGTTGCGATAGCAATTGCGTGTGATGCCGTTAACTGTTTGTTTTTACCGGTAAGTACGAACTTTGATAAAAGTTTTCAAACAATTTTCTTAAGTTTTACGATAAACCCAAAATTAGTTTTATATGTTATAAAGAAAAAATCTTGTAGTCTAAAATATAAAAAAATGCTATTTACAACAACTAGGATTGTAAATTATAAAACCTAATATATATTTTCTATAAAAGTAATAAGTTACACTAGACCTATGCCTGACCATTTAAGTTATAAAGGTTAAAATTAAAGGATTAAGTTTAAAAATGAAGAAAATTATAGAACCAATGAATTACTAAATATTAGATAGATAGATAGAAAATTCTTTATTGTAACACCACATAGAAATACAATTATAGTGATTTTGTACAAATAATACAGTGTAAATCTTAATATGTTATTGTTAAATATCGGTTTTCAAACTTTAAGCAACGACTTTTCGATAATATCAGCCTTATTGAAATTTTAGAATGAATTTTACCTACCCAACTTACTTGTATGTGAATCGAATTAGAGCACCTAATAGAAATCGTAATATTTGTGAATTACTTAAAATATGTGCCAGAATACGGTAACTATACCTATTATCAATATTAAATAGTTTATAGCTATCTACTTATGTGTATGTATATATGTGTATAAGAGATTAAAATTTCAGATTTCAAATTATTATAACTAAATGATCAACTAAAAAATAGTTTACCACTAAAGCAAGACATATTTTTTTTTTATAATTCATTTTAGTGTTACAATTACTGATATCAAATAATACTTTTAGTATTCGCATAATCAACTGGATGAAATCGTCTATTTTTTGCAAGATAATATATTTCTTCGTAAACCTGAACAAATATTTGAAACTTTTTCTAAGTTGAAATATTCATAAAACTGTACTGCCTATTGACGGTTCTAAGCTAATATTTGAAGAGTACTTACACCTAAAACACTTTTCTAATATTGTAAATTTCGACGACACAAAGAAAAAAAAAAACATTTGTATTAGAGAAACACTCTTATTTATTTGAGAAGTTTTTGATCTAACGTCGTAAATAAAATCATTTTGCGAAACATGGCGAACGATGTCTGAACTCTCTCTTTAGTAACGCAGACGAAGCTGCGCGGGCCACCTAGTATATGATAAAAGTTACTTATTTCTGCAACTTTGATGATACTCCTAATCTTGGCCTTTTCTTATCGTCTTGATCTATCTTCAGTTAAAAATAGGTTGGGGTGAGTCACTCCAACATCAACCTTTTGTTAATATAATACCTAAACACGCCTTATCTTCTAGTGGCGAATATAAAATACATATTTCAAAAGTTAAAATCAACAACATTACCTAATGCTTTCATAAGTGTGAAATATTTCTAAAATTATTCATATTATTCAATCTAATGGCCATATCTTATATATTCTAAATATTCCAATACTTCTCTGTCGATTTTAAAGAAAAGTTCGCCTTACAAAAGCATAGTATAAGTTTCCGGCATTGGTAAAGTACTTCTAAGTAGAGCAACAAACGCCCTTTCAGCGTTTTTTGTAAAGCCGTTTTTTGTAGTATTCCATAAAACGGAGTATTTTGATTTGTGAATAGATTTCGATGTATGGCCACTCACTGATAATAATCATTAAATCGATTGGATTTCTATTAAAAGGAAAGAAGAGCACTTAATGAAAGCGGACCGTCGAGTACCCATTATGCGAAGCGGTTTATCACGTCCCATACAGATGTGCTTCAACCAACTTTGCGGTTTCATCTCATTTCATAAGTTTTTCTTTTTTGTTTCCTGAATGTTCATGCAAATGTCAACAAGCTATATCTAATGCTAAACCACCTAATCATAGTTGTGAATATTTAAGGTACCTACTTTAAACTTGCCATCTTATAATTTTTAGAGAATTACTTAAAAGATCGATGTTTGATAATAAGAAAAATAGCAATTAATTTTAGTATATCCTAAACAATTTTTTAATACCCATATAAAGATTTAGTTAAAATCAATTTCTAGAATTCACATTTTATGTTACTCTTTTTATGAATTTCTGAATGTGCCTATTTTCGGACTTAAATAAACCTTTTTGATAAATTGGCATCAATTTTGTCTTTGATCTTGGTCGTAGTGGTTTATTGGATCACATGAAAGTCTCATATTATCTTGTATACATTCACATCGTAAAAGTTTTAGACTAAGTGGTATCGGCTTAAATGTAATTCTATGAAATGGATTGTAAAGAAAAGTTGTAAAGAAGATTGTAAAAAATATCGTACTTTGCCTAGGTATTTTCTGAAGGTTTACTTTAAACAAATAATTTTTTGACTAGTCGTTTAGGTTCAACTTTCTCACATACAACCATTTAATTTTACTACTACACTAAAGTTTAATTAAGAAAGTAACAAGCTCAAGTGTTAAAAAGTCAATGTAGTAAACTTCCATGTTATAAATTGCCTAATATTAAAAATACTGAATTAGTTGTTAACAAAATAAGTTATTCCATATTTGAACATAAAAAATAAAATATTGTTATTGCTTATGATAACATTATATTTTTGAATTTTTATATCATTAGGAATTATTTTCTTCATGGTAAATATAACATCATATTATTAAGAGAAAGCCTTCCACAAAAGTAAGAGATTAATTAAAAATGAAAGAAAACACAGGAACGTCCTTTTAAAATACCCTTTGTATTTTTTGTACAAAGCGATGGCAAAATGTTTTTGCTGAGTAAATATCATATACATACATGTTTTACCTACCTTTATTTAATATGTGTGTACAATTTTTTTCTGTGTGCGAATTTTATTCCGTTCCATTACGAGAAATAAATTACTTTTTCGAAACGTTTTCAATATGATGTCAACGTTGAGATGTGGTATATTTTATATTACGTTTACCATTTTAAGGGTTCGGTAGTCTAAATAAGGAACCTTTATAGTTTTCATAAGTCCGTCCCTATCAAATTTCATTGACAACTAGACACTAAAATGTTGTACCTAATTTCTTTGTTACAAATTTGAGATGAAAAAAAAAACCCTCAAAAAAACTCTTCCATAATTATAATTATACAGTGAAGATAAAATTGACGTGAGCGGTATCCTGAACTAGATCTTTTGAAATAAGTTTGGACTGGATTATATTTATTTCTGTGTTCATACGTGAAGAAAATATTAAATAAAATTGTAACATTACTGTTGGAGTAATAGTCGTTTAAGTTAGGCACATCTAATTGAAAAACCTCTCAACGCAATATGAAATTCTTTTGAAAGGCCTTAATATAATTTATTTAAATATTGTATGCTGGTTATATTCCGTCAAACTAATATTTACTGTTAGATAACTACGGGTGTGACTTGATGTTGGTGTAAATATTTAATAATTTTTAAATTAGCTGCTATTTGTTTTTTTTTCATAAAAAATTAACTATTCCTTTAGTATTCGGATAGCTATTGGTCGCCACAAGTACAACAAATAAAGTGGCTTTCCTGCTCATCAATCTCTTTACTCAGACGTCAAATTTCATAGTTTTTAGTGATGTCCCTCCCAATGACAGATATGATTAAAAAACTTTGAATCTTTGTGATTTTTGTTTCTGAGATGTAATGCTTCATCAATCTTAGTCGGAAACTTAATTGAAAGTCAGACAAGTCTGTCAGAGCAGGATCACATGTTATAGATTTTTGAATATTTAATATTGAATTAAGTCTTTACAATAATATACAATATTTCCGAATAACCAATTTAAAGTGCTTAGTATGTATAAAACCGACATTAAAATAATAAATTAATTTCTGTCGACAACAGTTTTCGATTTCATTGACGTCAGACTACTGTAAAAGAAGTGCTTATGATTAAATTTTTCTTTTCTTTCGCACTGTAATGCTTTTGAAGTTCTTACAACAAAACAACATGTCTCCTCGGTTTTCTCTTCTGTCCAAGCTATTATTGTTGAAGAATCGTAATTAACACTATTAACACGTTATGATTCATTATAATGAAATTTAGTTTTAGTAGCTCTCAATAAATTTCATATAGTTTTAAATTAATTTCGAGTTCCATAAATAAACATAGCGAAATTATGTACTGGTAAGAAACAAATAATAATGATAAAAATCGTATTCCTTCATTTTGTTACCATATTCGTTTCGTTATAAAAAGTCTTTCTTTCATTACGGATATAATAATAGACGAGAAAAATGAACAATATTTATTGATGCGTATCGTTATATCCGATTCAGTAGATCGAAAGTGTCATATTCAATACGAAAAGAAATCGCTTCGATGAATCTCTCACTTTAGCTCTGATAAACAAATTAGCGTGTTTGATTCATTACAACTTATAAATTTAATGGAATATCATTTAATTAATTTATTTATTGATTACTATATTATACAATACAGAGAAAACAACAATTTATATAATAATATGTATTAGATTTTAGACACATCAAGAATGTAATTGAAGTTTTTATTTTGAGAACGGTAAACGTATATTTTGTAAAACATACCTACTCATACATGCCTTCTTCTGGAGGTTCAAGATGTGGCCAGGCCACCAGGCTACCTCATGCTAGTTCCATTACATCGCAAAAACACTTAAGCACTTTTAATGATACCTACTTGTAGGTACTTCTAAAGTTCTTCTCATACGTATGTATAATTTAGAAGTAGAACTAAAAAACGTTTTTTGAAATGATATTTAATATCAATCACTGAATACCAAACCCATTGGCCATTACCATTAAGAGTAGCTACAAAACGTATTATAAACCAACGTAAATATTATAAGAATATGTTATCACATTATATGAGAGGTCTCTCCAAATCGGCATGTCGTTTAAAAGTCTTCAATCATTCTATCTGCGTTTCGATCCGAAACCAATCATTCATAATAATCGGATTCCATTTAATATTCTCTATAAAAATGGCTTTTTTACAAGAAAATTACATCTAATCACTACCACTCAAATACTCAACCAATCCATTTGAGAGATTATCTCGTAATACTTATATTTTAGAAGAAGTACCATAAATAGAATATTTTACAAATTATGATTATAATCATAATTATCTATAATTAAGTTTTATTAACTATATTTAAGGTTTTGCCTGCAGAATAATTCCCAGTGTCTGAGTTTTTGTTTACATTTCAATTTCGAAATTTTAAGGAAGGTGTATAAAATCTTTAAAACTTTTTGTTTTGAAATTATGTACAAAAAATAAGTGTTTGGAGCTGACCATACGTCTAGCTCTACTGTCTGAAAGACTAAGATTATCTATTCTTATTGAGATACCCTGTAGCTGCCACTGATAATGTCTTTTTTGACAACGTTTTAAGATTCCTCATAAAACTAGTTTAGTTATTAAAGATCATTTGGAAGTTAAATTATAATAATTTAAAACCTAATCTTTTTTTTTTATTCTATGATAGATGCTCATTATGTAGAGGTAGAAAGATGGTTCGTGTGGATATGAATGCGTCACATACAAGTTACATGTTGTTTTGTCGTTTTAATTTACGAATGTAAAGATAAATTTCATGGTTCATTTATTTAATGGGATTTCATTTCATTAACACATCATAGTTGAATGACTGGTACGATCGAACAAAAAACAGTTTTGTAATACAATTTGTTAAGAAAGATCTTTATCAATTAAAAATCTAAGATCTGTCAACTAAGAATTTACAAAACTTATGTTATTTGAGTGTTAATTATCAACGGGATTTGTAGTTAACCTTCAAATACTAAGTTGCAACAACGTGCGTTCATTTTAATGGATGTTTTTAATATTTCGTCGGAATAAAAGCCACGGTGAAACTGTATATTATTATAGAAATGAAACTGTAAATTTAAATTTGCCTAAATAATATTCTATAAAATATCGTTATTTGAATGTAATCGTCTTTTAACAGGTGAGACGAATATCAAACGACAGCTCATTAAAATTGTTTAATTTGTGAAGGAATGTGGGATTTCGTTGACAACATCTTGACGTAATTACATGTTAATGTAATGTTATTTAGAAGAAAATCTGCTTCTTGAACTCTTATACGAGATTAAAACTTTTACATTTATTTTCCACCTCGTTATACCGTTCATGTTTTTAACAAGAGTTTGTTATTCTGATACTCTGATCTTATAAATCAATTTCGATATTTATTGTAAATTTGCGTTTATGTCTAATTTAGAACGAATATTTATGAAATTATCGTAAAATAAGTAATAAAATAGAAAATTGAGAAAAAAAATGTTTTGATATTTGACAAAAAGTACATTAATTAACAAAAAAACTACATTTATAAGTAAAAGATAGCTAACTTCAAATGAGATTTACTCAGGAACGCCTGAGTAACTTAATAAAAGCATATTATATTTACAAACCTCAAGAAAAAGTTTAAAAAACTTGACTCAGTTTCTTATACATACTTAGAATTGTGTGATGATCAACAACTTCGACACCTAAATCCGCGTGTGGTCCGCACATAAGGACATATTAAATTTTTTTTGCTCCTACTTATTACGTTTTAATATCGTTGGAATATTCATTTTACGGTTATTTTTGGGTAGGTCAAAAAACAGACTTAAAATGGCATATGAAAATAAAATGTTGATAACGCCGACGATACTTATGTAACAGATTTCGGATACTCGTATTTTGTTTCTTAGGTCAATTTTGATTTTAATGTGCACAGTAAAGAATAACTAAATTAACAATTTTCTTCTTAATATTTGGTTGTTTTGTGGTAGTATTGTGATGCCCTAAAAAGCCCATAAATATTATATTAGATTGAAATGCGAAATACGAAAGCTCTTAACATAACAAGCTGTATGAAAAAACCATAAATATCTTAAAAGCCTTATCAAGGTCAATTGTGTTTCACATGTTTTTGTTTTCTGCATGATGATAAATTATTAAAGTTCTTTCTTACTTGCTTTTGGGCAGAATTTGCAACAATTTCAAGGATTTTATTTTACTAGAAGCACTTTTTACAATTAGGTACTGGTAGTTAATTATACTTTAAAATATTATGTAAGACCAAGATGGAAGCATCGGAAAAATCGGATGATTTGGTTGGTATTATAAGCTTGTTTATAGATACGGTTAGGTATGTTGAAATTTCGGTAGTGTATTAGTATGTTTATAAAGTACTATTATTTCAAATGGTTTTTATAATGCACCTTTGTTACTCACTGTACTTTTTTTGATAAGTTGCAAAAGGCTGTTTTTCTATTTAGATGATTCGCTTCGGCAACGTGAATTAACACGTGGCGATAAATTTAAAAAAATGATTAAGTTTCATTATATTCATGAATGAAGGATCACAATAAATAATTAATTAAAAAAAATAATGTGTTTTATTATCATATTTTAAACATTATTACAATTTACGTTCGATATCCTTTAGAACTTGCCAGACCTGATTTACTCTTTCACTGTCCGTGATTTATAAAATTGAAATAAATAATATTATTTGTATTGAAATTTTATTTAGTAAGATAGTTCAAATTGATAACAAATAATATCTTTAACAATATCGAATACAAATTTAAACAATTTATAGAAAACTAGCTGACCCGCGCAATTTCGTCTGCGTTACAAAGGGGTTCAAACAGTACTTACTCGCGATGTCGTTGCAATATTTTTTATAGCGGACAGCGTTTTATACTCGTGATAATTTCTCAACGAAATGTCCGATTGGAATAAAACGAAAAGTAGTTTACTTCTACATTAATACCCTTGATAATATAATGCTTAATTTGGATAAAAATTAATATCACGATTCTCAATTCACGTCCTTTCAATCTTCAGACGATATAAAAAATTTCATGAACATAAAGCGGTTAGAGTGACTAAATTATGATGGTTAGATATATGCTCTCGGCGACTTTTTTTCAGATCTTGCTAAGATCTACAAACTCGTAGTACATCATTTTGTTCTATTGTCAATAGTTTTTCGCAGCGTACGCATAAATGTTTTCATTTCATAGATATTTTCATACGGATCCCTTTTTTTTCAAAATAAAATATACCTATAAAACATCCTTAAGAATCACTCTATCTAGTAAAAAAACCGCATCAAAATCCGATGCGTAGTTTTAAAGATCTAAGCATACATATGGACAGACAGCGGATATTGACTTTGTTTTAGGTATTAGAAGTAGTGATGATGATGATAATATTTTTTCAATCAAGAACTACAGAAATATAATAATAAAATATTTCTATAAGGTCCATATCTATAATATACGAGTGTATTATTATGGGTGGTCTAATCTAAAAATCATTGCGAGAGTATCAATGAGTGTGAAATTCAATTAAAACCGAACAAAAGAGAAGAATAACGAACTTTGGAGTCGTTTATTTAATTGTTAACGTAGGTGGGGAGCTTGTTGATTAGATCAGTACTATGAGTAAAATATGATTTCCACAAAAATAATAGTTTGGAATGTATTACAATTAATAGTAGTTTTTTTATGAAATATAACGGCAGTCGACAGTATGAGCTTTTCTTTTAGCTCTTATAGTCTCCATACATGAGTCATAACAACTTACTATGCAGGTAAAACATTATTTGCCTTTAACTAATTATAAAAGCTACTGCATTGACCTGTAATAAACCCTCATGTAAAACCTTTTGTTTTAATTTAGTTACGGGTATTCTATATAATATGTGTTTACATGTGTACTAAAAATACAAACAATATGCATCCTTATACTATTATAGTATCAACAAATTTTACAATACACGTTTAACAATTAGTATATTATGTACTGTTCGATATACTACAATAACTTTATGAGAGTAAAGAGGCCGTTAATTAAGAGTAGATACACAACTTACATAATAAACTTTAACAAAAACTTTAATTAAACAGTGGTAGAGCGCTACCTGAAAGTTTCATATAAATTTTGCCGGCAAGTGGTTGCATCGCTAAAAAACTTACGATGAAATTTTCCACAAAAACATCGCAGCTTATTAGCAAAGTTGGAGCGTGTAGACAAAATCAATAAACCTTTATAAACGAAGGTATGAAAAGTCTTTTCAGATCAATTTAGAAGAACTTTAAATAGAAAAAGTGTAGAAAAAATACATATTTTTTTAATTGACTTCTGTTTTTGACAACGTTTCAGATTGAGTTAAAAGTTTTAATTTGTTTCTACTTATGTTGTTACATTCTTGTGGCAGCATAACTTCAATTCTTAAGTATTTTTATTTTACAATTTACATGTGTAATTAGTAAAATTGTGTTGCATCTAACGATTTAGCTACAGAATCCGGGGTTTTGCGTCAAACTTATAACACTAAATAGAGAATAGATAGATAGATATGTTACGTGTATTTTTTTTTAATATTTCAGATAATGGAGCTAATACAACAGCCCACGTGACACTATTATTATCTCTTCATATTAGCTATGTTGAACTTTAAATACAGAGACTCTTTGTTTCTAAAATCCATGTGTAAAATATTCTTTATGATCGCATTCAAGATTTATGATCCATAAAAGTATAACTTTCTTAATAATTTACGAAGCAATATGTCATAAAACTCAGTATACATACAGTGAATCACTGCAATTTAAAATAAAATTACTTATATGAGTATATTATAGTGAATACTTACGTGTTTTGAAAATAGCATTAATACTTGCGATCCTTTAAAATATAATCATAATACACGTAGTATGTACTATTTATTGTTTTAAAAATATCGGAATACACTAAAACAGAACAATTTAACTTTTTATACAGAAATATATTAAACGGATAGAAGTTATACCAATTGTGCGTAATTAAACACATTAACTTAAACATTTTTAGCTGGTAAATATAATATTGAAGAGTGGACTGTATGTTAAAGAAATAGACCTATAAACGGTGTAAAGTAAGATCCTCATCTAATAAAGTGGTAGGTACCACACTTCACTTACCTCCATAGTATCTGCAGTCTCGTAGGATGATGGAGAAGGCACAACTGATCAAACTTATAATTTAGGTGTAAAAATCAATTGAATTATATAAATTATATTTCGGAACGTTCGATTATGTTCAAGTTTATTCTTCTATCTGTCAAATCGTCTTCTGTTTCTTCTTAAATCGAGTAGGCCACGCTTTGGTCAAGATGGCCGTGACAGTAATTATTACCAGCCAGTATTATGCTTCACGGAAGCGGTTGACTATGAGGTCGTCACTCATTTCGTGACTTTCTTTTTATACATATTTAATAGTGGAGTATTGTCGATTTCTCGATCTACCCACCGTAAGTCGAACGAGGACCGAACACCGGTATTGTTATGTGATATTTTACCCATAAAATTGTGTTAGAAATATATTTATAAAATAAGATGTAGTTGTTATTAGTCGAAACCTATCGATCAGTTATCAGTCAATTTGAGTTTGTTCTTCCACGTCTCGTCTTCCATTTACCAGTGAGTAGGTATGTTGTCACCTTTATCACAAATTACTACATTTGGATTGATAAAATATGTTCGCAATTTATTTACTTTCTTATTGTTACCAGTGGACACCAACCACCAAAACATAAATTGAAAAAAAAAAAAAAAAAAACAGTAACAGCTTCACTCCTCAATTTGCGAAGAATAATAACGCTTCAGATTTCTCAAAGGATTCTCTTCTTTGTATGACATTCACGTAGTGAAGCTAAAAGTACTCTCCCGTTACATTCAAAATCACTCAAGCAGGGTGTCTTTATACAAAAATAAATGACCATGGAAGAATCGTAGGAAATTTTGATACAATAATATATCATTCGTAAAATCTTTTACATGTAGGTCGTGATGGAAATGACTATGCATAATTTCTTGCCATGACTGTTGAATAAGTGTTTCTTATGGTTACTAAATAAAACTGTGGTACACATATTGATCGATTGCAAAGAATATCACAAAGAAAGACAATTTTGTAAACTACTAGGTAATCTATCGGCCTGTCTGACTCAGGAAGGGTATAAACAGACACTGAAATTTTTGAAGATCATCATAAATTTGTATAAGTTAATACAAGATTGAAACCAATGTAGCCTTAAATGTAAACTGTTGTAGTTAATGACCTTGATGTTAAAAAGCGACTTTAAATAAATAAATGAAAAAAATATAATAATAGGTACCTAATTTAATACAGTGAAAAAATATTAGTTGAAAATACCAATAAATGTCTTTGGCAATTAAGAATTAGTTTTTCTATTTTATTGTAAAGATCTATTTATTATAACGATAAATACAGAAAAAGACTACTTTCCATTTTTAAACTACGTATTATTTTCATTAGGTTTGTCACTAGGTAGGTACTTACTACAGGAAACAAAGACACTTCAGTTTACTGTGTAATACTGTGTATTAACAATAATGTTTTTAAAATGTTATTTAATATGTTATAAAATTAGGGTTACTCGTTACACATAAAAGTCTTATTTGTTACTCAAAGATGTACTAGAAAAGGTGAGGCAAGTAATTCTATCCGTCCGAATGAATTCATAATAAGTTTTGCCAGTAAACAACAACGGAAACATACACCACAGTTCAGAATATATAAAATACGAGAACAAATTCGACACAAACATTTAATAAAATATACACACCAAACATGCAACGAACATGTTCATATAAAATGCATGAAGTTTAAGCGAGCTTCAGCCCATTTGGCAGCTGAGTAATTCATCCTTAATATAGTGATATAATGTTAAATAGTGATTTAAAAGTCAATGTTATATTTAATGAAATCGTTATAATGTATTACAATGTTGACAACTATTTTTAAATTCGCAGGGAAAAGACTTTGGAGGGTTAAAGAATTCTGCACCAACTTTTTCATGGTTCTCCAGAGTTAGGCGTTTGCAGAGGCCATCACACCGCGTCATCGATCCTATTGAAGGTCTATTCACTATTTTTTCTATAAAACTACTACAAACACACATTGTACATAATGTAATGATGAATTAGAAATTAGAAGATCCGCAGAAGAAAGTAACCGAAATGGCATGGCGAATAGCGTCTTTGAAGTGGCAATGGGCAGGCACATTGTGCAAAGAGTAGATGGCCAATGGGGCTGAAAAGTTCTTAAGTGGTGACCACAATCTGAAAGGCGCAGTTTTGGCACATCTCTCAGAAGATAAATCAACGACCTGGTAGAGTCGCAGGATGTCACTGGATTCACGACCTGCCAAGTCAAGGCCGCACTCACTGGATACAAACAGTACCTATCGTTGTAGCGAGGTTTGAAAGACGACTATGTCCAGCGGTGTATGTCTACGGGCTGATGATTATGAAGCAATAAGTATCTAATAAATATAAGTAATAACCTAATAACTCCAAAAATAAATATAAGTAACTTCCTATAACTAAGCAATGGCCTCACATTACAGAATATAATCTCATGATTGCCATCCGTAGAGAATATAACAATTCAAATGTATTAATGTAACAAACTAATCTTAAGACATCAAACTACGAATACGACCTATAAACCGAACTGGCAATATATTTGGAAGTAAATTGTAAAGCTCGTATTTGTGTAGAACATTTGTAGGTGAATTGCTTTTATTTTCGTTGTTTAGGTTTCTGTTAACATTTTATGACGATATTGATTTACAAAACTTAGAAACGTCGTTTAAGGATTATTTTATCAATTTACTTTTCTCCAAAGCTTGCCAGCGAATCTCAAATTACTTTCCTTTTAATTCTATCCATTGAAATGGTGTCTTGTGAAAATATTATTCAAATTAATGCCTGTTTCAAATTTGTGAGCATCGTTTGAATATTCACTAGGTACTATGGATTAAAAGACTTCGCTGAACTAAACTGTTATAATTAACAAGATCTGAGGTTAATTAAAATAATACGTTTAGAATATAATACTCGTAATTAAGATTTCAAAAGGTGATATCAAAATTTACTCATTGAAAAGAAAACATGCGCCATCTTTCTTGCCTGCCTTCGTATGAAATGTTTTTTCTAATTTGTTATTCATTTAAATAAGGTATTCAAAAATTCAACCCGTTTAATTAATACATGAAAAGCAAATGTAGGATAAGTGGTCAACCCTTCTAATGTATTCCTTTACCCAGTTTGTTCACAGTAATTTTACTAATGTTAGTCTGAACTAAATTTAAATTCTTTATTGAGGACGATATAGACAGTCTTTTATTAATTTATTACGAACACAGACTGTTTCCTTGTAACATCGGAGGAGGGAGAGCTCTTCTTCAAATCACCCTCTGATGAGCCTACTGTGTGCGGTATTTATATGATAGCGGAACCAGACAAGAAGATTGAGGTCGTGTTCAACTATCTTGACGTTCCGTGTGATAATGGAGGACTGGTAGCGGTAATAAATTAATTATATTAATGATGATTTCACGTCTCTATCTAGGATGCATGCTTTGCTTCTTGTTCAGAGCAATTTTGTTTGAAACTATATAAATATCCGGTGCATGCAGAGAAAACTGTAAAACTAAGTAAATATGTAAGTTATATTCACAAGATTCAAGGCCAGGAAAAAGTTTTAGTATTAATAATTTTCTCTAATTAACTCTGTTATATAACAATCTTTCAGTCTTTGTAATTATGTAATTTAACAAATTATCAGTAGAGAAAATTTCGGCTTAATACATAAAACAAAACGAAAATTTAATGAAGTAACGTAATAAGTAGAAATAATAATCATACTTCTTCTATAAAATAAAACAAGATTATCAGTGGAAGTAAATAATCAGAAAAAAAAAATTCTGTAATATAACATAAGGAAGCGAGTTTAGAATTTCAATCAAAGAGCACACATAAGTTAATTTGTAATTTCTGCATGAAATTGATTTCTACATTCTATATTAAGACGAATAATTTAATGTGTAATAAGTACATCTACGAGTTTCTTTGATATAATGTATTGAGATTCATAATTGGAACGTGTCGAAACTACGGAACGTCCGAACATCATTTATACATTATGCGCGTTTTATATGATAAAATCGAATAAAAAATAAAATGTAATCGATGTTCCTTTTTAAATTTGGCTTATTTTCACAAAACGCAATCTCATTCCTTCCACATTAATGAATGTTTTATTTTAGTGGGTTGACGGTTGGGAGCTTAACGGTCAGGTGTGGCCTGCAGACTCTTGGGACGATGACAGACTTGTAGAATCTTGTGACACACGACCCAAAAGGAAACTGGTATCTCGTCAAAATGCTGCTCTCGTACAATATCGAGTACCAGCTAAGGGAAAAGGCTTCGCAGTTACAATTCGCCATGTCAGAAACGCTAGACGTGAGTAAACTTTTTGGAAATGTGCTCGTCATACATTTAATGTTCAAAGAATGCAAGTCTTAATTGTGAAATGTGAACAGTCCCATATTTAGTATTCTCCAAACGCTATGACTGTTATGTACTGTTCTTAAAACAAAAAAGAAGTTTTGCTATGGTAGGTACCAGTTCCTCTAAACCTTGGCAAAGCAGACAGCCATAACCGACAGTAACCACTTTCTTACATTACTTTCTACATGGATTGTAGGCATGTTTATCTGCGTCAATAAAAAAAGAATCGAAAACTATATGTTTTAGAACGGAGAAGTCTATGTTAGTAGTCTAGTAAGTCTTTATTTCATTAAAACAAAAACAATGTTCTATAGATTGTTATACCACAGTTATTCAGATGAAGCACACGAACACTAGTCGACCCAACCATGTAATATTCATCTTGGTTAATTAATATTAATAACTCCAAGTTTGTGTGTTTCAACATTTCATTATTTAACTCATACCAACATTTTTTCGTTTTGTAAATTTACAAGATTATAAGATTGTAATGCAGATGCCCTATCAATGACAGTCACAGTGAAAGTTATGCAGTAAGTACTATAGTTACTTGCTACTTTATAGCTAGTTTATGCTACTTAATTATAAATAAACTCAGAATTCAGTATTTCAAAATAAAAATGGACTTTTATTATTTTCATTAAATTCTGAAGGGTTGATGTCAAGATATCTCGTATCGGTTATCTTGTAACCCGATTCTATTGATTCTCATTATTTTGCAGCGTGTAATGTGATGCTGCCCGATTCCAAGGGTGTTTTCACTCTACGCAATCACGGAGAAACTGGGAATTGTTCCTTGATAGCAGTGTACCCAACGACTGTTCAGATACTTGATCTGAACATTGGACAAACTACTAAAAAGGGACGATTGTTGGAGTTAGAAACTGGGACAATTCATCATGTAAGTAATTTATAAATTTATATGTATGTAGTATTTGTAGTCTTGTAGACGTAATTTATAGGACTTAGACTTATTTAGTGTAGATTTATTTCGAAATGAAGTATGATATTTTAAAAATATTTTGCGTCAAGGTGTCAGAAAGTACAGTACAGTACAGTTTATGGGTTAAAATTAGGTTATCCTATTCGGTGATCTCATACCTACCTACAACAAATTATATTTGTAAGTACCTAACAAAATGTGCCTGTTAATCTTGAAAGGCATATTTAATTTCAATATTCTGTTACATGTTTGAACCTTAATTACGAATAACCACTTTTCCTAGAATAACGTATTACAAAGTTACAAATAACTAACATTATTAATTTATTTGGACGGTCCTTTATAATGTTAATAAAATTTGATTGTACTTGTCAAATGGTTTCGGATTAAAGTTAGCTCGAGCTTAAATTCATTGACTTTGTCTTTAATCCATTTAAAACCCGTTTAACCCAAACTTAAAAGGCAATTTGACATTAATCGCTTTTTGTTAGCGCTAGATGAGCCAATGGTATCACAACCGAGAGAGGAGAAATATTCCGGAAACAAACCTCTGAATAAACCCCTAATACTATTTATTAAAATTAAACGTCAAGCGTAGAAGGGTTATTTGAATACACTGACTAAAATGAAACTTTACAAAGAGGTATCACGAACGAAAAAACGTTTTAATTTTTTGTTGTAGTCGGTCCTCATTTGTAATTAATGAAAATATACAGTCGATACATATATTTGAAATTGAAACAGTTTTTCATATTAGTTTTTATTATAATTCAATCAAACACTATTCATGCAATAAAACTGAATTAATACACTCAGTTTTAAAACACAAGTATCACAACGATACCAACTCAAAGTTGGTACTTATTTGGAGCTTTTATTTCTATTAAGCTTTGTGTTTCTGCTGTATAAACTATACTGGATTCTAGAAAATATAATTGTTATTTTTGAAACCCAGAGGTATTTCTAGATGCCTAATCAAAGTGTTTTAACAATCTGTCCAGTGCACAAAGCGGGGTTTGGCGGACTATGTAGACATTGGGGGTGCCAGTGGTTTGGACCACACCAAAATGGAAGTGCTCGACAGTTTGTGTGGACTGGATTCTAATGAAGGTACAGCCTTATTGAATTTTAACTTGTGTTCAATGTCACCGTTTTTAGTGAAGAATATTGTTGATGTTTTTTTATCAGCATTTGCTTTCTATTATTTATTATGTTATCCCTTTGTTATTGTTATGTATGGGTAATTTTATACAACCTGGAGAATTTGTTCATTTGAACTCAGTTTCAGGAGACTCAATTTTTTTTTTTTTTTATTAATGTACAAAAAACAGTTACATTTTAAACTTAGAAATTAAAATAATCGACTATGATAAAGATTCACAAACACGTTACCTAAGACCATGTTCGCAGAATACACTAAAATCTATTATTTAATATAACAAGCGCGCGACTCCGTGTCACTCGGTTGGAAAAAATGCATTCTATCTATTTTTATATATTAATTTTAAAAAAAGTAGTAAAACATGAACATATTAAACTATTTCTGTATTCATTTATTTATTTATTAAAGGAAACAACAGTATTAAATAAATAAATAGAAATGTTATGTATAATTTAATACATAAAGTTTAAATCACCACTTCATCATTGCTATTAAACAAATTGAGAATTAGGGTAGAGACTCCCTTGAAACATTATTTCCTTTTATTGCTTACAATTTGGATATTTTTAAAATATACAATTAGATACCTGACCGGTAGAAAATAAATAATGAACGTATGTTTGCACGCTTTGTTTGTTTGATATTATTTTCATTTCCAAATAGAATAAAAAGTAAAAGCAACAATGCTTCCATGTGTTATCATTTTAGTTTCGATTCGACGCAGAAAGGATTCCACTTCGGTGACACAAAAACGAAATTCGATTTTATTTTATAGCAGAACCAGCAAAACTATGATCAAATACCTACCTATTCAAATTTATTGATAGCGATAGCGATGTGGTATTCATGAACCTTTGACTCTTTAGTATTGTATTTTTTTAGTTTTTGTATACATAAAACGTTTTATACTTCTTAATGTACTTAGTGGCATACACATATAATATCATTACGTGAAAATTATATTATAGGTCGTCGATCATCCCTCATTGCCTGCGAAGACACCGTTGCTCGACTCGTTTCCAGTGGGAATTATCACAACTCCGTTACCCTGAGCTTTGTTGCGCTTTCTATGGATGACATTGAATATGCAGACCTAATTTGCGGGCTAAACGATTTGTAGATTTTAACGACCGACGATCTTCAATGGATATTTCAATAGTGTATTAAACATTTGCGACTTTTCCATTATCCATTTTCAGCGTTTTGATATACCTCATTTCAATGTGAATGTTGTACTAGTAAGACCATAATGTAACTTCAAAGATTTAAAATGAATGTTCAATCAGTCGATGATGTAATTTTTCAAACTATGTTATAATTATAATTCTGGTTTAAGGCTACCAATGATTGAGCTGTGGCTTTCAGGCAAAGCTAGTTGATATTAAATAGGTACATACATTATATACACATTGTGGATAAATTTAAGCAGGTATTTAAAGTATGGCTGCTAAGTTTGATGTCTTTGTGAAGTATTTTATTCAACATAGTATGAAAATCTTTATAAGAGCAATGCTCTATATAAACAGTATTTTAAGCAATAATAACAATGTAATTCTGCCTACCATATATTTTTAGGGTCGCTATGTTCAACCATACAACTGGTAAACTGGAACCTAAGTTAGTAGTAGTTACCTCACTCTGCAGATATTAATATGTCCTACTACCCAAATCAAGGTTACCTGACAGGTTACAGGTACATCTGTCAGGTTTAAGTTCACATTGAAATTTTTCATAAAATAAAAATTCATTTTATCCTGTTTTAAATGACCCCGTTATTAATATATAAATTATGTAACTATGTGAATTTAGAAAACATGTTATTTATTAGTCGTTTAGATACCGTTTCATTGTATTTGTCATGTGATATAGAAACGTTTTAGTGAAGTTAATAAATGGATGTGTATGTTGAATGCTTTTGAATTACTCGAATACGTTTCCTTTCATTTGTCGCAAAATGAAGGCACTTTACACGTGCCTATTTCTCTTTCATTGATTAAAACTACGAAAGCGTCAATTTGTTTTATTTGAATTCTGTTCAGTTATTAAATTCCGAAGCACTAGAGAAAAAAAATTCCAACCGTAACATTTAAAAAATAAGTTTAACGCCAATAAATATAATACGATAGTAGGTGCATTTATTTGGTCTTTAACGAAATAAAGAAAAGCATTGTTAAACTCAACTTCAATTTTTAAGTTTAATTTGATTTTAATATATTATATCTAATACATAAAATTATCGTCTAATATATAAAATTCTCGTGTCACAGTTTTCGTTGTCATACTCCTCCGAAACGGCTTGACCGATTTTGATGAAATTTTTTGTGCTTATCCGGTATCTATGAGAATCGGCCAACATCTATTTTTCATCCCCCTAAATGTTAGGGGTAGTCCACCCCTCATTTTTTTTTACGAAGTTGCGCGGGGCAGCTAGTTTTAAAAAAAATCAAATTGTACCTAAAACAATACTACTAAAATATATCTGATGATGAATAGTTGTTTTAGAATTTATTTATTCTTTATGCACAAAAATACAATAGTGTACAAAAAAAATAGGAAAAGAATAAAATTTTGATTCACATTATTAATCATATCAATAAAGTTGAGAACACACCCGTGTCAATATATCTGGCACTCAGACAGATTGCCTGCAATCCTAGTTTCGTAGCCACTTGTGACACAATCCTAAACAAACAAGAAAACTGTATGGGATCAAGTTTGTACTTTCCTGAACTTTTTGTTAGACCTTCAGTTTACTCAACAATCAATTCAGTTTGGTCTTCACTTATATTATTATTGTTGGTTACCTCATGTAGGTTATATTTTTACTTAGGTTTTTCTTAGGTCATATATCATAGAGGTTTGAAAAAAAAATCTAAGTAACCAAATTACGCACATTCAATAGATAGTTTAAATTTATTACTATGTAAATATCACTAGTGAAGAAGTACAAAAAATAAATACTGATGTATTCAGTTTTCAGCAACATCATCTCGTTATTGTTGTGGAACTCAAACCTCAGTTAAGAAATTACTGCAACTCTATGAGTGAATAACGACTTTTTGTAAATTTCTTTTGATCAAGCTCTCTCACAAAATTGTAAATGAATGCCAGCTGAAGAAGTATTCATTGAGCAACGGTTTTTCCTTAATAATCAGTGAGTAGCTGCACAATAAGTACCTATCTCCGTACTCTGCACTTGGCATGTAACGAATATACTAACGAATGATATGCGACTGTTTTGACAAAAGTTGTGTGAATTTTGATAGTTCCTTACACGGCACTTTTAAATGAGACCGTACTCGATGTGTCTACGACTTTTTGTACTCAAGATAATTTGCGGGGGAGTTTCAATTATTCGGTAGGGGTGGTAAAATGTAGGTACTTTAATTATAATGACTTCACGAAGATTTAGCTGACTTATCGGTAAAAAAACCTTAAACTTTTTAAAAAAATCGTTGTTAATTTTGTGATTATTAATTAACCATTTTTTCCCACTTATTTTTGTGTTGGAGGAAAATCTCCGGCAGTTCACCCTCCCCGTAGGGTAGGTAAGTAGGCGGCTGAGGTCAACACTCTAGTTGAAAGTACCTAACCGAGAGTTAATAATTTACTAAGTTTCCGTCGAAACTGAGGGCAAAGCCGAAGGTTCGGTTTCAAACCAGTTTCGATCGGACACCATTAGTAAATAATGCGAAGGTTCGGTTTCAAACCAGTTTCGATCGGACACTATTAGTAAATAATGGAGGTGACGAAAAAACTAACAAAAGACGTAAAAGGATGTTGTTGAGAAAAACGGGTTATAAATAATTGAAGCGAATTAAATTAAAGTTTATTGAGTATCCTTTCGGTAATTTAACATCGAAAAGCAAACATTAACCAGGTCATTTCAAACAATTTTTATAATATTTAACTTTTGTGGAACTAAACATTTTATATGACTACAAATAAATTTACATTTCAAATTATTTTTACCGTTAATTTATAGAATATATATACTTTTTATTTTATTCATCGATACAAGAACTAATTTAAACAACTACTACTACTGAGGCTAATTGCGTGACAAATCATAATGCCTACAGAAGCACTAAAAGCGCAGGACAGACTCCCGAAATATAAAACAGATATTGTCGACGTCATTCGCATTTTTGACACTAACAGTACAAAACGGATAAGTGCACAATTATGTGTATACGTACATTAAATTAGCACCTAAGTTGTCAAGCTGTGTCTAACATTTAACAGTTATGATATAAACGTATTACATTATTATACTGCATAATTACACAAATAACTTTAACTAACATTAACTTTAGGGCGGCGACATACTTTTAATACCAACGTTACTTCTGTACGAAAATAAAAGGTCGGATAAAGTCCAGTGGTTATTTAATCACAAAAAATATACAGAATATTAAGCATTCTTGGTTTTCAAAAAAATTATATTGTAAATTAAGAAAACAGGTGACTTGCATTTAGATTAGTCCATATGAAGAGTTGACTTACAGTTCAGCCGATTAAGAGCAGCATGTTTGTGACTGGGATACCGATAACACTAACTGAATTTCAATTGGGGACAAAGACCATATTAAGTGACTGTTTGTCTATAATGAGTTGTCGTGGAAATAATATCTACTAAATGTAATGTAAAACATTATATCTCATAGAATATTAAAAATAAGCTCCGCCCCTTTTCTACTTAAGCGTATTACGCTAAACCTGTACTTCTATTATGAGTTTTTAGAACTATAATATAAATATTTATATTTTAGTAGCATCTATAAGCAATACATTCTACGCTACAACTCGTAATAGATGTACTGATTTTATATCTAACCATAGACACTGAATAGCATAGAAATATGCCTACATTTTGTATTATCTGACAGCTTTTTCTTAGTTGAAGTAAGATACAACCGACCATTGTTTTTGGCCATAACATTACAATGGCATCATATGCATCACGTAGGTATATTAATATCAAGACCTATCAACAAATTTCAAAAATAATTGTACAAAATTATTATAAAAACATCCACAATAATACTGATACTGTGACTTGTTTCAGTCACAAACATAATTTAACGGTATTACCTACTTACTTTTCAAAGGCTGGTGACGGATTACGACCTGTTCATGTATTTAAAATTAATTAAGCACAGTATCTAAGAAATTATACAACAAAAATGTAAAGTGTTAATATATTTCCGTGATATGACATACACCATCATCATCATCAGCCTATAGACGTCCACTGCAGGACATAGGCCTCCCCCAAACCTCGCTACATCGATCGGTCTTGAGCTATCTGCATCCAGCTACCTCCCGCGATCCTGACCTGGTCGTCGGTCCACCGTGTGGGAGGTCTGCCTACGCTTCGCCTACCAGTTCGTGGTCGCCACTCTAGAACTTTTCGGTCCCATCGGTCATCAATTCTGCGCACAATGTGTCCTGCCCGTTACCAGTGCAATCCTTTGGGCATGTCATACACATTTAAGTATTTAATTTCATATTTTTGTAAAGAACAGAATCTGCGTCACAATTGAAGGATTTTATAAAATTAAATGCGTCTTTTTTTTTTATTGCCATGTAGGCAGACGAGCCAACGGGCCACCTGATCGTAAGTGATTACCGTCGCTCATGATACCTCTGCAATGTCAGGAGACATTGAGGGGTCGCTACCTACGACCTAACCTTAAGGACCCTCCTCAAGCCCCGTTTGAAGAAGTCTACATCCAATTTTACTTCAAGACAGTTCATACTAATATCTACATGGTTCCAATATACCGTATGACTATACCGTTGCTGATACCTTGAGCTATGTATCTTTATGCCAAATGACGCAAGTCTTATGAAGTAAGAAATAGAAAGAGAAATTTTATAATTAAAATAAAAAAGTAGTAAGTGTAAAATAATAACGTACCTATATAGCTGCGGTACCTTGCCATTGTAATGTTAGAATCTTTAACCTAATAACTAGACATTGATGACATCCAAGACTACAAATTACCTATTACAATTATCACTATATATTAATTTTATTATTAAACTTTCTGTATAATATAGTATATTAAATAATCTCTGCTACATCAACTAATTGTTTCAAGAACTTTAGTTAGGAAGTTTTATTGAACGTGGGTACATTGAAATCGTCTGATTAATTTACTAATTACTTGATAACACGTATAAACTATAACTACTGTGTTATCAACTCTTAATAAAAAATTGTAAGCATAAATAAATTCACCATTATAAATGCTATTGATGAATCTCTATAGAAAAGTGTCATTTTTTTTGTTAGAAATAAACAAGGGTTCTAAGCCACTCATACTGATTTAGTTATTTTATTGTTAGGCCATGGAACAGAAGTTCAAAATAAATTTAAAGTAGGAAATAGTTACTTACGGAGTAACAATGTAACGAGTATTTCAATTCATTTAGTCTAAACTAAAGTTATCTTTATTCTTTTGGCATGGGTTTCTTCAAAACAATTCTAATTGATACTCATAATACTAATTAAATAACAAACTATATTCTTTCCTTATAAAGCTGGTATACTCATAGTTGGAAACACTAGATTTTAACACGATAAAAATTTTGTGATAATTAATTACTCGTTTTAAAACTAAACTACTAGAAAATATATAAACATCTAATACTTCACATAAACTACTTAATAGAGAGTTTATATAATATTTTCAGAAATAATTTTTGTTGTCTGTACGAAATTTTATGTGACTTTTAGAAATATGGAACATGAAATATTATTCTTCAGTGTGTAAATGTGCTTTAAAAAAATCACTACTCAATATACATTGATTCCTATTTTTTATTAATATTAATTATTTATACTTACTAATTAAAGCTATCCCATACATTTCAATTTGTGCTTCATATAAACAAGAAAGCAGGTGTTTTTAATTATCACTAATATCTGATGAAGAGAAGACGTTCGAAAAAATTAATCTTTTCGAAATAAAAATGGACTGGCATTGTATTTATTATGTTACAGGCTTGTTCAGTTTTATCAATATCAATTTTATTGTGACAATAATAATTAAGATGATTTTGTACTTGTGTAAGCTCTAGTATAACTTTTCATATTTCCAATTTACTGTAAATGAGCTTATTAATCCACCTAAATGTATGTGATAGGTAAATACAATTGTTTTAAACCCTTTTAGTTACTTTCAAATGTAATTTTTGTTTGAATTTAAAAAAAGCAAATGATATTGATATCAGTCTCTGAATAAGCCTGTTTTAAGATTTTGTTGACATCCAAATTCTTTTAAGCTTTCTAATTGACAATAGCATAGAAGTTACGATATAAGTTATCTCTAAAATTTCACACTAGTACATATTATGTTAAAGTATAAAAAGTTACTAAGTTCATAAGATTATTTTCACTTAAAGCATTTCCAAGCTACTAATTACATACTGTCGGAAAATTCAGTGTGTGTGTATAAGACCGAAAAAAAACACACCAAATTGCACGAAAAAGTACATTATTTTTATTATTGGATAAATTGTTATTACTACGATTCAGATATGTATTTGATATTCTAGAAATGAACAAATTTAACTGAGAAAATGTTTGCACAATACATTCAACACGGTTGGTAATCCTAATTTTAAAAAGTCACTAATAAATAAGTTGTTTAAAAAATCAGTCAGAAGATCTACTTAATGTGCTTTAACTTTTTATTTATATTTAAATATTTTTACGAAAGAAATTTTTACAAAATATTATTTTATTATTTCTGATCGAAGTCATAAGAATTTAAAGTTCATAAGATTTTTCAAGTGGTACGATTCTATAGCAATCTATATAATAAATATATATTATTAAAAATTCACTTCACAGTATACACTTCTATACTTTACTATATAAATTCTTAAAATTTGCTAGATATATTATATAGATATGTTTCGTTTGCATATAAGCAGAGAGGCACATATTTGATATGTATAACGTCTTACGACTGTTGTTTGGGAGGCATCGCTTACTTCCAAGCTTCTTTCACTAACAACATTTCCGAAATGTTATAACAATAAGTGAAATACAACATCAAACATTAAAAGCAACTAGTTACAGGAACATTATTAAACTAAACAGTTAACAACACATTACTACCAACATTTAAATATCAATACACATTTTTCAATAATTCCTAAAATTTCAATTAAAATTTAACATTGATACTTAACAGCATTCTAATAATTTAATTTAAATTGAAAACACATAAATACTAAATACTCTTAATTTTATTTCCTCTCTTCTTTTCAATTTCGAACTGCGTTGGTTCTACACCAACCTTCTTTGTTAAGGTAATAATTGATAACATCCCATTTAAGTCCCGATTTCATACCAATAACACTAATACCAAAACATTGTCCATCACAATATATTTTCAAAACAATCCCAATTTCTATACCCTTCTCTCTTTCTTGACGTTTGTTATGTTAGTAATTAAATAAGTAATTGTATCATCAACATCTACACATAGCAGTTGATCGCAAGCAGCTGCTACTGCGACTAAGTTCGTTTACAAAGCAACAGTGATTGCTAGAGTGGTGAGCAGAGTGATCGGCAGAGCGGTGCCGGCCACGCTGCTGTAGGGCCCGGTCACGGCGCCGTCACACGGTGCATGCTCCAACTCTGGAATAATAACCACAAGACATATTTAATTTTATATTATTATAATGATTATAATATTTATGTTGCCGTTTACTATATTCACGCAAGTTATAGTGCATTGCTCATTCGTGACCTTATTGTAGGCCCTTACCTTACTTTACCCACAGTGCAAAACAGTCAACAGAAGCTTTTTTATTTTTCAGTTGGAGGAAATCACCGGATCGGGGTATGTGGGAGTTGAACCGCACTAAAACCTCCAACCGCTCACACTCAACGTCCGAACCCCGGCTGAGGCCAGAACCCAGCACGGAGTTTGGAGGGACGGCGCGACGCGTTACGCGCTCGGCACTCTTTCCCGTCGCGCCGCCCCCAGTCAACAGAAGCTTAAAGAAGAATTCATTTCTGAAAGCGATAGACAACACGAGGCCTTGAAGCTTTCTGATTTTGTATAAGTTCAAAGCGTACGTAGTATTGTTCATACAAATAAAACTTTATTTTCACCGACTTTATTATCCTTGAAATAACTATGCATACCGTTGAGTTTGTTCAAGAAGTCATTCCAGAAAGCGCAAGCGGACGCTCGCGGGCCGCGGGGTCCGGCTGGGCCGCTGGGGCCCACAGCTGTGTATGTGTAGTAATGAGGAGAAGACCGGGAGTACAATGGCCACTTCTCGTCTGGCTTGTAGGGTTTGCTAAAAACATTTATAAGATTAAATATTTGTTGGAATAAACAATTTACCAAAAATGTCCACATTTGTAGAAGGCAAGTAGGTAACAAAATCATTAATATGGAAAATCAATAATTCAACAAGATATTTACATATATAGAGTTTGCTTTGAATAAATTGTAAGATTTTCAAACGTTGCATTTAATACTTTTTATGATAATCGTGATATTGTAGGTTTTTGTTTATCCGTAATTTCTAACTTTATGATATTTTTACACACATCCAAATAAATTATAAATTTTTCCAACCTATTATTGTATAACAGACCTATCTAATATATAAAATTCTCGTGTCACGGTGTTCGAACTTGAACTCCTCCGAAACGGCTTGACCGATTTTGTTGAAATTTTTTGTGCTTATCCAGTATCTATGAGAATCGGCCAACATCTATTTTTCATCCCCCTAAATGTTAAGGGTAGTCCACCCCTAAATTTTTTTATTTATTTTTTAAGTAAAATTTCGTCAAAACGCAGACGAAGTTGCGTGGGTCAGCTAGTTATTATATAAGACAACAATATGTACTTCTTAGTTCTTACCCAGTTAAAGCAAATTGAGTGAAGGACTGCATGATATGTGCTGCTAGATCTCGTTCCCTGGAGTGGTACTGCAGAGACATGTTCAAGGGATGCCCGAACACATATTCCATTTCATCGCCATGCATCACGCCCATCCATTCACCCCAGAGACTGGTACTTGTGCGCTGCAATTTATAGATATAAAAATCTTTGTTGCACATCAAAATTAATGAACAATTATTTATTGTCACTGGCAATGCAGGGGTCTATGAATAAAGGCTTACGATCAGGTGACCCGTTAGCTCGTCTGCATTCGAAGCAATAAAAAATAGCTAACGAGAGACTTAAACATAAGAAGGTACCCTCGCGCACTAGTAAGAATAAAGCGTAAGATCTTTGAAATTCTTGAAAATACAACAGATTACTACTTAGGTGGACGTCTAATTAACTTCAGTATCTATGGACTACAAAGCATAAAACCAACTATCAGATATCCATCATTTACTCGACAAACTTCAAAGAGATTTAACGAAAGTAGAATAATTTGTTGGAAGTTAATTAGAGCAGCTCACTTATAAATGAGCATAAGTGAAAATGAGTGACGACCAAATAAATAATTTGATGATTCGTTATTTTTTATTAGTTATGTACGAAATACCAGTAATTTAATTCAATTGAAGCTAAAAATTCATTTCATAACATTGATAATAACATTGTCCATGAACGCTTATAACGTATCCACTCTAAAATTCAACCTCGCTAGGTATTGATTTATGAAACAGAATAATAAATCAGGTCTCTATACCTGACTCTACTACTTGTTGACATCGATCGATGTACTAAAGGAAAGGAATATTAAATTATGTTCATAGTAAATAAACTAAATATTAACATTCTAATAGAATTTATCATGTTGACAAACTACAGAGGTGAGGATTCATCATAACAATCAAGTACTATGATCATTATATAAAAGAATTAAATATCTTTCGTCGAAATAAATTGTTTCGTTAGTCTTGGGTTTATTTGGTGAAGTATTTTTTTAATTGACATTGTTACCGACCAATTTTAAATGATCGAAAAACTGTTATCGAAATCAAGAGTAATAAATGGACATTGTTTATGTAAGATAACCCAGTCTTGAACCCGAAAATTTCAATTCCAGTTCCAAATGTTAATGTCGTCTGTGTCACGAACTTAATTTTCTTTACAACAAATCTAATATTTTTACCACCACACCACACTTCTAAGAATATTTCAACACTAAAATTATCCAACTCAGTTCAGTCGTTCTTGAGCTTTAGCGAGACTATCAAACAGCAATTAATTTTTATATAATACTAGTAGGCCCGCGCAACTTCGTCGGCGTCGCATTATAAGTAACAGTGTTACCGTAATTTTTTTCAACGTACCTATAAAACTTCCCTGGACTTCCACGAATAATTCAAAACTAAAATTAGCCAAATCGGTTCAGCCGTTTTTTTATATTATAAAATATTAATTCGGAAATTACTAATTACAAATTTTTTTTTCTTGAATGCACTATAAAATTCAACTGAGTAGTTAATATAAGTAGCACTAGGTACATACAATAGAAGTACTTAGTCTAATAAAATTATAATCTCAAGTATGTAGGTACTTGCTAGCAATCTCATTTAAATAAATAAGAATATACCAGAAACTACCTTATATTTCAACTGAAAAATAAATATAATATGAAACCATTTTCTACCTAAGTTTTATATGTTAGATACGAAAATGTCTCTCCCACACATATCCCCAAAGAAAGGATGTTTTTATTAGTGATATAAAAATCCATTACTTGTTTACTAGTAAGTGGGCGTAATTTTATGAATTAAAGAGATGTTTGGCAAAACCTGAAGGGAATTGAGAAAAAATATTATTTTCTTTAATGATTTAAAAGCTTTGTTATTATTAAAACTAAATCATACATCGTTGTCGCCCTAATACTCGTACCGTTTTATCCGATACTCCCTACGATCTGCTCGTCTTCATGCTAACACAAATAAGATCACGACATAAACAGAAAGACAAAACTATGACCTAAACTATAAAGTAAAAATGACCTTTAAAAAAAACAAGTAGGTATCAATGAAGCAGAACCAGTCAAAATTGTAATTAATTTTAGTTCATGATTTTGTTTTGTTCCCACACAAAACCTTTGAACATAAACAATACTCAATGATCTAATTAATATTCAATACTCGAACTTTAGGGAAAACTGGCCACATCCTACACGAATTTTCTGATTTATTACATCAATTGATTTCTATTATAAATATTTATGTTCTCAAAGTTTATAACTAATAAATACATCCGTTGTTTTTCTTCCCTGCATAAAATAGAGAAATAGCATGATTTTGAATGTGATTTTTATATGATAAATTCACTATAAATTAAAAAAAACATGAACTATCAAGTAAATTACCACTTGAGAAAAAAGTCGTAATGAATTACAAAAAACCGTCGTTTTAAATAATGTAAGAATTTTATTTTTTGGGAAAACAGTAGCATGAGTTCATTTTAATGTCTCCAGGAAATGAAATACGTACGATGAATACGACGTACCTATATTAGTTATATATTGTAGCTGGTTAGGCTAAATAGTAGGTAATAATATAATAATCATCATCCTCTAATCGGGAGGAAACATTCAGAAGAATTTAAGGGTAGGAAAAGAAAAACAAACCTGAACTTTCATTAACATTACAAAACTAGACCTTGAAACGAAGCGGTCGGTCGATTTTAGCATTAAATTAAAAGCAGCTGTTTCATACGAGGGGCTTTTTTAATAATGCACGTGGCTCGACTGGACGTCCAACCTATGCGATGTCATGCACGAGCGACGTGTTACATACCTATGTAATATGTTACTTTACGTAGTATGGAAGATGTGAAAGGGCATTTTACGATATTGCGAGGTCAGGCAATCTTACGGGAAAATGATACTTCGTTCTCAGGATCAACTTAATTAAATGTAGTAGCTATTAACATTGCTAAGGGAATAAAACACAGAAAACAATGAAATTATATTGTTAGAATTTTTTTTAGGAATTTCAATTAGGTATATCAAATGACAATGCAACCTGACCTTCTTCCCTGGTATCCATTGTCGTAGATTAAAACGTTATTATTAGACTTATGTAAGAGTACACTTTTTCTTATTAACAGAAATAATAAAAATAATCCCTTATTAACGTAAATTTTACCCACAGGTAACGTGAATGTAAATGTCAGGTAGATTCTATTTATCACGCTTAAATGAACAGGGTTACACGTGGGTGTTGGCTGGTTACTCCTATGTAATAATTATACAACGATATAATTAAATTGTTTGATAAAATTTTGTTGTTACTTTTTATGTAGAAAGTTTTTAGGTTATCCTTGCAATTGAGAAATAAACGATATCATGAAAATAGAGAACAAGATGTCTTTTAGTCATGAATAGATTATGTTGTTGATAATAATTCAAATAAAAGGCACTTGTCCGCTCCTTCTTATTATTTTGTTTTATCTTATCATTAATATCATTAAGAACTCTCTTCTTAATTTCAACGAATGATAATTATCTGTACTATTACAGTTTGATGACACGGGTTGATATTAGTAATATAGCATGAAAAGTAACTTGCAAGGAAAACTCGAGAGGAACAAATTTTATAAAAGAAAGATGAAAAAAATAAATAAAAGAAGTACTCAAGGAAGGTCTATGAATTACCAGTATGTTAGGAAATGAAATAAATAGGAAATCGCTTTTAGCGGTAAAAGCGTCTTTTGAACATAGAATGTATATTTATTGATCGGTTAGGTCACTACTTTATAACAATCACATAGACTCTGTAGTATGCAGTACTATGTAACTTTGATTTTTGTTATAACACCATTAATTCCACATATTTCAGGTCACAATATATCCAATTAAAGTTTTTAAAAAAAATCTACATATTTAAATTGAAATTTATATAAGGTGTTTCTTAGACCCTACCTATATCTTTCTATTATGTTTTATCGTGTATTAATGGAATTACTTACTTTTACTTGGATTACTTACAATAATAATATGTTTTAGCAATACGTAACGAATAGGTATAGATATTTTCTGAATCAGTTATAATTATTTACAGTTATTGTTCGAACGATTATCTTTGATTCCTGCCTGTCTCCAAATAATATATCCGCATATATCAAGGGTTGGAAAACTCTTTTTGGTTTCTCTCTCTTTTTGTAATACATGTACATTGATCAATTTAAGAAAATTTAAATTTAAATTTTAATTTAAATTTAAAGAAAATTTTACAGAATGTATAGAAATAATACCTAGATAATATTTTTATATTTATGTTTTTTTTGTAATGTAAAAAATATTTACCTAAATATTATTTCATTAAAAGTTTTCTAATATTTAATCAATTATTTGAACTCTAAGTATGTCATGCGTTTAAAAATTTCTTAAATAGCCATGGAAGAGTGCATCGGCAGATTTTCTTAGGTTGACCTCGTCAGGTTGTTACGTGATCGGGCGATATATCGATCTTTGGTACAGAAAATAATAGCACTATAAACGAGATGCAGACTCGGCAGCAGAAATGGAACGACGACGGGTCACAACCCGAAATAGCACGTTGTTAATCTGCGACCTTTGCTCGTCGAGGTCTGAGCCATGCCTAATTTATTAAAGCTACACTCATTTGGTACCACAGATGCGGTATCATTACCACCGTTCATTATAATCATGTTAGATACTCCTTGCAAAGAGAATGCGTTCATAATATTAAGATTCTAACGATCCTGTTAAAACATCCGATTATACTCTGTTCGTTATATTAGTTCCAAGTTTGATAATAATATAATATCGACAACATGATCATGACTGAACTATGCATAAGTTAATAAGGGAATGATACATGCAATTTAACATAGTCATTAACTAACGTGATAGCTGATACATAAATTGTAACAGTAGGTATACTTTGGTTTTTTTTTTGAAACGACGCTGTTTAATGAATGATTTATGTGCTTCTTTTGTGATTCATCGTTTCCCAAGTCAAGTATGTATTAAGTTACTTGTTTGGTGGATGGGTTTCATGTCTCGTGACCCATAAAGTGTTCACACTTCGCAGTCACTGAACATCTATCAAATTGTAATAAAGTGTCAGACTTAACCAGCACATTTTTCTTAATTTATTATTTGCTATCTCCTTAATCTATCAAATTGAACATGCTTTATGTATACGTGTTGTATTAAAATATTGATTAATTATGATTTACAGAATAAGTGATTTGAATTGAATTCTACCTAATATTATATCAGTATTACTAAATGTTTATAGATGAGATTACTGTTACATGTTAATAATTTTATGTCTAAATGAGACTTTATAATGCGTAAATGAATATTATATTTAAGCAAACCTATTTTTTTTGTTATTAGGATAAAATTTGGAATACAATTTGATGGACAATACAACCTACATAGCGGAAGAGACCAGCTGTAGAGAGAAATGTGGAACGATGGGCTGATGACATCACTCAAACAGCCGCGAAGGTCTGAATGGAGGCAGCAGCTCTCAGAGAAACCTGGACAAAGTTGGAGAAGGCCTTTACCCATAAAAAGGATTCCATACCTAGTAAGATCATAAGATACTAACCATACTAACAACTACATTAAGATCCTCAAATACTAACATAAAAACTGTGTGCTCAACTTTAAAACCAATTGTAAAGCATTATGGAAAAAAGGCTTTTTTTCAAGGTTACCTACATTATTTTTCAAGAGAAGTGATTAAGTTCATACTAAAATTAAACTAATATCATATTATTTTTAAAGAAATAAAGCATAAAAGAAACCACAACAATAACACCAACCAAGACATTTGTTCATTTCGTATGAATGTGTGCAACTGACATCGATTATCCAATTTACAAGGGAACGGAACCGCTACTTGACAAAGAAGAAAAACTCAATTCAACTAGCAAACGTAACGTTCTTTGAAACTTCACAATGGAGTAAGTCTTAAGTGGTTATCCTGTAAAATTGAACGACAAAAGAAATAAAAATAACCGTGGGGACGGCAAAGCGAGTATATAAGATCTCTCGGAGAATGCACTTTATGCACAACAGTGTTACGTAGTTCGGAACATAAAACAATTTCAATTGATATAATAATATATTCTGAACAGCTTGTCATTTATATTTATACTATCGGACCCTCATAACTTCGTCTGTCCCACATAGGATGTAGCTAATATGAAAATTAATGAAAAGGTAATAAAAAACACAAAGGGCTGAATTTTTCACAATTATCAATGATAATTTGTTACTATCTTTAAAGATTACCAAATTAAAATCGTTGACACATTAAATGCAACACTACATATGTTTGAATTTCACAATGGATCCACTAAATACCTACTTGTGATGATGCTTTCATTTTGAAGCACCGCGCCTTGAATTGGTCTAGTATATAATTGGGTACCAATTATTTAACTTATAAAACGCCCCCAAAATGCTGACTTGATGGCTATTGATGGGTACAGATCGTCTGTGCAATATCTGCATATGAAATGTACGATATGTCATTGATATGCAGAACCTGAACCGTTGAAACGAACAACCAGATTGTATAGTACATAAATTTATTCCAATACATACGACTACAAAATTGAATTCCCTTTACAACGAAAACTAAAGGACTCGCATACTAGCGTACCTGGACTAACTTGTAACAAAGTTTTCTATTCCCAAAGGTAATCGAAACTGTCGGCGAGCTTCTCAACAACTATATCTACTTAATAGAAGCTACAACAAAGACTTGGGACTCCGTGGGAGTAAACTAAAACTGAACATATTTATTTGTCTACTAAATGTTGAAACCTATTAAAATAATCGATAAAGTTTGATTTAACAAATGTAATAAAAATACAAGATTATAATAATAAAATTAAGATCAATCTTTCAGCATCCAATTATATCGTCATTAAAACTGACACGAGTATTAATATTATTGTTTTCTGACATATTACCTAATTAATATCTCCAGACTTGTCGAACTGCTCAGTTCCGACTTCCGGTTCAGGAGTGAAATGAAATGATTTTTTTTTAATTCTCAACGTAAGTGAAATTGTCATGCTTGTTTTCAAAAGGCTACCAGAACCGAACCCGGTGTTTCTTGAATAATAATCACCCTGTATATTATTACACCATTTGATATTGTTGTTGATAAGAATCTAATGTCTCTTCTGACATTGCAGAGGTTCATGAGCAACGGTAACCACTTACGATCAGGTCGCCCGTTGGCTCGTCTACCTACATGGCAATAAAAAAAAACACTAATAATAATATGTCACGAACTCACTTAAATTAACCTAATATCTTTTTAATATAATTACATCTGTAATAAGTACGGTATATCTGGTTAAAGCAAAAAGTATAAACCTTCATATTATGAGCACCCTTGCTTTTGGTTCGTTAAATAAATTAATGTGTTAGCCGTCGGGACTCTTCAGGGACTTGAAGTGCGTCTACATCTTGAAAATTCCTCTAATATACGTATTTTAGATGCACTTTTTTAATATTTATAAATCAACAATGTTTGTTTTATAATTTTATCGTAAAACAAAATGTAGCGTAGACTAAAACACTTATGTGCTCTTGCAGTAATCGTTTGAAGAATACGCTAATAAAATGGTAGTTCCCTCATTAGCAGCACCTAAAAACTGTCATGACAGATAAGCTTACTGTCCTGCAACTGATGGTAAGTATTTACCGTCGTTCATAGATTTATCTATAGATCTCTGTCAAACAAAACATAAAGGGCCGCAAAGGCAGTTTGGTTTTTGCCTTTGGTATTTAGTATTGTTTTTTGGGAATATAAGTGTCATCGTTATCTAATATACTTAAGAATACTTACATGAGTAAAATAGTAGTAATAAACATCAACACCAGCATCGGCAAGTATTTCAGCGAAGTAGTTAGTGGGGCAGACGAAGAAGTAGTCACCTACAACATCAGCTATCATCTTCTGGTTCAAATATCCGTCCGTGATCTCTTCCCAATCGGTATACTAAAACGATAAATAATTGTTTAATAACGATTTACGCAAATCAAAGTAAATTTTACACTTATGAAATAAATAAAAAAAACAATCTATTAATTCAAAATCTTGGATAGAATAGATTTTAATAAGTGGCAGTATAATTTGCAGTTCGATGTTCGAATCAAAATTATAATATTCAAAAAATCCAATATATACGTAGATACGAGTATAATGACGAATGCGAAACTGATAAATCATTATCTACGAGGTTATCAATCCTCTATAAACGAGGCTTAAGAAAAGGTCGTAAGCTCTTTTATCTATCCTACAAAAAAATAAATCTACGATCAATATTAACTCAACACTCTATGTTTTTTGACTCAAAGATTTATAATCAATCTACAAAGGCAAACAACACATATTTTTAATTTGTATTTACTGACAAACTACGAAAACGAAATGAATAGCGATACATTCAGTTTCTGCATTGTTAAAGCAAATTAGCCATAGGATATCCTATTTAAGTTCCCTCAAAATAATGATAACAATATTTTATACGGTGTATGTCCACGAGAAGTTTGTTTCAAACTGGAAAAAGGACAGCTAACTTTGTTTGAGTTTTATACTTAACCCTTAAACGTAAACCAAGCTGTTCAACAATTTAATCCTTGTTGATAATATTACCATTGTTTTTAGAGAAACTGAATGTTTATGCAAAAATATACTTCAACCAAAATTGTACTACTATATTATGTAAGTACTTAAGTAGGCCTTATGATGTGTTAATTACCTGAAACACAATAGCATCTCTCTTGATTTTGGAGAAATCCTTAAAAATAGTGTCAATGATTTCGAGAAACTTCTCCCTCTGAAGAAAACTTGGTCCATCCTTTTCAAAATAATCGAGGAAGTCGTATAGCAAAAAATATGTTCCTGTAAATAAAATAAGCTATGTAAATTTACTGGCAAAGTCAACGCCCAAATTATGTAAAAGTGAATTTACCACTCTTGATTTTGTGTAAATTGTCGCTTATCATTTTGCTCGTTATTCTATTTTTTTAACATTTTTATCATAATTTTCCAGAACTTTCAATGAATTCATGTCGGCTAAGCCATAAGAATTTACAAACATATGAATTCTTTAAACCTGGGTAAATGTGTTGTGCGCTGAAGTTAAACCCTACTCATTATAAAAACATGGAAGTAAATTTTAACGTTAGCCGTGTTTCAAAGAGGATCGGTTATAATTTCGTATTATTCATTAAGAATGAACAAGCGGTCAAGTGAAAATTATTACAGTAGTATTTCTGGCCTTATTGTTATTTAACTAGCAGTTTGTAGGTTGTTAGTTTCAGCACTAAATGTACGGCAGATCTGAGGGTGCTTTAGAGATTTTTTAAGTAAGCTTAAAAATCTGAAACGAAATGATAATTCTAAATATTACAAAAATATTTTAAGCTGATTTAAAATGTCCTTTTTAAAAGAGGTTTAAGAAAATTCCTTTGTAGTGTGGTGTAGATAACGGCTCTGTTGTGCCTTTGCAAAAAAGGTTAGGTGGGTCGTTTGTTTGTTTACCTGCCCATGCAATATAAAAAAAGATAAATAAATAGCATTTCGTATAGTACGTATATAAAATTGATAATATAGTCGTAAAAACAACCGACATTTTTCAAGAAAATTTCTCGATAGTTAGTATCTTATCAATAAATGTCCTACTCTACATCATATTATGACACATGAACCGATTTTGAAAAATCTTTTTCTATCTGAAATGTAGTTACATATTAATTTTATCAAGTTTTGATCAAGTAATCTTTGAGTAACTTCAATATGAAGTCGGACGTCATTGAGTTTTTCTAACTTATTTCCTTTTAGCATTATTATTCTAAGCTTATGACATAGGTACTCAATTCATACAATAAATTAATCTAGGTAAATCAATTATTTAAAAAAATACGAATATTTAAAAAACATCTAATGTTTTTTAATTTTTTGACAGCAATTATTTGAAAAAAAAACACGTTTATAATAATTTGTAAATTAAATTTAAAATCTAAAGCAATTCTCTAAAAAATATTTGAATAAAAGCTCAAAATTCTCAGTAATAGATGACTCATATTAAAATGATGTTTTCAATCATAGTTTTGTACATTATTCATGAAATATTAGACATGTCCATTCTTTTAAAATGTTTCTTACGAAAAATATCAAAAGTAAAAAAAATAATTTAGTTTTCTCTTACACAGAATCCATGATTGATAATTATAATAGCAACATAATTTACTCATTTTCAACTTAATTCAGACAGACGCTCAGGTCTTTTCTGTAGAACTAAGTTTGCCACGTTAGACAGACGTGCGGGTATGTACGTTTTAAAATATTTTCCATTCTCTTTGAATAAATATGTAGCATATTCATTTGAACACATGTATTCATGCTAGGCATCTTAATATAACGCACTATAATAGCAGGCGGCGTAGCTACTACCGAAACAGGCCATCGCGATCACCTGGAACGGTTACTCCGGGACCGCCATTTAGGGGTCTAAGGGAATTCTTCTGTGTATAAAAGTGTAGGAATATTTATGAAGCTATTTTTAAGTAACACGTATAACAGATAAATTTATTGAATATACGTACATTAATGTATGTTGAAAAATATAAACATATCCAGGCGTTATATCTAATGCTTTCATATTGTAGTACAATATAAATGAACAGCGCAAAAATGAAAAAGAAAATATTCCGCTGTGATTTTCTAAGACACGACCTTATAATCCGCCCTCTCAGATTTCATTATACAGTCTACTGTATAAACGGTGAAGTGCGTTTTTATTATCTGCTTTATATTTCCATTGTCATATTGAGCCGTTATATCTGATAAACGGAATATTTCCTAAAAGATGTATTGATTGCGAGTTGTTACTTTACTTCACCCCAATCACGCAATGTTTGCGTGTTTTGGTGAATTCATTGCTATAATTTTGCAAATCTAAAGACAGACAGATACATCATTAAACTATTACAAAGTTAAATCTTATAATATTAATTGCATAAACTGAGAATACTTCAACGGAAATTGTAGTTTATTTGCAAGTAGGAAAATTAACTTACAGATTTCAAAAACAATATTATTGGTGTTTACTTGTGACCTATTCCTCTATTGTGTTTAGGTTACCAACAGTTGAAATTTTAGTGTTTTTTTATTTTATTTTTATTTATCTCGATTATTCTCCACGTGTTTTCTTAACTGTCGCTGGGGAAATCTATCGAGAGGGGTGCGTAGCAACAGTCAGACAGGGGGTGTGGTATGGGGTGCGGGATTCAGGGGAGCATCGAGCTACGTGGGCGAGTCTGTAGTACTTGGTAGTACGACTAAAATGTACACCGTGTTATTGTTGTGTCTACATAGATTTGCGCAGGCGCGCCGCCAGCCGATCGTGGACCGACTAGACGCAAATGACCTCGAAGTTTACTATTGATATTGATACGACGACGCATCAAAAAGGATAATAATCTGTCACTTCTTTTTAGGATATATTCCTGCTAAATACGTATGGGTATAATTAAAGAAAATGTACGTGTAAACCCAAAAAAATACAACATTGGTGGATTCAAAAGTTTTAACTATTATGGTACGTAAACAAATATGATTAATTCTAAATTCAAACAGAATAATTATAATAATTAATTATAATCTTTTTTAGAATCAAACGCACATACATTTAAAAAGCCATTGCCTACTACATGAAGTATTTTTGTCTAAAGAAATATTTACTTAGTTAAGGACAATTCTTGTCTTGGCTAATTAATGTAATTGGTAGACTTTACGAAGTTGACAAATAACATGTTAGTCATCCATGACCATGAAAATTACGGAGCAGTTGATAATAATAATATTAAAGACATAATCATTTATGTCTTAAATTGAAATGTTCACAATTAGAATTGGATTAATTAGCCAGTTTCGTAAATGTCGAACTTTGTAAAAATAGTAATGGCCTATAAATTATATTTATTTTAACTTCTTACCTTCATCTTGGTTGCTGCCTAGTAATACCTCAGAATTGTGGAAACCACCTTCTTTCATCATTGTGTCAGGATCTTTTGGCAAAAAAACTCCGTCAACAGTAGGAGCCGAAGGAAAACCCAAAATCCCAGTATAAGAGTTCCATTGTTGAACTGAAATAGTCTTAGCATCAACGCCACGCATGCAATCCATTACAAGACTAGGATCAGCAGCAAGAAGGCTACTATTACAGTTGCAGTCATCCACTAGTACTTTTCCAATATCTTGAGCCCTTTCTCCAGTCATCCAACTCCATGGAGCGTTTAAAGTCCCAGATTGTAGTATACCTCTTTTAAACAGCCCTTTCATTTCCGGAGATAACATATGTAAACTAACACTTCCTCCACCTGCCGATTCACCAAATAAAGTGATAAGTTCAGGGTCACCACCAAAAGCGCGAGCATTTTCTTTTATCCAACGAATAGCGAGTTGCTGATCCCACAGACCCATATTTCCAGGCGCTTCTTCACTTCCCGGAGAAAAATATTTATTCAAATATAAAAATCCAAATGCGCCAACCCTGTATTGCATAGACGCCACTATTACGTCGCTTGAAGACGCCATTATATCCGCCTTATACAGGTCAAGAGTAGCCGTGCCACTCATGTAGCCACCGCCGTAAATCCACACAAGTATCGGCACTTTAGGTCTTTCGGCGAGCGGTTTATCTTGATGGTGACGAACCCTTAAGTGTTGCGGTACCCAAATGTTTAAATAAAGACAGTCTTCTGATATGTTAGTGTTTGGATTCCACATCTCTTCACCTTCAAAGCCCGGAAAATATTCATAGCGTTCTTGGTAGCAGCTGTTTGGCATTGCGTTTGCTTCGAGGACTCCATGCCATGGCTCTATAGGTACTGGTTTTCTGAATCGGAGGGGACCCAATGGTGGCTTAGCAAATGGGATACCCGTAAAAATGTGCACCTCTCGTCCCATTACAGTCTTAGCGTAACCTTTAATAAGACCACTTTTCGTTTCTACAATAAGTGGATCATTATGAATGTTTTTTGGTACAGCACTAGTCGTGGGCGTTGTTTGCGTCGTAGATGTTGTCGTATCGTGATGGTTAGCCCATGATCGTGCTAAAGTACCGGACATTAATACCAGTAGTAACAGCTTGGTAAATACAATCTTGCCGTAGTTAATCATTGTGATTCCGATAACCACTACACCATTAATGAGATGTGTCGAAATACAATCTGAAGTAGTCCGCCAACTTTATTAAGTGCTTAGTGTAACACATTGCTAGGTATGCTTGACTTTTATATTGATTTCGCTGTACCTGAAACAAGCAATAAAAATAATTAAAGTTAATGCGAATTCAAATGTTTTCTTTACTAAATGTCTAATGGACTTGCTTACGATGACATACACAACAAATTTAGACGTCTCATCCTGTAGATATATTATATTTATATTTTTAATAGCTGCCCCGCGCAACTTCGTCTGCGTCGAAAAAATAAAAAAAAATTAGGGGTGGACTACCCCTAATATTTAGGGGTATGAAAAATAGATGTTGGCCGATTCTCATAGATACCGGATAAGCACAAAAAAATTCATCAAGATCGGTCAAGCCGTTTCGGAGGAGTATGGCAACGAAAACTGTGACACGAGAAATTTATATATTTGATAAATAAATTTATGATAAATTTGTATTAGGTACTGATATTAACCTTTATGCACTGTCTACTGTTTTATAGTAGATTACCAATGACAGCTCGTCAGTGTCTGTTATTTAGCGATAAATGCACTCATTTGTTTATTTACTGTACAATGTTTAAGAGGTGAAAGATTTTGTTTGCTTGCAATAAAATCCGGTAAAATCAATCTTATTAATGTGTTAAGCCTTCAATACTATAGGTATTTATTTTTGGTAGGTACAGAATAAACAAAGATTACATATTAAACGATGTTAAGCATAATAAACAAAACGTGATCTATGTAGTAAGTACAAACGCTGTTAAACTTTGGCATTTAATCATGTTACATTGAAAAGGGTAAATTACATTCCCTCTAAAACTAAACATTAATTTAACATCAAAATATTCGGGTTTATGGAACAGAAGGATAGTTTTCCATTTGAAATCATTTTAAGGTATCCTTGGCCTTAAATAACTTAACAGAAACACTTTCTTTGTCTGAATAATTTGAACATTTTAGACAACAAATTTATTATGTTTAGATAGATACTTTCACGTACTAATTATTTATTAAGGATTTGTCAAGTCAGTGTTCCGCAAAGGCAAACTAATAGTTTTAGACATCCCAAGGTTCAAAATGAAAACTTCCAAAAAATATGATGGCGTAAGGCAAGCGTGCAATGATCCTCTAAAAAAATTCAATAGCCTAGATGTATCTTATCTTGTACGCAAAAAGTTTGAAATGAAATGAAATTATGTGAGACGAAATAAATATATTCAGGTATCTATCTTATTATCGAATTTAAAATTTCTTTCATAAAACATTTTCGCGAAAAATACACCTACGGCTACCAATTTAAAAATACAAATATAATACTTTATCTACATCAATAAAAATTAGTTTGTATTAACAGCCAAATAAAAATTGTAACTGCGTCATATTATTATGATATTATCACATTGTCATCATAAAATGTTTCAGCAAAATCTAATGATTTAAAAACCTTTCTCTGTCGTGGAAACGGTAAATCAATCACAATCAAATCGTCGGGTTGTTAGTGGAATAGAGTGGATTGTTCGAAGGTAATAGCTATCCAACGGATTTATGGAATAGGGATGGCTATTACGACTGCTAAATACTTTCCATTTCTTTCATTGTTCGGTACTTGGAGGTTTTGAGTAAGTATATTTCATTGAGTTAACATAATCCAACGATAACCGTTGGATTTTCTGGTGATAGGTATAATTAAATAAGTGGTGACAAACACTTTTTCATGTAATGTAAAGTCAATGTCTTCTTTTATTAATTGTTTTCTTTCCGTGCATGGTTGGCTGGAAAAGATCGCTTTGAGCGATAAGGCCGCCCATTAATACCTGTACCAACCCATTACTGCCCACTGTTGGGCTCAGGTCTCCTCAGAAGAGGGATTAGGTATAGTCCACCACGCTTGCCCAGTGCGGATTGGTACACTCTGTTTAAATTTTTGTAACATATACCTAACTATGTACATACCTACATGTGGTGTTTCAATAAACAGTTATTGTATTGTACAGAATATTTAAAGATTTGAGGTAAGATGATATTTTATATTAAGTAACACATTCAATGTGATTGATTCCATTAGTATTTTTCAAACAAACTATTTGAACGATATCTATAGAAAGAGTTTTAATTTTGTTTTCGTTATAACTTTGAGAGAATCAACTGTTAACATCCCTAGTGACCGATCCGAAGCCCCGATGAAATAATGATCATCGGAAGGGATATGAGAAAGGAAAAAACCCTCCGGGAAGTGAATTGATGATAAAACTATATCGCCTATCTGTTGAATGTGTATAAAATTACTTATGAATACATGTTTTCGTATTCCATCAGCGTTAACTTTAATTGAAAAAATAATTGAGTAATACATAATCTATAACATTCTGTTGTTTAAAATGAATGTGCGTAGGTATATCATCAGGTGGTGGCCGAGAGGTCGAAGCGCTTCCTTCTGTGCGGGAGGTCGCGGGTTCAAATCCGACCGGCTTGTACCTCTAAATTTAAATGTGAAACAGATTTATGTGCAATGTGTTTATCATCATCACCTCCACATTCACCAACTTCGAATTGGATTTAATCTTGAAATTACCCCTTACACTTTTTAAACAATTGTAAGTATTTGATTTCAGTTAACATTTAAACATGTGAATATACAAGTTGATTATTCAACTTCACTTTACATATTGTGTTCACATCGTAGGCGAAACTAGAGCATATCAAAGTACGTTTGTATAAACCGCGGTCCTCAAGGGAGGTGTGTTCGTTCACAATTTACTTACCGTTACTCAGTAATTTGTATGCAGAATGTCGTGTTTTGTAACGAAGTCCGAGACCCTACAATGTCCCGTCGGGCTACAAGTTATGCTCTTAAGTCATGTCGAGTAGTTAAATATTCGAGTCCCTAAGGGCCGTAAACTGAGACCTATTCTACAGCGCGTTGTCTGTTATTAGGCTATTAAATTTTGAGTAGCCGATCAGTCTTTACAGTAGGGATTGTTGGATAGATTTATTGATTTCCAATTTGAGTTTATAGTATGAATTCAAATTCATTGGTAGGTAGTTCATTGATTTATTTACGAATAGTAAATGGTTGAAAACAAAATTGTCTTGAAAAAGGTATAGGTCTACTATTATTTTATACAGGTATTCCATTACATAATCATTCTTTTTTTTTAAACAAACAAACAAGCTACAATACCTACTGAGATTTCTTGACCTATAACACAAAACTTTGAAATTACCGGACATGTTCGTTGTAGGGACATTTATGAATTGTGCGTTTCGACATTCTCATCGTCCAAGTGTGACAGATATGACTTGCGTTAACAAACACGTGATCAAGAAATATGTAGTTTAATTTTATTTTACTGTACTTTATTTAAATCTGAGCTTTATAGTAGGATATTTTGTACTAGTTAGGTAGGTTCTAGTGTGATTAAAATTTCTTATTTGGAATTCGTAAGGAAATGTAAAGTTTGAGGTTAGATGATAATAATAATATCATTATGGATATTCGTAAAAAAATATTAATATTTTGTAACACTGGTACATACCACTCATATTAATCATGGCTTATAATCCTACAAAATCTATCCCTAATTGTTTTGACAAATAAAATATACAGAAAATAAAACATGATCTTAAGATAACGGTTGAAAAATAAAGGTTAAAAGCACAAGAAATGCCGTAACTTCTCATCAATAAAAACATATTTAAACGGTTTTATTTATTCAGTAGGTCCAAAAGGTCTTGTTCAATAGCATAGGTTATAGGTATAGGTATATACATAAATTCTGCTTACAGATGCTCACAACAGACTTAGAAACAATAAGTGGCACCTAAATATTTTTTCACCAACACGAAGTTGGAGGAGCTCATTATTCAGTGTTGACTTTCAGCCGCCGCTTTTATTTTTCACGAAATTGTATAATCTGTTTTCAGAATAACAATGTTTTCGCAGCTTTTATCATAATATTTATTATTCAAATTCTTGTTTTGTGTTTGTTATTTGATGAATAGGCACATTGTTATTACATAAAATTATTTATTTTTTCATAAAATGATCTTCTATTTGCGTATGTAACTGCGTAATTGAAGAAGGAATTACTAACCACAACCACATACTATAAACGACATCTTATTGACCAGTTGCGAAGTAACCTAATTAAATTTGTTAGTAATATCATTTTTAAATGATTTAAAAGTAGGTACAGTTATATGCTTATGCTTAAATATAATGGAGTTAACTTGGAGTTCTCTTGTTAATAATTCTTAAAATTTTAACTGAAAGTAAACAAAATATCTATTTAAACATCTTACGTTACATCCAAAAGGTCAAGATCAACATAAATAATTATTTTTGTACGAAGTGTCAGTGTAATTTAATTTAGTGAATTAAGTACGCGCGGCCTGTCTTGCCCGTGTGCCACCTGCCTTAGTAGCGAGAGACGGTAGGGTGCGGGAGGCTACGACGAGGTCGGCGCGCGCCGCTCGATAAATCGATGTGGGTAATACAATGCTATGCGGTAAGACGGCCTTGAGCACCTGCAACCTGCAAGACACACCCCCGTTCCATTTGCCAAGTTCATTGCCAACCACGCGTTTAACTATTGCACTTTAAACTGTCATAAAGTTCAAATCGTAGTTTCTCACGGAACATAACACGCGACTTAGTTTTAAAATTTAAAATTTTTAGTTATCTACACTTTGAGTCACGTAAATCACGGTGAAGTACTGAATTAACATAATTATTTTTATATAGGTACCTAATAGTACATAAAATTTATGCGTGAGTTTTAAATAAGACTATTAAGCTGAAATTTTGGAGTGGAAAAACGCATTAAATTTAAAGTACTATATTAGTAGGTAAATGATGAATGATTGATATTAATTCTCTAATACCCTACCTACCATATTTTTCATACGAATAAAAAGCGAGAACGCATAAATACTAATGTTCTTACTAACATTTATAGTATAGAATGACAATAAACTTTTAAATTTTGAAGAATACGTGCAATCATTTTCAGTCAAAACTTTTACCAAATTATAAACGACACGATACTTATGAGACTTAAAGTTTTCACTCCATATAATTTAAAAGTAAAAAAGTTAATCTTCGTTAATGGTAAAAGTTGTACGGATTCTCATCTATCAATTAATGTGTATCGATTCCATAACGTTGATTCGATATTAGACAGTTTTCTTGTTCTTGCATTCATTATGAGACATACGTATTAGGAAATTGTGTTGCCCTTGAACTTCGTTTTGAACGCTCATATCCGCGAACCGTAGCCAATCCTAGCATGCTTAATATTTATAAAAAGCTTTAAGTTACTACATAGAGCTGAGAAGACGAATAAAACAAGTTGTTATTATTGCTTTATATATGTTGCGGGGTATGTGGGAGTTGAACCTCACTACCGCTCACACTCAGCGTCCGAACCCCGGCTGAGGCCAGAACCCAGCACGGGGTTTTGTGGGACGGCGCGACGCGTAACGCTCTCGGCACACTTTTCCGTCACGCCGCCCCCTGCTCTAGTAGCTAATTATACATTTTCATTAATACAAGTACCTATGTACTATATTTTTATCTTAATGTAAGCAAAAAAATAGTTTTAAAATCTGTGCAAACAGTAATAAAATAGTGAAAATTGTACTCAGTTTGGAAGTTAGAAGTAAATAGATAATGAAATAGATCCACCTAAGATTCAATATACTTGAGCACGAATTATAGCTAGCACATAAAACACACGTATTAAATTCAAAAGAATCATCACTTTTTTCAAAAGTAGTTAGAAATAAACTCCAACCTAATTACTGTAGGTAACTGGCACTCATACAACGCAACCAATTTTAGGTTTCATTTCAATTAAATTCCTCGTTTTCACTTTATTACAGCAGTTTGTGAACTTTTCACTTAAAGAATAAATAATATTTTTTATGGCATTTTGCCAGTTTTTGAACGTTTTATTATTAGATCTACAAGACTCCATTAGTGACATGTATAACACAAAAATGCCAGTTTATTGAATATGTCAATTATAAATTGTGGAAAAGTGTACCTACATTCCAAATGTGCACCTAAATGGGTATTGTCGAATAGTTTCGTTAACGAGATCAACATGATAAGAATTATCCCTTACCAACACAAACTAAGATAGTTACAGTAAAGTAGTCGAATGGCACATGCTAAAACATAATATTAGTTTACAGCATACATTACTAGAGGTGAAGCAATCCTCACGATCGATGATTTAAAGACGTACCGTATTTAAACTTTAAAATGTTCTCAAAATATATCATGTTCTCCAACATCAAAATTGTAAGATATAGTAGGAGAATGACACACGATTGTTTTATTATTAACTAGGTGACCCGCGCAACTTCGTCTGCGTTACAAAGGGGTTCAAAAATTGTAGCCTATGTGTTATTCTGATGTATAAGCTATATTGTGGTAAAGTTTCATTCAAATCCATTCAGTAATTTTTACGTGAAAGAGTAACAAACATACATCCATACATACAAACTTTCGCCTTTATAATATTATTAGACATAGACATAGACATAACTTTATTTGCGGTGGAAACACATACACACATTGTAATACACTTAAGAAAACCTATTATTATGATTATGATGGTAAAAGCATAGTGTCAGCTTGACTTAAATCATCGTACTTATTCTCATAATGGTACGGGAGCTACCAACGTCGGGAAAACAAGCATTTTAGTATTGCCAGTTTTTATGTATGTTATTTCTCACACACTCCCGGACGTCATACGGGCAGTCTGGCTGCTGCTAGTGGTTGCGTTTATCAGTGCGCATCATATTTGTGCAGGTAGAAAAGTGATTTTTCAAATCATTTTAAGACATTTTATTTCATTTGTATTATGTTTATTGAACTTTTTGCTACATGAATTTATTATTGCCAGACATGTTAGGTGCTGTTTAATTAGTGCCAGACGCTAATTCTGAATGAAAAAAAAAACATTTTTTCAAAGTATTTCAGTATGGCTGAAATTTTTACATTATGTTATTTAAGCATCTACAAAACGAAATTTAATTTGCCAGACTGTAATTCGATTGTTAAACAACAGCCAGATCGATCTAAAGTTGAAAATTTATTTTAATTAAATCTTTATATACAACTCTTTAAGGGACTGAATATCAAAGTTATGGCAAATTAAATTTATTTTTGTAGATGCTTAACACGTTCACTGCGAAACATTTTTTAGTGTACTTTCAGCTGGTGCGTCAAGAGGTCATCTTGGCACATAGAAGACTTTCCTGCCGTGCATCGTGTGGTCTGATTGACCCTCAATCGTTTCTGTTTTAATATGGGTTTATTCAGTACCTCATATTAGTATAGGAGCTAGCAACGTTTTCGAGAAAGAATTTTAGGTCAGCTGATTTTGTGATATGTCGTCCTTCTTGCACTTTCGGTTAGAATCTGGGCTATCTGGCTGGTGGTAGCGGTTGCGTTCATTAGTGCGCATCCTACCTGTCCAGGTAATAATCCTGGATTTTATAAATATTTTAGAAGGTGTAATTTTTATTTTTTTGTTTTTAAATAAGTCTACCTGACATACTTTTTTTATTGCCAGACATTTTTGACAATGCTAACTATGTGCCATACACGATTTTTTTTTTTTAATTAAAATTTCAAAGTATTTTATAACGTCTATAATTTTAATATTATGTTATTTAAAGATAAGAAAAACTTAAAATAAATTTGCCAGACATTAATTCGATTGTTAAGTCTTGAATAAAAATTAAAAATTAATAATATCATCATCATCGTCGCTGTCTTTGTCAGTGTCATTCATATCATCTTCTTGGGAACTTTCGTTATCTTCTAAAACTCTATCATCTGCAACAGAAAAAAAAAATAAACAGTGTAATTCTTCTTGTTTGTTATAAAACATTTTAGTTATTATTGATAAATATTCCATTTCACACTTACTTTGAACAATAATATCTGCAACTGAGGATGGTAATTGATCTCCCAAAAACCAGACAAAATCATATTTGTCACCTTTAATGGTCCAACCGAAAGCCATTGGAGATAAAGATGTTGGATGTTTTGAGTGAGCATTTCTCCAAATTTTCGTCACGTAACGAACCCTCAATAAATGCTGTTGCAATTCCGCTTTACAGGGTGGCAAACTGGATGAATCAAAGTTTCGAAATTTCTTCTCCACCTTCTAAAATATTTATAAAATCCAGGATTATTACTTGGACAGGTAGGATGCGCACTAATGAACGCAACCGCTACCACCAGCCAGATAGCCCAGATTCTAACCGAAAGTGCAAGAAGGACGACATATCACAAAATCAGCTGACCTAAAATTCTTTCTCGAAAACGTTGCTAGCTCCTATACTAATATGAGGTACTGAATAAACCCATATTAAAACAGAAACGATTGAGGGTCAATCAGACCACACGATGCACGGCAGGAAAGTCTTCTATGTGCCAAGATGACCTCTTGACGCACCAGCTGAAAGTACACTAAAAAATGTTTCGCAGTGAACGTGTTAAGCATCTACAAAAATAAATTTAATTTGCCATAACTTTGATATTCAGTCCCTTAAAGAGTTGTATATAAAGATTTAATTAAAATAAATTTTCAACTTTAGATCGATCTGGCTGTTGTTTAACAATCGAATTACAGCCTGGCAAATTAAATTTCGTTTTGTAGATGCTTAAATAACATAATGTAAAAATTTCAGCCATACTGAAATACTTTGAAAAAATGTTTTTTTTTTCATTCAGAATTAGCGTCTGGCACTAATTAAACAGCACCTAACATGTCTGGCAATAATAAATTCATGTAGCAAAAAGTTCAATAAACATAATACAAATGAAATAAAATGTCTTAAAATGATTTGAAAAATCACTTTTCTACCTGCACAAATATGATGCGCACTGATAAACGCAACCACTAGCAGCAGCCAGACTGCCCGTATGACGTCCGGGAGTGTGTGAGAAATAACATACATAAAAACTGGCAATACTAAAATGCTCTCTCAAAAATGTTGCTAGCTCCTATACTATAATCTCTAAAATCTTAATCACTAGATTATAATACTCTTTGGCCTCTGTTCGATGTAGGCTTATATTGTACTACAACACACGGTCTTTAACCTTACTAATCATTTTACAAGCAACCCATATAGTCGTGTACCGTATAGCACTAATCATGTGATTTAACATCCTACTTGTGGAATAGCTTCCATGATTCTAATGTCCCTTTGGCTAACTAAACTCGTTAGCAGTTTAACTTACCCAAAGTTATTGTTTTTTCAACTTTAGTCAATAAATTATTGACTCGTCATCCTCTGTTACATTGGTTTAATCTTGGTTAAATTTCTGGTCGGATTCAATATTATTATGTCCAACACAGTATCTACTAATTTTCAAAAACTACATATATTAGTTTGTTTTTTCTTTTTTTATTGCGTGATAGGTAAACAAGCCTACGGCCCACCTGATGGTAAGCGGTAACCGTCGCTCATCTCACCAATGCCAGGGCAATGAAAGTTATCTATCGCCCACCGATACAGAACTTTTCTTAAACCTCTGAAATTCTATTTATTTGTTTTTATAATAAACTTTAACGAACGAATTTTAACTTTCTAGGAATTCCTTTTCTAATGTTGTTGCATTAAATCAATGTTTGGGTTTTGCTACGAAGAACAATAGCCTAAAGACATCTATAACAGTCAGTAGTTAAAATAGTCTTTATTCTTAATTTACCGAAAGGTGCCGTAATTTTTCGTATTCATCTTCAAACTTGATCAGAATAATAATGGTCGTTATCGGTGATTAACTAATTAAGAATCGACCCTTGGCCCGTGCTAGTAGCGTTATGTTTTTTATGGCCTGGTAAAATTTTGTCTACTTACGTTTTAGTCCTCGTCCGACTTACGGTGTGTAGTTCGTAAATAAAGTAGAAGATAAAAGTATAGAAAATAAAGTCACGAAATGAGTGACGTCTTCATAGTCTCAACCGCTTCCGTGAGGCGAAATATTGGCCGTTAATAGTTGTCATCGTGACCTTCTAGATCAGAGCGTGGACAACTAGATTTGTGAAGAAAAAGTAGACGATTTGACGTATCGAAGAAAAAACGTAAACTTAATCGGACTTTCCGAAATCTACACAAAATTATATGTAAAATTCATAATTTTAATCGATTGTGCAACCTTCTCCATCACCAGGCGAGATAGCAGATAAAGACAGCAATACTATTAAGGTGTTTCCCGAGCGCTATGACTAGTCTTTCTTCAAACGAGGCTTTAGGAGAGTCCTTAAGGGTAGGCCGTAGGTAGCGGCCCCGCAAGCGGTAGGTACCGGTCTTCTGGCAATGCAGAGGTCCATGAGCGACGGTAACCGCTTACGATCAGGTGGGCCGTTGGCTCGTCTGCCTACGTTGCAATAAAAAAATATAGTCCACTCTTTTACATTATATTTACTAGTACTCACTACTTACATCACACATTTTACTCACATTTGATACCTTTTAACTATAATTGTCTTTGTTAATTTGTGTCCGTACTGTATGTTTTTAATTGAGCTTTATGAAGCAATACACTACTAAAATTTATATATTTTACAACAAAATTAACTACGTAAAAGATGTTTATACTTTAAAGTAGGGGTGTGCGAATATCGTTCGAATCGAATCGAATCGAATATTAAAATTCGATTCGAAACTCGATTTCGAATAGTATCGAATTTGACTACGACGATGTATCGGAAATAGGACAAGAATTTGTATTTAGTAGATAATATCTTTAATGGGATAGATGTCTACAAAATAGTCATAGTCGTCGTAGTCGAATTCGATACTATTCGAAATTCGACGAATATTCGAAACTTTTCGAATTATTCGAAATTTTTCGAATATTTGGCGAATTTCGAATAATTCGAAGATTCGAATTATTCGATTCGAGTTTCGAATCGAATATTCGTATTCGATTCGGAACGAATAATTCGTGAGTTCGAATTATTCGCACACCCCTACTTTAAAGTTTAAACCAACGTTCAGTGACATAAAAAGTAATAAATGATACACATCAAAGAATGACAAAGATTGCCAGAATGATACTAAAGGGGCAATCATTTCAACATGAAGCTTAAGCCTGAAAAGATATCATAAATTCTCTGAAAAACTCGATTACTTAATATTAGGCAGAAAACGGTGTTACACCCTTATTGTGGAGATCATTTTAAACGAGATTTAAGAAAAGTTTGTATAGGTGGGTGATAGATAACGGCCACTCATTGCTCTGGCATTGCAGAGATTCGTGAACGACGGTGTCCGCGTACCATCAGGTGGGCTGTAAGCTCATATAAAAAAAAACGCGTTATCCACTAACTATCACAAAATCGCCAGCTCTACCGCCTACTAACGAAATAAAAAATAGCTTTTATGTTCAATAAAGGATCTCATGAATACGTACCTAGTTGGTATTTGTTAGGACTTGAAACTTGACAATGAACAAAGGAAAACATTTCAAGAACCATCGAAGAAGGTTCCCTTCCTCTGTTGTATTGAATTACGCTACCTTTCTTTCCAACAGTTTAGCATTTTCAACAATAAAGTCAAAAAATGGATAAGAGAAAACATTTGTAAATGGGAAAATAGTATGGAGGTCAATGTTGTATGAAACGAGCGTAAGATTATTGGTTAAAATTTCCAAAGGCATTCTTTTGAATTATGATGTTTTACTCTCAGTAGGTTTAAAACAAATTCCTTTTGATATTAAACTTACTTGCTTATTTATTTTTTCAGCGAATATGAACGTATTTTTAACGTACTATGGTAAATAATAAAGCTGGTAATTAATGATTAGCGAATCTAAAAAAAATATGCCACACTACGATTATACTGCCTAATCTGTGTGTTGGTAGGTAGTTACTACTCGTATGTATAGATATAAAAAAATCTTTAAAGTTGACTATATTATGTTGAGCTACTCAGTAAGAAGAACTTCAATATTCTCAGCAATGACCATGTTTGAGTACTGTGGGTACAGTGAACTTATGGCCAAAGGGAGATCTCCGACCGGGCGAGGTAGTGTATGCCTGGTCAGGCCAAAGCCCTGTGTAGTAGATTTCAGATGTCGTATATATGCGAAGATTTTTGCAAATGTTGTAACCGCGATTCAGGATCTCGAGCGCTATTATTGGTCGCCATAAGAACCTATAGTAAATTATTGAAAACAATTGTTTTAGGTACTAAAACTCAGTAACAAATGATCAACCTGGAGTAGGTAGGGTAGTTACTATAATTTAGTGCACCATTCGATAAACTTTATAACTAAACTGACAGTATTTAATAACTTACAACACTAATAATAACTTTTGCAATTGAAAAGAACAATAAAGTAGGTAATTGTCTACAATCAAACATTTCCCAAGTGGCAGAACAACTAAATGAAAGCAATATATTGCTCAGCGAATTAATTTGCATTTAAATCGCATATTTTAAACTAAAACGTCCTTCCTAGCACAGAAATAGTATCAAGGCTGTGCTTGTCGCAAGGCCATGATATCGCTTATATTTCGCTTAAATTATTTCGAATAATCTTTTCAAATAATAATAATAATTGATACATACAACTAAGTGGACAACTTTGAAACTGTTTAATTATTGAAATCTAGGTACCTACACTAGGAGACAATCATTAATTTGCAACTAAAACTCTTTGTTACTCTTTATTTTTAAGTTTAGTATATTTGATAATTTTGTAAATTTAATTGTTGCTTGAAACTAATTACAAAACGAAAATAATGTATCAAAAAATCGTGTAAATCATTTGTGTACTTCATTTCATAACAATATAGTGTACATGTCGTGTTTTCTGCTCATACAAATCAACAATTAAACTTCATAATAAAATTAACTTCAAACATAATGGATATTTAATACTCCGATACAGATTACACTCGCTAGTGTTTTACGGTTTATGTATGGTGTCGCCTAGTCACGCTATGGGAAAACAAATTACGTATAATTTGTGAAACAATGTCACGTCATTTCAAGATTTTTGAATAATTATTATCAGTATCAGAGCTTCCGCTTTTAAAAAGTTTTATCTGTTTTAAAACATTAGTTCAGTAATATATTTATTTCTTATTGTATCTTTGTATACAGATGTAATGAAACAATATAAAATTATGTTACTTATAGTTTTTGACTGTATAATGGAAGAGTTGATCTTTTTTTATGTATTTATTTAATGTTAGACAAAACTACGGTTAAACCAATAAATGAATCAATTTTCAATTTTATCTTAATGTTAAACAAAATAAAAAATAAAAACTCTTTTGTTCTTCACAAACAAACAAGTTACAAGTCTATTCTTTTGAACTTATCTAGAATTATTTATTTATGCGAATGGTGGTTTGTAGTTGCAGTCGATATGATTTACCGCAATGTCAAAACATCAATATTTTATCTATCCCAAAACTATACATAGCTCTATAAAGAGCAGATAAACTGATCAATATATTCTACCATCCTTTGAAGTATTAAACCGGATATCACTAAGAAACATCCTTCATCATGTTAAAAACATCTCTTGAACCTTAAATAGACTGAAACATGAAATTCGAAAACTGGGTCTATAAATAATATCTTTTTTTTTTTTTTTTTTTTTTTCAGTTGGAGGAAATCACCGGATCCCCGCCCGCCCCGCGGGCGGGGTATGTGGGAGTTGAACCTCACTAAAACCTCCAACCGCTCACACTCAGCGTCCGAACCCCGGCTGAGGCCAGAACCCAGCACGGGGTTTGGAGGGACGGGGCGACGCGTTACGCCATCGGCATGCTTTCCCGTCGCTCCGTCCCCGGACGCCGAATAAATAATATCTTAGTATATTTATGAGGAATCAAAAAGTCAAACAAAAAGTAGCATCAAACGTTATAATAGACACATGTCGTTAGTTTCTACGGTTCATGTCACAAGCACTCAAAGCGATGTTATAAACTTTTGATCTTACAGATATTTCACTTCTTCACATAATACCAGAGAAATTGTTGAATTACAAAGTACTTTTCGCAGCTCTCGAGAATTCATTAGGAATTCAAAGGGTTTGAATTTGTGGAATTTGCTCGAATATTAAATTTAATCAATATTAAATTAATTAAATCGGATATCTTACAAATACGATACACGAGTATGCCATGATTCTCGTAAATTGTTATACTCATGAAGTTATAGTATTACTCGTGTAAAAAATCAGATCACAGTATTATAAAGATATTTTTTAAATAACGAAATAAACATTCTGTTCACGGATGAGGGGCAGACCAACTCTGAGCTGAATTAAGTGTGATTTATGAGTTTCATGAGCCTCTTTAGCGTGGAGACGCTGTGTTTGCGTGTTCAGTAGTCTAGTTTCATGATAGCAAGGTCCCAACTAAACGATGATAAATGTTCACTATTTTTCATTTCATCACTATATAAAATATCAAGTTTAATTTATTCATTTAAATTTTTTTTTTTTAGAAAAGGCATGTCGTTTTTGCGTGTATATTTGTTATATTTTGTTTGAATTGAAAATTCACGGTAAATATTTTTATGATATTAAATATTTCGCTTCTTTTTAGTTTTTCGCTATCATTTGGTTTTAAAAACAACAAGTTTCGGTCGGACACTACCTACTTAAAAGTGTAATAGAGGTACCTAAGTACAATAAACCGGAATGGATTATTTTCTCCATGTAAAACACAGAGTTGTTTATTGTAAACGTTTACAGCAAGCTTAGGCTTTCCCGTATAATAATAATGGCCACGCGATCCCACAAATTAATGTCGCTAGGTTGGCAACGACACTTGGTATATGCTGTACCTACTGCTCCCATCATAAATTTTGACGTTTTTATTAATTGTTAAGAGTTTTGTTTACGTTGACTAACTTTCATTAACAAGGTTGCGTATTTTTTAGTAATTCATAGTGATTATGATCTGGGAAATAATGGACATTATCCTCAGAACTAAATTGACTCGAACTCGAATCTCACAATTCATTAGTCAAGAGTCCCTTGTGTAACAACCGTATGTTTGTATAATCTGATCTGCTTTAAACTCGTAAATATAATAATACTTAACTTACGATATTTACAGTCGAGTAATAAAACACTAACATCTACTTCTTTATCTACCTATAATGATAAGTGTACACTGTACATATTAGATCACCAACGTCTAACGCAACATGACGGTGATGACCGATCAATATATGTATAGACGGAGATCTGTATGCACTGGCCGGCATTAAAATTATGGTCTTTTCTAATGGGACCGCTACATATTCGATCACCAACTTCCAATGCATACAAGAGACAACTCGTAAGCCAACTGTCAAAATCGAAGCTGTCACTACTGTAGTAATAATAAAATTAAAAAATAACATCGTTATTATTATGTTATTATTACATCTTTCGTTCCAAATCAGTGTGTCAGATTTAATAACTCGCGTGCGGGATTTCCATGGTCTGAATTTCGTACACACAAAAATTCTTCGTTCAAAAACATAATTCCAGGTAGGATTATTACCTTGGTGATTTCCATATTTTATTCGGAGATATTAAATATTCTGTGCGAATACGAAAAGCTATGCACGCGTACCTACTTACAAATGAAGCGTAATAATGATAACGATCGATTTTTTAACGTCTTTGAATTTTCACCGATAATATGTTTAGGTGTACAATAGTGGTAACAAATCCCGCTAACTATTTGCACTTCATTCATAATAATCCAAACCATTCTAATGCAATTGTAAAATTGTAACGGGAACAGCGCGGTTGACTGTGGTTCTCATGTCGAGTTCCATTTAGGGTCATCTAGGGTTAGCAGTAATATTCATTCGGTATTTAAATAAACGCTTAAAACAAATATTGTTTGATTCTAATAGAAATAGAAGAATTAAACGATATCATTGAACGATACGAATGAACGATTGGGTAGAGCTTAGAGTATTAAGTTTTACATTTTGTTTGCACCTACCTAAGTTTTCAGTTAATACAAACAAATAGTACTAATGTATTCAAATGGCAGTCTTAGTGCATTATTACCCTCTATCTATGAACGGGAAGTATTTTAAATATTAGAGATAGGATGTTTTGCTGAAAGGAAACATCATTTTATTTTTGATGTTTAATAATACTGCATTCACAGATTTTTCGTAAATTGCTTGGTTTCTCTGAAAATGTTTCTTAGAAAGATTTAATCCTAACTCACTTTATCGATTGGTGCAATAAAAATACAGGGTGTGATTTTACGAATTGTACCAAGTTCGATTCACGGGAGAACTCAGAATTAAAAAAAAAGCTATGAAATTAATTGTGTTTCTTTTCAAAAGTAAAAGAATGTTTCCTTTCAGCGAAATTCGCTAAAATCATTATTTCGAGTACTTCCCCTGGAGGGGCTTTTAAAAATTCCACCCTGTATATAGCTCTACTCTGTTTTTTCAAGCCAAAACAAAAATATATTAATAGAGAATCACACGACTTATACCTACTAATTCGTATGATTTTTTCGACAGCCCTAATGCGTACTCGCGGTTTACTTCATGTTACCGTATGTTTACTATGTACGCACACTGGCACAGCGTGTTTACATTTTATATCGATTGATATACCTCGTAGATACAGGTTGTACCTAATTGATGGAATATCGAAACTTCCAACACTCTCGGTATTAGGCTTTATTGCTTTTCTTCATATCCACAACCATTATAAAGAACCTAAAACATAAAATTTTAATAGAGAATATGCTAATAGGATTTCATAATTTATAATAATGCTTGTCTATGAAGCGCGCACTACTCGTTTTGTAAAAAAATATAATTTTATTATGAGTAAAAACTGTGTGTAGGTACACACTACACTCAATTTTTGGGAACTGCTTAAGTGCACGTTAGATCAATCAAAAAGTATAAGAAGTTAATCCAGAAGGACGATGTGTCTCGTTGCGATCCTATTTAAGCCCCCCAAATTAAACATTACATTGAATAAATTACCTCGAACTTATGAAACTATCCGCTTACAAGAAAAATATGAGCTGTCGACAATGTGTGTGTAAAAGTAGACATGTTTTAATTTTGGGTCTTTTACTATAAATTAGTTGTTAAACTGCAGTTTAGTATTCAATATAATTCAATGTGTTCTTCAGTAGGTATATGCCATGCATGCTATGTGGCAAATGTCTAAGATGAAGGTAGGTACGTCGAACTGTTTTAAGTTTGAATAATTCGACTATTATTTACAATTATAACAAAAATAGAAATAAAATGAAATAATTTGAAGAAAAAAATGATAGTCCTTAAGATTTTCAGTATTTTAAATTGTACGGTTGTACAATGTGAGGCGTGAATTATAATAATATTTATTTCGTCTAATGTGACGGTAACGAAGTTGCGCAGGCCCAGTGGTATTATATAGCTTTGTATAGGTGAGTGGAGTTATTACTTAATGTTGGGCGCTTATCTACTCTGTTATTTTCTCTCGACATTTTGTGACATTCGAGACCTTTGTCCTTCTTACGTAACGCTACAAAAAGCTTTTGATAAGATAAAAGCTTCCCAAGTCAACTACGATAAGAACTGACATATGGTTTAATTCTTTAGTTTATAAAATTAATTATTATTTCAATTTTAGTAAAGTCATGTTAACATGAATATGTCATATTTAGTTATGAATTATATCACTTCTACAATTACTACAGTAGGTACATTACAAAATATTTTATCTACCTATGTCAACAAAAATATACCTCGTTGCCGAAGCTCGTTCTCGCCTTCACATCTAAACCTTATACAGGTAAAATGCCACCTCCACGTACTAAGACAGGAAATATTATTTTACTTTGAATACAAATGCAATCAAAGATTATGGAAAATAATCATGTTCACTCGGGAACCGAACCTGTTATGATTCAAAATTCCCTATGGGATTCCTTTAAAAATGAAGATACTTCTATACAAATTTACATACCCCTTATTAACATTTTATAACCTTATTTTCGATTCGATTTATATCCTAAGAACCGAGGCGAAGGTTGCTTCAGCTTCCATCTGTTGCAGACATGGTGGCTGCGGGAAATACCTGCATCGAATGCAGGTGAAGCTGATGACGATTTGTCATCATTGTGCGAGTGACCCGGACACAGCGAAGCATATGCGCGCTGCTTGTCCCGCATGGGAGGAGCAGTACCGTGCCCCGGTCACGAAGGTGGGGCCAGACTTATTGTTGCCGAGTGTCGTGGCATTGATGCTCGATGACAGCGATTTCTGGAAGGCGATGCTCGACTTCTAAGAGGCCACCATCTCGCGAAAGGAGGTGGCGAGATGAGTGAGAGAGAGTTCTATCGCGGCTGCCTTAATTTTCCAGGCAGACCTGTAGGTCTCAAACATCGACCGTACCCGACCTAGGTCATACCCAGCTAAGGGTTGACGCGACCCGTTGCACACAAAGGCTTAAGTATCGCCCCTCCACTCTCAGGTGCCGAATCAACAACCGCCGGTGATGCCATCATCGTTAGGTTGGTACTCTCGCGGCTCTGTGGGCTCTCCGAAGACCCCAAGTCAAGAACATGCAACAATTCATACACGGCGGAATCAAAATCAGACAATCACCAGTTGAATTTAGGTCCCAGCGCTGTGCAATGCACGGTATCATAACTGCTTTATTCTTTTCGGTCGTCGGATATTATATATTCTTAATGATGATAGCAAAAAAAAATATGCAAGTACGAGTTTATGAGTTGCAACTTAATATAAAGCTTTTAAAAACGCAGTGTATGTACATACATACACTGTGTATACATATAGGTACATACCTATACACTCTTTTACAAAAAGGTAGAAGTGAACGTTCATGTTTGCTTTCACATCTTGTTTACTGTACTGTACTGTACCAACCCATTACTGCCCACTGTTGGGCTCAGGTCTCCTCCGAAGAGGGATAAGGCATAGTCCACCACGCTTGCCTAGTGCGGATTGGGGACTTCACATATCTTCAAAGGATTTTTAGAATCCTTTTCCGACATGCAGGTTTCCTCACGATGTTTTCCTTCCCCGTTTTTAGCCAGTGGTGTTGTGAAAAATTGCACATAAATCTTTTTCATATTAAGATTTAGAGGTACAAGCCGGATTTGAACCCGCGACCTCCCGTTCGGAAGGACATCTTGTTTACTTTTAATTAAACCCTAGCAAATTAGGTTTCACTTTGCTATCTTTTCATTTCAAACTGTTGGTATTGGAATGCAAAGCAAACATTACCGCCGCTTAAAAATGCAATTGAGTCATCACAAATTTATAACACGCTGAAATAGTGAAGGTCTACCAATGGAAGCGGTCGCCCGTTAATAAATCTACCTGCGGCCATTGGTGATTTGAGTGATGGGACATTTTCAAATAGTATCTATCTTCTATATAAATAAAAATGAATTGTTGTTCGCTACTCTGATTAAAACTCGAAACCGGCTCGAATCGAACTCGAAGTACCTAGTCCAGGGAAGGTTTAAACGGTGAGAAAATACCCTGGATTTTATTTTGTGACGCAAACGAAGTTGGGCGGGCCAGCTAGTTATTAAATATTATTATAAAACAACTATTAAAGTACTTAACGTAACAAATCTATTTAATCAAACTTAACTTTTTGATGAGAAATATCTTTGAGACCCACGTAGTAGGTAATAATGTGTAAATAACACACAAAAAAGGGCAATTTGGTGGTACTGTAAAATTTAAAAACTGCTTCAGAGAATGAAATAAACAATTAAAATTATGAATAAACGAACGAACATTCGAACAATACAAATTTTGTTATTGAAGTAAATAATAATATTATGTTATCTATAGAATCGCTCGGCAGAGTATTTTATTAACGAAAGCGATTTATCAGACCCTTGGCAAACACTGTAGCGACTTGTATTCCTGTAAGATAAATCTACACGAAACTTTCCATTAGGGAATTGCTAGATTCCGCAGGATACGTGTGTTGTGCCGTATAATGTAGACAGGTGAGCAAAACATTATTTTAGTTCTGTGGAAGCAGTTCTTTCTGCGTAAGATTTTTTTCAAACTATTAATGATATAGTATCAATTCAATCAATTTAATTAAGAAGTTATGTTATGTAATATGTAGTGAATGGCACATAAGTGCGTTCGATATTATAAATTCATGAAATAATGTTCGTTTGACACTATGGTGTCCTTACCAAACAATATCCTAGAAAATATAAATAAAACCAAGCATTCACGTGACGTAAAATAGTAAACGATCAGTTAATAACCAATTATAGTTTGGGGCAAGAATAAATGCACTTCGACTTTTAGAAAGAGAGCTGTTCATAGCTTCGGATTTATAGAGTGCTCTCTCTGTCGCATACAGCTTTGTGACATTCATTATCAGTTGTTGTTCTAATTCAATTTAACATATAATATAATATAGAGTTATTAAAACTTTGAATATTTTTGCATAAATTCCTATGTCGGTGTGCATTTATTTTTGTCCCAAACTATACATCTAGGTATTATAATATTATATACGCAGAATATTTTTTGACGGTTCTATGTGTAATTAATAAAAAAAATATTAGGAAAAGGCGTACCTTTTCATGACTGCAATAATGATTTGAAATGCATATTACTTTAATTATCGCAGTTAATTGTTTTAGTGCAGGTCATCCCTACATGTATTTGTGACGCGAGACTGCCCTCTGCTGAACGAGAGATTTAATTGAATTATTTGAATGAACCCGACGCTTCCGCCGCCCCGTGATGAGATCGTATCGGCCCACTGTGCAGGATATACCAATTGCCTCTACAAAATATGTATTTCCATATCTCACTTATAGATTCTCGCGGAACATCAGAATTCGTACAACATTTGATTCGTTCGTCTTAAAACTTGTTTTATTTTCAATTATTTTTTTGTATTACCGTCTCGAATATTTCGATAAAAGTACTGTGATTTCAACAACCATTTATAATGTGCAAATCATTCTCCGAAGATTCCAGATAACCTGCGCGACCGGTTTCCGTTATTAGTGACCACTAAACTCCTAATTGGCTGGTTGTATAAACAGTAGGTTTATCAAGTACTCCGACTGCTGGTACCTACGCATTTTCTTCAAACTGTCTTTCTTCATCACACCTTTAGTAGCAATATAAATAAAAGAAGTTTCTATGCAAGTGTCAACGGTCACGATCGATATTTTCTTATATTGCCTGATATCAATAGATTCCGTTAAGATTACCAATCCCGATTTTATTTATTATCATACGTATCATTAACAAGTTCAAAATGAAACTTTTGTAATAGGTATGTTTTATAGAGGCGCCTTACAATCAGTTGAGTTGTGACGCACCAACTCAACTTCTAAAAACCATTTACATTATGACAGTCTTAGCTTAGCTTTAAAACTGATAGAAAATAAAATTTGATGCATATTTTACTAACCACACTACAGATGTGTGGATAAAAGTAATAAATATGAAGACTTGACTTGACCTTTGGTTGACTGGTAGAGAATGTCTTAGGCATTAAGTCCGCCATTGTACCATTTATGGGCATAAAGTTTAATAAATAATTGAAGGATATTCGGCCATATACCTAATAAATATGAGTACAACGTTAGCTTACACTTATTATTACATGAACTGTACACTATGACTAGATAAATCTTAAGTTTTAGTTAATTAGATACTTAGTTTACAAATTAAGCTATAGGTACTGAATTGTTTTTTTAATAGAAGCTAAAAATTAAGATCCTTTAAACTACACAATTCTATAATGATTACATGCATAGTTTAAATAAAAAAAATACTATATATGTAATTATACTCACATATAGTATACAAACAACAGGTGTCAAATTGATTACTATGACCTTGACTGGACAGTTCAGGAGGATGAGTGTAAACGACAATAAGTTAGTATAGCTCACACACTCACTCGCGTTTGTAGTAGTATTATAATTGTTCTTAGGGCGGAGGGAACGAGTGGCGCGCTATATCTGCACCGACGATACAGAGCAGACTGAATCACGAACTAGAGGCGGTCGGTGGCTAAAAGAGTTGCCAGCTTTTAACTATATTTTCCTGTAACCATAGTTTACTTTATCTTTATTTTTAGTTATTGTTATTCGTAAATATCATAAAAATTTGTTGATGAGAACTTTAGCTTCTTGAAATTCTTAACAATAAATTCTAATTTAATATATATTTCTATAAAATAAATTCTATATACTACAAACACATGACATCGCAGCTTATGTTTAGTAAAGTATAGAATTTATAGGTAAACAAATATAGGAATCGAATGCAATTTCAATGAATATGAATTTTCACATTCGCGTCAAATGTTGACCAATTAACGAAAAGTACTAAAAAATAGGTTCCTAAAGTTTATTTTTATTAGATCCACTAAAAAACTTGGCTTACTTGTCTCCCCCCAAGGAAGGGAAGAGTCTACCTTTCAAATATAGTATCATTTAAGAGGGCAGGGAGGGGCTTATCAATATGTTTGCATAATATTAACAGGTTTTTTTTGTGACTTCGAATATTAAAATCATCCGAATATTCGCGAACACGTTACATCTCTAATACGAATGCTACTTTTTTGTTCTAAATCACCTTTAAAATTATATAAGTATTTAAATTTTTCTGAACAGTCATAGATTTTAATAAACCTGGTAGCACTCAATGTGGATGATTAGGTACTCTTCCCGTCCTCGCGCCCGAGGCACCCCTCTACTATGTGGGTAACGAGCAACGACTTTTTTCTGAATATGATTACCATTGGCTATTTCGACTGCATAAAATCAATGTCTATGGTTTGAAAGAGGCAATGTATAGACTAAATAGTTACATTTCGGAGTTCTCTAGATTGAGCCCACAATTTTCGTGGAGTAACACGTCGAAAACGATTAAATAATTGCAGATTCACGGTTTTGCTGTATCTCATTTGTAAATTTTGAAGAAACCCAAATACTTACCTTTTTCGTAAATTTTATTTAATTAACGAGATTTAAGGGTACGGTATTTAAATAATATAGATTGTTCATGATCGTCCACGCTTTATATCTAAAACTATAGCAATTACAAAGCTTCAATTATGTAGAGATAAAATTCTATGCAGGTATATAAATTAAAAATTCAATCTAAGACGACAAATAAAATAATGGAAAGTGAAATCTAATATATAAAATTTTCGTGTCACAGTCTTCGAAACGGCTTGAACGATTTTGATGAAAATTTTTGTGCTTATCCGGTATCTATGAGAATCGGCCAACATCTATTTTTCATTCCCCTAAATGTTAGGGGTAGTCCACAGTTATTAGGTAGACGCAGACGAAGTTGCGCGGGGCAGCTAGTAATAATATAATACTATAGTACTTTTCCAGTATAATAACAAAATGTCATGGTTTTGTGCCACTACTTGAGAAAGTGAGTTATCAATAGGACAAAAATAATAACATTGTTTAACACTACCTATGTTTTTTTGATGTATAATTTGAGAACTTTTTAAACTGCTTTTTGTATCTAATTGTACTAGACTACTACTAGATAGAATAAGCGGTAGTATTAATCTTGACTATCAATGCCATTGGACTTAAGCTACGTCAGTTTACTCATTACCTTTAAATGGTATTATGGGTTATAATTTTATTTTCAGTTTTATTATGGAATGTTTAATTTGCTTTTAGTACCTTATTCTCTAAATGGCAATATAGGTATGTTGCGCTTAGGTACTTCAATATGTAACGAGTCAAGTAACGACTTGGACTGTGACTTGGATGCAGACATTTGCATATTTAGTTTAAAGGCACGTTTGAGACTGTTCGCTACAATGTTTGACTTGAACTTTTCAAGTAGGTGCTTCATTATGTATTTTTATACAAAGAATAAACGTACCTATATAGATTGTGTTCTTACCCTGCGATAGATAGGTACATAGGTAAGGCTATTTTTACAGTAGGATGAAATGTGGAACTCTAAGTGCAAATAATTAAAACTTAATATTTACTTCAGAAGGTGGCCCGTTGGCTCGTCGGCCTACATGGTAATAAAGAAAAAAAAGAAAAATGTAAGTGCTATACTATGTTTTGAGTGACATTTCTAAAACTTGTCTCGATTCATTTCCATACAAGTTTGAAATCAAGATTCAGAGAGATTTTTATGATTTTTGGCAATATGTTTGGTCATAGTCATTAGTCTTTTTTTTTTTTTTTTTTTTTCAGTTGGAGGAAATCACCGGATCCCCGCCCGCCCCGCGGGCGGGGTATGTGGGAGTTGAACCGCACTAAAACCTCCAACCGCTCACACTCAGCGTCCGAACCCCGGCTGAGGCCAGAACCCAGCACGGGGTTTGAAGGGACGGCGCGACGCGTTACGCCATCGGCATTCTTTGCCGTCGCTCCGTCCCCGGACGCCGAACCGGTAGCCGCCGGCGAATACGGCCACCGGCTCTCTCGGTCGGCGGGCTTTCCGAAGCCCGCCAAGATGGGACCGCGTGTCACCCTCCCGCGGAATACCCCGCTGGGTCAGAACCAGCGTGGGTCGGGGAGTACGCGGTCTACCATCCCCCGGATGCTCTTACGCTAAGGGCGTGCTGAGCGAGACACGGCACCTTCTTGGGTCCCCGCTCGCACTCGCATGCGTTGGGGACCCGAAACTCTTAGGGGGCCAGAATCCGGGCGAGATCCCGGTCCCGGCCCCCTGCTCGACGGCGGCGGGTTGGTAAGTTGAGAGTGGCATATAGCCTCTCCCTCTCAGCCCCCGCCACCTGCTTCTGCGAGATGGTGGACTCGCAGAAGTCGAGCATCGCCTTCCTGGACTCGTCGCTCTCGAGCATCGACGCCGCGACGCTCGGGAGCGACAAGTCCGGACCTATTTGTTGGACCAGGACACAGCGCTGCCTCTCCCATGCGGGGCAGCGCGCGAGCGTATGCTCCGGCGTGTCCTGGTCACACCCCACGCAATGGTGGCACCTCGCCGTCGGCTCGGCCCTAATCCGGTGCAGATACCGACCGAAGCACCCGTGCCCGGTCAGCATCTGCACCATCCAGAAGGTGAGGCGTCCTGCGCCACGACCCACCCAATCATCTAGGATCGGGCGGATCGCCTCGACGGTCCGTAGACCCCATGTGGGGTTAGCGAGTCGTCTCTTCCATAGTCATTAGTCTAATTAATGTAGGTAGGTAAAGCGCCAAAAAATATTAGGAATTTATTCATTTTAAGTTGTATTGAATCGAACAGGAGTTTCGTGAAAAAAAATCACGATTATTCTTCAACAGTCACGTATTTGGAAAAGTACTGGAGCTATATTAATATGAAAAATATGTAGAGCCGGCAATATTTAAGCTGTTAGCTCATCTATACTTTTAGGGTTATAGTTTCGATCAGCAAACGTGTTTTAAATATCATAACGTTGTCTGGAATACCGACCCAAAATCTTGTCGGTGCTAACACTGATGCGGATTATACCTACAATTTTTTGAATAATTTAGTCAACCAGTTATTTGTTGTTTACACTTTAATAATACAATATAGAATAACTCATTAAATATTCTTATAATGCAAGTTATATAATTACATATGTAATATTATTTTATTACAAATTGTGCAGTGGTCTTTTAAATAGACATAAAAGGACAACTAAAAATAGCCATCGCTTGCTATGCAGAATATACCCTTGCATTGACCCAGAATATATCGTCTAAATAGGTGAGTCATGTAACGAGGTTTATAACAAAGAGTTTAATTTTAACCCTAGGTCAGAAGTTCCTGAAAGGTTGTGAGGCTAATTATAACATCGGGATAAAAATATGACTATTTGATATAAATAGTTACGATTGAATCGAATATTGAAGACAGGCAATAATGTTGTAATATGAATTCTGTAATTATAGTGGTGTTCTGATATTTGTGTTGAATATTCACATTGGCTACAGCGCCCTGATCTTGCCCCTATTAGTATTCATGACAGTGAATTACAAAGCATCACGTCTAAGCCTCGGACTGACAAGAAATAACGAAATTGTGATAAAAGAAAATGCAGTGTTCGGTAACTTTTTCACTTAAGTACTTTGTGTCTAATAGGATGGTCCATGTAGTGTTATGTACTAACGAATAAGTATTTAGTTTGTTAGGATTAATTACTTTATTTTTACTTATATATGTCACCGGAAAATACGAAGAAATGTTACTTGTTAAGTTCCTACGAAACATAATAAATTTCGTTAGATAACAAGTGGCAGTTAATTTGTGTTATTTAACCCTTCTAAGTTGATAACAGACTTTTTTTATTTTCCGGTGACATATACATTCTCACCAATCTCACTAATCTTTTTTCTTGTGGGGAAAGTTTTTCCTCTAAATATTCATATTATTATCCTTCAAAGGATGTGACCATTTTGACACACATCGTTTTCGTCTTTTTTCATGAATTCATACAACTCTATGCATGACTGAACCTCCTTCGATGCGGTCTCAAAAACCGACAGCAAGCGGATCGCCGTGCGGCACTTACGAACGCGTCCACATTAAGCGCGGTCGACACGCGTGTCAATGTTCGGTGGTTTGCCGCGTTTAGTCTGAACGCAGCTTTAGAAAGAGAGCAGTTTATAGCTTCAGCTTTAATGAGCGCTTTCTCTAACCGATTAATTAAATATTTATTTATTTAACCTCTAACCTATCATGTTTCTTAGAGAGATTTGATCCTTAGAAGTCACTCTATCGACTGGTGCAAAAAATACAGTGTGTGATTTTTCGAATAACAAGATTTTTTTAAAATCTGTTAATGTGCAGCAGCTTATTATTCATAAGCGATAGTTTGGTCTGTAAAACCAAAACGATATTTGGTTTGAAAAACCAAATTTTACATAAATCATAGACACCATTTCTTCTTTATTTATGGGTAATTGGAGTAGTAGAGGGGTATGTACAATAAAAGAATCATAATTATTGAAACAAATATATTTCATTACGAAATCAATTACCAACAAATCCATTTCAACACGTTTACAAATCATTTCTGAATTATGACAGGAAAATGTGCCGTTTTTTTTAAAGTGCCAAATATTTAATAGATTCAGCGTTCATATAGTTACTGTGGCATACTTGAGATCATTCCAAGAGCAACACTAAAACGAACAATATTTATCTATTGTTCAGATGCCAAAATTAACTTCACGAACGCTTAAAAATTTACGCCTAATGGTAACACTACAACACACATTTATTGCACATATAGAATTTTTTAAAAGTATTTTTTGTCTTTTTTATTTTTCTTAATTTAGAGATCCAAAACATTTACTATAATTTTGCACACCGACATTAAATGAAATAATATACACAATAGCATTATTAAATTTAGTTCGTAGTATCTATAATACACATCCAAAACATGAAACTATGCCTAAGTTAGTTGAACAATGGACAAGACAATAATATTATTATAATAAATGGACTGGACAGATAAACACGTGTAATATAAAACAATAATCTGATAATCAAAACATGCTTAATAATTAATAGTATTAAAATATAAAACGGGACGATTTGTAACAATAATAATCATCTGAAATATATAAGTTAAAAAAATACATTATATAACAGTTATGTACTAACTAGCATCCTTGAATAAAACCTGAACCATATTAATATGTACGTCGTTGTGTAACATATACCATTTAATATTATTTACCAACAGTAAACTATTTCATTTAGAGGCATTTTTATCGACACTTTAAGTGCTTATAAACAAATATTAAGACTACCTAAAGTAAGGAAACGAATTAAACATACGAATCGACTGATTTGAAACTTTTTAACGACTTAAGTTTCTTTACCTTTTTCCCATAAATTAAGGCCTTACGAGTTACAACAACGCACTTTGTTTACAAGTCAATAATCATTAACTAAACAAAAAAACGATTCCGAATTTTACTAACTAAAGTTTGTCCGTTTCAACCCGTCCATTTTAGTAGGCAAATATATAAAATTACCGTTATTTTAAAATGAATCATTATTTTACCAAAATGATGAATCATATTTAAAACCAATAAAAAGTATTAAATAGATGGCCTGTACTCAACCATCTTGAAGCTGAAATTAATGTAAAATTACATCATTATACACTTACACATTTGCTAACTAAGATAGACAGGTAAGCAACGAACTACATTAAATCTATAATGTTAACACTCTTATCTCCAAATGTAACAAATATTTGTTTGGACTTGCAAGATTGGACGCTTGTGTTGTTTTAGACTTAATTTCTTTAACATTCAGCTTTACTCAAATGTTTTACTCAAAGAAAAAAATAACGATGTTCCTTTGACGCAAAAACACACGAAAAACGGCTTACTCTAGACATTGGATAGCTTTGGTTCCTGACACATATTCGACCAACCATATGATTTAAAAGTACTGTACAAATAAACATTTAAAAAAACCTATTAAATCACCTAATCCAAAGTTATTGCTGTTGTTATGTTAAAATGTGACTATCTATCAATATCCTATTGGAGTTTCAATAAATAAAATGTCTCTGAAGAACAGTTTCTATCACATATCATTACACAATGTAGCACCACGCGGTTAATAGACCCCATCTATGTCTACACTTACCTCTATTCATTGTTGTATATGGAGATGTATAAAAATTAATACATCTGAAAAATAATTTAAAATTCACATATATAACATTAATTTTTTTGTATAATTTATATTTAAAAAATTAAATAAATAATTCTCTTATTGTTTAATAAAACTATTGCGACTGCGTTTTGGCTCACTTTAATTTTTATAAAATCAATATACTTATTCATTAACATTATCTGATTGCAACATTTCTGGCCTACTTTAGTCCTACCCGAAAATCAGTCTGGATTCGTTCGCCGTTACATTTGTTTTGGAGAGACTTCAGCTGATCGAGATGGTTCACTTAGAATAATATCACATTCGTTATTAAACCAAATCATAATATGACAACACTCCCAGTAAAATAGTCTTACAATCTGTTAGTTCTTAATTCACTTATTACCTACTTTCTTTGGACAGTACAACCTGAGGTACCTATGATCCATTAAAGATCTTCGAATTTCATGACTACTCCCGCCCCAGTTTCAAACAGACATAATGACAATCATTTCATTATTAGTGATTAAAAACAAAAACCGAAAATTTGTAAGAAACTTCTAGTTTCTTGCATCGGTTAAAACAAAGAAGATAAAGTAATGGACGGATACAATAATCATAATTATTATAAAAAGTGAGATTAATGTTTGAATTGTGCGTAAGTATGCGAAATTACAATCATCTAGTCCGGATGCTCTTTTAACTTGAAGTCCTCCAAAGCATAAAATACGTAAATTAAGTATATAATTAATAATGCCCATTTCCTCACAGTCGTCAGTAACCAATAAAGCCTAAAACAATAATGTATAATTTCAACATCTCAATAATAAAGACGAAGAGTAGGTGAAATGGTAAAACCTAGGATGTAACCTCGAACCTACAAAATGTCAACATAAGCCATTCATATCACATTTTAGTTTTAGTGTAGGTATGTGTAAAAATACCGTCGCCGCGTCGTTGCCGTGATCTACTATAATTTAAAATTAATTTGCTACTAGATTTAATATGTGACACAAACATATAAATATTACCACACCAATATTCCAATATTAAAATGCTACGAGAATTCAATATAAATAAGACCACCCAAAGTTCACGTCCTTCCTCAAATAATTTCACTTCAACATTTTACTAAAACCACCTCGTTAGGAAACTTTGAGTGGTTGATCAGCTTATTTTCTATAAGACACTAAATTACACCACAACATCAAGTAACTACAGCCAATAATATTATAATTATAAAACAGTCAACACCAATTTCGAATATTTATACTTATATATTTTCTTTAAATTTGACTCTAATGGCAAAATATCTACACATTATACACATTTCGAATTCTTATTTATATTACAATAAAGAATCACTATTAATTAATATAAAACTCGACGAACACGAAATTTATTTTACTTGTAATTTGTATCCCTCTGTCTTTAACTTGAATCTTTTATAAATTTTATTAGATTCTTAACTTTTATACATTTCAGATTCGGTAGCGTAGAATCTACCTGTTTTATTCACTTTTATGTAGATAGTTAATGATTTGTACAACGTAATTTTAATTAATTCTTACAAAACAATGGAACGATTGAATTCTGTATGTGTATTCAAGACTACAAAATTCTTAGGTGACTTGTTTTTCAAAAATATGCTGAGAAATTTAGAAACACTAAATCGCAGTGAAGATTGCACAGAATAATCGGCAATATCGACGCTTCAAATATTTGTTTTGTTTTCTAACGCCCGAAAACGAAGAATATTATACCAATAGGCCTATGAATTGAAATTGAATTGTATTGTAGTATTGCGTTTCATCCATACTAATCGTTTTAAATTACTTACGAAATTATAAATATCCCTCTGGCATTTGATTACAAATAAATAAAACAGTTATATTTTATTTAATCTGTAACGACGACTGAATTAAAAAAATACCTACAATATTTCAGTTTAACGGTTTTGACTAAATAAGACTATACGTAAATTTTACAATCTTTTACATACATTTAACGTATTTTACCTGCACTTTTATAATATATTACTTCGTTGCATCGTCTATTTAATAGTATTATATTCTTTGAATATTAAAATAATTGAATTATTTAGTTTCGAATGTACAGCTCGCAATTCATCTCGCCAGAAACCTTAATATATTTACTTATCCTATTTAATTGACTGTAGAGCGGATAAAAAGTAAATGTATGTGACTTGTATCAATACAAAATACACAATTATAAAATATATATCATATTATTGTACGTTTAAAATTATCTTATTTAAAATATCACAATATCGGCAGTTATTATCAGGAAGTGAAGTATTTGTATTTCATTTTTAAAATCCTTTGAATTGCGAGCATGCATTCAATCTAAAATATGAAATTAAAATTCTGGTAACATTATTATCCGTTTGCCTTTTCACCACTTGACCAGGCCCATCTTGCTGTAAGATTTCCTTTGTCACAGATATATAATTAAATACATTTTTTAAAAATAAACATAGGTACCTGCCGTAGAAGAAAAGATAACATGAACCGTCATGTTATCTTTTTTCCTAATTCATAATTTAAAATATTTGATATTCACACAAGATCTAGATTAATCCTGAAAGTAGTACATAGTTCAAAATTATATTGATGTGTTAGCAAGATCGTATGATTTTACGAAATTCTACATTTCATGAAATTGAGGTAAATAACCTTTCCATTCCTATTCTGGTCCAAATTTACGAAATATTGCAAAAGTTACCGTTAAAAAAGTGTCAATTAAGCTAGGTCATGAATTTTTGTTAAAAAGCCTTAACCTAAAGCGACTCAGTTAAATTTATGAAGATGAGTTAATTTAAGTTCTGATTTAATAATAAACGACAGACTAAAATGCGTTTTCCGAGTGTTGGGCGCCATTTTGCAAATAATCACGAAACAAAAGAATTGCTATTAACAGATTTTTGTATGTCGTGTAATTATACGATCTGACTGTGACATCGACAGCTCGTGGAAACTATAAAAATATATAATTTCTGTGATTACAGAGATGTTACTTCAAAATCTAAAACAAGATGCGGACAAAAAATTATAATTACAATATTGTTTTTTATGAGGTAATTGTTTTGGCACAGAGAGATTACTTAAAACTATAATTAATAATTTATATTATAAGTAATGCACAATATATAAATTTAGATAAAATTATTTTTAAAAATTACATAAACATTATTTTTCGATGTTTTAAAACTCGTTTGACTGATCTTATCGTACAAATCACAATTTTATCTCATTCATATTACATTAATCTAACGTCACCACTAAAATTTTAAAATGGAATGAGTTTTTATTAAATATTCAATACGTACGCATACAAAAATATGGCAAAATTAAAAAATAAACATCTCTTCAAACGCAGTGTGTAGAAAATATAATTTCCCAATATCTATTGCTATCGGTTCTTATTTTGGTCCCTCATCTACGAAGAACTGAGATCTTTATGGTATAAAAATAGAACACAATATGATGAGAGACTATTTTCTGTATTAATAAAGACTGATAAGTATATAGCAGTCAAAGATTCTTTGAACGTATTTCAAGAACTTTCATTATATATAACAACAATATGCATTAAATAACTTCAAAAACGAATATTTTCTAAATGTAGGGATAATTATTAAAACAGTAAAACTTTATATTATCAAGTAGTGTATAGTTTAAAACTTTTAAAAAATAATTCCATTCATACGACGTTCGTTAAATACGAATCGTTGATTAACTATAGAGGTATGTGAAGATTTGAAACAGGACGGCGCTGTGGTTCAGCGAGTATTGTGAACGTGTGTGGTTAGATGCTTTGAGAGATAGTCGGCGCGGGCGAAGCACTTACCGCATGCCTCGCAGTGGTAAGGTCGTTCCCCAGTGTGAATTCTAAGATGGCGAGTCAAGTCGCTTTTTCCGCCAAACGCTCTACCGCAAAACAGACAAACAAATGGACGTTCTCCAGTGTGTTTCCGTACATGCAACTTCAAATTTTCCTTTGAACGCACACACTTGCCACAGAAAGGACAAGCAAATCTCCTATCCCTGTCTCTTTGTCTATCGTCGTTTTGCATAAATCCGAGTATGGCTGAATGAGAGCTTGTACTCTCGTGTTTGCTGTCAGTTCTTGATTCATTTTCTGAACTATCAGCTATTGAACTAACGCTAGCAAATGAAACGGGTACACGTCTCCTACTTTCAGAGGCGGTGTCATCATCCCGTTTACTCTCGCTTTCAGCACTAGAGTTGCGACACTCCATTGAATCGTCGACAGTGACAATTGAATCTGCAGGATCGTTGGAGTCGACTGTGCTATCCTGTTCAGACTCTCGTAAAACATCTAGAGATGGAGATCGTGTCTCATCGCCCCTATTTTTCTTTTTCATTGACAAATCCATCTCTCCACATTTGCCAATCAGAGCTTCATTGGTGCTAGAAACATCAGCTTCAGGCACATCATTATTTTTGGTGTGGAGTCGCTCCAATGTGTGATTGAGACGATGTTTTTTGAATGATTTTAGATATCGGAACTGCATACCGCAAACATCACAAGTAAATAGTTTATCGGCTGGAAGCCTGGCTCTATGGTTTTGTTCTCGGTGTTTGACGTACGCTGATCGATATCTGTAACTCTGACCACATTGCTCGCAGACGAAGGGTTTGTCGTCGCAGGCGGACTGCGAGGCGTGTTGGAGCGCTGCATGTCTCTCCAGTAGCCACGCCGAAGGGAAGGATGCAAGACAGACGCCGCACCTACGGCGCTCCGAAGGCATTAGGTGTCTCGCCGTAGGATATCCCATGCAGTCATCAGACAAGTATCGACGAAGACGACAAGCTTGGAGAGCAAATAGGGGCGACCACAGCGGCAGCGCTGTCGGACTGCGCGGAGGCAGCGGACTCGGCAGACCGGGAGGACAGGACATGTCGAGGCAAACCTTTAACAAAATATTATCTTTATTACAAAACTACACATTTACTGGAAAATATTACACATAATCAATAGAAAATGTTTACGTACCGTAGTATGACATAGGTAATGAAATACAATAAAACATCAATTTTGTAATGATTGTAGAGCTTTTATTTGTCAAAATTGTATTATTACAGCTATGATATGCTTATATTTGTTTCAAAGGTTACAGTGATCAACAGCAAAAGGGTTTTATGATTGTTGTACAATTGACTAAATATTACATCGATTGATCCTCTTTTCATAATGATATACTGTAATAAATTATTTTTTAACAAAAAATATTGCTCATCGTTACATTATGATCTAGTAATTGTTAAGGCAAACAGATTTCATTATTCTAGAATATCAACAATTAATGTTAAACAAAACAGCTCAAAGGATTTAGTAATCGTTTTCATTCGATGAATAAAGTGATTACTAAAATTCTATAAATAAAAATGAACTTAAATTATTTGAACTTGTGTTTAAAATATTTGTATATGCATAAAAAAGTTAGATGTACTCACAAACAATAATATGTTTAGAGACCCACTTATGAGCTGTATTTTATGCTTATACAAGAATTCTCATTCTCACGAAAGTTTAACCTAAATAACTTATTGATATGAACGAACAATAAAATAAATTGTACCAATTTACAGTAGTTAATATACCTACAGGAACTTAGACAAAATTGCAATTTAAGTTCTATATTTAGGTATGCCACTTAAAGTTTAAAAACAAATATAATAATAATTTAATAAAACGTTTTTCTTTTGTGAACTTTTAAAGATTTTAAATCACGTTTTAATTGACTGGTAAATAAATAATTTTCAAAATTTCGGGAGTCGTTAATATTGTGATTAGCGATCAGCACTTTCATGCTTAAACTTGTGTTAAAATCAATCTTGCATAAAATTCATGTTTCAATTTTAATCAAGTTTTTAACAGGCTATGCGTTTACATGAGTACCATTAGTACCCAATTCAAAATATGAGTACCATTAGTACCCAATTCAAAATAAAATCTCTAACATAAAATAAATACCCACTTTAGTGTTACGCTAAATTAAATGATTTTGATATGATTTATTGTTTGATTCATATGAAAGAAAGTAATTGCACTAATCACATACCATAACGCAAATTACAATTTTAACCATAAAATTACTTGGATTCTGTTTCTATTCCCTACGTACTCTATGTTTCGTGATTTGCAGCCTTTATATAAGTCTCGTATAGGCAAGAGGCACTCTAAATATAAAACCGTGGTCACAATTTAATATATATAAAAATGAATCTACGTATGTAAACTATATCAAACATGAAATATTTCGTGCTAGTGTTCCACGTTGCGATATTTAGTATGTATTTCTAAAAAAATACGTACTCCAAATCGAAACTTAGGTATAATAATATAAATCTATAATTCTATATAATTACGCTAACGGCTTGTGAACTCTGCGGGGACGTGAAGAGCTTGCTGATGTTAAAATTTGAATAACTGCACTTAGAGATATGTTAGACACTGGCACTAACAACATGCATACCTAACAACTATCATAGATCTAATCTATATTATTATCGTCAATAAATAGTTTCTTTAAGAAAATCGGGAAATAAAATATAATCTCGATTATAATTATCATCCAGCACTATAAAAACTATTTTTAATTAGACTCTTATAAAAATCTTTAATTCACTTCTCTCTAAAATTTATTTATTGCTAATGATTGTTTGTAAATATGATATCTTTCTTAAAAACAATAAGAGGAACATTAATAAAGTATCTGAATTGCTTAACATTTGGTAAATGTTCTGTAAATGAAAATTAAAATCAGTGCAGCTTTTCAAATAGCAACATTTTTGTTAATTTTTTTTTGTATTTTCTTTTTTTATATCCAAATACTATGCTCCGGGAATTAATGCAACTACCAATCTATTTACCTAAATTGTTTAATTTTATTTTTTGCGCGTTTTTAATCTATAGACCGATACTTTACATATCTGCATTTTTTGCTCGTTTTTAATTCGAATTTTACAACAAATCTTCCTTTATAATATTTTGTAATTTTTCTATGAAGAAAGAACTCACAATGTCAAGTTTAATAATTTTAGTGAGTTTCAATACCGAATTAACTATGGAATGTTGTCAGCTTTACATAAAACACACTCCAAGAAATCTAGTTACCAAACACTTTTACTGTTAATTAAATACGATAATCTTATAAATATTTTACAAAATTTCATCAAAGTCTTCTCGATTTGTTCGTATAACATAACAATACAACGATATCGGTTTTACTACAAACATTCACGTCCGGATTATCTCACAACATTCCATAAAAATCAATAAATAAACAACTAATCGAATGGTCTACTTTGACATCTAACGGTACTCAGGGCTGGCAAAAAAATTTAGAAGATACATTTCAATAATAATTATCACTTAAAAAGTACCTATCGGTGGAATCGACAACCTACATATTAAAAGTGAAATTGGAATAATTTTGGAATGTAAGGCGTTTGATCGAATGATATATTTTTCATAAATTCAGCCAAACAACATTATTTCACATTTAAGAGATCCTAATCACTAAACTTAAAATAGTGAGATCTAAAGAGTAACTTTGTGACCTTGAAATTTAAGGTCATCAGTTACTTAGAGGTTCGTCTCACTGAAAACATTAGCTTAGAAGTATGAATAAGAGTGAATTTTTAGCCGACTTTCCAAAAGAAGGAAGTAATCAATTCGTCTGTATTTTTATAGTTGTTACCCCATTATTTTAGATTGGGTCAACGAATCTGACTGGTATTTTTTGTGCTATTCTTGAAAAATGGAAGTCCGTCTTTTTTCTATTCGTAAGAAAATATCATTTTATTTGATAACTCATTTGCAACACAGGCAAATTGCCAGAAATATTGTGCATTTAAATTAAATCAAAACTGTTTACATCAAAATAAATCAAGACTTACCAATGAGAACAGCTGATAATAACTGAATTGAACGTATTTAAATAAGAACATCTTTATTTTTATGCGACAAAGGCGGCGGCAGATAGTAATAAAACATTAGTTAATGAGCCTATATATTTTCTTAGGCATTTATCAAATGCTTACAGTGACACGTACCCTGAAATAAACCTTAATTTTTGATTCAGAAAATTGTTCGAAATGCCTAATAGTAAATCTGAGATCGACACTTTACATTCCCAGATGTTGTCGTCATAACTTTTATATTATCACAGATCTTTTCCTAAATTTATAATACTTTCTTTTGGTAAGATCTCGACGATCTATCACTTAACGCCTAAATATTTTAAATTTTATTTCAACGCCTACATTCGAATCGAACTGGTTAAATACAAGACGTAGGTCAGAGCACCTCCTAATTTCAAAGATATTTTAATTATTGTGATATGTTTAAGATCAAAATATACGAAACAAACAAAAAAAATCTATCGACTAGCAAATTATAAAATTTTAATTACGTTCATAAAACATCAGCCGTTGAGTACCTATCAGATATCAAGAAACATATTTTATTAATCTTACAGACTAAGGTAAAACGACTATTCATTCAACACCAAATCAAAGCTTTAATTTTTCGCGTGGCGATATGTTATATTATAAATAAATAATAATATGATAACATCATGTGAACAAGTAATAAATAACAATCATGTTTATATAATGTGGGTAGTTTGAAGTAAAACAATAATGTCTTGTAAAACAATATTTTTAACATTCATAAAATATCCCTGTATACGACTCTGTTGCATTTGTTGAACACAGTTATTATTGTGAGAAACATAAAAACAATGCTGAAACATTCAGTAATAATTATAGCTCACGTTATATTGTGTACTTCTGTAAAAACTAATCATGAAATTATATTTTCCACTGGCGCGACTTAAACTCTTTATCAAAACCTCAAGTAGGTAGGTATCCATTTTAATAATATATTATATTCTTACTAGAGGTTTTTTTCATTACGTTATGATATTATGGACGCTATTAGTAAGACAGCAATTGACAGCGATGTTACATGTGTTATGTGATTTGAGGCAAAATTAGACCACTTCCATATGTTTTGGAATGGCGGTGGTCTACCTGGTTCTCAGTGGGTTTTCTTTTATCTAAAAAGAAAATGCCTGAACTTAATTGGCCCTCCCTGCAAGTACGATGCGGTTCAGGGTCCAAACCCCGGTTGAGGACGCTGCACGAGGTTATGTGGAAAATAACGCCGCTGGCTATTATACCTCCACCGTCTAGAGCTAGAAGCCAACTAAGAGGCTTCCAAGAGAACGAGCTTCTGTACGTTTACTAGCTCGATCGACATGCAGTAAAAAAGGTCTAGTAAAAAACTAGAGATGATAAAATAATTCAACGTTTAAGTCAACTATTTAAAAAAACGAATTACTTATACAGAATCAGAATTGGTCCCAAAACGAAATATCCAAACAAAATTAATTACGCAATAATATGTTTCCAGAAATGTATGATGGCTTTCTCTTCACCTAGTATATGCCTCTAGAATGGTGTAGATACCAAATCTCCAAATGATTCTACTGAAGTCAAACAAAATGCGTAAGTGCCACGCCAGTATCTTTAGAATATATTTTGAAAGCTCAAATATATGTTTACCTACTTCACTGTTATACAGAAAACAAACTTATGTTCAATAGGCACTGTTTTTACTATTCCCAATTGATAATAAAACGTGAGTTTGTAGTATGAAAATACATAGAAAATTTTAATATATATATCATAATATATAATAATTTTATAATGTTACGTCTCCCTTTTAGTTTAGATAAGTCTTCGCAATTCTCAAACTCGATTAGATTTTATTGAAGTAATGATGTTTAGAAAATTAGGCAGAGACGTAACAATCGGACAGAAATGAAGGGTTTAAAGCTTTGATTCCCATAATCACATCCACAACTCTCCCCATTACTCCAAACACAGTGCTACAGAAGCATTTATTATCTAATTAATTTCCTAAAAATTCATCATTATCAAACTATATTTTATTTACATTATTTAATTATATGTCGTAATATTGCTTTTAAGTTACTTCAGGGGAGCGTGCTTCGTTACATCCAAAGACAATAATTAGTATAAATCTCAAATCCCTACATTATTTTAATAATTTATAGGTATATTATGAAGTGCACGTGTTCAAAATATGAATTGTATATAAATCAAATATTTATTTATTTAATCTTATACAACGACAATTAAAAAAGTCGTTTGTGTTTCAAACAATCATGCCACTTCAAATATACTTGATAATGTTTTACGATTTGTTTGTATTCAGTAATAGTCTAAGTATGTATACGTATAACAAATATAAGCAAATTATTAAGAAAGAAATAAATACATATAAAGCGAAATGAACATTAAGAAAATGGGCGAATTAATTTCATTCCCAACATAAAATTAACGAAGTTTCACTTCTCTAACTAGCTTTGGCTATGCCGTCTAATGACCTCACCGTAAATGATTCCTCACAAGCATAAACAAAGACAGCACCTATAGAATCAAAAACATGATAGAAAAGGAACAAAACCAACTGAAATATTAATTTTAAAAATATGTCTAAAAATTAACAAATGTGTTATTTACCTATTAGTGAAATATAAAATATTTATCATTCAGATCACAGTAGCGGCGTACATCACATTCTTAACTTATTTAAACATAATAACAGTCACTGTTTGTTCACTGAGATACAATGCCTGTCTCACCGTCCACCGTCCACCGTCCGTCGACAAACCTGATGAAAAATTAAACTAAAACGTGATCGAAGGCTAATAGTGCTCTCTACTTATCACATGTTCACTGGTGTGGACTTTCTTCTTCCGTGTCTACGGGGCTCGGTGATAAAAACTTGCGTGCGTATTTGGGGTAATGTGTCTTTTCGTGCGCCTTTAATATAGTCGAACGTGAAAATGTTTTCCCGCATAATCCACACCGAAACGGTCGTTCACCTAAAAATACAATCCCGTTAATGTTTGTTTTTTTCGTATTTATAAAAAAATATTTGTTTCGATAATACATTCACTCACTCATTCATCATTCATTCATTAGTAAGCAAACGTGTTGTGAAAAATTTAACATCTAGTTAATTTTATAACTGTAATATTTTTAACCAAAAAAATTTTGAACTGTTCTTACCTGTGTGAACTCTACAGTGATCCTTCATATGGTGCCGCAGTTTAAATGCTTTGCCGCAAAATTCACATTTAAACGGTCTGTCACCGGTGTGCACTGGTAAATGTGCTATTAAAGATGATACGTCTGGAAAGCTTTTTCCACAAAATTTACACAAAACGACGTTCCCAGGCTCAACTGGACCAATGTCCAAATCTATTGGAGCTTCTTCCGGATGCATATTCATGTAAGTGGGTTCACTGAACTGTCCTATCATGGGTATGCCTAAAGATCTTCCGAGCATTGCATCGCGATACTTGAGCGTATCGAGCGTGTGAGTCGTCAGTATGTGCCTGGTCAGTTTGCTCTGATGTGGGAAGGAGGCGCCGCAGTGAATACAAATGTAACCCCTGTCCCCCTCGTCAACACGCCCCCTACCGGACCCATCGTACTCCTGCAACCACAAAAAAGAACATCAACTTCTTTTTCTCCAGTTCAGTTTTTCGCACGATCAAACTTTGTGCATTATCTCTACCACTACGTTTCTAAATTGAGATGCAGTCTCGTTATTTTCAATCTTCACTATCTAAATAAGAAGTTGACGCTCATTTTTGCCCGAAAAATGTGCAGGAGTGACCCGGGAGCCGGCTACGCGTCATGCCTTGTCGAATAGCAACACGCGCGCGCACACTAACTCGTCATTCGTATTGTAACGCGTGTACGGGAAATGGCCAAATTTAAAATAAAAATAAAACTGCCCAAAATATATCAAACAAAATGAATGGTACAAAAATGATGGCCAACAAAATGAAGGTCAACTTCTTGACAGCAAGGCATAGATACACAATCTAAAACAGCGTAGCGATCAAACAAGCATGCATGTAACAAAACAACTCCAACTCAGTAAAAATATGATATTCAAAACTCCAATTCTAATAATAAAAAAACTAAACAATCAAATACTCCATGAAAGATATATCTTAAAATAAATATATAAAATAAAAAAAACTTGTTTAAGATTTCAATATAACATGTGTTTAAAATTTAGGAATAAAGAAAACAAAGTCAACAGTAGATTTTTAATAAAATTTATGTTATCATAGATCAAGAAATTATACATAGATAGTTTGATTTCAAGTGATTTCAAGATTCAGAGTGCAATTTTATCTATCACACCCATTCCATGCTAGTATTTACACATGCATGCACATTCAAGAAAAGAAAACACAAGATAATAATCAATCAATTAATGTAACCACAATAAAAAATAAAAGTGAAATAATTGTACTTAGCAACAAATGCGATTACTTAAAATATGATTACTTCTACATAAAACAACAGAGTACATACCGGGTCATGTTGCAGTCTATAGTCTGTTGAAACTTCACCACCCCTTTCTTCATTATTTCGATCCCAATCAACCAATTCTTTCTTTAAAGACTGAAAGTATTACAAAATTTTTATATATTAGTCTTAGTTGCACCAACAACAAATGAAATAAGTCATTTAAATAGCTAATCTTCACAGCTTTCCAGCCAGATCTTTGATATAAAGGGAAAGTTCAGAAAAGTAATTTACTACATCACATGAAACTATTTTAATTAACAACATTTTTCTACTATTTTTTTACAAGTACTATACATATTTATAGTACTTATTATAAATTATGAACCTTTTTCACAATTTACTTTATCTATAATAAGGATGGATATGACTGGACAGTTAGTGTTTATTGCAGTAACGTAAAACAGTACTTATTTGCTTGAATTTACAAAACTGATATTTGTATTGTATATTACAGTATTTGAGCAATTGTTACCACTATTTCATTTCATTGCAGATGTTTACGAGCGGCGGTAACCACTTACGATCAGGTGGCCCATAGGCTCGTCTGCTTACATAGCAATAAAAAAAACTATTAGCAGGTGGGCTATCTGCTTGTCAGAATATGTTCTTATTCTTACCAATGGAGCTTGCTGAACTGGGGGAAGTCCTGAAGGTCCTGGTATTGGCTCGCTCCGGGGACTAGATAGTGCCGGGTGTGAAGGATGAGGCAGGCCTGGATGTGGGATAGCATTGAGTACACTCAACCGCTCCACCGGAGAATATCGAGTACTTAAGACATTTGAGTTGTGACTGTTTATAGTCATATTTATACCTGCAATTAATGTTTTAATATTTAGTATTTATTTTATTATCTATGTTGAGTACTTTTTGAGACTTACAGAGTAGTTTTTTCAAAAACTAATAAAGTTTTAACAAAAATAAAAGTAAAATACATCAAACAAACAGTACAGTAAAGTAGTATTATGGACGATCTTATTGTTTAGAATGATCTCTTTGAGGCCTTTTATACACAGCGTAAGAGGTAAGATTTTTAGTAAGGTAAGGGCAACAATGCAATAAATCAAATTATCATAATTAAACCATTTCATTAAAGTTTATCAGTTAAAGTTTTCTGTCTTTCTTCTTTCATTCTAATTTACAACTTTTATTTAATCAACTCAATTTGTCAAAGGTAGGCTCTTTTCTAAAGCTTAAAATATACAATATTTACCAATTTTTTTTATAATAATAATTAAATTTGAAGAATTAATGGCTTCAAGTTATGGGCCCAAATTTGTGGCATAATATAAAATATTTCAGGGCCTCCATTCTTTGTATATACGTTTCTTGGTTCCTCATTTCAATAAATTCAGTAATTATTTTTAAGATCATAACTTTATTACAAGCTCAATAAATGCTAATGTTAGCATTAACAAAGTAATTTTTAGGTTAGATATCTATTTATAGTCTGTGGTTTACACCACTGATTGGGATATAATGGGAAACAATGTAGTGACTAGTGATGAGGTCTGTGTCTGAAGAACTCAACTTTATCCAAGTACCAAAAGTGTTGGCCATGCTTCGAGATTTTTTTGTTATTTTTATTTTATTTAGTTGAAATGAAGAATTCTTTAAAAATATATTTATGCATTTATGAATGCATTCACTTAGCAATCAGTTAGCGTAAGAATAATTCGGCAGTATAGGTGATATTTTTAGCATTTTGATTTCAAAATAATGAACTAAGTAGATACAAAAGGCATTGTATCCTTCGAATCAAATTAACAAGTACAGTAGGTCATATTTTATTCTCAGACTCAAAACTTTCGTAGCGAGTTTCAAGTGTGTCAATAATCTAGTACAGAAAATAAGTAACATGCACATCACTATAAAATGATTGACATTTGATAGTGTTTGACAGATGTAAACACTGTTGTATATGACGTCAAGTTATATTAAACTACGGAAACTGGAACAATTCCTCTATTATTGGAACGAAGTTCCTGTTCCGAAGGACTGAAAAAATTCTTACGAAAAGTTGTCACGGCACTTTTTTGTTTTAGATGATTATCGCTAGATGGCGCTGTGATCAAAATCTTTTAAAACAATTCCTTATTTTGTTTTATATGATTAATGCTAGATGGCGCTGTGATCAAAATCTTTTAAAACACGTTCCTTATTTGTTTTAGATGATTATCGCTAGATGGCGTTGTGATCAAAATCTTTTAAATAAAATTTTATTACAATTACTTCACTAATTAATCGAAAGGAACTTCGTCCCATCCGGGTCTCCCTTGACACCTCTCAAGTTTTTTTTTATATATATTTTTTAAGGTTACTTAAATATTATAATGTAATGGGAGCTTGTTATTGGTGCTATATTTTGTTCGAAATAGTTTAAATTTAATTTATTCCTGCTTTAATAAGGTTATAGCTGCAAGTGCCTCATTATAAAAAAGAGAAGGTTACAAATATATCTACTGATAGATATAACATACCCATGTTCTCATTCTGTGCTCCATTTGATCGTAGGGTTGCTGAATCTTCTTCTGGTGATGACGACCGCATTAGTTCGTCGGGCGGTTCATCTTTTGGCAACGGTGGATGCGCTAAAGATGGTACATCTGTTGTCGTTTCTGGTCTAAATCTTCGTACAGATAACAATGGAGATATGCGAGTTGGCGATGATTCCATTGTGTCTCTTTGGTCACGAGTGTCTCTTATTTCTCTAGGATCCCTTAAATCTCTGGGTTCCCTCAATTCTCGAAGATCTCGTGCTTCTCGAATATCTCTTTGTTCTCGAGGATCTCTTAATTCGCGCATTTCACGCGTATCTCTAATTTCTCTAAGATCTCGGGGCTCTCTCTGCTCCCGAGAGTCTCTTGGTTCTCGTTGGTCTCTAGATTCACGTGATTCTCGTGAATGACTATCTCTCATATCACGGGAATCTTTATCTCTTTCTCGTAAGTCTTTTAGTTCACGTCTGTCTTCTCTTTCGCGAACTTCTCTGCTTTCGAGCCGTTCCGGATTTTCTACGTTTTCTCTACTATCTGGATTCTGGCACTGCTCCATTGGCTCGGTAACATTCCTCGTTTCGATACCTGCAGCGCTTAAGGTCGTCATTTCAGCTAAACCTTTTACCTATAACATGAGACATATTATAAGCGTGGGAGCAATGAAATAGGTGTAACTAAAGTTAAATGGATAAATATTTATTAGAGGAGCCATCAAGAAATTATAATCTCACCGTAATATTATAATAATTACTTGAAATACAAAAAGATTGTTACCTGAAGACTTTCAGCAGTTCTTAGAAGAGCTGGCAGCTGACAATACTGAACGTTGACTTCGCCTTTGTACATGAAGTCGACCAGGGTCCGTAATTCGTCCAATCCAACGTCCTTTAGAATTACGATAGGATGACGTGCAGGATGATCCACGAACAGTGAACGGAAGTACGAGGAACACGCAGATAGAACTACCTGAAAAGCAGTTTTCCTGAGCATTATTATTTTATTTATTGAATTTTTCAGCTAGGTATGTCACACGCATAAAGTTACTTATTTTAATTGTCTTTGAAAATCATGTACCTATAAAAGAAATAGAAACCGAAGATTGTATATGGTTGCGCTTAGTGAAAACTGAGTAAAATTAAGGGATCAAAAAAAATTCTTAAAACTCATAAAGAAAACTAAAATTTGTATGCGGCAAATTGTATAACATAACTTCGTGAACATTAATTTGTCCACGAAATTTTTCAGGCGTACAAATATTGGGTTACCTAAAAAATACATTATCTATATTAATCAACACACAAAACACAATTATTTTAATTCTCAATCAGCAGTAACTAGGATTACAGGTACTCAACTATACATGTAACGGCTGATACGAATGCATATGTGTATCATATTATGAACAGTTTAATCCGATTATCGCAACAAGTGCACTCGCATGACTAAATAATCGCATTGCATGATCTTGTCCGATAGCAGATATTATAGCATTCAATATTTAGCTCTACCTAAGTGTGAAGGTACCTACTTAAGCCAATGCATTTCACTTTTTTGTTGCTATACTTCATTATATCTTGATTTGCGTTATAGTGTTATCAGTAAGACGAAAATGAAAGGTCTACAGCTGCTATGTTGTCTTGCAGCTACATGCAAAGTTTTCGGTGCATCCTTATCTACAATATAAATGGGTATCTTATCGCTTGGCTGTTTTGATTGATGATAAAATAAAACTGCCGAAAAGGTCATGATATTGAGAATGACCTTTTTATGTTAGTGCGCACAGTTTCACTCACCGATCAAATAATTATAGTACCTAATGTTTATCAATCAGTCAATTTCTAAAGTAATTCAAGATAGTAAATAAGGTTTCTACTAATACTTATTATTTCCTCAATTATCAACGATAACTTTGAATGTGGCTTTTAAATTCAAAGATAAATACTTCAGCATTAGACGTTTATTTAATGGAAGGCGTTTTGTTGTTACATATTTAGATAGTTTTATACTCTAATAGCCCGTGAACCCCGGACCTTCGTTATTTTATAAAGGCTGAGAACTTGTCAGCATATGCTCCTAACACATGTATGCACGATTGTCAATTATCAAATTTGGGTTGTAGAAGGCTTTGGAAGATATATGGTACTAAAGGTGGGTAAAATAGAGGCCTATATTCGTCAAATTATAAAGGCTGATTTTTTGGTATTACCTTCAGAATAATATTGAAAATCACATTATTCATTGCCAGACACTTGGCATGGTGGGAACCCCTTGCCAGACACCTTTAATGTTCAGGGTATAGCGTATAATACGGCTAAATTTGACAAACTTCCCGGTTTCCAATTGAGCTGACATTTCGCATGCAGATGTATATCGCGTGACAATGCAATAATATGACAAAATGGCTCAGATCTGATGATGGATTAGGAAGGTGGTCACAGGAACTCTTGTGCTAAACAAGATAGACCCGTCGTGTTTGGGCTCGTTTTACTTCTATTAGCTAGCACTCTACTGCTACATGATATTCAGGATCTTAAAAGCTTTTATTTAAAAAGTTGTTGATAGTTCAAACTCTTTATCAGACAAACGTGTTAGACAGCCTTAGGAGCAAGCTTACAACCTACATTCATTGTGGAAAATAACAGAGACAAAATATATACCTACCTGTATGGAGAAAAAAAGTTTTCGTAGGGAAAAAAATAACAAACTTGAACAAGCATTAAGTATATTTGTTATTATACTCTCGTTAATTTCTAAATATTGGATTGGGAACTTACTAGTTTAATTTAAAGTTAGTTTAGTTTATCTCAAAAGGTTTTAAATATGGGGTCGTAAAGCTTCTTATTCTCTTCTTAAGCTCATTTTTGTTTACAAACTGTAATATTGAATGGATCATTTCAAAGAGAAAAAACTATAGACTGGTTTAAGAAAACATTCGTTATTATAGTCTGAGAAGTAATTTGCAGGTATATTATATTATTTTTAATTTAAAACTTAGTTCTGTCATGCAATTGCTGTTAAGTACCTAGTTCCAGCTTAAACAAGTTTACATGGCCTTGCAAATTTTACAAACAAAAAGTTTAATTATAAAAATAGTGAGAAATTGAATTGCTAAACATTAGCCGAAATTTAGGCCGATTTTTAAAACGACAATGTTTCTACAGTCGCAGACTTTGCCTAATAGTGTTTGGTCTTGGTACTAATTGTATTTGACTAGTCTGATCTAGAACCTAATGAATAAGAACATTTTTATTCCGACATGTGATCTGTTGAATCGACACTTCATTCATTTATTTCAATAAGTAAATAAATGATTATAGATAAAATATTTATTAACCATTAAAATTTTAAAAACCTACCTTGTGAGCTCTAATAGATGCACCTTCGGCACAGGCAAGCGTGACGTCAACCAAACTTTCGTCGTGCAGCAACTGGCTGAATACTCCCAGCAGGTTGCTCTGATGATTGTTCCACCTTAGGCAATAGTGCTCACTTCCCATGTCTGAGCTAGCTCCCGCCGCTGTAAATCAAGAATAAGTCTTATGAACAATTGGAATCTAAAACACCACCATGTATGTAGTTCTACATTATTATATTAGGTTAGGTCGCTATTTACATGTTGTATATTTTCTAATAGGGGTAAACAGAAACTCATAATATCATTTAATATTTAAAATAAAAATGAACTCTAATAAATTGAAACGCGAATGATAGAGTCGCTCAAGAAAGCTGTCTTTAATCTTTTAATTTATATTAAACTAGCTGATCCTCGCAGTTTCGTCTACGTCAAAAAGTCTCTATTTATTTTTCAAAATATAATCATACCTATGTTACTCGTGGGTGATGTAGCTTTCGAATGGTGAAATAATTAAAAAAAACAGTTCAGTAGTTTTTGAGCCTATTCATTTCAACCAAACAAAGTTTTCCTCTTTATAGTATTATGCAATAAAATACCTATACATAGAGTTGTTGACGGTAAATACCAATTATTTATTGATGTATGTATTACGCTTTTGACATCTACCATACATGCCATACAGGTAGGTACAGCTATAGAATGATTTTTTAACAATTTTATTATTAATTTGTTGTTTACATTACAAATACACATACTTAAAAATCTCAAAATTCATATATTTTAACAATCATTCTACTCATATAAATTGGGATAACTAATGACCATATAGAACTTGATCGCATTAACTTAGCCAATAATTTAAGATATTCATGTAATTTAATGTTAGTTAGATGAATCACCAATTAATATGAATGTCATGGAACTAATGAGATCGCATTTAACATAAACCACTAGTTACCGTAAGATTTCATCTAGATAGGACCACCTGTCGCATTATAAAACGAAAATTAATTATTTGGAATTAAATGTGAGTTTTAGCGCTTGATAAGTAATTTAAAGTATGTTTATTAATTTCTGTTTACTTTTACGAGCCGTTATGGGTCAAACTTCAACGCACTTTCGCAACTTAAACTTTTGAGATCTGTTCGAGAAACACATATTTTATGATAACGAAATGTATTAAATATATTATGTTCACAACATAATGCTAGACAGATTTTCGATATTTTAACTTACAACCAAATTCTGCATTTAACTATAGAAAATTCAATATGGTTTTCAAAGTCAGTGAAAAATATTTTAGATAATGTTCGTTCCAATAACTACGAGAATTCGATTCTAATTCAAGAAGATCCTAATTTTGAGGATAAAATTATGTAAGAGTTTAAAGAAGTTGGCTGCAGTAGATGGTGATAGAAAAGTGAAGAAGTAGTAGGTACTAGAAATGTTTTTGAATATTCGTATTCGCATTCGAAAAAATCACGAGAATGTCATACGAATGTTTTGAGAAAAGTTAGTTTGTTAGTTTTAATGTTGTGTGGACATAGGGAATCTGACAGAGCTAAGATATAGACCGCTATCTACCCTTTAAAATGTGCCCTAAATTGGATAAGTGTACCTTCCGTTGTCAAGATTATTTAAAGGTGGCCCTAACTATTTGGTGGGGGAAGGCAAGTACCCCTCCCTTCCAAGTAGATCCAGTATAGGTATATATCGGTACCTATAACTTATAATGACATGGAAGGTAGAGGTGAGAAAAAAAACTTGTACCTATTTTATATTTGAAAGGTTCGCAAGATACGTATTTGTAGTCCCGAATGTCAAAAAACCACATTCGCAACATCCTTAGTGGTTACCAGATACGATCCAGGTGGTTTGCTTGTTCGTATACTAGCGCAGCAGTATAAATATAAAAAAAGAATAATTTAATCTATCAGCAAATAACTCCAGCTGTTCGCTGCGTGTGCTGTGTGTTGTTAAAATATTAATTTTATTGTGTGAATCCATTTGAATTGAATATTAATCGGTAGTTTTGTATTTGGCTTTTCGTTAATTTCAATTTTTCTTTTGTTATTTTCACTATCTATTTCTATTTGATTAAAATATTTATTTGATTAATCAATTGAATATTATTATCCCAATGGCCAGGAAATCAATACCAGTAAAGGTCTAGTTTTACCAGTTATTATTTTTAACTGGAAAATTATAATCTACAACAAATGTCTACAGTGTAATTTCAAGGTAACGAATAAATTTAAAATCATTAAAATTGCGCATTAGTTTACAAAATTCGCAATGCAAAACTTAAATTAATGGTAGACATAAAACTAAATTCCATTTTTAAATCTATTTTGCGCAATGTTCCTAATCTTAACTGTACTAAAACCATGACATCTGAAACAGAACATTTTTGGCCTAAACGTTTGTAATCGTCGCATTTATAGTGTCAATTGCTGCATTCCAGATAGGTAAAGGGTATGAGGTATATAGCCGGAACTGTCGGATACCTACTGTAAAAGTAGCAGAGCAACGATGTATTATTGTATAGTGATATACAATTGCAGATCCGCGCCTACAAGCGCGTTGATAAATATAGTTGCGGTAGTACCTACCTAGTATTGATACGTAGGCGTTGTTGCGAACACGCGTGCGTTGCGGCCGCGACGCAGTCAAGATCAAGGGCGCGTGCGATTGCGCAAGAGTTGGCGGTCGCACCGCACTGCAACTCAACAGTGATGTCATCGAGCCGTCTGCGTCTCCCCACTCTAGTTCTCGCATCACACGCCCGTTCTAAAGGCCGCGGACGCGGAACATTCTATTTATAATTTAGGACCGTACAAATTTTATGTGGCTATTATGTCTGCTTCACTCTATCAATTTTTATTTAGGTAGGTCCTGTTAAACGTATGTAGTACATTAAGTTGGATTTTTATATTTTTAAGTTTTTTCTCTGTCGATTACTTAACATAAGATTAAAACTACTAAATATGTATATCATCTCATGTTTGTTATGATTTATAGTAGACTTTCAGATGATGATTTAGTGTATTACCAACTATAAGACGAGTCATGAACTGAATACGTAGTTACTGTGTCTCTGTTTCGTGAAAACCTTCAGATGTCAGCTATGAACTTATTTTTAGCAACGAAATAATTTGTGCAATAGTTTTATGTCTATTTTTGTTTATATCCAAATATAGTTATATTTTGCGTAACGTGAATAAATTACCTATATTCCATCGACACTTTATTCTAATTAAGCTTGTTATTACAAATTGATATCTATTTATAAAAGTGATACATAGATTTCTTTCAAATTTTGTTTTACTGTATAGACGCGATAAAATGCAATAGATTAACTTTATCTTCGTTATCAGTTTGGGCAATCATATCTGAAGGCGCAATGTGAAAATTGTTGCACTTGTTATTTCATGCTATTTACCTGTACCATGTTTAACAGTGAATGCTTATAATTATCATTAAGTCGTAAAAATGAAGTATAAAACAACGTTTTAAGGAATTCTTAGATAACACTTGATCCGCAGAGGTCATGAAGACAAGAAGCGATCTTTGTACCGATTCAAAATCTTAATGCTCGTATCGTGCACCGCGAGATTTTTTTAAATGTTTCCATAAGAGGAAAATAATAAATATCTCATAAAATGTAAAAACTAAGATTAATAAAGATGGATAGAGAATGTTTAAAATGAAATATGTAGGTAGGTTTCTTATATTTAGTAAATATTATATCATTATATTGATATTATTCTGCATTAGGTTATTTAATGTTACATTCAAATATATAACTTTGCAACTGTACCTACGGCTCAATTATGCAAAAATAATTTCATTACAATTTTTTATTTTTACACTTGAGATGAGATTCTAATACCCCTCCCCTACCCCTATTATAAATGCGAAAGTAACTCTGTCTATCTGTTATGGTTTCCCGCTTAAACCTGTCAACTGATATTGATGAAATTTGGCACAGACAATTTTTAGACCCTGAGAAATAACATAGGCCATATCTTTTAATTGATAGTGACGCAGACGAAGTTGCGCGAGCCTGCTAGTAAGACATAATAATAAATTGGGTTCCTTAAAAATTTAGTAAACTGCAACAATTTTACATTAATTATAGCTTTACCAATTTAACTGACAACAGTTAGGTCGACACTAAGCGTAGATTTAATAATTTTAGATTTCACAATTGACAGCCTTGATTACCTCGACCATGTGTGGCCTTCAACGCATAATAGTTTACAAGCATGCTTAAAGCAGCACGCATAATAACATGACTGAAACATCTAGACGCCTATAGAAATTAATTACTTAAATCGATCTTTGGTACCTACTATAGTGTCATTATAAAGTTTACAGTTCAAAAGTTTGGTATTGGTTATAATTGCCAGTCTCGTTGTTAGACGTAAATCGTGAGGTTTCTAAGTTTTTTGCATAAAATGCAATATTCTTTGTTACTTTGTAATCTAGTTTTCCTCCTAGACTAGGTAAATCAATAAAAATAAAACATGATTTTTCTATATTGCACAGGTAGTTTCTATACTAGCTATTGCCTGCAGCTTCATTTAAGTTTGTAATATCCCAAAATATATTATAACTTTGGAATACCTGTTTTTATTCGTAATACCTTCCGCCTTCTAATAAGGTTTCTAAGTGCTTTTGAAGACACATATCATGATAATAATATGTCAAAGCCTTTTTTAAGAAAGTTTAAAATGAGAGCTTACTAGATACTAATTGAATTTATTTTATTTATACATGTGAATATTCAAATCCAAGGCATTGTAAAATATATAATATCTGAAATCTGTATACGGACACCACTTCCTGAAAGTGCACCGTGTGTAGGTGTCTTTATAATACACGCGCAGATCAACAGTGCGCTGCGTGGGGATCAAGGTCGTGCGAAACATCGTTAACGCGGCTGCATACTCGCGGTATCTATGCGTTTCTACTAAAATAACCTACAAATTATAGTTTACGAACCTAAAATTAGTGAATATTCGTTATCCGGTGACAAATATTTCCTGTCCCATATGTATTATAATGTTAAATGCACTTTATAACCTTTACAAAAGACACAGTTTTAAAAGTAAGATATTAAAAAGCATCTCCTCGGATGGTGATGTAGAACGTTATCTATGATAATGCACTTTTCATGAACAAGACAAGATAATTATTCGTTGCAAATGATGTTCACTGATATGCTAAGCGCTCACTGAACTAAGGTGACCCTCAACATGTTATCAAAAACCTTATGCTTCATTAAAATAAAACGCGGGTTATTGATGTTTTCAAAGCGTTATATAATTTGCTGTTCGCGATAATAGGTATACATATACATGTACTGGCAAATGATAACTTCAAAATTCATTTTCCTGGACGTTGACGGGCTGGCAACGTGTGAACGGTCGCGTCGGCCAAATATCCGGTCGCGCCTAAATCTAGTATACCTAACTGGCCAGATTAATGTATTGTTGGTTCTAGAGTTTGAGTCATACATTTTTAAATAATGGCTGCAAAGTGCACAGAGTCTTAAATTAAAATAATCTGAAAATAAAATTTTCATATGTCAGAAAATAATGAGTATCTAAATGGATGTATCTACACAGATTTTTGATGTTTTTATAAGACTTTGTAGCTAGATAATATTTCTTTAAAAATCATCCATATCAGATTAAGACTTGAAGTTATTGTTTTGTTTATTATTGTTATTTAAAAACAAAAATCGAAACTCAAAAAGGTATATTTTCTCGTTGATTTTTGATATGCGAATCGATTGCGAAAATTAATGAACATCAAAATAATATGAAACCGCGTGCATTTGCCCGTTATATAGCCGATACACTGTCTAGCACTGGAGTGATAATTGAGCGCGAAACTAATGCTCCTATATATTTCAATAACTACATGCTCTTGACGTAAAACTGAAAGAAACTTGAACAAACAATCTAACCAGATGTAAAGGTTAACGCACATTCATTTACATAAGTTTCGCATGTTCTTTTGTTAATTAAATAATCTTATTTTAATTGTATGAAATACACCTTGGCCTTTCTTGTTTCATTATTTTTTTATTATTACGTATTAAACTAAAATAACATGCATGAGCTTATTTGTACCTTTTTATAAAAGTTCCTCTTGTTAATAAAATAATTGTTATTCTATGTATGAAGATATTTTCAAATCTATCATGCATTGTTTGCCATATTAACTTTTCACTGAATATGATCATCGTGTGAGTTCTAACAATATCAGAATCTAGGGAATTTCCATGCAAGCAAGCATTAACCAAAAAACACACTTAATGTGTACGCAGTAAAAAATAATTTACATTACATAAAACAAAACAAAACCTTATAAACGATTAACATGTATAAATTACACGGTTTGTGATTGAAGACGTTTGTGGAAGTTATAACAATTATAACATCCAACAGAAGAACTATAAGAGATCTAAAGTAAATCTTAATTATTTTGTTCCATTGTTTTAATTAAATAATCGTATGCATTAATGTGAATGTGTAGTTACTACAATTTATAAAAAAAAATTGGATTTATGTAACGATATTATAATTCTTCCTTAAAAACCAAGTCTGAGCATTTAAATTATTTTATAAGGACTTTGTTTTTCTCTAACGACATTTTATCCTAAATATTATTACAATATATACAATATATTATATTGTTGATGTTATCTAAAACGAAAATAAATTACAATAGGCAGAAGTCTACCTGTTCTGCGCGAGTGCAGGTTATGTCATCTGAACAAGTTACTCGTGCAGTTCCACGTGAAATGATAATAAAAACGTACGGAATAATGCTTAATGGGTTAAAACAAAAACCTGTTTTAGGTGCCTAGACGATGATAGCAAAAAATCCTATATGCATTGCCGCCGACCGACTATTAATTAAAGCAATAAAACTTTTAATACTGTTGAATAAAAATCGTTGTATAGTTTAATATCATACATAATATTTTTAGATTTTAATAATCACTACATAGTATAAAACAAAGTCTGATTTTAAAAAATATCACGACAATATCGCAAGTGCTATTTGAATCTCTTTGTAACGCAGACGAAGTTGCGCGAGTCAGCTAGTGTTATAATATTAATAGCAAATAAGACAGCTAAAAATTCAATATTTATTTCTCCAAACTGGATTTACAATTATCTAAATAGTTTATTGTGACAATATCACCTACTCGTTGACATAAATGACCGCGCATCATACCCAATATATTGTACCATACGCTTTATAAAACTAATGTAATATTATTCAACAATCTGTCAGTGGGTATCAGCTCTTATTTTTTATGTAGATTATAATTTAATTATTACTAATTTCGGGTTGGTTAAAGTGCAGACAAACTACTGGTGTGCCATGCGATAAACGTACGCAATTTAAACTTAAAGGCAAGATCTACAAAACTGTCATTAGACCAGTGATGTTCTACGATGCCGAGTGCTGGGTAACAAAAGTATAAGACCAAAAATGCCTCCACTAAACCGAGATACGAATGTTGAGATGGATGTGTAGTGTTACCAGACTGGATAGAGTGAGGAATGAGTATAAGAGGAAGTTGGGGTGATACGGGCATGTGATGAAAAGGGATGAGAGCCATGTAACGAGTCGAATGATGAATTTAAAAGTAGATGGATGTGAGAGGAGAGGAAGGCCAAAGAAACGATGGTCTGATTGTGTGAAGGATGATATGTTGGTTTGTTGTGTGACAGATGATGTATGTAAAGATAGAAAGAAGTGGAGAAAGAAGACATTGCGTCGACCCCGTCTAAATGGGATAAGGTGTAGCGAAAGAAAGAAAGATGTATGTGATTTACCAAACAATAGCTCTGTTAGTCAACTTTTATAATCTGTAGGTAGGTACTTGTCTTTTTATTTGAATTGTTCCGGCGCTCCGGCATCAATAACACGAGGTAGCTTTAATTTGGAAAGTGGACCAATTAGTTTTTTAAAGCATGACATTGAGAGTTTTGCAATCACTGTTTTGGGGTTATGTCATGATCGGCACCTACTTATGTAGTCATGTGATCAATCCGACATCTCCTTTTACCATCGCACAAAACTAGTTTCTGTTGTCCTCAAAATATATTTCAGTTCTATTTATAAACTACGATAATGTTGTAACTTGTCTATTTTGAGTGGAATTAAAATTGTATAACATCCCGTATTAGAGTAAGATGACGCTTAAAACAAAAATCTTTATCATATCTAGGTACTATTCGACAATTCACAAACAATTAGTTTTCAACGGCACCAAAAGATGTAATTTTACCGTTTAGTGTGTTTCCTGCAGTAATATCCTATAATACTGAAAAGTAGATCATAACTTAAAATTACATAATTAAGATTAATTTTTTGTTTATTAAAATAAAATAATATTTAAAAATAATATTATTAAATAATTTTTTGTACTTTTTACTTTGTAGCACAAATTTGTTAAATTAGATTTCGTATAAAGAGTGTTTTTTTATTTTTTTATTGCCATGTAGGTAGACGAGCCACAAAGTGAAATGATTACTGTTAACATTTTAGATTGAAATACATTAAGATTTTGATGATTTTGGTTGAAATTTGATGGGTATTTTTAGATTCGCATATTTATCGTGGTTACGGATGACTAAGTATAAAATGGTAGTTTATTTAACAATTTACCTCTTTTTTAGGCAACCGCAATTAGGTGCTTGTTGAACAAAAAGCATATTCTGTTTGAAATTGTCCATTATGTCTACCATCTGAGAAGTATTACTTTTTTTTGGTTTTTCCCGAACACCAACACATAGGTAGATAAAAGACTTAAAGGAGTTTGGATGGTACACTTCGATATTTACTTGAACCAAAAAATAACGTACTTTTAACAAAAAATATCAGTAATGAATGCCGCGATACGCCACGCACAATCTCGTGATCGGTTCGTGCCTCAGCCGAGGTTCTGACGCTGAGTGTTAGCGGTTGAATGTTTTCGTGCGGTTTGACTCTCACATATCCCAGCCGCGGGAAGCCTGTCGATTTCCTTCCATCAATTAAAACAAAAATATCGAAAATCTTATAATTAAGTTGACAATTGATCTATCTAATACGTTGTCAACAAGAAGCAATGCCTTGTCTACGTTTATTTGCACAGTTAATACGCAAAACTGCTTTGCGACAGAAGTTCAAGTACAATAATTAAAAAAATACACGTTATATAAAAATACACATTAATACATAACGGCGTAAATAATGTGTTGAGGTGTAATGACGTTGTAGATAGTCGATCTTCGTTTGGTTTTGTCAGGAATGACGTCACAATGTCCACTTCAATACTTTTGAACAAAAACTTCAAACTAACGAGTTTTAACAGTTTATTACTTTTACATCCAGAGGTCCGTTCGCCTCGACAATTCAGACACGAAAAAATAATAACAGCGGCCAACGCCTGTATTGATAGCAAGTCTCCACTTCCAACTACCCGCACGGTGAATAGGTTGGTTTCCCTTGTTATCACCCCGTCATACATATTGACTTAAAAAAGTTTTGTATTATTTCATTATAACTGCCGGCTTGATCTCATGATACCTCTGAGGTTTTAAGGTAATACCAAAATTATAAAATAGGTATCGCAAGGTATCGCGCAGCTAGGACGTATGTATTAACGACAACGCTCCCAATTTGAATGTTACAAAAAAATGCAAAAATAGCGTTTGAGTAACTTGAATTAAAAACCTTTCAGAAATTAACATACTGTTATTTGTATTTAGGTATACCTTGTGGCGCGTCTTGAGTTTAGTTCTAAGTATTGTGCTAAAAGATATGACAAAAAAGTAGTTTTAGGCGGCATTAAGCCTCTAAAAATATGAAATATAATAGAATTAATTAAATTAATAAGTTATTACGATTGCATATTAGATTATAAGAATTCATGAATAAAATTTAATAAGTTATTACGATTGCATATTAGATTATAAGAATTCATGAATAGAATTACGATGATAAAATAAATATTTTTAACGTTATAAAATTTTGGAATCTCAGTTTAAAATTTAACCAAATGTTTCCAGTATCATTTTTACTAAAACACGCACGTGCTATTTGTGAAAATGTGCTTATAATTAACAATTTCTTTAACATGCTATTTTTAGTATTTTACTTAAAAGTTAAAATCCTCATAGATTATACAGCTAGATAAAAGTTCAGCGTACTCAGTAAATACCACAATGTGAAATAAATAAATATAGTTTTGGTTATTATTTTGGGATTATCATAGATCGCGCTCATCGGGAATCCCAAATCGCAAGACGTGCAAAAAACGGTGATCGCGAGAACAACGAGGTCGAGTCGTTGATTCTACGCAGAACGGACGGAAAGTAAACTTTAACATTCACTCGAATAAATGACTATCACTTTAGAAACTGGATCACACAATGATTTTATTATTATTTATACAAACATTTCTATAAGTTATTGCAACTAATGTTACAAAATTATTAAACTGCCGAGAAAAAAAACCTATTGTCTTTTTAAAGGCCTATCCGGTTACCGGTAACCGCGCTGGCAGCTAAAGGTAATGTATTTTTGAGTATCTAAACTAAAAACCGGTAAACTTTAAACCGGTGCCACTTATCAACGATATCACAGTTAACTATGATTCAGAACCTAATAAAAACATTGAAAATGTAGTTCTACTTTTTTAAAAATTAATTCTATAAATCGTAGATGGTAAAATTACAGCAATGTCGGTTGACGGCATTTTAGTTCTACCATGACACTATATGAAAGTCGAAAGATATAATTATACGTAGGTGTGTCTTCTCTCATCAAATTGTAAGGAACGTTATACGTTTCGTTGTTATAGGTAAGGTCACAACAAGGTTCTAAATTTTCAAATTTGAATTTGCAAATCGATTTCTACTTATCTACATACGAGTATGGTTACTTTGGTTTCTTAAAGCAAAAAAAGCAATTAGCACCAGAGGATCACTCCTATTGCCTATTTACTCGCTTAATTTCTGCTAAGTATAATATATTCTACATATCACACACATATCACATACATTCTAGATATCTAAAAAATAATAATTTGTGTCAAAGTGTTCGTCTGCCTACAATACATGGAAAAAAATCCAAACAATAACAATGTAAAAGTATTATGATTTAATAATATAGAACACAATCTCATTATAAGCTATAATAATAGTATTGCGAAGTCCTCTCTTTTGAGCCCTGACCACTGATGGCTTGGGTCGTAGTCCTCGTGTTTAGTGACCCTCTGTTTTTATATTGCATTGACCCTCTGTATTTTTTAAAAAAATATAATGTAAAAAATAAGTGAAAATAAGTAAATAAATAAAAATATAGAAAAGTGATAATAGTTATAAAATTAGTATTAACACTATCAAAAATTATCTATAACTTACAATAGACTCTTTGAAAAACTTTGATTAAAAAATATATCTACTTATGGCAGGTTTTAGGTTGTAGGGTGTCCATTTTTCATAATTTAATTCATATTAATCATAGTTTGATAATGTATTTGCCTCAAAACACGTGATATCAATAATTAGTCTCGAGTAAGAAATACGGAAATCATAAAAAGATACAGCACTACACTTCAGTAAGATAGTTGTGTTAAAGCGTCGCAGCGCACTTTGCGTGTGCGATAACGCCATTGTGTATAATGTGTAGCAATTAGCATTGACGCGAAATTCATCCGTGTTATATTTCGGGCATGGTAACGTATCTGCAATCGAAAAGTCAGCTGCCGTCGCCTCACCCACACACGGCCGGAGTGCACACATCCACGTATGCGCTGCGCTTACAATAGGCCTAGGCGTGTATCGCAGCAGAGTCTACACACATACACGGACTGATTGCGTTTGTGTGCTCGGACACAGACTTTACCCTTGAACGTACATAATAATAATATGCGAAACGCTAGATAATTCTGCGCGCCGAATTGTGCATTGATAAAAAATTATAAAGAATAATGTCTCTGCAGTTTTATAATGTAATTTAAAAATCAAGTTTTGGGTTTCAGTTGACTTGATTTTATTTTTTAGAACTATTCTAACATTTTTAAGTGTTTGGAAAACTCATTTTAACTAAACATCCCGTGGTGCATATTAGATAGCTTCGTTTCTATATTCTGTAGCAGGATTGATACGAGCCATTTTTTTTAGAAAGGAGCTAGTGGTGGTAAAAAAAAAACCTAATTATAGTTGTTTTCAAATTTAATAGTCAATTTAAATTTAATAGTCGAATTCACGTAGCCACATTTATTTATTTACTACCTATGAAAACCAAAAGAAAATGCAATTAATAACTTAATACATCTATGTATCTCCTCTATGTATCTGTATTTCATGAGATTCCGTCTTCAAAAATTAACGACATGCTATATCACAGATAATGCATTAAAAATGTAAATCTAAATATTTAATTGTGATTTCATCCCGAGAAAAAAAACTTCACAACATATTCTTATAAAATCTAAATTGGAATAACATTATATGTTTTTAAGTTTTCTTTTGACAAGAATTAGATGTCAGTGACTTAGGTCAAGGCTTTCTTTAACGCAGAATTTGTTGTCTAAATTGTTTCTGAATAAGATAAGAAGATAGATTTTAGATTAGAAACGGGATTTTTTGTGATTATCTGATAGATATGCTAACTTTGTTGATATATTTTAAAATGTATAAATAGTTTTATGGTATCAAGATATACAACATTCGTTTTACAGTCCGTATTTTTTCAATCGAGAATTTAAATAATTTATAGCCATGCTCAGTTTTCTGCGGCCTGTTTGTGTGAAAACACCAATTAATGACGATATTAAAATTAGAAATACTGCATCCAATTCTCAAACACTGGTTTATTATTGAATTTGTCGAATATACCATTTACAAATTTACTGTTACTCGAACGTATGGGGTAAAATAGAAATCTATTTTACAGAATTTTGATGGTTGAATATTTTTGTTTTACGAAACGAAAAAGTTTTAGCTAAAATTTAAATACCTATTGTTAGTAAAAGGTGAGGAGAGAGAAATAATTTGTAATTTCAAGAGAATTTGGAGTTCGATGTTGTAACTCGACATGTTTTAAAATCATTCGATAAAATTAGGAAAAAAATATTCTCTTTTTGGCGCAATCGAAGCGCAGATTGCACAGATCAGCTAGTAATAACATTAATTTTAGACTCATAGAATCATAGGATCTTTTTACTAACTATTGGTAGAAGAAGTTCGGGATGGATCGCAGGGTTTTACCCTTTTTGAAAATGAAATAACGAAATATACAATTTTTATCGATTTTAAATGACTTTATTAAAGTCATCTCCCGCTCGAATTAGTCGTTATAAAATCAGTTTAAAAGTGGACTTTCATCAAATTTATGTTGTTGTTATTTGAAATTCTTACCAGAATAGCCTAAATGTTTTCGTTATAGGTATGTAGTTGTAAAAAAAATTAAAATTATAGATGGATTTAGGTAATCTTAATCGATCTCTAATCGTAATGGATTTTAATAATACGAAATTCTAAGACCAGAACTAAAGTATTTTTTTATGGATGTTGTGTGATGAATTCTAATCATAAGATAGGCAAATGAGTTTTTTTACGAACGAACTTTTTAAAAATAGACACGCGATAGCGTTCAACTTTCCAAATTTGTATAGATTGCTATGGTATTTATTTCTTTATGACACCGAGTAAAAGTTACATTTGGAATCAGCTGGTAACAACTTCTTTTATGTCATTTATTGTTTTTTTTTTTAGTAGGCAGACGAGGTAACGGGCCACCTAATCGTAAGCGGTTACCGTTGCTCAGGGACCTCTGCAATATCAGCAGACACTGCGGGGCCGCTACCTACGGCCTACATTTAAGGACTTTCTTTAAGCCTCGTTTGAAGAAGGACAAGTCATAGCGCTCGGGAAACACCGAAGAGGGGAGCTCATACCATAGCCGGACGTAGGTTTAAATTTGCCCAATGCGGAATAGAAGTTTGAAAATGGAGAAGATCTAAGATGTATCAAACAATAATGTTACAAATAAGTGAATATGAAGAAATAATTTAAGGTCTAATCAATTAAAAACATTGAAATTACAAAGTTCAATTCGCCTAAGATAGACCCAACCGACCACGAACTAAAGGAAATTATAAAAAAAACACTAAGTAAGTCAGATAATCATATTGGAAACAGATTCAAAGTCTCAAAAATGTTAGATAATTAAAATTATTCAAATAAAATGATGAAAACTCCAAAGATGTAGGCAGTTATAAAACCCCGACGTCCAAAGTTGCGATAAAGCCGTCGGCGGTATCAAATTTGTTTAAATTTTTACTTATTTGAATTCTGTTTACATAAGTTCTGTATAAGTAGATGATAACAGTCACTCTATGCCTTGGCATTGCAGTGTTTCATGAGCGACGGTAACCGCTTACCATCAGGTGGGTTCGTTTGTCTGTCTTGCAATAAAAAACATGTCATTATGGTATTAAGGGATTTGTTAGAGTAGTACCTTTATAGTTAAACAACGACGAACAGATTTTAAACAGACTTTGTAGGTAGTACAGTAGGTAACAGGCCCCACTGTGTACGGCCCGGCGGCGGTGAATATCGCCATAAGCAGTACGATACTGTACTGTACTGTACTGTACCAACCCATTACTGCCCACTGTTGGGCTCAGGTCTCCTCAGAAGAGGGATTAGGCATAGTCCACCACGCTTGCCCGGTGCGGATTGGGGACTTCACATATCTTCAAAGGATTTTTAGAATCCTTTTCCAACATGCAGGTTTCCTCACGATGTTTTCCTTCACCGTTTTTAGCCAGTGGTGTTATGAAAAAATGCACATAAATCTTTTTCACATTTAGATTTAGAGGTACAAGCATAAGCAGTAACCACTTACAATCTGGTGCAATATGCTCACAATGACGTTATTCTGATTTTTTATAATCTGATTTTTTGAAATAATATAAGGAGTCTGAAACTGCCATTACAATGTATAAGCAAGAAATCTTATTAGCAATTAGTGCGAGTTCTAATTACACCCCTTTATTATAACATTGAGAAAGTAGACTCAAATGTTGTTTTTTCATAAATTTAAAATATTAATAATTCTTAGGGCATAGCAGTATCAAGTATTTCTAGTATTATGTTTAAATTAGAATTTTATGCTGATGAGTGGCTATAACGCCATATTTAATTTGATAATTTCTAAACAACTCAATATATTTCACAAACAACGCTATAAATAATATCAATAATGTTAATAGAAGAATTGTATAATAATATAAAATACAGTTTTCGTACATAGTTATATTATTTATCGTTTTTTTATCTGTAATATTATTCTTTTTCTATAATACTTGCGTTAATATTTAACGAAATACTAGTAGGCCTAATATTTAGTAAGTTGTTTTTTTACTAGGCTATCGTTCCATTGTTTTTCTGTGACCAAAAGGACTGTTGTTACAAAAAAGTACCATCATTTTTGTTATGAGAGATGAATCAATCGTTTAAGATACGTTGAAATTTGCCTCGATACTTATATTTCTTCAACATTAAAAAAATCTAAAATAATAAATCTCAACATAGTCGTAGACAGATGGACACAAGATAGACATGTAATACATCAATAAATTTTAGTGAGACGGGTTTATTTAGAAGGAATTTAACGAAGTAGTTAGTAGCTTTTGGGAATGCCGAAGCGACGGTACCGGATTAAAGCCTTGTTTATAAAACATTTGCCGCTTGTCTTCTTATTCAAATAAGTCATTATAGATTATTTTTAAACGGGAACCTGAAACTGTTTCAAATTTACCATGCTGCCATCACTGCGACATATGAAAGGAATAGATAGGTGTCATTATTATCAACGAATTATCTTACTTTATGACAATTGTTCGAAGTGCTTTAGTTGTATAATAAGACGATATTAAAAATACCTAATACTCATATTACACTAATACTACTTTTAATAATAATGTAAAGTCTCAAAGAACGGATGAGGATTAAACCGTAACTAACCATCTTGAATGTGTTAATTTAATTATTAGTGCCTGCATTGTATAAATTTATTGTGCCCTATATATCGATATATTATAGCGGGAACTGCTTAATTCGCGTTGTTAGCTACACATAATAATATTATCTTTAAGTTGTTCTTGTGTTCTTTGTTTGAAAGATGCAAAACCATAATTAATTAATAAGCTTGTATGGCGTGCGTCGGAAAAATATGAAAGTCTGTAATACAAGTGTTCGTTATGCTCGAATTCAGCTTACAAAGTATTGAAAAATGTACGCAATCAAACGTGGCCGATGACATGGCTTAGCGATAACTTTGTATTTAAAAACAAGAGCGAAAATACTAGGTAAATGTTATTAAGTTAAATAGGAATAGTTTGGCAAAATATTATTCATTAATATTCAGTAATGTTTTTGAGTATTCTCTAAGGGAATGAAGTGTATATTTTTAAGAAACGAATAACATCTAGGTTCTCTACTTGTAATCTTCACATTTATTGTTCTCATTTAATATTGTTTGAATATAAAATACGAAAAACTACAAGGCGTTGAAAAAAATTCTTCACACTCATGGCTCACATGGTACTAGTAAATATTATTTTTTTAGATTTAGGACAAATAACAAATTACTTTTATGGTTTAGTGGTACGATTTACAAATTTCACAAAAAAGTCCCACTCTTTCGTTACCTGTACATTATTCAGTAATTAATCTCGAAATTTCACTGATAATATTTAAACTAATACCTCTATTATGTCAAAATTATTTGTAATGTTTAGTTTCAGCGTGCTATTCATTTCCTAATCCTAACTTATATATTTATCTATAATACACTAAATAGTCTTAAATAGATCGATATATCGACTAAGTTTAGTAAGTACCTACCTAGTGTTTTTGGTCGTTCGCATTTTTCGCCATTATAACTTAATTTAAAAAGTTCGCGTTTTTGATATTTTTTGAGATATCATTTAATGACAAATACAATCATTTTAAATAATTATAATTACAAATGGGTTCGTACATACTTCTTAATTCTCGCCATTTTATTGAATCAAAGATTTTCTGTATACTTAAACTTTGATACAATTCTAATAGGTGCATAGACTATTCTACTGGAAAAATTTAAACATGCAAGATACGTTCGTACTAAGGCATAATTTTGTAAGTTTATTATTTCAGTTATGTCTAAACTCAAACTGACAACAAAAAAACGATCATTGATAAAGTTATGGTTCGAGTTAAGGCGGGAAATCCCGCCCAACAAATGATTAGTTTTGTAATCGATTTTCCGAGCGCTTTAAGGGCTCTTGCAGTGAAATTACAGCAAAGTCGCGGAATTTTACGTGAGTCATAATCGAGTTCCCTCTCACGTGTTTCAGACCTACCTATAGCGTTTACTGTGTACGGCTGGTGTATAGGGTTGCGCTAGGATGCACTGTTACGTCGGCGGGTAGTACAAACACTCACATTTAAATTTTGGTCTAACCTTGATGCGAATCGGCGCACTCCGGGTTCCATCCGACGACTGTCGCCGACACAGACGGGCTGAAGGGCTCGCTTCAGGCGTCACGGTATAAGTGACACCGGTGATGAGCAATAGGTGTGAATTGCGCGTTTTGGTACCGCGGCGCGGGCGTCGGCGTGAAGCCGGACGGCAGGCGCATCGGCGCGCCGCCACCGGCTGTGTGGTCGCAGGGCTGCGGCGCGGCGGCCGCGCTACATGTCACTGTGCGGCGAACGCGCTCTTCGCGCCGTGGTCACCGACTCTCAGTGGCGTCGCCGTCCTACTGTCTGCCCGACGGTCCGGACGGCGGCGCGCGTTGCACCGCCCCGCTGCACTCCACCTGCCCCCCTGGCGCTGCGAACGTAGGGGGGCTTGCTCCCCTTCTCCCGCCGATCTACACCCGCCCCGCCCCGAAGAATTTTCCGCATCGGGCGGGAAAAATCGATTGTGCAGCGAGCCCCGAATAATTTCGGCAAGACGCACGGCGCCCTTGCGTCCTCAACATCGGCGACGCCGCTACCGGACATCGAGACGGTCAAGCGCAGAGCCTTTCACTCTATCGCAGAACTCCACTTGACGTTTATACCGAACACTTCACATAAACTTTGATATTATTGTACTTTCTAAAATTAGAAGATTCAAATATTCATTACGTATTTAGTGTATAATAAAAGTCCACTTTAAAATATATCCAAAAACATTAGTTATTTTATTTTGACATGAAAGCAAGAGAAAATTATTATTATTTAACGTAATGTTAAAGTAACTGAAAAGTCACTAGTAATGTTATGTTGTTATTTTGTAAATAATTGTTGAAAAATCAAATTCAAAATTAATAAGAATATAGAATTGTAGATTTTTATTTTCTGCTGTTTATCTTGCCATTTAATATATCAAAAATAGTTTTACGTGGAAGATAAATTATTGTTACCAATATTTTGTGAATTTAAAATAAATTATAATGTACATATTTGAAGAAATCAAAAACATCGAGACTATAAAATTATAACCTAACTTACGAATTTCGTACAATTTGGATATTGGATTTAGGATAACCGCAAATCTAGATTTGGAGTAATTACTTTACTTTTACTTTGACACACATCGGCAATAAATTACAGTATAAAATTCATTGTGACTTGTAGATCACGCTAACATTATTTTACCACAGTAATTTGAGTGTTTAATTATCATAATAAGTACTTGTACTGTTTTGATTTGTGTTTTGGATCTGCACTTTTTGTTAACTTCTACTAAAGTCAAATAAAAAGATATTTAGCTCTTTCCACTATAAACTTGGTTGTTTTTCTTTCTTCAAAAATAACAACATTTTCAACTAAGATGTTTCATGACAAGAGAACTCCAGACGTAGATGAACTGTTTATTTTTTGTAGTCAATTTATAATAATATTTTTTTTAGATTTTTGGTACGGGTTGTTACTCTGTGTGTATATATCTATCAATATATTAATATCACAATAAATATTCATGATATATTTGGATACGGTACAATCAGTTGTCTAGGTTATAGTTTATTTCAGAAATCACCTTTATAAGTCTGTCCCTTCGTGTTATTAACCTTGCGTAGTACTAGTACGTTAACCCGTTCACCAAATTATAAAATTCATCTTATAGGTATCTTAACATTCTCGTGTCACAATGTTAGTTACCATACTCGTTTGAAAGGGCTGAGATGATTATCATGATATTTTACACGCATTTTCAGCATGTCTGGGAATCGGCTACTATATATTTTTCATACTTCTAAGTGATTGCTCACCATTAATATTTTTTTGATGTTTATACGGTCAGAAAATTCAGCTTTATACTCTTACAGTGAGTAAATTTACAGGAACGTTTATTTATTCCATCTCATGTGACGGATACGAAGTAGCGTGGGCCAGCTAGTTTCTTTGTATTTCACGGGTTTCGTAACGTTTAGCTCTTAGAAATTTATCCACACTTTCGATCGCAATGTTGGGATACTTGAGCTTAGTTGTAAGGATGGTTTTGCTTTGCATCTGACATATTTGATATGCAGATTGGTCAGTAGGGTATGTTGTCATCACAACTTACAGGCTCGTTGATGGTAAATCGTTAACTGTGAAAAGTATATATTTTTTTAATCCTACTTATTTTTTTATTGCATTTTAAATAATACCGTAAGCAGTTAAGATTATATTTACAAGTTTTGTGGTCTCCTATTTTTTTTAAATTATACAAAAATATCACTGATATTATGCCTATAATATATACAAAAATAATAATTATATAAAATTGAAAAAATCAAAATAAGATTGAATTTCAACATGTTACAGTTTTAACTCTGTTCCAATGATTTTATGATATGACAGTAGACTAAGTTATCAGGCTATTAAAATATGAATATTCAATCTTCTTAGGGAATAGGAACATCTACAGAGTTTTAGTAATTTATGAGATACTAATTAACTATTTTATTAGCATAATTTAGTAATAGCAAAAAAAAAACATAATTGTTTCGATATTTATGACTAGATTGACTACCTCAAAGTTAATGTGAATTTCTGAATACGAATCAACATGATTATCTTTTTAATTAAAATAGTCAAATCTTATGATATTGTTACCAAGTATGTAGTAGGTTAAGTTTAAGATTTTCATTTCTAATCTGAAAAAAACATTTTTTTTTATTATATCGTAGTTCCTAGGTTCGCGATATTTGGTGTAGGTACCTTTTAAGTTTTCTTTTTAGAAGCTTTATATTAACTTATTAGCACTGGATGTAACTATGTAACTATGTAGGTTCGGGTGGAATCTTGCAAGCTGAATTTGACAAACTACCCGATTTCCGATTGAGCCGACATTTTGGAAACAGATGTACCTATATCGCGTGACAATGCAATAATATGACAAAATGGCGCTGATCTTATGATGAATTCGGAAGGTGGTTATAGGAACTCCTATTCTAAATAAGATAGTCCTGTCGTTTTTCAGCTCATTTTACTTGTCTTGTTTAGCATTCTATAAACTCTTTTGATACATGATATTTAGAATCTTAAAAGCTTATATTTAAAGTTTTCTTTAAAATATTTTTTTTTAAAGTGGTAGTGCTTTTTTAAAAAACTACTCACCTGCTGTACCTTGTCGAGTTTATTAACATCCAATTTTTTTTATTGGTAATAATTAGATCCGTTTGATGGCACCAATTTTTTGAGTTGGAGGAAATCGCCGGATCCCCACCCGCCCCGTCGCGGGTGTTATATGCGGGTATTGAACAGCACTAAAACCTCCAACAGCTAACACTCAACTTCCGAAGCCAGCACGGGGTTATGCGGGACGGCACGACGCGTTACCCACCAATGCTATGTAAGTAATACAAGACAGAAATATTTAGCCTTTACGTTAAATCTGACTTTAGATGACGAATATTGTCATTTCTTCTAATTTATCTATTTTAGGCCAATAAAACCTACTGGTAGGTACTTTTACTATCTAATACAACTTAACTGCGAATCGCGAACTAAATATTACTTTTATATTCATAATTTTTAATTTAATTGCAGGAAAATTATTCATCAAAAAACGGATGACGTCGAAAATCGAAGTATTGGTAAGTTCAAAACGGTCAGTAATATAATTCTGGGAATATTACAACAGTTGGACGGTGTTTTATTTCTTGTTCCCAGTAATATAATTAACAAATACCTTTCGAATTAGAACATCACTTACTCATGTTTAACTTATCTAAATGTGAATTATCTTTTATGTTAGGTATATGAAAATAACTTACCTGTTACTGTCCTAAAATTTTCATGAGCTCCAACGTTCATGGTAGATGGCCGGAAAAATAGGAAGGATAAGAGCGTTTTTGAACAATGTTTGTATTGACTCACTTTATTTACATTCCATAGCCTCACAATTACACCACAATAGTATAAAAGAGAAAACCATAGTTATGTGAGATTAACACTAGATAAAATACATGAAAATAGTCTTCATTGAATGAAGTAGTCAAATAATAGGTATATTACATAAACAGATTACAAATAATCTGTTTTTTTTCCCCAGTAAAATAGAATTCGTAGGTAATTTTTGAAAATATTCACGCCTACTTCTTTACAGTTATTCGTTGATTAAATATGCATGCGTCATTAAATAGCTTTCCGTGTTAAGTATAATGTTGTTTTGATACGTGGGTGGTGGGGAAGAGGCGTGTCTTTCCATTGGACACCAGAAACAATTGAAATTCAGCAAATTTATTTCCAAGAACGACAAACGTGAACAAACGGTAACGATTTCGGATTGGTGTGCCATTTGGTAGAGTAAACTCTAAATTGTTGATCTTGCTATAACAATAAATCAATAAATTCATTTGGCACGGTAAGCTTCTTTTATTCTAGAAATAACCTATACACGTTCTTTTAATAAAGGCGATGTTGTCCTGAGTAGTTGCAATTAATGCCTACTGCATTATAAGGAACTCACGCAATTAGACGAAAAACACTCTTCATACATTCATTTTTTTAATTATACGATTATTGATACGAAATTTATACGATGAAAAACAAATTGAGGCTTTAATGAAGAATGTTACTATGTTAAGAAATTATTACTGTTGAAGTTAGCCTTTAGAAGTAGCAGGGTGTGTTGAGAGCTTCAATGAAGATGTTACGCGATCTGCCAAGCTCCGATGTGTTTTGGTTTGATCATATCGGCGTGACAACGCCAGAATCATACTAAGATTGTAAATGCGAAAATTTGTTGTTATGGAAGCATGTATTTGGTGGATGCTTATTTACGCTTAAATTGCTGAATACTCAGGACCAATTAGTAATAATATTTAAAATGCTTCTTAAAATAAATGACAATCTCTATGATTTCCCACAAACAAGTTCAACAAGCATCATGCACCGTTAAATTATTTTTAGTAAACATTTTTGATAAACTGTGGTTTTATACGTATTATGATAATTTTTGTTTTTTTATGTCTCTACGCACTGTCTTCAACGACGATGTTTGTTTATTACGCATGCTGAAAAACAAACTTCTTTACCTATTTTAAAAACGATTGTAAACAAATGTATGCATAAACATGATAATAAAAATGATAGCATTTTTATTAGATATTTTATAAAATATTGACAATTTATTTACGGTGTCACGATTTTTAATTTATTCATAATTGCCAAACTATAAAATTAAATATGAAATTATTCCTATTTGAAGTAGAAAAATACGCGATAAATTATATTTTAGAATCGAATTAAATTTTAGCATCGTTCTTTCGTTAGTGTTTTATTTTCGTTCTATTAGAAATTTAACGGCATATTCGAATCATAAAATAGATCGATGAAAATAGATTGTTACAAAACTAGAAGCTTCCTCTAACTGCATAAATAAACTTGTTTTCTTTTAAATAAAAAATGCACTCTCTATCAAAGAGGGTCATGAATAATATATTCGATATTTTCTAACACTTTGTGCCTTGACAAGTACTAAAACTATATAGTTACGAAGGATAGGTATCATAGTTATTAAAAGAATATCAAAATTCAAAAAATAAAAAAAGAACCTTTCAAATACGTAGAGTACCTAAATTACCTAATAGGTGCATTGTAATATAATGCGACACATCATTATTACTTTGAAGAAAAACATATTTATCTAAATGTAAATTATCTCAGAAGGGCGTGTCTGTAACCACATTTTCGATTTAAATCGACTGTTCGTTTTTTCAAGTGCCTGATGTTGATTGGTCTGTGAACTACGCAAAAACTGCACAGTCGTTTTACAACAACTTTCACAGAAACACTAAAATTTAGACACTAAAAGCTAGTGATTAGATTTTAAAACTGGTTTACAATATATTTCTTTGTGATGTCCGGTTCAAGATTCAACAATGACACGATTTTTTTGATTAGAAAAAGCAATTGTATACCTATTTTAGTTGAAATACAGAATTCTCTTTCTTAAATACAACGTTCCATTTTATTAAAGTTGTTCTTATTCAAGTCAGAGAAATAGGAATAAAAAATAATATAAAAAATAGACTAAACTATTATAGAGTATGATAATAAATATTAAGACTGATTCGGTTATCTAATTTGATTCCAACTAATAATTCTTCTAAATGTGCCTAACATGGATTCGTAACGATCTATTTATTCCTAGTTTATGTTGACAGATTCGTTCAAATCTATTTATATCAAAACAAGGTGTTATTTTGTAATAAATTAACAGAAATCTTTATTAATAAAACATGAACCTACTTAAATAGACATTCTTTAAAACTAGTATTTTAGTAATAAGCTAAGGCGAAAAACACACTGCCTACTTCGTACGCGTCGTAGAGCGTACTAGAATATGTCGAAAAAGTATGAGTATCTGTCAAAAAAATAAAAATAAATATATAAAGTAGTTTAGGTATAACGTGTCCTGCTGATGCAGTACACATTTAATGTAAATGATTCTTTAAATCTGTAAAATAATTGTAATATCATAGACACAAAATGGTTTCGATGAGTGTTCTTACAAAAAATAGATTTAAATGTTAACGAACAAAATTCAAGCATTGTCCGGAATCCACAATAATAATATAATTCACGCTTGTTCACTTTATGAATGTCAAATCAAGAAATTATACACCAAGAGCTTACCAAAAGATTACACATTCTATGTAAGAATAAGAATAAATTTATTATCAAGAAGTTCGTAGTTACATTTTTTTAAAAACTATTGCTATGGTCCCCGCACTAGGTCAGACCTGTATTGCGGGTAGACCTTTACGATTTACAAGGTCATGAGACTTACAAGATTACAGATCAAGACAGAGTTAAAAATGACCTATAACTAATAAGCGAAAAAATAAAATAAAATAAAAAGTAAAAATCAAAAACAATGTGGAAAAAAGAAAAAAGATAGTGTCAAAAACAATTAAATACTAAACAACGACAATTAACAGCTATTCTGTATCATCGTAGTTTTGAGTCAAAAGCCAGTTACAGTTATGTGTCTAGTAATTTTGATGATTGCTTAGTATTCGTGGTATTAGGGGTTTTCTTAGTGCCTTAGTTTTATATTACTTAATTTATCAATTAATTAACAGCAAAACGTCAAACTTAATATTACGGTAACAATAAGTTTGAATCTTTTGAAAATTTGCATTGTAAATTTGTTTTGCACTTGGTCCAAACATGGGCTCCTCTAGTTTCAACATAATTTTGATGGGAAATTATTTAAATACTAGTGTAAAGTGTAAATTTTCGTTCGGTGAATTATGACATATTTTCAACTTTAAATCATAAATTAAAACAGTAAACTGTATAGTTTCAAAATAAGTCTCAATACTTCTTCAGACTTTCAAGATTCAGAATCATTGAACAAAAGGACTTCATTGTGTCACTTTGGCTGAAATCGGCTATCAAAGACAGCGAGGTGGAAAACTATTAAAATCTACCATCGGTTAAAAAACTTTTTTTTACCTTTTAATATTGCTAATGTTGATAAGTTAATTAATAATTAGTTTAATTAGCTTAAACTAACAGCACACTATCTATGATTTAAACATTTTGAGATTAAATTGCAAGTAAATTAAGATTTAATTAACTATAATTAACATAATTATTTTTCTTAGTTTAAGTTCAATAAATGAAACAAAAAGTACATAGTAGTTGTAGTATGAAACAAAAAGTAGTAAAAAGTTGACCTTCGTGTTCAATATAACTCCTACTTCGTCAAAAAGTTTCCTTATAGTTGTATGAACTTGTATGTATGTAGAACTCGAACGAATGTGATTTTTTATTGCGCTATGCAAAAATACACATTTATGGTGCTTATTATCATAATAACGAGTAAATTTACCGACAACTTAGGTCTTTTAAATACTATTTTATTTAAAGCTTTGATGAACAGTTCAAGGAGCAGTGTAAGAGTGTATATGAGAGTAGGTATATGATCAAACATGAGTAAAATTTTAATTATTCCGTCTTATTGAACGACTGACAAACTTACCCCTCTTTTTATTTTTCCTCCTCTTTTTAATAAAAAATAAATAATATAAATAAAGGTATAAAAATTACTAAATTCTTTATAAAACTTTACTAAAAATGGTACCATTTGATAGTAAAATTCATACTACAATCATTAGGATCACTTAACATTTATGTGTAGGTACATGAATTAAAAAAAAAATATTGTGTGAAGTCGTGTTAACGCGAGACACCTGATGACAGGTAATGATGTTCTTAATTCGCAAATGTATGCGAATACCCGTATGCGGTCCAGGCCATCGGTGCACCGCCGCCGTCGTCTGAATCACTTTTTGCGTCTCGTCTACTTTTTACTGCACAAAAAGAGCGTTAGGCACCGTTTTTTTCTACAAGCCAGTCTACGAGCGTCGTGACCTCGACTGACATTAAAATATTTTACGCCTAGCGCACACATGCATCGTGATATAAATCCAAAGATATAATTAACAGTATCTTTGAATCTGCATTTGGTGCATTCATATTCAGTTACCTTATGGTAAACATTGATTTTTAGGATAATTATTGATAGTAAGTAGTAAGTAAATCCCTCTTCTGAGGAGACCTGAGCCCAACAGTGGGCAGTAATGGGTTGGTACAGGTACAGGTAAGTAAGTAAGTTCATGCCCCGAATAGAGACAGATGTCTAAGTTTGTACAAACTCGAAGGTTTTTTCAAATGCTGTAGCAAAAAATAATTGATATAGGTAAGTAGAAAAATCCGGTTGAGTTCTGAATCATTTTAAATGTAAAATAATTGCAACTAGTTGTGTCACACAGAACTAGAAGAGAGAAGAGGTCTCTTCTTTTAAGGAGACCTGAGCACAGCAGTGGGTAAGTAATGGGTTACTGTTACATTACAAAGGACTAGGACCAAACGAGACATTTTAATAGTAAAATTTTAAACAAAACTGGCCGAACAGCAACTATATTTAATAACTAGATATTATTTTTTCTTTAGGTCAGCTAATATAATTTACTAAAATAGTTATAAATCAACAAGATTTAATTTAAAATAAGTTCCATCAAGTTACCTAATGAGTCAGTAGTTACTCAGATAAACCAGTTTATTTCCAATACATATTAATATACTGCAACCGAAAGACTTTTTACTAGCTTATATCTTACCTATCCTGACTATGTCCAACTGGGATCGGCCATCGGGTTGTCGACGATCTTTTGTTTCAAATTAGATACTAACGACGAAATAATAGGTAAGTTTTCGACCAAAACCGGCTTTTACTATACATTATTTCAGATATTAAACGTAGACAGAGTTTTGTTTTACTATTGATACTGTTATGTATAAATTAAAACAGCACTGTTTATATAAATATCATATAAAATAATAAAGACTTTAGAATTTCATAAATTATAGTTATATACACTCTGAGGCTGTATAGATATTTGGATGTTTGTGACTGTTATGAAGCGACTGCTAGGATTTGAATCAGATTTTATAGACTTAATAACTACCTGTATAATATACTACCTTAAAACTACAGTAAAAGATACCTGTTAACACTGCCACAGTTGTTCCCAACTAGAAATCAACATGTTAAAATTCTAAATACATACGTCTTGTATTTAAATATTTATTATTTAATCTAAACACGGGCTTCAACGAAATGATAAGAATATAAAAGTCAAAGTAAAATTTAACTAGGTATAATTTAATTTTAGCTATATTTAACCACGTTATTCATACAACAATAAGTTAAGCTATAGAAATAAATTAAAAAATCATAATGGTACTACGTTGTATTTCAACAGGTCATTTATCCCACGTGTTGGTTGTCCAAAGTTACAGATCCACCCTGTATGTACTAACAAAGCTAAAGTCGTGGTGGCGGAATGGCTTCCGTACGGGAGTTCGCGAGTTCATAACCGGTCGGCTTGCACCTCTAAATCTTATTGTTGAAAAGATTTATGTGCGATTTTCACAACACATATTGGAAAAGGATTTAAAAAAATCCTAAATCCTTTAAAGATATGTAAAGCCCTGCACTGGGCAAGCGTGGTGGACTATGCCTAATTCCTCTTCTGAGGAGACCTGAGTCCAACAGTAGACAGTACCTAATGGGTTGTTACAGTTGCAGAACGAACTAAGCACATAAGTAAGAATATAAATATAATACTCGTAGTGTTACGTAATCACAATTTTCTTTTAAATAATATCTTGGAGGTACACTTAATCATAATTACCAATATTATAGACTAAACAGCCTTCACTATATTTAAAAGTAATCATATAATTCAATCACAGTTTTGTTTGTTGAACAAACAACTTGAATATTCCATCTTGTTTAACGTTGAATATCGTTATTTAAAGTTACTATTAATATTAACAAACGTTACGTTTCGTAAATTGAAAGAAAAGCCTACACCTAAAATATTGTACAAGTTCTAAATATATTGTAGATATATTTAGAATCAATTTGCTTAAAAAGTAAATAAATAACTTTCACAAATTTTCTATTATTATCATAAAATCTTAATGAATTTAGATGACTTTAAATTAAGAGTGTATTTGTGGTTGTGATAGGTAATGGTCTTAACACTTAACAAGTATTATATTTATTATACTAAATATTTATCTTCTAGGTATCAATAATTCTTATTCTATTTTTTAGAACTTCAATGGTAGTTCAAAAACATATTATGTGTCGTAAAGATAACAAATAGACGGTATCGTTCTTTTCACGTCTCGAAAATGAATTTAAAAAGAATATAATTTGCATGTATTACTTTAATCTTGGAATTTATAGCTGGTATTATCTAAATAGTTTGTGATAAGTGACAGGATGGTCTCGATCTGCAGAAAATATTATTTTTTTCCATTTACTGCCTATTACCACCATGGAACCGGTTTAAAACTAACTAGAACCAAATAATAATTTTATCTAAAGATGTAGAAAGCTTTCGTTTTATAGACTGTAAACATCTACACGTCTTTAATATACTATGTAGGTATACAGGGTGTCCCAAAACTATGCGACATGAACGAGAAGTACCTTAAATATTAGAGATAGGATGTTTTCCTGAAAGGAAACATTATTTTATGTTTGATGTTTGATAATACTGAATTCACAGATTTTTCGTAAATTGCTTGGTTTGTCTGAAAACCAAAACCTGATTTTATTAATCGGCAAAAATTTTATTATTCCGAGGATAGCTTTGATTGGTTACTAATATGTACATATTTACTTAAAAACTCGGTGAATAAAAGAAAGAAAGAAAATCTTTATTGCTGTAGCAAAGCGAGTTACGTTAGTAAGTATAATAATTTTAGTTGGAGAGTGCCCTTGTCACAGCAAACGGACCACTGGCTTAGCAAAATGCTGTTAAGTGAAACACTTCACAATACAATAATTACACACATACGTAGATAATAAAATACTATGATTCAATACACAGATATTAGATATAATATAATTACGTATAAAAGTAATTAATAAATACAACTACAAAAAATCGGAATCCCAAAATAAATAAAAATCCAATAGAATTTAGTTCAGTGTACCCGTTTGTACCCTACATAATAATATGGGAAATGCTGAAAAAAACAAAATTAAATCTTACTGAACTGAAGAGTCAGTAAATGACTTTTAAGCAAACATCCGAAAATACGTTTACTACTAACATCCCTATTGGGGGGAGGCAGTTCCAGCACTTAGACGCTGCAAACCTGAAACTGCCTTGGAACGCAGCAGTTCGATGCGCTGGGAGCACAGATCTTATTTTATACAGTCTAGTACTTACATACCATTTTATTTTATGAAACAAATATGAAGGGATTTCGCCGCGGACAACACTAAACAAGTGAAGTGAAGTGTCTCATTTTTCATAGAAAACATGGGAATTTCAATGGTAAACCAATTTAAGCGCTTCCATAATAAAACACCCTGTATAGTAGTATAGTGACTGACAAATATTTTATTTTTCTTATCTTCATATTATATTACAAGATTTAAAAAAAATTGTCGATCATTTTTAAGATATGAACATCCTAATGTGAAATCTTTGTTAGTAGGTACCTATAATATCAATATAATCATATAATTAGTAAGAATCAATTTCAACTTAGGTATACCTATGTGTAATATTATGATGATAAAATGGATGATACCGTTTCTAATAATTAATAATTTATAATGAATGAGCACTCACCTAGTTTAACACAAAAGAGACTCAAAATCTTTCCGTAGACCCAAGAGTTTCAGGTGTTCTGTGGAAGTGTGTGTAATATAACGGAATAATAAATATAATGCCTTGCAATACGCGGAGTCTTTAGAAGTACTAATCCAGAGGACGTACGTTTTTATTGCATAATTGATAAACCGGTCCCCTGATGTAGTACTTGAGCCTAAAAATTAAAGTTTTGTCCCGGCCTCAAATATATAGGAATAAGTCTTAAATATACAAACCATTGATTGCATGACAATACTCGTGGTTGCATTAACATGTCTCGAGCGCACTGTCACAGAATATTTACTACATAGAAATAAAGCTTGTAGGTATGGGTATTCCTCGGCTAGTTCGTGGTCCCTCCAGGAAAGTAATGCCTATAGTCAATTTAACACTAAGTAAAAGTTTAAAAAGAAGTTAAATAAAAAACTATGTCCTAATTCAAAACTGTGTTAGTCATATTTAAAATAAATATGTTAAAGAAATGAAATACCTACAGAGGAATCATCACCACAAATCACTGTTTTCAGAGCTAGAAGTGGTTAAAAAGTCATATATCTAATACACACTTTATTTGTGATCATTATTGTCATACATTTGTCACAATTCGAAATTTCTTGTGTTTTTTACAGATTAACGTTAGCTACTAAAGGAAGCTGGTTCTTAGCCACATCTGACACGCAAACCATTTTAATATGTTTAATAATGGTTTGCAAAATTATTAGAACTATTTTTAACTAAATTGTACACAGCACATAAATGTACACGAGTGATAACATAAAATAACAATTACTATGGAAAGATTTAGTGAACACATCGTTATCCAGAACTAAAACTAATAAATACGTTGTATAAAATTAGTATTATCGCTTAAAAACAATATTTAAAGGTGCAGAAATAATACAAAATGATTTTGATAACCATGTATTTGTTAGTTAAACATGTTTTTATGCGGCAAATAAAACTTATGTACTGTAACTTAGGTGCTATAGCAGAATATTAAAAAAAAAAAAATCAAAATAAGAAAACCAAATAAATATTTACATTTATAAAATTGTCATATATCTATTAAATTCAAGTTTAATGTTATTTCTTTAATTTATGTTAACAGTTCATTATGTTTATTGCTGCCTATGAATTTTTGCTATTAATATCTAAGATTTAAAATATCGCATTTTTTACAAATTTAGTATGTTGAATATTTAGATTCGATCTTCATAATAAAGCTATTCACAGACATCATTAGGAATCTGAAATATAAACACTGCATGTGATGGTTATCAAAAAATAAATTTAATAAATAATATCTAATCTAACCTTACTTTTAACGCAACAAAAACATTTTACCTGATGTTTAGTAATCCTAAATCTATTTAATATTTTTAGTAATTATTAGCACTTCCCGGAGCGCTATGACATGTCCCTCTTTAAACGAGGTTTAAGAAAAGTCCTGTTTGGGTAGGTGATAATTTGGTTTTGGTTTGGTATTATAACGACCCCGCATTGCCGCCGACCGCTTCCCATCAGGTGGGTAGTAGGCTCGTTTATCTATTTAGCAATTTAAAAAAAAAACTTTCTAATTTCACAAGCAAATAATTATTTCGGGACACTCAAAGGAAACTAAGTAACAAGCCCTAATTACGAGCAAACAAGAAGTCATTGACACATTGAGGAAAAATCCCGAGATACTTGCCTATAAAAAGCATAAAATCTACGTGACGAATCTAATGATTCCGCACTACTCTCCGAATTACTTTACCATGAATCACATTTCGTATAGATTAACAACGTTATTGTTACATCATTTTAATTGAAAACTAAAAATAATATTTTGATGTACACGATTGATATATTTAAACTATAGTTATATTGTGTGTCTGTCGGTAGACATATTCTAGACGGTGAGACACAAGGCCAGACTATTTTGGTCGGTCAACGAACTTCATACAGACGGAGGTTAGACCGACTTTGGGTAACTGAACTGTTTTTAAAAATAAACTTTAATATTCACTGTAATTTCATTAATTTTTTTATCAAATTTTAATGTATAAATTATAAAGTAAATACTGTTTAAATTTAAGATAAGAAAAAAATATTTTTTTATGATAGTTTATAAAATGTATGCGTATATTGACAACATAACACTAATTTATACATATTCTAACAGATAAAATAATTTGGTATATCGATGACTAAAGTTTAAATGTAATAATAAAAATATAAACCCAAATTTCTTGTAAAATATACAACTTAATATTACTATCAAACAATACGAGAACCTTAGGAGAACCTAAAAACGCTGATTATTGCGGTAGGTGAGATTAATTTGTAATGTTTATTTTTTATACTTAACAAAGAGCTTTTACTGGGAATTCCGTAGATACATTTAATTTTAAATTGTATAACAATTGTCAAGTGGTCTTTGTAAGACGACTATCTCAGCACAAAAATAAAACAACGCTGGTTTTCAGATAAAGCCTGGCGTCAAACGCTGTACAAGTGCTAAAAATACTTAGTGCAAATAGTATGAATTAAAAAAATTAACAAGTCAAATTAACTTTATCTTTATTTCTTTTTTGCTAGCCAATTTATTATTACCTACAGTTGCTTAGATAAGACAGATGTATGGAATTTAATTATTTAATATTTTAGTTTACATGCTACACTACGCTACTAATTTTAAGTCTGTATTTGTTTCAGAAAACTACCAAAAGTGAATTAAGAACTCGTGAAAGTACTATAATATTAAGTGTCTATAATTACCGAAAACAATTTATCTCCCTATATTCAATCTTTACAAAACAAAAATGCATTACTTCATTTACGTTTTCAAATACTTTAACTACTTTTGCAAAATATAATTAAATTTTTTAGAACGTTTGACAGGCGATGTATTCAACTAGGACACCAGACGCATTAAAGCGAATTCCAAAAACCGACTAGACGTCTTTTGTTATATTTCTTTTCGGTCTGACTGACGACGAGTACAAAGCCTATTTCACACGAGGCGCGAATGATAAACTTTTATAGGAATAGTGAGAGGTATTTTGAAGCTGTATTCAATTGTACATTGATGCTTCTTTCTTAAATATGAATATTGGTATGTAACTAGACACTTTTTAAAAATCAATGTTTTATAATTTATACTTATATACAGGGTGTTTCAGAAAGTGTGTCAAGTGGAGGTATAGAGATAGAGCACACCTTTAGGTACCCAATCCCTTTTTATATGTTCCGAAAATTTTCATAGTTTTCGAGTTATGACCTTTTTTCTGAAATTTTATAATTTTCACCCCGAAGAACGTACGTTTAAACTTTAAAAATAAATAACTAAGACTTTCTTCAAGATTTTTTTGGCAACTGAATCTTCATGAGTTGTGCTTTTATGTTTAAAATAATTAGTTTCATAATTTTATTTATTTATTTATTTAATACTTTATTGTACACGACAGAGAAAACAGGTTATATTATTAAAAATGTTTTCTCCAACTGAAACTGAATTATAATACGTATGTACCTAACGTTTGACACAAATAAATTTATAAATATTTTTTTAATAAAAATGAAAACGAGAATAGCACAAAAACTACAAGTCAGAACTTTTTTAATTTATAAGAGATTTATAATATGTTCAAAGTGTATCGTCGAAATCGATTTATTTATTTATTTATCTATAAATGACATACCTACGCGTATATATTTTAAACACAGGTCCCACAGTTATTATTGATATTTAAAAAAAAAAGAGTAATTTTGATCAACACCTACTTAAAGATATGGCCTATATTCGGATAAAACTTATTTTTGCACAAGATCGCTTTTTTAAATTAATTAAACGATTCTGATGATCTTTTTTTGTTTGAAAGGTGATTTGACGGTAAAATTTAATAGTAAGACTCCTGTAGTTTCTTATTTAAAAAAAAAGAGAGCCGGTCTTCGACTGTTTATATTTTATATTACTTGCGTCAGATACCTAATTGTTCGATAACTTTAAATATATTTCGAAAGATATGTGATCTATTTCACTATCACTTCAAAATATTAAGTTGGACACAAAGACTAAAAATATTCAAGAAAACTAAACTAATCTGTTTGTAATTAATACAGATCGCAAATAAACGGAAAGAAAAAAAAAATCTGTTAAAAAAAACACCTTTCACTAAAACACAACCATCAAAAAGGCGGACCAAATTAGAACATTATGATGATTTTGAACAAATGTCAGACAGCAATCTAGTTGAGTGTGCAAAATTATGCACAGGTGTAGACTTAACTAGAGAAAGATATCGAACTGTGTATTTTTTTAATCTCCTTTTGCTTTATTAAGATATAATAAAATAAGTTCATTGAACTTAACTGCCAATGTTAGTTTCTACGTTATAATTTTTCTAATGTATTATTCTATTATTTCTTACTTACTTTTCTAATATATTATTCTATTATTTTCTAATGTAAATTATATTGTAATTTTATAATATAATGAAAGGTATTTTATTGTAAATATTAGATTGTGGTTCACCATCAGACGTACTACAACTACAAACAATTTTAATAAAATCACCAGCAAAATTTTTAATTCTCATATACATACTAAACGTGGATAATAATATTAATAAAACGATCCATTTAAATGTAAATGCGAAATTGTAGGCAGGGTCATATCAATTAAACAGAAAAACTTTCTGTCAATAAAATCTCGCGAAAATGATATCAAAATGTTTGCTACTTCAAAAGTTCTATTTAACTTGCACGGGATGTAACTATGCAGCGACAGAGCAATAAAATGGCGATATGGATCTGTTCTGATGATAGAGACGGAAGTTGGGGATCCTGTACCAAAAACAAATAGACCCGTCTTGTTTGGGCTGTTGTAGTTTTAGTTTTTTTAAGTTGCGTTTACTAAGGCTAATGACCTGGACACAGCAGAGCATACGCTCGCTGTTTGTCCCGCATGGGAGGAACAGTTACGTGTCCTGGTCGCACAGGTAGGACCGGACTTGTCGTTGCCGGGCGTCGTGGCATCGATGCTCGACGATGACGAGTCCTGGAAGGCGATGTTCCACTTTTGCGAGTCCCCATCTCGCAGAAGGAGGCGTGTGAGAGAGCTCTTTTCTCCGCGTTATGCCCCGCCGCCGCCGTCGTCGAGTTGGGGGCCGGGTTCAAGAAGTGTCTATCCCGGGATCTAGCCCCCTAAGAGTACGGGTCCTATTATCGGACCCAGGAGTCAGGAGGGTGTTGCGCCAGAGCTTAGCGCGCACCCTTTTAAAATATCAATTGGGGGATGGTAAGCCGCGCTCCCCGACCAGGCTGGTTCTGACCCTGCCGGGTATTCCGAGGGAGGCATTCCATCACGCGGCCCCATCAGTACGGGCTTCGGTTGGCCCGCCGACCCAGAGAGCCGGTGGTCGCTTCGCCGAATACTGCCGGTTCGGCGTCCGGGGGTGACGAAGCGATACGTGAGCGTTGATCGCGAACGCGTCCTTTCACCTCGCCCAATCTCGTGCCGGGTTCTGTCCTCGGCCGGGGTTCAGACGCTGAGCGTGAGTGGCAGAAGATTTTGGTGCGCTTCGACTCCCATATGCCCTACCTGCGGGGCGGGTGAAAGTCCGGCGATTTCCTCCTGTCACAAAAAAAGGCTTTATACCATATTCTTTGGTTATACCTAATATTGTTACAGGTCATATATGAACATCAACTATCATGAAATTCAATTACTAGGTACAACTATCACGAATTAATGGTGGTACATCCATCATCAACAAATCACCCTGTACATATATACATATCTAGTAATAATTTGTTTGGGTAAAATATTGCAACTATCCAATCGATCTGAAATTTTGAATGCGTAGGTTGGCTCTATATTGAAATAATTAGGTATATCATTTATAATAATATTAAACTTACGAGATGAAATTAAGAATAGAAGGCTGAATTCCTCTATTTCGCTTCGGAGAGCTTTCCACAGAAGGTCCGGCAAACTGGCGCCGCACAGTTCAACATTCAAGGCGAGTAAAGTGACGAGACGTTAGTTTAACACTCCACGTGTAAACGACTTGTTCTACTTCTGACTGGCCTCTAATATCAAAATGTCTCTTGTGACATTTTTAAAGCCGGACTATAAGGCCATATAGCAAGGACAACTATTAATGGAAACTATTTCACTAATATGCAATAGTAAGTATTTGTAATAGCTTATCACAAAGCCCAATTTTAAATGCAACAATGCGAAAAAGTACTAAGTAAAAAGAATATTTGGCAGCTAACTAACCATTATGTTAAGTACACAAATAGAGATCTACATCACTCAAAAAACAACGCGAAATCACAAGTGAAAATGATAAAAGCATACTACAAAGCTGTACATGTGTGAGCCGCTCGTATGGAAAATGAAAGTTTCCGGAAACGAGTTTCATTCAGGCAAAGTTGGCTCACTTGCAACTGAACCATGCCAGCAATCGTAAAAACAGCTGATGTGTTCTCGAACTTGACATTAATATAATAATTTTACTGATATAAATAGATTTAAATAGAAAGAGCCGAGCAGGACGAGAGAGAAAAAGGTACAATTGTTTTTAGACTTTTTCAATTTAAATATTATAAAAGCGCCGCCAATGCGGTGGTATTAGCACCCCTTCCATATAATATGAACCACTGATAATGTATCAATATTTATAAATTTATTTCTTACAACATTTTACTGGTGGGTATGGAATTATGATGTTATTTTGAACAAGAAATTATTACATATGATCTATGTTTGAAAAAGTAAAAATAATAAACTTAAAAGGTAAGCAGAGCCTGTAGGTATTTAATTAACCTCAAAAATAAACCAAAGATAAAAAATATTTACCAACATTTTTCACTCGTCATTACAATTGGTATTTTCGTGAGAAGGCTGAGTTTCCTATCGGTTTTACCCAAGTTTTTTTCTACTTAACAAAAAATGTGAAATCACAATTACATCACATCATGATTATCATAATGTTGAACAAATATTTTTTTCGTGAAGCAAATTAATAATGAGCAAAAACATGTTTAGGTAACTCATAATATCTAAAATCATAACGTGACAAGATCAAACTATTGTTTATGTAGAAAACAAACAAAAAAAGATCATTAAGTATTTTTTTAAAGTAGGTAGGTATGTTAATGCAATTAATAAAATATTTGAAGCTTTTATTGCATATTATAATGTATTATCCAAAAAATGAAAATGACTACTTCAATAAACCAGAAAAAGTCGTGTAAAATCCCTACTCCACTTAATGGCTGTTTAACAATTGATAATCAAATGACACATTTATGCGTACCTAAATGACACCTCAGTTAAAGAACTACCTGTGTGATTTATGGAATTATTGGTTTTTATACGGCACTAAAATTGTACTTCAGTTACAACCAACATCTTTTTTTCTTCTTTCTTTTTTTTAAGATCATATCTTTGTTTAAATAAAAAGATTAAATTTTTATAGATTAAAAAGTAATACCAAATCTTCAGTTATCTTATGTTAAAGTAAAAACTTTCTCACTTCTAACTAGTAAGCAAATTATTTTATTTAAAAACAAAAACAAATTACAATAGCGAAGTGAATGTTACCGAATTGTTTTTCTCTTACAAATACTAAATAAGTAAATTTTCGGCTCTAAAACTTTAGCATCTTTATGGTCCGATAAATGCAGCACTTGAAGCATTGTTTTTAAAATAAAAATAAGTTAAAGTGTATTTATAAGTTAATATTTGTTGTTAGATTTTAGTTCGCGTCCCAGTTGAGTGGATAAATTAAATGAATCAAGTATCTACTATTAATTTCTTATATTTTCAACCTTGTAACAAATTACACTATCCTTGTTGAATCGATTGGAGAATGCAGAATAAAATCCATACTTAAAAAAATCGAACTAATTGAATAACGATTTTCAAAGCTTCATCCTTAAATCGCACTTGTCATGAGCTGTCATAAATAGCTTCGACCACCTATAAAATTTATTGTTTCACATTATGTAGTCTAGGTGACCCACGCAACTTTGCGTCACAGAGGGATACAACATAGCCTATAGCCATCCTCGATAAATGGACTATCGAACAGTTAAAGAATTTTTCAAATCTGACTAGTGGTTCCTGAGATTAGCGTGTTCAAACAAACAAACAAACTCTTCAGCTTTATAATATTATTATAGCTCAAAATTCTACGAGTAATATTTGACTAATATTATGGCATCAATGCATTTCGTATATTCTACGGATGTTGAAACATCCGATTGAATAATAAGGAAGAACGACACTTTAAGTGAAGACTATTTTAACTGATTAATGTTGGATAATTTAACACCCTAATTTGCTTCTCATCTTACATGAATCTACATATATTAACGGATACGTAAAAATAATTCCTTAACATCTCTCTTCAGATAAAGATCTCTTCTAAGCTTTATAGCGCTCCGAAGGCAAATATTATTGAAATTAATGAATGCTTGAAGAGTTTTAAATTGAGGTGTCATCGAAGATTATTTTTCCACGGGACATAATTGATTACGTACTAGATTTTAACTGTTGTTTCTAATTTAAAAGTGTAATTAACACACTCGAAGGCTAAAGTATCGATCCATCAGCTGAGCCAAGTTTGTTTTGTTCAACTTTTGATATTTTCCTACCTACTTTATCTTTCAGCGTACATATAATTTGGAATTTCACAGTGGTGGTTATACCTATGAAATCCATAAACACTGATAATTAAAACAGGTCTTGCTTAGACATCAAAATCTGAATCCATAGTCATAGGTAGTATTCATTGTAATGCTGTAAATGCTGTTGCAAAATATTTTATTCTATTAATAACTTCTGTGAAAATGTGTTATGTGCTATGAACAAGCCTCAGTGTGTTATGTCCAATGTCTGAAAATTTTATTAAGTGGAACAAGTAATTTGAAAACAATACACACAACTTATTTCACTAACTTTCTGTTAAAAGTATAGAAAGTAGTAGCAAAACTGAAACTATAATATAGTTATCTACTAGTATAAGTGCTATGAGGCTGTGACTCAGCATAGCGATTTCAATGTCATGAATTGGGGTCGATCTATACATTTAGTTTTACCTATATTATATAATTGTATATAGGGAAGCATATACCACTATTTCTACGAGCGCACCCCACCGATTGTAATCTGGGTGAGGGGTGACCGGTTGAGGCAAACGGACCAATCGCTATGCTCCCGTGACCAGAAAAGGGGGAGGAGTTTCGCACCCCTAGTTTTCTAGGGGTTAGTGTGTTTCCGCGGCCAACCTAGTTTGGCGTAACCCTCCACACGATGTACCCCCGCATCCACTAATTTGGGATTGATCAATGACTTCTTCTGTCTTGACATAGGCACATAGGTAAGTCTCACCATCTCATGTGATATAACTGTTGTACCGATGTTTTTCTATAAAAGCAACAACTCTTTTAAATTCCACTATTAACCTAATTGATTTGAGTTAACCCAAAACTAAAATAACAACACAATCGATGATTATTATTAGTTGGTAGATCTGGTACAATTGTATGAAAACGTGTGGTAAAACAAAGCATACAGAAAATCGTTTTAGAATGTAGAAATTCAGGTAGAAGTATCAGTTTAACGTAATTAATGGCATAAAATTATGCTGAAAAATTGTTTTTATAGGTAGATATTATGTGTTAAATAATAAAACTAAGTATGAAATGTAAGGACGATTTTTATTTAATTTTTCGATTTTTTTTTAGTTTGTTGTGTGCACGCGGAATAAAATCACATTCGCATTAAAACCTAATCAGAAATACCTAGAAAAGAAACTTCGAATTCACCAACACCGAAGTGGGGGCTTACAACTTCAATGAATGAAAGGGGAAAAGCGTGTTAAACGAGGCAAATTTACAAAGAGCTGTCATTCTGTTGGTTTAATAACATCTCGTAGGTCATTCGAAGATTGATTGTATCTCGAGGCCGCAATTGAAATCTCTACAGACATTTTCCTCAAACGGGACCGTTAACGTTCGAAATAGCTTTAGCTACCATAAAAAGTAAACAAATTGCTAATAAAAACTATGGAGGTGAACTACGGACGCGTGATTATCCAATTCCATTAAACAATTTTGTGAACAAAACCCATTCAAACAATTCCACTAGAAATCAACTCTTTTACTAATTCCAAAAGTAATTGTTCGTGGCACACACATTTGTAATTCTATACTTCACTACATATTATAAAACAAAGTCGCTATCTGTCTGTCCCTATGTATGCTTATATCTTTATAACTACGCAACGGATTTTGATGCGGTTCTTTTTAATAGATAGAGTGATTCTTAAGGACGTTTTATATGTATATTTTATCTTGAAAAAAATTGGGGTCCGTATGAAAATATCGAATTTGTAACACAAGGTGTAAAACCGCAAACATATTTATGCGTACGTTGCAGAAGCTATTGAAAATAGAACAAAATGATATACAGACGAACCTCGATAACTCAAACCTCGGTAACTTAAAAACCTCTATAACTTCAAAAAATAATATGTTTCCTTCCCATCAGAGCCAAAAATCTCTACAGCGTAAATACCTCTGTAACTTAAATAAGTAATCTCTGTATTGGCCCTCAGTAACTTAAAGAATTTAATGTTTCCACAACCTCTATAACATAAAGTTGTTTGTCAATCTGTCAGCAGTCACAGTAGGGACGTTAACAGAGGAAGAAATGTTGGAATCAGAAAACAACTGCATTGAAAGTGATAAAGACGATGATTTTAACAACGAGCCACAAACACCATCTACAAGCGTTTCAATCAACTATGCAAAAAGAGCTTTAACAACTATACGATCATTTCTAGAGTAATGTAACAACTCAAAAAAGATAATGTATTTCCTCTATTTATCACGTCATGAAAATCAAATCGATTTAGATACTAAATATGATTTTTTTAAAGCAGACTTAAACCTGCAATGTGCAATGTGAATAATTAAACATAAATTTCTAAGAAAACTCCAGGAGAGCATATTTTATATCTATCTACTATTATAGTTTAGTCACAATAACCGCTTTTATGTTCATGAAAAATAATAAATCGTCCGAAGAATAAAACGACCTGAATTGAGAATTGTTATATTGATCCTTATCCAAATTAAGCTTATATTGTCAAGGGTATAAATGTAGAAGTAAAATAACTTTGTTTTATTCCAATCGGACATTTCGTTGAGAAATTATCATGAGTATAAAACGTTTTCCGCTACAAAAATAGCGCAATGGCATCGCGAGTTGTGTTTAAACCCCTTTGTGACGCAGACGAATTTGCGCGAGTCATCCAGTAAAAATAAACATTTTTGTCAAATTGTAGATAAGCCACGTCTACACCTTTATTTGCATCACGTAAAAGTTGCTTCTAGCTACCCTTCTATTTTAGAATATCAATTTTTTTTCAGTCAAAGTCAAATCATTTATTTCAAATTAGATGTGGACACACATCTATTGCATTACATTGCCGTAGGTAGCGGCCCCGCAGTGTCCGCTGACATTGCAGAGGTCCATGAGCAACGGTAACCGCTAACGATCAGGTGGCCCGTTAGCTCGTCTGCCTACAAGGCACTAAAAAAAATAAAAAAAAAACAGTTTGAAAGTCAAAAATAAAATTTAGAAAGTTCTACCACCAGTTCGCTAAAATTACGCCTCCGTCCTGAGAAGAACCGGCGCAAGATACTCAGCGGGCATGTCTTTTTTTTAAATTTAATATAATGTTTTTTTTTGTTTTTTAAATATTGTTTTACAATAATTTTGGTTTTAACAAATATATCAATTGAAATGGCCCGGGACGAGCACCTCATTCCCATTTTGTGCAGTCATTTATATAATCATTAAGTTTATAATATGCTTTGCTACAATATGCAGTTAAATCGCAATTCCAATTTCATTTTTTTAAAATATGTGGGTCATTATGTTAGACATGGACATAGACACAGACATATGGCCTATAACTATAATTTCCAAATTATATTAGAGAAACGTTACTATTTATATTTTTGCCAAATAAATAAATAAAAAAGCACTTTTATTACAGAATATTTATTTATTAGTAATATCCAAGTCTATAATTTGAATTACATTTAGAGAAACCACAATAATTTATATTTTTTAAGATGTGTTAAAAATAACATTAATTTAAGTATCAAAATCAGGCTTTCTAGTTTGATATTTTTAGTTACCAAAGTATATATTGAAGAACTGTTAGATTTAAATATGTTTTAAGTAGTCGATCGTAACTGGTTTTTTAGTCATAGCCGAAACTGAAACCGAACCATCGGCATCTCTGTTCGTTTCGTCAGAAACCGAAACTTACAAATTAAAAAAAAAATTAAAACATTCGGTACGATACTAATTTAAAGAAAATTTTAAAATTCTAGCAAATTAAAAATTTTAGCAAAAAAATTTAATCACGCGTTTCACCTTGTTTCTTTTGTTTAAGATGATGTTTTGTTTCTTTTGTTTATGTTTGTTAGTAAAGATTATTATTAATTAACTGTTCTTTTGCTTGGCGTCATAAAAATACAGGGTGTTGATTTTTGCCATTTAGTTAGTTCGATTTTCAGACAAACCAAGCAATTTACGAAAAATCTGTGAATACAGTATAAATAAACATCAAAAATAAAATAATGTTTCCTTTCAGCAAAACAAGATATCTATAATATTTAAGGTACTTCCCGTTCATGTCGCATAGTTTTGGGACACCCTGTATACTTAGTTACTTAGTACTTACCATTAGGTGAGCCGTAGGCTCGTTCATCTATCATGCAATAAAAATACAATTCATTTGATGACTCAATAAAGTAAAACCACTATAAAACACTAAATAGGTTATATAAGGGGAGATCTGTAACTTTGGACAATCTGACGTGGGGTGAATGACCTGTTGAAATAAAACTTAGAACCACTTTTATTTTAGAAATTGGATATAAGAAAAATTTCATCATAGTAGGTATGGAAGTCTGCAACGATAGTCGTACGTTTTCCAAACAATGTCAGAAAAAAAAGTTTATCCGATCCAAAAAATAATAAATAATACTGTGTATACTCATAATAATATGCGTCTGTATGTATTAGATCTTTTTCTGCTGATGTGCGTAAGTACTGGCCACTAAGTAAAAAAAATAAAATATAACCACGCTCTGGAATCTGAATTCATTTGTTTCTTTCTATAGTTTCTTCGCAATGCAAATGGTAGCGGCGCATATATTTAAATTTAAATTAAACAAATTTATATTGTGATAAATTTAATAAAAAATAGCTCTAATAATTTAATACTTTTAGTGGCCATTTCTATTACTTCTTCTTCAATTGCCAGATAAAATCAACGTCGCTTCTGTAAGTTGGTTTATCTTTTTTAAGTCTCATTCTTTTTGAATTTAAATTAATTATAACAGATAAGTTACTATATTATATTTATTTAATCATAATTTTATTCCTTAGTTACTTTTAAATTAAATGCATAATTAGGAATTCTGATTTTTTATCTTCAGTTCAGTTTAGTTATCGCGACCTACTACGAGTAAATCACAAGAAAAAACTGATTATATAGAACGATTAATCTTTTCTAGGGGTATTAGGCTGAGTTGAGAACATTATGATTTTGACATGCTTCTGATTTAACGATCCTGCACCTTGATATTACGACCGGCTTGTCATCTAGGTCTTCCAGAAAACGTTGGCCCGATCATTTTTATATTGCGGTCTACAATAAATGGGTAAGTAGGTAATTATTTTTAATTTACAACAAAAAAACGACAAAGTGCTACGTGTGTGTAAGTGCGCACGCGTGTGTGTACTTGTAATTTGTGCTTTACCGTAACTAGTTATCGTAATTTTTTAATTGTTTTTTTTTGTTGTGTTAGAGATAAATTAGTTTAGTGTCTTGCTCAAAAATGACGGCCGACATATTAGACAAATTTTTGACAGTATTTGTGCACATAAAAGATTTTGAAGGTTTTGACTAGCAGAATACTAATCTAGTAATATTCGTTATATCTTTAATATCCTTGATTGCAGAGGGTTTTCTAAACTTAAATTATATTTGTTAAAGTTTACCCTGAGTTCTTGTCGCCTAAAATATCTTGCTCTATTTGATAATGGAAACTACCAGCTAATTAAATCGTTTTAAGTTGGTATATCAATATCTTGTATTTTTTCATTCAAAATTCAAAATTTAACATCAATAATAGTCCAAATAGCACAATGTTCCGAAATGACTTTTTACAAGACGTGTTTACGCACGGCTGCATTAGGATTTTCCCTGATCGTGTATAGGCCGGGTCGACGACCGTCTACAGTAAGCTTATTCACCACATAGGTAATTACAGCTCATGGAAAGGACACGGATTAGATGTTTTGCAAAATGTAGTACCTACTCCATTTGGAGTAGAAGTATAATTGTATCTACATATTCATGGTACAGGCATAGACAATAACTCCAATTTTCATTAGATATATCTTAACAGAGGACATTAATTTGTGGCCTAATTGTATGTTATTTCATACAAAACATATAAGTAAAGGCGGATACTGACGGTCGATGCGTATCGTTATGACCCGGATAAGCGTGCGCACTTTAATATAACAGAAATAATACGTTTATATATTATCTATTTAAATAATTTCTGACAGGAATCGGATACTTGATCTAGGTTAACAAATCTAATTTTATTTTAATAACATACAGAATTTTTTCACAAGTCAGGTTCTAAAATGTTTTACACTCTCTCTACTTTAATTTGTTACGATTTGATACTTTGTGATAAGTACAAGGTGCATACTTTAGAATTCGTCTATAGGGATCTTTATAAAGGTTGACTTTCTGTAGGTACAGTGGGATTTTTCTTTGGTTTGGTAGATCAACAGCCCATCCGATGGGGAGTGTGATTCATGAGCAACGGTAAAGCTCATGGATCTTCGCAATGCTAAGATACAACGTAATTATTACCTATGTAAACTCATCGTACGTCTACTATTAAAAAAAATTGTTATCACTATTAAAATACAAATATACTTTAAATGTAGATTTTAAATTGGAAGACGGATAGCAGCTTTATTTTGAATTATTTTCAGCTTCCATTCATCAATTATATACACTGTAATATACTGCGATTTTCTAAAGTATTTTTAACGGAGCAGTTATTTTCTGGCAGCTAGTTGGTTGGTAAATGGGCTTGAATGTTTGAAACGTTTATTTTTACGGCAATCTAACTCTTTGCTTTTATTCTTTTGTTATGTCAATATAGTTGACAAAAGTAATTCAATTTCGACTGATCCGTATTATATGGCTAAGAAGTATAGTTTCAAGGTGGGATTGTGCTAACGCTATAGCGACTTTATTAGATATCGAAATCGGAAAAGATAACGTAGATCGTGACGAAGCGACTGCGACTCAACTTATCGCCCCATCGGGTTCGTGGCCATCGTAAATAATGCACGAGTTTCCTTGCCACGCCTCTAGATGAACAAGAATGTACTTGGAGTTGCTAATAGATAGTTCCATTATTTTTATAAAAATTATTATCATATTTACTACAAGTATTTTTCCATTGACTGCATCAACAGCATTCCGTTATACACCTATTTATATACACGTCTCTGAAATGATTGACAAAAATGATCTATCTTGCATTTGATTGAAATCACTATAAAATACCTTTGGTGGAGTTTTGGGATTTGAATAAATGTGTAGTATAGTCATGAGGGCGACTTGTACGATAATTTATTTCCATATTATATGAGTCTATAGTTATTCTGTTTCAATCTCTATCAATAAATCACTTTGAATAAATATTAACTAGATGCCAATTATTGGAAAATCTTCAAATAAATTTCGCTGGTAGGTATCGTTTTTAAAGTATTGACTAGTTGCAAATATTAAGAATATCCCAAAAACATAAAGTAGGTAATCATACAGTGACATTGAAGCTAGGAGTTATACAGTGACATTAAAGTTATTATTGTTAAGAGAACTCGGTACCTTAATCTATAAAAAAGTGCTTGCAGTTGTGTCCAGAAGAGATGTACCTGAACGATGTACGTGCACTTCTTACGTCTTTTAGTTCATAAGAACGATTTTTTCTTGCCAAATTAGAAATCAACTACACACATTATATATATTACACATTATATTTATATATACATATCATATGTTTCAAACAGTGAAATCCTGAGCTAAAAATAGACATAATAAAATAAAAATACATAACAATAAATAAACACGTTATTGTAGAGAGCTGCTTTAGACATTCTAGATCTTATTCCGGTTTATTTATACTTAATGTTCTAACTTAATAACTACTCTTAATCATGTGCCATTTGGAACTTAATTATAATAAATGTTCCACTTTCAATGACTATATTAATATGATCAAAATATATATTTTTAAAATAAAATGCCATTGTAATTCTAATTATAGTAGTAAAATATTCTAGAATAGTACTCATTAATATTCATAATCAGCTTATTTGTGAGAGCTACCTCTAGGTGGCATTTGTAGTATCTATAGTAAAATCTTGGATGTCTAGATTCTAATACCATCGACTCATAAATGTTTAATTAATTCAAATTTTATCTTAATCCTCTTCAAAACTAGATTTATATACAAAATTATGAAATGTAATAAAATAATCGTTAAAATAATTTTATAAGCTAAAAATCTCTTCATATTTTAAGATTTTGTAGGTATTTTTTCGTCAATATGAAAATAGATCTAGGTTTTTATGTATGAACATCATAATTGTTAATATTTCATACAATTTACATATATTGGCATTGTCGGCCCCATATGTCGTTTTTTGCAGAAGACCCCGCCCTGTGACCCACGGGAAAAAGGGTAGACTACATACATATTATTTTTATATTATGCTTTATTAAAGTCATGAAGTATATTTTACAAACTGTTGTGGCCACCGATTTGCCAAAGGGATATTTTAATATTAAATTGGAACTGACAAAATAATAAATACAAAAAAATACCAGTAATAAGAAATTACAAAAAAAGTGCTGATCACTAATGTTACGGTTTGTTAACATTTTCTTTTATTGATATTTTTATATGTTGTGTACTACAGTAGGTAATTTAAAGTTACCTAAAATTAAATTTACCTACACCTACTTTTTCATTTTAAATCACATCTTATAGTTAACTTAAACGTCATAATGCCTATAAGAAAATAGGTTTTAGGCCTTCCTGATCTTTGCTATATTACCACTTATAAAGTGAATATTTACAAATATGTCTGTATCCAAATTGGATACTAATACCTACTGGGATTTTGGGCGGGTTGAGGTTTAACTATAAGTTCTAGCGAAAAATCAGTTAAAAATTTAAAATTACTGCACTAAACTACACAGCAAACTTAGATCAGGGAATCCAAAAAATAATTGTAGTGATTTCTAATATATTATGCTAATCCAAGTAGATTTAGTTATTTATAGTCGAAGATGGTTTTAAACAAAAATCACCTTTTAATTTTAACAAATTTAACAATAAATTTCATTAGAAATACATTCAAAATTCTAATGTTGTGAGAGAACCACTTAATAAAATTGTTTTAATAAATTATGTTAATTTCGCTCGATAAAACGACTTCACTCGTTAAGGACAATAATTTTGATCGAATCGAATCGAATTAGCATGTTGGAAACACAATGTGTTGGGGTTTTTTTATTTATTAAAAATCATTCTCTTCAACTTCATCCAGGCCGTGCGATATTTCGTAAGTTTCGAAAGACATTATAATTATTAGCATGTGAAATAATTAAAAGAAATTTGATCTGAAAGAAAAATTATCCATTTAAATAATATATAATACTATATCTCACTAAAAGTGTAGATTGTAAATGTGGTATGGTATTGTGATCTTGTAAAATGAGCAAAACATTGTATTTGTATAAGATAAGTAAACATGACACTAAACTGTAGAAATTAATAAACCCGTAACCAAAAACATCTCATAAAAGTCGAATGAATCACTCCCGTCTTTATTTTTTTTTAATGGTACTTCAATTTACATAATCAGTTGATAGTGTCTCGGCATCTCGGACGGCATATTAAAATAGTATTATTATGTAATTATCTTATTATGTAAAGGTAGAAGTGATGCGTTTACTGTTTAAAAGTTTGTGAAATTACAAACTATTTTTAAAAGCTTATATAATATAGTAGTGTTATGTTATAGTATTTCTTCGTATTTTTTGTTTATACAATACTTTATTGTCCACTACAGAAAAACAAGTTATATGTAAAAAATATGCATAAAACGAGCTATTATTTAAGTTCAATTTTTACTTGTCTTGGCTAACACCTTACTGCTACCTGATATACAGATCCTTTAGAGCTTTTTAATGAATTCTTTAAAACGTAGAAAGGTGTAATAAATATTTAGTATTACAAATGGTCTGAGTATATGTTACACCAGTTCTTTTAAAGTATCTGTTATTTAATTGGTTCAACCTTGATCTATACAGACAAAACTCAAAAGTGTTTCTTATGCAAGTTGAACTGAATAAGTTTTCATAGTATTAACATACAAATAGAGGTAATTATTTAAATAACTTAACCATCAAAATTAATCGATGTTGCATTACCCACGTTATCAGATAAAAGATACAGTTCAACAAATTAATCTCGATTTTATACATAATGTTATTTTTATTGGCGTGCTCTGAGGCAGGCGAGTATTTTAAAGCATTTATTATTCACAGGGTTATCTTTGATATTATGCTCGATATTTATTTGGTAAAGGTATTCGGAATAACAATAAAATTAACTAAAGTTTTCATGTTAAAAATAGAACCCGTCTATTCATTTCGTTTGAGAGTTTTTTGCTTTAAGAATCGTGCTTTTAGTTTGAAAGCCAAAACAGTAGAGATAAGTTTTACATAGTGTAAAGTAAATATAAAGTTTTGTAGTTTTTTATTCCTTTAATAGATAACATGATCATACGACCTACTCATCGGTAAGTATTTACCGTCGGTCATGAGCATAGCATCTGTAATGTCTGAACACCATAAGAATAATTTAACAATAGACAAATTGAAGCTACTGCAGTTACATGAGGATACTATCACGCCACTGACAAGATAATATGACTAAAACCATAAAGACTAAAGATTAAATTTTAGACAAAATATTCATTGAAGTAATAATATTCAATAAATGTTATGAATCTGTAAAAATGATTAACGTATTAAATTAAATTTATTCCCGATTTTTTAATGTACAATGTTTTTTACTCAATAACTGAAATACAAATAATTGATTGTCAACCTTGAACTAATTAACAGAATAAGTTTAATAAACCTCGCCCTAAGCCACTCACTTTCTCCAATTCGATTTAATTTTTAGTGATGAGTATAAATGCTAAAAATGAACACTAACTGGTAAGAATGACTTTAATATTCGCAACACTAATTGTTTTTTCCACCATTTTCGGGTCAAAACGTTCCTTATCCACCACCCAATATTTGGTCTTAAAGTTACATGTTTCCATTATGTTAACCGATATTATTATTTACTTTGGATTATTGTCATTGTAATTATATCTATTGTCTGTACTTTTTTATTGCCATGTAAGCAGAGGAGCCAACGGGCCACCTGATTGTGGGTAGTTACAGTCGCTTATGGACCTCTGCAATGTTAGGGGACACTTAAAGACCGCCTCCTACGACGTACCTTTTAATATTTTCCTTAAAAGCATCGCTAGAAGACAGACAAGTAATGGCGCTCGAAGAATATTTAATATTTTTCTAATTTCCACGTGGACCTGGACTTAATTTAATATTAATTCCACCTTAATATCGACAACAAAATCGAACCGCTGTATTTAAATTAGATTGCATTTCATTGTATTTAACCAAACTAAGATAAAGTTTAAAATTTTAAACGCATATCGGAAAAGTTTTAATTGCATATTTTTTGCTTAAATTGAGTAAAACCTTGAAAATACTGACATTTAAAAATGCAAATTACCGTCTGTCTGGGTACTACAATGATAAACTTACGTATAGGCGAAATAGGTACAAGTAAAAACGTGTGTCAATGCCATGTTGCATTTTGTATTTGTCGCTAGGCTATTGTTTCTTAAAAGATACCTAATCATTAATTGTATTATATTAATTTTGATCCAGAGCAGAGATGATCGGATCGGTGATCCCAGCTCATAGATCGTCTGAAGCCACTGGAGTAGTTCTTTATGAATTTCGTTAAGTTTATTTGTTCTTAATGCTGTGAAGAACTCTTTACTAAATTCTTTCATCTAATGTAGGGTTCATCGCTTCTACTGGGGTCCTCGTGTTTTTCTACGAAATTGAAATCAGCAGGCAGATGTACATACTTAATTATGTCTAAGCTAAACATTTAAATTATATTTATTATTTAACTTTGTCAATTTTATAATACCTAAAGTTTTATTTAATTTTATTTGTGCATAATTTAGTACCAACGTATAAGGATTGTAAACTGAAACGAATAATAACTTCAGACAGTTAAATTAATTCTAATGTTTATTCCCAAGGAAAAAATCTACTCAGCGATTAGTCGGTTAAGTGCAGAATGACCTCGACTTGACGCCAACTCGCTTAACCTGTTCAATTTTAGGCTTGTATGCCTCTTATTATACCTATCAGCCTAGTCTAGAACCAGAGGCGTAGACTGTAATCAAAGTGTTATTTTATTTTTTGTGAGCTATAAACTTGATATTTTAACGTCTGAGAATTCGTAGCTATTAAATAGAATAATCTGTTAATAATTACAACGATCTATTGTTGAGTGAAACAATTGAATGGAAAATGAAGTTATTTAGCTATTAAGTTTACTAATTATAATTTTACTCTACTCTAGATATGGGACTAAAAGTAAAATTTGCACTTTACAATGACCGGTGACAAGTTCTTAAAAATCAACACTACAGTAAACATATGTTATAAAATCTATTCATGTTTGCGGGAGACGGATGCCTACATTAGATTGTACTGTACTGTAACAGTTATTACTGAACTAGACGCAAGATTGTATTTCACGACACCAGGACGTTACAATTACAAGTATTAAGTAAAAAGGGAAAAAATCATATTAAGCCATAGGTACTTAAGTAATATTCTTAATTTGAGAGAGTGCTCAATGCCTACAGTTAATTTAATTGAACTTTTAGTAATAAGTTAAACTTAACTTAAGTTAACTTATAGTTAAAAGAGCACAAAAATAGATTATCCGTATCATGATAGCTGCTGCAATTTGATTGCTAAACTTTCAATATGTATATCATTATAGTATAATTTACAATTACTGAGTGTCCATGAATTTACCAATAATTCGATACCGATATTAATATGTATGACTCCATAAAAATACTTCATTTTCAGAATCAATTATAATAAATACTCTGTATGAATTTACTGTGCATAAAACAGTAAAAAAAAATACGATTTTTTTACATACAACAATTTTTTTATCTGTAGGTATCGGAGTCTGTTGGAACCTACCTAAAGACTTAATGGAAGCCATAAAATCAGAAGCGATGTTTGAAAAGTTTTATTTTATTAATTTTAATATTGAACGACGTACATTTAGTGTCAGCTATTGCATGTTGTAGGTACCTGTCTCCTAACAAATGAGTCGACACGCAGTCTGCGTTGCGTGTGTTTAACGCTTGTATTTAGGTCGTGACTAGGTCAGCATTAACATCTCAGGATCTTTCTGGTCTAAAGTTGTTATTTCCAATTCAATCATCTTATGTAATGTATTTGTACATGAAGATTACGTGTAACTGGTTAAAATAGCATCTAAAATCATATTTATTAAATGTGAACATTGAACAAATAATTATCATTTGATGTAAATCTGAAGGAATTTACAGTTTTTACTTATATATTATGTGTAATATGTTTCTTAGTAAATAACAAGAAAATGTATCTGTAAAATAAACATCATTTAAAGCTATTATTTAGATTGGAATTATTTACATCGCAAAAGAAAAACGGATACTATTATAATGATATTTTTTCTCTAAAATTAATACCTATAATTTTGTAGGTCTGTAAACTCCAATCATTTCAGCATAATATCAGCTATTAGTGTAATTTGATAAAGATTGAGTTTTGATAATTTGTATTTATCGACGTTATCGCCTTAGATGCAATCTGCGTAATTTGCACAGAGAAAAATAAACTACTACCTAGTATCAAAATCAATTGTTCGATCCTTGTTCGACTTAGTTCGAGTAGTCGACGATACTCCACTACCTAATATATTATTTAAAAAGAAAGTCACGAAAGGAGTGACGTCTTCACGACCAACCTCTTCCGATACTGGCCGGTAAGAAATGCCGGTGCGGCCATCTTGTCAAAGCCTGGGCTACTCGATTTGAGAAGAAACAGAAGACAATTTGACATATCGACGAAAAAAGCTTAAAAATTAAAATATATAATCGGAGGTTCCGAATAAACATAACTAATTGAATTCTACAACAAAAAGAATAAGTTTGTTCATCATTGCCACCTTCTACATCATACCACGAGACTACATATGAAAACTGCAATAATATTAAGGTAAGTGGAATGCTGCTATATCTACCACATTATTGGGCGAGGAGCGAATCTTACTTCACACCGTATATCTATAAATTTCTTTAACATACAGTCCACTTTTTACAATTATTCACCAGCTAAAATTCTTTTAATTAATGTTGTTAATTACGCACATCAATAAAACAAAGTTCTTAACTAATTTTAATTATAATATTGTAAAAGCTTTTAAATTTTACTTGCACTGGATGCTAGTATACCTATCTATGTACTGACTATGTAAGTTCGGGTGGAATCTTGCAAAACAAATTTGACCAACTTTCCCATTGACTTGAATTTTTTTGTACACAAGACAAAATTAAAAGTTAAAATCTAATAATACCTATTATGGTATCATAGATTACCATAGTCAATGGAACCTTTACTCAAGACTGTCTCCTCGCGTTTGGGATTGTTTTAGTTGTCTTAGCACTTTACGACAACGATATCAAAAAATTGTGTTTCAAAAGTTTTCTTTGAAAAAAATATTACTATATCAACGTATAAAAATCACATAATTCGTATAAATCTAACATGACACAGGCATTTGTAATTCATACCTATAGTCTTGAATAACAAGTTGAAACAATAAATGCATTCGTATTTAATTCACAATTAGTTGATAACAAAGAAACGCAGGTGTTGTGTCACACGACTCTCCATTGATCCGAGAATGTATCGGGTCAGCATCGCAATATCGGGAATCGAGTTGTGTGAACACGCCCGCACATTACGATTCTGACTCATCCATGTGAATAAATTGAATTAAAACAGTTCAATCGATGCGCATCAGCTCCTTTGTTTACATACTCGTCATTTCTTCTGAAAGTGAAATCTAACGCAGATTTTTATGCAACTGTTATGTTTGTTAGTTATGTATTTCTTAGTTTAATAATCGTATAATCTTCCAGTGGTTAGTCCAATAATTAGTTAAAAACCAAATAAGGTCAATCACAGGACCGAATTATAATGCCCAAAGTTATCATTATTCATAAACACCAAAAATACTTAGGGACAAATCATGCCTTCCTATATTTTTCTTTTAGCTATCTAGGCAATTTATTGATTGGAAACACGCGTAAAAACAATAAATTAATCTACAATGTAATATCAGTAAAGGTTAACTTGGTACGCAGCTAACTGAAAGGAATGTTATTAAATTTACACAAAACGCGAATACAGGCAGACCTGTGTTTTGTTGGACACCAACCATAATCTTCCACAGGTATTGTATGCAGATTCGTTATTTAGGTGTTAACGTTGCTGGACTAACAAGGTATAATAAATGTCGCAGATAAGCTTTAGTTAACGATTTTATCAAATTATATACATAGATACATGCTGTAGAGTGGATCTTACTCAACTTTACTACTTTACTATTAATTTTTGAATCCAGGACCGATGGTTGATGTTCTGACACTCAAATTATATTTATTATAATTGTATATTTCACTGAATAGTTTCAAAACCAGAAATTTATCAATTAAATAGTTTTAAAACTACAAGGATTTCCTAATGTCATAAAATAACTATCGTAAATAATAAACGCGGAATCAAGGATATACAATAGTTATTTGATTTAAACACTTAAAAATTTATTAGTTTTTTATAGAAATTTTGATAAAAATCTGATTAGTATAATTTTTATTGCCTACGAAGACAGTTGTATCACATATATCTTCGGAGACCGTTGTACCTGAATATAATCAACAACTGATAGCGTTCAACACAATAAAACAATTCCAAGAATAAGTTCTATAAAATAAGTTTAAAGCAGTTTTTTTCGCAGTCTCGTAGTCCAAATAAATAACCCTACCAATTTGTATCTAATTATTAAATTTTAGTAAACTCTCGGTCTATTAACTAATATTCATTATTCCTTATAATAAATATACATACAAATCACAACATAGTATAAAACAAACTCTCTACATGCTGCCTGTCCCTATATGTGCTTTAAAAATACTCAATTGAGTAATTGTTTACCCGCTTTAAAAAAATTTATAAAAGTAGTCCTCTAATTAGGCTGTTATATCTAAACATGAGGATTGCGTGCTCATCGGCTAAACGAGGTTATTGTTGTGACTGCAGCGTACAATCGATTCAGGCTGAATTGTGGTAATTATTTTTTTAATTGGATGATTTCGCTGGATCCCCGGGAATCGGGACGCAGTTGGGATAGAGTTGAACCGCACTAAAACCTCCAACCGCATACACTGATGACTAAACTCCGGCTGATGCCAGAACCCAACACAGGATTATGAGGCGCGACGCGTTACGCACTCGGCACTCTTTACCGTCGCGCTCGCAATACGGCCACCAGCTCTCTCGGGCAGTCTGCGGGCTTTCTGAAGTCGGCCAAGATGGGACCGTGTGTCACCCTCCCACGCAATATCCCGCTGGGTCAAAACCAGCGTGAATCGGGGAGTGCGGTCTTCCATCCCCCGGATACTATGACGCAGGGTGCGTGCTGAGCGAGACAAGACACCTTCTTGGGTCCTCTCTCGCTAGTTACTGTTAGCGGATTACTGAGTGGAGAGAAGAGCTCTGTCTCGCCACCCTCTTCTGCGAGATGGTGGAGTCGCAGAAGTCGAGCATTGCCTTCCTATACATAATAAAAAATAGGTATATTTTGAAGCTTTTAAAACTAGTTGACCAGCGCAACGTCGTCTGCGTCACAAAGGGATGTAATATAGCCTATAATAGCCTTCCTCGATAAATAGACTATCCAATATTGAAATATTTTTTCAAATCGGACCAGTGGTTCACAATCCGGTGAATTCCTCCAACACAAAAAAAAAATGTAAAGGTAGGTGGTACTTCGATTAAGTTATTGTTGTAATTCACGTTATTCACGTGTGGCTTGAGCGAGTCCGATGTCAATGTTCTAAGTAATTGGCCAGTTCTTTAAAATTATAATACCCACATAAATACCTACCGTTTCGTACGATCGATTTAACGGAATTAATCATCAAATGTATCAGTTCTACAGCCTGCAGGTTATCATATTTTGTAATTATCGACTATTAGATGCAAAATTGGTAATCTCCAGCATAAAATCTAATAGTACTTTTAATAATCATCCAGTCAGATTGAATTTTGTAAGTGTGAGTGTAAAATAATAATACGATAGCTGCATAAAATATTGATTTATTTATATAAGTAAAGTTACTACTTTTATTTTGCTTTCCTGTATATTACTAAAGTTCAAAAACTGTAAACATTTTTACAAAAAGATACTAGACATAAACCTATAACCCTATTGTTATCAACCAGATAAAGCAAAGAAGAAACAAGGGTGACGTAACTACATTGGTATTTTTATCTCACACGTAAGACGACAAATAACATTACATAATTTGCAAAAAATCAATCTTCTATAACTGTTTTACTCGAAGTTTTATATAACTCGTTTAATATTTTCTCTTTCTAAAAATAGATACAGAATTCACTTTAATTTGAACGAAACTTTCTTTTTAATACGCATTGGTAAATTAAAGGCATTCATCAGAAGTTCAAGACATTCATGATAAGATTTAATTAAAAATAAAGAATTCGCTAGTTTGTATGCAAATTGCTCAAACTATTAAATTTGTCTAAAGTATAAATATTCACTTAAAATACGCATAGATAAGACAGGTAATGTAATTGTTATATAGCGTTAACCAAAAATATTAGTTTTGGATTCCTTCAAGGTCATAACTTCTTACGGTTTGTTCTACAAACGAGGTTTGCAAATGTTATTACATATTCTTCAATAGTTAATCGCTATGGTTACAGGATAAGCTTCCGTGTACCTTTTGATATTACTAAAGCTAAAAGTACTAAAGTGTATGAGGACACAAAAAAATAATTTAGTATTATCTATTTCCTAATTCAATGTTTTTTTTATATATTTTTTTCTTAATGAAAATATTAGTAGGTATGAGAGCTGGCTCAAATTTTTTGGGTAAGGTATTTGAGGCAAGCTGAAAACTTGGTCCATACTTCTCATGATATACCCCAACTCTGAACTGCAGACCCCTAGTTTTTTAAAATGTATTTTTTATTTAAATGGGTATATGTTTTTATTGCTTCTGGGTCCTCCGATCGTCGAAGATTACCGACGATCATGGATCTCTACAATTTCGGGAGACTCTGTTGGTACCTAGACATTTTTCAAGCGCTGTTTATAAGGATAGGATAATTCATAGCATTCGGAGACATCGAGGAAAATATTTTTTCCCTTAGCATTCCTTTCTTCAGAATTCATGTTTCTCAATTTATATAAAAAATCTTCCGAAATAGCGTCGAATCGTTATAAGGATTTTTTGTCGCTTCCAAGCATACAAGTACCTATGGTATATTTCAAAAGACCTTTAATGATTTTAGAATAACATGAAATTGAATTTTCATAATTATTGAATAACATACCAAATGCGAGTTTCTTGTTCTGGTGTGTCTAAACTAACCACGACGTAACGTTGGCTAGGTCAGTTATCAGATGAACGACCTCGTGATGGTTCGCGAAATCTCTTTTGGTGTTCGTTTCGTCATTATTTGACGCTTTGGAAACCGTGCAACATCGAGGTATGTTATGTATTTATGTTCAAAACAGAACAGTAAATAATAAATATCAACATTTTATCAAAAAATTACAAGTCTTTATATAATATTAAACTATAGAAGAGTGCTTTTACTAGACTGTTTTACCTAAACTTATTCAACTGCTTTTTTATTCATTTAATTATCTACACATTCATTTTCGAGAAAAGATAACTCTACCACATATTAAATTTCAAAGCCTTCTACCAAATTTGATATTTCTTAAAAACGAAAACTCAAAAATATACAAAAAACTAAAATAAAAAAAAAGCTCAAATAAATTTATCGAGCGTTAAATTATAATAAGGTAGCAAATACATTGCCTTCTTAATTGCGAAATTTTCATCGAGTAGATACTCACAAATAACGTTCTAATTTAGATGTAAACTGTCGCAAACAGACAGACGTACGAGGTTTATTTTAGCACACGTAATTACTACCCATTGTGTGCCATCGTAATTAAAATATATTGTGTTTGCCATGGTATATTCGTATAAATAAATGAAGTTGAGTTACCCAACTGCAGTCCTTAAATTTCTTTGGTTCAAAATCATGTTAATGAAGAACGTTTATGCTATGAAAACATTTCTTTCTTGAAGCTTACATGACTGGACTGCTGTTGAGAAGACTTTCACTAAATGTCAGCAAATATTATAACTTATAATTCAAAAATGCAAATCGTTTTAAAAATATTTTTGAATAATATGAAGATAGAAAAGGAACGTTGGTATCCAAAATCAATATTATTACATAAGCTTTCAACATTATCGTTTACGAAACCGATGGCAAAAGTGTGTGCTAAAAATAGCGATAAGCCACGATTAATATGTATTACTATTTTAATTAAATGAGTCTAGTTACATACAGAAATCGACAGACTATGAACTACGAGGTAAATGAACTTTAATCGAGAACTGCACCAAATTCGAAGACGGCCTGCAAAAAGCGAAATGCAGTAGACCGTTATATGAACCGTTACTAATATATCTAGAATTAGAAAGGTTACTCTTTATGTAATCACTCGACAGACAATAGATTTAGTGACAATAAGTCGCGAAATCGTTCGCTTACCTATATTACGGTTTGAGAATCGATTCCACCGAGAATAAGAAACTTTAATATGTATGCAAATTAATTCATATATTATGTAACGGCGTCTATAAATATAATATTAAATTATATCCTTTATAATATTATGTTAAACTTGTTCGAGACGTAATGTGTAGAAGATAACTATTAAAAAGATAGCTCAATGTATAAACAGTTTTAATTTTGTTTTAATTAGTTTTATTGCCGGATAAATATATTAATTGAAAGTAAGTTTATGCAAATACAGTCTATGTAAGTAATTAAAAATAATTAGAAATAATCGCACAGTACGTAGGTAACAATTGTTTCATACATGGCAGTTGATACTATACTTGCATAAAGAGAGGGACGATAGTCTACCATAGAAAAGAATTGGTTCAGGAGCCTCATTTCATAAATTGAAGCTGACATGATAAAAATAATAATTCGTGTTTTTCGACGTATACTTATTAATTATATTCGAATTCACCTAAATATTATGTCAGGAAAAGTAAATTATCTCTACACGAGATATTTATTTAAGGCCAAGTAATGTATGCAAATGTATTTGTATACTTATCACTAAAACCCTTAAATGTGCTGTTTTATACTAATTATGAACACGTAGTCATAAAAAAATTCCGAGAGTGTAGATTATATTTACAAAAATATTTTTCCATTTACCCTTTCTGTAGTAGGTTTGTTGTGTATTGCAGTTTATTCGCCGGTCGTGACGTCGGGCGACCTCGCACTTATCTCGCGCGCTCTCACGACCACGCAGCGCGAGCACTGCACGACTACGATGCTTTCCTTAAGTATTTGTGCGAGTGTACCTTCACCTTAACATTTTTAATCATACAACACTTATTTGACAACAGTTCCTTTTCTAATTTACACAGATTCTTCTTTAAATAAATTTTCACCATAACGTCGATGGGCTATTAACGCAACTCCTGCAAAAGCAGGCAGCAGAATATTTTAATTATTAAAACATTTCTATTCTAGGAACTTTGATATCTAAGCTTATTTTGGAGTTGGTAGTAATTTAATTTATGTTTAATCGAAGTTTAATCGAATCGAGTCGAAGTTCAATCGAACTATCTTTCTCATTTTTTCAACTATCAAAATTAAATGTATCTACATTTGAAAAAAATATTAAGCAGATAAACCTACGGAAAAATCAAAATTATCAAATAATTTTATCGCAAATACTTCGACTTCGTCTAGCATTTAATGTCGAAAAAAATTTAATAGTTTTATTCGGTCAACTTGATAGGTACTTCGAATAATTATGTTCGAGTTTGTCAATTCTGAGTAGCGTTACTGTAATTCCGTAAAAAAATTACCTTACTATTTACTTAGGGGTAAAATTATTTCAATTCATAAGTCTCAATTATATCGATTTTATATAGGCCCTCGCAACTTCATTTTCGTGACATAAAACCAAATAATTAAAATTAGATCCGTGTTCGTTTCCCGCCTCAAATCCGCTCGCTATGCAGTTTGCAGTTATCGGTTTTGTCAAACATTCTCGCACATTGCTATGCTGGTTGATACATAACCATCAACCAGCATAACAAGGTTTTTAAAACTACATATTATTATAAATAATATAACAAAATACAATTTAAAAAAAATACTCAAATAAAACTGTTCTTAAGTTATAGTGTGACCAGAAAAATTAGGGTTTCATCTTTGTTTAAGTACTGAAGTACGATTAATCTGATACGTACGATCGATTGTACTGTGCAACAGTGCAGGTAAACAGGTTATACTTTAAAAATCTTGTGATAACAAACATTTGATGTGCAAGGTGCCTTAAGACATTTTTTATAGAAAAATACAAAGAAAGGTCGGAAATAAACCCAAGAACAGAGTAACTTAATGACGATAACAGCTTCGATTGTTCGTAGATAAGATTTTTTTTCTAATAATTAGTAATAAAATTACTTTCATTAGGGGTGTACGAAAGAAACAAATTAAGTATGCAGCCTAGTAAGTAACGTTTGACAAACTAACAATAGCGAGCACGTACCAACGTGCCGAGATAAATGATTAAAACAAAAACATAAAACACGTAGGTCGTAAAATACTCTCGTCGACTATTTCCTAGGTTATACGAAGATGCCACAGAACTTCTACAAAACAAAGTAAGTAACAAATATGTTAATTTTTAATTTCACAGTTTACCTTTTTATAGAAGTACGAAATTGCAAGGCAAGTTTGCAAACAATTTTAAAGTTTTTAACAAAGAGTCTGTTTCTTTTTACAAAACATTATTTTATATTTCCTGACAATTTTTGTCAAAGAAAAGTGAGTATCTAATAGTAAATGGTTACTCATTGTTGAATAAATACACTATATTGTGTCAGCTATTTCCTGTAGTTTCACCAGCATTATTTGAAACGAAAAAAGAAATCACTAAATTTTTTATAAACTGCGATATCGAAAATATTAAAGAGAGAAAGTGAGAGAGAGGATTATTTTCTAACAACTTGCTCTAAAGTAGGGCCACCTAGCACTTTTTTGTTTTAGGTTTGTTTTTATGATTCCAGCTATTTCAAGATTTACGAAATAAATTGTTTCGCATTCAAGAAAGCGTTTTTGCTATTAGAAAAAAAAGATACTTTTTATAAAAAGTTAACTATTAATGCCGGTTGCTATGTTTTTTCATAAAACAATCGCGACGCATTTATCTTCGCTGAGAGTTCTCACGCTTGTATATTTTTTTATGGTTTGACATTAATTTCATCATCAATAAAATTTAAAAGACTTATCTAAGGTACTTAACCTAAATATCTGATGCAAATTTTTAGAATTTCGTTCCTCAAAAAGAAAAACGGAAACTTTATTAGATCATAAAGTTGCCTTACGGGTATTTGCCCACCGCTCACTCCCACCACTGTAACTCCTGTGTAGCCAGGATCCACAGCGGCGACCATCGTAATGACTCTGAGCAGTGAAGCCCAGGAACCCGAGGGATAGCTAACTTGTCTTGGGCCCCGCAACGAATTTAATCAGAAGGCGATAGAAGGAGTAGGAAAACATAAGTTTCGACGTCTCTTCTCGCAAAGCGATTTCGACTACCCCATTCCGATATTAAGTTGATAGCAGTTTTTCCTTTATGTTCGATTTCGGATCGCGAGTTTGCTTGGATTAACAAAAGTCCATCATCCGCGTAACCCGTGATGGAACATCCCGCCGGTAGAGGCAGCGCGAGGAAATCATCGAACCTTAGATTCCACAAATACGGTGACAAGCTCGTCCATGGCCACCCTTGACAAATTTTCCGCAACGTGATTATCGGTTATTTTCCAATAAAAACTTAATTAAAAATTTAACTGAGAACTTTTCATTATAATCGCCCGTCATACTATCAGATCGTTAAGCCCATGACCGTAAGGGCCACCTCATACGTTTCTGGCTGCACGCGGCCTGCGACTTGCGATGTACCTATCATACGATCTCGCCATTTGCATCCCACTTCTCGGGGGCCGTATTCTCTAAACAGATTTAAAAAATGCATGTAGTAATCATGTATTAAAAACATTATTTTTGTTTTTTATATCCTTTCTCACTGTAATTAAGGAATATTTTCAATTAAAAAGCCTTTATTGTACCAATCTTAAAACTATATAAAGAAGTAGGTACCTATAAGTTAACTGAAAACTTACTTATTAAATCCTAAATAGCGTCGGATATGCCCTTTGCTATGGCTGGTATGTCCTGTGACACGTAGGCCTCTTCAAGACTCTTCCATTTCTCTCTGTTCCTCGCTTCTCTGGTCCATGTTTTGCCTTCTGAACGTCATCCACCCATCGTTTGAACTGTCTTCCTCTAATTCTTATACTGTCTCGTGGTTGCCATTACGTAACTATTCTTGTCCATTTCAGTCTGCTATCTCTCGTCGTGTGTCCCGTCCATCTCCATTTCAGTTTGCGAACTCTAGAAACAATATGTGCTACTTTTGTTATGGATCTTATATATTTAGCACTTTTGCGATCTCTCAAGGTGATGTTCATCGTCCTTTCTGACATTTCCTGAGTTTTTCTAAGTTTTTCTTGGTTAGTGCCTTCATAAAACTTCCAAATTGATACATGGGGGCCCCCGTTGCCGCAGCACCGCAGAGAAAAGTTTTGGAGACTATGGATCACCTTATCTGACCCCTAATGATATTTGAAATTCTTCTCTTATTATATCTAGTTTGATCTGTGCTGTGCTACTTACGTCTATGTTTTTAATTATCCGTTTTTTTTTAAAGTTTACTACTCCCACTAGTGTTTAATTTTTTGTAGAGAAGTTATTATAATGCTCTTGTTCTTTGAGCCAGATCACTAAAGCTTCTGTCTAATATTACTTTAAAATGTAAAATTTTCAAGTGCATTTGTGAATACGCGCCGCAGTGCGTGGTCGTGCGCTAGCAGTAATGACAGGCCGCACGCGCGCACCGCCTAATTGATAATGGTTGCGGACGTGCCAACTCACGAGCCATGGGAACTGGGTACGAGGTTCATGCTTCAACCAGAAATAAGGACGAGACGCTATTACTCTAATTAGAAGAAGTACACATAAATATAGTCTTCTTTCTTTATGGAATGACAAATGCATGGGTATTAAATTTATTAAAATTTACTTATTAAGTAAGTTGTAATAGATATTAGGACACGGTGGATGTACAAGGTTGAAGTATCAAGCGTAGAGTAGCTTGAATAGAGTAAGATTATTTTTTTAGTACAATAAATAAAACTAAATGTCATGGTAGCCGAAACGCCGGTTGAAAATGGAAAGGTGAACGAACAAACGCACTTTATTGTTGTAAGTTGTTAGCGTGTTCATGAACGTAATGTTTAAAAACCATGAAGTCGCTCTAGCTACATAACTTATTAAGACTTGCTTTGATATGTAATCCTTAGAGCGCAATGCATTGTGTCACCTCGCTCAACCCCGTGCTGAGTTTTGGTCACAGCCGCGGTTCGGACACTGAGTGAGATTATATTCTTAGTACTTCATTCTAAGAGTTCTTCATATCGCGATAAGTAGGTTTATTACTTACCCTCATAATAATAATACGCAAACCTACTTTATAAAAACATAATACTTAACAAAGAGAAAAAAATACCGCTATAAAATATTATCTGTATGTTTTTTGCCCAGACAAAACTGGCAAACTAAAATAACAGATTTTATTTAAAATTTAGATGATTTCGGATGATAAAATCATATTCTGAGATACTGTAACCTTAATGCATTAACAAAAAACATTTAAATGTTAATCCTTATTTACGTTAAATTTTGCGCAGTTCAACATTAATATTAATTAAAGTTACCTACTACAAATTTTAAATCAACATCTTTTTCACATTATGTACCAGTATAAAATACCGTTTAGTATCATCATTTATTTTTTTGCGGTCGTTATAGTTGAAAGGCTAAAAGGAAATGCCGTCTGCAAATACCAGCTCATGAGCGCACGCACGCAACTTCGTTAGTAATACCTGTTTTTAACAATTACGTTTAAGCTTACGCATTATAATTTTAACGGTTTAAGTTTACTAACAAAAAAAAAGGTCTGCACCAAGTTTGGTTACCTTCTTATCGCAACTAAACATTTAAAACTAACGTATCCATGTTGTAATATTAGAATGCATCATAAATTATTAGAACGAATATAGATATTGGAAACAGTGAAGTCCGTTAAACCTGTATTAAAACTGTATGTTTTAAGAATATTGATTATTAAAAACATGCGAACTTGAATGCGATGCATTCTACTCTTAAACAATACATTCATTGAATTTCTTCAGAAAAGATTCCGATATTGTTAACTTGATGTAGTCAACATACTGTACCTAGCTGTGCTTCAGAGAAACCTTTTTTGTATTGTGTAACCTTGAACTCTATTTCTAATTTTATTTTACTATGTAGGACAATCTGTATCAGTCACTCAGACAGTTTACTTGTGCTGCAAGCATTTATTGGTAGAATCGCATAGGAAGATTGATGGTATCATTTCGAACATTGTAGTATTCCCATTAAACCTGATTAGTCGCATTTTTATTATCAGGAGGCCGGCATCGAATGAAAGTTGTATAATTAATGTAACAACATTAATTAGTAGTAGGTAAGTCAACAATGCGTGCACGACGCACGTAGGTAGGTACCTACTTTTATTCTAAAAACATGGCAAGGTGAAAGGTTATGATAGATTATAGAAACAAAAGGTTAAAACCATTAATTCGATTTCGTTTATTTTATAAATAACAATTTTGTAACGGTAAATTATTTTATTGATTTACAAATTGCAAGGACGAAGGAAATTCTTATAGCTAGGATTATTCATCATCAACTTGTTCTAAGCGGTTGATTAAAATCCGCACTCCCCGACTCGCGCTTGTTATGATGACCTGGCTGTCTCCCGTGAGAGGATGTTACGCGGTTTAATCTTGGCGGGCTTCGGTAAGAATGCTGTGCGTAAGGCGTCGTGCCGTACCTACCATATTCTGAAACATGACCTAGCTGAATCTGCCCTACCTAATTAACATTAGCGGCCTCACGCGTAGCTCGATATTGGTCATGTAACATTCGACTGGGATCGATCTGTTTTCTCTGACAAGACTATTTTTGCCAATTGGCCTGACATCGTGACAATAGCTCCTGATCGTATCGGAGGTGGTGGTTGATTTCACTGTCCGCATGATGAGAACCTCGTGAATGCTGAAAAAGGAAACCTTGTAAATTACATATTAGGACTGGGTGACTGATATGTGGCATGTCGATCACATTAAGAATTTGTCACTCCTCAGGTGGGTAAAAACTAAAAAGCTTAATCAACGAGGCGGTTGTCCTCATTTATTTTTACTCGCCGTAAAAGCCATCCCTGAACTTTAACGAAACTTAAAAAAAAAATGAATTGGCCAAATCGGTCCAGGCGTTATCATTTATGTGCTTGGCAATACATTTTGCAATTCATTTTTATATATAAGAAAAATAAGATTTGAAATTTTATTGTAAATGATGAGTTTATAAATAAATATGAATTGTAATAAAATTTAATGAAACATATTTTTACTTCACTTACAGAACCACAGATCAGATCTATAGATGATTTGTGTTAGTTTTCTGTGATGTCCACCGCTTCTCCATATAATAAATTTCCCATGGCTTCGTACGTGACATATCGTTGAGAAAGAAAGAAATGAATCACACTTAATTTAACAATATTTCTCACTATTAACAAACACGTCACTTGAATTTCAAAAGTCATCGTGCATTGTATACTTATGAATTCATCAGGGTTTGTGTATTTATGTTTTGTCAAAAATACTTTGTGTTTTTATTGATATAAATGGACAGACGCTGACATTTACAACCCCCAAGTATTACGGGGAAATCGAACAATCGAAAAAGTACCCGATGCATAATTTTTTGTCTTCGATCGTCTGACTTTATGCTAGTTTTAAATCAACAAAATAAAGTCTTATGTTAATATTACGTTTGTTAGACTAATAAAAAATGACGTTAAAAGTCGAGTACTACCTACTTACTTACAATTCGATGAAATAATCATTGAGTTTTACGTAGGTATTTGTTTATTTTTTGATAATGCAGTCTAACCTAAGAACCATGAAAGTTTCTGCCCGTTCGCCCATAGTTTTGCTCGACAACGCTCGCGACGTTAGCGCCAAATCATAGTCGTTTACCAAAGGTGGGCTACCTAATTGAAAAAGTTCGCTTCGCACGCAGCTTTTAGAATGTTCGTGGCTCTTTATACACACTGTACCTACTGTTGTATTGACTTGAGAAATTGCGCTATTTTTTTCATTGTACGTCTTGGGCAATACCTAACTTATCGAATGTGAGTTTTTTAAGTTCCTGCATTCAATAATGTAACACTCTGTATCTAAACGAAGGGTACGATACTAGATGATAATTGATACATCCGAGTGTCGTTAATCGACCGGAAAACCACTTCACTAGCCGATGCACATTTCGATTTTTCTCCTTTGATGTGTTTAATAATGCTTGAACCGTAGCGCTGCTTTTATCTCACGATTAAACTGTGTAACAATTATATTATAATCTAAACCAGTCTATGCAAACATTACAATATCAAATCTTTGGAGGAGAGAATACTCAGGCCGATTCAGAGAATAGGTAGGTACTTATTGTAGATATTTTTCCCAGATTTGGCATTAAATGAAACATTAACTGGTGTTATCGGTTTTAGTATTATTTTATTTAATACTAGCTGGCCTGCGCAACTTCGTCTGCGTCACATTCAATTAAATGTCAATTAATCGATTTTGCCGTAAAAACCATCCTTGAAATTCAACGAACATTAAAAAAAAATGGGCCAAATTGATCCAGACTTTATTAAGTTATACGCTTAGCAACACATTTTACGATTCATTTTTATATTAGATGAAAGTAGCATTTACGTTCTTAAACCTCTATCCTATCCTGCTTATTATAAATCATACCAATATTTATAAATTGCTCTTTTTATTAGCTACGAATTAGTCTGGCTAACAGAACAGATACCGATCGATAAAATGATGTACAGTGTGTCCGAAAACTATGTGACATGAACGGGAAGATTTAAATATTAGACATAGGATATTTTGCTGAAAAGAAACATTATTATGTTTTTAATGAAACATAACAGCATTCACAGATTTTTTATAAATTCTTTGGTTTGTTTGAAAATTGAACTAACGAAAGCGGCAGAGATCAACACCCTGTATTTTTATGACGCCAATGGAAAGAATAGTTAATTACGAATAATCTAATATATATTACATAATATCATTAGATGACATTAATATCTCAAAATTGCAATTTTTTTTGTAACGGTTTGATTCTACATGTGCGAATATCTTTACACCTTTATCAAGAAAAATAACTCTGATTACAGTAGTTTATAAATATATATTATTAATGTAATCTTTTATATATGAAATCTGTCTTACTGTATTTGTTCTACGTGTTTTAAACTCATGTGTGCACTTCTTTTGTACACCTACTTATTGTTCTCTCTGCTCCACCCTTGCTTGACTGGTAAATAATGCCTCAGGCATTAAGTCTGCCATTGTACTTATTTTTTGTACAAGAAGAATAAATAAATAAAGTTAGTACTTTGATTACAAACCGAAGTTAAAACCCTAAATCCACTATCTACCACTACAAAATGATAGTGCAATAGTATTTCTATCATTATCATTTACTACAAGTAAATATGTATATTTCTACCTTTCTGCCTGTTTTGAAAAATAAATTGTTAGTTGTCCACAACATGCCGCCGACTCACGCATTGTAAGAAGTATCACGTGTGAACAACCGATGTCTAAAACAAGTTTTGATGATGTCAATAACGTTTACATAACAAAACGCGAGGATCAAAATAGGCACCTACTCAAAATACTATAATTAAACTTTTGGAAAGTGAATAGAGATGAAATCTGTTACTATAAATATATTTGAGGTTATGTAATTATTGTTATGTATGTGTTTATATACGTTTATCTACGAGTGCTTTTATAACTAATATCTGTAGATATTATTACCATGATATAGATCGAAATTATTTCATAATAGATTGAAATACACTATGAAAAATACATTTATTATATTTAAGATTATTAGAAATAGTATTACTTACAGTAAAAAAGAAGTCATCGATAAACGTGTTTACATTCCAACTAGGTTTAATTTATATTAGTAGATATGATATTTATAAACATAATATCTCTTCTTCTACTGAATCAATGGTATATTTCTTTGAAAATTCTTACATAGTTAATATTATATATAGATAAGATAATACGATTATTTGACTTAAGCACAGTACCACGATACGCGATATTACGTATAAGTACATAAATATAAATACTTAGAAAAGCTATAACCGACTAAGTGACAAGTGACAATATCCAAAACCTAGTAATATTGCTGACATCTGGATAACCTTATTTGGCTTTGATACCCATTCATATGCTAACTTTTCAATTAACAAAACTATTTTGATAAAAATCACCATACGACCGTGTGTATTAAAATATTTTATGAGCTTTTGAAATATTTAGGTAAACTTTACCTACCTTAAAATTGTTTTACATAATAATATTTTTAAAACATTTATGCATCCGATTTTATATTGAAATAACGAAAAGCTTTTCCTTGTTAAGCTAAACCTGAAATTTTAATTGATATCTGTACAAGCACAGTAGAAGACTATTTATGGAGTCTCGCTCCAGTTTCATTGCAGTGGGTCAGCGAAGCGGTGGAGGCTGTTTATTGATTCGGCAATAGCTCAGGTTAAATTTGGGCTGACTAGGCCATGATTATTCCTGGTACGAACTAGCCTGGTTTTGCTGCATAACTTTAATCGATTGGTATTTTATTTTGGTGCACTAACAATATTAGATAATATTTTCATGCATTTTTAACGGGTTCTTACCACGATATTTAATTAATTGAGTTGTCTCGATATTTCAACGTTGTTGCAAACGTCATGATCACGAGAAGACTGGATACTGCGGGTCGATTTACGAGCAAACAAATCTGTCTACCCTCTTTCTCGTTCGCTTTTGGGTCGCACCACCTCAATCGCTTTGGTTTGTTTGCTCGTAAATCGACCCGCAGTATCCAGTCTTCTCGTGATCATGACGTTTGCAACAACGTTGAAATATCGAGACAACTCAATTAATTAAATATCGTGGTAAGAACCCGTTAAAAATGCATGAAAATATTATAGAAAGCCGCGAGTGTCTGAATAAGTTTATAATATTAGATAAAACACGAACATAGTTTCTATATCTAATGACTTGGAAAAGCAAAATCAAAATCACTAAGCAAAATCACAAAAAAGAGATAAAACCCATTTCAATATTTTATATCATAACAATTCCTACAATTTTACGTAAGATACTCTTTTAATAAAACTAGTCCGCGAATTTAAATCGCAAAATGAGACACGGAAAACGGATTATATTTAATATTATCTATCTGTTTCATATTATCAATATTATCTGCTTTAATCTCACGTTAAAGATGTTATTTAAACTAACCTGATTCGGAAGACTAAGGGATTTAGTATAGGTAATATGTTTTAAGTTCCATGTTCTTAAAATTTGACTAATATCTAAGCTTGTTGAGCCTATCATTAGTTAACACGATTACGCAATAAAAATAATCAATTTTGATGTTTAAAATAATTATTTTAATTAGCTTTCTATTAAGTGGTGGTATTTCCGACAGTGATAAAAATATGTGTTCCATATTAACATCTTCGACATCGTATATATTATCCAGTTGTCAAACCTTGATTTAATGAATGACATTCCGTATAACTAATAAGTTAATATAACTAACATTTGGATGTGGAATTAATTTAACTACTCATCAACGGCATAAATCAGGCGAAGCATAGTTTTCCACGCTCGTGTATTTGTGAACCTTATCAAAAATTATAGAACATTAATCGAGTTTGACTTATTATAATCTTTTCTTGAACTATTGAGTTACAACAGTTATCTTGATGGAAGACAATCAAGAAAAGTGATTCGATCAATCATGAAATCTAATAAAAACTCTTGTGTCTACGATTTTAATGGTAGACTAGCATAATTTATAAATTTAACTTAAAATTATAATAATATTCCAACCATGTAAAAAACGTATGTTAGGTATGTTTAGGGTTACAGCGTTTTCGCTTTCCTGCGTCGATATATCTCGTAGCTCGATGTGCCTTTTGGCCTAGGCCTCCTCCTTTCAGTAGGTATACTCTATCTGTAGCGACTCTGGTCCGATACGGATGAGTTGTGTTGCAAAACCCAAATATTAAATAGTAGAAAAACAAATTAATACAGCAATTTCATTTAGGTACGTACCTATCGAAGTTATGCCATTTAGAATCAAAAATTTCGAAATATTTATCACAAGTTCAACTATAAATTGTAATAAATTAAAATTTAACAGCTTTCACTTTTAAATCTGGTAATTAGTGCTGATAGAAAACCGTGATTGATTGGATAGTTTAAAATAGAACCTCTGAACATGTTAAAAACGTGTCCGGTTTTATGTTTATTGAATGACTTACAACTTCATAGTTAAAACTTCTTAAAACTGGATTTAACTAAATTATTGAAGGAGTCTCACGATTAAATCTAGCTTGTCAGTTAAATATCGCTTACAAATTATTTTAATTTGAATAAGCCTTTAATTTATTCTATAGTTTAATCACTAAATGGAATCTATATATTTTTTTCTATGATAAGTTATACAAGCATACGGCCCACTTGACGATACATTGGAAATAATTGATGAACATGATTATCAATGGTTTGATGAAGATAAACAGACAAAATAAAGTGATAAAAATAATATTTTCGTTAGATTACGTTGTATTAGTACACTTCCATAGTAAAATAACGGTCAAAGCCCACTCGGACGTCCAAGGTACCGAAGCCGCGAACGCGTGACATTGTTGAGGCAGATCTGCGCGAACTAGAAGTCCACACCTGACGGGACCTGGCCAAGACTCATTTTGGGTCGTATAAGTACCTATACTTCCGTAGTGAAACCGGCTTTTTAAATAAGACAAACACAAACTTAAAATTTATTTCTTTGTATAGATAAAGGTTTTAATACAGTATAATGCCTACTAATTTTTAAGGCCACCACTAACAGAATCACGTGATAAATGTTTTCACTCTTATCTTAATTGCAATATTTGGTTGGTAGTCGTGACACTAATTTTAAGAAAATTTCCAATAAATTATATTGGAGTGTAAACTTAACTGTTATTTACATCTTCATTTATTAGTTACATTTACCTATTTACGGAGATGTAGCATTTGATTTCTTTTTTTATCTTGATTTTGAATCCCAATGAAATTCAAATTCATCAAGCAAGCATTTTGGATTGCAGTATAAAGAATGGATATGTATGGATATCACATGACAGAGAGTAGACATTTTTACCAACGTTATTTTTTTCCTTTATGAGTAATAGTTCGCGTGCGTTACGATGTGCGTGCGAACAACAAGCACGTCTATTCAATTATGGAAAGGTCATATCGTTTGTACGCGCAGGCGCAAGATTATCGCAAACCACCTGTCTACTACGAGCATTAATGCTTAAAACTATGTAAAAAAAAATAATGAATTAAATAAAACAACCGATTTTAATATAGAATATTATAATTTACTAAAATAATGACAATATTTTTACTACGTCTAGTTCAAAGTCAACTGACAAACATATTCACTCGTCTTTGGTGTACGCATCGAATTCATCAACTATTCTTGACATACAACAGTGGGACGTTTGAATTAAATAATTTTATTTTAAAGAAAACTTTGAATACAAGCTTTAAGATCCTGGATATCATGTATCAATGGAGTACTAGCCAAGGCAAGTAAAATGAACCCAAACACAACAGGTCTATCTTACTTAGTACAGGAGATCCTATGACCACCTTCCGAATCCATCATCAGATCATCTTAGTGCAAAATTTCAACAAACTTCCAAATTTTCGATTGGGCTGACATTTTGCAAGTGGATGTATGTCTCGTGACAATGCAATAATATGACAAAGTGGCGCTGATCTGATATTAGATTCGGAAGGAAGATAAGAACTCCTGTACTAAATAAGATAGTCCAGTAGTGTTTGGGCTCATTGTCTATTTGTCTTGTCTAGCACTCTACTTATACATGATATTGAGTATCTTAAAAGCTTGTATTTAAAGTTTTCTTCAAAATAAATTATTTCCATCAAGAGGTTATGGAAGCCACGACGATTCAGCAGCGAGCAGTGGTTGACGAAAACTTGGATTTGTTTGTGAGTCTTGTAGTTTGTCTATGCAATATAATTCTTAAAATTCTTGTTGATGACTACAGTCAAATCACCAGTTTTATAACTCATATTGCATTGCTGTTCAAAGAAGGTTTGTTTCAGAACTGTTAGGTTGGCTACGACTTTATCCACTATTTGTTGCTATATAGATTTAGCGAATAGTAGGTAGGTTTGTAAATTGTTTGTTTGACTTGTGGTAAAAAATAGGCGCTATTTTATTTAATTAATTTATTTATTTAATACTCGTAACTCTCGGTTACAACGACGGTTTAAGAATCCAAAGAACCGGAATAAACAAAAGTCGTTAAAGTTCTGAACTTAATTTGAAGTATTATCTAAATCACAAAATTCTATTGGCTTGCGAAATTTTTATAACAATTCGAAATTCTAATTAGTTTCCATCAGACAACCTTGAATTTTGAACGCCAATACCAGAACAATGAAAAAAGGAATAGTTTTGCATTAAATTATGTAAATAATGTCGTAAGTTGGAATTTGATAAAATCACAAGAAGCGAACACTGACGCATCACAATGTGATAGTTTTTCTTTTTTATATTCATTTATTTTCACTTATTTTTTTACATTCTATTTTTTTTTAAATTACAAAGATTACAATTTAAAAATACAATGTAAAAATAGTTTTTCTTTTTTTTATTCATCATCATCATCATCATCATTGTCAGCCTGTAGACGTCCACTGCTGGACATAGGCCTCCCCCAAGAATTTCCAATGCGACCGGTTGGTAGCGGCCTGCATCCAGCGTGTTCCTGCGATCTTAACAAGATCATCCGTCCACCTTGCAGCTGGTCGTCCCACACTGCGCCTGCCTTGACGCGGACGCCACTCCAGAACCTTCGTGCTCCAACGGCCATTTTTTTTATTACGGTTAGATAAACTCCCGGTATATGTAATAGAAACTTAATATTATTCATCAAGTATGTACTTTTTTTTTTTTTTTTGGACGGGAGGAAATCGCCGGACTTCCACTCGCCCCGCGAGTGGGGTATGTGGGTGTCGAACGGCACCAAAACCTCCCGCCTCTCACGCTCGACATCCGATGTGGTAGGGGTGACAGGACGCGTTCGCGATTGTCGCTTACGTATCGCCCCGTCACCCCCGGACGTCGAACCGGCAGCCGTCGGTGAAACGACCACCGGCTCACTCGGTGGACGGGCCAATTAAGGCCCGCCAAGATGGGGCCGTGTGGTGTAGGGTCTCCCTCGGCCCAGGCCGGCCCAGGGCCAGCCCGGGTCGGGGAGCACGGCTTGCCATCCCCCGTACAGATGGCACGGAGGGTGCGCGCTGAAGCCTAGCGCGGCACCCCTCGGGTCCGATGTTGGTGGACCCGGTAGTCTTAGGGGGCCAGGTCCCGGGACAACTCCCGAGGTCGGCCCCTCGCTCGACGTCGGCGGCGACGGGGTTGGTCGGGGAGGGAAGAGCTCTCCCTCTCCCGCCCCGCCGCCTCCTTCTGCGAGATGGTGGACTCGCAGAAGTCGAGCATAGCTTTCCAGGACTCGTCGTCGCCGAGCATCGATGCCACGACGCCCGGCAACGACAAGTCCTGCCCTACTTGTGCGACCAGGACACGGCGCTGCTCCTCCCATGCGGGGCAGACAGCGAGCGTATGCTCTGCCGTGTCCAGGTCGCTTGTGCAATGATGGCACCTCGCCGTCGGCTCGACCTGTATCCGGTGCAGGTACTTCCCGAAGCAACCATGCCCGGTCAGCACCTGCACCAGACGAAAGGTGAGACGTCCCTCGCCACGACTCACCCAGTCCCTCAGGACAGGGCGAATCGCCTCGACGGTCCTCAGACCCCAGCTGGGGTTGGCCAAGCGCCTTGACCAAGCCTCCAGCACGGACCGCCGAGATTGGGCCTTCCGGTCCCGTACCGCGGCTCTGATGGGACGCACCACACCCAGGGCACGGAGGTCGCAGCGCCAACGATAGTCGTCGGCGAGCGCCTCCGCCTCCAGGTCCCAAGGTGGCGTCCCAGCCAGCACGCACGCCGCCTCAAAGGAGACGGTGCGGTATCCGCGGATGACCCTGATAGCTACGACGCGCTGCGGCCGGTACAGGCGCCGGACAACGGTTGTTGTCCGGTTTCCTGGTCCGGCCCAAACGGGCGCGCCGTACAGGGCCATCGAACGCACCACCCCCGCGTAGAGGCGGCGCACGGCACGGTTTGGTCCCCCGAGATTCGGAAGCAGCCGGCTCAGAGCGCCGGCCGTCCTCATCAGTCGGGGGACGAGCTCCATAAAGTGGGCCCGGAAGGTCCAACGGCTGTCCAGTATGAGGCCGAGGTACTTCAATCGCACCCCGACCTCTATTGGGACGCCTCCAACCACAATTTGGGCCCCTGCAGGTGGCGTCACCCCAGCCCTGTGGAACCACAGGGCCTGGGATTTATTGAGCGCCACCGCGAGGCCCAATCTCCTAATACGACCGACGACGAGGGCCACCCCCGCTGTGGCGAGATGGGTAGCCTCTCTGAAGTCTTGACCCCGGGCCATGACGAGCGTGTCGTCAGCGTAACAAATCACGCTCAGGCCCGGGGTCAGGGCGCCTCTCAGCACCCAGTCGTACCCGACATTCCAAAGGAGAGGTCCGAGGACCGACCCCTGAGGAACCCCGCATACGACCGGAAACCGGTAAACGGTCCCATCGTGCCCGGTGCATACTACCGACCTGGCCTCCAAGTAGGAGCCGACCAGCCGGCGGAGGTAGGGGGGAACTCCATGCCTCTCGAGTGCCCCCCCTATCACGGACCAGGGCAAGGTGTTGAATGCATTGGCGATGTCAAGCGACACCGCCAAGGCCACCCCGCCCTGTAATACGGCTTCATTTGAGAGGGCCCGCACGCGAAGGATCGCGTCCACGGTTGAGCGGCCCTCTCTGAAGCCGTACTGCTCCGCCGACAGGTCGGGTCCCACCCCGACCAGGTGCTGGACGATGCGGGCAGCCAGAATGCGTTCCAGCAATTTGCCCACCTCGTCCAGCAGCACGATAGGACGGTAACCGGCGGCTGTATCCGCCGGGCGCCCCTCCTTCCTGAGAAGGACGAGTCTACCCTCTCGCCACAGCGAGGGAAACCGTCCCGACTCGAGGCAAGAATCGTAAAGCCTCAAGAGTCGGTCCCCTAGGGCATTGAGGGCCAAGGCCAGGACCCGGCCATGGATGCCATCCGGGCCGGGTGCCGTGTCTTTAGCACTCATCCTGACTACGGCCACACGAAGCTCCTCCCCGGTGATGTGGGGAACCTCAGCAGGGGCCTCGCCGCCGGTATCCTCCGGCGGCTCACCCATAGCAGGGGGGATAAATCCCTCCTGCTCCTGCGGGAACAATGTCGTGACAATGTCCCGCAGCTGCTGAGGCGGTAGACGCTCGGTTTAGGGGGGCGCCCATGGGCGCACCTTGCCGCGCACCATCTTGTATGGGCGCCCCCAAGGGTCGTCATCGAGCGTCTCCAAAAGGCGCTCCGTGTGCTGCTCCTTGGCCATCTTGATGGCCAGCCGCATGGCTCCCCTCGCCTCCTTGTACAAGCCATGCAGCCGGGCCTCCTCCTCCGCGAATGCAACGGGGTCGTTGCTACGCGGAAGGCGGCGACGGCGGTGCCGAGCGCACTGGCGCCTCGCCCGGACGCATACAGTTCTCAACTGCGCTATCTCGGGCGACCACCAGTACGTCGACCTCGTGGGAGACCAAGGGCCGACCCGGGGCATCGAAGCGTCGCTAATGCGACGCATCGCGTCCCGGAGCCAGAGCGCCTCGGCCTCCACGTCTACTGGGTGTGGACGCATGGGCGTCCACGCCGCCACCGTAGAGGCTTCCATCAAGAGCTCCTTGTTCAGGAGCTTCAATGCCCACCTGGGGAATGACCGGGTCGTACTCCCGCGGGCGTCCGCAGCCGGCGTGGGGACGGAAAGATCGAACGGTGATCTGACAACGATTCCGCCCCCACCAACACTCTCCAGCCACGGATGCGATCCGCGATGGCAGAGCTCGCGAACGTTACGTCCACGATGGACTCGCCCTGCCATCGCACGCAGGTCGCGACCGAACCCCTGTTAAGTAAACAGAGGCCAGTCGCGACCGCCCACTCCTCCAGCAGCCTACCGCGAATTGTAGAGCGGGGGGAGCCCCAAGCGACGGATTTCGCATTGAGGTCCCCCGCGAGTATCACTGGACGGGGGGCGAGGCGGTGAGTAATCGCCTCGAGCCCGTCCAGGAACTGCTCAAACTCGACGGTAGGCCGGCTCGGAGAGAAGTACGCCCCGATCACGACGGTATCTAACACCGAAACCGCGACGAACCCAGAACCCTTGGCCACCATTACCAAGGGCGGGATCGCCGCGGCCCTCCTGATATGTATGGCCGCCAAGCCGCAATCGTCCCCGAACCAACAATCGTCGGCTGGGGGAACGAAGTACGGCTCGGCGACCACGGCAACGTCAATTGACCACTCCGCCATGCTCTGGAGCAACATGTCCTGAGCCCTGGCGGAGTGGTTCAAGTTACCTTGGAGGAGGCGAAGGGTGTGGTCCATTAAGATCGAACCACCTCCATCGCCTCCTCCCTTCCTCCATCGCCCCCGCTATCGGGCGTCTGTGACGCCACAGCGGGGGCCGAAACGCCGGCCGGTGCTCCTCTGGCCGACTTCTTCAGGCGCCGCTTCTGCTTGCGGCGCCTGTTGCGCTCCGTGTTGGAGCCGGACGGGGAGCAAGCCTTGCCCCCCGCCCGGTGATCAGCCTTGCGCCCGGCCGCCGCGCACAAAGCGCAGTGCGGTGCGGCCGAGCACATGGCCGCCTTGTGTCCCGGTTGACCGCAGCGGAAGCAAAGTTCCCTGCGGTCAACCGTACTCGTGCACCTGGCGGTGCTGTGTCCGGTGCCGAAGCACCGGAGGCACCGCCAGGCGCGCGACTCTAGCAGGCGCACGTGGGCCGCTATCCAGCCCACGCGCAACCTGCCAGGGTGTCCAGCCGGTCGTCCCGGCGGGGGAGTGGCCAAGGAGGTGGCCGTCTCCACGGGGCATCGCGCCCACGCAGATCTGGCCCCGGAGTAGCCGGGGCGAAGCTCGCCCACGACTACGTTCTCCGGGGCACATTTCCCCTGGGCAGCGATAGCCGCTGCCACCTCCTCTTTTGTGGCGCAATCGTCCAGGCCGGTAATTCTAATCTCCGCCATCTTTACCGGCCTGTGGACGCGCACCACCTCTTCCGGCCAGACCGCCCGGAGACCCGCCATCAGGAGGTCCGCGATGCCGGAACTATCGGCACCGGGACACTCCAGTCAAGTATGTACTTAGTCAATTTGAAAACTGTTAGATTAGTCATAACGGTAAGCCTTTGGAAATGCAATATCATTAAGGAAATCTATTTGCTACTAATGACTGCCGTTTTAAAAACACATTTAAATAAAAGATTTTACCCGTAAACATTGTTTTTTTTTTCCTGACAGAACCCGACACGAGGTTGGGCGAGGTGAAAGGACGCGTTCGCGATCGACGCTCACGTATCGCCCCTTCACCCCCGGATGGCCGAACCGGCAGTCGTCGGCGAAGCGACCACCGGCTCTATCCGACGGCGGGCCCACCGAAGCCTGCCAAGATGGGGCCGCGTGATGGGATGCCTCCCTCGTTTGTCGGAATACCAGGCCGGTTCTGACCGAGCCGGGTATTCCGACAAACGAGTTTAATATTATCAAAACGAAAGTATGGAAAAATAATTACTTTTAATTCTCATGCGTTTATAGTACAATGTGTCCCAGAAAGTAGTGATAAGCGGAGCTCTAGAGATAGAACACACTTTATTTAATCTTTATGTACCCGAATCACCCCCATGTAAGTTCCGCGATTTTTCGTAGTTTTAGAGTCATGAACTTATTTTTTAAAATTTTGAAAATTTTCAACCCGAACAACTTTATACTTTAATAATAAATAAGTATACGACTTCTTCTTCGTCCGAAATCATCCGAAATGTCCTCAGCTGGGGTTCGGAGGCTGAACGTGAGCGGCAGGAAGTTTTAGTGCGGTTCAGGTTCGGTATGTGGGAGACATACATACTAAGAATTCATATTAGATTTGGACAGTTAGTATTAAACTCAAAAAACAACTTTCAAAAGAACCTGTTGTTTGTAACTGAACCTACTTGTCACTGAAAGCAGAACCAAAATTGTTAAATTATATCCGGTGCTCATAATCGTTGGTTACGTTATCATAAATAACGGATTCGATTCAAAATAGTATAATTCATAAATCGAATATTTTTATTGCTTCCTAAGACCATTTCTGATCAGGTTATAAGTGTGCTAAAACACGTAGATCGTATATATGTAATATTTTTCGGGTATTGGCCCACATCTCACTCCCACCACTGTAACTCCTGTGTAGCCAGGATCCACAACGGCAACCATCGTAATGACTCTGAGCAGTGAAGCCCAGGAAAACCCTAGGGAAAGCTAACTTGTCTTAGACCCCGCAACGAATTTAATCAGAAGATGATAGAAGGATTAGGAAAAACATGAGTTTCGACTTCCCTTCTCGCAAAGCGGGAGACAATAAAATAATATTGCAAAATGCATTACGCCAGAATTGAGAAAAGCACCTCGGACATTTTATTAAATTTATTAGACCTATGCGGTGAGCTGTTGTACTATTTAGGATGCTAATAATAGTTATGGCAAAAACGTTTGAATGCACGGAAATTTGCGTTGGATGCTACAAGATCCGTGTAATAAACGACTCTAGACGCTACTTGTAAGGAATTTAACATAATGACGCGTTCCACATGCCATAGATTGCACTCATTGATTGATCGTATATAATATATTTGATATAACACGTTCATAACTATATTAGACTATGAGTGCTGAACTGATGAATTCAAATATTTAACTCAAAACTACCTACTGCTGTCAACTTCAAGACAGTTAAATGATAATTTATAGTATCTCTTTGCGCTCACTTTTTACCGAACACTGTATGGCCATTTTATCTACGCTAAGAAGGACTTTCGACAACACCAAAAAAGTAATGTATAGAAGAACTGCAACAACAAAAAACCTAACCTAAATCGAAAAACATTTCGACAAATAAGTAACCTTATTCTTTAACTATAATACAACTCTGTTTCTATAAGGGGGAACCCATAATGAATAGTCAAGTCAAGAGTGGTACACATCGCACATGAAACGCTGATTTTTTGTCGCACCTGTGATCTTTAAGAGGAAATACGAGATTACTAGTAAGAAGAAGACTCCAACTGAAGCTTTTGATTTTTTTTATATTTTTATAGGTAACTAATTCAAAGCCATTAATTTCAATAATTATTATTTAGTTGTCTTCTACAACTTGTAACTTTTTAAAGAAGGTACTAAAATAAATCACATACTTCAATATGAGTACATCATAAAAATAAAGCACGTTATTAGTGACAGAATTACTTAAACGATCGTCATAAACTCCTTGATTTAAAAATATAGTAATAGAGGTTTTTAAAATGGTATTTTCTGATCCAATATTGTAAATATTATTCCAATGAAAATATATTTATTATGAAAAACTGTGATTTTAAAATAATGAATTCCGAATCTCGTGCTTAAGTATATTACGCATGTCTTTTATCTACCAATTTACTCGTAAATGTAAATTAAAAACTTCCAAAACAAATTTTTATCTATAATGGCTTAGCAATTTAGTAAATCACGTTATATGGAAATAAGGAGATATCCTTAATCAAAGACAAATCAAAGTGTTATCTACAACTTGAGTGGTTTCTTTACCGGGTTCAGATCTCGAAACTAATTTAACTACTTTTGTATTGCCAAATCAGGTAATTGTGAATTAATTATCTTTAACCTGAGATGGACCCCTTGCTTACAGAAAGAGAAAGGAAATAATTTTACTTCCAAAAAAATGCGACTATCATTGTGGGCTCAAACGTTTTCACCAAATGAAAAGTTAACAACTATCTAATCACGCAGGAGGTGTCCGATGCTGAAGAAGTCATGGTGAGGCTAAAAGTGATAAATACTATTGGCCCATTTACACGTGCGGATCGATCCGCGGGCAAATTCGAGGGATCAGTTGATGCTTTTAAGCACCCACAAATTAATCCAACTGATCCGACCGATTGATTGGACGGATCTGTCGGATTTCTCTCTCGCGCTATACATATTTGTCGGTCTGCGGACAAATCAGTGGGTGCTTAAAAGCATCACGGATCATCTGTCAGTTTTCTCACTCGCGTCTCTGATTTTTATAGAGTTTTAACCGTAGTGATTATCGCCATTTTATTTCTAGTACCTACTCCTTTGCTGAGAGTAGGTGATAAATAAAAACTAGTAATAATATAGTTTATTTTTAGTTTGTTTTTACAAATTCGAAATCATATTTTTGAAACATTTGCGATTAGTTCAATTTATACAATATTTTGGATATTACGGTTTCAGTTTTATTATTTTTTTCTATTTGACATCATCCAAATCGGTTCATCTTCAAAATAATCATCCAAATTGGTTCATCTACAAAACGATTATCCAAATTGATCAAAATAATCCAAATTTATGCAGGAACATACAAAACATACAGTCGAATAGTACTGCTCATTTGGTAGTCGTTAAAAAGCGAAAAATTTTACTAGTTATTAAAAAATGCTTGTTGTAAAAAATAATATTAATAATTATGTAATAATTTAATTACGAAGGTAAATTTTAGCTCATTCGTAAACCTAGCAGTGCGATGATATTCACTAAGAAAATTAGAATTTTCACACAAAAGTATGAAATCAGTCGTCAAACTTGACATTTTAACGCCGTTTTAGAACCACTGATTTGTCTGCGGATCGATCCGTGAAAAATCCGTGGGATGAATCTGTCGGATTTGATTGCGGATTGATCCGTAGATAACAAAAATGTGTTTAGACAATATTTCTACAGAAATTTAAATAAAAACATTAATAATTACACATTTCAACAGTATTATATGCCCTATAATCAAATTTATAAAATTTATTAGGTAAAATGACATAAAATTTCAATTTTTCAATGGTCATCACGGATAAATCCATCATGCTTATTTTGCGTTAAAATGGCACCACGGATCAAACTGTCGGATTCGTCTCACGGATTCGTCCGCGATCCGACCCTACGCTTACACACACGGATAAATCTGTGCAATTGGTCCGTCACGGATCGATCTGCACATGTAATTGGGCCAATTGAAGCATTATATTTTTTTAAATGGGTACTTGATCTGACCCCTAAGTTAGAAACCAATTAAATTACAAACGGAAAACTCGAGATAAGATTACGGCGCATTGAATTTTGTTTGTCAGGAAATTGCTTTCAAACTCAAAAACATTAATGGTGAGAAAAAATGGTGGAATTTCACAATACATCTTTATGTCATTGGAAAGCAATTCGAAAGTACTATTGAAATCGTATTCATCAAATCAAGCCTAATATTATGTAGATGGCCATAATTATTTAGATAATAGAAGATTAAGATAGCTTAGGAAGCGACCACTTAAACTATTTCGCTTTGGAACAGGTTCCAAATGGGTAAACTAATGTAATAAGATAAAGTAAATGAAAGCATCAGTGACCTTATTACAATTGATACAAGAGGAGGGATAGCCATTTTTTTTGTGATTATTGGCCTTCGAGGATTTATTCCTAGTGATGTGATCATTATTTCATTAATTTATGTTTGTTGTCCAGGTGCACCTCCTTATTATTACTTCAAAGCTATATATTACTTTATATTTAAGTTGTATCTAAATTTTAAATTAAACTTGAATTCAGTAGTACCAGTTTTGTGCTGTAAAAGTAGTGAAATAATTTGGTTTTTAGATTTAAGTAGATATTATTTATGTCATGGGTAATCATGGTCATTGCTACGCTGTAATTTTTGAAAATATACTCGTTGTGTTAACATTACCTGAAGCGAACACTGCACCTTACACGTTACTTGGAAAGCACTTGGTTACACAGAAGCCTTGCATTCCTGATAAATTGTGCAAATGATATTATTACTACGCTTTACATTTCACTGTATTATCTAGAATCGTGTGTCATTCTAATTTATTTTCAGAATGATCGATTCACTTTAAATTACTTTTACACAATTTAAAATAATTACGAAGCATTCAGTGAACGACTCCCAGTCAAGTGAATTTGCTGAAATTTATAACACAAGATGAAAGCTTCATTTTGCAAGGCGGTTTATGCTACGTTCAGTACTTGCGAGGTCGGGCTCGATGACCCGAAATAAGGCTCTGGGATGGGGGTATATCGCCCTGCCTGATGTCCCCCCTTCGTCCACCCGCTGTACACCGACCTCTCATTCATTACGCAATAAAAGTGTTTAACTTCTGATTCTACTAAAGGAAAAGTGCAAGTATGCTTGCATAGATTTTTTTTTATACCTATACCTTTTATAGATTTTTTCCTTCAAAATAGCTGACCCGTGAGGGTTTAGAGAGCGTTTGCAATGTAAGCGTTAAAAATATGCTATAAACGAAATCACATAAAAAAGCTCTTGAATTGTGTGTTTTTCTCTACTATATATGCATGTACAAATAAACCTTCCACTAGAATCAATATTAAAAATCATCAAAATAAATAGTGTAGTTTAAAAAACATAAGATTCATAAAGTATGTAGTTATGTAGGTTTAGATGAACAGCGGAGGCGAATTTGTTTTGTACAATAAAGCATTTCAAATTAAATGTACAATTAGCAATAAGATACCTAAGCATAAAACGGAAGAATAATAGATTAAGCAGCCGTGCTACACTTGAAAAATTTGATAATCTAAAAGTTCTATACTTTATGACAAGAGAACGAAAATTAACAAAAAAACTAAGTGTCATCTCCGCTAAAGGAAAGGTGAGGTTTCTAAAAACCTCACGTGGCTTGACTCGTGACATACTACTGGGTGAGAATTTATTTTTATCATCCTGCTTTCGCCAGATCACATAGGCCTCGTCTAATACCTTGTTATACAGATTATGGTCCGCTATCCTACGCATGTCGTCGACCTATCGAGTGGTTGACGTCACACCAACTCCTCACATACATAAATCAGGTTAATAAGATAAGTGGAGATTTTCTTTTCTTCTCTTGATGTCAAATCTATATTTTTAATTTACTACAAATATTTGTAGATCATTTAGATAAAATTATTAATATATTATTTCGTCTTTGTCTCTGTTTTTGCTTAAATTAAAAAATTTAATAATAATAATAATAACGTCACGTCAAATTTTACAAAAATAAATAAAATTGAAAATTTTACAATAAATATACGGTTGAATTGGTTACACGCATTAGAAAACATCTCAAATATAAGCCCAAGAAAAAGTATCTGAAACAATTCTTTGTGAACAGTAAATAGTGAAAATGTCAAAAATTCCAAACACCAATAAAAATGATGAGAAGAAACGGCGTACGACAATGCCGGCGTGTTGCCACAGCGAGCGCACAACCAACATCAAGTCATGACTCGTCGCTATCGTCAGGGGATGGCATTGACTCCCTGACGAATACCACCGGAACATCGAGCGACCAGGAGCCCCGTGCAACGAGAAGACCTGCACGCCGGGGCCGCCCACCGGTCGGCTTGGGGTCAACGCGCCAACGTGGCTCGTCTACGGCCCCCGCTACCAGTGGTGCAGTGCGCCAACGCATGAGATGGACCCAAGAGTTAAATACAAATGTCATGCGGGCGTACTACAGGGCTACGGAGGGAGGAACTAACCTCACTGCGTACCGTTCAAGAATGGTGCCTCTGTTTCAGGTCTTGTGCCCAACTGTCGACGTCACGGTGCAACGGTTAGCGGATCAGGTGCGGGCCATTCAGCGACTAAAGTTGTTGGATGAGTCTGTACTTGACCGATTGCGCAACGAAGCACTGCCTGCTCCTCCTGAACCACAACCAACACCTGTGGTAAATGTCACCGTCACCCAAGTTATACCACCAACGGAGGAACTTCAGGTGCAGGCATGTGCTAGTATCCAGGACGATGAGCGTTTGAGGAGTGCTCTGGAGGACTCTATACAAGAATTCAGGTTTGTTCCGCCATGCTCGCGGCCACGTTTACCGCGGTTGCCCATGTGTAAACGCAATGTTTCGCTAGTATTGGCCCTGGACTGCATATTAAAACCTTATTTCGAGTCGACTGAAGACCTTGTCGACACCCACTCGATTCTGTACTGCGGTGCGGTTGCTGTCTGTCGCGTGGCAGGGGTAAAATTTCCAATCCCGAACCAGACATACCGCCGACATGATGGTAAGCCGCAGTGGCAGTGCAGAATCGAGAGTCGCATAGATGCAGCCAGGACCCTTATAGCGAAGCTCATTTGCTTCCAGTCTGGCAACACGCGCCCACGTGTCATGCGATTTGTTGACCGAGCCTTTGCTGACACCGGTATCAGCAGGAACAATTACATGGAATGTGTTGTCGAGCGTGTTGACTACTGGAAGCAAAAAGTTTGCGCATGGGCGAACCGTATTCGTCGGTACCGAATAAGATCGGAGCGGTACCGCTTGAATAGAGTCTTCCAGAGTAATCAGAAGAGTGTCTACAGAGATTGGGAGGCATCTCAAGGAAGAGTGACCGATGGACACCCACCAGTTGATGAAAACGTAATGACTTCATTTTGGCAAAATATTTGGTCGGTACCCATCGGTCACTCCGAGGGAGTGTGGACGGAGGCGGTCGTGCGCGCGTGTGAGCCTATCAAGGATATGAACACCGTATCCATAACGCCGATTGATGTAGCTTGTGCGGTACGTTCGGCCCCGAACTGGAAAAGTCCGGGACCGGATGGGCTGCACAGCTACTGGCTGAAATGGATACGTAACTCACACGGGCGCATGGCTGCTCAGTTTCAGCAGGCCCTTGAATCGGGAACTCTCCCAGATTTCATGACTTCAGGAGTCACTCACCTGATATACAAATCTGGCAATACCTCGGACCCTAAAAACTATAGGCCAATTACTTGCTTACCAACTATCTATAAGCTACTTACATCCATTCTGAGAAAAAAAATTCAAATACATATTTCGGCAAATAACATAATGTCACCTTCTCAGAATGGGTGTAAGGTAGGATCCCGAGGTACTAAGGATTTGCTCCTCATAGACATGGCCATTACGCAACAAGTTCGTCGAGGCAGAAAGGGAGTCCATATGGCTTGGATTGACTATAAGAAAGCGTACGATTCGGTGCCCCATTCATGGCTAATGAGAGTTTTAGAGCTTTATAAAGTACATTCCACGCTACGCTCCTTTCTTAGTTCATGCATGGGTCAGTGGTCTACGTTTCTTCGTCAACCAGGACATGTTGGCTCTCCGGCCTCCCCGAGCTTGATAAGGATAAGGCGGGGTATCTTCCAGGGTGACAGTCTGAGTCCTTTGTGGTTCTGTCTGGCGCTTAATCCTCTAAGTACATTACTTGGAGATTCAACGCTAGGCTACCGACTCAAGAGAGGGGGTGAGCCCATTTCACATCTCTTGTACATGGATGATCTCAAATTATTTGCTACTAAAAAACCAGACTTAATATCTTTACTCAAAATAACCGACAATTTTAGTAAAGCTATTGGAATGGAGTTTGGAGTAGATAAGTGTGCGGTCATAGATATACAGAGAGGTAAAGTTGTAAACTCTGAGAGTTTGCAACTTAGCCAGAGTGAGGTGCTTAGATCTCTGTCTGAGTCGGAAACCTACAAATACCTTGGAATGTTCGAAGCTTTGAGTATCGTCGATGCAGATATGAAGCAATCGGTGAGGGATCGGTTCTTCGGCCGCCTGATAAAGGTTTTGAAAAGCCTCTTGTCTGGCGGAAACAAGATCCGAGCCTTCAATGGTTGGGTCATGCCTGTACTGACGTACTCCTTTGGCATTCTAAAGTGGACGCAATCAGAACTGGATGCCCTGGATAGAAAAGTTCGGCGACTGTTGACGGCATACAGGATGCACCATCCACGCTCATCTGTTATGAGGCTGTATATACCTCGGAAGTGTGGGGGTCGTGGCATGTTAAATGCCAAGGATCTGCACAACCGAGAGATATACAACCTTCGGGAATATTTCCAAAAGGTGAATGTGGGTATGTACCGTGATGTAGCAGCAGTCGATAAAGGACTCACTCCGCTATCCTTAGCGAACGGGAATTGGCGAGCGCCGAAGGTGATGAGTGTGGCGGATCGCACGGACGTATGGAAGAGCAAGGAACTACACGGTCGATTCTACCGGGCCCTTACGGGTCCTGATGTAGATCAGTTAGCCTCCGTAGCTTGGCTACGATACAGTAACCTCTTCGGAGAGACTGAAGGTTTTGTCTTAGCAATTATGGACGAAGTTATCATGACGAACAACTACCGCAAATATATTCTAAAGGATGGGACGGTCGACATTTGTCGGGCATGTCACCGTCCGGGAGAGTCTATTAGACATATCGTTTCCGGTTGTTCCCGTCTTGCTAACGGCGAGTACTTGCACAGACATAACCAAGTAGCTAAGATCATTCATCAGCAACTTGCTCTGAAATACGACCTTGTTGAAGCCGCCGTACCTTATTACCAGTATTGGCCTCAGCCGGTTCTCGATAATGGTCATGTAACGCTCTACTGGGACCGATCTATTATCACTGACAGGACTATTGCTGCTAATAAGCCTGACATAGTGATAATAGATCGGGATGCGCATCGGGCAGTGTTGATCGATGTCACCATTCCACATGACGAGAACCTTGTGAAGGCAGAAAAAGAAAAACTGCTAAAATATTTGGACCTGGCCCACGAGGTGACCGACATGTGGCGTGTTGAATCGACCATCATTGTTCCGATCGTTGTATCTGTGCACGGTCTAATAGCGAAAAGCTTCGACCGTCATCTAGAGAAGCTTTCGCTCCCCGGCTGGGTAAAGGGCCTGATTCAGAAGGCGGTCGTTCTTGACACGGCGCGTATTGTGAGGAGGTTCCTCTCTCTTGAGCCCTGACCACTGATGGCTTGGGTCGTAGACTCCGCCTGCAGTGGCCCTCTGTTTTTTATATTGTATTTTTAAATTTATTTTTTTGTAATGTTTTTTTTAAAATATAATGTAAAAAATAAGCTAATAAATGGATAGAGATAATAATAATCTTTATTGATACCACAAAACACAACAAAATTATAGGGCAAACCCAGGTCTCCAAACTAGTTATTAACTGTGCTATGGAGACCAGTGCTCTCCCACAACAGTAGGTACAATTTATGATAAGGTTGACAAATCTTATAATAAAAATAAAAAACAAAGTAAAATAATAAAAATAAAAATACAATTTGGTGTCATTATTTTTTTTTCTGCTTTACATTTTATTTACAAAGAAATTGCCGAAAATTTACATATAAATTATGTCAAAAACTCTTATGCGCACCATTAGCGTAGACTTTTCAATATAAATATATTATAAATATATAAAATATAAATAAATTAATCGCTTTACAATAATTTAAGTATTTATTATTATTTAGTTTTGATCAGTTGGCAACATTTCTTTGAATACGCGTGAACGTATACGAACTTTTATGTAAGTAGTAGGAGAACAAAGAAATTTCTCGTCTCAAAAATATCGCGATAGCTCTCACTTAAATTAACATACATGCGATATTTTCGAGTAGCCCTAATAAATTGGGCAGTGTGTCAGTGTATTAATCAATACATAGTACTATAAAACAAAGTCGCTTTCGCTGTATGTCCGTATGTATGCTTAGATCTTTAAAACTACGCAACGGATTGTGATGCGGTTTTTTTCAATAGATAGAGTGATTCTTAAGGAAGGTTTGTATGTATAATAAATGTATAATATAGTAGAGAAACACTGATAAATTTAAAGGTTTCTAATGTGATGTCGTAAATAAGCACGTTTTTTTGCGCTTATATTGCAAACGCTGGCTGAACCCTACGAGATAGACCAAAATAATGTACTACAGTATTGTTCACCTTAAAAAGTTCAACAAAAAAGTTTGCGATGGTATATGTCTATCTCTTAGGGATAACCCAGCATAACCATTTTTATTCTTTACTAAAAAATGGTTATTTACGAAGTGATTTTAAACAATACAGCATTAATCCTTATCCAATTAAGTACCTTAAATAAATTGTGCATTTATTATAGATCAATATGCTTTTTACAGCATGTAATTTAAGTGAATATTACCGAAGATATTACAAATTTAAAATGCAGGGTCGTAGTTGTTTGCGCCGGGCGGCGCGTGCCTATATAGGCTACAATTTTTGAACCCCTTTATAACGCAGACGAAGTTGCGCGGGTCTAGTATATAATATAACAATATGCCTATTCAAAGTTGCACAAGTTTTAAAACTATTTTAAATGACACTTTCATGAAAGTTTTTTTGTTTCAATTTGAAACAAAAGTTTGTTCGGCGGCTTCACCATGACAAGTTATTTTTACGCCTACTCCTGGCACGGACAAGGTTAAGCTACCTTCGAAACATAACAAGACATGTCTTAAAAGTTTACGTGACATGAATTCCTGTGAAAAAAACAAAGAACCAACCGCGAAAATCTCACGAGATATTCTATACCTACTATTTGAAACATATGTTGTCAAACAGTTGTCTACGAAAAAAATGTCAATTTACAACTTTAGTAGGAACATGAAAATAATACGAAATAGTTCTATTCAATAGATGTTCAATTCTGTACAGCTTGTGTAAACCCAATCAAAAAAGGACAGATATCATGCGATAACAGTCGTGCCTTTCAAACGTGAACGCACGAATGAGAAACGAGTATCTTCTCTATTGGGTCACTAAACCAACTACACGCCAACCATTAACCGTATTTTGTATCTAATTAACATTAACTATTTGATATTAAAAGGCACTTTAGATGGAAATGTTAATTCCGTAATTAAAAGGTCCAGTTTGTATTCGACCTTGATTAAGTCATAGGCACGTTAAGCAGTATACAAAAAACATACAAATAAATTACGTCACTTTAAAAATAAATAACAACAAATCTAATAAATTAACGAGATTTATGCCTCTATTTTTTTTACTTACCTGCTAATCATAAGAAGTTATTGCTACTTATCTGTGTAGTTTCGAAATAAATAACTAACAATACTTCCTTTTTTAAAACTCTATATTCAGAAAGAGTTGATCACATGTTAAATAAATACACAATTAGATAATATTAAAATTAAATTACTACTACACTACATTTAAAAAGGTCTGAACAATCACACATTTGGTGTCAAAATTTATATTTTCTTCGGAACTAATATAATATGAATCCATGTGTCCAATCCAAATAACACATTATGATTATGTAGAAAGATGTTTTAAGAATATGCTCTGAGTAAGTCAGTGTGAAAGTCCTTAAGGACACGATGATCGCCGTGTACATCAAGGGTTGTCAAAAAAAACATAATAATTAATCTTGTAAAATTTTGTTAAATTTGTACAAAGGAATAAATTTACGACTTCAACGTTCTAAATTCGTTAGTAAATGAGACTTAGATTAAACTTAGTTCCTACGGTGAAAATTTGGTTCCTCGGTCATAGAGACATTATAAATATAAATCACTTTTGTGATGTCCATTTCCACTGCGTGATCCAACACACACACTACTTTTGTAATAGTTACAACACATTCAACATTAACTTTAATTATGATGTCTTACAAACTGGTTACTTTATCAAAAAACAGCTGTTACTTCATTGCAAGCCTTTTTCTAATTATATTCGTTTTTACGTATACGTATACATGCATACATGCAACTCGTTCGTATAAAAATGTTTAATAATAGAATATTTGTTTTCAAGAAATCGTTATTATTAATGGTCAGGGTCACAGTCGCACGCGCGATTATAGGTAGCTTTAGGGTAGACAGATTTGTCTACCCTAAAGCCCTTTCACACGCAATTGCAACACATCAGAGCAGAGTTTGAAGACCTGGGTACCCCACCCTATCGTAGATATACACCCACTTTATGTCGATCTTTTTATTACTCAAACATTAGTTTAGTAAGTCTAGTTGCATGCTGGGCGATGAACTCTCGTCAACTTACGGATTCCCTTACGCATCCAATCGATAAAAGTCAACGCCTCGAGAATATACACCCAATAAAAATGTTATTCAATTTTTAAAAATCTCGAGAAATCAATTCTTTCATGCATTTTCAACGGGTTCTTACCACGATATTTAATTAATTGAGTTGTCTCGATATTTCAACGTTGTTGCAAACGTCATGATCACGAGAAGAGTCTTAAAAATGCATGACAGTATTATAGAAAACCGCGAGTGTCTAAATAAGTTTAAATCAATTCTTACATGTTTTTTACATGACAGATAAAAAGTTTGCCCACCTGATTGTAAGAGCCAGGCTCATGAGTCTGCAATGCTAGGCAGTGGGAGCGGGAGCGATTACCCATCACGTTCATTAAGTTTTGTTTAATTACTAACGTGTTAAGTAAACGTTTCAGTCTCGAACTTTACAAAGATTAGTTTAGCAACAAGGTCGATGTTAATTACGTTATTTAATGAACCAAAGGATCTCGTCAGACCACGCTATGCAACTCCTAATAAATTACTTTACATCGCGCACTACAATCTTAGTGTTGAAAATTTCGTATTCCTAGATTAAGAAATATAATAGAAGTGACTAATTTACAAAGTAAGATAAATTTAAGATTTTAGATTAATTTTTTAATCAATTTCAATAAGTAATCAGTAAATATTTTGTACATTTCATTAATTCTAATTATCGAACTGCGGGAGAAAGCTTGTACCCACTTCATAATATTTAATAACGTTAACATTATTCCTATTTTCTCAACTAAGACACTGAGCTCGTATGACGTATGACTAGGGTTGTCATTAGTGTGTAAATATCAGTAAATTTAAAATCACACTAAACCTACTATATTACTACCCATTTACACAAAGTTTACAAAATGAAGTAAAATAAGTAGTCAAAGAAAATTCTCTTTTTCGTTTTCCGAGGTGTATATATATACCTTAAACTGAAGTTAATTTCAACTTTGTGAATGTTATAACCATGTAATTTATAAAATTGTTTCATGACTTCATACATAAAATCCCAAAACTTTATCATGACACTGCTCAGCAGCTCCAAATGCTATATTTCAATTAATATTCAATTGTAATTGAATTCGATTGACTTTGAGATCTGCGGGTATTTATTCTATAAGTGTGAACTGTGGGTAGTCGAAGGCGAGGGTAGCAAGGTTCAGATAGGGCGCGGTCGTGCGGCAAGGTCTGCGACCCTGCGTCCTCGCTCTCGATCCAGGTTATCAACACCAAGCCCCCACACGCCTATGCACTCCAACCCCCACAAGCTCTGCAGGGATTTTCTAGAACATTACGTGAAGACGCTTCAAACATAACAGGGTGCGTTGACTCTGCGCTTATTTCATTTTATGTTCTTTTGCATATAAAATTGGAAATTTCGGATTATGAAGTTTTTAGGTAAAATTTAAGCCTTTGAGCATGATGATGACTTTATTTAGAAAATCCTTTTCTTTGGTATTTTTTTTTTACGTACCAATTTACTTTACTTTATACTAGTGGCATACTTTAACATTACAATATTTTTCGTAACTTAAATACAAGTTTTTGTAGTAGAATCTATCTACTAGTACAAAATTGAAGATATTATAATCACGGTCTTCGTGAAATAACTTAAAATTCAAGCCTTTATCCGTAAAGGAAATAGTATTTGATTATTTTTTTTAATTAACAATATCTAAATATTTATATTCCTTTTGCCCAGGGCTTTAGGTGATCCGTTGACTCTTCTGTCTAAATGAAAAAAAATATATATAAATTTTAATTATTTTTAGTACATTAATAATTAATACTGATAAGCATGATTAAGGACAATATTATAAACTAAGTAATTCGAATAATAAATTACAAATACGAGTAAATCAAATAGATAAGAGTGCCTACTATAAACATAATAGTAAACCAGAATAAATGACAAATTAATCTTCTCGATACAAATTATATTACACTAATAAAATGAAAAAAAAATATCTGGAATTTATCTTTTATGTGTGGATGAACAAGTTTTATTTTATTAGTTTATAAAATGTAACAAAACGGCGTTTCCGTTGTAGTCACGCTTAAGCTAAATTAAATAAAAATAATATTGTAAATTGAGAATACCATTAATTTTGTGAGTTTTATAAACACATTCGGATCAATCTTCAAAAATAACGAGTTACTTTACACTAAATTCATAGTTCTACTTTAATATTTCCACATTATAATATTCCCTAAATTAAAAGTCAATTTTTCAATATCATTAATAAACACTAATAATATTTGGTTTGCTGACAATTTCTTTTCCATAGTGCTTTGTAATTCTTCTTACCCATTTGACCTACATACATCTACCGTACCTTTATAGTACTTATAACATTATAGATGGCAAGCATGTGTACATACGTCGTACCATTACGAGTAAGAAAAATTTAAATTAAAATTATCGACATAACCCATTTTAGGCCTACGTTTGCATTTTTACGTCGTCGGAACTAAATTGATATGCTAATGCCGCTTAAAAGAACACCTCCAACGTCTCCACTTAGAAAAACATTTAAGTTCTGCAAGCAGCTTGGCTTCCCACAGAGTGACACAGAAGTTAAGACTAAAATGTCAAGTGTACGAGGTAAACGCAGGCGGGAGGAGTGTGACTTTGCATCTTGTATGGCCGAAATGAGGGAAATGTTCTCAACATGGGCTGAAGAGCAGAAAAAAAATTAGACGATTTTCAAATGCTTTTGAAGAACTTGAACGATAATTATAAACTTATTTTATATTATCCCCTCACAATTTTCCAGGTTAAAAAGGTTACTGAGAAATACCTCTTACAACTGACGTACAATGAAATAGAAGACCTAATGAGGTTGCCACTCATAAATACTTAGGTACTTACCTACTAAAATAAATACACCCACACCCTCACTCACAAAAATACTTATACACACACCCACGCTCACATATTCACACTCATGCACACACGCACACAAACAAATACTTACACAAACAGATACTCACACACACATCATTTACACATAAATACACACAAATTTGCACGGATCAAAAAACATGTAAAGCAATTAGGCAAAAAAAATGTTTTGTAATCGTCGCCTCAGTGCTTGTTTGGCCTATCTGCACTCGAGCAAATTTTACAGGAGACAGCAAACAAGCACGGAATTTTCTTTAAGTGCCGTGTTGAGAAAAAAATTGAAATTAGATTTTTATTGTTTTAGAATTGAATATTTAAAAAAAAAATTTACCCGTCGTCGGTTGGAAATTTTATTCTTTATAATACTGCATTAAAAAGTCATTTTCGTAAAAAATGTCAGATAGGCCAAACAAGCACTGAGGCGACGTAATGTAAAAACCAGTTAGTCACCGACTTGTTATCATGGGGGCGGGGAGACGAGAAAGAGTGTCGAGAGCGTAACTCAGCCCGGATTAGCTTAATATCAAGACGTTAAACTAATAATTTGAACTCAGAAGTATAAGGATTACGAGTGGTCCAAAAAAGGCATCAAAAAAAGTATGTTAAAAAATAAACTTCATACCTAATAACGAAGATATATTCATTCAAATATAAAAATCTGTTTCACCTAATTTTATTCTTAATATACCTATTATATTATGTTGATTAATAAATATTTATTAAATAACACATTAATTCTTTCAAAATTGATATAAAATGTATTTATGACAATTAATTGATTCTGTTTTATAATTAATGTTTAGCTAAAAATAAATTTCTAATAGAGAATTGAATGAAATTTCTGCGTTATAATTCTAAAACTATATTTAAATTCATATGAATGTAATCAATAACTTCTACTTAACAGAATTAATTGGCTAAAAATCAACTTATTTACCTACATTTCCATTTCTAAAAATACTTACTTATGGCAGTATAGTTTTTTTTGTTGTTTTATAAATATAAAACCAACAGTAAAATATTAAAGTTATCATAATTATTCAACCATTGTCAAACTACTGCACAAATATGTAGATAGATATGCTTAACTTCTGACATAAATATGATATGCTGATAAGTTAATCGATATGGTTGGCACGCAAAATAGAATGTGTAGAATTTTATAAAGCTCAGGACTTTTGTCCACTCTACAAAATTCTCGGTACATAGTCCGGTCATTTTAGACAATTGAAATAAAAAAAATTCCGACAAAGTCAAATCTTCGTAGAGACCTTAGGTTTACCACAAGGAATAAAGTGTCAAAAGTCCCCATCAGTCCCATGTGAGCTTAGGGACTTATTGGGGGCCCAAGGTAAAAATTTTAGGTTTTTTGAATTTTTGTCGAAAACGGTAAGTTTTATCGAAAAAGTACCTCAGAGCAAAGCTGTAGATCTTAAAATTCTCCATACAAATGGTCCCTATGATTTTTTCTCTAAGACCCACTATTTCCCAGATATTACGCTTGTAAGAATCACGTTCTACATAGTATGCACACATATGCCAGGTATATACATATTTAGGTACTCAATATGTTCAGTATTTATGTAGACATTATGGTCATACAGTTACGGTAGTATTTGATGGCTATAGTGACACAACAAAGAACATAAAAGCTGCAGAACAACGTCGTCGTGCTACAAAAACATCCTCAGGTACCGACATAATGTTTGACGAATTTATGACAGTTCCAGTTAATCAACAACATTTTTTTGCAAACATTAATAATAAATCTCGTTTTATTTCTATGTTGAGTAACAAATTAACAGCTGAAAATATTGCCGTGAAACAAGCTCCGAATGACGCTGATGTCCTCATAATTGAAACAGCAATAGAACAATTTAATGAAAGAAATACAACTATTGTAGTAGGTGAAGATGTTGATTTATTAGTACTACTCATTGCAAGGACTCCATCTGATAAAATTATTTACTTTTTAAAACCTGGGAAGGCGCAGCAACGGACAGAAATATATTCTTCTAAAAGTTTATCAGCTTATCCAAAATGCCAAAACTTTATTTTATTTTTACATGCGATAACCGGGTGCGATACTACGTCAGCAATGTTTAGAAGGAGCAGTATTAAAATTATTTGAAAAAAATGAATGGAATGACTGCGCAAAAGTATTTATAGAAATTAATTCTTTACCTCAAATAAATCAAATCAAATCAATTGATTGCATAGATACGTACAGATATTTAACATTTGTAAAAAATACACGAAACAAAAAGCAAGTACAGCTATCTTGTCTTCCTCCAACATCGGCATTTGCTACTCAACATTTGTTTTGAGTATACTATCAAGTTCAGACATGGCAACGCAATGAACTGAACCCTGAAGACTGGGGTTGGAAATTGATAAATAATACTTTGGAACCGATTCGAACTTTACTGCCCCCTGCTCCAGAAAAACTTCTTAACACTATTTTTTGCAATTGCAAGAAAGGTTGTAGTGCCAAATGTGGCTGTAAAAAAGTAGGGTTGCAGTGTTCTCCAGCGTGTACCAATTGCCAAGGTGTCTCTTGCTCAAATGTTCAATTAAATACAAGAGAGGAAAATTCATGTGATTTTGATGAAGAGACAACTGATTCATCTTCATTTGAATAATTTCTAAGCGTTCATCAACAGGAAGGAGAAGAAGAAGAACAAGAAGAAATTGAAGAAAACATGATTGTTGAAGTTGAATATGAAGAGTATGAGTCAGATTAAAGTAATAAAAAAAAGTTAGAACGACAGTTAAACTCAGTAACCCATATCAATAATCTTCATACTATTAAATAATTATTGTTCCTGAAAATAACGTCATAAAGGTGTATGGAATAGGCCTACCGGGGATACCACGTTAAAAAAAACGCGCCGAGTACACTACCTCACAGGTGGTGTGGAAATGTGTGCATATTATGTAGAACGTGATTCTTACAAGCGTAATATCTGGGAAATAGTGGGTCTTAGAGAAAAAATCATAGGGACCATTTTTATGGAGAATTTTAAGATCTACAACTTCGCTCTAAAGTACTTTTTCGATAAAACTTACCGTTTTCGAGAAAAATCCAAATAACCTAAAATTTTTACCTTGGGCCCCCAATAAGTCCCTAAGCTCACATGGGACTGATGGGGACTTTTGACACTTTATTCCTTGTGGTAAACCTAAGGTCTCTACGAAGATTTGGCTTTGTCGGAATTTTCTTTATTTGATCACTATTTTTATGTCTAAAATGACCGGACTAACAGTGATTGCTTCGTAAAAAACACATGTCGTAATAAATGCACGTTAAATGCGACTACAGTTTATCTTATTAAGAAGAAGGCACAAATTTCTTCTATTAGTTGAATGAAAAGTAGGACTTGTGCGAATGAACAAAAACTAAGAGCATCTATTGCTTTTTTTTTTTTTTTTTCAGTTGGAGGAAATCACCGGATCCCCGCCCGCCCCGCGGGCGGGGTATGTGGGAGTTGAACCTCACTAAAACCTCCAACCGCTCACACTCAGCGTCCGAACCCCGGCTGAGGCCAGAACCCAGCACGGGGTTTTGTGGGACGGCGCGACGCGTAACGCTCTCGGCACACTTTTCCGTCACGCCGAGCATCTATTGCTAAGCTATTTGTTCAATCTCTAATTTTCAGTATTGTGATTAAAAATAAGTGCTTTACAACGCGACACAGTCAACGTAGGTAATACCAAACATGTTCCAAACTTCGTCACGCAAACTGCAAAGTTCGCGTGACGTCCCTCAGCCCGACCCTAAGTGATTTACCAATGCGCCATATGAGTACACTATATTCACTATTCTATATTTTTTAAAGTACTTCATATAATTTGATGTATTTTTCTTTCCAAAAATTTCAATAACTTTACACCCTATTATTTTACGAGTTTTTTTTAGAAACATATTTTAAAATTTAATGAAAGGCTAACCATATAATCTAGCGCGACGGGAAAGAGTGCCGAGGGCGTAACGCGTCGCGCCGTCCCTCAAAACCCCTTGCTGGGTTCTGACCTCAGCCGGGGTTCGGACGCTGAGTGTGAGCGGTTGGAGGTTTTGAATGAATGAATATAGCCTTTATTCAGATCTACTTAAAGTAATAACATTTCAACTTAAAAACTAAACTTAAAACTTACGTAAAACATAAAACTATTTTAAAAATACAATTAAAATTAAGTTTATCATTTTTTCGTAGATCTGTTTGCCATTTGGCAAAGGCCTCCTCCAATTGAATGGCAAAAAAGTATGAGGTGTTCTGTTTTTTTACTATATGTGTTTCTGTTTTTTTTTTCTATTTTTTTATTTTAAACTTTGACAAACACATATTTGTGGCGTTCGTTTTCGGTAATTGGAGGGTTTTGGTCTTCTTCCCCCACGATGACCAGTCGGCTTGGGGGAGATTGTGTTTTTATTTTATTCTGTTCATCTTTGTTAGTTTGTTCTTTCCGTTTCCTTGTTGTTGTTAATTGCTATTTCGTTGTTTTGTTAATATATTTAGAAAAAATAAGAATTAATTTTTATTTATATAGATTAGTGAAGGAGTTTGATCTAGGTCTCATTGCATCAAATGCATTAATCCTCTTAGTTTTTATACAGTTGACCATCTGTTGTTTTTTTGGTTGCGTTGTAGAAGATGAAAGTGGTGAACTTGATGCTTCTCTTTTTCTTTTTTCCGTATTAGGTTCCTTTACTATTAATTTATCTTGTTTGAAAAAAGCAATGTTTCCCTTTTTCCTTTCTTCAAAAAGCTGTGGTAGTAAAGTCTTCCTTTTTTCTAAAACTTCCTTTGTAAAATCTTCAGACACATAGATGTTATTTAACCTTTTTTTGTTTTTTATAATTTCGTCTTTTTTCCACTTGTTTGTAAATGAACAAAGCACAGGTCTTGGCTTATTTTTAACACTGTTCTTTCCCATACGATATATCTGGTTTATTTCACTTTCTGCTATATTTATATTTAAATCGTTTTTCAGTTGTTGTTTAATATTATGAAATAGTTCCAACGATGATTGTTCACCTTCTTGCATTCCAAAAATAACTAAATTATTACTTTTCTTTTCTCGTTTCAAATATTCTATCTCATTTTCTAGATTGCTAATTTTTTGTTTTAACTTTTCATTTTCTTCGACAATAGGTGTTAATTTTTCATCCATTCGATCCATAATATTTTTAGTAAGAGATTCTGTTAGTGATTCGGTTTGCTTTTGCATTTCAATCTTAATTTTTTCGAGAAACAATTCAAATTGTTTTTCCATTTTTTCTAATTATAAATGGAATGCAATTATATATTAATATAATGCGTGTAATGGAACGCAACAGTAGGATCTTGGTAGAAATATATATTTTGTGTTGGTAACACTATCGCAATCGTCAACGGCTGACAATGACAGACTTGACAGATTGGTCTTAGTAGTAATGGTTTTTTTTTTTTATTCTACCCTCAAATAGTTGGTGGAATATTAATAAAAGAAATATTTCACTTATCTTTTCTGGCAAAATTCCGATAACTATATGTATTTCTACTCAATAAACTTCGGCTAAGACACCAATTTTATATTTTCCACGGGAGCACTGTGCTGAATTTTACTTTTAACTATTTTTATACGTGATTTCCATCGGAGCAAAGTTACGTGATGTTGACACTTCAAATAACGGAAACGGAATAACCACCAATATTGAAAGAATGATGACAAAACACTATCAAAAAATTATGTTATTAATTTGTAACATGATAATGAATATTTTTATTCAATGTAACTATTAATTTATGGATGGATATGGATTAAAATTTGTCTCCAATTTTTTTTCTTGGTTCTGTATCTTACAATTTTTAATATTTGATTATTTTGCCTAATTTAATGCAATAAATTCTTATTAAAACTGTAAGAACATGTTGAACAACAGTCATGAAATATTTTATATTTGATATTTCTTAACTACTTCATATCAATAACCAAAACAACAATATTAGACATCATAAACAAAAAGTAGTTTTAACAGAGGTCAAGTTCTTCGAAATAATCGTATGCAAAAATTAAAATAGTTGATATAGTTCTTTGAAATAATCGTATGCAAAATATAAATATATGAAAATAGTTGAAAACAAATATATTATTATAATTATAAAATTCATAGCACCAGAATGCCACCGACAAAAAAGTAATAATTGGAATAAGAATTTAGAATGTATTGATGATAACTATGTTTCGACAAAGGTAAAATTAAATTTAAAAAGGACTTGTACTGATGAATTAGTAGTAAATGCCATTCTTATCAAACGGTACGCCCATGACTTCGTCATTCGATCTACAAAAACAACCACAGTCACATTGTCATCTTTAATTTTGAAAACGATTAGGTGCTTACTAGCTTTAAGAATAATGAACATCCAGATGATTTTTTTAAGGTCAGTTTTTGGAAATAAAAAAGAAATTTTGAAGTTAAAATCCTTTTCCTTCATGGAACACGAATCTATGCCAGATCATACTAATAAGCTGCCTGTTACTCTTGGACTATACTTTGGAATGGTCTCTACCTAGAATCTACGTGCCTTTGTGCCTCCTGGCAGCCGGGGTTCGGACGTTGAGATAATCGATAGAAGGGTGTATTTTAACATTACCTCTAATTTACATCCATCCAATATAACAGTCTAAGAGCCCTTGAACCCCAGACCGTTATTTTAACAAAACTGAAAGGTTGGCAGCGCATGCTTCCAACATAGGTAGGAAGTATCGATTTTGATTGAACCATAATGTAATTTATTCCAAATGTTTTATATATAACTTAGCAAACAAATATAACATAATTTAGCGAGAAGTCACTGGATGCAAACAGCACAGGACCGGTGATTATGGTGAGGCTTAGGGAGGCTTATATCTAGCAGTAGACGCTAGCTTATATCTACGGGCTAATGATAATAGAAAATTTGATAGTCACATCAGCATTTAGAGAGTATTAATACTTGGGCCCATATGGAGTACAGCAGGAGAACTGCTAAACTAGGACCTGCTTTCAAGCGACTGAGCGTTTAGTCTCGAGATGATTAAAACATCGACTCCACTGACAACTAGTACTTGTACTGCGACTGATATTATATAAGTTTTAAGGATTTTGTCGTATCGGGTTAAATTTCAGAATTTTTTCTAGGTGCGTAACGTTGGTCAAATTAAACTGACAGAAAAAGAAACCTCACTTCATTTCTACGTGGGCGCATTATACTTTCTACTTTCCAGTGAGTCGTTATCAGCGATACTGGTCATGGAGCAGTAATTTATGACTTATTAAGTACGGTACCTTAGATGCTCACTTATCGCTTGTCACACGTGACTATGGTTAATAATATTCCTAACATTAATTCTTTATTATGATGTGGAGAATAGTAGTGTAGTAGTAAGTATGCTTTTAAATACATTACTCGGTATTTAAAAGCATACTTATAATAACACAAATCGTCGCCTCAGTGCTTGTTTGGCCTATCTGCACTCGAGCAAATTTTACAGGAGACAGCAAACAAGCACGGAATTTTCTTTAAGTGCCGTGTTGAGAAAAAATTGAAATGAGATTTTTATTGTTTTAGAATTGAATATTTAGAAAATAAAATTTACCAGTCGGATGGAAATTTTATTCTTTATAATACTGCATTAAAAAGTCATTTTCGTAAAAAATGTCAGATAGGCCAAACAAGCACTGAGGCGACGAAATGTCACCATTCCACATGACGAGAACCTTGTGAAGGCAGAAAAAGAAAAACTGCTAAAATATTTGGACCTGGCTCACGAGGTGACCGACATGTGGCGTGTTGAATCGACCATCATTGTTCCGATCGTTATATCTGTGCACGGTCTAATAGCGAAAAGCTTCGACCGTCATCTAGAGAAGCTTTCGCTCCCCGGCTGGGTAAAGGGCCTGATTCAGAAGGCGGTCGTTCTTGACACGGCGCGTATTGTGAGGAGGTTCCTCTCTCTTGAGCCCTGACCACTGATGGCTTGGGTCGTGTCCGCTTGCAGTGGCACTCTATTTTTATTATGTATTTTTTAAATTTTATTTTCTTGTAAATGTATTTTTAAAAATAGAATGTTAAAAATAAGTGAATAAATGAATATACAGTTAAAATAGACTTTATCATTATTCTTATAAAACGTTTTTTCTACTTGGTATCTAATCCAAAACCTCAAGTACTAATAATTTATAATTAGTAATTTTAAAACTTTGATTAGGTTTAGATAAGACGATACGAAGGATTTTAACAAATTCACTTAAAAAAAACACTTTTATAACTCTACTAAAACAAAAATACTACCTTCCTAAAAGACAGGTGTAAAAATAATCAAGTTATTTATATTATGTTTAATAGGTACTAATATTTAAATTTACATAAGACACGGTTTGGATCGTCAATTTAAGAGCAGACAATACAAATCAAACAGTATATTCAAAATTTACCACTCAAAAATAAAAATGTTGTATAATTAATTGCAAAAATATTCAATTTGATGGAAAATCTATTTTATTTTAGCCATTAAAGATTATCTAAAGTTGTATAGTCACTTAAACATAATGCATTCCAAAGATTAAATAATAATAAATAGTTCCATTACCCACTAAATAATATAACGGATCAGCTTAATCCGACTTAAGTGTTATAAAGTTTACATTTAAAATCTGAATAAATTTAAATAACAAAAACTAGAACGGTGAAAACAAATTTCTGATCCTGGACCAAAAATTGCGTTTATGTTATTAAAATATAAAACATTGAAAATGAAATATTTCATTTTTATAATGCTATAAATTTTAGTGCGTCAATATTTCTAAGGCTTCGAGAAATCCATTTCAGAAAATTTCTACCCAATTCAGTAAAAGAGCTCAGCATCAGCTATGCTAAGCAGTTGATAAAATACATTAATTTATCTATTAATATAATTCTATTATTGACCAGTGTAACGGTTTTTTTGCCGTCTTCGATGCGATAACATCGTAGATTAATCCCGTATTTCTTATAATTATAATTATTTTATTGGAACGAAGTTCCTTATCGCGCGTTATCGAAAAGGGGCTAGACGGAAATTCTTATGAAAAAGTTGTCACGACACTTTTATTGTTTTAGATGATTATCGCTAGATGGCGCTGTGATCAAAATCTTTTAAAGCAATTCCTTATTTTGTTTTATATGATTAATGCTAGACGGCGCTGTAATCAAAATATTTTATTTAAGTTATAATAATTAGTTAGTTTAAAACGTCTGTCTCTCTCTCTCTCTCTCTTTCTTAGAAACTTACGTTTTAAACTAACTTATTATTATAACTTAAAAAAATAAAATTTCATTACAATTCCCTCACTAATTAATCGAAAGGAACTTCGTTCCATCCGGGTGTATCTTGACACCTCTCAAGTTTTAACTTTTTTATTAATTTGCAAAGGGCAATTAATCTACATGAAATAGATTGTTTTCATGGTTCATGGTGTTTATTTATATAAGAAATAATATTGGACTCCTGTAATATCATTGTATTGCTACATTCTGTTTAGAAATCTTCTCAACCTCATTTAAAGTAGAACAAGTTATAGCGCTCTGGGAAACACCGAAAAGAAATTTACGTAGCTATTGGTTGTAGGCGATTTTATATAAAAAAATATATATATATATATATATTATTTATTGAAGTATTATTACTTATTAAGATTTTAACCAACGCCATCGAATCATTTTACGACGGTCATAAATTATGAATATTAAATTAATTAGAAGCGAATATTTAAAAAAAATACATAATATCTCTTCCTGAGGCATATTTCGCGACAAAAACTCATTTTAGATAGTAATTTATAGTCTGCAAAGCTAATGAAACAAATAAAAATTATAATAATTTACGTTGACTTAGAGACAACTATATGAAATAGATACCTAGAATAGGTACCTATAAATAATAATTGTCATTTGTCTTTATACCTTAGGAACTACTTTCAATCAAATGGTCCGAAACAAGTTCGCCTGCTAGACTGTAAAAGACGACAAAAATATAAAATAAAATCGAATTAACTACATCCATCTACAAATAGTACCTAAAGTTTATATTGCATTTAAATCATAAAATGTAATATGTAACAAAAACCCTGTTGTTCCTTCTACGCACGTATTAAGATTCGGCACAAGTATATAATAAAACTAGTCTTTTATGCAAAAACGTTCAACTAAAATAATTAGAATAAATATTTAATTATTAAAATTATAATGTTTACATTATTTGTTATCTTTGCAATTCTGCATAAGGGGATGCGGTCGTTGACCTAGACAGAGAGAGTAGAACTTCCCAACGAATCAACGTTTGCGACTGTGACCTTGACCTTGTAAGCGGCTGGATAACGGCACGTGTACGGCGTTCGGCAATCCTGTAAGCTATTTTAATATCAGATATTCTAAACGTTATTTCTAATCTGTCTATTTTAATAGCCATTGGATTTTGACCCCTAGCCTAGCCAATGATTGTTTTTTTTTATTGTAACTTCATTATTGTGGTGCCTGTAGTCTAGTGTACACGCCCCTAAAAGGAACAACAGGGTTTTTGTTACATATTGTGTACAGTTCACAATAATGGATTGCTTTAACTAAAACTAACTTTAATGAAATCTAAGAATAAGTATATTTAACTAATTCAAACACTCGCGGTTTTATATGATATGATATGTTTAATTCTATAAAATAAATTGTACTGAAGTATCTTACGTACTTGCTACACGGAAACACATGGATCGTTAATCAAATGTAATTATCGAGTAGACATTCGTACCTACATGAAATAAATTAAATATTACAATGCAGAGGAGACAACCTTCTATCGTTTTCGAAATCTAATAAGGCATCCTACGAGTGTTTTTAAAGAAAACACATTAATATGAAGTATCTTGAACTACGTGGATTGCCGTGTTAATTATTTACGTTCAAGTAGCTTAAAATAGTACCATCTATAGTCGTACCACATTTTCACCAGCTTGGTTGAATACCAATTCAAATTAAAAGATAAATACATAAGGGATTTAGGAGTGGGTAGTAAAAGGGTAGTAACGGATAATATTAATGAAAAAAAAATTGAAATGAAGAAACGACATGACGTGCTGGATTATAATTATCTTTGTGATCGCACATTAACAGTACTAGTCACAGATACCAACGTCCGTCGTCATAAGATTTATGTCCCCATAAAATACTAAATTACCAAATATAACAATTATCAAAAATAAATAATACCCCTTTACGTTATTTTGTTGATATCTTTTTCATTTGTGAACAAATTTAAAAGAAATAAACACGAAGTTTTAAGTGAAATCTTCCAAAATATATAACACCACATCCCAATTGGTCCAGCCGTATCTGTGCATACCGCGAATAAATGTACAGATAAACAGACACAACTGTTGTCAACAGATAGCGCTTGAGAGTTCACTGTTACTAGTTATTCCAAAATTATTATTTTTAACAATACATTACAAGAATCTTATCATATCTCATATATTTAAAAGTGTAAAAATCTAAATTCGAATATAAATATCCACAAAATTATAGGTTTGCAAAATCTAGACGAAAACTTTTAATAGAAACAATAAATTTAGGATGAAATGACAAATAGTTAATTTATTCAATCTAAACCGTATTTATTTTAATTACAAATTAGCGTATCTCGCTATTAATTTTACATTAGAAAAATATCGTGCACCAAAATATTGATAAATAAATAAATTCATTTCTTCTAAATTACCAGGTGGTGTCAATTCAGTTATGTCTAATTTATGATCATTTCGTTCATATTACTAAAAGTTGAAAAAACTGGTCACAGGAAACGAAAATCATAACTAACTCGATTAGGATGAAACAAGATCCATCAAGCATGTTTTAGATGTTATTCACGGTGATTACTATGTATGAATAGTAAAACATGTGCTCCTGATCATCATATATCATTATCATTTTGAGAATTTATTATTATACGGTAGGTTATTAATAATTGAGAAGTTTTAATTTAAAAAATACCTTTTCTGGAATTAAAATATATTTTATTTACATAAGACGTATTTTTTATACTGTGCATGAAAAATAATAAATTTTTGAGTTTATGACCGTATGACCGACCTTCAAAAGTAGGATGTATTCAAATTAATATTTCTAAATAAAGAATCGGTATAGTTTAATAGTGTCAACGGCTGACACAGCTTTTGCAGCCGAAACCGAGCCCTCGACTCTGCCTCAGTTTGAACTGTAACTTATTACAAACCCGGGAATCTTTCAATACATTTTGCTAGTGTTCAACAAAGTCTATTGTGGTGTATCGATTATGTTTTAAGTAATTTAATTGAATTAAGTAAAATCAAGAGAGAAGTCCCAGGGTTCATAATATTTCTATTATTCATCTTTTTTAAAAATAAGAATGGCTAGTAAAACAAATTTCGATGATTATTAAAAAAATATATATGTGACACGCCGATCAGCTAGTTGTGTGTTGTGTGGACATGTTAATCCTAACTTCCTAAATCATTATAAAAAAAGTCCTTCGAGCCATAAGCAGAACACACAGACAATGTAATTTATCTTTCATTTAAGTTTTTAATTATAGTATTTGTATTTTTTTTATAAATTGTCAAAAAACATCCAAATTGTTTCACGCAAAAAATAACAAGTGAAATGAAATTGTTTCAACTTAATCAATTTAGTGATTCAAAATTATGAGAAATATTTGGTTTTTATATATTAATATCATTGTAGTAATTGTATCATTTTAACTATGAAAACGACAAATATCGTTTAATTTTCATTTCCACCACACTATTAATTTATTTATCGGCATTTTATGTCATGTAGGTATTTCACTACGAAAACTATCACATGTAAATGCAAAAAACTAATATACATTAAAAATGAATTTAAATTAATTAGCTTTTTCTTTATATTCTACAGATATTAGAGAGATCCGGATCGTTAATGAGACTTAAATATATTTTGTTGAAATAATTACTTAACATTTTCAAGATGACATCTTTGTTAGCTATATAAATATATCCAAAAGTCAATTAAGTTGTATTTAGTAACATACTCAATACATAAATTATCAAAAAATTCAAGAGAAAAATAATATTTAAAAGTTTATTCTATACCTACCTACTATACTGCACTATTGCACTGTACTGTACCTACCCATTACTGCCCACTGCTGGGCTTAAGTCTCGTCTGAAGCTGGGTTAGGCCACCACGATTTCCCAATGCAGATTGGGGACTTCACATATCTTCGAAGGATTTCTAGAATACTTTTTCAATTTGCAGGTTTCCTCACGATGTTTTCCTTCACCGTTTTCAGCCAGTGGTGTTGTGAAAAATTACACATAAATCTTTTTCACATTAAGATTCAGAGGTCGGCCGATTTTTGATTCCGCGACCTCCTGAACTACACCACAAGAACTACAAAACTTGATACAAAATGCACATAACATTTTTTTTAGACAAGGTTGTCATATTTACTTCAACATGAAATGAAATTTTATTAAAACTACGCAGAAATTCTATTTGCCGCATAAATTCGCATATTGTACAGTCAATTGGATGTTCTCTCGCTGCACCAGCATTCGTTACGTACGCTGATGCAATTTGTTTGGCTGCAAATTAATTTAACTAAGTATCCATGTGTCTACATCGTCTACAGAAGTCTGTCTGGATGGTTGCACAGCGCATCTCTTACCAGTACACAACTCTTTGATGAGTTAAATTTATCTTTTTATAATTGGAATTTACTTAATTTACGTACTTGGTGTCTTGGCTCATAGTTACAAGATATTACGAAACTGTTAAATTTTCCATATTTCATTAAAAAGTAACATCCATAGCAATACAGATCACAGCGCTAGTACAAATTAACGAAGAAATAGATGTAATATTAACGAAACTGATTATGAAAGTTAGAGCTGAATGTTTTGAAAGTATTTAAATGTTAGTAATACGCTGAGATTTGAAATAAACTGTACCTACACCAGAGCGCCGGAAAAATAAAAGATAGAGAAAACCGTTAGGTGAAAATGTTAAAACAATTACTATGTTGCGAATCGTAAAGGAAACATCTCGAAGGCCTCTCTAAACAATGTAAGTTATGTTATTAGTTATGTTTAACGCCTACGTGTGGTCCACTTCATTATCTCTCAATAGATAAAAGTAAACGCCTTTTTCAAGGTAATGTCGCCATAAAATAAAACCTTATAGACTCATAGACGTGACATATATTTATAACCTCAGTCACGCATTCAATGTTATCTCAGAGAATAACTTTAGCTGTAAAAATTATGTAACACAAGGTTGTGTATTGCGATGATAAATACATACAATGTATAGCTGATACGACGACTGACAATATTTATATATTGTATGTTGTTTGGCAGGACAATATATACCTACTTAGTAATTAGTTACCATCGCCCAAGGACCTCTACAATAACACCGCGGCCTAAGTTAATTTAGTAAACAGAAGTAGCATTCAGGTGGTTTATGATACTATGCAAGTAACGATATTGTTACTCAGTTTATACACCAGCTTATAAAACTTTCGTACCTACGACTTTATCAATACTCTATGCTTACTTTTTGTTTGTATTATATTTAGACAATTTTATTAAACAAATCAAAACGCCTATGCAGCATTAATTTCTCTCAAAATAATTTATTTTATTCGTTAGCCAAGCGTTAGCCAGCATCATAATCATAGTAATATTATGTAGTCTCGTGGGATGATGTAGAAGGTGGCAATGATGATCACACTTATTCTTTTTGTTGTAGAATCAATTAGTTAAGTTTATTTGGAACGTCCGATTATATATTTTAAGCTTTTTTCGTCGCTATGTCAAATTGTCTTCTCTTTCTTCTTAAATCGAGTAGGTCACGCTTCTACAATATGGCCGCGCCGGCAATTCTTACCGGCCAGCATCATGCTTCACGGAAGAGATTGGTCGTGAAGACGTAACTCCTTTCGTGACTTTCTTTTTAAACAATATATAGTTTTTGGTCAATTATCCACTTCACTAACTCAATGAACAATCCAAGTCACTCTTAAATCCTGTTCAAACTTCAGATGTTTCAATTAATAATACCACAGAACTTCAAATTCTGCTAATAAGTATTTTCATCTGTGATCTGACTATAACAATATTAAGCATAATATATTTCTTAATTGTGATAAGATAATAGCAATTTAGACATCATAAGGCTCGTTTAGGGAGTTATATTTAAATCAATAACAAGTCAAAAATCGTAATATTAAAATCATTTTTATGTTTTAAAACAAATCATACGAACGCTGATACACAAACAAATACTAAATATTATATAAATGAGCATCTAGATATTCGTTATACCTAACACTTGTCTCCATTAAACGGGAGAGCAGGACAAATAGTCTGTAACACGTTTTAGTTTGAGAATAGGTGGCTACCTAATTGCCGGATTAATGAAAGTCTTAACTACCGTGTATAAATTGCTTGTAAGTTAATGACTCCATGTACATTAATATCTTTTCAGTGATGTCGTTATTCATATAGAACACACTCGTTACTGGTAGATGATAAAAAGTAAACCGACATTGAACTCGTCAATGCAAAAACTGTTGATCGATGATTACCACTTCTCATTAGGTAGCTGTTTAACTTCCCTTGATACGATAACAATTTATTTTGTCCTATAAAGAAAGGTAACAAACACCATGTCAATTACACAGTAGATTAAAAGTTAATGATTAATTTATCTACTCAACAACCCCTGAGCATCGCCTCGTCTCGATTTTTGTATGCGCAAGATCACGCAACAGTGTTGAAGCGATCCCGAGATGACAATTGCAACATCGTCGAATATGTACTTCAAATTTTAAGGAATATCCATTTTGTATCTTAATACAATTAAAATTATAAATGTTCAGTTTAAAATACGAGATAAATTTATTTTTCTATAAAGTAAATGAAATACTGTAAATCTTGCAACGATAACATAGTAATAAAAATAATCTTTATTTAATCAGTATTTTTATTTAAAATAAGGACGATAATCGATATATTATACAATCCAAACGGACTTATCGCTATATAAATTTCAACAAGAACAAGGCCAAGAGATTGAGTGAAGAAACATAATTTTCTTTGATCTAATCTCCGAAGATCTTACAGAAGATACATACATAACTTTTGCACTTTATTTCATCAATAAATTCGTCTTTGACAAGCTTTAAATTCCGGTTAGTTTTAAAAACATCTAGATTTAGCAAATCGTAAATTATATAGATTTCAAAAAGATATCAAAATCTAATCGACAACTTCTATTTAAATAAATTAAGTGTGTCACATGCGATAGTTAGAGTTCCGTAGAAGACTCAATTTATGCAATTTATCACAACACTACTGGCTAAAACGGTGAAGACAAAGATCATGTGGAAATCTACATACGAAACCCTAAAAATTCATCATTTATATACTAATACTTTACTTACCTCTACTATTAATAGAAGTCAAATCAAAACATGGGGTCCAATTAAACCACTATCCTCGAAACTGCTGTAGTATTATCTAATATTAAAATCAATAGCATACTTAAAAATGAAATCTTACCATCTTACCTTACCTACCAAGTATCTTTTCATATAGGAAAGTAATTATATATGAAAGGTACATTATTCAGCAGTTTTAATTTATTTTGGCAGATCTTAAATTAATGATACCTATAGATTCTGTTACGTTCCGTTTCGATTAGAAATATTGCAAAACATTATTTCTAATTTCATATTTATTAAGAATATTTCGTAAAATAGTTTTATTTTACCTGTTTAGGCCAGGACAGAAAAAAGAAAATAAAGCGACTAGACAACGATAGCCTTTGATCATTTTAATATCGTTCCTGTTTTATTTTATTAAATTAAAAATACACTAAACAAGTTGTAAGAGTAATGTTCTCATATAGGATCATCTATGAGTAAAATAGCGAATTATGTTATACTTTTATTTAAGCATTATAATTTATAAACCTGAATTTAAGCTCATAATATTTATTTTTCAATCATTTTATAAGAGAAATCAATTAATGCAGTAGGTAGATACATATAATTAAAAAATAATAAAATATATTACACAATTTATGAGATAAACTTGCAGTTCTGACAATTAAACACTGATTAAAATCTACTTTATAATCGCAGAACGCTAAAATATTGCAAATTTGCGTTTGCGACCGGCTTTTACTAAAAATATTCCACGTGTATTTTGTAACGCTGAAAGTTTCTGAATGCATTATAATAATTAAATATACTACATAAGTATATTTTGTAGATTCACAAATAAATCCTTTTTTTGTATAAATATTATAGGAAGCTTTTGGCAAAACCGTACCGTTTTCAGAGGTGCTCATAGCCGCCATCTAGACGTCTACATTGGCGCCGCACTCTCCGTCGCCTCCCGCTAAATTAATCTCCAGAGATCATCAAACCTATCACGCTGAAACGAGTTCTTTTCGGTTCAGTTTCACCACCCTAAGCTCCGACAGATAGATATGAAGATTTGTCGTTCTTTGGGAAGGTTATAAGATGAAGATGAACGCAAACCAAGAAATTTCATTCTAATGTTTTTAAATAAGTAGACTTAGCATAAAATATAACAAGTTAATTATGTTGTTTAATGAACAAACCAAATTAATAAAAATATTATTATTTTAGACACGTATCTTAGTTGTCTCTCACATCCATCACCAATTACGTCACGTTCTTAAGTATTACACGTGTTTACTATAAAACTTTATGTTCTCACCTTCATTCAGTAGCACAATAACTTTGCAATATAAATAGGCAATTTATGTGCGTTTGTCCATCTATGCGCATTTGTTAACGACATTGTCGTTGTACCGCGAAAATAAATCATAGGTAACCTTGTGCCTTGTCAAGTAAATAAAATTCATGTATCTGAATTTTACATTTACACATTTATTTTTTATTTATTTATTTAATTTAAGCAAAACCAACAACTGATAATCTTAGAAATCTTTCAGTGTTGGAAAGTCCATTTATCGAGGAAGGTTATAGGCTATATTTCATTTTCAAAAAATTAGGGATCCGTATGAAAATATCGAATATGTAACACAAGGTGAATAATCGAAAACCTATTTATGCGTACGCTGCAAAAACTATTGACAGTAGAACAAAATGAGGTACGCGACAGCATATTATATCTAACTATCATAGTTTAGTCACAATAACCGCTTTTATGTTTATAAAAATAATATTTCGTCCCGAGATTGAATTTAACGTTAAATAAGTATCGTTATATTAACCCTTATCCAAATTAAGTATCATATTATCAAGAGTATTAATGTAGAAGTAAATTACTTTTTGTTTTTGTTGGACTTTTTGTTTAGAAGTTATCACGAGTATAAAACACTGAAAGAATATGTGGACGTACTTCGGGCCGCGCAAATAATAACGCGACGGCATTGCGAGTACTGTTTGAACCCCTTTGTAACGCAGACGAAGTTGCGCGGGTCAGCTAGTTAATACAATATATATTATATTAAAATTTGCGGATGCTATGCTGTTATAGTACTTAACATACATTTAAGTGATTTTGGTTTCTTTCACTAGCTTCAAATAAAGTTTATTTAAAAAAGAATTATATAAATTGTTTTTAAATAATAATATAAGTTGTCTAAGATTGTTCAGCACGTGATGATATCGTGTATTTGATTGACTTGCTCGTAAATCAGCACAATATACGAGTAATTTGATCTATTCTCAACCGGTTAGTAATCAATACATTTAATTTGAAATAGCGTAATTAGTAGTACAAAATTACTAAGTTTATTATTATTGTAATACGTCATCTTCCGGGCGTTATATTTGATACCTTTTTCAAATTAAATCCTTAAAGCCCTTAAGCCTAAAAGGCCTACAAGGCAATAAAAAAGCCCTTCGGTCTCCCTTGACATTGCAGAGGTCCATGAACGATGTTTGTCACTGTAAAATAATCATTAAATTAACCTCTGCTGAAATATAGACGTACTTATTACCTTCCGTGCATTTCACCTGTAATATTAGTGTAGGGCAGCCATTCTCAAAATGTAATTCGCGGAACCCCAGAATTCTTATGCTTCTATGTAGACGCGAAAATTCAAGTTTTTCATCAACGACCAAGCAAAACCTTTAAATCTTAGAAGTTCTTAGAATTATCTACTACGGAGATAAACAAATTCGTTTTATTTAAGGATTTTGTCATACTTAGTTGGTATTCCACGGTTCCGATATCAAAAAAGTTTCATCAAACGAAGTATGTAGCACCATTGAGCAAAGAGATAGATTAAGATTGCACCCACAGAGTCTATAAACGAATATAATCATATTATATTTACTGTGTTACCTTAAAATGTTTTACGCGATTAGTTGAGTGAACTCGTCCGTGAGAAATAGCTTTAATACATAAAATCCGCCTGCAGTTTCAGGGTTTAATGAATTACGTTGGGTGCAGCCTCCGGCGCAAGACGTACATCGATCAACGTCGCCTCCTCCACCCGCCCAGACTCACCCTTATGGATAGGCACAGGGAGGCAATGACGTCCTCGAACTCACTAATACTACAATCGAACATTAAACTACACTAGATTTTATTGTTCATAATTTTTTGCTTAAATTTCAGTTAGGCACTTTTAGATATTATTTTATTTAACTATTCAAACCATTGAGGCTAATTAAAATTCTAATTTTACTTTTAATAATCATCTTTAGAGTTCAATGAATTTTGATAATACCAATTATCTTTAAAAGAGAACTTTACAAAATAATTGTATAAAATAAAACCTTAAGTTAAAAATTATATTTTAAAAAGAACGTTCCTTTCAACTGAATTTACTTTTCCAATTTTAAAGATTCTGTCTAGAGATAAAAAGAGGTAACTGCAAATTCGTTTGAGTTTTTGTGTAGCGAGCTTTTGCCTCAGGGCTACAAGTTTAAAGGCTAGAGCTACGGGCCGGCTACGTGACGCTTCTGAATTATAAGAAAATGCATTTACGACGTTGCACCACAGAACAGAATGACGTCGTATTTTCGTGCCTCCATTTTACGACACTAAGTAAATAAAATTCCTAAATATAAATCTTCTTTTTCGATATATTTTTAAAGGATAGCTTCAGCTCATTCATACAAATAGAACAAAGATAAAGTAGTAGCTAAAAATATATAAGGGAAAACAGACTAATTCCTTACACATCATAGTTTCGTAACGAGTATTCAGCCCAAAGTTTTTTTTTTTAAATATTATAAAAGTCATCCATCACTTCATTGCAGTCTGCGCAAGTTCTAGATAAAACAAGTGACAAAAACGAAAAGATTATCCAGCATGAAAATGCAAGAAGTGTAGCTTTACTTGCATCTGAGCTTATCGCATCTATCAACGTCCAAAGGCTTTCACGGAAGGCTTCGTTCGCACGGCGGCGCCCCCCTGTGACTCAACCCCACTCAGACGTTACAAACTACTTCAACTAACTACGACAGCGCCCAACTTTCTTTGTGGGTGAACCCAACGAAATGCAACCTATTTGTTAGTTTAAGCAATTAGATCGCTTACTTTGTTTTACTTAAAACAAAGAAGGTTGGGAATTGTTTTATAATAATAATAAGATTTTAATTTTGGAGAGACTTACAAATTGAAGTGAGCTGAATGAATGGTTCAACCATTTACATACCCATATTGTTATAACAATACCGATAATCTGATTAGGCGAAAACAAAAGCAGTTACTTTCAAACAAATACAATTAAAAATCATGGTATTATTATTTACCAGAACAAATTAATGATGTATCGCAGTATATAGGTAGGTACTGTGTTATAGTATGTAGGTATATTGTATGGGTATTTCAGTTTCGACGGTGGCTCTCTCGAGTGTTACCTCAGTATGAAGTGGCTATTAGTATCGGTCGGCGCTCGACGCCAGACGACTTTGATCGATGAAATACCTTGCACACCTTCACAATTTACATAAATCAATATTTTACATTCTAACAACTGATTCTTATAGGTTGTGTAATCACTTTTCTGCACTAGTAATATTATCAATTTTCTATGATAACAGTAACCAAATCCTTGCCTGTGCTGATCTTTATTTGTAGTTAATTTACAACTAGGAAACATAAAAAATACAAAACCTAGTCAATAAAGTAAATTATACAGATGTAATTTGTCTGTAGCAAACAAGCATACCTATTTGTCTGTTTTCTACGTGTAAACCCTTATACGAATAATACACTTAATATGGTTGTTATATTGTGTTAAATTATACAATATGTTCTGAAAAAAAATCTACATTCTAGGATAATATTAGTAATGATAATGATAATGAAATAAAATACACTACTACTCGTGTGAACTTCATTGTAACCATAATGTGGAAGGACAATGTCTAGAATGGTGGATTAGGGTCTGCGGTTGACCATGCGTACCTAGTTGTCACAAAGCGGACAACACAAAACTGGAGAATGTTACGTGAAAGTAAAAATAATTAATATAAGAATGATGTTAAATGTCTGGAGTAAAAATAATTAATATAAGAATGATGTTAAATGCTGCTTGATTATATTATCAATAACAGTGATAGGTATAATCAAAAACACACTGATATTCTCAAACTATCAGTTAAATTATTTATAAACTAGAAAGTTTAACCCGTATCATTCTAACGGAAAACAGTTAAGAGTTATTTAAACTAACAGAATTTAATTAATGGTTTCGTTACGTATAAATTTTATGGCTCTCGTATTTTATGAACCCGATATCAATCTTTTTGAAAACCTACATCTCATTAATGATACATAAACTGTGTTTTCTTGCCGGCATAAAAGTGATAAGTAACTTATTATGAAGATAAGTATCTGGAAGGTTCTTAGTAACCATTCTAGTAAATATCACAGTTATTTCTCTAAAACCCTCATCGTTATCTGCAGGGTCTTAGAAGAAAAAAAAAAAAAAGAATATAGTAGTATTATTTTTGTCACTAAACTGTAAAACTTCCTGTCGTTTAAATTTCGCTATAGAATCATGCAGAAAAGAGTTCAATCTGGGCAATAGTCAATAGATAGACGGTATAATGTGTAAACACTGAGTGCATCTCACCCGTCGTCTAGTAGGCAACCTGTATTAGGACCAGTATTTCTGATCACTCGACTATTTGCTATTTTTATAAGCCGCCATTGTAAAAGTTAAAGCGTAAGGTTTTTTTTTTGTGGCACCTGGCGTAATTTCACCAACACAAAAACTATGACCGTTCGCCAAAAATAAAATAACCGTTACATTACATGTATAATTCAATTTGAATAACAAATAAACCTGAAATATGTGTGTAAACAAACCGCGATTTCTTTTCGTATTCAAATAATATTATAATCCGCTGCTTTCATTCTCTCAAAAAAACCTGGTCACGTCGATACAGGGTACAGGTTGACCTAGGTCGTGAGCTTGCGGCCTTTTGAGATACGTATCCATTGTGCGCCCATTGTAATGGAAACAAAAGCCATTTCAACACATCACAATGCCCTTAGTTCACTCTTTGAAAAATTAAAGCGATACTTGCATATGATTGAATTTCATAGAATACTGTTAAAAATATTGATTTACTGTGGTGTTTAAGTAGTAGGTATACTTTCTTACTGATTCAGTACAGTAATACATTCAGTTTTATAAACTTCCCCTCTCGACCACTGATTTGTTCAAATCGAGGTATTTTATCGGTACGGTAGCTTAACTTTAAAAGTTGCCTTGCTTATTTTTCCAAGCTATTGTTAGAAAATTTAAGCCTTAATATTAGCATAGTGGTTGGCGTTTCGAACTCATCTTCTTCGATAAGTCAATGATTGTTTTAATACGAGAATAGAATATCTACTCTTTAACCATAAAATCCAACAATCAATATACCATGTCTAACACTAAACGATAGGACCAGTACCTGAGAGGAATTCAAAAAACGTAATTGGTGCTCTCGAGACGAGTCGATATTTTGCGAGTCTGGAAAGGCCGAGTTCACTATAATTATATCGATAGAACGGAGCGGCGCTGCGGTCTCAATACAGCCCAATTAGTCGGAGCAGACTTCCGCACGCTTTTGCCCTGCCACTAATAGGCAAGATCTAAAAAGACGTTTACATTATACTGTGCGTGCCTTGGAATAAATCTTTGTCGAGCACTGTTGGGTACGCCAATTTAAATTACAAACGATAATGGAAAAATCATTGTTTGAAAATGGATATTCATCTAATGAACGTATCTATCTACATTAAAATGAATTCCTAGATAGTGAATATTTACTTTGATACCTTTTTTTTTGCTTTGATACCTAAGCCAAAAGAAAATTCTCAAATATAGGTATTCAGTAAAAGGAAAGTTTTGTAGAAATAAATATTATTTGAAACCAATACTACTATTAACTTCATAATTAAAATGAATCTTACTAATATTGTTAAACTTACCGTATAATCAAAAAATGTATTTCTAAATCTACCTACTTAAAACTTGTACCAAACTTAAGATAAAACAGTCGTGGATTATAAATGGGACCGGAATGAACTAAAGGATCATAAGCTCGGCACAATCACGAAGGTCCACCCTACCTACACCCTGCTTTGTGATTAGTTTAAAAGAATATTTAAATACACATGATTATTTTTAAAATAATAGAATTAAAATAATGCATATGATAATAAGTTGTGCGGTAATAACTCACTACCCACGGATATATATCACCATCTCCATATTACCATCACACTTTTATTTACGTAATAGCTTATTTTAGTCATCTTGTATTTTCGGGTATTTACCCACCTCTCACTCCCACCACTGTAACTCCTGAGTTATCTTGTATGTTAATATAACTTTATAACGAATTTTATAAAAATGTATTTTGTTTAGGAAACGAGGACACAGACCGATAATCGTAAACTAAAGCAACCATGAATTGGCAATTTAACTTCAAATATTCAACAAACGTTTCAGAATGTTTAATTTCACACAATTTCAATTTAACATTGAATTATTGAAATTATAATTACTTTACGTATTCAGTTTATTTGTTGAGAACTCATTTAATTTCAGTTGTTTGTTATTTGAGTGAATGCACTGAATATGCCGTTACCAACAATAATATAACGCTTCAGGGAATCTTGTATAACGTGGGAATCTTAGCACACACCTACTTGGCTAGCCGTTAGTTTCATAAACACCGATACATTTATCGTCGTACAGGGGAGAAATAATTGAAAAGTTTAAGTATTCTTCAATGTTTCTAATAAAATATCTGACACTGTTTTTATTTATTACCTTGGCGAAACGAGCATTAGCTCGTAGTATGATATTAATCATACTTCGTCACAGAAAAATGTAGTTTATAGCAATAGCAGTACTTATTGAAGACACATATTTCGCTTCCTTCACGTCTTCTATTCATACATTTTATTTTATTGTTGAATAAACTAGAATTAACCTGCAAGCAGTTTTACGACTCGACCTCCTTAAACAAATATTAATTTTGAAATTTTATTATTATTCAAATTAAATGACATGTTATTTTACAAAAAAAAAAAAAACATTTTAGAAACCACATGATAAAGAAAATAAGAGAAGGTTAGCAGTAACCGTCAATTGAATTGTTATAATTTTTTTAAATTATTCTTCAGTCAAGTCACAACTCAGCTGCATCTAGATCTACTAGAGGGTACTTGTCCCCAATCAAAAAGTTGAAATATCTCGCAGATTATTTTTTTTTACTTTTATTTATTTAGTTATAGTTTTTATAAAATATTATTCTTCACTTCAATTTTAGTCTTGAGTTTTGTGTACAGAAAATTATTATAATTACTAACCCTACAGAAAAAAAACGCTTAGACAACAGGTTAGGTTACTGTTAGTACACAGCCTATGTCTGTAGCACGCATTGAACGAGCATTCTTGAAATATGCAAAGCTCACTCACGACCGGACCGCGCCGCTAATGCCGCGTGAGATGCTTACAACTATAATATCTATGCAATCTATAACAAGGTAACAAAAAGTCTAGACCAAACCATAAACCCGTCAAGTAACTTTTAAATATTTGTAAATGGTTATACGAGATTTCGCCAATCTATGTTTAGGCATATTATTAAATATCTTAGGCTATAAAAACTTAATTGTAAACTGCCGCTAGATTTCTGATTTCGCACTAAGCAATAAAAAACTTTAATCAATTTTTTTTGCGATCGTTAACTGCACTATTACACTTTATAGACAGTTACATTTTGTTAATTAATGTATTTGGCAATCTAGACCTGCAAAATATTCTTTATTTTAAGTGAGATATTTTTTTTTTTCATTTCTGTTATTTTATACCTGTTTTCATCACAAATAAACGATGTCTATGCCTGTTTATGCATCGGAGTTTCAAATAAAAATATCTTCGGAAATAAATTAGTGAAGTTTTTTTTTTTTGAATAGCGGTAAAACAAGGGTCAAAAAGTTTAAAAACCATCGGAGGTAACGTAACCATTCCAAGTGGGATACGGAAAATTTAAAGACTTTTAAAAGCTTTTATTTAATTATATATGTACATCCTTAACTGGTACTTATATATTCGGGTAGATTTTGTAAGTTAGATTCGACAAACTTCTTATTTCGTGACAGTGCATGTTATGGTACTATGAAGCTGATCTAATGTTGGAGTCGCAATGTGGCAATAGGAACTTCCGTACGAAACTGAAAGACCCGCAGTGCTCGTTCACTTGTCTTACTCATAAACTTGTATTTTAAAGAAAATGTATAATAACATATTATGTTTGTGTGAAATATTACAACATAAACTTCCGATTGAGCAGAGTAACATTGCAAACATATTAAGCACGCAAAATTAACCGGTAAACGACCCTACAATAACGATGCGTTGATTAAAATGAAAAGACTTAGAACGTGTCCACCGATACGTAAAATTTTAAGTTAAAATAAACATTTTTTTTTTAATAAAAAAAATGTTAAAGTATGCTATAAAAATAATATATAAAAATAAACATGGATATTTTTTTGCTATAAAAACTAGTCGCAAGATTTAAATCAAGTTTTTTTTTTGTTTTTTGCAGACTTACTAAAACGTTTGGGATTCGTTTAAAAACAGTTTGAATTCCGTGTTACCAATTTTCAAAATATTTTTGCATGCGCCTGGCAATGCAAAAGCTCCGATTAAATGTTCTGGCTTTATATTTAAAAAAAAAACTACAACATATTTATATAAAATGCATGTTGACAAAAACACACTATTTGAATTAAAAAAAGTTACAAACATTTCAAAAATGTAGGGATTCGACCAAGTTTTAAGCTTATCTAAAAACCTACCCAGTAAAAAAACAAATCATAACTCGAAGGATATCGATATTCTTAAAGTAGGTACCTACTTCTGAGTGTGGTCTTTGGTACAAATAGATAAAGCATAATACAGGGTTCGCAAAGAGCAATGCGTGAGTCGTGAGTCGGGCCACAAGGCTCGGTACACAACACATACTTTCCCTGTAGGTTAATACTAATCTGTACAGTCTTGGTTTATAGCCAAATAAAACCCGATAAAGATCAAATTAATTAACAACCAGGTTAATAGGGCTAAGCTACAACGTCTCACTTTCTGTTTTAATTTTTATAATTAATCCCTGGCAAGACATTTTAAAATAAAGATATAAAAATAGAAAATATATGTCACATGATTAGATTAATCTATTAGAATTAATTAGTCATGCATATCGCTTATCTAATGGATGTTGTTAAAATTGATGCAACGTAGCTTCGAAATCTAAATCTTTTATTTATGGGATGTGGAAAAAGCAATCCACAAAGCGATCGAACTCAACTTGTTCAATACACGTGGAACGTCACGTCTATTGCCAAGTGAGGACGGCTAAGTTACTGCTATCTGACGAAAGAAACAACCTGTGAGAATCAGCAGATTACTGCTAGATACTATTTGTAATACCTCATCACTTTATCCGATGAGATTCGACCAGTTTAAAAGGAATTTATAGACAATTCAAGACGTTGAAAACTATTACGCATTAAGGAAAACTACCCAAATTACTGAAAAACAAACCATTTTTTTTCCTATTAAAACGGGTTTTATTTCCACAACTCTTAATCGATTCTCAAATTTTATGCCTCGTTTTGGGATTCCGTACGCAAAAAAAGTAACTTTTATTCTATAACAATAATAATCACCAATACATATTATAAAACAAAGTCGTTTTCGCCTGTCTGTCCCTATGTATGTTTAGATCTTTAAAACTACGCAACGGATTTTGATGCGGTTTTTTAATAGATAAAGTGATTCTTCAGAATGTTTTTTAAGTATATTTTAAATTGAAAATATTAGGGATCCGTATGAAAATATCGAATTTGTAACACAAGGTGTAAATTCTAAACCATATTTGCGGACGCTGCAAAAACTATTGACTATAGAACAAAATGATGTAGGTACTACGGTTTGTAGGTCTTACTAAGATCTGAAAAAAAATTCCGCGAGAGCACATATCTAACTATCATAGTTTAGACACAATAACCACTTTTATGTTCTAAATTATCCGAAGTAAGGAATAACGTGAATTGAGAATCGTTATTTTAATCCTTATCCAAATTAAGCATTATAATATGATCAAGGTTATTAATGTAGAAGTATTTTTTTTGTTTTATTCCAATCGGATATTTCGTTGAGAAATTATCACGAGTATAAAACGCTATCCGCTACAAAAAATATTGCGACGACATCGCGAATGTTGTTTAAACCCAGACGTGACGCAGACGAAGTGCGTGGGTCATCTAGTATTAATATATAGGTACATTGTGTTGCGAAAATAAAGATGATTTGATTTGATATGCATAAATGGATCAAAAAATTTAAACCTATTCTTTGTGTGAGAATGATTTTTTCAGATTAATGTTCATTTATAATTATGTTATTTTTGCATTATTTCTGTATATTAATAAAAAGACAAATAAATAGTGTCTGTTATGTGGTTAGGATTTTAGACTGAATATGGAGGACTTCTTTAAAAAATTTGAATGTAAAAATCTGAAAAGTTCATGTTGGTAGTTTGTTATTTTATATTAATGGTACAGGTAAAATTTTTGAATAATGGTCGTTTGAATAATGTATCTACATTTAATTGGAGATCATCGTTGCACAAATTCGTTGAGGATGATGTTTTAAAATTCTCACGTAACAAAGGAATAATAGTGTGATAGGCTACGGAACTCTCAACAAGGTGTGGCCTGACACTAGTTGACTGCTTTTTATTAAAATAATATAGATAAAATGCTAAGTTGTTTCGAGTTTAAATTTTGGTTTATCTAATCTTATCTCTCATCGTCTATAAGATATATTGAATTTGAATCACGGAACACGTTACATAAAAATGACATTTAACAAAAACAACCTTATTTTTAAAACTAGTATTTTTTAGTTTTATTGAGAAATAAGGAAAAGCAAAAGAGCCTGTAATATAAAAAAAAACAATCTTATATATAAAAATGAATTGCTGTTCGTTAGTCTCGCTAAAACTCGAGCTAAACCACTGAACCGAATTGGCTTATTTTAATCTTGAAATATTCGTAGAAGTTCAGGGAAGGTTTAAACGGTGAGAAAATTTATTTATGTGACGCAGACGAAGTTGTATGGGCCAGCTAGTGATTCTAAATAAATACCTATCAAAATTGACTTAAGCGTCATTTATACAATGACATTTTCTCGCCTCGAATATACGATTATGGGTTTAGAGAATTTATTACTCAAAAAAAACATAGTTCACTTAAAATGAGTCTTAAAACTAACTTATTGTAATAACGCTGTTTCAACTGGCTTAAGCTAACTTATTTAGGTACTATGAATACACTTTACAATCTATGTTTTTAATTTAATAGTTAATTATACAAACGAGAAAAAACAAAAATAAGACAATTATAGATTTTTCAACGTTTTTGATATTTTTAAGTTATTTTGGATAATATGTATTGTTTCAAATGTATTTTAAAAGTATTTAAATTTTTAATTTGCTTTAATTTATCTGGCAAATTATTGTAAATTTCAATGCCTTCGTATAGTAGGTACCTATGTTTCGTTTCACATATTGTGTTCTTGGGCATTTTGACGCAATTTTTTTTCCTTTTCTTAAGTTGTATTTACATTTTCTCGTTTTGAAGGTAATTTCAGAATGAATTTCTTATTCCAATTTTTTTTTTATAAGTATACAAGTTTTAAAAGTATATAGTTGGCTTAAATTATATAGTTTAATCTAATATATAAAATTCTCGTGTCACGGTGTTCGAACTTGAACTCCTCCGAAACGGCTTGACCGATTTTGTTGAAATTTTTTGTGCTTATCCGGTATCTATGAGAATCGGCCAACATCTATTTTTCATCCCCCTAAATGTTAGGGGTAGTCCACCCCTAATTTATTTTTTCGACGCAGACGAAGTTGCGTGGGGCAGCTAGTCTCTTTATATAATTTTGTAGTCGAAGTCAAATATTTGTACCGAAATAGTAGTTACCTTTATTATCGAAAGAATATAAAATATTTCTTGTGTCTAAACATTCACTCTTCTCGCTTGTCACCTTGGGCGATAATTGCCTCGCCATGGAATAGTATTGCCTCTGTGTAAACAGAATTTCAAAGCAATAATCGTATTTCGAGTTTTTATGACAGCTGTTGTTGTCATTTTTCATACTCGTAAACTCGAAAGGCAATCCTCGCACTGAAAACGATTCAAACTGATTTGTACGATACTCGAATGTCAGCCCAAAAAATGTCAGGCGAGATCGTGTTTAGACCAGTCGAGATTCTCGTAAGCAAGAATCTTGACTGGTCTGAACAAACACAGGCAATCCTCGCCTTCGATAATGTCATAAGTGAGTCTCGTATGACATTCTCGTAGGCGAGAGTTTAATTCTTGCCTGTGTCTAAACATTCTGTTACGATTTGGTTATGGCGAGTATTGCTTGAGATATTTTCTCGCCTCGAACGTTCGAGAAAATGTCTTCATCTAAATCAGGCCTTAGTGTATAATTTTTTTTATAAATGTAAGGTCGTAGGTAGCGACCCCTCAGGGTCCCCTGACATTACAGAAGTTCATGAGCGACAGTAACCACTTACGATCAGGTGGGCCGTTAGCTCGTCTGCCTACATGGCAATAAAAAAAAAACCTAAATAACTTTATTAATTTTAAAAGTCATGAACGATGTTTATTGATATGTATGTTTTTTATATTACACTTGGGTCGTAGACAATTGTACTAAAATACATAATCCGCGCAACTTCGTCTGCCTCATAATGGGGTTCAGCCAGCACTCTCGTTGCTGTAGCGATATTCTTAGTGGCATTTATTTACGCTTTTATACTTGTGATAACTTCTCAACGAAATGTCTGAATGGAATAAAATATATATTATTTTACTCCTATATAAGAACCCTTGATAAGAAATTAAATTTAAATTAGGTCCTAATTTGGATGAGTATTAATATTACTATAAACATTTAATATAGTTACATTCTACAGACTGTTAATCAGTTAAAAAAAAATAATATTGTATGGTGTATGTGTGACTATTGTTACGATTTTTATTATGAAAGGGAAATAAAAGTCGAAGTAAATCCAAAACTAAAAGTGGTCCTAAGTTGTATTTCGACAGGTCATTGACCTCAATTCAGCTGGGATAAAGTAGCAGATCGAACTTGTTTAATTATTATGAGTTATTATCAAGAATAGGTCCTCCTTACGTTGAGTCTAAAGTCGTTTATTACACAGATCTTGTAGCATCTAGCGCAAATTTCCGTACATTCAGACGTTTTTGCCATAGCTACTATTGGCATCCAAAATAGTACAACAGCTCACCGCATAGGTCCAATCAATTTAATAAAATCAATGTCCGTGGTGCTTTTCTCAATTCTGGCGTAACACATCTTTCAATGTTATTTTATTGTCTCCCGCTTTTGCGCGAAGGGAAGTCGAAACTCATGTTTTCCTACTCCTTCTATTATCTTCTGATTAAATTCGTTGCGGGGTCCAAGACAAGTTAGCTTTCCCTCGGGTTCCTGGGCTTCACTGCTCAGAGTCATTACGATGGTCGCCACTGTGGATCCTGGCTACACAGGAGTTACAGTGGTTGGAGTGAGAGGTGGGCAAATACCCGAAAAAAAAAAATATGAAGATAATATATGTGTGGGTACCATTAATAATGTAAATAAATATTATAGTAACTTAGTAATTTTATTCGGGTCTTTATTTGAAACCAAAAATCGTAAACTTTAGTTCAAAAATAACAGTGAGTTAATCGCAGATATTAATATGTAATTAACTTACAAACATAGTTCTGATCATATCCTTACTTAAGCAATTAATTATTCAAAGAACATGCTTTTTGAAGTCTCTAACAAAATTAATCTGAATTAAATGTAAAAATTAACTACTGATTCATTGAAATGAACCTGTTAGTGTAGGAATCCACATTTTTTCTGTTTTGGTTTCGCCTTATTATATACTAAACACAAATTAAAAATGCTAGGTGCATCTATACAAAAAATAATTATTTAACACACAAATCATTTCATTTAAATTTAATTGGTTTTGAGGATTTTACATAAAACGTTTAATACGCACAAAGAATAAAATATATGTGTTTAAGAGTTTCTACGTTTATCGTGATCAGATTTATAAAGACATGATCTCTTTGTAAATACCTATTTAACGAGTGAAATTAAACAAAAGCAAATAAGCATAATGCGGAGAGAAGATGAATCGCAAGTCTTTTAATTAAAACAAACAAATTGATAAACTAACACCGTAACTAACACCGTCATAATTATACAGGGTGGATTTGTAACTTTGGACAATCTGACGTGGGGTGAATGACCTGTTGAAATAAAACTTAGAACCACTTATTTTTTGAATCGGTTAAACTTTTTTTCTGACATTGTATGCACTAGCTCTCGATCTAATACATAACTCTTTATTGAAACATCACAATGACACATTACATACATTAATAAAAAGAACCAACCAAAGAAGAAAACCTTGACATCTGAATACTTAATCGAATGTTAATTAAATATTAATAAAATTTATATTTAACTGCTAAGGCCTAGCGTAGGTATTTACAATTGAAAAGTAAGGTAATTAGTCATAAAGACAAAGTTCACACCGAAACTAATTATATTTACTCCGATACGCTTGATAAATACAGCGAGTCAGTAACACTTAGGCAAATGAGCGCCAGAGAAACGCAGGTGTGAACCACCTGCATCTTGATTGCTGATTGCACTTAACTCTATCAATTATGTACCAGCATTTCAAACTTCAAATAAAATTGTGAGAAAACACACATTCATTTTTCTGTTTACATTTAAGTATTTTGTTAAAGTTTACATTAATGTGAATATATCTAAAATAAAGTGTCACATTTCAAATAATCATTGTAATATGTTTTACAATTAATAAATAGTATTTTTTTCAACAAATCATAAAATTATAATTGCTTATAAAAATGTACATAAAATAGTTAATGTACAACATATTGTTGGTATTTACGTAACAGTTGCTAGTTTCAATTTTTTTGTGATCGATTGCCCTGGCATTTTGGTGACCACCAGGGCCGTAAGCTCGTTTAACTATCTAGGAATTTAAAAAAAGCAAATTTATTTTTTCTTATTGATTTTATACTTTAACTTAAATATAAGACGATCATCATCATCATCATCATCATTCTCAGCCTGTAGACGTCCACTGCTGGACATAGGCCTCCCCCAAAGATTTCCAATGTACAAGATCATCCGTCCACCTTGCAGCTGGTCGTCCCACACTGCGCTTGCCTTGACGTGGGCGCCACTCCAGAACCTTCGTGCTCCAACGGGCATCGGTAAGACGATCACACGTACCGAATCGATCGAACTTATCTTTTTTACCATGTCCAGTAGTTGACTTCTGGAGAAGATAAAGAAAGACTTAAACCCTACCATTAAGGTCCAAGAATATGGCATTCTCATTTCTTATCTTCATTTAAATTTGCATGTAGAACGGTACCCATATTTATCAAATTGCGAAACTATTTAATATTTTACACGTGCCGTTTGTAGAGTTCATTGTCGTATATATTAAAGTATAGTTTTTTATGATACAAAATGAAAACATTAATGAATAAAACAAATCAATTTGACGAAATATGTATAGTTTTTTGAAAATATAGTTTTATAATGTTTGCCATTTATCTTAACTATAAAATAAAATTAGAACTAGAAATACCTGCGTAGGTATATACCTACTTACTAAACTCGATTAGCAGTTTCATGCGTGTTCGCGTTTTATAAATCCGTTTAACATAACAAAACCAGTTTAGATTTCAACTAATAACCAGATTTAAAAAAACTGAAGTTAACTAATATCATTATAAAAATACAACCAGTTTAAAATACATATTTTATTATTAAATTATTATAGGATTATTATTGAACTTCTGATTTTTTTTTAATTTTTTGTTAACAAAAAATGAAAGCAAAGATTAACAAAAGAGCAAATAACTTAGTAATAATGATGTCACCCGATTTAAACTCCTAACGCAAGAAATTTAAACCTTCCCATGCCAATGTTAGTTCATAATTGTGCCGAGAGTCGAGACATTTATAAAAATAGTAAAGCATTATCTTTGAGACGCCCTTACAGTCCTTATAATCCGTCCGTGACACAGGTACGGTCGAGTTCGTAAATCGATATCTATAGTGAAATAATCCCGGCAATCGAGCTGGGCGCGTGCTGTACCATCGCTCCACCACGCCCACTCCTCGGGGCCCAGTTTGTTTTAACGTGATGAAGGTTATTCTTGCTACATAAATACTTCTCATATTTTCATCGCCATGTTAGTCTATGACATAATGATGGTGGTGCTCCAGTACCTAATTTGATAGAGTACCGGTAGTACTGTTGCTAATGATTTACACATAATACATTTACAAATAAAATCTGTTAAACATTTATTCATTTATTGAATAATTAAATTTAAGTTACGCTAGTTACTAAACTTTATTAAATTTAAGTTACGCTAGTTACTAAACTTTACTAAATTTAAGTAACGCTAGTTACATAAACGGACCTACCTACCGCACATCCAATGGCAAGTGGTTACCGTCGCTTTAAATAGTCTAAATTTAAAAGATCTTCTTCTTCTTCTTAGCTTACCTTAATTACCTACTTGTTGTCCACTAATGAAAAACGTACGTCCTTACGATAACCAACATGTTCTTTATGAAACGAACCCATTTATTTATTTATTTTTTGCGTTGTAGGTAGACGAGCTAACAGGCCACCCGATCGTAAGCGGTTACCGTTGCTCATGAACCTCTGCATTGCCAGGGCACAGTGCGGGGCCGCTACCTACTATCTACCTTTACCATTGGAACACACTGAACTAAGTTATGTAGCCCTAAGGTATCAATGTTGCGGTATCCCACCTAAAAAGTATAGAATACACGAAGAAGAATATTTTTTTAACAATTTAATCTTGTTTATTTGAAAAATCATCAAATTATTTTATATTTATGTTGTACTGACTTGTTTTTAACTACCGTTGTAACCCGTAACTCAGACAAACTCACCTACTTGTATATCGTTAAAGATATGTCTAATATGGTCCATTTACACGTGCGGATCGATCCGCGGGTAGAGCCGAGGGACCCGTCCGTGATGCTTTTAAGAACCCACGCATCTACTATCACATCCGTGATGACATTTTAACGCCTTTTTAGAACCACGGATTTGTCTGCGGATCCGTAGAAAACAATAATGTGTTTAGAAAATATTTCTACAGAAATTTAAATAAAAATCATTAATAATTACACATTTCAACAGTATTATATGCCCTACAATCAAATTTATAACATTTATTAGGTAAAATGGCATCAAATTTCAATTTCTCAATGGCCATCACGGATAAATCCGTCATGCTTATTTTGCGTTTGATTGGCACCACGGATAAAACTGTCGGATTCGTCTCACGGATCGGTCCGCGATCCGACCCTACGTGTGCGATTAGTCCGTCACGGATCGATCCGCACGTGTAAATGGGCCAATAGACTCAAATCGTTTCTAATTGACAGATTAAACTTTTGATTACGAGCGTAGCTTTCGACGTGTAAATGAACTGATATAAATTATTTTGTTAACAAAATAGTTCGATTTACTAGTTCTAAGAAATACAATAGCTACCTATAGACGAATTCTAGAAACATTTTTTTCCTTGAACGTCAGAAATTGGAATACTAGCTAACAAAGAAAAATGCAACGGCGCATCAAAACTTACAATAAAATAAACTAATTTGGAGAGGAACGATGAAGTTGTACAATAATGCATCAGTCAAGAGCCGAGAGCTTATCGAATTAAATCAGCCACTGACTAAAAAGAACTGCTTTTTAGCACGAATGAACACCAATGTCTGTTATTAAAAAAAGAGCGGTGATAAAGAACGTGTAATTTGTTCAGTAATTAATGCGGTATTGTGAGACGGGGCGTGAGTTGAGCTTCTCATTTCGCATGTAGAAAGCCGTGCTTCTGATTACACACGAGAAGTTACATCGATGCGATGGCGACAAGATAACAACACATTACTTTGTAGGTATAATTAATTGAAATTGATTTATAAATAAGACTGTTGTCCCGACAGTTTTTTCTCGATTGAGGAAAATGTATGTACAATAAATTTAAATATTATTCAATTTCAAGTGAGCGGCGATAGACCCAATCAAGCGTGAATCAGAAAATAGTAAAATTAATTGCGATCGTTATACCAAATACGACAATGAGACGATGCGGCGGCATGAAAATTGAATTGTCACATGTCACGCTACGATGTCATTCTATAATATTTTCATGATGGGTGTTTTTGTCATGACCTAAAAAGGATTTTATTGCAACAAATACTGCAACGATAAAGTTTTCTCTGTTCTAGACAATATACATCTCAGTAAGTGTAAAGAGCGGGTAGAGCTTGAGCAATTGATTATTTTAATGCCATATCAAAGTTTAAATACAGTAATTTGTTTTACCAGTTAACAGTTTCTAATAATTTATTTATTTTGGCTATAAATTTATCGTTCTCATTATAAAAGGTTGTAAATAAAATGACCTAACATTATTTCAAAATAATATCATCATATTTATTGAGTTAAGATAGATAACTCACTGTTCAAATAAGAATAAGTTATTTAGGCATTTAATAGAATTTTGTTACTAAGAAAGTCACGGTAGACATCGATTGTTTCATTTAAACTAAAATGTGAAAAGCATCGAATCTATCAATCAATATGATATTAACGGGCCAAAAATCTTTTGAATAAATACTGTTTGTCTAATATTCTTTTGTTTAAATCTACTTAACGGTAAATTCTCAGATTTTTGTGTTTCATTTTCCTGTTTTCGCTTGTTTCACTGAACTGTAAAACTTGATCAAGAAATAACAAAGCGAAATCAATTGCTGAAGTCGGTGTTTTTACTAGTACAGCACGCTTATTACGTACTTTTAGTCTGTGTCTTGGTTTTAAATAATGGTGGAGTGAACTTAATTGTTTTCTATCAATGAAATTATTTTTTATAAATAGACATTTCATAACTAGAACCTCGTTAAACGTAAGTTTTCAAATAGTTAAACATAAAATAAAAATAAGCATCAAGAAATTCTGTCCAATGCAGTGGGCGGCAAAGTGGCTAGGGTTGCTCTTTAACCGATTTCATTATAATCATACGTAGTAGGTGACATTATATAGACATTTAGTAGATAATACTAGAAAATAGTATTAACTTGTAGAATTACAAAGTTCATAAATTCTTCTAACCAAGCTTTGCACTATCTTTTCTATTATACTATTTCATTGTCATTTTTATTTGTGTCTCTCAAGATCTCAAGACATGAATGTTCCGTTCCGTATTATTTATACGCTCCCGTATGGACTATCTACACGGTAATATTTAGCAGTGTTTAACATAATAAAATGTAATATTTATAAGATAAGATATAGCACTTGATATGTATCAAATATTGATATTATTATATTTTACGATTTGTTTTAATATTATATTAGAACTACTTCCCTATTCTACTCTTGATCTAAATTTTGCTTGCACGTGTGAATCTGCTAATATCGCAATAAGACCTTCTAAGACGTATGTTTTATTCATTCTTTTTAAATTTGTTCTGTATCTTAAATCTCAAAAACTTTGATTAGCCTTAATTATTACGATTAACCAAATCACAAGGATTAGAATTAGGTTAACAAATCTCTATGTATAGCTTTTTTGTGGTATGTATGTTTTAGTTAAATATTTATCCACACACGGGAACACATTCGATCTTTTATGTGTTTTTATAGTAATCATTAGACAATACGAAAGAAAGCAGTGCGAAGTTTATTTTCGGTAATAATGTTGTGTAATATTAGTATTGAGAACCCTAGAGCAGGGGTCGCGCGTGCGGCCTCGTGTCTCGCACGGTGCCTCGGTGCCCGGCGTGGCTGCGCAGTGCTCGTGCGTCGTGACCGCGGCCGCAGCTCCGTCACGCTCTGCACTGCGCTCGCGCCTCTCGCACTATTTTATCGCATTAATTATTTCAAAAGGATTCCCGGAGAGGCTGCATTCTTGTTCATGACCCGTCAGTTTCTGCGGAAACGTATTGTGTTTACTTTACGTCGTGATCCAAGAACTTGACAGAGATACCTAACGTAACTAGTTATTTTTCGATACAGAGTAATACATTAACATTGTTCAGATCTGTTATTAGAGATTAGTTTTGAATAGCATTTGGAATGAACTTCCGGCAGGTAACAATTATTAAAAATAATAAAATTACATTTTTAGGGTTTAACAAGAATTCCTTAAACAAAAATAACAGGATAGCTGCGAGCGTGTAGGTTGCATTATTCAACGAATTACTGATGACCGTTCATAATATTATTAAAATAAATACCATTATTAAAAAAATATAATGGTGGTATACCTAGATATGTAACTAATATTATATACCTAAACTTAGTAATTAGAGATGAAAATAAATAAATAAAATATACATTACATTATACAATAGTGGGTAGGTATCTATGTGGTAACCGCTTAGCACTATATTAGGGTATAAAAAACCTTTACATAAAATGAATGAGTCAAAGCGTTGGGCAATATTACGAATCAATTAAGATGAAAAAAGAATTGCAAAGAATCTACTTTATGCATAGATCCTATACCACTATTTAGTAGGAACGGACAAAAAATAAAACGTATACAGGTCGGTTAAACGACTACAAGCTGGAAGTCTACACACAATGCAAACTAAATGAAACTCATTTTTATTTTTTGCCTATTTTTCTATCGTTGGTATCTATAGTTATCAATTAAGTTAAAATATGAACTTAATTCATTGTTCTATCCAACCATAAGTTAAATAAATGCACAAGTATTTTACTTGACAAGTACTTTATTTTACTTTTTAGGGTTCCGTACACAAACGGTAAAAACGGGACAATACTACCGAGTCTTCGCTATCCATCTGTCCATCTGTCACCAGACAGTATCTCACGAACGGCGATAGGTAGACAAGTCAAATTTTCTACTCCTCCAATACAATAAACTTGACATTTTACTACATAGCTTACAAAATAATATACAATATTAAGGAACCTTTCGTGCGCGAGTTCCATTCGGACTTGGCCGGTTATTAGAAGCTACACTACCACAGTATTAAATAACCTACTTTTTGTAAAGTAGGCTGAGTACGTAAACGTACATTATGCTGCTATACACATATCTCTGTTAAGGACTACTGAAAAAAATGTCAGAGATACTCGCATATCGAATCTTTTGTCTAGCGATTGTCTTTGTTTGAACAAGGACAGGTCACAGCACTCGGGAAACACCCATTGTAAACTTTAAATTAACACTCATTATGATTGACACAATTTTTCTTCCAATTTATGTTTGTTTCTATTTTACAAATAAGAAGTGGTCGATTCGACTGCTAAATACAGAATTAAAAAATAATCTGATATTAAATAACAAATTCGATTCCAATTACTTTCGCATCATTCGTGGTTGGCCAGCTTTTTGTATGTTAAATACCGGTTAGACTTAACATAATAAACTATAATAAATAGATGTCTAAGTAAATAAATTTCTGTTTGATGTAATTTTAGAAAAAAAGAATATCAATAAAACTTTAATCTTAATCATTTTTACACCCACATTCTTATTTAAGTCTTTACCATTAGTTTTATAGCTCCATATTACAACAACAAGGCTATTAGTTCAATAAATTTGACTAATGTGCAGCTATCAGTGAAAAAAAAAACAAATTTATAAAAACATTTCAATTTTATTTTAAAAGTTGAACATCATTTAATCTTTATTTATCACTAACATTCATAATTTCATAACATTCTAAACCAAATTCTTATATATTTTAGGAAAATATATCGTTTTTTCTTTAAAATAGTACGAAATAACTTTTTTTTTATTGCCATGTAGGCAGACGAGCCAACGGGCCACCTGATCGTAAGTGGTTACCGTCGCTCATGAACCTCTGCTATGTTAGGGGACATTGAGGGGTCGCTATCTACGACCTACCTTTAAGGACCCTCCTCAAGCCTCGTTTGAAGAAGGACAAGACATAAATACCCCAAATAGGTACATAATCATCCAACTCACGAGAATAGTGTCTTGACAGACAGACCGATAAAGTGATCATATAAGGGTTCTGTTTTTTTCATACCGAGGTAGAGGAAACCCTTCATAAAAGAATATAAATGTGAGGCAGGCTAAATAACTGATCAAATCTTTTCTGTCCCGTACCATTCCGATTTGTTATAGACTCCCGTCCAGTATTTTCGAAGCGCTATGACATGTCCTTCTTCAAACGAGGTTTAAGATACGTCCTGTACAAGTAGATTATACATTACAGCCCCTTAACACCTGCCACATTGCAGAGGCTCATGAGCGACGGTAACCGCTGACCATCAGATGGGCCGTAAGCTCGTTGGTCTGTCTTGCAATAAAAAAAGATTACTGTGTAAGTATAGTATCACGCTAATAAAGCTAAAAATATCGCATAAAAAGAAAGAAAATACATATAAAATGAAAACCTTTAGATAAAACTTTGCTTTTAAAACGAAACGTAAAGAACTAAACGGCTACACGTACAACATTCTGTGATCTGATATCTTTAGAGAAATGAAACGTTTTGCGACACTATACCCGGGAACGACGACCCGATAGTAAGACGTGTCGCTTCTGTAATTATATACAAAAATACTTAGATGTCTTTATATAGGTACTACTATTCGCATAGCTCTCATGATATTTGAATAGATAAATAGTGGAATTTACAAAAGGAATGATTATAATTATCATGAACTTTTTTACCCAACAAAAATATTATTTTAATTTTGGTATGTGAGTTTGTCTGTGCGGGCGTAAATAAATTAAAGTTATGATAGGTAGATATCATTTCCACATCTGTATTGATCAGCCTGACTATTAATGATCATTCAGCAAAATACTAGGTCTAGGTTAGGTTGTTACTCGTGCGGCAGCACGGCGCAGTGTTATCTCGCCTGCGTCTCGTCGTCTTGTTATCTGTCGCCGGAGCCCCAGCACCGAGGACATTACACAGAGACTCTTTGAAATATCAATTACTTTTTAAAATTTTGGTAGGGATGTTAGGATATTTAATGAATGTTTATTTTATTTTAGCATAAAAAATAATAAAAGTTTATATTATTTAATTAACTTCACTCATCTTCATCATTCTTGACTTCAGGTAAGCACCTGGGATAGGTATCATAATAAATTGCATAATTACACATTTTATGAGTTGTCCAGATACAATGCTATCATATTTTTATGCTTCAATGTACCTTTACGACAAACACAAGAATGTATTAATATTAAGCTAAATACAAATTGTCAAACATAACCTATCGAATATGGAAAGATTTGTAAAAGAGAATTTTACTCTTCAAGGTATGCGAATGTGAAACAAACAGATATGTCCATAAAAAGTAATAAACTTCGTTTTATTCGCGACTATTTGTATGAACTGCTTTAATAAATATTTGTGCACGGATCATTTCAGATCTTATATTACCATTTTATAAAATTATGACCCTGCTCCGAAGAGCGTCTTTCCTGTTTTCAAATTCACATCGAATTTTAAAATAATAAAACATAATAATTTATAGCTTTCAATTTAACACAATTAACATTAGTTTAAAATAAAATGAATCTAAATTTATGATCATCAAAAACACTGATATTGGGTATAGACACATTAAGAGGTCCCATTATCTATTAATGAGCATGTTTTAAATTGAATATTTAGATAATATTCTTGATAGGTATATGAGTGATGCCGTGAAAGCACACTATCGCCCGTTATAAATCAGAGGAACTCCATTCGGTAGCCTAATTAACAATTCATTCACATCGTACTTTATTGCATCTACGTATTTTATTGATTTAGAATTTAGATGGGCCAGTCGTCTGTGACTTGGTGTAAAGTTCATAGACATCATAAAAGTAATACGAGTCGCTATGGACCTTGAAACTAGTAATATTTAGAAACTTTAGAATGTTTTTCACTAACTTCCAAAAGGAGGTATTCAATGGGCTTTATATTTTTATATTTTACGGCAACGACCTGTTTTAGATTTATGAAGATCAAATAAATAGTTATTGAGTCATCCATAAATGGAATTCATAATGGAAATGCAATTCGGTCATACTTTTTGTATTTCAAAAGTTGGCAAACCCGAATGTAAAATCTATAATGTTTTCAAAGAACTTCTCTTCACGAGATTCACGCTGTGTACTGAACGCCCGCCCCGAAACCTTCAGGGAAAGGGACGAGTATATTTATATTATACTAATGTCGTGACACATTTTACTAAATGTAAATATAACGTACCTATCCTAACGCCTGATTTCGTTTTTTGGAGCAATGATTGTACGTAATCGTATACTCTAATTTTGAACATTAACAACTAGTCTAAACTAGAACTAGTTTAGAGTTTAATGATTCATTTCATCCATCATCATTTTTATAAGTACCTAAATTTTGAAAGCGTGAATTTACGTATTGCAAATTAATTGCTATTTTTAATAAAAAATAAACTATTATTATCAATAATCTCCGGTTTCCTTGTTATTTCTTTTGAATTTCAATTTGCTGACCGATTGAGGAAAATGGACGTTCTTTTGCGTATCAAACAAAAAGTGACCATATAGAAGGAAAAATAAAGTAGTTACTCATAAAACTAGGGTTTGTTTCCTTGTTACTGATAGAATACGTTCTTTTCAAAATTTGTCAGTCCAAAAAATACCGAACACAATACCATTTTACGGTTTTAATTTTTTGTTTGTCAAAGTAAGTGTTAGTAAGCTTCAATTTAAAGACCATTTTGTAAAAAAATAAGCAACATTCCACCGTCACATTTCTTAGCCAGTACAAAATAACAAATAAGCTTTTTATGTAGTAGCCACCAAAACGAAATTCTAATCATGGCTAACTAAAAAGGCATTGTGCATTTTTTTTACGTTGGGGAGCTCAATTACAAAACAATTTAAGGAAAACGGTTCTGTAAGGCTTATGAAGAAAGAAAGTACTTTTATTGCCTTGTAGGCAGACGTGCTAACGAGCCACCTGATCGTAAGCGGTTACCGTTGCTCATAGACACTGCACTGTCAGGGGTCACTGCGGGGCCGCTACCTACGGCCTACCTTTAAGGACTTTCTTCAAGCCTCGTTTGAAGAAGGACAAGTCATAAGAATTCTTGAAATGGACCGTGAATTACCGCGGTGGTTCCAAATAACAAGGATGAACTCCGCCTGGACGCCGGGTTGTGCGCTGATAGAAACGAGTTTTGATAAAATATATAATATATTACTTTAAATACATTTTGTACTTTAGTTTTTGTTTGATTATTTTACAGTGACAATATACAAGTACCAATTAATAAACTATGCATGTTAATTAAAGATACTAATTAACCGCATAGATTTTAAAAAAAGATTAAAAGAAAATATAATATTCGAATAAATTATAATAAGCTAACCAAATTACATTGTGACACGCAAATCACATCTTTGCACAGGAGCTATAGTTAACATTAGACTTAGTTTACCTACTAAACATTATTTTCTCTCTTGTGTGAAGTACTTTTTTATTTAGATGCCAAGTTTTTTTGAATGCTTAAATATTCTTGTTGCATATCGCCATGTCCCTTGTTCAACCTTCAAATACACGAGCACGCACAAAACGCATAAATTCCAATATTTTTTTGCGCCGGTTCACAGACCTGTATGACGGTTGCAGACAGCCCTAGACACGCAAATGTCTACGGCGTAGCTGCGTAGCGCGTAGGAATAATCGGCCATTGAACTTCATTTTGCACTGCCAAATTCAAACGCGCCCTTAATGGCTTCACTTTTACAAAGTCATAAAACAAGTGAATATGAGAGAAATTCTAGTTTGAGAAAACACTTCTATAATACATAAATAACCCTCATCGACTCTTGAGTTTGAAAATTCAATTCTCACCTGCAAAGACATAAACTAAAGCCTTAAAGATCGCTATAAAATATTACCTTAATGTGTATTAAAAAGACACCAAAAAATAGAGCATGAACATTAACACGATGTTTGACATAAAAATAGCTAATTATTACTACTTTTAATAAATTAAGCTATTATAAAATAGAAGTAACTCATAGAGTCAGTAGTTAGGCAGCATCATGGTCATGTTTGGGCGTAGTTTTCTGAATTCATCGATTTGTGAGTATCGAATCGTTCATTTTATTGAGGGAGCTGCGGCCCTGATAGATTATCCTTTATCTTTCTTTTTCTTTCGTGGAGCGTCGACCGATGGCTATGAAGGGTCCGGGGGTGAGACGGGAGAAGCACGAACCGCTGAACCGCCGACGTCATTGCCCTGTCAACTGTACAATAAGCAGACGACGACGTTACTTATCCCAGCCGATACGGAATAGGTGCTAGAATAAAGCAACACTCTAAAGTCAACGGACTGATTTTACGCAATCAACGTTTTTATTTAATTAGGTACCCTCATTTTTTAATCTGAATAAAAGATTTAATTTAGTCGCAGCTTAATTAGCTCACGACTCGCTTATTTACGCGTAGTCGATGCATAACGGTTTTCTTTGACGTCAATCTTCTGTATAATTTATTCTAATCATTAGCCAACTTAATGTTATATTTTTGATGAAATTGCTTTAACAATTTACTTTTCATTAATTTGAAGCTATTGCCCGATTATAATGTAAACATAATGGCAACTATTAAACACAATGAAAAACAAAGAGATTGCTAAAGTTTAAAAATAAATCTCGCTTTGTTTTGTTCGTACTTGGAACATAATATATTCTAAAAGTAGTGAATTCACCCGTAAAATACTCATTGCATCTTGCATCAATCCTTTAAGGTCAAAATTATCAGTTTATTTTTCTGCATCTGTGTTGTTTTTTTATAAATTCCTAAAATTATACTTAACAGAAATACAATTATTATCGTTTGTAGTCATATACAATTAATTAACTCGGTGTAAATGTGGTAAACAAGAAACAGCTGCGGGCGCAATGGGGCGGCACGGGCTACACAATAATATTATAATGTCTAGACGCAAAACGGGGTGTCCAACTTTACATTTTCCCCGGAATTTCCGTCATTTTTTTAATATTTGGACTTGTAATATACTTTCAAGATTCAAGTTCTATTTATGACATATAAAGATGGCAACATTCATAACACGCGTCACTGTACCGTTCACACGCAATACACTTTGGAAAAAAATGTTTATCATTAAAATGCACCGACTATGAAATTAACTAAGTAGTTATGGAAGGCTTTTTCACATAGAGCGACTGTCAAGTATTTATCAATTGATTTAATGCTTCCATGACATTTTTAATTCTATAATTACTAGAGTTATATTCTAGTTATTATCTTTGAAACGCGATCTAATAATGTAAATGATGTTAATTTAAAAATTAGTACCTATTAGCTTTAACGTTCTTCTAAAGTCATTAAGAAACCATCAAAGGCTTGAAAATAAATGTATTTTTTAATGTTTTATTTATCTTATAAACAAATTAATGAGACTGAGAGAATGAGGTATATATATTTAATCAAATTTTACCAATTCATTGGCGTGTCTATAACGTTATGCCATCTAGCTACTTATCTAGACCGTTCTAGGTTAATTTTATTTAAATCAGTCACTGACGATATTCGTTAAAAAGGATAAGCAATAAACATGTTATAAGCATATAATAAGCGTAGCAGAAGGAATATCCAAGTTATACTTGCATAACAAACTCTAATTATTATCTAAATATAGATTGTATTGTCGATTTTATAGCGCAATATTCACGTTGTTCAAAACATGTTTACAATAACCATATAGAAGGGAATGCGTCATAACAAATTTCTGAAGCTGTAAGCTTAGTTCGTGCAAGCCCACGAGACCGATGCGAGGTGGAGGGTGGTAGCCACCCGCCACCCCCGATTCCCACGCAACGACCTTTGTGCCTCGACGATGCACTTTGACAGACTTTACTAATTCAATAGATGGACGCCGCGCCGTGCGCCTTGGATCTTTTGTTATAAATACAATTAATTTACTATTGAGATTAAAACACTTTATTGTTCTACATATTTTATTTATGTTCGAGGGATCACGTTATGAGAACGTTGTTGTCTTAATACTGATGAACTATGACATTAATTTTCATTTATCAATAGATAAATGAAAATGATAATTATCCAAAAATGTGATTGCTGAGGTTCATGAGCGACAGTAACTGCTTACTAACCGGTGGGCCGTAGACTCGTTTTTTTATCTTGCAATAAGAATAAAAATTCAAAAAAACCTCCGAACTCCGACAAAACCAATTTTAATTTACAACGCTGTATATCTATTGCAAAATAATTTATTTGTGTATGTGCACATAATATGGGTGTAAATTGCAGAAACGCATAATTATCAAATACAATTCTGAAAAGTGGACTTATTTTTCATAATGACACTCAACTGCTTTGTAATAAACCTTTGTTTCTCATCAGTAACGAGAAGCTGGCGCCGAACTAATTTAACAAAGTTAATTGTCGCTTATCTCTGTGAGATATCTACGTTTCACAGAGCTTCTTCTTTTACTAACAATTGATCCGCTGCAGGATTTAAGATTTTACAGAAAATAGGTAAGTTACGCATATTAAAATACATACACAATCTACGTGTCTGTCGTGTCTGATGAAATGAATAATGGAGTCACTCAATAGTCTATAGAATATTTCAAAAGTCAAAATTACCTTTACCTATGTCTTAAAACGTGTATAGTCTGGAACGATAAATACTTTACGTAACGTACGAGCGTCATAATATTTCATGTCAAAATCTACAGCCAGTTGGGAAGTACATAAATCTAGCAAGGCACACGAATTTCAAATTTAAAATTCGAAGTGTCCTCGTACCATGAAATGAACGCCACGGAACGAGGTAAGGACGGGTCTGTGAGCGAAGCGGGCGGCGCCGTCAGGGTGGCAGCCTTGTTTTGGTCTGTTTGGCCCTAACCGACGCCTCACAAAGACGACGACCGATCCGCACACTAATTTAAAGGAGATCGATAGTGCACCCGCCCGATCCGTCCTTTCACGCCGCACTCCTTATTCAGCGATAATTAAATTGCGCTGAATAGTTATTTTAATCAATTAAAATATATCGCTGTTTCATTGATTTTAATAGGTCAAAGGTTGACGATGTTTTCATAAAAACAAAATAGGTATGTGAAGTTAACTAATTTCAGTTCAATGATCGTTTCTGGAAAATATCTATTGTGTTTTAGATTTTTTTTTTTACTTTAAAATTAAAGTAGGGGAATACTTCTTTGCTAAGCGTACCTACTTCTACTTATTGACTCAATAACAAACCTTGCATTGAACGTTCTAAGTTGTGTAACAATAGGTACATTTCCCATAATTTATAACTAAGATCGGACCTCTTAATTTTATCATCTAATAAGCGAAAACCTTGCTTAAGTTCCCAACTTATGTTTTAACTGTCTTTGTTCATTTTCTGAGAACTTTCAAAAGCAAATAGCAAATGAAAGTGTTTCGCTCGCGCGGATTCATTTCTTAGAAGAACTTTTGAACGACCTTCGGAGGGTGGATATGCAAGTTTCAGTTTCAGACCGCCACCCACCGCTTCTCTAAAAATTAGCATTTTTAGAAATAACTTAGATTAAATAAATAAATTATATTTTGGTATGATTTATTAAATGATTCAGTTGTTAACATACGAGTAAATGTTAAAAACACTTAGGTACAATTTATTAAAATAAAGGCAATTTAAATTCAAATATTTTAGTAATTTCATGACTACAAGTGTTCTTTTCTTATAATGTGACGTGTTTTAATTATCGCCGTTCAAACAAATTGATCAAAGCTTTAGTATCGGAGTATTCCCAGCTCCGATACAAGGCGATTCGAAATTGGAATCCACAACAAAGGGACGTCAAAGAAACTAGCTGGTGCACGCGTGCAAGCCAACATAAAGAGCGAACGGTGCACGACCGAGGAGCCTCATGCGTCCATTACCCCCTCAGGGTGGCAGGACTGGCAGGAGGCCTGCCGAAAGTACGGGGTGGCTAGCGTCTCGCTCACACCCAAAGATGCATCAAGTTTCTGGACAAATCCGCACTCCCACTGCACGTAATGCTAATAAATTTTGTCTTTATTTGTTTAGAACTAAACGATGTGATTTGGAGTAATGTACCGAAGCGAATTAATGTAAAGGTGTAGTACTTACTTACACAAGAATATAAGACCATTATTAATTAGAAGTAACATTATTATTACCAACTATTTTAACATTTAAACATTGGGCTTTTTTAACATGTTAGTCTGCCAATCAGAGCATCCTGCACCACTAAGCCTCGAAAAAAAGATGGTTAATATTATATTATGTAGATAAGTTTAAACCTCAATAGTACCTAACGAAGAGGATTACTATATATACTAACGATTAAACGAGAGGTGTGCAAATGTAAAACTTTAAAAACCTGTGATCTCCTTAAGTCTAGAAAATAATCATAAACATTAAGTAATTGGAATATATTTTAGTATCAATCCCGAATTTTCAGTATCAATTGTTCTTAAAATAGATTTTATCTAAGTACTTGAGTTTAATAGTCAGTTTACCTACGTATTCTCTAGCTATATGATAACAAAGAGAGCACCTATGATATATTTGCTGGAAGTACCTACCCGAGTCACGACGTGCCCCTGTACCCAGCCCCGATAAATCGCATTATGGCCCACGTGCAAGGAATACATTTTTAATCTTGTTTCCTTTATGTTCTACGTTATAGATAAACTGCTCGGACAGACTAAGTCCTATACCCAAAATGTACTTATTTTACGTAAATTAATGTAGTAGTTTTCCAATATTTTTTCCAAATGTTCTTACTATGGGTATTGTTTCAACTTTCAACCTATTATTGTTCACTGCTGATTTTTTCCGGCGGAGGGAGCAGCCATGGTCAACCATGATTGCTTGGTGAGGTTCATCTTCCGTTCAATCATCTTCGAAGATATGATTTGAAGCCTTTGCATAATATCTTCGAAGGGCTTTCATCATGGCATTCTCCAATTTGCATGTTTCCTTGCAAGGTGTTCCTTAAACGTTTGAAACTCGTGGTGTTGTCATAAGCTACGCATGAACCTATACAAATTAATCTTAGAGGATAAGGCCAATCTACTCCAACCATAAACTCCCAGCTCAGAATGCAAGCCGTGTATACCTAGCCTAAACCACCACGACTTAGTATAATCTTTTTATTGAATTTTAGATTACGCATTAAGCTGAATCGATTAAAATATCTAGTTTTTTCAACAGGTCTAATTGGAATTTACTAATATTAATTTAAGTCTGGTTAGGTTATCATTATGTTCTTAAATTATCCTCCTTTGTTATCTACAAACATCATTTTTTTAAATCAAGTAAAACCAAATGAAACAAACTAAATGTAAACAAGACTTAAGAATTTCAAAGAAGAAAGTCCTAAAAAACGAACATGACAAAACATCGCGACGACGTTAATAACGCTCCCGTTGGCACCCATGGTTCCTTTCATTCAGTGCGAGCCTGTGCAGCCTGTGTCAAAGCACATAATTAGTATTTAGGAAGGTGGTAAGAAAGGCGAGGTCGTGGGCCAGACGTCGGGTATCGATCCGACGACCTGCCCCACGCTCACCACCCAAACGGGAGGGAACGAGCCACGCACATCAAGCCACCAATTGACACACTTAAGGTAACACTTAACTATTATGATGCTCGAGAAGCCGAACAGAGCCTGTTAAAAATTACCAAACTGTTTCACAATGTAAAATAGATCTCCCGGAACCTACACTACAAAGTTACCTAAAAAATTACAACTTAGGTGTTGTTTTAAATCTACTGAACTTTCATATAAAAAACTGATGACTGTATAAATGTTGTACGAGTATTAGCACGACCGACTTGGCTAAAAGCCCGATTAGCGAACGAGCTACTACAGTATGAGATAAGTACGCACTTTACCTAAGCAGTAACCACATTGGACAATATAAATTATATATTTTTTCAGTATTAAAAACCAACTAGGGCAACCAGACATCCATAATATTATACTTAGTTCAAGTGAGTTAGACCTATACGAATATCCAGTTTAATAAATATCACATAAATAAATTACAAGGATATAAATGAAAAATAAACATCAATGTCCCTATTCCGAGTTTTCCTTCACTGCCCGCTACTTTTACGTAAACTCTAATTCGTATGGAATTGAAAAAGCGCCACCTGATGGTGCAGTTTCAATCCCATACAAATTAGAGTTTACGTTTACTTTGCGAAAAAAAACTCGGAATAGGCACACAAATTACTGAATCAAAAGTTGTATGTATCACTATTAGCCGGTTGAACCACTTTATTAAAATTTACGTTACATAATTAAACTTGAAAAGTTATATTTAATGGCCCGATTTATTAGCTCGATTTTTTACTTTAAGTGGAAAACGAAGATAAAACTAATCGTTAACAATTTTGATATTAATTTCATTTTTGAGAAACTATCATCAACACTCAAAATAATGGTTAAACTCAACTTTGGTACTCGTAGGTTAGTCACTAACACTGAAGTCGGACTAACTTCTTGTGCAATACACAATATATAATTGGTGAGATACCTACTTATTCTTGGCCCGAGATGCACTAATTTTTGGGTAGACATTTGAGGCAAGCTGAAACTTGGTCCATAGTTCCCCTGATATACCTCAACTGGAAACTGCAGACCTGGCTGCTGTGTAGAGGGGCTAAACGGACCCCTGGATTTTTAAAATGTCTTTTTTTTTAAGTCACAAAGTGTGTGGCAATTTGCAATTTAACTGCGCAATTTAACTGCAACTCGAAATTATACGAGGTGAAATTTTGAAGTTAAAGTACATAGGCCTAATCTATGACTTCTTTTAACGAGGTTTACAATGAAGTTACAATATGCAGTACTAGACACTGAACAAGGCTCTAGAATTGCAGAAATCCAGGAATGACGAAAACTTCTTACCCCTTACAATACAGAAAAACATACAATACCCGCATTTTCAAATGCATTCAATTTTTTATCTCGCCTAAACTAAACTCCTCATTCTTTATAAAGGCAATTTCCGGCAAAGGAATTACGGGTGAAAATAAGCAGAGCACGCAGATTGTCAGGAGCGACGTCGCGTCGGCGTTGCACTTTGAGAGGGAGGCAAGGCGGCCGAAGGGTGGTGTAAAATCACCCACAATCATTTATACCCGAACTACCTGCGGTATTACTAGCCATCGCAAAATTCACGTTGGCGCAAGGTTCTTGCTCTATTTAGGATAGAAGATCGAAATGTTGTAATCCCTTAACTCGAATATACCTAGTGTTAGGTTAGGTTACCTATAATTTGTTCATTTGTAGGGACGGAAGAGTCCCTTATAAAATGAAGTACAATATAATTTCTAATTAAGAATTCAATCTGTTTTACAATATCATATCTTGCCTAAGTTGCATTGGAATTTTTCACACACTTTTTGACCGAATTCCCAATAGGAAGAATTTACCAAGTTGACCTTTTTAAATTGTCTTCGCATAACTTTAGTTTTGGGTAAACCGATTCGGATGATTCATATTTCAGATGAAAGGCGATGGTCGTCTTGGGGTATAGATATGTTGTTAGATAGTACACACAATGTCAATTTGTACTGCGTTATTACTCATAATAATACTAGATGACTCACGCAAATTCGTCTGCATCACAAAGGGGTTTAAACAGCATTCGCGTTGTCTTCGCGATATTTTTGTGGCGGACAGCGTTTCATACTCGTGATAATTTCTCAACGAAATGTCCGATTGGAATAAAACAAAAAGTGTTTTACTTCTACATTAATACCCTTGATAATATAAAGCTTAATTTGGTTAAGTATTAATATCACGATTCTAAAAATCACGTCGTTTCAATCTTCAGACGTTATAAAATTTTTCATGAACATAAAGCGGTTTTTGTGACTAAACTATTTTTTTCAGATCTTACTAAGATCTACAAACCCGTAGTCATAATTTTGTTCTATTGTCAATAGTTTTTGCAGCGTACGCATGTTTTCGATTTTACACCTTTACAAAGTCGATATTATCATACCGATCCCTATTTTTTTCAAAATAAAATATACCTATAAAACATACTTAAGAATCCTTAAAAAATAAGAAAAGAATCACTCTATGTAGTTTTAAAGATCTAAGCATATATAGGGACAGACAGCGGATATCGACTTTGTTTTATAATATTATGTAGTGATATTTATGTTCTAGGTTCACCAATTTCGACTACCCAATTTTTTGTTTGAAAGCACATTTTGTATTTAATCTCGTATAATTTTCTAAAGATCTGACTTCTTTTATATTTTTTTTTGTAAAAACATTAATTTTACTGCAAAGTAATATCAGAGCATGTCATCGAACCTCAGCAAATTTAAAAAAATTGGATAATATTATAATGTTGGAGTGTTCGAAAGGCGACACGAGGCGACGTGGCGAGATGCGACGTTGCTATTTGTGTCAGGAGTTTGCATCCGTGACCCACTTTAGTAACGCCCCTTTCTGCTCCAAGTCTAAATTCTGGTCTAGGTTATGTCTCGTTTAAATTATACAATTGTTTTTCTTATAATATACTTAGGTACTTTATTAAGTAAATCGTAAATCTAAGTGTTTTATTTGTAGGTTACCTATACTTTAATTTTATGTCACGTTGTATGAACGAATATTTAAAATCTATATTTTTCATCTCTCAAGCGGCTGGATTCGCTTTGACGACTTTCACTAGTAGATTGCTGAAGTGTTAGCAACTTTTTTTCATGTGAAACAAACACTTTTTCCGCGCAGAAGTAGTGTAGGTCACACGGTCTACTGTTTATTTTAGGGAATTTCATGAGTTAAAAAAAAATCAACAATCTTGCAAAAAATACTATATTTCTAGCCTATTTTGAACAATAACGCTATCTATCTTACATTGCTAAATAATCAAACTATAATATTAGAAGTTAACTATGTGTTTTACACATATTTAATAATAACAGTTGCTATTAATTAAAGCACGTTTACGAAATATATTTCTTGATTCTTGATATTTTGTTATTACGTAAGGATTTTAACATACAAAAATAAGTGAATGAGATCTGATGATGAGAATTTATCATTAGATATGAACTAATTATAATTAGGAGTTAAGAACCGTGTAACTTTTGTAGAACCGATTCTATATCAATGTTTTGTATATTCGCTGATGATAATAAGTATTGCGTATCTGGTTTTGTTTTTTTGCTATCGACAGATTCATCTATGCTATTACTCTGAGGCCTCTTACGCTTTTTTGTTTCAGTTTTATCTTTTAAATCTGCTTTATCTCTTTCTATGACTATTTCAGATACAGTTACTTCATGTTCAGTTTTTCTCGGACTATTGACTTTGAGAGGCGTATCCAAGCTTGTGAGAGTAGAATCAAAAATCTCGTAACATGTGGCTTTGGCAGAATCTTTGAGAGGTGTGTATAGTTTAGTGATATTTGTTATGGAATTAACAGCATCTTCTGTTTCTTTCGTATTGTAATTTTCTTGTTCTTCACTTGACTCGTAGTCAAATAGTACTGTGTATGGCGTTGCTCTTAACCGTATAGTCATATCATTATCTACACATATTTCCATAGAAAAATTGTCTTTGAAAGGAATTGACGATGTATTTATATTCTTATCAGACTCAATGTATTCACACACAAAAAAGTTATTACTACATTCATTACACTCAGTTACAGTCAGTTCAACGTCACATTCGTTTTCTTCCGAAGATTGGTCTGTTGTTTTATCGGTAGAAGAGCTATCAGCTTTCAGAGTTTTTTCAAGTACAACAATATTCTTACCTTCGTTTGAAATAGATAAACCGTCTGATTTGTCTGTTGTATTCCCATCGTTTCTTGGTGGAGTGTCCAACAAGTCTCGTTCTATTATTTTAGCTGTTTCCGCGTCAAACCCTCTCTTTATTAAATCAATTTGTAGAGTGCCAACCTGCGTATCACTTTGTTCATCTGTAGTCTTAATGTATTCCTGTATTTTTGTTAAATTTTCAATTTCATTAATAGGAGCAGAGTCTTGTTTAGTTTTAATATCTTGTGATCCATCGTCGGACCAACGCAGTGCTAGCTGCTCGGCGTCGGAATCTAGTGTATTTGTTGAATTAGAAGCACAGCTTTCAGTTTTAGTTTCTTTTACATCTTTTGGAGAGTTCTGATCCACATCTTCAGAATTGAAACTTTTACTACAATGTAATTTCCTTGGTGTAGATGACTTTCTACGTGATTTAGTAGGTACTGATGGAGTAATAGTAGCAGCATTAGTATTTCGTTCTTTGATTTTCCTTTGAGACCTAGGTGTGTTGTTTACTGTACTACTGCTGTTTCTAGTTCGACGTAGATTTTCTTTAGAAGGTGTACGCACTCTAGGTTTTATTTTCATGAAAGAGCGAGGCTTTTCTTTTGTCAGAGGCGACTTGCGCTTTTTGACGTTTCTTTTATTCGAGTCACTTTTACTTAGTACTTCCCCTCTAGAATTTCTTTCAGATTTAGTACTCTTTTCTGATTTATCGTGCAAAGTGCTTTTAGCTTGTAATGATTCACTGTTTGGGGAACTGCCTTCGCTCTTATCTTCAGATTCTTTTATTTTAGAATGTTTATAATATGATACATTCTTAGCACACTGTCTTACGGGTCGGGTAGACTTTGGGCCCTCGTCTAAATTTTCTTTAGGCGTCTCTTTACATGTTTCATCTTGCTTTGGTGAAATAGTAGGAAAATCTAAATCGCGTATTTGCAAGTCTTGGTCGTCAGGTTTATAATATGAACCACCGCTTGAGTAGTCAGTGGGGCGAGACGAATACGATGATGGTGTTAAATGGACTATTTTAGGACTATCAAAAAATCTTGGAGTTGGTATGTTCATGATTTTTAAATCTGACATTGGTTCTCCAGGTAAATCTGGTACCAGACACCGAGGCGTTTCCATTTGTATATCATAAAGCACTTGTTTATAAGGGGTTTCCAATAATTCTGAAATATTCAATTTAGCTCCAACCACATTCTGTAAGGTTAACCTTTCGGCTTCAGGAGTGTCAATGCACTCTTCATCATTAACATTCAATATTTTTTCATTTTCTTTTTTATCCTCATTTTTTAAATGTTCATTCCAATCATTTCCACATTTGATATTTATAGTTGGTTTAATTTTGGGGACATCTGTTTGTACTATAACAACCTCTTTGTCTAAATTAATATTTTCAGTTTCTTTTTTTCGTGACTTTTTGGGTTTAGGTTTAACAGTATCCGTTTCCTCAGCATCAGTTTTTTTAGTTTTAATTTTCTTTCTTTTTACATTTTTCTCTCTTGGTTTTGGCATTGATTCTGCTTCACTTATTGTTGCCATCGCACGCAAGTCTGCATCCCAATCAGAAGTTTTGTTTTTCGGCTTTTTAACAACACTTGACGTCTTTTTTTCTTTAACTATTCCAACTTTTTCAAGATTGTCATGATTTTCGTTGGTACTATTAACAGAAGTGGGAATACAGTCAAATCCAACGGTAGTAGACTGTCTACTAATAAATACTTCTACATGAGTATTTGTGTTGTGATGTACAATTTTTTCGTCAATTGTCTCCGGTTTAGGCGTTCCGAAATCTAATACCCTAATATGAGAAGTGCGACGTGGCGTTGATGACGACTTTCTTGCAATTGGGAGGACTAGAGGGGTATTGTTATCAACTAAATTTGAGAGGTGACTATCTTTTGGCACAGAAGGATTTTTTAGATTATTTTTAACATCTACAGTTTTAATAAGATCCGATGTACTCAATAATTCTGAGTTATTGATTTTTTCTCCCTCTTTAATTTTTATAGGGCTTGCAGGGACATCAATTACTAATGGTCCTAAACATTCATCAGTTTCTTCTGGTTTATTTACTGGTATTCCAATTTGTGACACTTTTGTAACAGCAGATGCGGATGAACTGATTGCAGTTAGCCCTGAAAATATCATGTTAATGTAAGCTATTGATGCTGTATTTAAAGCGAAGCTATAATTATAAAGTTACACAAAAAAATGTTATTTTATTAATTTATGTTCTATCATTAATATACTATATAATATATATATATATAGACAAACTTCAATATACTTACCAGGCACTGGCACGGCTAGGATTGTGGGCATTGATAATATTTCCTCTTTTGTAAAATTCTGTAGATTTGCACTTATAGGATGGGTCCTATATGCAGGCTTTCCATTGATGATAATAGCTTGCACTTGCACTGGCGTCGATGTTGCATTATTCAATACATTTTTTTGTATTTTCTCATTACTTTGGTATGAACTATTTACTTTAACATTTGACAGAATTTTTATTTTCTGTCCTTTAGGTGGTTTAGGCAGTAAAACTGGTAGAACTTGGGAATTTCGTTTTTGAGATTTCCTTTTCGGTTCTACTTTGAAAAATAACTCGCGTTTATCTACTTCTTGAGCATTTTTTACACTGACTGGATCTCGATTAGCGGCAGCTCTAAACAAATTAGTTGTGGAATGTAATATTTACTTATCATAGTATGTGACTAATATTTTTTAGGAAATATTTAAATACTTACTGCACATTAGAAGTTTTTAATCCACTAAGTAGTGCGGGGCTCTGTGATTCTGCAAGATTAGGTCCTGAAAAAAGTATTGGATATCAACAAAATATTTTCAAGTACAAAATAATTAATGTCATGTTGTCAATATAATTTGTCAATTTAAAGAAATAAGAAGTTATACCTGTGACCCCTGAAGCAAACACTTGAAATGATCCATCACCAACTATCTTGATGCTGGTTTTGTCTTGAATTGTGGTATTGCCATCTTTATTATTCTGGCAGACTTTATTCAAGATACTATTGAATTCTTCAATTTTCTGTTTTGATTCCATTAACAAATCAACTTCTTTTACCTAAAACACAGATTAATTTATCACATTTAAGCAAATAAATCATAAATTAATAAATTATGCAATACAAAACAATTATATGAAACAATGTGAATTGTACATTTACTTATTTAATAAATCTGGTCATGAATTATGATTATACCAAATCATAGAGTTAATGAAAAAATCTTACATCAATGTGCATTTTTGTAAAGTAGTAGATTTTTTTTTTCAGTGGTAACAAAATACTTACAGTAGAATTAAGACTTGAAACAGCATGATTATCTTTCTTTGGTAATGAGGCACTGGTGGTACTCAAATTTTGTTCTTTATTTACACAGAGTGACTCCATTGAAACATTTGTACTGTGAATACTATTATTTTGAACACTTTCTGATAAATTTGTTGATTTCTCTATGGACCTCCCTAACCTTTTTCTTTGGGCTTGATTACCTGCAAAATTAAAAAGTAATAAACAATAAAAATGCACACAGTTGCCTCGCTACTAAAACTATAAAGTTCTCAAAACAAGAAAATAGGTTGAGCCTTTAATCACAAAGGATTACAATTATTTGCCTTACCAGAAAAATTTACAAATAGTAGTTAATATTAAAATATTTTAGGATCCATTTCAATGATATAAATAAAAGATTATCTCACCAGGTAGATCAGCCAATGAAGTAGTTTCCACAGAATGTGTGTTATCATCACCCGGACTTGCATCATGACCTTGTTTGTTACCACAGACACAACATGTCAACTTTAATGAATTACAAGTCAAACATTCCACATACTTAGAAGCATTTGAGCTTTGTCGTTTTTCCACACTAGAATTAAAACAACAACAAAATTATGTTACAACAGAAGTCTTCTATTACAAATATTAATGAGTTGTCAATTTTTTCAAACATATTACTTACATATAAAATTTGTCCAATGACTCCAATTTACTAATATCAACATAATTGATTAAAAACTTAACAATCTCCAACAAATTGGAACATTGAAACAATTTCTTCCTCAGTAAATAAGGTCTACAGGTTTCAACTGAAAAATAAAGTAATTTTGTAATTTTTCATTTATTTGCTTATTTACAATACATTTTTAAAAAACATTTACAAAAAAAAAAAAAAAAAATATTTTTAAGGATGTAGAATGTAAAATAGCAAAAAAAATGACTACCGAGAAAAGGTTAGAATAAGTTAAGAAATTGTTTCTAGAAACCAGAAAAGTGATCTGACGAATTATTGCAAAAAAATGACGATTCTATCTCTACATTCAACAATCCCACGATTTCATCCTTAATTACAAAAGTACTAACCGTATATTTTAACAGCTCTATACTCAGCCAAAATATTTCTAAGCGATGTCATAAATATCCTATCGTATTCATTTTGCATGGCATCAAGGTAAGGACTTGCCTGTAGAAACTCATCATAAGCAGTCATTAACTGCTCCTCAGCCAAATATCCTGAAAATATAATGAACAACAAAAATAAACATAAAGCTATCTGAAGGATCAATTCCCGCCAAGATAGTTTGCTTACCTAGCACAAGTTTGGCTAAATCTTGCGAAGGAAAGGGTGGAATAGTCATGTTTTAATTATGATTACGCTGATATATAATTATGACAATTGTGTATATAACAACTGATCGTAACTAAAAGGTAAACCCATTGTAATCCTTACGATAATTTTTAAAAATCCAGTAAAAGACGCAGAACTAGGACAATAATTTGACAGGCGTGACAGACTATACGTAAATGTCAAAACCACAGATAATTTTTACAATGTAATCTTCATCAAATTAGTGATCAGTGGTAATTTTCCAATTACAGCGCATAGCACAGACCATACATATATATATGAGATAGATATGCAACTGGAGATAGGAATATGAGCTGAAGTTTACGTATTGCAGTAAGAGGTGGAGCCACATGCTTGAGTGCATGCGCTGCGCGCTAGATTTAAATGTATTTTTTGTTTACTAGGGGACTTCAGTTTTTTTATTTGAAAAAAAATGTTTCATTACAATAGCTGATGCATCCACTCGTAATTTAAAACAACAAACTGATTATAATTCGAAATCTGTGAACTTGCTCAGCTTTTTAACAAAACATTTTTTTTCAAATAGAACAGTTTTTAAAATAAAAAGCTGTTGTTTTCACATTCCATTTCAAATTTATATTATTTTTATCAATAACATTATATACAATAATACCAAGAAGAAAATATACAAAAAGAGCAACAACAAAGGAATAACATTCAAAGAAAATAATATAATATTTTTACAAAAGCATTTTTTTGTGAAAATATAGTATAATCAACCATCATTTTGAAAAATATGAAAGTACTTGCAATGTGATGCATCGTTTAGGAATTTAAAACTAAGTTTAAATCAATCAAAACAATATCTTATACAAATATGTACAAACATAACAAAAATTGCGTATTCAGGAATAATTTGGAGCTGAATATAATTTTCATATATTTTTTATTCTTTAAATGTAAAATTTTATATAATAATAACATAAAACCTTTAGATGATTTAGTTCCTTTTGATGTTATAGTAATTCTATAACTAAACTTATTTATAAAAAAAATCACTGATTTCTAAAATTGTAGACAAAATAATTTCACATGTAGTTTCCTTCTAAATTTGTAAAAACTGAACAGGTTTACAAAAAATAGCTTTTTATAAATAATTATTAAACAATCGTTGTGTTATTATAGTATCAGTTGTGTTATTCTCACGGATATTTGACAATTAGTAAGTTATAAACTTATTTAGACACTCGTGGTTTTCTATAATACTTTCATGCATTTTGAATGGCTCTGCAACAACGTTGAAATATCGAGACAATTCAATTAATTAAATATTGTGGTATTAACCCGTTCAAAATGCATGAAAATTAGTAAGTTACTTAGCTTTACATAAAAACAAATTCCAAAAACTTTAAATATTCAATATTATGGTATTTTCGTTCTACTTGTGTAGTTGTCTAATAGCCTAGTCAAATTTATACTATATATTCTAAAATATACTATTTCGAAGAACTCAACATTGGTTGAATGTTTTTAGCAGGTTTATAAGAATGCTTTAAAAATTGTTTTGACTTGACAACATTCAGTCATATAAGTATAAATGCTATGGTACAAGTTGGTTATTTATAGCATTTATTGATAATAATTCTTCTAAACTTTATTCCAATGTTTAGTTCTTTGAAACTTTAAATTGAATAACAGAATTGATGTCTTGACATTCAGGATAAAGTCCTCCTTCATTTTTGTTGACACTGATGACTTTCTAGTCCTGCGAAGAAAAATAATAGTATTAGTAGTGTGACAGCATTAATTTATTAAGAAATTAAATGGCAGCAGTAACTCTTCATAGTAAAACTAGTGGGTCACTTTTAATTAATAGGTAGCCTATGTTATTTCTTAGAACCTAAAGACTGTCTGTGCCAAATTTCATCAAAATCAGATCAGAGGTTTAAACGGGAAAGTGTAACAGACAGTTACTTTCGCAATTATAATATTATTATTAGTAGGATATTAGAATATCTAACATATGACATGATTGTAAGTTTAGATCAATCAAAACAATTAATGTTATAAAATAATATTAAACGTATTGCGTATTCAAGAATATTTCGGATTTCAATATATTGATACGGATACGGAATTCAATAGATTTTTTGTGTTTATTTTATTCTATAAAATAACATTTTTATAACAAGTTACTCAATTCGATAAAAATGTTTTACAATATATCTCGTCGTTGTTTGATAGGAGAACAAATACATCATTTAGATACTATTGAAAGTATTATAAATACTAGATAACCCGCGCAACTTCGTCTGCGTCACGAAAGGGTTTAAACAGCACTCGCGTGTCGAGCGAGCATGTCGTCGCGTTATTTTTGACGTGAAACGTTTTTATAAGCGCGCCGAAATATACGGGTCTATATCATCGTACCTTAATAATAAAAAGACTTTGTTTATTTGCGACTTTGTTATAATATCTTTTTTAATAAAATAAAAACGCCAATTTAATGCCAACAATGTTTGTATTACTCCTCTATGCAAACCTAATTTATTCGAGCCGTTCACTTTACAAAGAGAAGCATATACAGTAATGGGTCATAGTACCTCGAGCAGGTCCGTCTTGAGGTATAGCGGGAACATGGTCGTGGTCGGTGGCTCTGGGTCGGCGGCGTGCGAGGTGAGCAGCTCCTAGCAGCCAGCAGTAGCCCCGGCACCGGTACAGCTCCGAGCGGACAAACGTAGCGCCGCGCTCCAGTTACGAGCCTGATTGTTTGTGCACTATTTCTGAAATCATAAATTGAGAAGTTTCAAATTGGATCCATAGCTGGCGGTTTTGTATATTCCCTGATATTGCATAAGCAGCAGTAATCATCAAACAACGTGTGGTATGCTCACCTAAATATCGTTTAATAAAAAAATCCAGACAGGGGAAATCGTCTTTCAAATAATTAATAGAATTGTGGAAACAATAAACATGTCGAGAGAGCCGCTGACCATCAAAGGTCAGAACAACAGTTTGACTAGGATGCCATTCATTAGATGATGTTTCATTCGTAACTTTATAATTAAGTCGACGAGCTCTGACTACTTTTCCACAGCCAGAAGGAACTTCTATATATTCAGGTATTTCTTCATTTGTAAAATCAATGGGGATACCCCTCGCAATTCCCATGCGAGTAACCTGATATGTAGGTATAAATGCCTTATACCCTCTGTCAGCCAACAGACTATTTTCAAGAAATTCGTTTGCAGCAGTGGGATTTGAGAACTCCACAACAATCCTGTTGCGGCCTAATTTTTTTATTCCATCTTTGGTGATGTGAGAAATATTATTTTTGAAGATAAATTGGCCAAATTTTACAGGGTGAATAGTCACGCCCGATGCCGAGGCATTATCTATTTTAGAAATGTGGACTGCGAAAGGACCTGGATCTGATGATAAATATTTGCGATTGTAAGACTGAGCTTTAGGCTGTTCCAAATTCATGGCTTTTGTAGTGCCTGTTCTAGTAATTTTGCGACTAATATACTGATCATTCGAGGTTAGACCTCTTTTTCTTGGGATTGTTGTCAAACCGTCAGTTGACATGAACTCAACATCAGGTACTGGAGAAGATAAGTTTGAGCTGAACTCGGAGAGTTAATATATTCATTTTCCAGAGATTTAGATACGTCGTCTGGTATCCCTGGGTCGGGAGGTTTATTTTTATCTGGGTTCATCTTACGTAAATAAGGGAAATTAATAAAAAATATACCTAATGAAAAATAATGAAATATAAAGAAAATAACCTACTAACCAACACCAACACACAAACTACACTAACTATAATTATGTTTGAAAGCGCTTTTATCAGAATCCATTGTTTGCTTATGGCGTGGGTAGTCCAATAAAGATGATTTGAATGAAACGGATGGCCTTCAAAACTTAAACCATTTACTTCTTCGAAATAACTTTACAGTTGAATAATCTTTTACAAACAATATTCTAATTAACGTTAATCAGTTTAAAATAATTAAAGATTGAGGCGACAGATAGCGATTCGTCGACTGAGTGGTGCGCCGGCGACCGCTCTCTCACAAGTCCGTATAAAAGATGGACGCCCCGCTTCCACAGACTCGACGCTCCGCTAGAGTGAACATAACAACTGTCACTCTTGTCAATGTCATTTTTCATACGCGCCTACATGTTAAACAAGAACTAATAGGGAAATATTTACAAATAATATGGAAAAATAATTATTTAAAACAACGCGAAAAAAATACGTGACATTCACACTGACGTTCATTTGACATCCGGTCTCATATATATATGTATAGTCTGTGACGAAAAAAAAAAAGATAGCACAAACCTACATTACAAAGTTACTAAAAAAAAAATTCTAACATAAAAAACATATTATACATTTATTTTATTTTAAGCTTAGGTTATAGCTGAAAAATAGTCCCCATTTGTCAATAACTGTCAGATCATAAAATACTAGGAAAAAACGTTTTTTTAAAATTAGCGCCATCTCGCGAGTAAACAATGAAATAGAAAAAGCGTGGAAAAGAATTTCCAAACAGCGCCATCTCACGTAAAATCATAAAGTTTCGTTACAACCGTAGTGACACCTAATAGTTCGTTTCCTAACTAAACCAGTGGCACCCCCCTGGCGCATAGTGCGACTCAGTGGCTCACAATACCATACAAAATTATGTTGAAGCCAAATGGAACGTCCAAAAAAACTACAATGATATAGAAGCTTTAATTTATTTTTCAATAATAAACAATATTACTAATGTTAATATGAATAAAACATTTCGATCAGTGTCAACTTAAAGAAAAAACATTTGTTAATTTTCTGTTGCTTGATGCGTGCATTGGACACTCCAAGCCTGATTGCACGCATCAAGCGAAAACACTACTTTTGAGAGTGCTTGATTGTGCGAAGCTTTGCTGTAGTTGAAATATTCTACGCTAGGCATTATGCTGCAAAACACGCTGTAGTGCTGTAATTGGAAAACCACTAGTGGTAGCAGTGTGTTTAATCTGTGCATAAAGTCTATGGTGGCGCCACTTTATCACAAATTGTCACAAAATACAAAACGTCAAAATTTTGATTCAAAAATTAAAAATTTAAAAGATTGTGAATAATGATAGTGTTGAATAAATTTAGTTCGCGAAATTAAACATTTTATCCTATCAACGTAGGAATATACTTGTGACAGTGTGTGTTAATATAAAACTAGTTCAGTTCAGTGAAATAATAATGAGTAATTCGACGTCAAACCCCTTATTTGCGTGCTCTCGTTGCTTTGCTAGGCATCCTTTTGAAGATTTGTCTCCAGGTGAACAACTCTGCAAGGTAAGATCCACGTAATTTAAGTAGTAACGTCTGTATACCTAATTTTAAAGAGTAAAACTTCAGATGCTCTTCGTAAATAAAATACTGTTAGTTTGACGTCAGTTTGTGACGTGTTTTTGCTGGTATTTCAGGAATGTCGCGGGTCATTCCCGGTTGTCAAGTGCACGTATTGTCGCTCGGAATTTCAACAAACAAGGTCAGTGTCAGCAGTCATGGTGAATTCATTGCCATGCAAAACAATACTGGTACTGGAATGAATATTAAAAGATAATTATTAGCCAACTAGTCCTGATCTAGGTTTCTTAAAGGCACTACAATATTTATTGGCAGTTTAACTCAGCTATAAAATTCATTGCCTCCTATTTTTTAATTAAAAATAGGATTCTGTTTAACTGGATTTAATTGTGAATTTACTTGATAGTCAATCTAGAATAACATGATTACTCTGTAAGCATCATCCAATGGTTTCTCAATGTCAACAAATAGAGGGGCGGCTTTAGGTGGTCCTTCAACTCATTAGCTTCCAATAGTCAATATTAAAACATATCCCCACAATGGTGCTCACACAAATGTGGTCAAAAACTAATTTTATCACTTCTGATGTTTAGTACAACACAATGCTAATAGTCTACTGTCATAGAGTGAAATTACTTCTCCCTGACCTTATCATCCATAAATTAATTGTATTAAGTCTCTTTGAAACTGTGTCTCAAAAATCATAAGTGACTGTGATCAGCAATTGTCAGTAAAGTTGTGTTCCCATTTAGTTGATATCGGAATCGGTTAATTTGAATAAGGATTAATATTACAATATACATTTAAAGTCTCCATCCTTCAGATGATTTTTTTCAAATGAAATGAAATTTATTGTTATTAAAACGTACAGCGTATATCCTTCCTCCAACAAACAAACTTTCCAACATTGAAAGAATTTTTGTAATCAGACCTTAGCTTGTGTTAGAGCTTCTTTGAAAGAATCTATGGGAGATAATCCGCGTAAACTGATTGCACAAACTTTCCAACACTGAAAGAATTTTTGTAGTCAGACCTTACCTTGTGTTAGAGCTTCTTTGAAAGAATCTATGAGAGACAATCCGCGTTAACTAATTGCTACCTTTTTAGAGGCAAGATTCAAGTCAAACTACTTAGAAGTTCTTGAAACTGAAAAAGCCCAACTTAATTAATATCACAATCAATTTTGATGTGTAATAAATAAAAATAGAAGTTGTCTATAACCTATTGTGGTATTATTTACCTTCTGTATTATCACAAGATTTTTTAAATGTTATTATCTGGTATCTGGATAGTGAAAACAAATACATACCAGATATTTAGTATACTAACTTCTTCAAGACTTATCACATCCCCAAACTATAGCCTCAAAATGAAGATTGGAAATGGTATACAATGTCGTATCCCCGAGCTCAAGTATTACCTGCAAGGTCTCGTAAGATACTTAAATTGCTGAGCATTCCAAAATGGGTCATGTCACAAGCACTGAAATATTAGGATATGAAAGGATGTTTCATGATATATGTTATGAAATATAAAATTATATTTACAGCATCTCACTTTTAAACTCCAAGTGCTGTACTTTTTATGATGGTACGCATAAATATATACATACATACTCATATACATTAAACATAGTGTATATTGCCTTCAAAATTATTAATTAACAATCTTATTTTCATTTCATTTTCATTAAGGTTTAGATTAGACCAGTGGAGGAGGCCTTTGTCTCAGAATCACTGAGACAGGAGACTTATTATAATACACATGTAATTCAAAATCAAAAACTGTAAAATTTTCGGAATAAAGAGCTCATTATTATAAGGTACAGATTTAAGTAGGGGTGTGCGAATATCGTTCGAGTTCGAGTTCGATTCGAATAATTCGTGAGTTCGAATTATTCGCACACCCCTAGATTTAAGGTTTAAATTATATTGGTGTGTACGTCGAGGCAAAGAAACATGAATAATTAATTAAGCAGAAACTTTAGCACAGGAAGTTTTGCGAAGTAAACAATACAGACTATTGTAAAAAATCGCATTCATGTAGAGCGATAACAGTTTCCTGTACCAGTTTTGTTCATAAAACAAAGACTTCGTGTGTTCTCAATGACAACAAAATTAATTTTACAGTAAATCTAACACGTCATCAATATGCAAGAAATGTGAAGCTAACGTCAAAGCATACGGAAAACCTACTGCCTGTGAATATTGTAATATCATAGCAGCTTTTATAGGTGAGCTCTCTTTTATTGACAGACTTCCAAAAAAGGAGGAGGGTACTCAATTCGATATGTTTTTTTTCTTTTTATGATCGTTTTTTCATAACTTAAGTTTGGGTAAACTGGTTTTAATTATTCTGGTGTCAGATGAAAGGTGATAGGTCACGGATCCTGCTTATTTTTTTTTTAATTCGAACTTTTTTAGTACTTTTGGTTGTGTTTAAAAATGTGTATTTTTGACGGACAACAATTCACGATTTGTTGTGCGTTTATGTGTGTATTTCTTTTCTATATGAACTGATTTCGTTAATTCTTGTAAGGTAGCAGACACTTCGGACTATTATCTTATATTTGATAAAAATCTGACTGGTAGTTTTTTCAGTTGGAGAAAATCATCCCCGGGATCCCCGGTATGTGGGAGTTCAACCACAGTAAAACCTCCAACCGCTCACACTCAGCGTCCGAACCCCGGCTGAGGCCAGAACTCAGCACGGGGTTATGAGGGACGGCGCGACGCGTTACGCCCACGGCACTCTTTCCCGTCGCACCGCCTTTATCTCTTTTTTTATTCTTACATAAAAAAAAAACTTCCCCCGTCCTGAAGACGGTAGAAACATCCGCCGGTGCTTGCCTTGTTGAGAGAAGCACGGCGTTGTTATCGCTTTCGTTTTTGTAATAACATTATTATTATAAAAAAAAACAGAAGAATGTTGAATTTATTGGTCGCATTTTCTCGTCAAATTCAAAGTTTGCCCAAATGTAATCAGTAAGTCCAATAGCAATTGGTCGAGTTTGCCTTAATAGAGTAAAATAACAAAAAAAAATTCAGAAACAATATGAGCATACACTTGTATTATACTTTAAAAATCACTTTGTTTGTCTAGGAAACAAGTGTCAACGTTGTACAAATTCTGAAAGAAAGTATGGGCCTGCCGTTACATGTGAACAGTGCAAACAAAGATGCGCCTTCGACAGACATGATGATAGTAAAAAGGTAAGCAATAAGCATTAAGTGCACTGATGTACATTGCCCATTAGCATGATAAGTAAATATTAGAATTGAAGGTCGAACTTGATTATCTTGATTAATTCTTTGGTTGGAAAAACAAGCTGAAACACTATTGTGCAGTTTCGTTGACACTTAACACTGTCCACATTCCAAAGCCAATTCGCAATAGGTATAGAAATTTGGAATAATGTATTTATTCAGTAACAGCTTTGGTTTAACGTGTGAGAATAAAAAAAGGCCATTATAAAAATCGAAAATTCAATTGTAAAAATATACTGTTCAGATATTTATTTGTCATCTATTTTTTCACGGAATATATTTACAGGTTGATGGTAAACTACTCTGCTGGTTATGTACGCAGTCTCTCAAAAGAGCGCTGGCGAGGACGAAACAAAATCTTTCCTCTGTTGATAAACACAAACACAGATCTCATAAGTAAGTTCTTCAACAGATATAAAGATTATACACGATTTCTTAAAGTTTATGAATCATAAGTTGTAAAAACTACATTATTAAATGTTTTACAAAACTCTTCCAGTGTATTCCAGATAATACATAACTATATTCTGAACAGTCCCAAACTTCACGAATAACTTCGTATCAATAAAATACTGTTCAGGGTAACACGTATATTAATTGTTAGACAGGTATTTGAATAGAAAAATATGAATTCAATAATTATGGTTGAACCTCCTCGCAGATCCAAGCACAGCCACAAGGATAAACGCAAGTCCGACATGATGAAGTCTATGAACTCAGGGGACCTGTCGTTGGACTCGCAACCTCTTGAGAAGAAATCCAAGCTGAACCCTTTACAAGGTACTAAAGGTAGTTACTAATGATTTGTTCAGTAATAACAAAAACCGTAGTTTTCAGTTTCGTAGGACAGGTTTAAAATCTTTTCGTAAATTTTATTGAAACCCCGAGTCGCATTAGGTAAGTGTAACATCCTGACTACCGCTGTAAACTACAATTGATTACATTAAAATAAAATAAAGCAGTTTTATTCAAATCTAATTGTGTGATACCACCAAAATTTGTGTAACGCACTTATTTGACTTAATTCAGGAACATTTTGTGATCGAACTTTTTACGCGTACCTACAGCAACTATTGTGTCCATCGGAGAATGTCAGATCGCGAACAAAGATTTGTACACGTTAATGCGAGTACACTGCAATGCGCGCAAACATTTCATAATTTGATGTTCTTGTACACAATGAATCAAAATCTTATATATAAAAATGAATTGCTGTTCGTTAGTCTCGCTAACACTCGAAAACGACTGAACCGATTTGGCTTATTTTAATCTTGAACTATTCGTGTAGAAGTCCAGGGAAGGTTATGGGAAATTTCCTTATGTGACGCAGACGAAGTTGTGTGGGCCAGCTAGTTAATTATAAAATTAGTGGAACACACAAATTTATATGATGTCTTATTTTAGTTGTAAATTGTTGAACAGGCGAATTGGATCCGAACAGTTCGGACCACATGGTGGCTATGACTCAACTGAAGGAAACGATTGCTAGCTTGCAGAAGAAAGTTCAACAAAAAGATATGGAGCTGCTCTCTAAGGACCGTCAGGTATGTCACCGTGTGTCACTAGTAGTGTCTGAGAAGATGTATGTATGTCGATCTGAAACGCAATACTTTTACTAAGTACTTATGATTAATAACCGCAGATACAATTTAACTTGGTACGGTTTTATAAAGGAGTTGTTTTCCTTCATTTTGTTAACGTTTTCCTGGTTTATTGTAGGTAAATTTATTATTAAAAATAGTACTAAATCTTCGTATTGGAAACGGATCGGACCGTGATTCATTTTAATGAATCCATAGTACGTTTTACAACAATAGTTAACTTTTTCCTTAAACGGGTTTTTCTGTTGCGAACCCGTAAGTTATTTTTGTTTATACCAAAAAAAACTTATCTTCTGTATAATGAAGACGAAAAATTAGAATTATGTTGTGATATACAGGGTGACTGGGTAAATACTTAACATACTGTTGTAAAGTTGGACTGTGTGGTGTTACAATAAAGAATTCTATTTATCTAAAATTACTGTATTAAAAATTATATCAAGGAATTTTTTTGCTTGATAAATATAGTCTAAATTTCCTGCTAGAATGAGTGATCGCGGACAAGGTTGTAGAGAACGTGAGTTCGCACGTATTCAGTAACATAGTCCTTTCAATAATGCCTAATGAGGCACGTAACGTACAGGGTGAATTTTTGACGATGTCTAGGACTGATTTATTTTTGGAAATATCACCACCGCTATACACAGTTCCAGTACTTATTACTTTTTCAGAACCACTTAAAAAAAAGAGTTAACAATGACAATAATTAAAGAGGTATTACGACAGGTTAAGTTAAAAGAGAAAGTTAAAAATCCACCCTGTATAACCATTCACCCTGTGGTGTGGCATACAAGGCGAGCGCCACAGTGGGCGGTCGACGCGCGCGGTGTGCGCGGTGTCGCGTCGCAAGGTACGTCCCCGCAGCACTAGCAGTAGTCGTAGTAGGGAGCCACGGACACGTCGCCTGTCGGCCGCTCGGTGTGGCGCGTCGCCTACGAACGAACAAACAAACGCCTATAAAACAAAAACAATCAAAATAATTTCAGATAACCGAACTAAAAGCACAACACCTTAACAATACGACCGACCTACGCACTGAGATGAAAAATAAAGAACGTCAGAATGAGACCAAATTCAACATGATGAATACTAAGATACAAAATCTATTGAAAGAAGTCGCTACGCTAAGCAAGTCGGCCAAGAAAAATAAGAATACTAAAAGCGTTCTCGCCAACGCCACAGAGAACAGTGGCAGCGGCACAGACAGTCCCAGCACTAATTAGAACTATCACTAATTAATTAATAATTTATATGTAATAGCTAAATTGTAGTTTTATAAAAGTTGTAAACGCAGATTAACGGAAAAATAAATTTTCCTTTTATTTTTTTACTCTACAAACATTTTATTTGTAGATTTTATAATTAAGCGTAAACTAGTTTCAATAATCGACATTTAATATTAAATTTGTAATAATAAATAATTTGTTTTTTTACCGTTTTATATTAAATTGATTAAATAATTACTTTAATTATTGTTTTAAAGTCTGTAAACTAGTAATTTATTTTTGTATTGTTTATATCTATGTGTGTAAAATCATTAATTATTAAGATATTGATGTAGTCCTAATCGATGTAGTTTACATGTAAACGTTAACAATAGATATTAGTGTATTTCTCTCGTGTTGTTCAATATTCCATTATTAAGAAATATTGTAAAAGTAAAATATTAATTAGATATTAAAAAATATTAATAACTCAGTCACTTCAAATATATTGCGTTAAATTATATAATTCACATACATTAAATCTCACAACAACAAACAACAAAGGGAATAGAAATTACGAATTCATTCAGTGGCGTGCGGTTTATAGAAACACATAAGCATTGCACACCCTGGCTTATCAAATTTAAATAATATAACAGCAAAAATCTATGAAATACATACATATATTTGACATACACTCGACCTTGCTTGCAATTTACTAAAAAATGTAATCAAATCGATTGTTAATTTGAACACAATTTGAAAACAAGTCAAATATTAATTTCTGTATAGGGTATACTAAAATATTTACGCCACTGAATTAATTTTAAGCTCATATTTTTGTTAACTTTAGAACAAACTGAGATCAAGACAAATAAACCTATTATAGAAAATCTATCATATTTTAAATCATTTGAAAATGAGATATATAAAATCCCTGTAAGTGTAATCCATTGTTGGCCTATCTAGTACAAAATAAAAGTTTATATTTCTAAGTGCTATTCATTTAAAAATGAAGATCTGCACAAAATCGCATAAACTTACAATATATTTTGAAATGAAGATTTAAAGTGTTTAAGAATCTTTATTAAAAATAAAAAATCTAATTATATTTAACCTTTTCATGGGCTATGATGGGTTATTTAATGTTCCAATTATCTGTTTTATTATAATGATGATTATGACCATATTTTGTTTTTGTCCACTTAATTCTACTTATCATATCGAAAATAACAATAATTAGGTTAGTTTTCGTTTTAATTTAAGTACTTAGAATCATTTCAATCGAATTAAAATTTTAATTAAGTAACTTGTAATTTTTCTTATTTAATATAGTCTAACAAGCTCTATGAATTCATTAAGCTTTGAAGTCTAGTTTTATTGTGTAAGTTAGAAAATAAGTTAAGGGTCGCATTAAGAACAGTAAAATTCTTCGACTTTTACTATACTGATTCGTTGAAATTGCGAATTTCATTCAACTTATGCGATTTAGTAATTAATATTTAGAATTAGCAATATGACTTGTATCCTATGTTTTTAAATTACACTGAAATCAAAGAATTTGTAACCGTTTAAAATACTTATTTAAACATAATTGTATTTTAATTGTTTTTTACTGTAGATACTGTTAAGGTGGATTATAATACAATAAATAAATTGTGCATAACATAATACTTACATAAAGAAGAAAACAGTTCACTCTTGTATATGTTTAATTTTGAGTTAGATCAATAATACTTTAATGCCAGATTAAGATAAATAAATGGAGAGACAAAACGTATTGTGTCGATCCCATTTGTTTGGGAGAAAGTTGAGCCACAGAAGATCAATGTAGTTTTAGACTTGACCGTTCTCGGGTGTAATAAATAAACAAATTCTAATAAACATAGATGTACAATCTTTAAATCAAGGTCAATTCATTGTTCTTAATTAAATTTAATTTTAAATACTTTTCACCGGAAGTCAATAGTCTCTTAATATTATGATTCCCCACGTCAATGTGAACGACTTAGCAAAAGACGTTATTCATTTCGGTAAACCTTCTATACGTAAAAATCGAAATAAAATAGGTATGTTGTTACCAATAATTATTATTGGTATATTGTATTCTAAAATAAAATAGGTATGTTGTTACCAATAATTATTATTGGTATATTGTATTCTAGTAAATAACAAATACCAATGCAAATCGCCACCATCACACAATCACAAATTTGTAATTAATTGAAAATATAAATAAGTAACAGAATGGATCAGCCTTGAAAATCACATTTTGTTAATAACGACTCCACAAATATTTTCAAGAATACTTAACTACATACCCCAACATTGCATATGGCCCAATAAAAAACAAACCGTGGAAAAAGATTGAATAATTCGCACTTTAGTTAAACTTATTAAGATTTCTGAAGAAAATTATCTAAACCGTGGTGCAAAATAAACCGTCAGTAAGTGTTTTATTTAGTAGTTAAATAATTTTGCGTTAAAAAAAAACTTAATTTTTTTTTTAATTTTGTCGGTTATTCTCATAAATTGTTTGGTTTGTCTAAAAACCAAGCAAAAAAAATTAAAGACAAAATAAATTAAAATAAAACACCCTGTATTTTTGTAATGCAACTAAAAGAAAAGTTAATTACAAATAATCTTTGCTAACAAACATAGTGACTTACGAAAAGTAACAAAACGAAATGTTGGAGAAAATATTTTAAATACCTTATTCAACGTGTTCCTCAAACTAAAACGTATGATAGGTGCTATCAACTGAGGATAGCTTTAATTGTTTACCAATAAATATAATATTTACTTCAAAACTTATTCGTTGAAATGTCTTACAGTAAATGGTGTAGGTACTGAATATTTTAAATAAAACTTGTTATTCCTTTTCGTTATGATTTATTTCCATGTTTATTCAAAGAATTATTGTGCGTTAATTGACATTATAAAAATACAGGGTGTTCATTTTTTTTATTTTGTTCAATTTTCAGACAAACCAAACTATGAAAAATATTTGAATACAGTGTTATTCAAAACCAAAAAATAATGATGTTTCCTTTCAGAACAATATAAGTTTTTCAATATTTAGGGTACTTCTTCCCATTCACGTCACATAGTCCTGGGACATCATCTACATGTTTCATTTCTCATCTAATGTTGTTATAAATCAACCCTGTTTCTCTTGGGCACCATAGTGTTCAGGTATCATATGCTTATGGCACTTATTTTATTGTAAAAAAAACAAATTTAAACCCTAGTATATTGTTGACGGTCAAGTGTATCAGTAAATTTTAGTTTCCTCTTTGATTTCAAAATCAACTGTTCAATTTTAATCAATAAAGAAAGAAAGATAACGGTATGTTTTGTTGCAAAGATAAAACTACATTTGGAAAAACAAGGGGGAATTGATTATTGAATACAGAACCAGCTTTGTAAAGTTTTCGATCCTGGCACTTGTTACGTCGATATTATCTCTGATTTATGTAACTGCTAGATCTATGTATTATTTTTCTTCTAGTAGATTTCCAAACTTTAGTAAAAAAAAAACACTGAACTAGATAAAACCTGGAGTCTATCAGCGTCATGTTGAAACCTTAACCTCTTAACCCCCTCTCTCAATCCTAACTAAAGAAAGAAATAATATATTTATTAGACATGACACTATTCCGTGAAATTATTCCCTAATATATTTTTAACTTAATTCATAAAATGACACTGCAATTTGGATATCAGTAGATTTATGAAAGTTCGTATAAATAAAGTAAAATTGTAAAAGATATCTTGAAAAATTGATTCTTGGTTTTGCGTATTAGTCAATTTTTTAGGCCCTTACGATCATCTGATCTGTTGACTTTTTTATCATGTAGACCGAAAAATAAAACGTAGATTCTCTCGCGATCATCGCGTTTCAACAGTAAGATTTGTGGATTTATGAAGCCCGCTATGCAATAATGATAATTGAAAAATTAGTCTGATTATGTTCGCTTGTTAAAAACCATTTCTCAATATTGTCTCCAATGCTTATTTTACAAAAAACAAATGAAGCTACATTATTTATGAAAGTAACGTATAGAATGAAAAATAATTCAGAAAAAAAAACAACTCATGTTGATTCAATAAGTTTGTATTTAATTCATTAATTTTCGTAGTTTGTAATGTTAAATAGATGTTAGTCTTATATTTCAATTTCGTAATGAATATTTTTAAACTATGTGTACGTTTTTTTTAGTATCTAAAAACAATGTAGCGACCGAACAAATCTTAAACTTACAATTAAATGTAACTTTAGACGAATTCCTAATGAAGCGATTTGACGTGAGTAGATTTAATTAAATTTAACAAGTAAAAACCAAATAAAAGGTAGTTATGCTGATTTATTTTAAAGTATTTATTGTGTGAAATAATAAGACCGAATTTTAGTTTGAATAGTGTAGTAATCTGACCACACTCATCTATTATCTTAATTCGTCTTTAACATCTGATTATGTAGTGTTATTCATTGATTAATAAGATTTTTCACGTAATAGATGTGTGGTTTAGTTTTGAATTAATTAGATAAATAGAAATTATTATGTACGTAAACTTGTTGAGGAAAAATATACCTATTCATTAAATATCCACTTCAAAATTAGCTAAATAGTTTAATGATAGTTAATAGATGTACCAAGTAGTGTTATGTGTAAGAAAAAAAATCGAATAAAGTGGGAAAACAAATAAGTGGTTTTATTTTACTAGAAAAAACAAGTGTGAACCTTAGCACGTAACAGGCGTAATACGTAGTTTTGCTTGAAGTAAAAGTGTGCGTTTCAAATCTGCAAATGAATGTTTTAAGAAGAATGAATGATTTTGTATAGTATTATATTTTAATTGACGTAGCTGTTTCCGTTGTCACTAATTTAATTAACACTGAAACAGAAGTACAAAGATTACTCAGCGAGAAAACATTGTTGACGGAGGTTTCATTATTTTTCAATATTATTGTTTTTAAAATGAACACGTTCAAGATTTAACACGCTGTCTATCTGTTAAACGTAACTGACTATTGTATGTCTATTATCTGCTGTGGTACGTCCGTACTTTTATTTTCACTGAACGACACGCTTCAGTCAACCAGCTTCTTACAATAGTCGTGAAGTAACTAAAATAAACATTTTATCAATGACATTTATTATCCAAGACTCATACGCAAGTGTTCTAAACAAAACAAACTTCCTTGACGAGTATTATCATTATTTAAATAAGATATAAATCATTGAACTTTGTAGAAAAGGTACTTTCGGCACAAAACTGATGATAACAATTAAATAGGTACATAGGATATCATCAACTATCACTACAATGTCAGGGGTAATAACTGTAATAAGTATAAGAATAATTATTAGCAAATAACTGTAGTTCAGATTTTGAATCAAATACTTTATCAGTAAATCTTGGACGGACTTGAAAACCAATACTAGTACAATGTTTTTTTTTTAACGCTGTTGATACAAAAACCATATAAACTAATCCTAACGATTTTTTTCATTGCTGCACAGGCAGATAATCAAACGGACCATCAGATCGTAAGTGGTCTTGCACGTACCTACCTCTGTTTTGACAGGGAATGTGCAGGATCGCTGTCTAAATCCAATCCCTTAAGAGTCTCCTTAGGGCTTAAAGGAAAAGAGCAAGTTATAGCAATAAGGAAACACGGCCAGAATCCATTCCAGATTCTGCAAAAACTAATTCCTGAAAGTAATGTGCATGAGTCATACTCGTATTTTAATGGAAATTCGACACTGATTTGCTGACCCAGTGGTTGAAACATGGGAGTAGTAAATGTTAGGTACGGCTACATCTATGTTAATATTAAGTGACAGATTTTCTATCACACATAATTTAATATTAACTAAACTTGACCTCGTTATATGAATTTGACTTTAAGCTTCCTCTTATTCTCAGAACTTTGAGCGAAAGTGATAAGTAATATTAAGACGTATATTTTTACATTTCAATTCGACCCATATCTCGCAATTGACGATACAATGCATTACTTTCACTGCAATTTAGACATCCAAACATGTTTTTTGACGGCACTTACATGTGATCGACGATGTGATCTTAAGTGGCAGTCTTTAAAGTATCAAAATAAAACATAAAGGTTTTGTAGAACCATTTGAAAAGAGAAATTAACATTTACAATGTTCATTTTTCGAATCGATCGATAGTTCATGTAGGTACTGTCTAAGAGACACTGACTGTAGGTGAGTTATAAGTGTATGAATAATATTACCATAGGTGTAGAATAGTGCAAGTCGTGATGACCAAGTGATTGAAGCGCTTGCCTTCCATACTGGAGGCAGCGGGTTCAAAACCGGCTTGTACCTCTAAATCTTAATGTGAAAAAGATTTTTGAATAATTTTTCATATCACCACTGGCCAAACACGGTGAGCAAAACATCGTGAGAAATCCTATATGAGTACGTTGTTGTTACAATACAGAGGAATAGTGTAGATTATAGAGACATAATTATTCGTAGTTAAATCGGAAAACTAATTAATTCTAATAGCATTGGTATACGATAAAATTACTGAAACATGGATAGGGAAGTATGATGTAGGTATAAATATGACACATGCATAGTAAATATAAAGTAGGTTAAGTAGATATATTGGGTATTTTTGTATAAATAATATGTTGGAAATCCAGAACCACAATTGGTATTTACCATTATTAATGTTATAACAAATGCATTTAGTTAATGAACTAGTTAATAATAAAGCAAGTGAATTTAAAAGCAAATCAATTCCGTGTTTAGGTAGGAAAACTGAATTGAACTAACATTCCTAGTAGTAGATATTCCATGTATCAGAGGATGTAATGTATATACCCTCTGATTTGATTATCAGCATTTGCACAAAATCAAGTCAATTTTAATGTTTTAAAAAAAGGTGCACGTGTGTAATGTAAATTACTATGAATATTAAATTATATATCTAGGTCGAACTAATTTTAAATTATTATTGCATTTATTTTTACAGACAAGTTAAAACTTAAATAAAAAAAAACATTACAAACTCGAACAACATTTGTGAAATAGTCTAAATTATTTATAAAAAAAAATCTGTAGGTTCTTCCCTTGTTCTGGAAGTCTGTTCTTAATCTCGTCTAAGGTTCCGTAGTCAAACGTACGGGCGAATGTTGATACTGTAAAACGACTTTTCTCAGGATGTAATTGTTATTTTATTTTGTGTCAATATCATTAAAATTACAAAAAAAATGTGTATGCATTTATTATAAAAAGGACTTATGCTACGTTGCGGTTGTAACCGAGTGCATAGGCTTTAACCGCACTATGGCTAAGTCATTGCCCTTTGGTTTTATGGTTAATGTCCCTGACCTGTACTACAGGTTTCGATTTAGATCCCGGTCACTACAAAGGAAAAGAAAGAAGAAAGACGTATCACATATTAGGTTCTTACTTTTGATGAAATTCCTGTTTTAGTGTTTGGTAAAACCTAAAACAGAACACGAGGTGTAGTAAGCTTTTTAATTAGAAAATAGCAACTGACGAAAAGAGCAGGCTTGACACTTGAGGAACAGACCTATTTTCTTAGGATCCTGGCTCCCATCCATATCTGTGCGCCAGTTACTTCAAATTAAATCATTTCAAAATAAAGCTCTAATTTTGAATTATCTACTATATTACTACCGATCACTTTACAATTTTACGAAATCGTGCTTTTAAGAATTACATAAGGTGATATCTTTATAAATGCAAATAATATCTTTACTTGTCTACATAATCTATTTTTTTAATCATTTTATTTTCTACACCAATCTATAGTATGTATCTAGAAAATATGGCAATAGATGTGAAAAACATGGCATCATTACATTAATGCTTTTAGAATGTAGTGGGCATCAATTAAAAGTTTTCTTAGTGAGGTAAGTATTAAGAAAACAACATTGAAATAAAAATATTTTTTCAGATGAAGTTTAAATTTCTGTGTATGTTAGGTAGCTACTTCAGCCATTAGGTCAAACCACACAGAGATAGTTTTCTATATAATTAGTTTGTTAATTTAAATAAATACCACGTTATTCAGATGACTAATGCGTCAAAACCCGAGCGTATATATTCACATACATAAGCTTAGCGGCGGTAGGTGAAATTTAGTTTTGGTTGAGCGTTATAACTGCGCGGTCGAGAAGCACCCAGTATTTCTATTTGATTTGTGGGAGCTACTTATCAGTACAATGAGATCGCTTTGTGTACTTATTGCCGCGTTCGCGTGTGTACAAACCATTGACGGCAGAAGTGAGTTGCACCTGCATTATCTAAATACATTTTATTTTTATTGTTAAAATATTAATATTATTATACTTTTTTTCTTCACTCGAATGTGATCACTGGATTGTAGTTCACATTGTAGTACCTAAGTGGATTCTGTTACTTATGGATCTTCGACAGCATCGACGCAAGTTGCAACAAATTGTTTATCACAAGAAATTATATTTACCTATTACCTTTTTTGAAAATGTAATTAAGTATTCAGCTTCCACAGCGGTCTGGTATCGAGGCGATCCTCCTTAGGAAACCATTACTAATAATCGTCATAATACAAGTAGCTCAAATCATCCGTAAGGCAGCGGTTCTCGGGGACGGAGCGACGGGAAAGAGTGCCGAGCGCGTAACGCGTCGCGCCGTCCCTCTGAACCCCGTGCTGGGTTCTGGCCTCAGCCGGGGTTCGGACGCTGAGTGTGAGCGGTTGGAGGTTTTAGTGCGGTTCAACTCCCACATACGGTGATTTACGGTGATTTCCCCCAACTGAAAAAAAAAAAAAGGCAGCGTTTCTGTTGGTACCTGCTTAGTTATGAATACATGATGATATTAACCATTTCATCGAAATTAATTAAAATAGGAATATTGACATTAGAAAAATGGCATATTTGAATGGTGTATTAAACAAATGGTATATTTTCAGAACTCCAAAGGTTGTCGTGTGACCAAATCCGACAGTTTGTGGATGGTCACAACTATCGGCGTCAACAAATTGCCAAAGGTGAAGTTAAGGGACAGCCGGCTGCCACTGCTATGAAATACATGGTATGTTTATTTTATTATCTATAGGCAGAGGACCATCTTGTAGGTTGTAGTCGTCTCTCATAGACCGTTAAATATCAAGGATCTGGGGACGCGATACATTAATGTGATCTGGAATCTGCACCTTCTGGTGTTTCAAGAGTTGCAACTTTAATGATGTTGTTGATGCTGATTTGACGGTGGGTGTGGAAGGGGGTCATAGGAACTCTTGTACTAAATAAGATAGACCTGTCGTGTTTGGGCTTAGTTTACTTGTCTTGGATAGCACTCTACTGATACAAGATATTCAGTTTAAAAGCTTGTATTTAAAGTTTTCTTTAAATAAATTATTATCAATGTACCGAAATCAGCATTGTATTGCATAATACATATTTACTTTCTATAGTCATACCTAGTAGTGGAAGGAAATCGCACTATTTTAATTTACTCTACATAATATTGATAAATCTAATATTAAATTAAATCTAGTATTAGAAATTAAATTAAGTGTTACAAGTGTAAGCTGGCCCACACAACTTCGTCTCCGTCACATAAGGAAATTTTCTCACCGTTTAAACCTTCCCTGGACTTCTACGAATATTTCAAGATTAAAATAAGCCAAATCGGTTCAGTCGTTCTCAAGTTTTAGCGAGACTAACGAACAGCAATTCATTTTTATATAAGAAGATTGAATATTAAATTAAATGCAATATTGAATATTAAATTTAATCTAGTATTGAATATTAAATGAAATGTAATATTGAATATTAAATTTAATCTAGTATTGAATATTAAATTAAATCTTATCTTAAATCTAATGTTGATGTTTGTAACCATTGTTTCACTGAAAACACATTTCTGAATAACCCGGAGTCGATTTTTGTTTCAATATGAAACCTTTGATTTTTTTTTATTTTTTTATTACGTGATAGATAATAATGACGTGATGTTTTTAGATGGTTATTAGGTTTCTTAATGTAAGTACCTACATAAATATTAATAACTTTATTATAAAGTTTACTTTAAAATAAAGAAAGATTAGTATTTTTGTAGGTATGTAACGAATAAACTCAAAAAGTACTGGACCGATTACAAAGCTTCATTATCTCTGAGTAAAATTGGATGTATTTAATTTCCAAAAAAATTAGGGATCCGTGTGAAATATCGAATCTTTGTGACGCAAAAAAAATCTTAACGTTATCTTTCACTGACCAGGTTTGGGATGATGAACTGGCCGCCAAAGCTGCGAAGTGGGCTGCAAAGGACAATAACTACCACAACCCAGACAAAAACATAGGTTTGTAACGTTTTAATAATTTACAGAAATACTAATTGTTAATTAAAATTTTAAATCTCGACCTTGTCTCGCAACACAACCACGCGTATAATGTAATTGTTCGTTATTAAGTTTAGTCTCAGTGGCATTGAATATTTTGTGAAAAAACTGATTATTTACATTAATTAATGCATATACCAGATGTAAAAATATGATGTTAATTAGATACGCAGATCAAATTAGAGATAAGTACAGCTGCAATTAGCTTAGTCAAGCATTAAAATCATTTTTAACTTGTAATTCATTTATCTTTCTCTTTACCCTGATATCGTCATTCCACCGAACACTAAATTTTAAACACAAAAATTTCTTATATTTCGAATTTAAAACGCAAATCAAATCCAGATATCTAATAACCTAACTAAAAAAAAATACTTGAATTTGTGTTTTTAGATTCAGGAAGATTTACAACAGGCGAGAATTTGTATTGGTTCTCGACGACCAACAAAAATGGCAAGATTAAAATTGACTCCGCATTGGACTCTTGGTTCACAGAACACAAAAATTACAAGTTCACTCCTTTGACAATGAGTGATTTCCAGAAAACTGGCGATGAACAGCTCGGTCATTACACGCAGGTCGGTAAAAGATATGCAGTTTACTGTAGTTTTAGTACTTTTACGGTTTTGTATTTTTTTATTACACTTTTAGTTGGACACAGATTTGGAGAAATCAAAACCAAAAATATTTTTTATTTCCTTACAAATCTAATGTGGAACAATTGATAACAATTGGAATGAGAATTTGGTTCTTTCTGCATATTTTTCCGTTTATTGCACAGAGAATGCTCTGAAGAACTTTTTGAGATGATTCCGACCCCCCACCAGTTGACCGTCATCTTGCAATAATAATATATGAACTGATGAGCTCTAGTTGTAGGTTTGCCCGTTCAGTCAATTACAGATCCAAATATACATAAATATTTAGGCAATAAACTCAGACATTCATTTCATTTGTAAAAGAAATAGGTAAGTACTCTTACATAAATATCTCAATTAAGTAAAAAATATAGCCAGGCTTAATTTTTGTTCATATAGGTAAGCTTTTTTATATTTTTTCTTCTGACATCAGTTTATTAATGCTGACCTTAAACTTCATTACGTTCATACACGTAGTTATTAATGTTCGTATAATATTGAGATGAACATTATCTACTATTTTAGTTTATCGTAGAATTGTTGTACGTGTGATTAATTGGCGTACAATGGAATGAGGCTGTGTTGCTTTGTGAATTGTAAAACACAGCGAGTGACACAAAGAATATTAATTTTAAAGTTTTAGTTTCAATATTCTGCTACACGCATTCGTTTTAAGAAGCGCGCCAGAAATCTTCCGCGATTTACAATTCCGGTGACTTATTACGTTTATCACAAAAAATTTAGTCAATTAAATATCGCTCATATTCAAGATGATTATAACAATACTTAAGGATAAAATAATATTTCAATAGGGTTAAATAATTTAATGTAAATTAGAAAATAAAATTAGGTAATTGAATATTGATATTCTATAAAATAATATTTCAGCCAATACGCGCACAATTAGCAATTTTTTTTTTGCTCTTTAGTTAAACCAGAGTTTTATTTATTTGTTATTAGGTCCATCAACAAAATTTACATGATAACATGCAAATTCACAGACATATAAAAAACAATACCTTCACTACATGCAATCTTAATTATAGATGAACACTATATCGAAACTGAAAATTGCGATTGGTTACTAGGTTCAATGTACCTACATATTGAAAGAACGGGGCACATGCATCTACCTCATTCAAAAAATATGTTACAATCAACCTCAACCAAATCTTTAAGTTTACCACAAACTTAAAGATTCAATAACGTTTATAAAGGAACTTTTTTCGTGCAAATGGAATGACGTTTATATTAAGAAGCGTTTTAACGTAAACTGAGCTACGCGCGTGCGTAAAATAGGTACTATGAATTTTCCTAAGCATCCGCTATCAATTGGAACATTGTGCCACATGTGGTCAATGAATATTGGTCAACTTTGACGACAATCCATCGTTTCCTGTATTAAACAATGATTCATAATATGAAGAACCTTGCTTTTATTACTTGAAAATACTGCTGAAAATTCTCATGCTTTGGATTACCCATGCTTAAAGTTGTACTAAAGACATTTGACATCTATTTCAGATGGTTTGGTCTGCGACTGATCGTGTAGGATGCGCTGTGGCGACCTCACGTAGTGGATTATGGAATGAATTCTTCGTTGTATGTAACTACGGGCCGAGGTAAGTTAGATATGTATTTTATTATCATCTCCATTAACTCAATACATATGGTAACGCCCTGATGTTCGTGATCTTTGGCTCGACTGCACCTATTTCAGAAATTCTTTTATTAATAAAAACTACCAAGGTACGTTATTACAAATTATTACGTATATCCGAGGGGTAAAGGATACAACAGCTCTGTTATCCTACCATTCGTCGTCGAGGTGGAGTTCATCCCTGCTATATGGAACCACTGCGGTCATCCACTGTTCGTTTCAGGAACAATTTTATGCCACACACCATCCGGCTATGGAATGAACTCTCCTCTTCGGTATTCCCAGAGAGCTATGACTTGTCCTTCTTCAAACAAGGCTTGAGTAGGGTCCTTAAAGTTAGGTCGTAGTTAGCGACCGCTCAGTGTCCCCTGACATTGCAGAGGTTCGTGGGCGACGGTAACCACTTACGATCGGCCATGATTGGCCATACATGGCAATAAAAAAAATATGTGTAAATTTTTGTTGGATGTATTTTAACATAGTTAAACATTAAACTTCATTGTTTTACAGTGGTAACTATTTGGGAGAGGTTCCTTACAAATCCGGAAAACCAAGCAATCGTCTTCTGTGTTCCGGTGGCAACTGTAAACAACCTTATGGAAACAAATGCTAAGCGGTATAAAAATTATTTTGATTTTAACTTATCATACTTTAAATCTGTTAGAAAATCGGTTTAGTTAAAGATCATTTTAACTTTGTAGTCTCGATGCACTTTAAAATTAAGTAATTAACAAAATGTACTATTATCGTTATAAATCAATAGCCGTTTTCATTTTTTTATAAATAACATTATAATAATTTATCAATAGTCTAGTCAGAAAAAAATCGATTCCTATTAAACATAGTATTAATTATACATAGAACGAACTAAAATAAACAGAACTTTTTAACTAAAGCAACAAGAGGCTAGTGATTGTGTATTTAACTGTATTAATAGAACTATCAGTTAATTAAAACTGTATATTATTAAGTAAATCATATCTTTAAAATCCTGAAAATATAAATTTGAGTGAAAGTACTTACTTGCCATAGGTAATTACTGACTCGTCGAGTTAATTGACTTTTTTTCTTAATCCATTTAAATCAGAATACCTATAGCTGTACATGTAAAGGATACTTTCATCCAGTATTTCGTAACAATAACTTAGTTTAAATGATATGATTATACTAAATATTCTAGATTTAAAATGTAATTTTAAGACTGAAATACATGTATAAATAAATTTATTTGAACTTGGAATAAGTTTTATTTTCTCTGAACTTTTGTTTCTTACCTACTATGATAACGGCCCCTCATTGCCCTGGCATTGCAGAGGTCCATGAGCGACGGTCACCGCTTACCATCAGGTGAGCCGTAGTCTCGTTTATATATCTTATAATAAAAAAAAATTAGACTGATGGTAGGTACATCATCGTCACTTGTAGTCTTTTAAAGGAATCTGGTTAATTAAAATTTAAGACAAAGCATGAATTATTAAAATTTATTAATTCTGTATTGATTAGAACTTGATTCTTTTTTACATTTTGAATAAATCATGCTTAACAACAACTATTAATTTATCTACTATGTTTTTACTTTTGTGATTATAAATTAAACAATAAAAGGGTATTTTTTAGATAACTTAGTACACAGGTATGTCCAGAGATTTAAGCAGCTAATCGAAATACGATAACGATAACGTGTCCTTATTACGATAGTGAAATATGTGATTATTTAATCATTATACAATTTACTCCACATGTGTAAAACATAAAATGGTAAGTTCAATTATCACATTTCTTTTTAAAAAAAATAATATTGAACTTTGACAATTCCAAAACATATTTACACAACTACATAATAATATTATGTTGTTTTTTCATACACTTTAAAGGTAGCATTAGAATTGTCATGCAAATATTTATTGCAAAATATTTGTAGGTATCATTACATATTTTGTCTTATCTTTTGGGATTAGGTGCCAGTTTCTTACCCTGGCTACTTTCAATACTAAAACTTATAGAATTAATTGAATAAATAGAGATAATGAGTCAGCGATGTACTTAGGTGGGCACTATTAAACCTGCTGATTGCGTTTGTTTACTACTGTACTATACTGCTGCAGTCATTCGGTAGAGGAATCAGGTATATTTCACCACGCGTGCCCGAAGATGATTCAACACATCACTCTCAATACTGCTTAGTTATTAACTGGCTATTTACTGTACTATTGGTACATAACTATAAGTACTTCACCATCTACAACTTAGTAGTAATTTTACTTGTAGTATACATATTGCTTGTTCCAGCTTACCATACTAATATTAGGAAGCTTAGTGTGTTCGGCATGGGCGGAACCCCGTGGCGTAGAACCACCGATACGGGTGGAACTTGAACCCCCTGTAGATACTACACAATCTAGTCGATCCGCATCAGACGTTCTAATTGATTGGGTTACCATGCCGATGGATCATTTTGATCCACAAAACACTGACACTTTTCAAATGGTAAGTATTTGTTTACTAATGGAATAAATTGCATTTAGTTAATCAGGTAACTGGGTAACGTAAAGAAAATCATAAGAATATCGAGAAGAAATAAGTAAAAGTAAAATAAGTAAATTTAGTAAAACTATGCGAACTACTTAGTATCAGGACTTCAACTCAGTAATTTCTTGTAAATACAGGGTGGATCTGTAACTTTGGACAATCTGAGGTGGGGTGAATGACCTGTTGAAAAAACTTAGAACCACTTTTATTTTAGAAATTGGATAAAAACAATTTCATCATAGTATGGAAGTCCGCAACGATAGTCGTACGTTTTCCATACAATGTCAGAAAAAAAGTTTAACCAATACAAAAAATAAAAATGGTGCTAAGTTGTATTTCGACAGGTCATTCACCTCTCGTCAGATTGTCCAAAGTTACAGATCCACCCTATATGAATGTCCTTCCTATAAATGTATAAATAACTGTATCGCTTTTCGTAGCGTTTCATGTACAATGAAGAATTCTTCGGTGGCGATGGTTATCCAGTATTTATACTCGTGGGAGGTGAATGGACAATAGTTGAAGGTTGGCTACGGGCCGGGAATATGTACGAGTTAGCTAGGGAAAATCATGGTTACCAAATCTACACTGAGCACAGATATTACGGAGAAACTTTACCTTACCGGTATGTACTAATACTAGTAGGTACGTAATTGCGTATTAGATTAAATCAAAATGTAATTTACAAGTTTATTCATAACTTAACACTGTAGAAAATACGAGAAATAGAAAGTACACAATTCTAGCCTATTACTTTTACAGGAATTTCACTACAGAAAATTTGCGTTTCTTGAATGTGGATCAAGCTCTTGCTGATCTTGCCTATTTTATTCATGAACTCAAGAAGCAACCTAGATTTGCAGAGAGCAAGATCATCTTATATGGTGGTTCCTACGCAGCTAACATGGTGCTGTGGTTTAAACAACGTTACCCTCATTTAGTTGTAGGGACCGTTGCATCAAGTGGTCCAATTTTAGCCAAAGTTGATTTTACTGGTGAGATTTTTATGGATAGTTAAAAGATATTATAGTGCAATAGTTTAATATTTGTAGTACAATATTTGAGTAAAATAACTTTGGTATATTGATTTTTTTAATTTTAGGTTACTTAGAAGTTGTCCATGAGGCATTCCTTCTCGAAGGGGGCGAGCAATGTATAGCAACCATAAAACAAGGTATAGATGATACGCTTGTAGCCATGCAGACTGAAGAAGGTAGACGCGAATTAGAAGCTGCGTATCGGTGAGTTTATTGCAAAATGAAAACAAGAGGTTATCTAATCCAGAACATAATTTGCAGTCTATTATTTAATACTTTCTTTTCTCCTAATTCAACAAGGCTACCTACATCATAATTTTCAGTTTAACTTGCAAGAGTAAGTCATGCTTTTAACCTGTATGTTAGGAGCTGCGGTCATCGGCCTCTATTTCCTTTCTACAGCAGTGGCCAAATTAATAGTAGGTGCCTACTTAAGAATAAATAGAATACAGATATTATTGTTTTCTCACTTTTTCTTTAGGTTATGTGATGCTATAGACTACGATGACAGATTTGATCTGGGATACTTCTCAGGATTAATAAGTTGGTCATTCTCAACATCTGTGCAACAAGCACGTCCGGGAACTTTGATCGATATTTGTAATAATTTCGCCGGTGAAACTTACGGTCAGTATTTTTTTAACCTTGATAAACAACTAAAGAAAAATATCCTACTTTCCTATTTATATAATATTACAGTTATTAAAGCTTGGTGAGGATATTTGAATCAGCTTGCCATAAATGCTCTAAAACTCTTTCACGTGTTAATTATGTCGCAGGTGTAACACCAATGCAGAAAATAGGAGGATACATTGCAGCTATTCGGTCTCTTGGAACTAGCTGTTGGAACATGGACTACCAAGGCATCCTCAATACTTACTCAGCCAATACCAATTGTAAGTAAAAAAATAAGTGCCATGAAAGGTCTTTATGAGGAGACTTCTTTTTGTTGGTAAGAGATAAACGTGCCTACGGCTCACCTGATGGTAAGTGGATACCGTCGCCCATTAACCTCTCCAATGCCAGGCCATTGAGGGGTTTTTATTAATCACCTACTTGTGCAGAACTTTTCTTAGACCTCGTTTAAAGAGGGACATGTCAAAGCGCTCCGAGGACGCTGTGGAAAACCGAAATTGGAATGGTACGACTTTTTTATATTAATCTTATTCGCGAAATGTACCATATTCGTAAATACAAACTTTCGTAAAAACTTTGTAACAGTTTATTTCGAAACAGATAAATTATTATTAACTGTGATTATTTTTAGCTCGTGCATGGTACTACCAAACATGTACAGAGTACGGCTACTATCAGACAGCTCCGACGTCAGACACTGTGTTCGATCCTCTGGTTTGGTTGAGCGTTGAATTTTATGTTGACATTTGCAAGCGTGTCTTTGATGAACGGTAAGTACATCATTATTTATACTATTTTCTGTAGAAACACTGCAGAAGAACCATCCATCGATAAAGTAAACTAATATTCTACAATTGTTAGGCTGACTAGATTTGAAGCGGTAATTGTTGGTACACCTTCGTAATTGAATGTGGCGAAGTAGTGGACTAATAGATACAATATTTTAAAAGTAGGTAATAAACCCATACAACGCTTATTATTGCAGTTCTTCTGTAAACTCCGCAATAACCTTGATTACGCCTACTAGAATCACAGAGCAATCCACTATTCGTGATATTTGCTATGATATTTAATATACTTTTAGCATGTTATGAGGTCGTTGCAGAAAAATATTTAACGTATAAAATTAACACAGGTTCGACGAAGCGTTCGTTAACGATGCGGCGGATCGTGTAAATCTAATATTCGGTGGATTAGAACCTCAAGTGAACAATACTATCAACATTCACGGATACATCGATCCATGGCGCGCCCTCGGCGTATACGAAGAAGACTTAACAGAGACTTCGCCTACTTATACAGTGTCAAGGTATTTATTGAAAATATTTTTCGTTGCCAGTAATGTGAAGCATAAGGTATGAGTTGAACAGAGCCCTAGGTTAAAAATGGAATGGTCATCCTATTGCACTTTTTACGAGAACAACAGTATCAGTAACCACATTTTACTAAGTACCATTTCTAATTTAATACTGTTTGCATTTACCATTACCATATTATAATTATAACCATATTTTTTTAGAGCATCACATTGTTTCGACATGCGACAATGGACATCCAGCGACACTATAAGGATGACACACATACAACAAACAGCGAGAAGACTGGTGGCGCAGTGGCTTTCTTAACAATAACTTATTAAACTAATTTTGTACAAATAAATAAACGTATTTTTTTTGTCCAACGATGCGTCAGACATAATTATTTATTAGTTTTAAATTCCACAATCTGTCAAATCGATATCCACAGTAAGTTTAATCAGAAACATTAGTCGAAACAGATCGAAAAATATAATCACAAAGACTCACTAACCGCACTACCAATTACTTTAAATGTCAAATATACGGTTAGAATTATGCCTATTCACCTAATGGCGGAATTACAATAAAAGTGTAAATGCACAGTGCATTACTAATCTGGACGAGTCGGTGTGTTTTCAAAATGGCTCTTTTCCACTTCTTATCCTTTTCGGAAACACAACACAAATATGCCGCACGAGAGGTCACTACTGACATATTTGTTAAATAAGCATGCAATTGAAACAATTCATTATTTAAAATTGACTTACATTACATAATTAAAATATAATATTAATTAATATGTTGTAAACCTCCACAAAACAGCACTATATTTGCAGTAAAGCGAAGGGAAGTGAAACTGTCATGTCAGTCTTTCAACAATTCGCTTCACTGTGACCGTCCAGAAAAGTACTTTACGAGAAATTCATAGCACTTACATCATAAAGCTCACAATGAACAACAATTGAGATTGTCGGCAGTCCATTTAAATAAACATTATAAATGTCAATGTTTTCATTATTGCATTCACGATCGAAAATAAAAACTCAGGCAGTGTATATAAAGAAATCACAGTTTGTCATATCATCACTTTTTTGGATATTTTAAAAAGTCAAAACCAAAAGATTCAATATCCATTTTAATAATTTTGGTAATATATTTTTGGTAGGTCATGAAAGATTGGTCTTTTATCTAGGCGGTATTTTTCTTTCTCATTGTAGTGTTACAAATACGTTACCTTAACATTATTTTAAAAAGAATTTCAAATGAAAATATATTCTTAAAGATAAAACAAAAATGGATATCCAACCACAATGGCTCTGATGTCAAATTTTACAAAAATAAGGACTGCCACTATAAAACCATGAACTAACTCAAATTCAGAAATGTCGGCACCACATGTATTTTCACTATGTGCTATTAACCTAAAGAATACTTAAACATTACAATGAACCTCGTAAATGCAACCGTCGTCAGATTATTATTCGCGCGTCGCAGTTCCATGTGCGAGGTTCGACTCATACAATGGCGTGCATACAAATTTTAATTGTATTTTAATGCAGTAGTTTTAGAATTACATTCGATTTTCACATGTCTATATAAAATAGACTTTGTCTCTTAACATACAATAAAAATTAAATGAGAATTGTATTTTAAGGAAATACACCGCATTAAATCGATTTTAGTTGTTATTTTCAAGGCATTTTCGTGAATTTCTGTATGCAGTGCTTATTTGTTTTATGAAAAGCACGCCACTGTAGTTTTGTTTTTTACACATTACCACTAAGAGAGAAACACCAGAAATGCGTCCTCGCTACAAATGACACACAGAAATAACTGTTTATATTATACTGATGGAATATTTACATTGTTATAAGGAGCGTGTGTTGGCAATTTATTCTACGATGAGCGGCTTGGGACTCTCCCACGGGAAGCCCTCCCGACCGAAGTGTCCGTATGTACTTGTTCTTTGATAAATGGGCGCTCTGAGGTTCAATTCTCTGTAAATCAAAAATATTTGTTATACAAGTAACCATGTCTATCACCATATAATGCACTCTCCGATGTACTATTGTCGTGGTAGTCAGAGGTACTACTAGTGTTAGTGAAATAAACTGCCTAGAAGTGGAGTAATTGTTTTTTTTATGCCCTGTATCTAGCAAAGTCAAGCCAAGTTCAAGAAAGAGAACTGGCGTTTTTAGCCTTCGCAAGTTCTAAACCTACAAGTATTTGTCGGTTCTCATTTTATTATTCCGAAAATTTGGATTGTTGGTAGAAACTAGCGATCATACCAACATAATATTTCGTTGTTAGATTTATAAAAACTAGTCAAATCAGACCTAAGGCTACAATACATTATGTTAGGTTCATCATCATTGAACTTGGCACCTATTTCGATCTCACTTCTTTAGTCGTTGAAGTCATTTATCATAACATTGAACTTGGCTCTCATTTCACATTTATTTTTTGATTGGTGTTTCTTTTCTATCACAAATAAAATGTGTCTATTGACATGGACATTATGTAATACACCCACTGCTCTTACCTATGACTCTGCAGTAGCAGTAATAGTATGATACAGTCAATTACGGAATTATTGAAGGTTGTAATATACAAAAAACTAACTTGACTATTTTGCCCGGACGTAAGTCGAAGTTCTTCTGTACAATGGCAAGCAGTTGCTGTTGGGTTTTATGAGAAGTTCCGTAGTCAAACACTGTTATAGACAAAGGCTCTGCAACTCCGATAGCATATGCAACCTGAAATATTTATGAAATGAGTTGTTTAATAAGTGGACAATGATGACTATTAGTTTATGTAATGTAGACAAGTACAATGTATGTAGTTATTCTATGCCTAGGTCCAGTGTCAGCTATGATTTACCTGCACCATACAGCGGCGGCAGAGGCCCGCCTTGACGAGCGACTTGGCGACCCAGCGCGCGGCGTAGGCGGCCGAGCGGTCCACCTTAGTGAAGTCCTTCCCCGAGAAGGCGCCGCCTCCGTGAGCTCCCCACCCGCCGTATGTGTCTACGATGATCTTGCGTCCCGTCAAACCCGCGTCAGACTATAATTTACAATATAAACTAAACATTTTACCATCAATGCGGTATTGGTAAGGTTTTTGAAAGCACAACATAAATTTTATTAATTTTTATTTTTCGGACATTAATTTTATTTGTTTTTGTAAATTATCGTGAGCATCATTAGATTTAGTGTGATTTTGATAGCCTTATTATGCCTTCCTCAATAAATAGATATACATATTAAAAATTGGGGACACTTTTAAAATCGCACTGGTAGTTTTTGAAATGCACGCACACAACTGCAGAGAACACATATTATGATTAGACAAACTGTTATGGCAGAAATGGACTCCTAACAATCATCACTGCAAGGAATGGATCAATTTAGAAGATTTCAAAAATGTGTATTTTAGCACAATAAGAAATACTAGTTTGTATTTATATTTTTTATACAAAAAACTGAGCCTTTTGTCCTCATTGAGTTTGACATCTATGTTTCAAGTTGAGAAAATATATATGGTTTACTATTTTGTGCCTGATATTTATCAAACAGAAACAACAACTTTTCAAATTGTAATTTTATTACATTCCTTTTTAATAGAAGACAGTCCCATAAATGTTGGAATTATAAGAATATCTTCTAATAAAAAATAATCTAAATTAAACTTATTATAATTACCTGTGGTCCACCAATTATAAAAAGTCCGCATGGATTAATGTGAATAACCGTTTTCTCATCAAGATATTGCGCTGGAATGACTTCCTTAATGACCTTTTCTTTGATTTCATCGCGCAATGTGTCAAGTGTAATCTGAGAAAAATTATTAAATTAACGCAAAATCGTATGTGACCTTATGATAAACTTAACCTATATACCATTTATCTAAGACGTGATGTCATTTAAGTGGTAATATTTTTGTTATTTAATAAACAGTTCTATAATTACGTAGAAAAGCCATATCATCTTGAACATACACATTTTAACATAATATATGATGAGTTTTTATACTTAACATATTTTTCATTAATAATTTTATTTATTTATTTATTTAATACTTTATTGTACACGACAGAATAATAAGTTATATTAAAAAAAATGTTCACAAAAGCGAGCTTAACTCAATACTGACTAATAATGTTTGTATTTACCTTTTCGGAGTGTTGAAGTGACACAACTACTGTGTGAACTCTCTGTGGTACAGTAGCACCACCAGCAAAAACATATTCACAAGTCACCTAAAACAATATGATATAATGTTTTAAAAACTAAAAAAACTATATAATGTAAAGTTCAATCTTTTAATTATTATCTTATTGTCAACTCCTACATTACTGCTGAATTAGACTTAGAATCCCAAACTAACCAGTGACTCAGTCTTTATTTAGGTCTAATAAAGGAGAAGTGTTTTATATTTAACAGTTACTTTGATTTATAATATCACTATGTGCATATGTAATTTTCTACTGTACTGTACTGTACTGTACCAACCCATTACTGCCCACTGTTGGGCTCAGGTCTCCTCCGAAGAGGGATAAGGCATAGTCCACCACGCTTGCCTAGTGCGGATTGGGGACTTCACATATCTTCAAAGGATTTTTAGAATCCTTTTCCGACATGCAGGTTTCCTCACGATGTTTTCCTTCACCGTTTTTAGCCAGTGGTGTTGTGAAAAATTGCACATAAATCTTTTTTCATATTAAGATTTAGAGGTACAAGCCGGATTTGAACCCGCGACCTCCCGTTCGGAAGGACGCGCTTCGACCACTCGGCCACCACGACTTTATGTAATGTAATTTTCTAGATGATCCAAAATTATAGAAATAAATACATTTATAATTATAGTGTAATAAATTCCTAAAATACTCCAATTGAAATTTATCAATTCAGTTTTACTTTAATACACAGATTAAATTCTATTATAAATCATTCTATGAACTGCTTTTGTATTGAAATCAGATAGTTTTTATTTGAATAAGCAGAAATAATACACCACAAAGTGCGTCATTACTTTCGATAACATTCACAACGTCAAGTTACTTACATCAGAATTAATTGAAATTGTACATTTTATCAATCACAAAATTAGTTCATTTAAAACAGTGTTTTAATCAATTTTTTTTTAGTATGAATATAATGTGATAAAATTCATTCAGTTCATATGATCAAATATTATTTATCAAAAGAAAAAGATACATCCATAATGGCAACTTAACCCCTACTATTACTAACCTGTGTCTTTGAATCTGGGCGAGCCCACCAAAACTCTCCATTTCTTCGAAGTTCTGCAATTTTTTGATTAAGTTTGTGTGCTAGTACTACTGTCAGTGGCATACATTCTTCTGTCTCATCAGTTGCATACCCGAACATCAAGCCCTGTATTAAAAAAATATTAGTTTTAATTTCAACTGTCATCATTTTACTTTTTTTTGGCAAATGAAACATAATATGTTAAAAACATTTTTAATTTTTGGTTATAACATTTTTATTTATCATTGAAAATTATCAAAACCTAGAATAACTGAATTTACTCATTTGTTCCATTATTATCCTTGAGATAAGTTTTAAACAGGGAACATTATATTAATTTTGTTAGTTTAAGTTAAATATTTGAACAATTCTGTTAATCATTCTTTTAAAATGCAAGCAATACTTACTAAGACAACATGTAGTATGCAGATAACCTTTGACTTAACAGTTTAGATGATGCAATAAAACATACATAGATAGTGTTTAAAGTCATATAATTAGTTTGTGCAATAGATCTTGTGAAAGTATGAATTCATGCTTTGTTTAAGTTCTGGTATAAAGTTCTTGAAAATGAAGACTGTCATTAAAAAAAACAATCATTCATTCATTTTAACATTACTCATGTTTCTTTGCTATCACTAAAGGTATTAGATTATCAAACACATTTTTAGCCCATTGTGTTCATTAATACAAAATGAAAATGTTATTAAAATAAATAATTTACCTGGTCTCCTGCCCCAACTTCTTCATCATTTCTGTTTTCATGCACCCCCGCAGCAATATTTGGAGATTGTTGGTCTAGTGCCAGCATCACACTGCATATCTTGTAATCAAACCCTGAACCCAACATGCACAATAAATTTTTGTATTACAATTTAGGAAATCCCAAAATTTAATTTGTTTTCACAACCAAATTCAGGCATTATTTTAAAATTTTTGAAACCCGTTTGAACTTACAAAGTAATGAGAAAATCTTTTATGACATGCAATGCAATTTTTTGATGATGAACTGTTGTTGATTTATCCCATTTCTTCGTGCAGCAGGCACTACAATAGTTTATACCTGATCTCCTGCCCCTATATCTATTTCCTCTCTGTCAAGATATACACCCTCAGCAATATTTGGACTTTGTTCTTCAATTGCCACAAGCAAGTTAAGTGTACGCCAATCAAAACCTAATATATACAGAACAATTGTTATGATAGAATTTCGAAGATACTGTACTGTTCATATAAACTAACTGCTGCAGCTGGCTTGAAGCCAATATGTCTGTCTAGTTTACACCAGCAATATTTCAAGGATGGTGTACATACCTTTGGACGAATCATCGTATCCTATATGTTTGACTGTTTCGCGCACAACTTTCTGGTAGTCCACATTAGCTTTTGATGTAATTTCACCACACAGAAGTACCATGCCGGTTTTTGTTATAGTTTCTGTTAATAGTTAAAAGAATTATTACCGTTTTGCTCTTAAGGGTAGAACAGCATTTATTGACTTGATTACTTACCGCAGGCCACTTTTGCGTTAGGATCTTGACTCAAATGCGCATCCAAAATAGCGTCACTTATTTGGTCACACATTTTGTCTGAAATTTAATACGTTGATTTGAAGATTCATCATACTCATTGAAATTTTTATTTGGTTATAAAAATCATGCTTTTAATGTTTAGTTCGGACCACGTGTTGCGATTATTTTGACAAATGATACATGGTTGACCGCTATTGGAACATGTGATGTAACAAAACAATGCAGTAGCCCCTGGCGGTGTAGAACTAAAGAAGTATTTATACAGGTTTATACACAGTTTTAGGTCATTGGTGTTTATTACACAAAAACAAGAGGAAACGTTTTATTTTGTTATCTACGCACATGTCTGAGCGGCCATTTTTCATAGATATCGCAAGGACCCAGCATCAAAATTGATGAAAAACTAACCTGGGTGACCCTCGCCAACGGATTCTGATGTGAATAAAAACAAAGATCCATCTTCCATATCATAACTGTGTCCGTTGGTTTTAGCGTATCCATTCATTTTTGAAGTCTCCGGCATTCTGAATTTAGAGTTAGCTCACTAAAATAACCCCAAAGAGTCCCCCTGAATCAACACTGTGGAAAAGAGGTCCATTACTAGATCACACTGATATTTATAAGGTCGGAGAGGCGCCACAGAGCGCATGTTTTAGACCAATGAAACTGTAGATTCCAATCAACGTCATAAATGCCATTGGTTGAAATGCTTTGTTTTGATTTTGTAAGCCAATGGCGACGGATAATGAACATGCCATAAATACCGCCAAAATTTAAATTTTTACAAATCCAAATGTAACGCTAGAGATGACTCGCACAATTTCGTCTGCGTCACAAAGGGGTTCAACAGCACTAACAATGCTGTCGCAATATTTTTTGCGCGGCCCGCGGTGGGTGTTTTTATTGCATTTTATACTCGTGATAAATTTTCATGGTCCAAAAGCTAGTGGCAAATTTTGAGCAGGTATTTGAGACAATCTGAAAACTTGGTACTTCATTGCTATACCCCAACTCGGAAATGCAGACCTGGCAGTTGCGCGGGTCAGCTATAAAATTATAAAATTAGTATAATTAGTCGGCATTCGTCTTTTTGATCGATTAAAATGATATCCTCCGGTTTAAACAAATTTCATAAAAAACGTATTACTTAAATGAAATTTTAAAAATAACATTAATAATGCATATTCTGTACATGTACGAATTTATTTATTTATAGCAAAATAATATTGATTTTATTTGTAGTGTCACTGCTTACCTACTTAGTATACCTATTATCTTATTATTAAAATCACGGTCAGTATTTCCTACTTATCTTGAATTCGGCTTAAATAATGTCATAAGTAGTGGTAGTGGTGAAGATATATATATATGTATGGTCTGTGGTGAAGATTTCAATTTAATCAAGATCTCGATATAAATTTTATTATATTATAAAAACTTTTACTGTGAAAATGATCACCAACATTTGTTGAATTTCTATGGAATAAATTAACTTTAATAAGTACCTATGTGGTCTTTAATAAGTATTCGATTCTATTTTTTTTAAAGTGTATACTGTAGGTATATTTTCATAATATGGAATTTCTAACGTTTTACAAAATATGCGATTATTCAGGTAGGCCTAACCTAACCTAACCTAACCGTTAGGTTAGGTAGATCGAGGAGAGGCTAAGAAGCTATACAAAAAGTATAAATTTACCTAAGTATACGTGTTTTATTTACCTATATGTAGTTTAGTTTTATAATAAAATTATACAGGTACTTAATTTGTAAAAACGTACCTTATAGTTTTCTAAATTCACAAACACTTCTTCACTAAAATGAGATTAATCTTCTCACTTGATTTACATGAGAGAAAAATAAAGTTAACAATATGAAAGGACGGTCGAGTCGACACGTTCGACAATCCCAAGTCAGAAACTGCGAATGTTCTTGTCCGTGAGTGATATTTACTCTCATTAACTATACATTATTATCGCAAATCATTTGCATCAATTTTATTTCCGTTTTTTCCCAAAAACATGTTTTAACTAACAATTGGAGGCCCGCAATAAAAAAATATGCTGAGTTTCTTGCCAGTTCTTCTCAGGACGGTGGCTATAATTATTATTTTTTGTATCCGAACTGGTGGTAGCTTTTAACTTTTGACGTCAACAAGAATGAGTACGTCATCAATGTTGAAAATAAAGCATTTCATTTCATTTCAATGGAAGTTCAAGTTTCAGTTGTAGAAGCGACGATTCGCCAACCACAATTGGGGTCTACGGACCGTCGAGGCGATCCGCCCCGTCCTAAAGGATTGGGTGGGTCGTGGCGAAGGACGCCTCACCTTTTGGATGGTGCAAATGCTGACCGGGCATGGGTGCTTCGGGGGTATCTGCACTGGTTTCAGGTGCAGCCGACGGCGAGGTGCCATCTTTTTGTTTTATTCCAATCGGAATTTCGTTGAGGAATAATCATGAGTATAAAACGCTGTCCGCTACAAAAAATATCGCGACGACATCACGAATGCTGTTTAAACCCCTTTGAGACGCAGGCGAGTTGGGTCATCTGGTTAGTATTATAGAAAAGTCCGCGATAGCACATCCCTCTATCTCTCAAGATTATTAAGCTATGAGCATTCTTCATTGTTAAATTTAACTCAATTACCTACTCAATAATACCTAATATTAACATTTTACGTCGTGTGGAAGTTACAAAAAAAATTATTATTTTAATTACCTACCTTTGTATTGTAAACAAGATTTGAATTGCGTACCTAGTATTACTAGTACCTAGTGATTTCTTTAATTTTTATGAATTTATATGTACAAATAGAATCTCATTAAAACTTAGAAGTATCTTTTTAATGTTATTTTCTTACTCTGATGTAATTTATTTCTCACGATGGAACATGACAATGGGTAGGTACCTACTTACGTTTTTTGCACTGCAAATTATAAATCAAGTTAATGTCGTTTCATTTATAAATTTTAATAATAACGATAAACTTTGAACTAAGTTATAGATAACTCAATCATGATATTACGATGTTTTTTTCGATTCCAATAATTACCCACATTTATTAATAACTGACGCAATTCCTTGGGTATTTACCTACAGCTTTCAAGCAGTAAAGTTATGATTATTTCTAACTAGCTGCTGCCTGCGACGTCGTCTGCATGAACCCTATATAATATAGATTTTTTAATCTCGGCAATAATTAGAATATTTCTCGCCGTAAGCACTAATTTTGACCGCTTACGATGGTTCTTATTAAACGACTCAGAGTCACTTATAGAGCAATGAAAAGGACTATACTGGGTGTTTCTCTGCGTGATCAAATCCGAAATGAGGGAATCCGCAGAAGTATCAAAATAACCGACATAGCCTAAATAATTGCGACTTTGGCAGGACACATTGTGCGAAGATCGGAGTGGCGGCCACAAACCCGTAAGCGCAACGTGGGTAGACCTCCCAAAAGATGAACCGACGACCTGGTCAAGATCGCGGGCGGTCACCGGATGCATATAGCGCAGGACTGGCCGTTGTGGCGAAGATCTGGGGGAAGCTTAAGTGGACGTCTAACAGGTCTAACTTAACAGGCTGATGATAATGATGACGAAGCACCATCTTTGGATCGGTTCATCATTCGATAATCATCATTTCCGAATGTATTAAGTATGCATAGAAGATGCAACAGTAGACTTCGACTACTCATATTATGTTGCAACAAAGATAATATAAATCTATTAGGTAATTTACTCAAAGTATTGCAGGTAGAAATATAAATTATTCCTATGTTTTAGACTGTTTTAGCCTTTATGTTTATCAATTTCCTTTATTTAGCTTACAGTGGTAGAATCGTTTATCACTTTAGAATAAAGGATACCAAAAATATGAGATATTTTTGTTGTTGTGTTGTTGTATCTATAGGTAAATATCTAAAATGATTTACCCACTCAGCTGTTCTTCGCTGAAGTCAAGTACACCCATTACTAAAGTTTTACAATTATTTATTGAAGGCATATATACATAGGCAACTTTGATTTTGTGCGCTGGTATAGTAGGTACCATTTAAATTTTAAGTTGCCTAAACGCTTAATATTAATACTATTTACTCCTCTTTAAAATGGATACATTGAGATTCTAAGCTATATGACTCCTGAAATATTGATTTGTGACATGAGTCTTTTCAATGGTATCAATATTTTTCGGTCGATTTTACTGACTAAATTTCTTCTTATTTCATCTTATTAATCATTCCAATACCTATGTAATGTTGGATAAATATAAATGGTATTTTTTAGATAAATAATAGTTAAGGAGATTCACTTAAAGGTATTGTGTAAAAGTATAGATTATATGTTAGGTACCTATCTTAATAAAAATAATATTAATATGTTTATGTACAGAGATACCTTAACATAAAATTAGTAAACAGTGTCTCCACAGGGATCAGCAGGGTTATTCAGAATTGGTGAATCGACTTTGATTCGATAAATTGCTTCATTTTCTTCGTTCTGTTCATTTCGTTCCCGAGGTTAACTGTCAAATCACATATAAAAGTTTTTGGAAAGTACGATTGTGAACAGTAGGTATCTATCGGTATGACTTTCTTCGAATGCTTTCGAATCCGTATCGATTCCGTAATTTTTCCACAGGCATAGTCCTCCACCCTTGTTATGCTTACTACATCGTTTTTAGCATTATACTCTCAACATTATTTTAACTTAGAATGTTAGAATAATCCAAAACATCTACTTAATAATAATATAATATAATGTAACATGTTATTCATGTAAATATCTATTATTTTTTCACTATAACTATAATAGATAAATATGTAGGTACATTTGAAATGTTATCTGAATCTAAACAAATACTTACGATATCAGAAATTTGCTACAAAAATGAACATAACAATATTATAAGTAATTATTAACGACGTATTCGTCGTATCTAACGCAATGATAGAGATTAGGTACTTACAGTAAAATTACAATACAATACAAAAACTCTTTATTGAAACACCACAATTACATAGTTATAGGTTACAAAAACTTAAATATAGTGTATCGCTCAAAGCGATCTCTTCCAGGCAACCATTGCATGGAAAGAAAACATTTGTGATGAAGAAAGACGCTAGACGGTGGTGAAAAACAATCTTTACATTTAAATTTATATAAAACAATATGCTTAAATATAGATCTATAAATAGATTAATTACCATTTTAAATTTACTGATTAGGTACCTGAAAGGTATGGAGAAAAAATGTATTGCACTGACCCCCTTTAAATGGGATAAGGTGAAGCTTAAGAAAGGAGAAGCTTTAAGAAAGTTATTTATAAATAAATCAATACATATGTTAAGTAATCAATAATTCACGTATGTACTTTCAGCCTCATTACCTATACGCTTATTTTCATCAAAATCTTACCAACCCTAGAATTTTTAATTACAACAGAGCTTTGATTAACAAACTCGTAAGACTTCACGCATCCCTCAACGGATAATCTGCTGTATCTAGTCCAGTTTAGTCCATTGAACATATTGAATTTCTCTCGAAATTTTTAATCATTGTTAGTAATAAATATAAGTAATATAGAAATCGCGTTAATGATAAGATAATGACGCAAAGCAAATCACAGTTTTATCACGTCGTGTATGAAAATAATGTTGAAATAGTATCATTCACAGGATGTTATTTAATTAGAGATTCCGTAGGCGTTTTCCTAATTATATTAGGTATGTTATTCAGTTATTCTTATAAATTTACAGGGTGGAATTTTTAAACGCTTATACAGTTGGAGGGGTTCAACGAAAGTATTCGATAAACCGTTCTTAGGAATTTCGCTGGAAGTAAACATTCCATTATTCTTGAATAGAAACACATTACTGTATTCATTTTTTTTTATTTCTTGGTTATTCCGGGTATCGAACCTACTACAATTCGAAAAAAATTACATCCTCTACTTTTAGTGAATCAATCGACAGATCTCTCTAAGACACAATATGCTAGAATAATAAAAGGAAAACCTCGAAAATCAAGTTTTTAAGTCATCAAATTTCATCAAAGAAGTACTTAGTATAATTGACACAAAATCATTGACTACCGATTTCATATTTTCAGAAATATCTTTCAATCTATTCTATATGACTTTGAATCAATTTAAAAGTCTGTAAAGTTTTAAACTACTAGTAGAATAATAATGGACCAAATGATACTCAATATCATTTTGATTTTAATTTCACCGCGGCTACTTACTAACCATGATCACTTACCGACAAGTATCTAAACAATGCAGCTATAGGTATGTAGAAACTGATGCAACAATCATAGTCTGTTTGGTAATATTTAAGTGTTTGACATTTTTCCTGTTTTGGGTCAATATGGAACTCTAATAACGGCCATATTTATATTACACACCTATTAATCTCTTGATATCAACTGATTGTAGATACAGATAATTTGTAAACAACGAATTGTTTAGCGCAATTATTAGTACGGACGTCGTCGCAAATCAAAATACGTTGCGATGAAGACAATCGACAAAAGCTGTTATGGATTTCACTTGTGTTGGAATGTCTGATTCGATACGATTCAGAGCGCAGTGTTAATGGACACATATAATGTGTATTGTGCTAATTGATAACTTTTCGACAGTTGATTTAAAACGGTTTTGGAAATCACCATGCGACTTTGGAAAAATTATATTATCATTGTAAAAAATGTTTTATTGTTCTAAAAAAGACGTTCTTTATGTCATTGTATGGATTATACTTATTTGCGTAACAAAGGTATTTTAAAACAAATATATAAGTGAATTATTAAGTTTTTGGTGTATATTCGAAAGTGTATAGATGATAATTATAGGGGGAGTTGTATTCCGAGGATGCATTCGACCTACTCGACTCCGATTTGGATATATGGCACGAAAGAGGGAGTCGACTGGCTATACGGAACGATGCACCTTCCTGTGAAAGACAGAGTATTTACATCTGTGAGGTATGTAGATTCAATTAGGTTAGCTCTTAACTAAGAAGATACTGATATCTAAACAGTTTAGTAAGTAGTTAATCTGAATTAAGGCACTATTTTTAAAATTCATCCAGGTATATAAAGTATAAGGTCAAAATCCGGTGTTTTTGCAATAGAAAGGAAACAATTACTTAGATTTGAGATTAGTATGAGTTTATCAAGATAACGATAATGTCCGAGATGATTTTACCGTGATTAAGGTATTACATGAAATGTGTGATACATAATAATATGGTAATAGGGATGTCACGAATATTGGCATGTTTTTGAAAAACGCTTTCGTAAAAAAATCATGCAATTGTTTTGATTTAAGATTCCGTGAATGATGCGGATATATAGACGGATTTTGACGTAACCAAAATAAAGGCCTTTATCTCCTCTTTAAAATGAGCCCGTACTCGACGACCTTCTGTTCCCGAGATAATTCGTGCGGGGTTTAAATGATTTGGTGGCTCCTACTAAGTAACCCCTCCCTTCCTAGCTAGTACATCTAGTATATATAAAATATAGGTATCTATTTTATAGTACCTATAAGGTATAATGACTGTATTTTCACAGCTGAATTTTCAACTACTAGTACAAAATGCAAAAAATTGATCAGAAACATCAAAAATATTTAAATAACTAGGTGCGTAACATCGATAAAATATTTTGGGAAGTGGAGGCCAAAATTCTATAAATTAAAATGGTATTATTAATAGGTTTTAAGTACCTCTTATAATTCAACACATTAATATCCTGACTGTATTTGAAAATTCACAATTTTAGATGAATCCATGACCACCACAATACAACAAATAAAATATTTTGATGCTAAAAATTACAATAAACATTTGAAATAAACAAAATATGTTTAATCAATAAACTCTTATCTGACCTTCAGAAATATATTAATCGGTTACATGTTTATTTTCTATGACCTTTGTTTGTTTACATATGTACAATTACTAATAGGTATTATCTCTTATTTATATTGCTGTTATTTTACAAACTACTTGTTTATTTCGGGATCAAGGGTGTAGTTCAGTGTTGTGGGTAGGTAATAGTAGGTATCTAAGTAGCTAAATATATGTACTACATACCTATTTATACTACATACTATAGTTACTATACTACATACCTATAAATATTCAACTAATTTAATAAACATGGATTTCAATCTAAACATATTAGGTATATACTTAACCAGTTTAGTTCGCTACTTAAGTTTTCAACATTACAAAAATGGTAACACAGTAATTTATTATAATAATAAATTAAAATGTTACTATCATTTTATTACTTACTAGATGACCCGCGCAACTTCGTCTGCGTTACAAAGGGGTTCAAAAATTGTAGCCTATATAGGCACGCGCCGCCCGGCGCAAACAACTACGACCCTGCATTTTAAGTTTGTAATATCTTCGGTAATATTCACTTAAATAACATGCTGTAAAAAGTATATTGATCCATAATAAATGCACAATTTATTTAAGGTACTTAATTGGATAAGGATTAATGCTGTATTGTTTAAAATCACTTCGTAAATAACCATTTTTTAGTAAAGAATAAAAATGGTTATGCTGGGTTATCCCTAAGAGATAGACATATACCATCGCGGACTTTTTTGTTGAACTTTTTAAGGTGAACAATACTTTAGTACATTATTTTGGTCTATCTCGTAGGGTTCAGCCAGCGTTTGCAATATAAGCGCAAAAAAACGTGCTAATTTTCGACATCACATTAGAAACCTTTAAATTTATCAGTGTTTCTCTACTATATTATGCATTTATTATACATACAAACCTTCCTTAAGAATCACACTATCTATTAAAAAAAACCGCAACAAAATCCATTGCGTAGTTTTAAAGATCTAAGCATACATACGGACATACAGCGAAAGCGACTTTGTTTTATACTATGTATTGATTATATTACTATAAATCTCATTGAATACATTAAGAGTTAATATGACAAGATACCGATAGGTAAGAACTTAATTAAAATTCTGCGATGCGATTCTAAAATTCTACGGAACAAACAGACAGTACCTAATCTAAATTATCTTATAGGAGCCGGCGAATGTAGTGCCCCCAGAAACAATTAAAACTTGTAACTACCGGAATGTAGACTACCACGAGCAGGTATTCCGCTGGGTTGCTGGCAGAGGTTGCATTGTGTATACACCTAATTTCCTCTTTGAGGCTGGCGCTAATACGATCAATACATCGCAATGCTTCTATGGAAATTATAGAGTGCGATGTTTAGAAATTGTAAGTAAAATATCAGCTTACCTAGTCCTGTATTGCAGATTAGCGATATGCTTATATAATTTTATTTAGATGAACAAAATTACTTGATGTGTAAAAAAATATTTTTTCCTTAGTTTGAATTCAACTGTGTTAATTGTACGTATCATTTAATTAATTAACTCACTATCTATGAATGAACATTAATTGATGAATTAGCCATAAACCCAGAACTCCCGAAATGTTTGAATAATACAACCGGTATTTTAGCTGTAGATAAGTTTTCCAAAATTCTTAGAATTTAAATAAAAGAATACATAATTCAACATAGGTTCATTATCACATCGATGAGTGGGGAAGTCCATAAATTACGTGAGGTGTTTTTTTAAAATTTTCTGAACTTCCTTCCCCCCTGGTGAGATGTCGGGAGATTTTATTCAACACTCTCCCCATACCCCAATCTCACGTGAGATTTTTCAAAATGTGAGCTTCTTACATAAACGCGTTGGATTGTTATTTACAATAAGAAAAAAATAAAGAAAAATAGAAATTTGCTTCCTGCTTTTACTGACGATTAGTTGTTTCATTCCGAAAAAAATTGCGTGTTATTTGCCGAGACCGCCCTTCTCCCCAACGTAAGATTAGATGAGATTTGACCGTCCCTCCCTTAAACACCTCACTTAATATAAGGACGCCCCCGAAGAACCGAAATTTATTTAGAATTTCTGTTTACATACCTACTTAAGATACTTTTCTTTACGTAGCCAAAAGAAGATGGTACATGTGGATGCTACCCTTTCGATCCAGGTTTTGCAGAAGTAGCAAACATCATAAGAGAGGCGATCATTCCATCGGCTCATGGACGCTGGGAGCGATGCTTCTACGCTGCTCAGGACTGTTGCAGCCATTACATGACCGGAGATAATGACATCGGTAGTTTAATTTTTGACATATTTCTTTCGACTTTTAGTTCTCATTTACTGAAAGACAAGGATAAATCAGTCGGCTTAAGGATATCTAATTAGTATTTATTTAACACGCATATTTTTTAAAAAATTGTCCCCTTACTCTTAGTCGTAAAAAATTGAAATTTCTCGACTTCATTCTTCTTGAATATCATTAGTTGCATCAAAAAATCCTTCCACTCAGGGCAAATTAAAAGAGGTTCATGAGCGACGGTAACCGCTTACGATCAGGTGGGCCGTTAGCTCGTCTGCCTGCGTGGCAATAAAAAAACAAATGTGCACTACAAGTTTAAAAATTATAAGTAAATTAGGTACTTCACAGAGAAGATAAATTAAAGAAAAATAAAAAGTAAGTACGCTAAAAGTTGTAGTTCCTCAGTATCCCGACATTACAGAGGGCAGAGAGGTGCATGAGTGGTGGAAACAGGAAACCACTTAAACTTTGGTAGTTTTTTATGTAATAAACTACTATCTTCTGTTTGCAATGATGTTGTTTGCTTGTCATAACCTATCTCCCACAAGCTTGTCTGACGACCTGGTCAGGATCGCGGGAGGTGGCTGGATATGGACAGCGCAGGATCGGTCGATGTGGCGAGGTTTGGCGGAGGCCTATGTCCAGCTGTGGACGTCTATAGGCTGATGATGATGGTGATGCTTGTCATAAAATTTTAATTATGTTTATGATGTTTTGATGACTGATCGCCATCACAAATGCATAGGTATAAAAAATTAAAGATTCATGTTTTGCTTTACTTTTGCTTGTCATTTAATTTAATTCTCGACAATTAACGTTCTCAAAATCCTACTCGACCTTTAATAATTAGTCAAAAAACTACAAAGAACGTATTAAGTAAAACGAATTTGAACAAGACAACAAGGATCTTTCAAGTTTCTCGACCCTAAATAACGATGAATAGTGTGGTTCAATAATCTAATGATATACATGTAGGTAAGAATCAACTGCTTACATTTTGCTGCAGTCCAAATCCAAATCTGTTTTAACCAAGTAGGTGTATTCCGAAATTCGTGCTCGTCATTATTAAAAATATTTTGTTTTTAGGTGATAACGAATGCGGAGTTACTTTCGACGGCTGGACATGTTGGATGAGAGCCGAAGCTGGCACTACATCTAATGCTGTGTGCTCAGAATTTGCATATTCTAACACTGGACCAACTTGTAATCGTAAGGACAAACTCACTTAATTCTATAAGCACTTAAGTGTGACTTAAGTCTCAGTCTCTATGGGTTAAGTGTCTGTGTATGTAGAGCTCGTTGGCTATCGTTCTATGTTCTTTTAAATGACAATTATTAGAAACATTTTTCTTTATTATTTGTAATTACGCAGGGAGTAAGAATCAATTCAGTTATAATTTAACATAGTTACGTAAGAACCCTAGTTTTATCAAAGGCCGTTTCGGTTATGTCTCGAGTTTATCAAACAATTGTGCGTAAAAAATCAAATTGACGCACTGACCATACACAACTTTGTAGACAAAGTTTCAAATTATTTCTAGACTCTCGTATCTCAGAGATCAAGTGAGAGAAATATTTTCAAAATACAGAAGATTTCTTTTTTTTTTGCATGATAGATACACGAGCCTACGACCCACCTGATGGTAAGCGGTAACCGTCGCTCATGGACCTCTGCAATGCCAGGGCAAAGAGGGGTCGTTATCTATTATCTAAATATACAGGACTTTTTTAAACCTCGTTTGAAGTGGGACGAGCACTCTTTATTTAGGTACATACTAATGCAATGGTCATGAACATACCTAATTAATAATTGTAACAGAATATGCTGTTTCTAATTTTTGAGAAGAAAAGGAATGCGAGATCCCAAAAAAGAGACACATTTTTACTTGTAATTCAGTTAAATTAGGGGTTCATAATAATTCCAGTAAGTAAGCGGATTGAGCTTCAGTTGTCAGGAAAAATAATGTATTTTAAAGAATACTTTTTAAATACAAGCTTTTAAGATCCTGGATACTATTTAGCAGTAGAGTGCTAGCTAATACCAGTAAAACCAGCCCAAAGATGAGGGGTCTATCATGTTTAGCACAAGAGTTCCTACGACTACTTTCCGAATCCATCAGCCATTTGGCACCATTTTGTCATTTTGGACCGACTTCCAAAAAGGAGGAGGTACTCAATTCGTATTTTTTTATGTTTGTTCCTCGATACCTCTTGTTTGGGTGAACCGATTTGAATAATTCTGGTGTCAGATGAAAGGCGATGGCTGAACTTAGGTCTCATTGTTTCTTTTTAAAGGTCAAACAAGTACTTTTGGATCTGTATTTAAAAATGTCTATTTTTAACGGACAAAATTTCACGATTTTCTGTGCGTTTTTCCGTGTATTTATTTTTTATATGAACCGATTTCGATGATTCTTTTTTGTTAGAAAGCAGACATTTGAGCATTATCTCATATAAATTTGAAAAAGAACTGACTGGTAGTTCTTGTGCTATGCTTGAGAAATGGAAGTCAGTCTATTTATTTATTTAGGTACAACAACAGCAGACAAAAAGACTTACATATATGAATTACATAATAGCTTTTCTTATATGAATGCCTATTATACCTATTATATACACGACATTTTTTTTTATAACAACACAGTCGTTTTCATTTTTGTAATAAAAATATTATTATTATGCATTGTCACGATATACCTACATCTGCGTGCAAAATGCCAGCTTAATCAGAAACCGGGAAGTTTGTCAAGTTTAGCTTTTTGTTTAGATTACAGCAGTAAGGAATGCTTCCAAAATGGAACATGGGCGGTACAAACGGATTACAGCACATGCAGTGTTACACCTAGATTGTTCCAAAGATACATTTTCCACATCGCCATGCTGTCTATATCAGTTGTATCTTGCCTTCCTGCAGTGTTTATATTTTTCTTTTACAAGAGGTTGAGAATCACAAGGGTGGCTCTTCACAGGAATCTACTCATTGCTATTATTTTACGAAACATATTCGTCATTGTTAGTAGAAGTGAGGTGAGTGTGTATTCTAGTTATTAGATGTATAGTAGTATTAGTAACTTACTATAAGTAACTTCTGAGTCTATACCTACTTGTAAAGTACGGATAATGTGTATTGTCTACTCTAGTGTTTGCTAATTTTAGGCACAATATTCTTTTAAATGTAACAAATCAAATATATTTTTGTGCAACACAGTTAAAATGTAAAGTTAAAAATCACTCGTGTCCCATGGATAAAGAAAAGATACAAGAAACTACAATAAATAATAAATGAGAAAACTTAATATAAATACATTTTTAAATTCATATTAACGTTTCTAGTTTTGCAGTTTACCCACCTACATACTGTATCATCTCGTAAACTATATTTGCATTACTATTAATAATTAATTGAAATCTTATTTTAGGTTTTTCTTACATTCTGTTTTTTAAACATTAGTTGGTATTGGTATGTACTTGTAGTATTTTTTATACTCGCTCGGGAAACTCGAGGTTTCAATATTACTTGCGGACGTGTGGCCAAACATATAGGTAATATAAGGAAATGATATACTGATTATTTAAAATATAAATATTATAATTGTAGTTGCACGAAAAAGTGCAATAAATATGAAAATTCTACCTTGATAAATACGCATACTTCGATAATTAGGAATCCATCGATACTTATCTGAATAATAATTTCAAAAGGAAGCTAATCGTTCCGATTCAAGCAACAATCACAAATTTTATTCAGTCCGATAACATTAGCGATAACATTTGGCGCCGTCCGCGACCTGACCAGTGTTGAGAAACCAATGCTGTTCGGGAACAGATGGATAGCAACAGTACACTAAATGATAATAGTTACTATGTCAACATTACAATAATAAGCAGTTATATGAATTCCTTGTTGACGTATTTTAACCTATATCACACTTATTTAGATCGCCGTTTATCAATAAATTATTTTCTGCAATGACGGAGGTTGTTTAACCAGAGGTGGTTTAACCGATCCAAAAAATAAAAGTGGTTCTAAGTCTTATTTGTATAGGTTATACCTCATTGCCCCTGAATGTAAATAACGTAATTCTAAGAAGTGATGTCTTCAGATTGTCCAAAGTTACAGATCCATCCTGTATAGAATTACGTTATATTATTTACATTCAGGGGCAATGAGGTTTCATACTTTCTTTAAGGCAGTGTAACTAAAGCCTGTAACTAAAGGCTGTGTAACTAAACGAGCTTACAAGATCCATACAAGATCATTCATAGCACTTGAAATTTTAAATCGGGTTTATGTTGTATGTGATTCAAGGATTACATTGAAAAGTTAAAAATAATAATGATAAATAATAATGACAGATATACATCGACGAATTGACGAATACAGGAGACACCGTGATGTCCATGCATGGAATCGCTTGTCGTTTACTTGCCGTCGCCGAGAGGGTTGCCGGCAATGCCGTGTTTGTTTGCATGCTTGTTGAAGGCATCTATTTACATCGACTGATAGTTGCCGTATTTAAACAGAAACTAAACATCAAATGGCTATATGGTCTTGGTGCTGGTAAGTTTAACATTTTTTATCGATAGTATAGATACACTTTATCTATCAGAAGTCACTACTTCTGTGACCCATGGACCTCTGTAATTGTCTAATGCCTACCGCCTATTATCCCTTCTAAAAGACTCTTCGCTAACGAAACTACCTATGGTTTGAAGAAAATCAGTCAAAGTTTTCGAAGAATGCCAAGAGAGGCTTAACCGATAATGTGTAGCATAAAATATATTTAAAAAAAACGTTGATTTATAACATGTCTTTCTTTAGTAATTGCAGTGGCTCCAGTGATAGCGTGGGTGACAGTTATGGCTGTTCACAATGACCACTCCTGTTGGCTCGTATATACCATAGATCACGTGCAGTGGATACTCGATGTTCCTAGAGTTACTATACTTTTAGTGAACACAGTCCTTTTCGCGGATGTACTGAGGGTTTTGTTGACTAAAATAAGGAACAACGAAAATTCTAATCAGTTGTAAGTACCATTTATTTACTTTAATTGTATTTATTCATATTAAATTATTTTAAGCTTTTTTTATTGCAAGACTAGCTGGCCCACACAACTTCGTCTGCGTCACATAAGGAAATTTTCTAACCGTTTAAACTTTCCCTGGACTTCTACGAATATTTCAAGATTAAAATAAGCCAAATCGGTTCAGTCGTTCTCGAGTTTTAGCGAGACTAACGAACAGCAATTCATTTTTATATATAAGAAGATAGTTAAACGAGTCCTACCTATCTAGGAATTATTTTATCTTTGCAGGCGCTCTCTTTATTTTTTTTATAGGTCCTTGATATCTAATTTACCACCGATATGTAAGAAAAGTGTCCTCATAATTACATTTTACACTATGTAGACAAATTATAACGAAATGTAATTTCACAAAGAATCTAAGTTAAAAGAAATCTGGGTCAATGACTGTAGGCACTAATTCATTTACAGTTTTATGTTTGTAAACATTGCGTAAGTTGATCAAAAGTCGATCTATAAAATTATATTAACCTTGATAATCAGAGATGTTCCCATACTTGGCAGGCGCTGTAATAATATTGTAGCTGACTATTTTGTATACCTTTTGTTTTTAGTTGGAGGAAATCACCGGATCGTATGTGGGAGTTGAACCGCACTAAAACCGCTCACACTCAGCGTCCGAACCCCGGCTGAGGCCAGAAACCCGCACGGGGTTATGAGGGACGGCGCGACGTGTTACGCCCAAGGCACTCTTTCCCGTCGCGCCGCCCCCTCCGGATGCCGAACCGGCAGCCGCCGGCGGTAGGTACGGCCACCGGCTCTCTCGGTCGGCGGGCTTTCCGAAACCCGCCAAGATGGGACCGCGTGTCACCCTCCCACGGCGTCGGGCTATCGCTGGGTGGAGGGAGGAATATATTCTCTCCCTCGATTATGTATACCTAATACATTTATTATTTGTAATTTCGTAGTTTTTTTACATTTGAGTAAAACTCGCTTCGTATTTTAGTAGTATTATTACTGACTGATGCTGATTCCGTGAAGAATCAGTAATTTTAGTAAATTAATTTTTTTATTATTTTTCGAAGTATCAGATAGGTAATACGCTGTACTTTACTCCCAACAAATAATATTATTTATAATTTCGGTTCCCAGGAGCACTACAAAGGCGACGTTATTCTTGATGCCATTGTTCGGCACCCAGTTCTTGCTTACAGCTTTCAGACCAAACACAACAAACTGTACTGGGGAACAAATTTATTATTTTGTTTCGTACACTGTCGAGGGTCTTCAAGGATTCGTCGTTGCTATGTTGTATTGTTATATAAATAAAGAGGTGAGATTTTTTTAGCTGATATTTTAAGAGAATACTTTTTAAAAGTGAATAGGAGACACGAAAATAAGGATTGTGAATATCATTGTAACAACTAAATATTAAAACACAGCATTTAGCAACCAGTGAGCACTATGACTTACTTGTTCTTCTTCAAAGCCTCTTTGCTACATAGTATTCCCTGACATTGCGGTGGTATATGAGCAACGGTAACAGCTTTCGATCAGATGGCCCGTTAACTCATCTGCCTACGAGGCAATAAAAAAAAGTATCTTATCATACATGAATTTTAAGAAGTAATCATATTAGCAGCCAGCAAAGCTCAATTTTTCATAACACTAATTATTTACAAACTTAAGCGTCTTTTAGTTTACAATATTTTGCTACAAAAGTAAGAAAGAAGATAAGCAGTACTTTATTATGATTTATTTTTGTATGCTTCAGGTCCGAACATTAATCAAAAACACTTACAAGAAAACTGAGAGTGCCGTTGTGTCACGTATTAGAAGAGACTCTGCTTATCCACGTATGAGCGTTGACCCTAGTTCCGATAGAAGAATGACATACAGTACAGGCATGCCAAGCCATGGAGACAACATGAAAGAACAATATGCAGTTGTAGCTCCCAAATTACATGTCGCTGAAATAATTTCCATACAACCTAGTGAGAGGCTGGTCGAAATCATTGAACCAGTTTACGAAACTATAGGAAACAGTGTAAACAACGAAGGTTATGATGCATTGGAAAGATCAGACAGTCAATTCAATCCCAGACGTCGTTCTAAAGTTGAGGATTTTTACAATTTTACTAATGCCTCAAGTGTAACAATAGATTGTCCTGATTGGATTCGATGTGTATCATCTCCTAATAGCAGCGTTTATAACAACTCTTTGTGTGATACTGAAAACAGAATTCGAACAAGTAAAGCATCTGATCAAGCAAAATTACATGAACCAAACCACTTAAAATCCAATAGCGAAGCGATTGATAATTTACCGAAAGACAATAACAATATGAGAGAACAAAGTAACGATATCGGTGATGAAAACTCTGAGTTAGAGGAAAAAACAAAGGAGAATGACAGTGGAGATATGCTTGAAGAAATATTACAGTGTATTGAAAATAAAAACGAGAATGTAGCCGAGTTAGATCCCGAACGCTTATGTCCCAACAGAAATGGCGAGGATAAAATTATTTTTCTAAATATTTAAATATAATTTTAATAATCACAATTTAGTTTAAGTACTTATTTAATGTTGCAAATTATGGTTGCATTTAAAAAGTAAAAGCTTCTTTAAATATACGTTTGTTTCAATTCAAAACCTGTAATTTGCAATACCTCTACTGATCATACGAGTATATAAAATAAAATGATTTCAATGATTAGAACACACATGAGTAAGGCTAGCCACTAACATACGAAGATTTACGCAATACGAGCAGCAATATGGGTATTTCGGCACACCTGAACCTCCGGCAAGCATTAATTGATCTGTCAACTCGTTTGAGATCTGGATCCTTTCAAACAGAGCTTACAAAAGTAAGCGTAGGCATGGGCCCGCGTGCAGTCGAGTGAGGTTTCTTAAACTGTTAGCTTACGAAAATATAAGATGATATCTAAATTGTTAGCTGCGTTAGTGTTGTGTTGGGGTGTACAAAGTTTTCCGGACGGAGCACCAATCGATACTTGTGTCAAAGACAGACAGAATCAACCAAATCATGGACAACACAGGACACAGCCCATATCTACTTTGCCGTACAGAATTGTGGCTTCCTCAATGGTATTCGGACCCAATTCTCATATCACAGGTTTGTTTTCTTTTAATCGGTTCGTAATTGAAAAATATTTTTTCAAGTTTTTACATTTATATTTAAAGGTGTTAAATATCTTTTTTAGCATTAGTGTTGAACGAGCTGCTGAATCTACTAAGTCGGTAGGCTATATATTCTGCAATCAAGGACTAATGCTAGAACAGAGTATGTTCAGAACAAAATTTATAAATAGATAACTAAAATAATTTAAAAATTCAAACCCTGTTCTTTAACATAAGAACGTAAGTAATCGCAAGTGAAAACGATGGTGATTCCTCCCATTCGATGTTTGCAAAAACATGTCAGAGTATGATAGTGTTCAAATAACTATACATAGCAACAACACTTATTATTGTAAATCTAGATTACATTGGAAAACAACATTTATCTTAATGTACGTTGAGATAATATAATTCTAGGCAAAACATCAAGAACATCTTAGAAATGTAATAAATCTAAGACATATTGTTAATACCTATATTAATCCTAACATGAATTTAATAAAATTATCCTAAACGGTATTAGTACTATACAGTTAGTACGTACCTACTAGTACATAGTAGGTACCTAATATATCTATTGTATTTATTATGTTACAAAAAAAATAATAATTCGTAAATATTTACCAAAAAAACATTACATGAACTTGACTCCTCTATAAATAACTAATTCATTTTTAACTGCTACACAAAAGGTAGGTAAGTAGGTATGTATATCATTAGCATGATGTCACAATACATTATTTCGAGTTATCGTATGGTATTCATTGATAAAATCGATCGTGAGAAGAAGTGTACACACGCATGAGACCGGACGTGGGTTTACGCAAGTTCGAGTTTTGTAGGTCAAACTTCTTTAAAGTTAACGTACCGGTTTCCTTGTCATGTGTAATTCTATTAGAATAATCCAGAAACCATAACATGCTATATCTCGTATATCTATTTGCCCAATGCTTATTGTTAAATTTTGTGCTTGTAAATTTTGCGTTGGATCAACCCTACACTTCTGCTGGTGAGATTTGGCAATGCTATGTTTAGTTGTTGTCAATTCTAGGCCGTTATTATACTACTAACAATTTAGAAGAATATCACTAGCTACACACATCGAAAGAAAACATCGTGACGAAATCTGCATATTGAAAAGGATTTAGAAATACATAGATATGTGAAATCCTCAACACGCACTAGGAAAGCGTGAATAATACTTACGTGATCCATATTCTGCAGAGAAGTGATAACCAGTAATAGGCTGAAATGTTGCTATACAGGGTGATTTCCTAGTGAGGGTACATATTGAAGGTCATGGTAGCTGATGGTCATACACGACCAGTAAAAATATTATTACCAAAGAATATGGCTTAATGCCTTAGTAATCATAACTTAAAAATATCTAAAATTCTCGCAAAATGATGGTTTTTCGACAGCTGATGGGTGTGGCGGAGGTGTGGGGTGCGCGAGATCACTAGAGGTCATTAGTCAACACTCTTTAAGCCGAAATTGTTTATGTTTGAGGTAGTTTTGTCGAACTTAGATTAAAAAAAAAAAAATGTAATTTTACCTATTTTTTGTAATATTCCGTATTAGAATAGAGTACTCATCAACCTCCTGCAATATGTACCCTCTCTAATAAATCACCCTGTATAGTTTGATATAATACTCTATAGTCCTTACCTATTAATATAGGCGTAATGCGGATGTAGGTATATAGCAATAGTTCATATCTTTAGACGATCTACCAAATAGTAGTTATTTATGTACTCGTATATCTCGAATCCCTACTTTTTGCATAAGATTATGATAGCTGCGTTCATTATCCTTATCTTATTGGAATAAAATCTCCTTAATGGTAAATATGCTTACTATAATTATAACTATGTTGAGCTATGTGAACCAATTTCAAGCAATACCTATCCTTACGATAGGTAATGACGAGTGACATCTCACTTAAAAATGAAATTCATTATAATGGAACTATCGTTGTTAAAGACATCGTTGGGGCGTGCGTCAAGTTGACAGGCACACAGTGGAATTTAATGTTTTCGAATATGTCGAAAAATTGTGATAAATAGTGACCGATACCACATAAATAGTGCTACTTTACTTTAAAAGATATTCGATAATCTTTATGTGCCTGCCACAATTTTTGAGGTTTCTAATGTGACGTCGTGAACTAGACGGGCTAGACGGGACGAACCTGAAGTCCACGCGAACGAAGTCGCGGGCAAAAGCTAGTTTAATGATAATTTCTTGACAATAATATAAAAATTTACAAGATAAAGCAATAACGATTAACCAACAGCTTTTAATATGTAAAGAATTATCATATACTATTAGGTGGGTATATAGATCTTGTTTAGCGGCCAGTGACCTTGATTGCTGCATTGCATCTATCACTGCAATAATTAAAATTGTATGGAAGCATTGATTTAAAAAGTTTTATTTCTACCTACAGTGACAATCGAAGGCGCAGACACATTCAAAGGATTCTTTTTGCAAGCCCGCTCTATAGATACAGATCAATGGCTGGGCAGTTGGGAGAATGCCCCTAATACGACAGTACTACCTGAATGTTCATCCATCACACATGCCGACCCTAAAGAGAAATTAAGAGCTGTTTTACTGTGGAGAGCACCACCGGACGCACAAGGAAGGGTTTATTTTACGTAAGTTACTTGAATTTTCTATGACTACTTCTTTATTCATGATATTTCTTGCATAATAAAAAGCATACGAACTTAACGCCTAAAGAATTTCTTTACCAAACTATTACAGTAATATTGTGATATCATGTAGCTTTAGAGCAAGGATAGAACATAGAATTATTACATCTGGAATCAACATCATGAACAACAGAATGAAGCCAATTTAAAGCGCACCGATCACGCGTAACAACACGATATTTTGATTCAACATCAGAAATAACAAAGTGAAATTTTAAAGAACTTACGTGTATGTAATATTTTATTAGTGTGTTAAACAAATTGAGTGTCATCAGTACACTAACGCCAGAGTATCGTGTAGTTACGCGCGATCGGTGCACTTTAAATTGGCTTCATTCTGTTGTTCATGATGTTGATTCCAGATGTAATAATTCTATGGGATAGAATAATATCTATTAATTCTAAAGAAGCACAACATTCATTTATGATTTCATTTCATTTTTCATTTATTTTTTTTGTGAATGGGTAATCCAGGCTGCACTCTACTATAGTGATAAAATTACAAGAAGTTCATATGGTCATTTTTTAATTAGTTTGATACACCTAATTATTAATAATTAGGTACATTCGGCATGATAAAATGTAGTCAGACTTTGTAAAGAGGTCTTTGAACTGTAAGATATAGATTCCTTTCACCACATGTGAGTTGTGTAATAACATCCACAGACAGTCATGACCATTTATGATAAATGTTTACCAACTTGTCGATCTTATTTTTGCGTTCATTATCACTTCAAATAAATTAGTTGTTTTTTTGTAAGGATATAGATTACGCGGAAGCGGTAGGAAGACGATGTTAGATAATGGGGCATTAGGTTTAATATTATTTATGTACAGTTTCGAAGGTATCATAACTGAGTAAAATTAGTATCGGTATCAAGTAAATTGGTCTTCTAGTAGGTATCTATAATAGACACTCAATACTGGACAACTGCACAATCTTCTTTAATAAGTCCTCAATACAAAAGGTCGTCCTCGGTGTGATCCGAACGTTATTTTATAAACGAGACTTGAAAATTCCTAATGACCGACAGAGAGTAGGCAGCGATGAACAATAGTAGACTACTATTTGGATTAAGTACCTACAAATAAATAACTGTAGATAAGTATTTTTGTTTAAATGACGGTAACTAATTACTTATTTGTCAAGCCAATCTCATGCTTATTTGGGTAACAAAATCATATAAATCCAGTCAGAATCAGAGATTGAGATATTGGCTTCTGATATCTAGGTATTTAGGTACCTACTCTCTATGCCTACTTCAAAGGAACTTTGTAAAATAGAAAACATAATGTATAAATACAAGCCAGTCACCATTCCAGATAGTAAACGAGTTTGTTTTCCCAACATTCAAGAACACGAATTGTACTGCATGAACTCATTGCTTTCCACTGCTGGGTTCGGGTATCATTTATTTAGTAAAAGGGCCAGGTCAGGGACTACGCTAAGTTAAACGGATTGGGTAGTAGATATAATATTATCTTCAAAAGATTTTAAACCTTCTCCGATATGAAAGTCTCCCCACGACATGTGTTACAATAATTTGTCAAAATAATAAAAATAAGTTAAATGTTCACCTTCGCCGTTTAACTGGTGGTGATCATTAAATATTAATCTTCAGATTAGATTAGGTTTAGACATACAGGAAAAGGTTGGTCGGTTTGAGCCTGCGTCCTTTCACACGGAATATCAGCGGTCTAACCCGTCCCATCACGACTTCCAAACGCTTTATTATTAAACATCATATTGTGTTTTTTTCTTTTCAGAGGAACTGTACTAAAAAGCTACAGTACATTTTGGTCTAACCTCGTAGCGGAGGCGCCTCAAGATCCATCGCAACTCCAAATATTGGGATGATAATGCGTAAACCTTTTAACTGTGTTCAATTTATTTGTTTCACTTTTGGGTTTTGCGTTCTTATCATTATTTAAATATAAAAAAGGTTTAATATTCATAGTACCTACCTAACAGGTTTTAGTGTAACTGAGCAATAAACAACTTAAATGTATAGACTTTTTTATTTGCTCTATTGAACTTGCTTTTGTAAATTTAATTCACAATTTATATTCATTATTCACCCAAGCGGAAAATAAAACAAAAAATAGTATAAAATAAATATATTTCAGCATAATATGTAGGTAAATTGTTGTTTTCAACAAAAATAAATGAACTTCCTCACATCTAATTAAAACAATGAGAATCTTCTAGATATACATTTAAAGCCGTGTTAATGTCTTACATCATTAAAATTTCAAATTAATTATTCATGAAATAATTGTATTTAAACTACGTTCAAGTACGTCAGAGATAGGCCCGTCAATATGTAGCAGATTCCGCATGCTTACAAAGTATAGATAACTTTTTAAAATTCACAGAAACTGTCCTTCGCGACGTTCTAAGTACATACCTACAAAGTTATCAACATTACATTTATCTTCATTTACACAACCAAGTTGTTTTATAATTATCTCACATATTTTTTCAAGACTAGGTTATCTCAAAAACGTGTAACAAAAATCTTCGTTTCATTATTACATAACGTCATTTATCGTTAATATATTTTATGACTTTCGATATTAAGTCGACCATTATAAAAGTTGATAAGATGAAAAGTTCCAAAGCGCATAGGTCAAGTGTAAAAAAACATCATTTGTGAAACATAATACTACTTACATCAGTCGTGTTAAGCAAAGAAAATATTTTTTTTTATTTTAGTTCAGTTCATTTTTGTTTCATCACTGGACGTTTGATTCCCATGAGATCGCAAAGTTCGTTTCGTATCGGTCTAAGTTTTGATACATCTTGTTCCCAATCTGTTTCGGCGAGCACAGACATTACCTTTGAAAATAAATAAAACAAATGTTATTTATTGGTTTTGATACTAACAATGCAGGACTGGTCGTAGTTTTTGGGAGAGACCTGGCTTTAATTTGGTATTTGCCAAATACAGTCCAGTATCTGATATAAAAATGTACTCTTTTAACTGTAGGTAAATAATAAATTTCTTTAAACACTCGCGGTTATCTACATCACTTACACTAATACTAAACGGGTTCTTACCACGATTATATTGAAATATCGAGACCGCTGAATTAAAAATAATCGTGGTAAGAACCCGTTTAGTAATAGTGTAAGTGATGTAGGTAAATAAATTTAAAGACAACATCATCGACTTTTTAGATTCAGCATAGTTTTAATTTTCAAATTGCATTTAGTGAAGTGTTTTTTTTTAATTATTGAATTTTGAAGACTTATTACAGACTAAATTTTAACGTACGTACTGAACAAATAGAATTACCACCATTTTACGAAAACAAAATCATCAAGTCATCGTCATATCGATTACAAAAATGACTGATTCAGGGTCACGGGAAATGTCAAAGTGTAATCATTTTGATAAGAACAGGAACTAATATGTTAATGGCGTGATAATGTCAAATTTAAATGAATAAGAAAACACGTTACATAATACGCGTGTTCCCATAACGTATCACTGAGATAACAAGACAACTATAGTAGGTAATTAGTAAGTGAAACGATGGGTAACAAAGATAAAAGTTTGCTACGTTTGAATAATAAATTACGCATTAGTATTGTAATTTTCACAAATAAGTCAAGCGATTTAAGTATACTTGCACTGACGCAATCGTTTAAAATATACGACTTCATTTTATATGATGAAATAATTATTATAAGCATTAGAAATAAACTGACTGAATTACATATTTTACCATCGCGTGTACAGCACATGCACACATTGAATGAACATGCATTTCTAGATAGTGAAAATATTTTCGTAATGTTTTCCGTGTCAGTGTTTTATCGTTAACTTGTGCACATGTTATTATTGTGTAAAAGTATACAATTTAATAATGTATTTCATTGTTGTGTATCAATTTTGATAACGTAATAACTTGTTTTCCTTATTGTCTTATTTGGACGAACGACTGAACCAAATGGCGAGTGGTTACCGTCGCTCACCGATTGTCAGTGCAAGGACAATTATGTTTTATTTACTGACACTTGAAGGAAGGATTACAGTGACGTATAGTCGAAAAAAAAACTGAAGAAGCTGAACGTGGATAAATTTTGCATTTGTAGGAAAATCCAACACGAAATCGAGTCGCATGATGATAGAATAGAATGTAAACCTGATCGATGTTATCCTGTGGCACGGAGCACACGTCTCCGTAGAGCGTCAGCGCCTCGTAGAGCCGCGCCGCCGCGCACCGCCGCACGTAGCGGTCCGCGTAGCACACGTAGATCACCAGCTGACCCAGCGACTTGCTGCACACCGCCCCGCCCACCTGCCACGTACCACGTTAAATATATCCAATCAAATACATAAATGTCAAATGAGAGCCAACTTCAATATCATGATAAATGTCTTCAACGACAAAAGAAGTGAGATCTAATAAATGGGTGTCAAGTTCAATGATCATCAGTACTTACTGACATTTATTTATAAGTAACAGTATATCAGTCCGTCTGTCTATCTTGGCTAGTTTTTAGCCTTCGGAAGTTCTAAACCTACAAATTACATTCGATATGTTTATGTGAAATAGTTTTTGATTTCTCAGGGGGTCAAAAGGGGCAACAAATGGTTCGTGTAATATTACACACGGTGCGGTTCGCCAGTTCTCTTTCTTAAACTTGGCCTGACACACAACCACCGCGTTTCTAGATCCTTAATAATTATTAAATTCAGATAAATACAAGAAACGTTCGCACTAACACACACATGCGCACGTATGTACGTAATGATGCGGGCTCGTTCGCAAATTACGTGCAAAGTGTATAAAAGTTCGACCAACCTGTATTAATTGACAAAGGACATTTATAGAATCCAATAGTTTGTAAATATTTTTGCCTCCTTTTAATTCTAACTGTAGATATTTGAGTACGTCCATGGCAAATGTCGATTGTGGATCTTCTAAGATAGGAGATATAGAACCTGAAAAAAAAAATCAATTTTAATAGTTCGTACATTGTAAATATTTTCAAAATATATTATTTAAATTACGTCCGTATAATTTCACATTACAATAGCTCACCTGAACTTAACAATCGATCTAAAAAGTTGAACATCGGCCCCGTCACACGTTTTACGTTCAAATTATCCGCAAACACTTTGATAATCGTATCACATATGGACCTCAACATTTCTATGTCAGTATGTAAGGTATTCAGATATGAATATAAAGATTGCGTTGTGTGTTTTACCTAAAATAAAGTTTTCATATTCATACATTTAAAAAGTTAAGGCTTAGGGAGTATTATACTTAAAAAAAGTAATACCTCAAAGTGTCATTTTACTAAAGTGCTACAAATGATTAAGAAGCTTCGTTATTAAATAGATCCATAATGTTTCGATGCCCATAGTAATTCCGTAAAAAGCATCGTTGAAAATACAAAACCCATAGATCAACATTACTAACAGTAATTACAGAACAGTAAATGTTATTCTCTTTAAAATTAAGTAATTATATTTGCGCGTAAGTTGTTTTCGTAATCGAACGTATGTTATTTTATATGAGGTTACATAATGTGAGATGACACAGGGGGCATGTAAACAAATGTATAATCAATCGTCACTGATTGGACGTGCATGCAAGTAGATAAAAGACACGAGTTTATCACAAGTTGTCATTAAATCTTACCAGCTTAAACTGGTATTCAAATAATTGCGAATAACCATCTGCTCTAAATTGTACAGTGATTTTGAAATTTTGTGGCAACGAGGTCAGATTAATGCGTGAACATATTAGGGGTTATCTTCAATTATAAACAAACATCAATTTTGTATATTCCTACAGTGAAGAACGTGAAGAAAATCTTATTCGATGTTGTTTATGTACCTCTGCGAGTACGAGAGACTACCCTGTTCGCTGCAGTATCTAGTTCAGCTGTACATGGATGACTTTCATAAAAAGAAATTACCCCAATTCGACAACCCTATCTTTAGATAAAATTTACCGATAAACAGCCGAATAAACAGAATGATGAAATTAAAACTATTAGATACACGTAAGTTCGAGAGCAGCCGTGCGTCATTGGAAGATGTTATCATTACGTTATTATTTACGTAGATATTATTCTACAATATTCCACAGAGCACCTTGAAAAGAGTAATCGTAAGATCAAGGAAAATACACATATTATGTTAAGGGCGGTTGATGCGTTAAAAGCATTTTATCCCAATTGATTTTTTAGTTCAAATAACTTCTTACCAGCTTTACGTAAATTACTTAAAGATGTCAAGATAATTGACAACAGTTCGGATACTTTGAACAATCTCTTTAAAACACCTTGAAAATTAAACACCCTGTATAAAACAATCAACATTGCCTTGCAACATCACAAACTCACCAAACTTTCCGTTAATTCCCCGGCGCTGACAACGAGTCCTTTCACAACACTATATCTGTAATCCTGGTAGTTCAACAGCTGAACGAATCTGGGCATCGTGTGTCCGGGGAACAACCAGAGTACTACGTTTGAATTCTCACTTGTTGAGGTATCTTTTTCATCATCAACATCTTTAGTTTGTGGTTTCAATTCGACTTCTTCAGATGGAAATATTCGTTTCAGTGCTTCGTGGTGGGGAATGTTCGAGATTGGGGGATCACTGAAATGTGAGTTAGTTTTAGTGTTTGTACTGGTCAGATCTATATTATGAATCTCTCATTTAAGATTATTTAGTTATCAAAACAAGTAAAACATTTAAAAAAAAGAATCGTCGAAATCGGTTCATCGTTTCGTTCAAGTTACGGTTGTTTTCACCGTACATAATAATACAAAACTGGATATTTGGTCATTAATATTATAATCTTAAAACTATTAACAAAATCAATCATTCTCATGATGGGAGTGGTTCGGTGTATTTATAGCAAAAATATATACTTTAATTAAACTACAGAGACAACTTAATCAATCAAAGTATGAAGTGGCTTAGCTAAATCTTCTTAAGTTCTGGAAGAAGACAGTGATTGATTGGAATTTTGTTAATATCAATAATCATAACAAGAAGTTAATTGAATTTTATTTCTGTACAAATCTTGTCTCCTTTCCTATTAAAGATTATCGTTAACAAGGTGTGACGTCAATCGCTGATTAGCGTTTCATTCAAAATGACTTTATTCGCATTAGTCGCACCATTTTTAAATCATATTGTTTTAATTCATAAAAAAAACAATATTTTGAATTGTTCAAATTCTGTGCAAACTAAATCTATACCTAAGTTCTTAAAGGTAAGTAGGTTTTACGACCATGTTTCCCATCAGTTCGCCTGCCTACATGACAATAAACAAAAGAAACTAGAAATGAATTACTTGTAAATCAAGGATGTGAATATTCTTCCAGCGTGTGCTCGGGTCCTGTCTATCTTTTCTACGGCTTGTTGTGCGACGCCGCACATCACGGCTCTTATTGTTGGCTCCGAGTTCAAGTGTGGCGCTTCCTCGGCGCACTGACGACATATTGCTAGCAAACCTGTGCAGGAACTACATTTTAGGGTCAAATCATTTTTTACATACTAGGACAAGTAAACATGAAAGTGTATTTATCATAATTGTATATTATTCCCTAGAACTTAAAAGTTCTACTGTAAGTTTTCGTATTTGTAAAATATTTTACTGTACTAATATTTCTTACTTTGAATTTAAAGTACTCAAAATATCCTCAATGTGAAATTATGGAGATCTAAATGGTGCAGGTATGTTAGGGATAAGGGCTGTAAAATGCCTTGATCAGATACAAATGTAAGCAAACTCTAAATTTAGCTAATACCTGACATGCTGGCTTCTCTAACCCAAGCACCAATATCTCCTCTCATATCAATAGTATACTCCGCTAAACATTCCAGCAGCGCCGATATTATTTCATCTACATATTTCTCAATGCCTCCCAGTATTCCCAAAGTTTGGCAAACTTCAGTGAGTCCTATGACGGCATCACGACGTGACTCCGCCCACTTTTGAGTCGATTCCGTCACTTTCGTACATTCGATGAGTGAATGAATGACAAGCGGGAGATGTTCAGTCAGTAAAAATTTGGGTAAAGCACCTGTAATTATAGTATTGTTTTAGTTCACATCATTGGCCATTAGAACAGACATTTGATTAAAGATATTTCTGATATCCAAAAAGAAAAACTGAATATACAGGGTGGATAACTTTGGACAATCTGAAGTGGGGTGAAAGATCTGTCGAAATACAACATAGCACTATTTTTATTTTTTGGATCGGTTATACTTTTTTTTTCTGACATTATATGGAAAACGTACGACTATCGTCGCGGACTTCCATACTATAATGATTTTTTTTATCCAATTCCTAAAATAAAAGTGGTTCTAAGCTTTATTTCGACAGGCGTTTGACAATGTATAATCTTACCAACAGCTCTTGAATATCCCATTCGTAATACAAGTCCATTAACTCCAGTGTTGCTCAGTTGTTCGCAGTACTTTTCCATGAGTTGAGAACGTTTTTCTTTAGCACTCAGTTCTTCGTACATCAAGCTGTCGTCCCTTAAATACTGATCGAATACCAAAGGGAGAGCTTTTAAAGCTTTCTCTCTGATAGCTTGTACTTCGTGCGCGAGACACTCTTCAATTAAATTTAACCATTCATCTGTAATCATTATTAGATTTTTTTTTTAACTTATGTTTAAATAGAGATTTGTTTTTAAAACAACTTCGAGCATAGTATCTGACAGGTTTTGAAATATTGAATCGTGCTTAATCATCTCATAGATACAGTAATGCCGTTATTCTGTACGAAATAAATATAAAACAAATACAGTTTAGTATCACGATAGTTGGACTACATCTACACAAGATTAGTAAGAATTAAAATAAAATACAGATGTCGTAGTCAGTTTACCTATAATGTTATGTCCGTGGTAGGGCGCAGCGGCCAGAGCGAGCGCGGCGATGCAGTGACAGCACGCCTGCCGCATGAGCTCGCCGCCCAACCCGCGGAACTGCTGGCGGGCGCGCAGCCGCGACACCAGCGACCGGACGCACGACGATATCTCTTCCGATATTAACGAATCCGCTGCTTTACCTGATAACATTCAACAGTACCTGATCAAAACTATGAACTATGGAACAAGTTTTCAGCTTGCCTCAAATACCTACACAAAAATTGGCGTCCTCTCTCGTGCAATTATCACTCTTAAATTTCTGCAATGCCAAGTGGCCATTAAATACCAGCTCATCTCCAACCTTTACAGGTTTACCATCGTTGAAAAATGATACTGAGATTATTCTGTTTATTTAAGAAAACCAAAATAATGATTTATTAATAACAATCATCTGCAAAATGTCTTAGCGACACTCCAAATATTACAGTTAATAGATACATAAAGCGCAACTTACCGTTCGGCAATTTAGTTTGTGACAATGCGTATATAGTTTCACCGATAGCCAGTATAGCTCCATGTCGAATGTTCAAATCGATGGACTCCGTCTTTTTTATGAGCTTCGGTAAAATTGTCACAGCCATGTATTCCGGGAGCTGCAAAATAATTTGTTTCTTTTGTGAATAGTACAAAACTATGATTATAATTGATTACTATGCAAATAATTTACACACTTACATGGTGAAGATGAAATAAAAAAAAATCTTAAAATTCTATCTAACCTAAACAATAAACATTAATAAAAAATATGATTGCATGTCATATTTTGACAAACAAGTTTACTTAGCCAAAAATTCTTGTTCAAGAAGGATTATATTAAGTAAAAAGTTTGGTAGTTTAAAATTTACAGCTGCACATTAGTTTACTCATAATTTGTTTGGTATTTACAGATTCTACTTTGAGATATAAAATTTTCTTATCGCATTTACTTTGTTCAGTTTAAATTTTAGAAGACTAACCTTCTTAATTTTTTTCCCATAATTAAGTTGTTCTTTCTATAAATAACTAACCTTAGATGTAAGTTTACTCAAAGCTTTGGCAGCAAGCTCTCGTATCGCACAATCCCAATGATCTACTTTTAGTTCCACCAGGTGATCTACTAAAGGTTGTGTATATTCTGGATATTCAGCTATCTGAAAAATAACATAAACTTAAAATCAAATACTTGAAGAGTTAAAACGAATTTCACTATTAACATACACTGTATATGGTTAAGATATGATAAGTAATCAAGTTAAACATTTTTCTTTCAAAGAAATTTATTGAGGATATTTGAAAGAGGATACTCTTGACCTGACCTGAGTGGGGGTGGTTTGGAAATGTGAAATGTCATATTATTTTTGTATGACGCAGTTTATATCGTACAGTGCATGATGCGTGTTTCGCTTTAGTGTAATTGCGACTCTGGTCACTAGGGTGACTCACATTTAGTTTTGAATGAGTAAAATTACTTCATAGTAATGTGGTTGGTTGTTTTACCTGTGGAGCAATGACTAGATAAGCGTTGTTCCGTGGTCCTACAGATTGGAAGTCAGCTGTAGTCAGCACGTCGATGCCGTGCGGGAACATGCCATGGCGGCCTACGTTTTCTTGGTAAGCTGCTGATGCAGCGCGACGGCAGTTTATCTTTAATCATTTTTAGTATGTAGGTATTATTGCGCTTCTTTAATGTAAAGTGTTGTGCTAATTATGCATAAGAAAAACAAAGGCGAAGTTTGTGGATCGGTTTAAATTAACCATAATTTACTTTTTTAGCATTAAGTAGATTGCTCATGTTGTGAAGAAAATAAAGACATTATAAAATAAGTGTAAGTCACCTCTCGATCGAAGCAGGCGGTCGCAATGAGTGCATTGGCAAGCGTGTCAGCGTACGGTTTGAGTGCGCCTGCGTCGTACGCCCTGGCGAAGGCCCAGGCGGCGTGGCAGGCGGCGTCGCGCGCGGCCCGGCCCCCTCCCCCCGCGCCCACCCCGCCGGCGCGCGGTTCGTCGCGGCGCAGCGCACTCACTATGCCCTTCATGCCTGCACCCACTTGTGATGGTGACAGAAGACCTCGCCTTGCTGTTGGGTTATTTCAAGTTATAGACTTACACAAATGCTTTTTTTTTCAAATGGATATTGTAGTAAAAAAACAGCGTTTCCACACGTTTATTCAACACTGTATGCAGAATTAATTTGTTCAATCTCAATATATAGAAATTTACACATATCTCACCTAATTCAGCCAAAGCCATACATCCACCATGCCATGCGGTTTCTCGTTCATTTTCTGCAAACAGTCCCAGTACACTCTCACAGACATCAGCCGCTGCTATAGCAGGCAAGCGCGCACCTATCCTGCCAACACCTTTAGCGGCTGACCAACGCACTACAGTGTCGTCATCGCTTAAAGAACATAGTAATAGTTCTACAACATCTTCTACCTGTAAAAGAATAAATATAGAACGTGGTTTTAAGCTACAATGTACAACTATTTTCAAATATAAAAAAAAGACTACTAAGACGTGTCCCAGAATCAATGTTGTTACGTATTGTCTATCATTGTCTATCTATAAATCTGCGTTCTTGTGAGTCTTATATGACTCGTTAAACAGGTAAGTTCTTCATTTTTTTTTATTACATAATTCAATAAACTAATAAGGCATATGTCTTACGAGTTTATATTTTCAATCGAATACCATTGCATATCTTCTTGGCAGTTAGCACCAAAATTATAGTATGCATAAGTTTTAAAGTAATACACTTATTAAGATACACTTTACAATATTATATCACCAAATCGAACTACAACATAGTAAAAGTTATGGTTTGTTTTTGTAATTGTTCACCTCTTGAGGAATATCTTGATCATCATCATCATCGGGAGGAGTGGTTATAGTTTCCGTATCGCCAGCAGCAGCCGCTCCTCCTAATGTGACAGCTAACGATCTAGAGCCACGAGTGTAACGCCATGCAGCTACTCTGGGACGAAGAAATGTTAGCCCTGGAAATTAAGTACTGAATAACCAAAGTTGATGGAAAAAGTATCTGGTATAACATACTTAAGATCTTTGATTTTGTTGTGTATTTGTAAGTTCTATAATTATCATATTAGAACAAATTACTAGTCAAAATAAATTTCCCTTACCAATTCTCTGAACAATTTTTACACCATATTTCCTAACAAGCATGGCTTTGTGGTGCTTATAATTTTGGTTTGTAACCCATTCAAGTAATTTTGGTGCATAAGGAAGCAGATCATCTCTTTTCCCATGCTTGAGAACTGCAGCTACAGCTGCTAAAACTCCATAATGAATTGTATTTTCTTCTTTTAAATTTGAATTTAATTCACAAGCCCAATCAAAGAATGCACCCATGTATAATTCTTTCACATCTGACCTGCAAGGATAAGAAAAAAGGATAATTGAAATTAATAGACAATGTTAGGCATAATAATGTTTAACTCATTTATTGCACTTTTTAGAAATATGATAAAAATTGAAAAATAGAAAATACAGTGTAAAATTATGAGTAAGCTCTTATTACAGCTAAGACAAAAGTAAAATTTGACTTAGCATAAAACAATCATTGCACTATGGAAAATAAAAGCTGTTTGATTCTGTGGGTACAGATGACATTAGGCCAAAGAAAGATCTCAGACCGGGTGAGGTAGTGTATGCCCGGTCAGGCGGAAGCCCACTGTAGTAGATTTCAGATGTCATATCTATGTGAAGATTTTTGCAAATGTTCTAACCGCGATTCAGGATCTCACGCGCTATTATTGGTCGCCACAGACTCCAAACTAAAGTTTAGACAGTCACCACTTCCCATCAGGCGGGCCATTAGTTTGATACCAGTATGCATTAAAAAAAGAATACTGTTTTTTACCTTGTAAGAAATTTAGATGCTAAGTATGCACTAGCTTCTGCACATGAATCCTTGCTCAAAGCATATGTTTTACAAATATTGAATATTCTTTCCATCACTGTTAATTTCTTTGAGGTGCCTGCTTCTGCAGAAATTAACAAAACATTTTTGAATATTTAAAAACATATGATTATTGTTAAAGATAAATATTTTGTAATCCATAAATTAGGTTTATCTTAGATGGATAATGGTTCAAGGTGTAACAGTAAGCTTTAAATGTGGTATTATAATTAAGTCAAGATTAATAAGTTAAATAAGAATAAATTAACTAGCCTTGTGGTAGTCCAGGTGCAAAACCATCTAAGCGACTCATATGAAATGGAATGATAACAACAATAGACAGCCATAATAACAAAACAAATCTACTCCTCCAAGTTTCCTTGTCATTGGGATTCTGTGCCTCCAAATATGACAAAACTGTCAATAAATCAGAAACCTGTAAATAAGATTTTTTATATATTTATGCAACTACTCAATAATTTGGTCAAGTTTCACTAGATAAACAGAATGATACAAATATAAAAACATTTTAATAGGTTGCTGATAATGATACATCTCACAATTACTTACTTCATGTGGAAGATGTCTTACAACCACTTTATATCCTCGAACCCTGATTATTTGGTACATGTAGTTAAATGTGGCATGCTTCAGCTCAAAAGGAGAATCTTTATCTTTGATAAGGGACAAAAACTTCGAAAGAATTTTATCCAGATGCGGATCCAATAAATGAGGCTGTTCATAATATTGTTTCAGAATTGTGTACAATTTATCATATTCTACTTCAAAAGTAGATGTGTTGTAAATATTTTTGACATTGTCAATCATGTTCATCACATCTTCGACCTCTGAAAAGTACTCCAGGGCACATCCTAAGCCAATATTGTCACATTCGTCATCACGATTTACATCCATGTCTAATCCAACCATTTTATAATGCTGGATTTTAATACGACTTGATCGTACTTGAAATTAAATGATTTATGTAATGAAGTCTCTCGAGGTAATAATTCTATGCAAATAGTTAAAAAAAAGCAGATTATCTAAACATGTGTTAAAAAATACAACAGTTTAATTTTCGCCTCAATCAATACCCAATAATTATTAATTCAATGCTTATTATTGATTACTTGCAATATTTTCAGATTCGTTTTTATTATTTATTTAGATTACTTTGCAGTTAAATTAGCCGGAATTCCTTTCTTGATTGTTTTTTGGTTTCTTTTCTTTCGAATCACTCAAAACAAAACCCAGAACCAGTAGTGATGACTGATCAGTTCGGATTTGAGTTTAATTGCTTTTCTTAGTGACTCGAGTAGTTTTAAATTTTTTCGCACTCGAATTACTTTTTTGACAACTCGAGTTCCGACTTCCGAGTGACTGGAATTACGAATGGCTTGATTAGTAATTTATTTTATACCACGTCGAGTGAGAAATTCACGTTGTTACAAGTTTACCCGCTGTAGGTTCTATAGGCAAATTTTAAAACACAAAAAGGATATTATGAAAGTTTTGCAAAAAAGTCACACAGATTTTGGTAACGAGTCTAATCACACTCGAGTAAATTACCAGTCCCAAGTGAATCAAGTGAAAAAAATATCACTCGAGTCCCATTACTGAAAATTAATCGGATCGAACTTGTAAAATGCATCTTACGCATCCCTAAAATATTATTTGAAAGTTGAAGAAAAGTCAAAAACATCAAATGTCAAACTTTGTCACTTGTAGGGGTGTCGAAAAAAAAGAGTTTTGATGTATCGATTTCAAAACTCGAACTTTTTACACGTAACCCAACGAGAGGTAGCTTAAAATATTGCAAACGATGACACAAACATATGACAATATGATAAGATTAATTTCAAGAAATTATACTTCTTAAGGCTCATAGATTTATTATATAAAATTCTAGTTAGTACAAGTTCGATCAAGTAGAAGCTATGCCAATGACTAATCGTTATTTTGAAAATCGATTGTGCATCGATTTTTCTGCTGTACACTTCCAGGTTCACTGCACAGTTTAGTATGTTCACTGTTAATGTCAATTCTGATTAATGTCATTAAATTCATATAATCATACATTAATCTATAGTACACATAAAAAAATAAAATTGCAAATTGAAACAATTTGTAAATCAATAATTGCAAGTAAAAAAAATCGAAATTCTGAGTTTTAGAAGAAATAATTACGTATTTAATAATTCAGATTAATTGGACAATGTTGTTTAAGTAAAGTTAGCTTCGTATAAAGTAGCATGAGTAAAGGATTCGGAAGGATGTTGCACTGAGGAGATACAAGCCACTTTAAGCAACACACAAAATGGGTATCTATTTAAATTACTATTTAATTTTGTTGAAAATTGGGTTTAATATTACGCATGTTATAAAGCGCTAGCGTGAAAATCATTCAAACCAACACAAAACTCAGTACTTCTTGCTCGATTTACAGAAGATCGCGGACCGGCTAAGAGAAAAGTTAAACCAGTTGAACCACAATCTTTGCTAGATTTCGATCTAGGGGAAGGCGAAAGTTCAGATGATTCTGACTTTCGCATTGAAGATCACCCAGAAGAGAGTGATGATTATTCTATCAACAGTGATGATGATGATAAAAGTAAGTAAATAAAATTATTAAAATCATTTCAAATAAAGGGTCCTTAATTTATAAATTCTATTATACTTCTTTAAAATGCAGCTGTTCCTAGAAATATACACAAAAATACAAATCACATCCCTACTAATATTACAAATGGGAAAGTAACTCTGTCTGTCTTTCTGTTACGCTTTCCTCTTTAAACCTATCAACTGATTTTTACGAAATTTGTCACAGACACTATACATAGACATAGGCTACCTTTTATTGCAAAAAAAGGGATGAAGTAAAACGGGTTATAGGGTTCACGCAGACATTGTGGGCAGCAGCTAGTGTTCTATATTTAAAAAATATTTTTGGTCCTAATACTACTAGCACTTGTAAAGGTACTGTTGTAGTGAACATTTGATATTCAACAGAAAAAGAAAAAAATGTCTCATCTGAAGGTGAAACGGGATCAGATGATGATGATGATGATGATGACTTCAAACAGTCAAGCAACAAAATTGGAGAAGAAGCTTCTGCCAATGATGTACTTGAAAAAGCTATAAAGAATGAATTTAAGGTAATTAAAAAAATATTTTTTGTCCCACATTAACTCTAAAAATATTTACCATTTTTGAGTGTTAACTAATAAACTTGTTCATTCTGTTTAGTTTGATTGACCATTGCATTGTTCTAGTTTCCTGGTGAACTTGCTAATTTGTTAATATGTGCTGGGTGCCTCGGTTCCCGAAGTGATGACTTTAATGAAATTGTTGAATGTGATGGCTGCGGTGTTACTGTTCATGAAGGTATATTATGTGATTGTTTTTTTTTTGCTAATATATTTTAATAATGGTTATTTGAATGATACTTAATTTACTTTTTAAATAATATTATCTAAGGAATGCAACATGTATCTTTTTCTTTTCTTTTAGGTTGTTATGGTGTTTCTGATGTTACAAGTGAGTCAAGTACTGTTAGTTCAGCCTCAACTGAGCCATGGTTTTGTGAAGCCTGCAAGGCTGGGGTTACCGATCCCAATTGTGAACTGTGTCCTAACAAAGGTAAAATCTTTATTTATTAATTAATGTAATTAATATTGCAAAAATAACATTGGAGCAATGTTGTTAAATAATATAATGTTTAAATGCAACAGGTGGAATTTTCAAGGAGACTGAAGTGGGCGCTTGGGTTCATTTAGTATGTGCACTGTATGTGCCTGGAGTTGCATTTTCTGAGGTAATTTAGAAAATATAGTTTTTCAGTATACATGTTGATATTCTAAAATATTTTTAAGATTCTTCCCAGTAATACTCCACTTTTGATGCAATTTAATAACTTTTTATAAAATTAAATGTATTTTAATGATTAAAATTATCTAAAAACTGTTTTGATCCCAAAAGTGGAAAAAAAATTATCTAAAACCTCAATTTTTCAATGATAACAAACCACAAAATATTTTGTCAACTTTAATAAATTTTATTTTATTGTTTGCAGGTAGAACGTCTTTCTGGTGTGACTCTATTTGAAATGGCGTATTCCCGATGGGGAGCGAGGTCCTGTGCTCTATGTGAAGACGTGACTTTAGCACGGACCGGAGTCTGCATGGGATGTGATGCTGGTTTATGTAAAACATTTTTCCATGTTACTTGGTAAGTTTTTTTTGCTATTAAATGTGTACTATGTATGTAGTGTGTGTTAACTAAGTATTCTTTTTCTATAATAATAATAACAGGTTTTAATGTAATATAATAAATAAAATAAAATAGCCTTTATTCAGACAAAAATGATTACAAACATAAGTACTAGCGCTAAACAAAACAAAAAATTAAACTCAGTCTGTGTGCCATTTCTGGCAAAGGCCTCCTCCAGCTGATTGTTGCTGGTTACTTACTTAGTAGGTTTTAATGTATTGTATGCTAAATCCAAGATAGACATTGACTGAGTATGGTTTTTTAAATATAACTTTTAAAACTCGAGAGTGAGCAATTAATCATAAATTATCTTTTTTCTAGTGGTCAACGTGAAGGATTACTAGCAGAGGCACACACTGAAGAAGTAGAACAAGCAGATCCGTTCTACGCTCACTGCAGATTGCATTCTGATAAAACATTAGTTAAAAAAAGAAAAAGAAACTGGCTGGCTTTGCAGTTGAGAACTGAGAAAAGGTAGGTTAGAATATATAGTAAAGTTTTTTACTGAGGTCAGAAATTAGATTATGTTAAAAATGATACTTATAATTTTTTTGTTTGTTTCAGGAAATTAGAATTGAGAGAAAATTTAAGTACTGATGAAAAACTTCGCATTCAGCGTAAATTGATTAAGTACAGAAAGAAGTACTTACAACAAAAAGAGAATAGGAATCCTCCATGGGGTGAGTTTAAATATATTATTTCTTCTTTGATTTTTTTCCTGTATAACATAATTACAGTAGAACCTCGATAACTCAAACCTTGGTAACTGAAAAACCTTTATAACTTAAAAAAATAATATGTTCCCTTCCCATCAGAACCCTAACATAGACCCTTAATAACTTAAAACCTCTACAACTTAAAATATTTTGTGTTACTCTTGGACTTTTACTTATCGAGGCGCCACTGTACATATGAATATTTCAGTTCCAACTCAGAAGATGGCCAGGATGCTTTATAGTAGTGCATCAGCAATAAGAAGATTTCAAAGAAAAGCTGAATGCATGGGAATTGATACGAATGCCTTGGAGTTTCAAGATTCACAGGTGAGTTACCTGAATTTCAACAACGCATTATGCATCAATGTCTATTACTTGGCCTTCCCTTTTGGCCACCCCTGTAAAGGATGCCTAATACTCATTAAGGACTTCAAGCATCTTTAAAGAAATAGTGAACCTTCTACGAAATTTATCATCTTGACCATCTCAGTTTATAAACAGTTTTTTTAATACTTAGTATGCAGATGAGCTAACTCTATAAAATTTACATCAAGTTAACTATTATAATAATAATTATCTCTCGTCCTATCAGATGGCAGCATTAAAAGATGTATCACGTCGTTGGCACATACCGCCGGCTTTCTCAGTTGAGTTTGTGGGCTATTATCTAGATAGAAACAACCGAGCCACCACACTGCGGGAGTCACTTGAGAAATTGACTAAGGAAAATGAGAAATTACTTGCTGGCGATGATAAACTGCGAGCTGAATATGATGAAGTAAGTAGTAACAAAATTTATAATTTATTTGTAATCTATAGTTTTTTTTACCAGTAATAATTGCTTGAATAAAATTATTGTTTGTTCAGGCTTCCAAGCAGAACACAGAAGCGCTTGCAGAGTTGGCTTCTACCAAACAGGCTTTAAAAAACATATACGACGTTATAATCGCGATATGTCCAAAGAAAACACCTCCCGAGATATTGGATAAACCATTACTGCCTCCTGAATTTCCTCGTTCTACTCCTAAAGTGACACCACAACATTTACAAAGACGGTATGTGCAAACACCGCGGTTGTTTTTATGAACAAGTATTATACATTAGTATACAATACACTTAATAAGCATTTTAGAACACACTTCAATGGATTATATAAAAAAAATGTGAATTTAATACTTTAATTGAATATTAAAATATTACAATCACATATTATATAAAACTTAAAAGAAACTAAAAAAATATTAACAACACTTTACTTTAGCATTCATAATGTTATGTTTCACATAGTTAATTATTAATTCGCGATGTAGTTACTTTTACTTAAAGTCGTGGTGGCCGAGTGGTCGAAGCGCTTCCTTCCGTACGGGAGGTCGCGGGTTCAAATTCGGCTTGTACCTCTAAATCTAAATGTGAAAAAGATTTATGTACAATTTTTCACTACACCACTGGCTATAAACGGTGAAGAAAAACATCGTGAGAAAACCTGCATATCGGAAAAGGGTTCTAAAAATCCTTTGAAGATTTGTGAAGTCCCCAATCCGCACTGGGCAAGCGTGGTGGACTATACCTAATCCCTCTTCTGAGGAGACCTGATCCCAACAGTGGGCAGTAATGAGTTGGTACAGATGTAGTTACTTTTGATAGGTTGTATGGCTTATTCGTTATTTGTATGATACAGTATCAATATCGTGAGGACATAGTGACATGACTCCAAAAGTAAGGTGTGAGGATATGGCATTCAATCATTATTACCCCACTTCTAACCACTTGTCTATCTATACCAAATCTCACTAGATAGGGTAATAGTGGAGCATGTCTGGTGTTTTGTCGTAATCATTACCTTGATTGAGCACCTTTTTAACATATTTTTTCTATAAAACATTTATAATATATAAACTATTCAGATTACCAGTATTACGTTTTGACCATAAATACAAAATTATCTACGCAAAATTTGAGACGTTACCAAAGTGTAAGCAAAACAAGTTTTATAACTAATATTACCGTCGCCGCGTATTGATTAGTTTTTAGTCTACTATCACTTCAACACAGTCCATCGTCTACACGTGTCCATTATGAATGTTAAATAAAGTGTTAGGTAGTACAAATTCAGCGGAGTGTAACGTATGTGTTGTGCAGAGCGTCGGCTACCAGGTCGATGTCTGTGCCGACCGCTGCTGCACTAAAGATGGGCGTTGGTTTTCCTCTTAGCGACAACCCGGACGCTCGCCAAGGAAAAGTTTTATCCACATCTGTTGAAGGCAAGTATCACTTATATTTTTTTGAGCAAAACAAATCTTATGTAATAAAAAAAAAACATTGGCATTCATTGTAAATTGACCATATTGCTTAACAGTACTTATATCATTATTACTTCACAATGATAACTTCTCTTTTGTCTTTGGTAACTAGTTTTACCCAACCAATTTAGTGTATAGTTTCGATATTTTGACATATCGATCGCCCAATGCCCAGCCTGATATTGCAGAGGTTCACTAGGGGCGGTAACCACTCGCAGTCAGTGGACCTTACACTCGTTTACTTATGTCGCAATAAAGTGTTTGTGTATGTTGTGGTCAGCGTCCCTGAGCGGCGCGTGCGCGGTGTGCGGCGGTCGCAGCGAGCGGCCCCTCATGGCGGCGTGCGACACGTGCCGCCGACACTACCATCTGCACTGTCTGCGTCCGCCGCTCACACGACCGCCCAAGAAGAGCAAACTGTACGGATGGTGAGCGAACACACACAGACAGCCGCAAATAAACATACGACACGCACACAAACACAAAAAATAAAAAGAAATAACGAACAGCAACAAACTGTACTGCCCATATACAGTGACAAAGACATCATCACAGTGACGAATATTGTTTAAACTCTATACTTATTTAATTCTTGTTTTTTTTTACTTCTCTCTTTTTGAAAATCGCGTCGTTATTGAAATCCCTGAAGTTACTTCTTAAAATGAATTCGTTTATAATAACTTAATTATTACCTGTTTAAGGCAATGCTCAGAATGCGATAAAACTTCCGACTCGGAACCAGAAGTATTAGAAAAGAAGGGTCCGCGACGATCCCGAATAAGATATAGCAAAGATGGCGCCATCATCACCGACCCGCCCAGCCCGGCCACCGCGCCGCCTTCTCCTGACAAAACAACAGAAACACACAAACAGGACAAACTCACGAAAACAACTAACGCAGAAAATCTATCGCCTATCAAAGTCACCATAAAACCATTCGAGTTTAGTAACGAAAACGAGAGTACTGAAATCAAATTACGAAAAGATAAAAAGATTAAGAAATCTAAAAAAGAACATGGTTCTAATTCAGCGGGTGAAGGAGACAGTATGGCGAAGAAATTACACAAACGTAGCTTCACTTCACCCGCACTCACTAACACTCCTTTGATGTCTATTACACCCATCGTAGCCGACAGCCCCAATGATTCACATAACGAAAACTCAAACGCATCAAACAACGTCGGATCTAGTAAAGAGTTTAACCAAAATATATCTTTCTCGTCTCTCCTTCACGATTTAAAAGATAGAGAAAGAGACAGCAAGACTATTGAGACATCGATTGAGAATACGTTGGCTAATTTATCTTCCGATATTGCCACGTACAAAGCGAACAGGAAACGAAGGAAGGAAAAACATCGATCGCGATATTCACCTGATTTGTTGAGGTCTCCTTCGAAATCTCATAAACATAAGAGGAAGAAGAAAACTCAAGATTTGGAGAATCCTGAAATGCCTCATCCTAGGATTACTATCAAGGTAATTGAAATTTTAAGTAACTTTATTATTGATTTACCTTTTACATTTAAAAGTAAGCTATCGTAGAATAATGAAATTTATTCAATTATAATTGTATTTGGTGTTCATAAAGTTATTGACTTTTATAGATCAAACCAATCCCAAAACCGGATGGCTCTTTGGATACTCAGATGTTCTACGTTCCCACTGACAGTAACGACGGACCACCGCCTGCGGTTATGAAAAAACTTAAGGTATTAAAGAAAATAGCGTATATACAACTGGTTTTTAAATAGAGCTAGTTAATATTGATATTTAAAGTATATCTACTTTTTAGCACGCAGAGCCTGAACCTACAAAACCTCCCGAGGAAATACCAGCTCCTGTCGTTGAAGAAACAACGCCAACTGTAAGTGAAATTAAAATTTTAGCTTTATTGAATTGTAATTTATAGTTAAAATATAATTTGAATTAATGAATTCGGAAATGTATAATGAACGTTAATTTTTAACGCAAGCCTGCCCCAACTCAGGAGGAAAATGGAATTGAGCCAACGAATACTAAACCAAAGGTAACATTAGTCTTAATTATCTTGACAAATATATGAAAAGTATGGATGAAATATATATTTAATTAAATTATTTCTAAAGTCATCTTGCTTTAAATTTAGAAAGTCCTGTTTCAAAACGACTAGTAAATGATGCTTTGTAACGTGAAATCCTGAATCTGTTATAGCTCACCTTGTTTTCTAATTAGCGTGATTTTAAATTTTGTTGCTTACATTTTTCGACCAAATATAACAAAGTCCACAATTTCGAAGAAAGCGTTAGAAAATAGTAACCATCAAAATTAATTCATAAGTATATTGGAGAATAAAGCTTATTGCTTTACAATAGAGAATGACATTCGTGATTCGCTACAAAAAATAATGCGTCATGTCAGTCGCAAAACTCGCGACTGACATGACGCGAGTTTATTTTGTCATTTTTTTTTAAATTCCATTTCTATTGTTGAGTTATACTCCACCGAAACCTACATTTGTGTGTATTAAAGTCTAAACACGTTGCATTTAAATAAATGATAAACTATTTGATATTTTATGTAGCGCGTGCGTGGCGGTCGCAGCAGCCGCGGAGCGGCGAGCACTGCGGGCGGGTCGCAGGCCGCGCTGCCGCCGCTCACGCACTGCGACGTGTGCCAGCAACCCGGCGACAACACCAACCTTGTCAGGTACACACACATTCTTATGCCGTGTACCAACGTCCAATACACGTACAAAACAAATGACGGTGAATGAAATTATGTGAAACACCGTTAGACAATTGGCCTACCAGTTGGCGAGCCAATTTTTTTTTATTGCCATGTAGGCAGACGAGCCAACGGGCCACCTGATCGTAAGTGGTTGCCGTTGCTCATGAACCTCTGCAATGACAAGGGACACTGAGGGGTTGCTACCTACGACCTAACTTTCAAGCTTCGTTTGAAGAAGGACAAGTCATGGTTCATTATTGAACAAATAATTAAATATGCCTAAATTTGATCTGTCTAATTGGCAGTTGTATTTCTCCAAAATTCGCTAAAATTACTGTTAGTTTTAAAACTCTACCTTTTATGAAACAACGCGTATTGTCTTTTTCAAATTGAGTAGCTTTTAATTACATAGAAACAAATTACATACTAGTTTACATACTACATATTATACTGTTATATGTAGTATGTAATGTAATGTATTATACATTACATACAAATTAGTAATTAATGACTATGTCATGAATATAACTAAAGGTGCGACGAGTGTAACAAGAGATATCACTTCACGTGTCTGGAGCCGCCTCTCAACAAGAACCCTAAGAAACGAGGATACTCGTGGCACTGCGCAGACTGTGATCCCACGGTGAGTTCAACTAAATATATTGCAAAAAATACCTACTTCTTTAATTTTGTAATATACCAAATGTGAATTTTTCAGATACTAATTGATTATGTACTGATTTTTATCAGGGTCTAAAGTTAATTTTATAACGATAACTATTTATTTTTTAAAACATCATTCATAAGTATTTTGATAATAAAAATGATTGTATGTAGCAAAACAATAATATAATATAGTAAATATCAAATACTTATACTTTTTTAATTTTTAGTAAACAAATAAAATTACATTGTTTCAGGATGTCGAAGAAAATAATTAAAATTTAAACATTGATCTGGTTTATAATGTTAAAATAGTTATTTTAATTAAATGTCACTAATTGTAAGCGCTGCTTGGTAAAATTTCAATTTTAATAATATACTACTACGTTTTGAAGTAGATATTATCTTTCTGTAATAGGTTTTTAAGAAATAAATGTATAAGTAAGTACTTCTTGTTTTATTAATGCCCACAGTTAAGATTGATCTGAAAATCTAAAATAATACCTTTCTCAAATTACATCTGCATTCGCATAGACAAAAAAGTAATGTTTTACCTTAAGTTAAGATAGAGAAAGAATCAGGCCCAGACATATCATATTATTCCACTGCAAAATAAGATTTTTTATGCATTCTAAAATACTTCTATCGGTTTTAAATGTTGGTCTCTTCTTACCAACTCTAAGTGAAATTTAATGTTAATACTAAAAATCCGTTTCTGTGAGATCTTAATGTGTATCTTCTTATACTTATCTCTCCAATGGGACACATTCCGTTGGAAATTTATACACTGATTTTGTATCCAATTGGAAAATATTGTTGCTAAACAAAATAAATCTTTCTATAGGTCTTTAGACATTACTGTGTTGGGAACACATATCACATTGAATTTTATATTCAATCAGTAATCTCATCAGTTTTAATGTACCTACCTATAAAATTAATTCACGTTGCATTGATCTAAAACCAAAATTTCGAGGGTAGTAACCGCATACCGTAACTATGACAGACATTTCTTTGTTAAAGTTTCAGGCAGGGGTGGCAGGAACAATCACTCAAGGGTGTTGGAGTGATGCTTTGTTCTAAAATTCGGTACTCATCCCAAGAACCTCGCTTTACATAATTATTGATCTCAATATTCATTAAAACCCGAGAAATTTGATATAGATACTTCATGGCTATAAACTTCTACTCTCATTTGATTAGCTTTTAACCACGGCTTAAAATTGATGACGCTCTCTCTTAATTACGACTCTTAGTAATGCTTATCAAAGAGAAGAGTCCTAGCTGGGTTCAACTCAATCCTTAATTAAAATATAAGGTTTTAGACATTTTGTTTGGTAAGATACCTACTAGAAAGAAAAAGTAACCGGCTAATTATAGAAATGTTTATCCGGTATAAGTTTTCTAAACAGTAAAAGTCCCAAAGTATTCTACTATCGTTTATGTACTGGAACAATAAAAACAACGATCAATTTGTACGACATTAATTTATTTACAGTTAGGTACTGCTTACATTAATATTTATAAATTATTCAAATAACCAATGCAAAATGTCGTGACATCCACTCACTGAAATTGGATTGCCAATATGAATCCGCAAGCGTGTATGTATGCCTGCGATAAGGCTGTTGAATGTCAAACGTTGAGTTGGATTGAACTAAATAATATTAATTGTTTGAAAAATGAGTGAATTCAGGAACCCTGTAGGCGCCTCATATTAAGTAGGTAAATGAACGGCCGTTAGTAACCTTCTTTAAATTTTGTGTGATGAAAATTGTAACTTTAGAAGCTTATTCTTGTGTCAGAAATTCCTTGTGATTTGTGTTTTAAAAATAGGTATATGAGAAATCGGCTTAGGTGCATGTATGTTTACATTGAGTAAGTATTAGGTTTTAATAAAGAAAAGAAAGCAATTATACCTAGTTTTCCTGTTTCATTATCAAGTTTTAACATTATTTAATCCCTAAAATTGATTTTGTGTTTGCGCCCAGATGTTAGCGTAACATAATTACTTATAACACTTGGATGTTCGCAAACGAGCGGCGAAGGCTTGGTAATCCATCTTACGTAACTTCTTTTTCAATTTTAGAGACGAGAGAATAGGCATGATGGATAAAGCAAACGTAGGCAAGTATGTAATGTATATTCTAGTAACAAATTAATGATCCCAACAAATTGTAATAAATGTAAAATTTTGGTAATAAATTGGATTGTTTATTCGATAATGGAATACTGAATTTACAGTGCTATCAACCGAACTAACACTTTAAATTCCAATGTCGACTCGAATTAGATAAATGTTCCTGCGTGTTCAATGAATTTGGGTAAAGTTTCCCCTAATTTATCTTCTTTTTGTCGCCCTTCGATAGCTTAAACGTCCTTAACCGTTCGAATAGTTTATTAGACTAATTAAAGTTTTTCTAGATAGTTCAAGTCGCAGTTCTTATTTCCTATAGAAACGTTTTTACTTTTCAGTAGAACCATTGTTTAATAGATCTGATTACATTTTGCAAAACAAACTACTTATTTGTAGGTACTTAGGTACTTTATATTTTACAGAGAATAATAAATAAAACGTAAAAAAAGTTCAACAGAATTTATAAACTATTTTAGACTTATATTATCTATACCTACCTAGGTACTTTTACATAATTGGAAAATCTACCTATAGTTGTGAGACGAATTTAAAAGCGATATCTTAAAAAGTTGTCAAACTTGCATAATGTTTGTTAAAATATGCTAACACAATTTTGTTGGAGGAAATAGTTTTCAGCAGAAAGCGTCTAAAAGACGCCTCCGGCTCAAGAATACTTGATTCACTAGATATTACATTTTCTTAGATGGAATATTTATCTTACACAAGTTTTATGAAAGCTATTTTTAGTACAACAAACATAGACTATTTTAGAACATGTTTTTGGTACCTACTTAAAGGTAATTAAATACGTCCTCATTCTATTAAAAGCATCAGTTTCAATTGCACAGGAATATACACCTAGATTTCTCAAACACAAGACCGGTTTTTCAATAAACCAAAGAATATAAATGCAATAGTCGGGATTAAACTTTTGTGTGTTACCGCTAAGCGTGCATTCGCTTCGTTTGCTAAGTGCAAATTGAATATTGATTTTTAATACCGAGCTTTTCAAGATTGTTCGTTCTTTGATTCTTTTAGATACATAAAATAGACTTATCTCTACTACATCTACCCAGGTGATAATTATATTAGCCAGGCACGCGACGTGAACAGCGATCACTAATTCGTATATTGACCGTCCCTTAAGGACCGCCCATTGCAGCACATAAGTGCACTATATTAACAAATAGATTACTATTGAAGATTACTATTACTAATGAACAAGATGGTTGCTTAAGACTGTTTATTTATGTCATACCCACACAATATTTAATTTACACTACAACATCTTTCTTCTTATAATGAACAAACTTATTTATCAAACATTGTAAGTTAATACATTAATGATTTGAGTTCATTTATGCAACTCGATATAAACTTAAATATTATTTGTTTACGACTTATAGTTGGCGTAATGTGTACATTCAGTTTTCACTTACATAAGTTTAGAATAAGTTTATGACACTTTTAAACGTTGATAAAAACTAACATATAATAAAATACTGTAGTAAATGAACAAGATGGTTGCTTAAGACTGTTTATTTATGTCATACCCACACAATATTTAATTTACACTACAACATCTTTCTTCTTATAATGAACAAACTTATTTATCAAACATTGTAAGTTAATACATTAATGATTTGAGTTCATTTATGCAACTCGATATAAACTTAAATATTATTTGTTTACGACTTATAGTTGGCGTAATGTGTACATTCAGTTTTCACTTACATAAGTTTAGAATAAGTTTATGACACTTTTAAACGTTGATAAAAACTAACATATAATAAAGATACAAGAAACACTTTTTATTTATTTATCTTTCTTTCCCTTTCTTTTTTTTTTTTTTTTTTTTTATAGCCCATATCTAACTATCATAGTCTAGTTACAATAACCACTTTTATGTTCTAAATTATCCGAAGTAAGAAATAACGTGAATCGAGAATCGCTACTCCAATCCCTATCCAAATCAAGCATTACATTATCAAGGTTATCAATGCAGCAGTAAAACACTTTCCGTTCCATTCAAGTCGAACACTTTGCTGAAACATTATCACAAGTTTTAAAAGTTATCCGCTACAAGAAATATCGCGAAATATATTTTAATCTATTTAAGTGCTGTTTAGCCCTACGATGCAAATCTTGGGATCAGTCGTCGAAAGTTGACCACTAAACAACACTTATACACTAAATAAATGCATCTGCTTTACAAAAGGATTTGACATGAAGTATCATAGAACAAACGGAGTTTGATGATCATTCTCTATTCATTTCTATTATTATTTTTTTTTCATTTTTATTTTTGCTTCCCTTGCAGCTGTCCGTTCTGTTTTAACTAACTTCTGAGGTGTAGTCTTTTCTTCGGCTACATCGAGATCGTTACATGAATCATATTTCTCGTCTTCAGAATGAGTAGCAAGAGGTAATGTCGGTTCCAGTTTGAGTAGGTGTCTTCGATTTCTGCGTATGACGCGACCTGTACGATCAGTCAGTAGGTATGAACGGGGTTGAGGCGCCCGGCGTATGATACGCGCGCGATGTCTACCGCCGCTATTCATAGCCACTACCTCGTCGTCGACTTCGAGTTCGGGAAGTGTGCGAGTTCGACTGTCGTACCACTTCTTACTCTGTCTTTGGTTACGAAGTATGTTTTTGTGGTCAAATGTATTATCCCTCTCAGGTTCCAAATTATTGTAATGAGTTGGTAGCCTCGTATTCAGTCTACGGCCCATGAGTAGCTGAGCTGGGCTCGCAATACCATCTCTGGATGTTGATCTATAATTAAGTAGACTTAAGTAAAAATCTTCATTAGATTTAGTGCATTTAATTATTAGTGACTTTATTGTTCGTATGGCTCGTTCACTGCGACCGTTCGATTGTGGATAGTTTGGCGAAGACGTGGTATGTTTAAAACCCCATTTAATTGCGAATTCACGGAATTCTTTTGACGCGTATGCAGGCCCATTGTCGGTGCACAATTCTTGCGGTATGCCGTGTCGTGCAAATTGATCCTTAAATGCAACAATAACACGCTTAGAGTCGATGCCGTTCAGTGGACACACTTCTACAAAATTTGAGAAGTAATCAACTAATAGTAGGAAGTATTTTTTATTATATTCGAATATATCAGAGCCAACCTTCGCCCAGGGGAGTGGTGGTATGTCGTGACTTATCATCGGCTGGCGCACTGGCAGAGCCACGTGCTCGACGCACACCGAACATCGTTTCACAGTTCGCTCCACATCACGCGACATGCCTGGCCAGAACATGACGTCACGAGCACGCCGCTTACATCTGTCTACACCAAGGTGTCCTTCGTGTATTCGATTTAGCATATCTTGGCGAAGATCCTTCGGTATGAGTACAAGATTATTCATGAATATCGCCCCATCTATGTACTCGAGACATTCTCTAAAACTCCAGTATGACCGGACACGTTCATCAGTGTCGTGCTTACCTGAAGGCCATCCATGAAGAATATATTCTATAAGTATCTGACATTCACTATCTTCACTAGTGTAATGTTTTATTACATTAAATCGAGTACATAAACCCTGAAATAGATCATCAAACTCCATTATATCTAATGTTAAAATTCTTCTAATTAAACACAATTTTTCCAAAGTGTATTTACCCAAAATACTCTGACAATCACCATCAACGATGACAAACTTTAAGTCATGATATTGATTTTTGTGTGACCATTTTATGTTTACAGAACCAATAATTGGTATATAATTACCGCAGAACGATTTAGCACATATATTGTCAATAAAAATGTCATTTATACATAAACCTAATTTTAGGTAATTAGTTTTAGACATAACATTTAAATCAGACCCCGTGTCTATTTTAAAACTATGACTGATATTTGAGTTACATAAATAAAGTGTCTCATACCACTTAGAGTCCCGCATATTTGTCAACTGATCAACACGTTCGACTGTGGATATGTAATGATAGTCAGTATCGTTGTAATCGTTGTCTGCCACTTCATACACTTTTTTAAATTTACCAATTGGGCACATCACTTTATAATGACCTTTATGACCACATTTAAAACAATTCACTTTATAAGCCACACAGTATTGTCCACCGCCACAATACATATTTCCGCAAGCTGTACAGGCCTGTCCCTCGCTGGCAGCAAGTGTCGCTGAGCCGCGTCCCCCGTGTGTCCGGCGCCCGCACTGCGCCGCGCCGTGCCAGCCGCCCGCGCCCCTGCGCTGACTAGCACCGCGGCGCGCTTGCCACGCACCGCCTCGGACTGCATCTACCGAAGCACTTCTCTCAACCTTAACCCCTTCGATTTGTCTTCCATCATCATTCGATAGTTCATTGACCTGGCAAATTTTAACTGCCTTGTCAAGGGAAAGGTCATCCGTCCTCAGCAATCTGTCACGTAGGCTTCCATCTAAAACGCCGCACACGATACGGTCTTTCACTAAGCTATCCTCCAACTGTTCAAACTCGCATTGTTGACTTAACAGTTTCAGAGCGGTAACATACTCATCAATTCTTTCACCGGTTTCTTGAGTACGCGTAAAAAATTTGAATCTCATCATTGTTGTGTTTCTTTTTGTGCCAAAATAGGTATTAAACCTTTGAATCAAAATAGTGACGTTATCTCGGTCCTTTTCGTTATCAAAACGAAATGTCGAATAGATGTCATTACCTTCTGAGCCAATAAGATTTAATAGTAAACTGGCTTGTACATCTGTTGATTCCTTAAATACGCCAGATGCCTTTAAAAATATTTCAAAATTGCGTAGCCATTTTTTCCACGCGTCGGCCCGACTGGCCGGCCCTCCTTGTAAAGATAATTCTGCTGGTGGACGCGCGTGTTCCATATTTTCTTTTTTCTAAACACAATATTTAACTATTTCTGTGTACTTTAATAACGTTTTCGACACTAACACAATGATTATTCCCGTTCAAATCTTAATTTAATTACGCACCGCTGTCACCATGTTGTAAATGAACAAGATGGTTGCTTAAGACTGTTTATTTATGTCATACCCACACAATATTTAATTTACACTACAACAGTACTGAGACAATTTTATGTCAGTTTCTTTGGAGTGCCATGAAATCGTAATACCTACAAATGTAGTACAGTATAAATTCGATTTCCATGAAACGTTTGCAGAACGTGCAAATGTTTGTGGCACGTTTTATTGATTGGATAGTTCTGAAACTGGACGCGTTGCTCTCATAATACTTGAGTGGTCAAAGCGAATTTTAAACTGTTCAAGTATTTACAGATACGGCTAGAAAAGCTGATGGTTGAGCGAATACATGCTAAAACAAACCTATTGTAAATTAAATAGTTAAAACTTACCTAAATTTTTTATTAAATAGGTATCACATCTATACTGTATTTAAAAATAGGTATTGTATTTCATTCGAAGCTAAAATTCTTTGTGAAGTAATAATCGAGTTATACAGGGTGGATCTGTAACTTTGGAAGGAAGGAAGTGGAGTGAATGACTTGTCGAAATATAACATAGCACCTTTTTTATATTTTGGATCGGTTAAACTTTTTTTTCTGACATAGTACGGAAAACGTACGACTATCGTAGCGGACTTCCATACTATGACGAAAAAAATTTTTATGCGCTTCCTAAAATAAAAGTGGTTCTAAGTTTTATTTCCATAGGTCATTCACCCCACGTCAGATTGTCCAAAGTAACAGATCCACCCTGTATTATAATATTTTTGATTGTTAGAAACAGACTATGATATCATTATATTGTATCTATTATATTATCATCTCTACCGAAGTGATTGTAGTATCTGTGGACTCAGCATTTAGTCCAAATAGGTATATTTATGTCTAGGTACTTTATAGACATCATTCCTGTAATTACGCCAACTTTGAAGAGATCTCGAACCGGTCCTAATGGCTGCGTCTAATCGTCGCATCATACCAACTCATAACCACTTCTAAATTAGTTTAATGGCAGTTTTTATAGATTAATTTACTAACAAACTTGTACTGTCCTCAATTACACAAATATTAAACGAGACCTACCATGATTTTTATTAAATGAGCGATATCATTGAGTTCGCAATCGTGGTAAGAATCCTTTTAAGTCTTGTGTAATGATTAAGATAACCCTGAGTGTTAAACACTGATAAATTTTTAGGTATTGCTCAGTATGATAGAGCCTACAAAATGAGCAATAGCATTAAAATGAGCTAAACTACTTTAGTCGATGGGGCAAAAAGTTCTGAAATAATCGTTTCTTCGTTTGTAAAATTAAATACTTCAAAAGTTTTTTAAACTTATTCGGAAGTAAAGAATGGAGATGCCGGATTGTTCTTGAAAAAGAAAAACTAAAAATTGATTTTACATCAAAATCCACTCCTCGTTTCTCGTAAAAACACAAAGTAGAAAAGATACTTAAACGAATATCTAGTCCGAGAGAGGAGACCTTTCAGTGTTAGTCACAATTTTGTATATTTATTTGTTCAATTTGATTTAATCAAGATTGTTATTCACATTATATTTATATGAAAAGAGAGAAAATAATACTTAGAAAAAAAAACAATACCTATTACACCTAATAAGAATTCGATTTTTGACATTAGTTTAAGAGCAATTTTTGTTGAAAAAGTAGGTATAGCCATTAGCCTCCTAGACAAACCTGAAATGTAGGAATATCGTAAGTAGAACAAGGTTGTACAGACACCCGTGGAAACGCGTTAGCACGCTTTGATGATCGCGTATCCACTCTTCACACTATTTATGGGTTTATGTTGCAGTTTCATTACTTTAGAATACGATATCGCTTTAAATCGTAGTTAAAATTGTAAATAAAGCTTTTTATTGTCAGACGACCCAACGGGCCACCTGATCGTAAGTGGTTACCGTCGCTCATGAACCTCTGCAATGTCAGGGGACACTGAGGGGTCGCTACTTACGACCTAACTTTAAGGACACTCCTCAAGCCTCGTTTGAAGAAGGACTAGTCATCTCTCTTGCATGCTTAGGACCTGGACTTGTTAATGCACCCAAATTTCTGAATGAGATCAATATTAACTAATCAATATTTTAATAATTTAGCACTTTAAATTGAATCCATCGATATGCGTGGCAAATAAAAGTGGTCCGAACTTAACGAGGAAGAAAATTGATAGAAAACAAAGAAAACGGGGCGAGCGAGCATCGTTGATCTATCAATTTAATGGCCGATAAATTATGAAATATGTATTAGGTGCTCGTGGTTCAACCGTATTGACTAACGGTAACTCAGAAGCCGGAAAAACATCTCTCGGGATCTAGTAAAATATAGGTAACCAACCTATATTATATTATTATACTAAGCCTCTCGCCAATTGAGTAGTAGTTTCATAATTGTAGAAAAATTTACATAAATTAATTTTCTACGACAGAAGGTGTCTCAAATATGTAATTGTCAATGCAATTATATTTGGAAGCGGAATTTGTAAATTATGCTTTACTCGCGACAAGCCCTGACTTCGTAAGGGTACAATGCTGATACACACTTATGTATCATAGTAGTTTGAAAAATATAGGCATACTTAGTTATTGATAGCGGCAAGCGACTTTGTTTTACACTATGTAGTGATAAAAACGGTAGTTTAATATAGTACGTGTTTAGTAATATAGTTTCCAATTTTTCCAATATCTTCGAAATTCTTTGTCAATATCGGGAAATTGTTAGCAGCGATTCGCTAACGCCTGTTTGAATTGTGCTTCACATTGTACTGAGAGTTCTCGAGACTGTCGATTCAAGTAGCGCACTGTTCAAAGCGATGTCTTGGGATTAAGCCGCAATTTTAGAAGTTTTTTAATGAATTGTGTTGTAATTTAGATTGAAATAGTAGGTATATAGACAATAGTGTGATTGGATAGGAAAATGTTTAGAAAATTTTATATGGATTTATTTTGAAGGCATTTTGTACTTTTAGCAGACTAACAAATAGGTGTTATTATTATCGTGTGTAGGTACCTCGCAGTGTTTTTACAAAATTTAATGTAAACGATATTTTTTCAAGAATAAGAAAAAAAAATATAATACATGATTAGGTACTAGGTATTTCTAAGTTAGCCTGTATTGCAGTAAGAACTGAACCGTAATATTGTGAATATACGCAAGTAAATTAATGTTAAGCAAATAACTCAAACAGTTATTAATTCCAACATAACCAAAGGTACCAACTATTCTATCGTAAATTCTAATTAGCCATTAGGGATTGCAGTTCTCAAACGATGAGACACTTAAATCCCCAATCTGATTCGGCAATTTGTTATTTTCAATTTACAGGTAGGTAAGTTCGTTCGAAATTGAAGGCAAATATTGTTAATTAATTTGCTATCCAACGGGAGCATACGAACAATGAAGTAGGTATGTACTATCCAAGTAATTTCCTAAATAAACAGGGGAGTTTATATCGGTTTTGCGAATTTCGGACATTCCATAGTCCACTCGTTCCGTAGACTAAAATGCAACAGAGGGAAACAGGCTTTATGAAATATACTTAAGTTTAATTTCAGAAGTTACATTAAGTATACTGTACTGTACTATCCACTGCTGAGCTCAGGTCTCCTCCGAAGAGGGGTTAGGCATGGTCCACCACGCTTGCCCAATGCGGATTGGGGACTTCACATATCTTCAAAGGATTTTTAGAACCATTTTCCGACAAGCAGGTTTCCTCACGATGTTTTCCTTCACCGTTATTGTGGTGTTGTGAAAAATAGCACATAAATCTTTTTCATATTCAGATTTAGAAGTACAACCTGCGACCTCTCGTACGGAAGGCAAGCTCTTCAACCACTCGGCCACCACGACTGTTAAATCTGATTAGGTATACATCCTTCAAAAAATAGCTTATTATTAAAAAAAAAAACCATATATGTTTATCAAATATTTTTTAAGGGGAAGATATAAACCAAAACTTGTTATTATCAACAGGATAAAATTATTTTATTATACCATTCAAAAATATAACACCGCGTGCGTCAGTTATTATTTTCCATGTTTCTTGACAATGTTTCAGTGTGTCACTGTGAGAAAATGGATGACTTCGTCCTACTTACTTAATATAATAATGGAGTTTTCATGCATCACATAGATGAATGTTTCATTTATCTACTTTGATACTTAATGACAAAATGCGTCTCGGTCGAGTCTTGTCCTATTTGATGAAAATTGTTTTTTATCTATCTAAGCCCTATTCTTTCGGGGGCGGCGCGACAGGAAAGAGTGCCAAGTGCGTAACGCGTCGCGCCGTACCCCATAACCCTATACTGAGTTCTGGTCTCAGCCGGGGTTCGGACGTGGAGTGTGAGCGGTTGGAGGTTTTAATGCGGTTCAACTTCCACATATTCCACATAACTCAAAAAAAGCCCGATTCTTCCTATATATCCTATCCTCCTATATTTTCATGTTGGAATAATGACCGTGTTACCAGTAATGTAGGTACCTACTTAAGAGAGAAGCCTACCTACCTAATAATGAACTTTGAGCTGATTCACATTCCAGATGTAGGTACCTATCTACTTCGTGATATCCAGAAGGAAATATCGCGCGCACAGTACCTACTACCTAGGTACAGCTTTCGTAAACAACAGATTTAATTTTGTTCATATCTGATCTATGTAGAAGTAACGATCTCGAGTTTATTATGCGTCACATGTGCAGACAAGGTTCCACGTTGCGTTAGAGCAGCAAGGTTCTCGGATATGTAAGGCAAACGGAGCGTGAAATCACATCTGTGTTGACTGCGAGGATGGCGAGGCTCAACAAAAGGAAATTGTTCCTGCCCCGTGGGCGATTGACTCCGGCCGGTCTGCTATTATAACTTTCCTTTCCTCAAACACTTCACAGGAAATCACGAGACATCATAGGCTCTTTAGAATCGTTCTGAATATTGATCAGATTTCTTTCTTATCGAGATGAACGTTTCCCGTTGGCTTCCGGCTTTTAATTAATTTTCATCAAAGCTAAATTCTTCGTGTTTAACGCATGACCGCTTTTGTGAGTCCAAAAATAATTTTGGGTTTTGTTAAATTGATACTTTTAGTTTCAAACACATGTTACAATTTGTAAAGCATATTTAATGTTTTAAAACCTACCATTGTTTTACTGTAATACAAATAGGTATAGTACCTAAAAAGTAAAAAAAATGTTTATGTAATATCGTGCATTTTTTGACGTAAGTAAACAAGTGCTAAAAATTTGCTGTTTCAGCTGGCGAGGACCGTTAACGCGTTTTATTTTTTTTACTCAACAGAACCGTCAACTGTAACGGGCAACGACTAAAATGATGTTCACGAGAATTTTGTTATTTAAAACTGGACGTGTTTTTCAATATTTTGCAATCTCAATCATGTTGTAAAAATGTTATCAATCCACTAGACTTGACTAATTGTATGTAATAAATATATTTTTTTACAAGAAACTTTAAAAATAAGTAAATACGAGATGTAAAAGGTTAACATAATTAACTTAGGTTAAATTTGGACAATAAATTTAACATTCAATTAAATTATTTAGGTAAAAATATTTTAGTACTGAAGTACCTGTTTGTACGTTAAACAAATTTTGAATCTAAAAAACATTATAACATTAATATCTACTGTTAATTTCTGAATTTAATGTTACGTATGATCAAGTTAACAAACTTATCCCATCTACGGGCCACCAATGGCCCATTACACCTACTGTATCGTTCGCTGAGTGTGCAATTTGAAGTCATGAGGCTCGTGCCAACCACAGATTGCGGACTTCTGGCCTAAATAAAATAAGCTTAAATATTAGAGTTCAATGTAAATATTTAAATCCATATGAAGTTGTTGAATAGGTAGTAAGTTTTTTTTTTTTTTTTTTAGTTGGAGGAAATCACCGGATCCCCGCCCGCCCCGCGGGCGGGGTATGTGGGAGTTGAACCTCACTAAAACCTCCAACCGCTCACACTCAGCGTCCGAACCCCGGCTGAGGCCAGAACCCAGCACGGGGTTATGAGGGACGGCGCGACGCGTTACGCCCAAGGCACTCTTTCCCGTCGCGCCGCCCCATAGGTAGTAAGTAAAACTTATGTTATTCAAACAGCAAGCCTTTGTTGAAATTTCAACTTGTAATCAACCTCCTCATAAGCATCTTTTGAGCCCTTGTACGTCATTGTCTGAACTTTCTCTAACTTTCAGAGTAGTTTGGGGACTAACATATGAAAGGAATATAACATGCAAAGCGAGTTAGTTTTGCTTTATATTATTGTCTTTGTTTAATTAACAATTACTGGAACTGAGTTTGGAAGAAAATAATATTTGTTAGTGGTAATATAGGACTTGCTAAATGGTCAGTACGTTATATTTATCTTAGATTTACCTACTTGTATGGAAACATTTATATTTCTTTAGTTTCTTTATATTCCCTTTTTTTAAATGTTTCGAGAGTATAAATACGTCATAAACTTGTAAATAACAGTAGATTTTTAAAACTGATACACTCACGCCAAACAGTAAAATAATAGCCTATACTTGACTTGTAGTCTTCAAAGAATACACTAATGTGAGCATAAAGTATAGAAAAAGTAAGTTTTGTCCAGTTGAACGGAAGAGTGGATTTAAACGGAAAATATTGTGCTAACGTTTGAGCGGCTCACTGGTGAATTTACTGAGACAGCGACCGTCCTCCGTCGGATTAGCTCGAAACAAAACTCTCAAACTGTTACAATTTTCCTTTTTAGGTACTGTATTTAATTATTTATGTCTTACATTGAACTTTTTTGCGTAATTAAAAATGACTAACTTGGGAAATACTCAAAAATATCATGTTGGTATTTACCTATTTCTAATCTTTACGGCAATTGTTCGGTTTTAGATAAAAACAAACGGGGTGAGCTAAATAAAACCGTTTAAAAACACTAGAAAATGAAATTTTGTTTAGTTCATAATATATGTATGTATTACATGTATGTACTAGAGATATTGTGTCAGTTCTTAAAAATTCAAATACGAATGCAAATGCGAATATTGCTTTAATTGGTGCATATTGAAGGTTGTTATTATATTTCAACCAAAACTATTGACATATTATTTATTGTCTTCTTACTGTACTGTAACAGTTAATAATTGTCATGTTTATTTCCTAACTTTTTTGTTGTAGGTATATTTTAAAGTAAGTAAATCCATTGTTTCTGCAGTATCTTTGAATTGCCGTCAAAGGATCAGTATACTTTCATTGAAATATCTCTTAAGGGCTTCCGTCATCTGTCTTGTTTGGTGCCTACATCTTGATAAATTAATCCATTTGGATCTTGTCACCATGGACGAAGTAGACTTGATGCTTTCCCGCTCCAATTACAAAGATCAAGGAAAATTAATGAATGTTAGGCATTTTGTTCATTTTCCTATTAATACACGAACTGAATTGTATAGAATTAAAACACTGGGGAGTTACCTACCTATAAGTTTTTCGCTTATTTAATGTTAGGAATTTAGGATTGTATAGCTCAGGAAAAAGCTTATTCGGAATATTTCGAAACAAATTTTGGTATAATGCTTCGTGTCATATAGTAGTGAACGATCGTTATGATAGCTAAATTATTTTATTAATTTATAATTTGCTTCGACCTCAACTTTGAGAAGCCGTGAACTAGAACATATAATAATAGCCTAAATAGCGTGTCTAGTTTCTGCGTTGGGATCTCTGGATTTGATCCGAGGAAACGTCTCAACTCGTCCGTCGCTAGTATTTCTGTAAGTTATCTACAGTATTTATGTTTAAGTTTTTTGGTTTATTTTATCATTACACTTAAAATGTTATGGGCGTTTAAAAATATGGCTAATATTTTGGTTTTATTTATACCTAATCAATGACAATCAATCTCAATTTTGAATACCCAAGGAAAGTTTTCACAAATTCAATATTATCCTAAAAGGAAACAACCGAGCAATTCTACGACTTCTTTCCTTTACTGGAATATTAAGCATTGGAGAAAATAAAATAAAACCCACACAGGAAATTCATTATCTTTGTTCCAATCATTGTTACTAAATTTGATTGTAATTTTATTTACCTAAATTATTACACAGTTTTTTCAAAATAGACGTTAACAATTTTGTGAAAAAGAATTAGTTATTTTTATTACGTTGCAGGCAGACAAGCTAACGGGCCACCTGATCGTTAGCGGTTAATGTTGCTCATGAACCTCTGGACGATTAAGGGACACTGCGGCTTAGGATTATTTTCTATCCTCGTTTGGAATTCATAAAGCTGTGTATTAAATTCAATGAAATCCCATTAATACATTATCATTTGAGATAGGTACAGGAAGTTGGCGGTCGAAACGGCCGCAGAGACGGGAGAACTTCCTCTTCCGGACGAGTCTACCTGTCACATTCACCCTTCGTCATGAGTATGCATTCTAGAGAGTATAAGTAGTAAGCAACTTCTAAAACTAAAATAGTGCCTGATTTTGATTTCTGTAAACATACCTAACTCAGAATCTCCAAGTATAGCCAAGCATAATATAGGTGTGACATGGAAATTTGGATTACTAACTATCGTGTTGAATAAATGAATTGTTATTCTTTCTATATTCTCAAATAAGATTTGTTGACGTGTTTTTTGATTAATTTTGTATTGTTCTTTACACAAAACAGAATACAGTATTATATTTTAAGTTATTCTGTAGGTCCTTAAATCAGTTTCCGCATTCCTTTCAATACGGAAATTAATTAAGAACAGCCGTAATAAACTTACAGATATAAACGTACATAAGAAATAAGCCTATGGAACCTTAATTAGATTTTGTATCTAAGAAGCTTCCTGTCCTGTTAATAAATTACATATATCTTCTAATATATAAAATTCTCGTGTCACGGTGTTCGAACTTGAACTCCTCCGAAACGGCTTGACCGATTTTGTTGAAACTTTTTGTGCTTATCCGGTATCTATGAGAATCGGCCAACATCTATTTTTCATCCCCCTAAATGTTAGGGGTAGTCCACCCCTAATTTTTTATTTATTTTTTCGACGCAGACGAAGTTGCGTGGGGCAGCTAGTTTTGATATAGTTAATTGGTTTTTAAGTCGAGGAGGTAATTTTAAATATTACGCTGTCTATAAAGTTCTTAATCCTTGACGCAATTTAGGTAAAAGAAATTACATTTTTCGATGACTTTCATTGTTTTATTTAATTACGAATAGCATAAGTAATAAGTTAATCAATTTAAGCTCCCTATTGAAAAATAATGGCTTAAATAAATATTCTTTCAATAATATTACAATTACATTATATATGGATAAAAATGGTGGGCAGACCCTATCAAAAGGGACAAAGGCGTAAAGTACAATTTATTCGAGATTATAATTAAATCAGTAGGTCCGTTTTACCGCCGCACCACGCGATGTGATCATTAAACATTCGCAAAACATTGTTGGAATAATTAAAGCTTCAAATAATAAAAGTTAGGGCTTTCGAATTTCAAAGATTTTTTTGTGGTTGTAAGATTATTAGCAAACATTAGGTGAATTTGTTGTGTTGCTCGAATATCATCAAAACTAATATATCTAACGAAATTATAGCGGCATCAAACCCAAAACAATATCAAACTACCGCTTCTTTTTAAAGTCTCCTAAGACCATTCCTGTTATATTTCAATCAAAAAAATACCTCATGCAATAGATGTCACTTACTATGTCTTATAAACTTAAAGCTTCTGCTACATTAAGAGGCAGCTTGATAAGATTTTAAAAATGCATGAAAATGAACTTGCCTTGAGTTTCAGTCGCTGCTTTTAATGTCGCAGTGCTTTTACTGGTATTGTCTGAAAAATGAAGTCTAATTTTTCTGAAAAATCATGAAAGCACTTAAATGAAGCGTGTGCGTGAAACCTTGAAATAACGTAATATTTTGAGTTTCGAAAAGAAAAAAGAAGTTCGTCTTCTTTGGACGATGATAAGAATGAGTAGAATGTAAATACTGTACTGTACTTCCACGATAAAATATAGACTATCCACATTGAAATAATTTTTCAAGTCCGTTCAGTGGTTTCTGTTTTAGCGAGTTCAAACAAACAAACAAAGAAGCTTCATAAATTAATACCTATAGAAGTATAGAAATAGATTTAATATATAAAATTAATATTTTATTATTAAATAGAAAGTGATAAAGAGAATACTAATAAGGTTTCGATGTTATTAACAGGTAGTGTTTAAGATGTTAATGCGATTTTAATGAACGGATAATATCTAAATACAGGAAGTCGTGTAGATAACGTTATTAGATTTCAGCTAATTTGGATCGCCCAAAACTTCAGGTTGATGTTTGTTGCGGTCATAACTTAGGCGGCTCGTGGCTGGCACATGTTTTGGGTAATTACATTTGTTAATTTTTGCTAGTATTAAATATATATTTTGATGTCTATAAATAGCACAATATTAAATATAATGTAATTTTTCGTCGAACAAAGTTGCTTAATAAGTTTCATAAATTATTAATCTAAGTTTTATAATTGTCAATCAACGATAAAGTACCTACTAAACTAAAGTTAAGTAATATGGTATTTAAAAATCCTTTGCGTGAAAATATTAAATAATGATGCTGTATAAAATTTATATAAAACTTAATATAAAATAAATAAGTTAAGTATGGACTCGAACTTCAAAGATATTTTGTCAGTGTCAGATTTATCCCGACGACGCCGACACTGACGCGCCAAGTATTCATTTTAATTGAGTTTCCTTTTTTCTTAATCAAAGGAACAATGAAAACAAGCTTTTTCTTAATTAACATTAAAAATCACTGTTTAAGGGCAACTAATCAAATAAATAACACAACGTTGATATTTGTTGATGGGAAAAAAAAAATATATTTAAAGTCGTAAACCACTTTCCTTATTCATTTCGTATAGATCGAAACGACTGAGAGATTGAATGACTTGCCTTTAGTGCGGGACCAAGAAATGTTTGAATTTATATGAACTTGAAGGATTTCAAACAATCAATTAATTACGTACCTACTTGAAATGACTTTTTTTACATGAAATATAACATAATACACCCTCTCAGACTGATCAGATATACTACTACTAGATAAACTAGATAGACTTCAGCGTAGGCATAAATATGTATTCACTATCAAACCTAAGATTTTGAATGAGCGTGGCTATAAATATAAGGGAAAATTAATCATAGACTTACCTGATCAAAAAATAAGTTAGGAAGAACATTTATTCGTTGACAATTATAATTAGTAGGGAATATCTCCCCGGGCTTTTAATCGCCTACGGGGATTTCTCGGGATAATCGGAAGTGTGTGAAGCAAAAGTCAAGAGAAATCTAAAAATATTTTTAATTTCGTAAAGAATAATATAAGCTTCTTACTTTCTTTAATTAATGTATTAAGATTTACGGTGGGTAGTTCAAGAAACCGACACCACTACTACTAAGTAGTTAATACAATAAAAATCTGGTGAATTGTTTGCTGTCTCGCCGCTACCGTAAAGCGTAATACTGGCTGAAAAAAAAATCGGTTTGCAACTAGTGCAACCTTCTTGATTAGAGCGTGGCCACATAGATTTTTAAGAAAAAAGAAGACGATTTGACATAACAAAGGAAAAAGTGCCATCTTGATCGGAAATTCTGAACTTTAAATTAATGTGATATTAAAATAATGAGTTTTGTCGATTCTGCTATCTTCCATTATCCGGCCGAGACTGCAGAAGCAGATGAAGACATCAAAAGCTAACAAGTAAGTGGAATGCGTAACCTACCTTATTATTGAGCGAGTCGCGGGCTGATCTTCACACTTGGCGTAATAACGGTCCAAGTTATAGTCAATTTACATCATAATAATATTATTATCATCATCATCATATTAATATTATACCAGTAAAATATTAAGGATGTTGTTTTATGTGTTTTTGATCTATAGGTATAACATATACCTACGATAAGAGCGTTAAAATGGTTTGAATTTTTCTGTCGCTTTATTTTAATTTCTTTGAACTAAAAACTTTAGAAGTAGTTATCAATTTGATTTATTTTTCGATGCTATTTCAATTAAAACAAATACACATACAGAAACAAATTTAAAAAGTCATACAGTTACAACTGTATGTGTGATTAAAATGTCTACCAGTACTTAAGTAATGAAATGTTATATCAAACCTACTTCTCTTACTGAAATTTTCCCTTTGAACAATATTTACCAAAATCCCATTATCTCTTGCTTTTATGCATAAATCGCAATAGGTAGGTATAGATAGCGGATATTTTATTATCGTTTTCATTTAGTTGAAAGGTTGTGAGATTGCAGTCGATATTGCCGAATGAATGCTGATTGATTGAAATTGAGCTACATTTTTACACATACATGAGCATTATAATTTTCAGTTAGAAACAAACGTTTTCATGTTTAATTAAGAGAAAAATCAATCTTAACACTTGCATAAATCGTTATAATTTCTAGCAATATAACATTATCATTGTGCAATTAAGATTTACCTACTTTTTCTACTGAAATAGTTAAATCACGCTAAACACAAAAATGGACAAGATGCGTTGAATTTTACGATTTAAAACAAAATAGGAGTTATTTAAAAATATAATAACTATATTCTATTGATAATAGAATAAGTACCCTTTAAGTATTTAAAAAGTTAAATTGTTATTGAAACGAAATAAATTTGTTTTCACATTCAATAGAAAATGTCATAAACATGCTACCGGCTGTGTCCTCGTGAATTGACGATTCATTGTTGAGATCCTGAAAGGGTAAGGCTAATGTAGGTGTAGATATTATCTATTATCAAAAGGAGGAAAGAAACGGGCCACCGCGGGGGGTCTCTCTTTGAACTCTGAAAGGAGATTACAGACAGATAAATGTGAGATTTTACCAACTCCTTTAAGAATATGTTGACCCTTTAATGCGATTTACGAGAAATTGGGGTGATTTGTGAGGGCTTAAGATTTATACATTTTTATTTGAGTAGATATCATTTCAAACAATCTATTCTTATATTAAGAAGCGGTAGATTTGTTTGAGATAGGTATTATGTTATTTTTCTTTTTCAGAGCTACCATTCTGTGCCATTGTCGACATAAAATAAACGGCTGTTTTCAAGTATTAACCGCATAAAGTAAAATTTATTTCATTTTCTGATATCACATCAAAGTCAAATCTTTTATTACTGACTATAGTTCGTAACATCAAAATATTCAGACACACGTGGAACTTACTGCAAATTTAATGAAACACGTTTTCGGAATAGCGTGCCTTGCTTGGAGGAAGTTGTCGTCGGAAGTAGTTTAGGCTTGCGGAAGCAATGGCGGCACTAAGATGGCGCCGCTTCCTCTTACAATTTCTTGTTTACTTTACAGTATTTACTGCAATGTACCTACTTAATAAGTACTTAAGTTTAGGGAAGTTTGGTTGACTGTATGTAGTAGTTCTGCACCGAATTGGATAATATGTAACTTGTTTTTGTTTGGAGTCTACAATTTAATTGGAAATAAGTTAGTGGAACGACGAAAATGTAGGTATATAAATCTCAGATTTTACCTAAAACAGTAACAACCTTTATATTAACATTTATTTATTTAGTCAAGATATGGTGGTAAACAATTAAAACGAGAAAAGAAGCAATAAAACATTCAATATTGGACAAAATATTCATAAAAACGCTGCTGTAAAAATAATACACTTATTATGTTTAATTTGTTCCCCAGTTTTGTGTATATTTTCGGTGCTGTTAAATATAATATTTTAAATTCAATTACTCACTTGCGCTAATTTGGCGATTTGTTCTTTTTACCATTCCAGTGACGATCTGATTATTATTACTATCTTCGAATGGTTGATAACTCTTCGACTATATGCAGATTCTCTCAATAAGATTAGCTGTTAGTTAGTGTTCTTGTGAAGTTTAAGCACAAATTCAACATTAGTTTTTTAGCTATTATTTCATAAGTAAGTATCTACTAAATTATATTTAGGTAGGAACGATTCATGATAAACTGATACAAGTTTTCACATAAATATCTACAATTATTAGATACACTATTATAATTTAAAGAGCAATATTGCGAAGTCAACAACACGCCAATAAACTTTAGCAATTTATGAAAAAATCCACATTAAAAGTCATTTGGCTTAAAGAATTTGGAGTTGTAATGCTTTGAAAGCTCGACACAGATTGCGTCGTTTATAAGACTGAAAATGAATTAATGGCACAAGTAAATACAATAAAGTACCAATTAGAACCGCAGTATTGGGGTTACGTGTATTTATTTCAGGTTAGTCGATTTGTATGGTTCATTTACACATGAGAGGGTGTTACGTTGTGTTTTATTGACGCTAAAGAAACATTCATTAGTCTTAATGTTTTCTTTACGTGGTAAGTGATATTGCTATTACATATTTAGAAGTAGGAGCTAATTTTTTGTTTAACTTATTAAATTTACGATAGAAAGAAGAAAGGTAGAAAGAAATTGAACTCAAGTCATAAAAACTTATCTATTTTTACTCGTAGGAACACTGATTACAGTAGATCAGCTAGAATAATATAGTTAATCGTTTGTATTGTCCTTTTGAATGTTTTCCAAAATTCTGTTTGTTTTAAATATATAAAACCACAGAACAAACAGAAAAAGCCATTATTGCAATAAATACTGTCACCGCTATTGCAAAATTACATAAAATATGTTTGCAAAAATGTATTCGTAAATAGTGAATGTATGATCCGATTTGGTTGCACAACTCGGAGGTCGTAGTGCACATTAGGTTGCGCTGTGAACGCTGTGATCCCCGACTTTCCCATCTCAGCATTTTCGCATTCCATTGTGAACTACCACATTCGCACAGCGCACTCGGATTCTCGAATATGTGATCTGCTTTAGAAATGAATCACGAATTTAAGTAGAAAAAAATTGCATTAAAATATATTTTGATATTGACTTATATATTCATGACTATTTTTAGTTCACAATAGTCATAGGTCATTGTCAAGATCAGATAATATTTAATTGATCAGGGAAATTGAAGTGAAAAACAGTAATTGTAAACATTTGTTTTTCTTATCTACTTAATTAATTAAATATATAACCGTTTTCTATGTTATAATTTATAGAAACAAAATTACCCAATAGTTTGCCTAATATAAAATCATATTTTGCTTTTATGTCCTTCGAGCACGGCATTAAAAAGTAAGGTAAGCATGTATAGTAGGTACGCGGTAGTAATGTTATGTAGAGTCTTAACTACATACCATAAGGTGGGCTTTGTGGTCCTATAAATAAATAAACAGTATTAAATAGAAAATAATATTTACAATATCACGGTTTCGTTTCTAAAGAAGTTTCTCTTGTCATTAAAATAATCACTTAAGTGGGGCTCACAAAGTTCATTTTTTTTATTTATAAAAAGATACGGACCCTTCAATCGCGAGTTCAACTCATACTTGGTAGGTATTATTCAGAATGACAAGTTGATCACTGACAGGGATCACTGGGGAAAAGTGACAAAGCGCCGGATTTTGTAAACTGAATCCTGAATTAACTGGGGACCATTATTTTGGAAGTGGTATAATTAGATGAAAGAAAATCTTCGGGCTTAAAATAGGGCAAGGTTTTTTTTATTCGAAACGAGATACGAAAAAGTACACTAAATTTAAAATTATTTATTCTTGGACACTTCGAGAAATACTAACTTATTTCGTACATATGTTAAGTATACTTTTTGCTAATATTATTTTATATTAAATTAATATGTAGCTACCACCTTTAAAAGCTTTGCAATATCATCACAGTTCCCAGTGCATTGTGTTAACATGAATATTCTCCATAACTATGAAACCTGACAAGTCAAAATATTTTTTGTTTGAAAAACGTTGCAATGCGGCCCGCCTAACTGTTCGTGCTAGTTATTCTGTAAATGTTTTGTCATTTCAACTTGTACATCTCACAGATTCATATTCAAAACATGGTACATATTTTGAAAAAAACCAATGTATTTAGTTAGGTATATTTCTTCCTTTACGCACCTTCGACCGATAACAACAAACATGATAAAAAATGTCCCACATTCACGTTTCGTTTATTCTATTCTTTTTTTACTTACTAATATAGGATTTGTTATTGTCTAAGGGATATGACTTATCTTTGTTATTTTTAGAGGACGGAAGTACTCAATATTCTTCGGAAGTCATCAATCTAATATAATTTGACTTGGTGAGTTTTTCGCAAGTTATCGAGTGCTCACTATCTATTTATGCTATCGGAAACAGTAAGGCATTTTCGTGTTAAATGATTTATCATTTTTAATATGGTTCCACGTCAAAAACACGCTGGTTTGTTAGAGAGCAGCATTGAGTCGCTCCATATTTATTTTAATATAGACCGTACCTTCCTTACGTTACTTACGTAAGGCATTACGGCGCCTTTTAACATTTCGAAGCACCCTCACATAATAACGTTTATATTTTTTTATATCATAATTAAAAAAAATTAGGAACAGTGTCCCGATATCATCATTGTGATTTAACACTATTATTTAAATGAGTAGATATAGGGTGGGCCAATTTAACGTTTGCATTTTGAACTACTGTTTATTTAGAGAATGACAGCTCAAATGTCATTCAATTTGTGTTTATAATTTAGTTAAAGGTTTGACATTTATTTACGAAATGGGACGTTTTCGGTTGGCCCAATGGGTAGAAGATCGTTTGGCCGAAGATGAGCATTTTTACCGAAAAAATGTCTTTTCAGATGAAGCCCATTTTCACCTCGGAGGCTATGTCAATAAGCAAAATTGTCACATCTGGGGGTCGGAAAATCTACATGTCACCATTAAGAAGCCAATGCACCCACAAAGAGTTACGATTTGGTGTGGGTTTTGGTCCGGCGGCATCATTCAAAATGAGCAAGGAGCCGCCGTTACGGTCAATGGCGAGCGTTACCGTGCCAAGCTCAACGAATTTTTGTTTCCAAAAGTTGAAGAGTATGACATGGACGACATTTGGTTTCAATGGGATGGCGCAACATGCCACACAGCCAACATGACAGTCGAACTTTTGGAAAATGCAAATTTGATATGGCCCCTTACATGTTGAAAACATTACTGTACAGGAACGAGCAATCATTCAGTTTTAAGCAGCTTGACACGTTACTCTCGATAACCTAAAATACGATAACCGTATCAGTCGAGTCACCCGAACTCACTAAGCATAATCCTACCGTATTAAATTGGACATTGATAAACATATTAAGTGCATGTTTTTGTCTAGACACAATTTCGAAATCTTTTTAAAGGAAATTTACAATAATATTAAACAATCTTAATTGTTCAATAAATTGAAAACGTTTAAAAGGAAAATATCAGCTGCTGTTTTGTGTAGGTGCTTTGTTTTAACATTTAGTATTTTTTAAAATATTGTTCTCCAACTTTAGTAATAAAGAGGATATTATGCTTGAACTGTATACAATTATAAGTATTATTGTAAAAACATTGTATTACACATTTATATTATTTTAACAAATCAGAGACGATTTCATGTAAATTTATGCATTCTATACTTACCGTGGTGTCAAGAGAATAGGGGATACATACCGCATATTTTCTTTAATGTTTTTACATTTTTAAATATAAATATAATTGTAGTACATATCTGAATGAAAACACTGAACACCTTTAATTTCGTAGGTACCGAGCAGTTGGATAAATTTATTTTTTATCTAAATGTCGAAGAGGATTATTGTAGGTTTAAAAATAATTTATTGAATGTTTATTTAGGTAGTTTATCTATTTGAGATAATCCTTAAATCGCACGTAGGTCGTTACGTATTGATTAATGCCATTTCAGCATTCATTCATGAGCAGGAAACAACGAAGTTGTAAAGGACATAATAGTATAAATTAACACATTTAAAGACATGATTATAAAGGTTTAACATTAACCACAAACATTTCCACCGATAAATTAATACAAATTTTGGAGATAGTGGACAGCAATCAAATTAATAAAAGATAAAACAAAATTAAATAACCAAACTAAAATTCTCAAATTTAAAATATGACGCAGTTTTATGTGTTTTTCAGAAAGCATCGAACACTCATAGTAACTTAGTAGTACATACAGTACACAGTCACTTCAGTTGTTATAATTACAAAGATATTTATATTATACATTATGTTCTCCATAATGTAGCTAATAGGTATGAGTCATATAGGTATGCATTATAATACCTAGTTTAATATCGCATATTTTATGTTGTGCATAATATTTATCAGATGATGAATATTTATGAGCATTGTTTAAAAGTTACGATTAGTTATAGTAATTGGATTTTTCAATAATTACTAATGTTTTTACACAACGGTTGTATTGATCGAATAACGGAACGGAATAATGTTCTGATTATGATCACAGAAATCTGCTACAGGACGATAGTATGGGATCGATGTTTTTGTGAACCTTGGTCAATAAATGTTCTTTGTTATGATTATGAAAATTTGGTGTAAATGTTTTTTTTTTATATAATGTAAGAAATATATGAAAAAAAATATAAACGTGGCGTCTGGAGGTATAGTATTGAGATTATAGTAGTTTGAAAAACGTCTGCTTTGTCATTATATTTCGTACAAGAGTATTTTACTATTAATTTGGTTTAAAATGCTTAAAACGAAGTAATAAATACTTACGAATTTCAAACACATAAATATTATTTTATTGGACAAGTTTTACTGCAACATAAGCACGTGGTTAATGCTATCACGTTTCGATAAGTGCAAGTACAGGTGCATGTTGAACTCAGTCATTTTGTGTTTTCCACTGACATATTAAAAGTAGGACGACACACAGTTTATTCATTTAATTCAGAAGGAGGAAAATATTGACTGTCCGCTGTCGAGTGCAACCAGTAATTTAGATTTGTAATCACATGTATTATGGTAAAACAACTTTTGTACCTCAATCGTTGCATAATATGCAGAGAGATCAATTAATGCAAACTATTTTATTATATTAGATGTGTACAAACACTCACACAAAACAACACTAAGTACACATCCCATGATTACAGTCCTCAGAAGTTCTGATATGTTCTGGAAGTAAAATCATAGATACTAAACGTTAAGATTTAATCACTTACACAATTATTAACCGGGTTCTTCCTGTATGTGGAATCCAGTGTTACATGAAAGAAAATCTGGTTTTGAAGCGGCTGTCGATACTGTCAGTGTGGTGTGTCGAGATGTGAGTTCGAGTTCCAGTGGTACCAGCAAACGAACGAACGAGAAAGTGGCTAGACAAATTAGTCTGCTTTTAAGTAACCTACCCGCAGTACTCAGTCTACCCGTGATCATGGTGCTTGCAACGTGTTGAAATATCGAGATCATTCATAATTGTGGTAAGAACCCGTTTCTAATAGTAATTGTGTAAGTGATGTTGTGATCGTGTGCTTAAAGAAAGTTAAAATTTCAAGGTGAAAGTTTGAACGTTACATAAATTCACGCTTACGTTTGGTTTGGTCTGTAATTAATAGAAAATATTTAGATAAGGTAAGTCAATCCGAATTAAATCTGGATTAGGTATAAAGGATATAAAATTATCTCGACTTTAGTCATTTTCAGTATCCGATTTATTTTATGAAGTCCGAGAAATGAAAATATTTATGCTCGAGAAGATTTTTAAAGTGCAACATTAGCTAATATTTTACTTACTTTTTCATCATAGGAATGGACTGATGATGATATTATTTTATATTTTGGGATTGCAAACATACCTACAACAAATTTAAAAAAAAAGTTCCTTTCGATTAATTAGTGAGGGAATTGTAATAAAATTTTATTTTTTATAAAACAAAATAAGGAATTCTATTATAAAATATTTTGATGAAAGCGCCATCTAGCATTAATCATATAAAACAAAATAAGGAATTGTTTTAAAATATTTTAATCACAGCGCCATCTAGCGGTAATCATCTAAAACAAAAAAAGTGTCGTGACAACTTTTTCGTCAGAATTTCCGTCTAACCCCTTTCGATAACGCGCGATAAGGAACTTCGTTCCAATAAATTTAAGTAACTAGTAGTAACAAACTATATCTATCTCGTTTTGATAATGACATGATTTTGTGTCATCTCTGTTGAAACGAAATTAGTAGGTGTATGAGTATAAATGAAATAACATCACCAATTGTTAATTCTAAAATTCCTAAATCCTACACGTAGGTACAAGGATTCGCACTTAGTATATAATATAAAGACGATAAAGGCGTGGTATATGGCAGGGAAAACAAAGCAAACATCACAATGGTGTTTGTCTCCGGTACCCGCCGCTAATTTAGCTAAGTTGCTCGTTTCAATTAGCAGACGTCACGGACAATTTTTCCTTCACTTTTAAAGGATTCCGCTCGAGTAGAAAAGAGATAAAAAACAACTCGTTTAACTACTGCTCTATTTCTTTAAAAAACAGTTTAAAATATTTATTTGAAGAACAGTTGAGACGAAAGGCTACTTTGATACAACGATTTGTATGTTGTACCTGACAAGATTTCAACTTCAATTACAAGTTAAAGTGATACTAACAAGTAGCTTAAATGTAGATTTAAAAATCGCAAACTTTGTTTGATTGCTTAGTATACTCAGTTGCAGAAAATTCAATGAACTAGGAAAATCGTTTTATTCAAGAAGTGCCGATGACTTCCTTACATTAAAGACTTCCTCAACGTTACAAATTATTCTAAACACATAGTAATCATCAACTAATGGCGCTGGTGATGATTTTTTCAATGAGTTAATTTTGTAACATTGTGTTCGTTATCGAATCTGATCGTGATCGAATTGTGACGATTTCACATAGATCTTTGTATGAGGATTTTAGTTTCTGTAATGCCTTTTGTTTTGAATTGCTTACCCAGCAATTTTAAGTCAAATTTTAGAAGTTAAAAGATTAGAATTTTAGAATTTAAATTCCAGCTTAAGTATACATATTCAAGTAAAATCTCATTTGCAATACATAATTTATTCGAAGATGAATAATCAAACAAAGTTATTTGTTTCATTAACCGACAATAAATGATTGTATACAAGTTAGATTTAAGACTCATTTAAGTGAACCATGTTCTTTTGAGTACTAATAAATTCTTTAAACACAAATGATTGTATACAATTGCGATAGTGAACAATAAATTGTTTTATACTGTTTTTATTTACAATAATCCCATCTCTTTGAGAGACTGCAAAATGTTATCTCCTTATCGATGACTCAAAATTTCATAATAAAATATTGATATTATCAAAGCGATCAAGAAGACGACTAAAGATAATGCAAAAAAATGAATGAAGCACTTGAATTAGATATGGTTTAAAGAAAAACAAAAATTCAAACAAAGATAAGAATGTTTTTACGGTGTCAGTTTGTCTTAAAGAATTAGTGAATTATGCAATGGTATCTTTCGAAAACATCAAATATCTTTTCAAACTAAAAAAAATAATCTACCTGTACCTACTATCCTTAAAAGCTACTCTATGGATTAATGCAGTAAAAGTACAGGTTGTAATTTTTTGAATTGTAACAGGTTTTTGCAAAATTCGCTAAAGTTATTATTTCAAGTACTTGCTCTTGAGGGGGCGTTTAAAAATTTCACCCTGTGTGGTCACTAATTTGACCCAGCCATTTTTTGTGCCCAATTACAGCACCTCTCAGTGGGTATATCTTATGATATGTTAAACCAGATAATATTTTATATATCTGCGTACATTTCATGTAAATCTTTTATTAAGCGGTATCATATTTTTACAGTAGGTACACGATCTAGTTATTCCACAAGAACCTTAGACAAAAACGAATGTTTTAAAAATTCGTAGTTAATTTTTTAAAACAACGTCGCATCACGCTTTATATCTGTCCCTAACCCTATTATGTATGGCTAAACCCTTAAAACTACCCGATGGAGTATATTGCGGTTTTTTTAATAGACAGAATGATTTAAGACAAAGATTTATGTATGTATTGTATTACATGCATAATATAGTAGAAAAATACTGATAATTATAGAGGTTTTGGATGCGATGTCGTAGTTCTTGCGACGCTTTTGCATGCTGCTAAGGGAGAGTTCACCCTTTGTAATGCCGATAACGATGTTTCGCGGGACAGATAGTTAATACTCAATAATAATATATTGTTTTAAGGAAGATTCAATCTTGCTTTTAATTCGATATCTATAATTTATTTTAATCCAGTGCAAGTTAATATAAAGCTTGTTTTTACAAGGTAATAAAATGCAAATAGCCACTGCAAAATGCAATTTAGTATCCTTTAAAAATTACAATAATATTTTATTAAAAAGTATTTCATAAACAACAGATCATGAAAAGGCCAAAAATCCAGAACATCCGGTGTTTTGTCCATTAATTCAGATTATACGACAGACAATCTATATGGTTTTTATGTTAGCGCTCTTATCATGGTGAACTCATATTTATTTCTTTCACATTCATGTTGATAACGTGTAGGCATTGTTACGTGCTACTGCATAAATAAATGATTATTGTTTCGGTCCTCTGACAAGGTACGATTATCATTTATTGTGACCGAGTACAGCGTAATATCGATATTTTTATTTCAACTCGGTGCCAGTGCGGTCGTGTCCTTGCTTACTCATAAATTAATAGAAACAACAGTTCACAATTTACCTTGTGCAAAAAAGTAAAGATTGGATCCAAGTGCTTCAAAAAACTTTTAGTATATTTTTAAAGTTTAGTAGTTATTAGTTCATAAATATGACCGTTTCGCCGCCAAATCCTCAGTCGGTCATTGAAGTAATTGAAAATAAAGTTCGATCAGATGTCTCACAAGCATCAGGATGTAAAGCACTGTATTCGTGGTGCTATGAGTGGCGGCAAATTGTATCAGAGTTCATCGCAACCTTAACACTTCTAGTATTTGGTTGTATGGCATGCATACCTCATGCCGGATTTTTACCTCAACCGCCAATTTATGGAGCTCTGGGCTTTGGTTTAGTTGTCTCGTTTAATGTCCAAATATTTGGACATATATCTGGAGCACACATGAATCCTTCAGTAACATTGGCTGCATTGATATGGGGCTCGATATCGTTCCCGCTGGCTATTGCATTTATAATAGCTCAGTGCGCAGGAGCAACCTTGGGATACGGATTGTTATTAGCAGTTTCACACATAGATTTGGATGGAGTGTGCATGACACTACCACGTTCGGAAATAACATTGATTCAAGCTGTAGGTGTGGAGGTAGTCTTGACTGCAGCTCTTTCATGGCTTAACTGTGCCTGTTGGGATCCTGTAAACAAACACAAACAAGATTCAGTTCCAGTTAAATTTGGTTTGGCCATTGCCGGTCTCTCTATCGCCGGAGGACCTTTGACTGGTGCAAGTATGAACCCAGCAAGGTCTTTGGGGCCTGCTGTTTGGACCGGTATTTGGACGGGACACTGGGTGTACTGGGTTGGACCACTGGCTGGATCTGCAGCTGCAGCAATATTTTATTATTTTATTTGGTTGAAAAAGGAGCGCACTGACTGATACACTAGAATAATGATATGGCTATTTCTTGTGTTACGTGATTTGTACTGGCTTTAAGTATTTTTTGAGCATTCTGTTTGTTTAAATCTGTGAGTAAAATATTTATTATTTATTGTAAATAAGTAACAGAATTTCTGAATTGTTATTATTTGAATACATCTTGTGAAATTATGTATAAGTATTGGTAATCTAGTCTTTTTAAATAAAGTTGTGGGTTGCGTATTGGTGATTTTCTTTATTTTTTTTGTAAAAATAAACGTAGGTACGTATTCTCATCATGATTACAGTTTTTGTTTTACATTTTTTTGGATAAACTAAATTACACGTAATTTTACAAAATAGTTCCTAATTTTGACCGGTTCAATGTACAATATATTATTTATTTCTTTGTATATTTGTTTCTGCAATGTAAAAAATATTTTATTTCAAAAGTAATTTTTACTAAAGTTCTGCGTGACTAGATATTCCAAAGTCCGAAATAGTAGTTTCTTGTTATTAATCTGTTCTTGGAGTATTTATCCTCTTAACATAATTATTTTCAAGCTCTGTTCAATTATAATTGAAAGCTGTTGTTTATTTTCTTTTTGTATATTTCTATTCATAAGCCATGCGGGTGAGGTCGTGAACGGTTTCTTTATCGTTTAAATGTTATTATTCTGCAGAACAATTAACATTCATTTTCTAGAGGTGATTATTTTTTAATAGCGACTTGTAATTGCCATTCATATTATTATGTTCCATTGACATATTTTGCGCGGTATAAATAAATTGTTTATTTAAATAATTTTCAATTTCAACATTATCATAAGAGGGAAATTGTAGTACTCTTGTAATTGCCATGTAAAGCCGAAATTACTTAAGACAATGGACATAAACATTCAGTTTCCTCTTATTCGAGTTTTGTTCGGTGTACTTTTTCTTAAAAGTCCACCGAACGTTGTTATTATCCTTTTAATAATAAGTTTTTGTAATACCTATCTACTATCAAAGTTACGAGCACCTGAAGAAATGCAGCGAAATGTTTCTCATATCCATCATCAGTGCTTATCTGTCTTGGAAAAGGTTATAAGGAGTTTTGTCATATTATGGTAAAGAAAGAAAAGGATCTTTGAAACCACTTACCACCAAGGAGGTTCTAAACTAGTTGGTCTACTAAAACCATAAAAAGGACGCATTAAGTATTCGTGGTTATCAAGATTTACGTACCTCGTAAAAGAATATATTTGCAAACTAAACTTTTATCCAGGGAAATTACGCTGCGTATGGGTTTCATAAAAGCAAATTGGAAAACTTGTATTCAACAATGTAATGTAGAATTGTTATCTGTTTTCGTTTGGTACATCTATAATATGTTTTATATTGCTTATCCTTTAAATTTACTGGTTAACTTTTGACATATAGCGATTAGTTCTAAAATCTTCAAGTTGAAGGTAGTTTATATTATTTAGTAGGTGTATAGTATAATAGTTAATGTAAATGCAGATAGTTCAGTTACTCAAACCAGACTGGGCGTAAAAAAACGAAAACTCTAAAATGATTGCTATGAATTAATAGCCATGCATGACGTTAATGAGTTACAGCCTTTCAAATAAAGAGACCAAGGAGAGTTCTTCTGCCACAAAACTGTAAACGCTCTTTTTATATTTTAATTGAACTTAACTATGCTGGTTAAATATTTTAGATTTGGGATACTCATCATCAATATCTACTTATGTACATAATAAGGTAGATGCCGACCATTGGATAGTACCAGACATATCTCACACATAATATCCTGTGCAACGGATACAGTGGATACACAGTGAAAAATAAACACATCTAACATTATTCATTCAGCGTATACACTATATGTTTACTCTTATTCCGGATCCTCTATATAATCCATTCACACAACATTAGGTTAAATTACCTATCACGTCACGTTGACAAAGGAAGCGCGGGAGGAATATTTACTCTCTACATATCAACTTCTAAAGGCTGTGTATAGAATCCAATTTGCCATCAGCCAGAAAAAGATCCCCGCGGCAGAACGCGATACGTCAGAGCGGTCGACCATCAACACAACACGATCTGTGAAATTGAACGGAAAGACCCTCACTATTTTGCCGGGTAATCTATTTAATGCCAGCCTTATATTCTCAATAAGAATCATGAAACTCTCTTCATTGATACACAAACGTTTTATATTAAGTTTCGTTTTCAGGATCTTTTGCGTAGGAAAATATTTCTTGCGAGGATTTAAGACTTTATTTCTTAAATACCGACGTCTATTCAAATCAGTATCTACTATATTATATTTGAGTACTTGATTAATAGTTTTGTCAATTACATGATATAAATTATTAATTTTCTCCTCCATTTTATTTTACATAAAGATATTCCTAGGCGTCAATTTCAAATATTTCTACTGTTGATAGACAATCTCAGTAGACTATATACCAAGGATCAATTAGTATTAAAAAATTGCCTGAACACATTTAATTAATTTGCAGAAATTAGAATCATAATCGTACTTTTAACCATAAAATAAACTGATCAAAATTGATATTTAAATAGATATTTTCTTATCAATATAGGTATAACTTGAAGTGCTTGTATTTCAATATTTTTCAATTCATACTAATATAATCATATTACATAACAAAACATGATAAAATACACTTGATACTGACGCGAGCAGATATCCAGACCATAAAATACGAGTAAACAGAGATGTTTGCGATATGATAATTTCGGTAACACAAGAGCTTTATACAGCTCTCAGATATTACCACTTCAATATAAACTGACAATATTATCAAATATATTTAATGCAACTTAATGCAATGTGTAATAGTCTCCTGTTTTTGTTTGTTTGTCTTGTCAATTGAATTGATGTACATAAAACCTCTACTAACATTAGGAAATAGTATTAACAGCTACCTATCGTAAATAATATAATATATAGATGAAGAAAAATTGTGTTTCAAGCTTGTTTAAAATATGTACAATATCATGGTATTTACTTACCTTCGTTTACGGATTTGTTGAAATTATAATTTAGATTTACTTTTAATTCGGTAATTTTTATTTGGTGTTAATTTGACATGTTAGAGTAATATTGATGTTATGGTAGCTAACTACATATTAACTTGAACAACAAGATATGGAAAACTTAGAATGACTGATCCGGATTTGTAACTTGATATTTTTATTTTGTAAAGCTCATGGAATGACTGCATCATATCTGTGACCCTTCTCAAGATTACACAAGGAATACGTCTTGTCTTGTCATAATAATTCGAGTTTTTGATCATATTTTCTCTATTCTCTAATAATACGAACATTTTACTAAAGTTGTTTAGATATGGATTTAGTACACAATTAGTTTTTGAGTATTTGCTTATTTAAGCATTATATTATGAGATAGTATGGTTCTTAAAAATGAACATATTGTTAAAATCAAGTACATTGTAAGCTGTTTAATACGGAATATACTACTGATGTTAAAAGGTTTCCCTATTTTCCGGGGTTGTCATGTATAAAGGCACTAATTTATATATTCTGTAAACATTTTTACGAAAAATAAACCAGATATGACACGAGTCACAGTTTATTATCAAATTCTACAAAGAGAAACAGAGAACCCCAGTAGGTACATTTGCCTATGCTATGGTAAATTGAAAATTCTAAAGACAAATTACCACATAATAAGTTGAAGTTGAATATTAATATATTACTCTATATTAATATTTGTAAAAAGGGATACATACATACATACATAAGAGATGTTTCCGGTTTCTCCCTGTTTCAATATTCAATTTAGTCACGTGATATTTTGTATTTTAACCTTTATTCCGACCTTTGAAGGCATTGATTTGGTACGTGGCTGAGTTTTCTTTGTATTGAGAGATGTTTTTGCATTACTGTAAACAAACATGTAGGAAGTTTTATAACAAACTAGCTGGCCCGCGCAACTTCGTCTGCGTCACAAAAAAAATCCCGAGTATTTTCTCACCGTTTAAACCTTCCCTGGACTACGACAAACATTTTAAAGCCAAAATCAGCTCAATCGGCCCAGCCGTTCTCGAGTTTTAGCGAGACTAACGAACAGCAATTCATTTTTATATATAAGAGATAAACAATTACATATTTAAATAATAATAGGTATTCACTATATTTTCAATATTGTTCTGTTAGATATAATCCTACGGAGTTTTCATATCATTATAGAATTTGGACCTCGTGTGCGTGAGTAGGTATCACCCACCAGGACAATGACAGTTCTAATCAGTTATTCAGAACACGCTCCATCAACTTAATGTAATTTGTTCTATTCAAACTACTCAGGCTTTTAACACTTTTCTTGATGACGGGTGGAGGGTAATAGTAAAGTACTATTCAATAGGTACTATTCACTTGTATGGTTTTTACTTTTACCTTACTTACTGTTTTATCTCGTTTTTAGACATGGTTATCCTAATTGAGTTCATTTGAGGAACATGGAAAGACTAAACATCCAAATCAAGTTCGTTCGTATAATAATTTAGGAGTTATGCCAGTAAAATTATTGAAAATCAGTCACTGGCTCATTCGTCGGTCATCAAAATATTATATTATTAGATTTCGGTTAAACCCAACATCCATTAAGGAATTTATAATGCTTAGAAGAAAAAAATAAGTTAGAAGTCTCTTCCAGAAATAGTAAAATGAATTATAAGAAGTTTAAAAGGAAAATTAATTGCACGATGAAAGTAATGTATAATATTATACAGATATAGTATGTCACTCTGTAAATAAAAAAGGAGATATTTTATATTTCATAATATAAAAAAACTCAATGTGATAATGAACCCGTACACAACATACATGACTATTACAGTACATAAAGATACAATTACACATGTGGCAACAACAATATTAAATATAATTATTGTTGTTACGCAAATATGTTTGTAATTCTGGAATTATTTGTTGGAACTTTTGAAAATTCAATACTTATTATAATTTTGTTATTATGTAGAAATATTTCATTTTTATAGGCTGTGGAATATGTGGTTTTAAACAATACTTATTAAAACGTTTGAATGTGGCTATCAGCACAGCTGCACGTTGTATTAAGAGCTCAGTTTCTAAATCGAACTGCAGCTCTAACGATTCCCTATACGGTCGGTACGACCACATTCCCACTAATGGTTTGGAATAGGTAATACATTGGACTAGAAGCCTATTTAGATTTTAGGTTTATAGTGATAGTTTTGATTTGATACGAGGGCAGAAAATGAGCTTGAGTTAACATAATAATTGTAATGTCAATTTATATAGAACGTCTAATGTGATATAATGGGTTTTGATATTTAATTTATAAGGATAACATTAGAATAAATCCTTCACATCGACTTCCAAACTCATCGAAGAAAGAAGAATCAAAGAAGATGATAAAAGCACTTAAATTAGTAAAAAAATATTTTCGAAGCTGAATTTATAAATTTCTGGAAAAGGTAAAGTAGTTACTTGTTTTTCAAATATACAATTCTTATATATCCATAATTATAATAGGTATATTGAGTGAAGTTATTTACTTTTATAACATCGTAAAGATTGGAGAATCCCTATTGTACATAATAAAACATCATATCATTTTGGTGACGACTCCGATAAAATTGTGGAACCATGTCAATTGACCATGTGATTACGAAAAAAATATTATTTCTTGAGTTGATCGCAAAACAATCCTTATATTCTAATAGTTTCCTTGAAAATATTATACGCGCTGAGAAAATAGAACAAATTAATTATTAGAAAAACAAATACATTGTTGTGTAGTTTATTTGAGAATGTACCAAAAATAGTTAGTAAGTATGTATATTATATGCATTTAAATACAACTATATTTAAATTCAAGTCATTTAACATATAGTCTATAAAACTAATTATTATTATTAGCTCATAGGAGACTCAGAACTAATGCTACCTGCACTCCAATTCAATTTGGACAACTATGTTAGTGCCGATGTGGCTGTGTTCAAACATTCTAAGAGAAACTTTCTCGGCAATTAGCAGCAGATATACCCGCTCTTCTCACTGCTCTCGAACATCGGTCAAAACAATTATCTTAGCGGCAAGTTTCTTTGAGCTGATGTTAGTTTGAAGATAATTGCCTAAAACTTGAATTTAGAATGAGAAACCATTGATAGCTAATTTATGTTGTGAGAACGTTAAGGTTTGCAAGCTAAAAATAACATTGTATTTGATAAATATAAATAAATATTATTGAATTTACATCGAGTTCAAGAGACATCTATTTGAAGTATCTATTTCATAATATTAACACCTCGCAATCAGTTTTTTGACATGAAGATGTTTAATTATCTTAACGTTTATAAAAATAGACAATTGACCAAAATTTCATTCTTTAGTCTAAAAATATCAAAAGCAATGATAATTACTGTTTTAAAACTTAGTTCTAGGATGGGGGGTACAATTAGGTACTAATAGGTGTATTATTTATTATCAAGTAAGTAGTGAAGATAAAAACCAGAAAGATTATTATCATCAATCATAAAATGTATTACAATAATCGATTTAATCAATATTTCGATAACACTATTTACACATGTTTTAGTAATTAAATATCTATTATAATCATAATTTTCATGACTGGCAATAATTTATTTATATATAAAAGACGATTAGGGTCTCTATTTCTTTAGACAAGTGTCTGTTATGATATTCAACGTAATTACAGTGGTTGGAGTACATCATGTTGCTTCAATAATTCACGGAATTCCTAGTTAGCCAGAGACTACAACGAGCCTTTGTTGAAATTCCTGTCTGATTATACAAGTAGGTACTATGTCTATGTGAACTGAGTACCTATTTCAGTACACGGAGCTAGGTAATTACAGGGTCGACCTTATTAAAACTTTGACTGCGTTTGTCGATTTAGTTGAAATGATAACAGTTTACGGAATCAAGTTAAAGCAAATTACTTTTTTATGTTGCTCGAAAAATATTTTCAGTTTAAATCGACTCCAGGCTTTTTAATGTGGTGCGCGAACGTTGGTTGAACTGGCAGTGTCGTCGGATCCAATTACTGAAGAAAATAAAAAGCTAACAGACTCTGGCCTTGTTTACTTCGTAGGTACGCAAATTCACCTATAACGAAGTTGACTTTAACTCCGTGTTTTCGACGTTAACGGGAAACATGAACACAAAAAGTTGACTCGGCGAAACCTGTACTGGGAGAGATTTATTAGTATTGGATATAACAATATTGGATCTAAAATGTAATGTATTTTAATGAGTCAGAAATTATGAAAATATGCGAATTTCTACCACAATGCATTTCATATTTGCACATTTTATTAATATTTAGTCCTTTGGTACAGATAGCCGAAGTGAATGTTTAAGATTAATAACATTTATAAGTTTATTTCAATAACATAATTATTTATTGAAAAAATAATAATATTAAAGTGACAAAAAATACATGAGCCATAAGTATACCTACTCTCATCATAGTTGTGCATAGTACCTATATTATAGTGTTATATTTTGTTAGCTGTAGCTTTTTGTAGAATGGAAACTGGTTTTACAAAAACATTCACGTTATAAAACTTCGAGCGAGATGTTTGACTTGTAACTTGATTTTGTTTGAAGTCAATGTTCGAACAAAAATCACTTATAAGAACGAGGAACTAAGTTTAATTATTAAAATATGATTTTAATCCTTAGGGAGGCGAACAGCTCTGAATGATAGAAAATATAAACTCTAATTAATTATATTACAGTTAATCGTACAAACGAGTACATCTTTTATTTACCTCAGGAAAACCACTCAACCAAAACACGTTTTCGTCAAAAAGTAATGATTTTTGTTTTTTCTACGTTGGGTTCGGTTACTTTATCCTGTAAATTGTTTATTTACGTTACTCATGCTTATACCACAGTATAATGGGTGCTTTTCTTGTGCGGGAGCACAAAAAATGTTTATGTCACCTTTATTTTGTTTTACACCTGTTTAGTGTTGCATTTTCATAGAATAGGTTGGTGGGTGGTCGTAAACCCATCGAGTTTGGCTTCATTTAAAAGAGCGAGTAGAGGTTTTTAATTAGGTTCCATCAGATTTCCTTATCATTCCTAATTCCTACATAGGTTTTTAAATTTCATAATGTATATTTAAGTCCAATTAAAATTTCAGAAAGTCAGTGTTAGTAACTTAGTGTTTAAAATTAAAGTACATTTAAACAAAAGTATTTATAATGAGGCATAGAAGCTCCACTTTCGAGAGGATCCCTCGTATAAGTTGTCTTAATGCGGACAGGAGGGTTTCATTACTTTGTTATCTTTATGGTCAAGCCAAATATGCTGTAATTAAACTTGTTAGATTAACGTAACGGACGATGTTGTGACCACCACGACGCTTCAACCGTACATCGTTAGTACCTACATACTATTATTATTATAAAGTTTCCACGTCATGTTTTTTTATTAAATAAAGAAAGACTAGCAGCTAAAACAACACAATAGTAAAATGAACGAGCTTTTGGTTCTTCAAAACGTTGTATTACTGTTTCTAATAGGTAATTCTATGAATTTACTTGTGAATCAGTTTAACTATATATTTGAGTCAATAAACTTACTACCACTACTACTACTGTAATTTAGCTTTGGTGCTCACTGGATAGAAACAGATAAACCAATTTTTCGTTTTTATTTATATTTTCACGCATTTTATTTTGATCGTCCGAACATCACCCATCGGTGCCACAGTAGTGCGAATGACGATTTGCATATTTATGAGTTTCGTTTTAAAAATCCTTTTTCATCAAAATAGATGTTCATCTACATAAAAAAATGTAGTATAATAATCCACTCCTGTAGACAATTTTGTAGTTTAATAGCCACTTGATATACATAATATTATGAAATATTAACCCTCCAATGAAAGTAACATTTTATAGTGATTTGATAGACCGAATTTTCTAATCATATTTAACTGTTAGGCATGCTTTGGCAAGGTGTAAGTCTATTTACATCGTTAACCGCTTCATGTAATATGGAAGTCCGCAATGATAATCGTACATACCTACACCATATAATGTCAGAAAAAAAGTGTAACCTATTCCAAAAATAAAAGTGGTTCTAAGTTGTGTTTCGACAAGGCATTCATCCGACTTCAGCTGGTTCAAAGTTACAGATCCACCCTGTATAATGCGTACTTTTAATACACCTACTTTGGATTCCTTTTGCGACATTTAACTTTTTAACTTCTAAAACAACATTGTATTAAATTCTCGAGAGCTCTTAGACAAAGTTTTGACAGAACAATGAAATAGAAGAATTTCGAAATTTCCGAATAATGAGAATAGGAAACGTTCGGAATGTTGGAAATCAAAACTTTCTTTGATCACTAACTCGTTTCCTTGAATCGGACCACTGGAAACATTCCTTTGTTGTTCTATATAACTGGTGTCACATACTACATTGTTTCTGTTGTTTTAAAATATAAATTCTTTGTAGGTACCTATTATTTATTTGTACATGTGAGTGAAATAGAGAAACAAATGTACAAAGATTAACTTAATTGTTAAATTTATCGCAATTTGTAAGTTACACTTTGTTAACTAATTTGTAAATAAATGTAATTGCTATGTAGTGTTACAATAAATATTTTTCTATCTATCTTTTATATTTCACAACACAACAAAATTTTAGTAATTGAGAATAGAATCAGTCTACTCTGTTGAATAGTGTATTTAAATGGCAGAGTTTAAAACAACGTTCCTTTTGTTCAACAACTAGTTTTTACACAAAACTTAATGCTGAATGTTCCACAGCACCACACAGTACGGTATACTAAATTGTATTTAACACAGAATCCCGCCATCCCTGAGTTCTCCACTAATATTATTGTTGCTTAAACTTTCCTCTGAGAAATGTAGAGAGCTGTGGCGGTATATCTTTGGTCTAGATTAGTCTAGATACAGTAGAAACTGCATTAATTAAGTTAGGTGAGGTTTTATTATCCGAAATAGTTTCATTTAAATCTGTGCTACGATTAAGTAAGCCTGGAGTGCGTACAAACTACAAACCTATGGATCTGCTCACCAAATTGATAACGCTCACTTCTTGGATGCGTCGGTTGCCTTTAACCTTAGATCAATTCCCAGGAGGAAATCGGCCTAGGCGGGAGGCGAGAGCTGTGTAGCTTGAATCGAACGTTAAGGCGAACTGGCATTATAGAAGATTGCCAGACCATGGCAAATCCCATGATGTGAACCACAATGCCACAACTAAACTCCATCTCCACCCACGATAGCGGAGAGAATGAACCCCGGCAGCGGGGTTACCCCAAGGCCCGTACGTGACCTTGCGGGGACACGACGACCCCCATTGCTGGCTGCTGCTTGTCACTCCACAACTTTTCTACTTCAGTGATTGTCAGTTCTGAAGAATTAGTGATCTGTCCACCATCACTGCATCTCGTTTATTTGCTGAATTAAAACCGATAATTTTTGTTTTGTTGATGTTTATCGTAATATCCGGTCTCCTGATATGATAACTGTATGAAAGAAGTTGCTGAAAATAAAGCTCAATGGTGATGTTGATGAATGGATTTATTAAGATTAATCTAATCATACTATAATATATACATTACTTTGACATGTCGAGCGTAATGTCGGCGGTGTCTCGGCATTGTAGATAGTATCGATGTGCTAGCGATTGGTCGACGATAATAACTGCTTACCTAATTTTCAGTAGGAAAATTATCAAAGCAGTGTTTTTTATCATGAAGTGCTGTCAATTTTCAAAAAATATTGATCATCTGTTTTAAGTTGAAGTATTAGTTCAAATGCTTATAATGATACTAGCTGCCCCACGCAACTTCGTCTGCGTCGAAAAAATAAAAAAAAAAATAGGGGTGGACTACCCCTAACATTTAGGGGGATGAAAAATAGATGTTGGCCGATTCTCATAGATACCGGATAAGCACAAAAAATTTCAACAAAATCGGTCAAGCCGTTTCGGAGGAGTTCAAGTTCGAACACCGTGACACGAGAATTTTATATATTAGATATTATTAGCATGCCGTTCTACAGTAAATCTGTCTGTGATCTAATCTATGATCTTTTGATTTCTTGATACATAATAAGTATTTATAGAGAAAAACAGATTTTGTATTTCAAGACAGTATCTACAGATAAACATATAGGTATAATACATAGGTATTGTAGACGAAAATAGCTACGAAGGAAGTAATAGTATCTATATCTAGATTATCTGTTATTAGTTCATCGAATACCTAGTAGTAACGTAATATTTCTAGATTTAACAAGTTGACAATATTTTATTATTTTATATTAGGTATTTTTATTCTAATTTGTTATTTGATTGTTATATTATGTAGATATGATATTGGAGTTTTATGAGGATTGTTATACGCGTTTAGTTAATAAATAGAATACAAAAATTATAACATCTAAATAATAATAGAAAAGGGATCCGTCAGTTTCACTCATATGATTTTTAAAAACTTTTTTTATTTTGATGATTTCGAGTAGGTACTCTCTATTATTTACTTTTGGGACATAGCATGCATAAGTTAATTAACTGTCAGTTACGTGCACTACTTAAATATTATTCGAAACTTACAATGATATTTAATTTAGATTCTAAATTAGATACTATTTCTAAATAGTTATAAACACAAAACAGTAGTGGCAAAAGAGCGAAAATTACAGGGAAAATGCAGGATAACCCAAATCATTCCTGTTCCTCGAAAAATATAGAAAAAGCAGTTACTTATTTTAAAAATTACAGTCATTTAAAAACTAATAGTAGAACTACACCTTGTGAAAGTCTTTTCACTACTGCTACAAATTTATAATACAATGTTTATCAACAAAAATCAGAGCTAGAGTGATTGCATAAGACATATCAGACAATTCAATAGACATCATCAATTCATCTTACGATAAAACTCATCAAAGTGTTTAACTTTTTTTAAAATATTATCCTCAATAAAATCTGCAAAACAACAATCCGACATAAGATTATCATAACACGATACGGAAAACAAGATAGATTTTAAGACAAAAGCGACTCGAGAACGCGCCGTGAATCAAACTAATGAAACAATGGGGAAATTTAGTTTGAATTGTTAATAAGAAATACAGGAAAGGAATAGGAGGAAATCTGTGCTAAGAAATACAGGAAATCGTACTGATTTGTTTTCGATATCATTTATGTATATTATTACTTATAACTACATTATTAGAACTATTATAATATCATTACAAAAGAATGGTTTATATTCTCGCTTTTAATAATGTAAGTAGGTATAGGTATACATTTATAAGAGTAAACATATTAATTTAGAAATATATTTAATCATTGTTTTTATTTTACAATAACGATTTGACTTCCAGTTTGTTCAATACATAATGTACTTCTTACTAATAAGCATATTTACCTTTCCCCATAAACAATGTTTTAGCAAGCAACGCGATTCGAAGCTTCGCCCGCTAATGTAGTCTAGCCGCTAACCTAACTGTACAACTGACAAACATGTCACAAATGTCAGGGTGCGACAGAGATATCGCTCTACAAAACCGAAGTTATGATCTGCTCTCTTTTTAAAACACGATTTGCATTTATTCCTGCCCCTATGTTTAAGTTGTTGGTTAAATGTCAGTTCTGCAATTCGATTCCAAAATTATTATTAGATATAGGTATTTTCTATCATTACCAATGAATAGACTCCATCTCAACTATACCTACGGTCGACTGAAACTTAGAGATTTGAATATGGATAAGTATAAATAGGTTCTTGGGAAAACAAGTCGCAACCTTGAAAATTAACTGTTAATTTTTGATTTCGATATTATGTTTTAACTTTTAATTAAATTTTTAACCAAAATGGAACATTTCATAAGGTAGCGGCTTAGTGTGACATTGCACGAGGTCCATTAAGAAGGTATCCATTTACGATCAGGTGATCCGTGAACTCGTCTGCCTACAAGGCAATAAAAAAAAGATTATGTGGCGGTAAGCTTTCGTAAAAGATATCATATCCATGAACGCCACCTTTAAAGTTGCATTCCAAGTTCTAAGCTAGGTTCTAGGTAGCTATATGGCAAAACTGCTTAATTATCTTAGGTATAATTGCAAAATAAATTTGTTACATCAAATTTGATGAATGAACCTGAAAAGTTTGTCAAATAAAAATACCTATTTTTTCGGCTAAACTTCACTGCGTATTCCTCCGGGCATCGAAACTACAGAAATATTTTTTTTTGTTCCTGAATTTTCATCGTGAAATCACTGACAATGGCGAATTAGCAGGATTCCCAATTGGCCTGTGGGCTCGTTAACCCCGTTTGTGTTTGTCCATTGATCATGCAAATGCATAGCGTAACATAATCTTTTATCCACGAATATAATAAATGGTATTCTGGATATTTTTTACGATGTTTTTTTACATCTTTATTGCGATACACTTTATGTGTTGTCCCTCGGAATCGCAAGTTATTGGAAAAACGTGAAAAGTTTTTCACGAAACGACTGAAATACGGCTATTTATATCACGAATATAATCGAGTGATGCGGGTAAACTACTTTTTACCTTGTGAGTAATTTGATCAAATATTTTCTTAAAGCAGATTTTAAATGTTAGAAAATATAGGTATTACAGTAGATGCTAATAACAACGAATCTTGGAAGTCGTTTGAATTGCTAATTTCATCTTTGATATCAAAATTCATTAGACACTATTTAGTTTAGTTTGAAATTTGAGAATCGCTATAATTGTAATTCAGTTTCAGGATAGGTAGATACGTACCTAGAGTACCTAATAACACATTTATCAATATTTACTTGATAATCTTAAAAACTAGAACCTAACTGAAATTTTGATAAAAAATATTTTTCCAGAAGTAGTCGAAAAATGAATAAAAAACGCCTTAAGCAATAACTTGGCAAGTCAATTCTAAGCCACTTAAGGTGCTTCTCGGAGGCCCTTTAGGCGTTAAACTTTAATGCCTTTCACAAAATGAACGTTTAATTATTAAATATGTTATTTATGGGAGATACTATTGCAATAAAAATGAGGATAAACTTAATTTAAACCTATTAGGGTAACTACAATGAAGAATACTTTCAGAACTACAAGAAATTAATCGAACCACTTTGTTTAGGTACTTTATTGTTGTAATTTTGATACATATTGGCCAAATCATATTAAGTATGTAATAATTCAATTTTTTTTTTTTTTTTTTTTTTCATTTATTTATTTAAGGTCGCTTTTTAACATCAAGGTCATTAACGACCACAGTTTACATTTACATTTAAGGTAACATTGGTTTCAAACTTATATTAACTTATACAAATCTATGATTTTCAAAAATTTTAGTGTCTGTTTATACCCTTCCTGAGTCAGACAATCCGATAGGTTATCTGGTAGTTTACAAGATTGTCTTTCTTTGTCATATTCTTTGCAATCGATTAACATGTGTACCACAGACTGATCTACCCCACATTTACATTTGTTTTTATCTTTTTTAGTTATAAGATGTATGTGAGTTAAATTTACTAACATTAAATACAGATAAAAATAACACGATAATTTTCATTTGAGCTCCCTATTTATAACAATATTGTTAAAATAGGTATTTTGACTTTTATCATAAATTCAATTATTTAAGTAGGTACCTTCCCATCGAGTTACATATTTTTTAAACCTAATAGATATATTTATAAAATGAACAAGATATATTTTATTAGGTATGTACTCTATAGCCCTTTCATTCAAAAGAATCAGTTACCTATCTGTAATGTCGCGTTTCCACATGGGCTTGTCCAACGTCCAATTTACGTACAAAACAAATGACGGTGACGGCCGACTAATAAATACAAAAGTTGGAAGTTGGCGAGCCAATATCGAGATCGGATGTCGAGCGCGAGCTGCGGGAGGTTTTGGAGCCAATGTCGAAACGCACCATAAGGTCCGTATCTGTAAAGGGGTGTATGATCATAACACAACCAGAAACCAGGCGCCTGTCGGTAATTGGATTAGTTTTTTTGTACCAATGTAACGATTCGTTCATTACATACATTTCAAAAAGTAAGTGACATAAAAACTACTGCGGTTGCAATAGAATAAAAAACTATTATTTCTAATTACGAATCAGATCCTCCCAGATTAAAAATTACGTTCTAGCAATTTCCTTAGTAACACAACAGGATCTTATTAATCAAGTTGCTTACTTTCACTAGTAGGTAGTGGATTGTGTATCCAAACATGTGTGTGACAAACAACTTCAGTAGTTTTCGCGATAACCGAGAAGTATATTATGAGAGGTCGCAACAACTTCGACAATTTGTATTTACTCTAGAGACTGCAAGCGACAAAGAAAGAAAACATTCCGTTCCCACATTCATAACTCAGTGGAATAAAGCATACAGCATTTTGTTGTATCCGAGCATCTATACCAGCACTTTTACTGGAAGATAAATCGTCTCTGAAAAAAGTTTTATTTTTTCTCGAAAGACACCGCGGTAACAGCTTACATTTATTTTGTGAAAGATTTAAGAAACAGTGTACATTGTACTGTCGGTATTGTTGCGTTCCTATTGTTCATTAAATCTGTTACAGAGAAAGGAAATAAGTGCCGAATCTTTTGGGTTGTATTAAACATTACTCTGATAATATTCCATTATCATTTACATTTTCTTTTTGTGGATGAAAAGGATCAAACGTTTTATTAAATGAGGCAACGTTGAACATTAGGAAAATAATGATTTTGTTTCGGTCAAATAGTTGTGTAAGCCTGTAGTAGCTCATTAATTTTAAAACAATATTCTGTTATACATGTTGAAGCCTATGTATGACAAGTATAATGGAAAACAACTAATGCATGATATAGTTAAATATTCATGACAATGCATTAGGTACATATTTGGCAATGCTTCGATATGTTAGTACTAGCTGCCCCACGCAACTTCGTCTGCGTCGAATAAATAAAAAAAAAATTAGGAGTGGACTACCCCTAACATTTAGGGGGATGAAAAATAGATGTTGGCCGATTCTCATAGATACCGGATAAGCACAAAAAATTTCAACAAAATCGGTCAAGCCGTTTCGGAGGAGTTCAAGTTCGAACACCGTGACACGAGAATTTTATATATTAGATGGAGTGATAAGCATTTAACTATACTATTATTCGAAAATGTATTTTATTTAAAATATATATTTAATCCATTTCTGTTCCCCTAGGAATATTGCAATCAATGATGTCAAAAAATCAATGAAAACTATGGATAAGTAGGATGAATGACCTGTCAAAATACACTAATATAATACTCGGTATTTCAAGCAAAAAGTCAGTAGTGGTGATTGTTAAATTCCATATTATTTCTTGATTATTAAAATTTACATTACCTTTAAAAATTATTTCATTATATTTATGATACAATTAAAGCTGGTAGTCTACAATCAACAATTATTTGCACTTTTAGGTATAATTGGCATCTTAATTAGACATTATATTTGCACAACGACGCATATTATTATGGAACTATGACAAAAATATCTTCTGAATCCACGTGTATAATAAATATTATCTTTGGTTTTTTTTTCTTAATTAGCTCAAATCGTCAAATGAAAAGAAATGCTGTATCATCGTTAATTAGCATGATGCTTGTCGTAAGAATGATCTGCTGATGGTGTAAGTTTAGATGCGCGGGGTATACTCGGGATCCATCAAAAGGATTACTAGGGCAGACGCGACTCGTCGCTCCAACCTTATGGGATTAAGAGACTGACTGCGACCTTTGTGTTACGTTCAATTATTTCAGTAAAACGGAGTGTCGACACGCAATGTTCACGGAGACGAACCAAAACATTTTTGTTTGCAAAAGCCACAGGTTTTGAACCAAAGAGCAAATGCTGAAAATTATTTATTAGATAGTATTTTTTTGGAATTTAACTTAACTTAGCAGAACTTATATTGACAAAACTTTAAATACGTCAGGTTAGTTTAACCTGAATCAGATCTATCGGTTTTTAGGACGTGCATGAAAATTAAACCACAAAAATAAATTTAATACATTTATTTTACACATAAATTCATTTTCAATAAACATTTCGCCATTAACTTTTGACTAATTTGACATAGTATTTTAAATACATCAAACACTTATCATAACTATTCGAAACTCGTAATTAGCCAAACATTACATAAATGATCGAATCCGTATTGTCTCGGGCTTTCAAATATATAGTATTTGAACCCTACATTAATACTATATTTGAAGTAACATTTAATTATAGGTATAGCTACGATAAATTTCCAATAATATCTTATCTAAAATCTTAATCAGTATGTTTCTGAAATGATTTATTATTTAGCTTTGGCTCTATATAAACTTAGCTTATTGGTTATATCAAGATGGTATGTCCTGGGCTTAAAACTATAAAATTTCAAAAATGTCGTAACTAATGGATATCAATGCGGACTCAAAATAAATGTAAGACTTCATTTCTGCGAAATATGGATATAAAGTGGATCAATAGACAGCTCTCTGATCGCTTATACAATAATTTATTGAAAACAACAATACAAATCGGATTATTAAAATAAATAGTAGGTATTTACTCTTACACTAATATTAAAAATCTTATTTTAATTATAATTGCATGAACTAAATGAAGGAAATAATTCTTTATAATTTAAATACCTACAAAAAAGGTGACGCTTTTGATATAATTTCGAATTATAATTATTTTTGATTATGACGTAATCTTACATAGATAGTTTTTTATATATATGAAATGAACTTCATTTTGCAAACAAAAATTATGTCATTAATTTAAAATACAAATACTCATAAACGTTTTTGCACAAGCCTAATATTATTTTCTTTCTAAAAACATTGATGATAAATCTGAGGATTGAATTTATTTCGTTATATAATGGGTTCAAAGAGATTTTACGTTTGAGATCATTTCAACCAATATAAGCAAGTTTAAGAGTATTTTTTGGACAAAACCAAAAACATTTCGTTGCTGGAATACAAAATTATGAGATCGCTTGTTTTTTTGAGAATTCTTAGAGAGAAACTGAGAGATAACGTAAATGTACGGTAAGTGAGTTCAGCTAGCTTTAGCGAGTAAGCTCAACTCTGCGGCGTCGTTAAAAAATTAGACTGACTACTAATGTAGACACGGCTCGTTTAGTTTATTTCAGTTATTTTCATAGTGTCATGTCCTATGGCATTTTGCAATGGGGCAATACAGCCGTTTGAGAAACGATCTTTATCTTGCAGAAAAGAGCTATACTCACTATTTATAATAAGGGAATCCCTGAGGGAAAAATTTTAAGAAATTAAAGTTCTCACTCTACCATCCCAATACATTTTTGAAAATTTAATGTGTATTAGAAAGTATATTGAGGAATTTCCTAAAAAGTCTGATCTACATAGTAGAAACACCAGGAACAAACATAAACTTGACTTGACGATGAGTCGATTGCATAAAATAAGAAATTCTTTCAGGTGTTTGTCTGTATGCTTGTACAACAAAATCCTACTAGATGTTCAAAACCCTATACATAGGTTTAAGAAAACTATTAAAGAACGTCTGTGCAATAAAGCCTACTATAAAGTTAATGATTACCTGGACGATTGCACAAAGTGGGAATGAGTTGCTCGCCAAGGTCGTTTCATTATCTTAATAGATTTTTTTGATTGTTAATGTTTTGTATAATATTGTAAAAATACATTTAAAAAAAATACTCATAATATTACAAAAAATTGAACGCTGAATTTCTTGCCAGTTCTTCTCAGGACGGTGACTATAATTATTTTTTTGGTGTCCGAACTGGTGGTAACTTTTGACGTCAAGAAGAATGAGCACTTCATCAATGTTGAAAATAAAGTATTCCAAGTATTTCAACAGTCCATTCCTGCCCACTGCTGGGCTTGGGACTCCTCAGGTGAGGGATCAAGCATAAGTCACCAAACACGCTTGCCTGATACGGATTGGGGACTTCTCATATTTTCGAAGGATTTTTGAATCTTTTTTAAATTTTCTCTCGATGTTTTTCTTCACTGTTTTTAGCCAGTAGTGATAACTCGGCCACTACAGACTCTATGCGAGAAAAAAGATTTAACGTTTTAAAGTATTGTTTGTAGTATACTATTAAACGTTTAAATGTGTACCTGCATTATAGATAAAGAAATTTTAATCGATTTAATAGACATATTAAGCAACAATATTATTTTAAAAGCCAATCTGTTTCATATACATTTTATTATGTATACCTAGATCACTATGATTTAAAAATTCCTAAAGCAGGTCAATATAGTCAGTAATATTTCTCTAAAATTAACTTGTAAATACTCTATCATTATGTGGTTTCAATACGCCATGGAAGCTTGAATACAGAAATAAACTCTATAAATCATTCATTTTAAATTTTGACAGATTTCAGTCGCATTCAAATAATACTTACACTGCAAAATAAAAGTAATGAAATATAACTTACACAAAATATTTACATTCGCTTATTCAAAGTAGTAAATTTCAAATGTACTTCTATTAACAAGCACATTGAATCCTTATATACATGTAATATTAATGTTTCTAAGTTTTTTAAAACTAAAAATACTGAAGTTATTGAACTTATTAACATAGAGTTCTTAAGAATGAATTCGACTGTAACTTAGTCGTTTTATAAGCTCCAGCTTAACAACAAACTTTACATAATGTCTATTTTGAGTAAATATATATCTATTAATAAATGAGGAAATATTATTACTATGATGTAAAGCTTTAAAGTAAAATAAGATGCTTGAAATTAAATACCAAAAATGTAAACATGCATTTTTTTCTCGTGAGAATTCATCTTTTGTAAACATATAAGATTTAACTTACCATTAGCTGGAATGTCATTGTAAAAATCACTTTTTTATAGAAAAAAACAATGTAGGTATATATGCCTTTTTGATAATTATTATTAATAATATAACTGATTTAAAAATACAATTTATTTTTTTGTAGATAAATGTTTTTTTTTTAAATATAATGTAAAAAATAATCTAATAAATGAATATGGAAATATAACTGATTTATAAACGATAAATTAATTACACAATGCATAAAAGTGTAATTACACAAAAAAAAATTTTTTTTACGAATTGTAAAATTTTATGATTCTGAATGAAAAGATTGCATATTAAACTTACTGGATATATTCTTACGGTACGCTTTCAAGAGATGGGATAGATAAAATTTTAAACTTCGAAGCTATTTTGCCTCAAGTCTTTGGCAGTGTTTTTTATTATCTACTTAAATTACATAAGTTCTAAGGAAATCGTACTGCAAGTCACTTTTCAATTTAAACTTAAAACAGTTTTGTCGAACATTCTAAGAAAAACATTCAACTATGAACATTTCAATGAAATTTCGAAATCAATAATGATTTTCGCAAAAAATATGTCTCAAAAAAAACGAAACCCATTTAATTTTTGATTGATCTTGCCAAAAAATAGAAGATTGAAATAATTTGGAGTTGTGTAGACAGGTTTATACGTTGAGAAGCACCAGTGGCTCGGATGTCGCTCTCCAAAACGAACGGTTCATCGATGACGTGAATAATTCCATTAGTGCATTCGACATCTGGGCGGAAGACGTGAATCCAGTGACCATTCCATTCAACGTAGTAATCTAATAGGAAAAATATAGTTATGTTCTAAATATTCATCACGGAAAGATAAGTTACATAATACAATATCCAAAAAATCTAGACACAGCCTTTTACTGTGTGTTCTTAAAATTCATAATTTGAATGACATGTATACAATATAGACAAAACAATGTAGCTAATTATGAACTGATTGAAGCCATTTTTTTATTGGGTGATAGACTATTTATTAGTCATATGAAATACCAAAGATATAATAAATATAAGTAACTTAACCAAACAGTCGATAAAAAACGGAACTGTGCGTAAATTGCTGATTCATGACAAAGGCAGGCTCCATTAAAGTCAAAGTCAAAAGTGGATGAAGGTGTAAAAGAATAGAAAGCTTACTTTTATCAGATTCCTTGACACGCAACCTGAGGGGATCGCGCGACGTCGGTAGAACGAACGGATGCGTTTCATTTGCGAGGAGCTTCAGATCAGATACGGTGTAGGCGCGCCCCGCCCTAATCACATGACGTTCTAGGATTTGTTTCGTCTGAAACAAACATATCACAACTTAAAGCTATTTTTAAGTTATAAGTCTATATTGGATTGAACCATATTTTATCGCTATCAAATATTTTATATTGAGCTCATTATAAAAATAAAACTGGAAAGGAAGATGCAAGTCCGAATAGTAAAACTCAGATTAATTTTATCACTGTATACTATTTTTTTTTTGGTTCCACGTTTTGAAAGTAGGTACGTACTATTTATCAAATAAAATTACACAATGCACATACTATATGAGATGATCTTAAATGTTTATACACCTGAAATAAAAATGATTCGAAAACGTGTCATGTTTAAAAATGTGGTAGACGTATAATTTACGCAGCTTAATTTTTTACACCTGAAGAAATAAACATTAGAAATAATGAATTTGTAGATTGATGAAAATTATACACATTAGCGAGGATGAAATTCAAAGAACGAGTAGGCAGTTGGTACTTACGAAATAACCGAAGTCTTCCCTGAAAAGGGCTTTGTACGCCGAAGGGTGCCGAATTTGGAATTTCAGCCAAGCGTGATCCCGCGGTACAAAATATGTGTAACGATGTTCCATATCATTTAATTGGTGATTGAACATTTGTCGCTTTCCGAGGTTGTAGGTGATGCTGAAAGTTAAATCTTCATTAATGGGTGATTTGGCCAAACATGTAACAACTCACTTTTGTGTTTTACACCTGCTTAGAAGCAAGTCCCCAGCGTTAATAGTCTTGGGATGTTTGTTAGAAAAATGATCTATAAATTTCGAATTGGTTCACTTTAGTAACGTTGTTTATGAATATTTTTAATAAAATATTAAACAAATATCCTATTAGCTCTAAATAATTAGTATACACTATACACATTAATGTGCGTAATTAAAAATCCTAAGTTGGTTCATTTCTGTTTGTAACTTACTTCAGCATAGGATCGGTCTTCAGTTTTTCAAACACAGTCGTGTAAGGTACTCCAAGTACTCTGTCGATGATATGTACGAAACCGTTTGTTGCCGCAATATTGGGCTGTATCACTGTAGCATTAACTCCACCACCTTCAACCGTCAGTGTCTGATTTTGACCGCGAGTCAAAATATTGAAGTACAAATACTTCCTCGGTAAAGCAGTCGGTGCTTGATAGATCTAAATATAATTTACATTTTTAATATTGTATTAATTAAATTGGACTAAAAAGCTGTATTCTACTACACTTCCACTGACATGCTACGATGAATCATCAAATTGAAATACATACGTTCAAAGAAACGAAAATAATCAGTTATGAACCTACAGGATGTTAGATTGTAGTCATGCAGATAACTGACCAAAATGAATGGTAAAAGGAATAAAAGAAAGATAAATACACCACAGATAAAATTGTATAAACGTACAGTTCCGGGGAGCTGGTTCCAATGAGCAGCAGCGAAACCAGAGAATTAATTCCATTGCAGAGCATTAATTTTAATATAAATTGCGTTTTATAATTCTTTTTTGGCATACTGCACAGAGCAGATTAAAGATAAATTTATCTGTGTTTACCTGATTCATGTTGTTGTGAATTATGGCGTCCATGGGAAGACGCTCTCGAACCAAATGTAAATTCAATATCTCTTTCAGTTTCTGATGATTCCTGAAAAAGTGTTCTTTATTATTCGTATTTAATTAGGTGTTATACATAGGATTATAATTTCCATTGCCTCAAACAACATGAAGACATAAAATCATGTTATTGTACAGATATTTTACGTATTGAAGGAATTTTAAGAAGTTACCTAATAATATTTTGAACACTAAGTTCAGCCCATGCCTCGTTTGATGGCGCGAACAGAGTAATATCTTTAGCCAAAGTAAGTTCGGTGTGAAACTGATTGTTGGCTCCCAAATCCATGAGCACTTCGTAAAATTTACATAGTGGTCCATCTTCTTTTTCCTGTGTGAAATTATTATTTTTTTTAAACCCTTTATCTTTAGAAACGTCATACATACTAGTTTTAATACCTACTAGTGTTAGGTGACTTTTCTCTAATTCCATTTAATTGTTTGTAGAAGCGGGTATTACGTCGATTTAAAGGAAGGACTTCCGGTTGTGATGAATCATTTTATAAGAGTGTTGTTAGATTCTTTTAATTTTATTTTATGCGAACGGAAATACTAGTGGCGCCATCTGATTTATTTCTCAAGAAAGTATAAAAGGCGTGTAAGCTGTCGTTTGAATACAGTAGTCGACGTGATTTCAAAGTGAACAGAGTTGAGAGTAATTGTGACTGAGTTTTGGAGGATAATTGTACTGATTTTGGAGGATGGTTATACTGTTTTTGGAAAATGAATAAACTGTTATTGTGAACCAAGGAATTTTCATTGTGTTTCTGAACTGAACCCAATAGTTCAGAAGCGGGATCGACGGAAAAAGGTACCACTTTTTCTTGTACTGCGCCCACAGAAAACCGTAAGTCACTGATATTACATCTTTTTTAAAGTATTCATTATGGATGATACTGAGCTCAGCTTACAAAAAAAATGAGTTTCAAATGGACGCTCATTATGTATGAGAGGATCCATTTTTTTTTTTTTTTTTTTTTCTCTATTTTATTTTCATTTCCCCACACTCTGGTTTGAATACTACTTAGTTGAATTCCGTTACATTAAAGTCTCTTTTTTTCTCTTTTTCACGTAACATCGAGTAACTATGGCTGGACTGGACTGGACTGGATTGGATTGATATATCATGGTTGCGGACGGCTCGTGGTACAGAGTCGAGTAACTATGGCTGGATTGGATTGGATTGGATTGGACTGGATTGGATTGGATTGATATGTCATGGTTGCGGGAAGGCTCGAGGTAAAGAGTCGAGTAACTATGGCTGGATTGGATTGGATTGATATGTCATGGTTGCGGGAAGGCTCGAGGTAAAGAGTCGAGTAACTATGGCTGGACTGGATTGGATTGATATGTCATGGTTGCGGGAAGGCTCGAGGTAAAGAGTCGAGTGACCATGGCTGGGACTTGGATGGACTAGGTTGATGCAGGACTAGGTTGATGCAGGACTTGGGTTGATGCAGGACTTGGGTTGATGCTGGACTTGGGTTGATGCTGGACTTGGGTTGATGCTGGACTTGGGTTGATGCTGGACTTGGGTTGATGCTGGACTTGGGTTGATGCTGGACTTGGGTTGATGCTGGACTTGGGTTGATGCTGGACTTGGGTTGATGCTGGACTTGGGTTGATGCTGGACTTGGGTTGATGCTGGACTTGGGTTGATGCTGGACTTGGGTTGATGCTGGACTTGGGTTGATGCTGGACTTGGGTTGATGCTGGACTTGGGTTGATGCTGGACTTGGGTTGATGCTGGACTTGGGTTGATGCTGGACTTGGGTTGATGCTGGACTTGATTGATGCTGGACTTGGATTAGTACTGACTAGGTTGATGCTGAATTGGATTGGTACTGACTAGGTTGATGCTGAATTGGATTGGTACTGACTAGGTTGACGCTGAATTGGATTGGTACTGACTAGGTTGATGCTGAATTGGATTGGTACTGACTAGGTTGATGCTGAATTGGATTGGTACTGACTAGGTTGATGCTGAATTGGATTGGTACTGACTAGGTTGATGCTGAATTGGATTGGTACTGACTAGGTTGATGCTGAATTGGATTGGTACTGACTAGGTTGATGCTAAATTGGATTGGTACTGACTAGGTTGATGCTGGATTGATACTGGACTGGACTGCGCTACCTTGAATTGGGGCTGGACTGGACTGCGCTACCTTGAATTGGGGCTGGACTAGACTGCGCTGCCTTGAATTGGGGCTGGACTGGACTGCACTGCCTTGAATTGGGGCTGGACTGGATTGCACTGGGGCTGGATTAGTATTGGACTGGACCTGGATTGGTATTGAGATTGGACTGGACCTGGATTGGTATTGAGATTGGACTGGACCTGGATTGGTATTGAGATTGGACTGGACCTGGATTGGTATTGAGATTGGACTGGACCTGGATTGGACTGGACCGGGATTGGACTGGACCGGGATTGGACTGGACCGGGATTGGACTGGACCGGGATTGGACTGGACCGGGATTGGACTGGACCGGGATTGGACTGGACCGGGATTGGACTGGACCGGGATTGGACTGGACCTGGATTGGACTGGACCTGGATTGGTATTGGACTGGGCCTGTATTGGACTGGGCCTGCATTGAAGCTGGATTGGACCTGGAGCTGGATTGGACCTGGAGCTGGATTGGACCTGGAGCTGGATTGGACCTGGAGCTGGATTGGACCTGGAGCTGGACTGGACCTGGAGCTGGATTGGACCTGGAGCTGGACTGGACCTGGAGCTGGATTGGACCTAGAGCTGGATTGGACCTGGAGCTGGATGGGACCTGGAGCTGGATTGGAGCTGGACCAGATTGATAGGTTGCGGGAAGGAACAAAGCCGAATGATCAGGCATATCTGATATTGGAGTAGATAAACAAAACTAGGAAATACAAAGGAAGACGCGGAGACTGTCTCCAGGATTTCGATGAATAATGGCACAAAGAGACAGATAAGGGGTAACATTCGGAAACGTTATCAGGGTTCTTAAATGATTGAACAGAACGGCGGAGCGGCAGTCACCACGAGGAATATGGACAAGTAAGCCAAATGATATTAATTCTGCCTTACATCGTTTTATGGCAAAAGATAAAACTATTCAGTTTCAACTAAACAAAGAGACCGACTGAATAAAGGAAGAAAAAAAAGGGGGAGAATAGATTTGATTCATTATGGAACATGTCTGGGAGGGATAGAAGCGAAAGTTGATGGAACCCTCTCCTTGTCGTGAGAGTTACGCCGGACTTCACACAGATTGTTGAGCAAAATAGTTGAGTTTGAAGAATCATTAGAGCATTATACACGATGACTAATCTACTATTTCGCTATAAAATCTCAGGTTAGCAGGATGTGTCTTGTTTACTTCACGGGGTGGATCATAGAGCCATTAGTGCGTAGGTGGCGTAATTTAGCGAAGAAGAACTTGCGGAACCATCAAAGTAGGGCAATTCGGGGAGTCGTGAGATACAAGTGACAGATCATTACGCAGACAACTATTCATTGGAACCTACCTGGTGCTTCTGAGGTTGATACAGTGGCGGTAATAGGTGTTTCGATTGCGAGGGAGCGATCGCCTTTTGAATTACTAGATAAGGACTGTTTCTGACCAATGCGCGTTACCAATCAAGGGAGTTTGGGTCTGGATCACTCTGGACATATCTGGTAGCAAGGGAAGGTTGGAAAGGCTTTCTGCCCTGCAAGAGTCCTAGAAATCCAAATAAATGCTTACCTACAGCATGTCAACGTTGATGTTCAGTCAAAGTTCTCCTTGATTAAAGGGTCGGACGGAACTGGCTGGATTTGTGTGAGAATGGTAGTTTCTGAACGAACAATGTTGTGAAAGATGTTTTTGGACGAAGCTCAGAGTGAAAGGGATGACAGATAAAGAAGATGGACAAAAGACGCGAAAGACGAACGTTGTGTTAAGAAGAAGTCTATTATTTTTATGAGTCTTGATGGGGGACGATAACAATTTGCCTGCTTTATTGGTGCTGTTTATGCCGGTGTTGCAGGAATGTGCATTGTTGATGGCAGTGTTATTCACTCCTATGTTTTGAGTCAATACTTTTTACAGAAGGTCCGGATATAATTGTCGCTGGAATTCCAGATGAATCGAATGTTCAAACGACATGTGTAAACGCTTGCAGAGTTTGTGTCTGAAGTAGAAGGGAGTATTGTCCTAGAGAATATACGATTGGAAATTAATGTTGGAAAGGATACCATTTTGGGTTGTTGTAGAGTTGACTTCCATGAAAACGCGGTTGACCAGAGCAACAACTGTAGTGATCGACAACATCGAGCGCTTCTAGCTCCAGATATGCTGTTGTGTAGGGATTGTTTCATGTGATTTGCAAGGTCGAGAATTTACAAAAGCCTATCGGATGGTGACTGAGACGGAGGATCTGAACCCCTTATAGTGTCGGATGTGGATTGTGAACTGATGAGAGTATGTTGCAGGAAATATTGGATAGTGAGAAGATGAGAGTCAGATTAATGCTTTTTGTGGACGAATGATTGTTGGCGTATCGTTCTTGGCTCTATATGATCCTGGAGCAAAATGCGACGTATGCAAGTAGAAGGCCTGGCTGGTGTACGTCTGTAACACAACTTCTCTAGTCCCTCTCTGATTACAGCTGGTATCTTGTTTTAGTCGGAGACCCATTGATAGAGCTGTTGTGGCCATTGATGACGTCGGATTGTAACTGCCCAATCGGCAGGTGCGGAAGCTCGGACTATTAGGATAACTGGGAAATTTTGTTATTGATCAAGGCCTTACGTTTTTTTTGAAGTTTATGCGAGTATTGTATTTGTATTTGGTGGGTTTTTGCTCAAAGGAGTTATCTGGTAGATTCTCGAAGTGAGGCACGATGGTGAGGATCTTGTGTTGTAAGAGACGTTGTGACCTATTCAAGATAGAAGGATAGGTATTGTTTCCCGGAGGTGCGAAGTTTCGTTCGCTTGGAGTGCGGCCGTGTCAGGGCTGGAGCATGTGGATGTGATAGAGGGACCACTTCACTTGGACCCATCATTAAAGTGTGATTAGTAGAGCTGAACAAATTCGGAGGATTTAAATAGGAAAAGTCGAAAAGTGGGAATGTGATACTGATAAAACAAGGCAATGAACAGAAGGACACAAATGGACAGAATAGAGGAAATAATTTATTTAATGAAATCGGATACTGTTAATTTCGAACAGGTCATCTCCCTAATGGATTTTGCGAGAAAAGAAGTAGGAATACGTGAGTTGGCAACGCTAGGAAGAGAAACTGGAATCTCAAGATATAGTGAAGAACAAAAACGTGAAAATGAGAAGTCTTCGAAGGCTGTATCCTTCCAATTCTCCCATCTGAATGTCAAACTCAAGACCTCATCAAATTAAACATCAAAAATGTTATCAGGCTTGCAGAATGCTATAACGGTAAAGAAATTTGAAGGGGTGGACTGACATACTATCAGATGATTCAATAAATGAAACAAACTATATGAACTGATACACCGGACAGAAGAGGAAAAGAGGTAGGCCTTTTCGATGGTGGGAATACTAAATAACAGGGATATTATAATGAAGAAACGGCTGAAGACAGGAGTGGAATGAAGGAGGCTTTTGGGCACGTAACGTTTTTTATGGCTTTCAGCTATGGTGCTACGAGGCTAGTGTCGAGGAGTAAAATTCAACCATGGCTTTTTGTGTGGACACTTGAATTCTACGTTGCTTGATTTTTAGTTGGTTGTTTTGGTCTCCTTTTATTTATTTTTTTTTCTCATCTTTTAGTAATGGTTGCAATTGATCGGATTTACGGAGAGTTAAACAAGCGCGAGGACTCGCTTAGTTACAGGATGGCCGAGCTGTTAGGTGACTTTTCTCTAATTCCATTTAATTGTTTGTAGAAGCGGGTATTACGTCGATTTAAAGGAAGGACTTCCGGTTGTGATGAATCATTTTATAAGAGTGTTGTTAGATTCTTTTAATTTTATTTTATGCGAACGGAAATACTAGTGGCGCCATCTGATTTATTTCTCAAGAAAGTATAAAAGGCGTGTAAGCTGTCGTTTGAATACAGTAGTCGACGTGATTTCAAAGTGAACAGAGTTGAGAGTAATTGTGACTGAGTTTTGGAGGATAATTGTACTGATTTTGGAGGATGGTTATACTGTTTTTGGAAAATGAATAAACTGTTATTGTGAACCAAGGAATTTTCATTGTGTTTCTGAACTGAACCCAATACTAGGTAGCACAAGTAGCCATGAAAACACATGAAGAGGTATCAGACAGACGTCTAATAAATAATGTAACACACTTTATCATACATGCGAAATCGAACACAATCATCTAATTCAAAGAGCTACGTTATGTTATTGGTTCTCATTTGTAGAAAAATATACGTAGCTACTTTACCATCTGGAGCTCATCATGTCACACATATTGATGTTTGTAAAAGAAAAATCACACCATCAGTATTTGTTACCAACTATCTACACATGCAAAAGCAAATACTTACGATCCCCTAAGTTTTCAAGTCATGCAGGTTCCAGCATCGGGGCAGGTAGCATTTTATAACGTGAAAGAGAAAGAAGTATAGCTTTTGTTAAATCAACATTCAATAATTATGAAACAATTCCACGCTAATATTGAGATTTACATATTTTTATATTTACTGTACCTACCTAGCTATATGAAATAAACATAAATTTGTCAATGTGTTTTTATTAAGTATACCAACCTAACGCAATGTTAAAAAATAAGTGTGTAGTTAAAATTTAAATCTTAATACTAAATTACTAAATCATCATCATCATCATCATCATCAGCCTATAGACGTCCACTGCTGGACATAGGCCTCCCCCAAACTTCGCCACATCGACCGGTCCTGCGCCGTCTGCATCCAGTGACCTCCCGCAATCTTGACCAGATCGTCGGTCCATCTTGTGGGGGGTCTACCAACATTGCGCCTACCGGTTCGTGGCCGCCACTCCAGAACTTTTCGGCCCCACCGGCCATCCGTTCTTCGCACAATGTGTCCTGCCCATTGCCACTTCAAAGATGCAATTCTTCGGGCTATGTCGGTTACTTTAGTCCTTCTGCGGATCTCCTCATTTCTGATTTGATCACGCAGAGAAACACCCAGCATACTAAATACTTTATAAGATTACCATGTACTTAGTTTAAGAAAAAATAACCTAATTTGTACATTAAGAATGAAACGTAATCAAACCATGTCTATGTTCAAATGTTCGAAATTAAGCTTTAGTTCTTTCAGTTTACCAAAATTATATAGTACATAATTCAATGAAAACAGAATCAGAAACGTGCTTATTTACCCAATAAACTCTAAAAGATAAATGGAAGGAGACTTCGTGAAGTAAGAGGACGCTCACAAAGATGGATAATAAAATGGAAAAATAAAAATAATCAGTTCCATTTTACCTTCATAGCCTGGTTCCCGTTAAAATGAAGCGGAAATCAATGACACGGTTGAAAATAACTTTATAACGTGTTTTAGCGAAACATTTTCTAATATTAGGTTAACTGTTACTTGACTAACAAGGTTGTGAATAATATTAAATAAAAATTCTAATGAAAAATACTACGTCAAACTTATCTCAGAATCATCTCTGTTATATAGGTAACTCATTTATTAAATTGATTAGTGTGTACGTTTTAATCATTAGAACTGGGTTAATGTAATTAGTGTAGGTATAAGTAGTTATTGTGTTAAGGGTATCAAATTAAAATTGCACAAGTTTGCATGCATTAAATTAATCAATTTTGGAAAGTGTAATTTTCAAATATGTGTTATGTAATTTGAAATACTTAAGTTTCTTTTTTCTTGTTCAGAATAATAGTAAACAGTTGTTATAATATAATAATATGTTAATTAACTGTTATAATTTACCTTCAAGAAATCAACGACGGTAGTATCAACAACCATTAGTGGTCGTTGTATGAGATGTACAACTCCGTTTTTGACGGGAATGTTGGCTCGTACTATGTCGGCGAGTACAACACCGCGGCTGTGCTTCGCGTCGCCAGCCACAGTATTCGATTTCACGTAATCTAAACAATACAAACTAGTCATACTAACATGTCCAATATTAAATTTAAAAAAAAGGATTTATAAGTAATGCGATATTATCGTCGTAAATATAAACTTAAAGTGTTTAAATGTTTAACTCTACATAAATTACATTTTGTTGTTCGCAATTTAAATTAGGTACATACCTATTTTATTAATACTAGGTATCTACTTCGTGTCATAATTGGAGGAGTCCTATGCCAAGAGGCACTCTGAACTTAGGGATATATTATAAAGGTAACGAAATCAAGATATTTGTAATTTTAAAATAAGCTTATTTTTTTGTAATGTTTGATTTTTATCTCTTATGTGTGAATTGTGTAATTGTTATTAGTTCAGGCTATTAAAGGCATATTATTATTATATATCTAATTCCTGTATGTTAAGCGTCATTTATACGATGACATTTTCTCGCCTCGAATATACGATTATCGAAAGAATATACAATATTTCTTGTGTCTAAATATTCACTCTTCTCGCTCGTCACCTTGGGCGAGAATTGCCTCGCCATGGAATATTATTGCCTTTGTGTAAACAGAATTTCAAAGCTATAGGTAATCGTATTTCGAGTTTTTTATGACAGTTATTATCATTTTTAATAGAAGTAAACTCGAAAGGCAATTCTCGCACTGAAAACGATTCAAACTGATTTGTACGATACTCGAATGTCCGAACGTTCGAGAAAATGTCTTCATCTAAATCAGGCCTTTGGGTGGTATCGTTTAAAACTTAATAAGAGATAAAACGAACTTACTGATTTCTTCTTTGCCATTCATTGAGGTGCTGAAAGATATGATAACCTTGACATTGTCTCCAAATGCCAAGGTTTCGAACTCCTTGCCATCGGGGGTCGCGTGCGTGAACAGAACGTGATGTGGGATCACATGACCGTCTATTACTTTCTCATCTATCAAGTCTGATCTGGTGGTAGGCTACAGAAAAAAAAAATTAAATAACTTCTTTTTACAAATGTTATAATATGATCATATAAAAATATTTAAAAACATAAAATGACTTTCATACCTTGAATCCCTCATCGACAGGTATAAAGAAGGTATGGCGCCCGTCTGCACTCAATACTTTGGTTTTTTGAAGCTGATTTACCTTTTGACGAAATGACCTAAAGAACGAAAGAATATACGCTGTATATTTCAAACATTCAATTTAAAAAAGAGTGATTTCATTATATTTTCAAACAAAAAAATGCAAACAATAAGCAACATTATAAAATTTAAAAGTTCGTAAAAGCTTTGCGATAAGCATGGTGCAGTTTAACAACTTGTAAATGAATTGAATGCGAGTTTGCTTTTAATTGAAACACGCGAAGCCTCACTCATTGTTAAAAAATAATATTACTGAGTCGCTTGCGATAGATTCATAAGAGTTATATTTTTTACAAATTTACTGTTAATTCACAGCTTAACTCTAAAAATATTGATAGAGTAGCCCGAAATAAAATTATTTATCTTATTTGAGTAACAGAAATCCTAATAACAAAAACAAAATTGATATAACTCGAAACCATTCCTAAATAACAGCAGTATATCGTGTTTATTTGTTGTAACACTCAGTTTGGACCACGATATCTCTTAAATTGATTGATGTTGGCGGGTTGATTACAATTCAGTTTAATTTAAAATAGAAGCTTAATTTAGTTTCCAATCTATTCGTTCTATTTATTCTAGGAATATAACTATGTAACCAAATCTAAATCTACGAATCATTGTACTTAAAATATTTCACAGTAGGTTTAAATGATTCAAAACCTAAACCTAACTATTTTCAGATTTAATATACAAAAGTTTATATAGGTACAAAAGAGATATTGAAGAAATGTATTCAAGTGCGAATGTGACACTTAAATCATCAAACGTTTTGAGTTGCGAGTGCGGTACTGAAAATTATAAAATAGTTCTGCACTTACCGCAGAAAAAAAAATGCAAAACATATTGCTCTGTATAAATCATACACAAACTAAATAACCTCGAAAACTACTTTTTCCCGAGAACTTATTCAGCTACTAATAAAATGTTTTTCTACATCGTATATCTCTAGTGAACCATTTGCGAATAACTTTCCCTGTTTATAGAAGTAGATAATATGGAACACAGATATATCCTAATTGAGTATCTATGACGTCGTTGGTAAGACGTGAAGTATGCCAAGGGAACTGTTCCTTTGAATTTATTGACAAAGATAGGCTCGCGGCCAAGTAGCTAATCAAGATAATACGGGAATAATTAACGATCACGAACATACAATGGATAAACGTATCATTAATTTATACGAAGGGATTATGAAAGTTAGTTACATTGCACTCTAGGCAAAACATTCCGCATTAGACAATTTCGATAGATTTTGCAGAAGTATCGAATACGTTGTTTATTTAATATATTTTTTTAATTTGTTTAAGTGACTTTAAATTATTATAAGGTTTTAAATTATTAAAATTCAGAATAGCTTATATGTGACTTTAGAACATCCTACCCGCAATATATATTTTTTGTGGAGCGGCGCGACGGGAAAGAGTGCCGAGAGCGTAACGCGTCGCGTCGTTCCTCAAAACCCCGTGCTGGGTTCTGGCCTTAGCCAGGGTTCGGGCGCTGCGTGTGATCTTTTGGAGGTTTTAGTGCGGTTCAACTCCCACATACCGGAATCCAGTGATTTCCTCCAACTCAAAAAAATAAATAATAAGCCAGGCTGCTCACAGTGTACCTACAGGAGACGTTCAGTAATTGTACTTCATTGGTACTTGATAGCTACCACTTGTTAAGTAGGTATGTATTATGTTGATAATATAATTATAGTTTTAGGATGCGTTTCTATTTCCTTTTGCAAGAAACCACCAGTGTTTCAATTGTGACCTACCTAGTTCTGATATGAAAATATTTTGTGAGTTTGTAAAAAGAAGTGTTTTTGTGGTTAATTGATTAGAAAATTTTCATGATTGGAAAATTCCCGGCAAGTTGACGCGGAAAATAAAATGGTCGGTGTAATGTTTTGTGCCCTAAAGAAATACGCCCGCTTGTTGGCAGTATTGTTTTCGAGTGATTGGGTTTTGTGATGACTTTAAAAAGTTTTTTCCATCTTGTTTTTGACTATTTTTCTTTCAACAAACAGTATTGCATTGGTTGGAATGAAGGTAAGTGTATATTACCTGTTGTTACATCAGATTGATCGATGGATTCAATAAGATATTAGATATGTATAAGCAATCAAGTGCAAAAACGCTTTAAAATAAAATCAATCGTTAAATCACTTCTATAACCTATTTCATAGATGTATCAAAGGATTATTCTTAGAAACACTAACCTTAGTCGATGTTGTCCAATGTTGAAGTTATCAGAGTATTCTAGGAACAGAAATGCATTTGGACTGTACACTGGAGTATTTACATTACCAGTGGTAAGTGGTTGCAGGGGCTGCAATACTTGATCAATTACGTGAAGTACCTACAACAACAAAAAAGCAAGAAACTAAACAAACATGTTATAAATTATGTAGTCTAAAATTTACAGAAAATATTATTACAGCCAGCGGTTATTTACGAATACATCATGTGTACATCTGTCATTCAAATCTATTCGACTGTTTAGTAGGATTATACACACCCGGAGAATTCATCGTTATAATAACATGTTCAATGATTAATGTTCAATATGGAATGTTTAAAATAACAATAGAACATCACTTACTTGTCGTTTATTATTCCGGTTGACGGATTGATATGATCTGGATACAAACACTTTGGCGTTGTTGACGTAAATATCGTCGTGCATGGCGTCGCGGCGCCGGGTCACCCACAATGGAGGGTTCCCATCCAGTTCTGATGATATTGCATAGTCCAAGTTTGTTAACGTTGTCGCCAGGTTTGCTACAACAAAAACAGTGTTAATACTTACGAAACGGTCACACAAACACCGAAATAATTTTATTATGAGAGATGAAGTATTTTATTTACCTAAAGAGTAGTTTTCCGTTATTGGTGTAGCGATACGTTTTTTTATACAATTTAATATTTATATAGGAACCTTACCGCCAAAATATACAAATTATTGAAATGAATTTTGGATAAAGCAGGGTGGTCAGACGGTTCGTACCTATCTATACTAATATTATAAAGCTGAAGAGTTTGTTTGTTTGTTTGTTTGAACGCGCTAATCTCAGAAACTACCGGTCCGATTTCAAAAATTCTTTCACTGTTGGAAAGTCCATTTATCGAGGAAGGTTATAGGCTATATTTTATTTTCAAAAAAATTAGGGATCCGCATGAAAATATCGAATATGTAACAAAAGGTGAAAAATCAAAAACCTATTTATGCGTACGCTGCAAAAACTATTGACAATGGAACAAAATGATGTACTACGGGTTTTTAGGTCTTTTGAAGACAAACAAAAAAGTCCCTGACAGCATATATCTAACTATCATAGTTTAGTCACATTAACCGCTTTTATGTTTAAAAAATAAAAAAAATGTCCGAAAAATTAATTTAACGTTAAATGAGTATCGTTATATTAACCCTTATCCAAATTAAGTATTATATTATTAAGAGTATAATTGTAGAAGTAAATTACTTTTTGTTTTATTCCAATCGGACTTTTCGTTTAGAAGTTATCACGAGTATAAAACGCAATTTTATTAATACACCCACAGCGGGCGGCGAAAATAATATCGCGACGACATAACGAGTACTGTTTGAACCCCTTTGTAACGCAGACGAAGTTGCGCGGGTCAGCTAGTTCTTAATAAAACTATTTCAGCATGAGATCTAGGAGTACCATATAATTTTCATAAAATCATAGTTTTTTTTTTTTTTTTTTGTTTTCCTAGTATACGTAATTCTATAACGCACACTATTATAATTACAATCTAGTCTAATTCAGACTAATAAGCAATTTTGTTTTAACCTAAATTACTATATGATTTTATGCTAAGAATGTGTCCATTGGCACTTTTCTTATTGTCTCTATTATTAAGGTGTAGACACAATGTTCATGTGGTCTTTATTATTACACTTCACTGATTTTATACACTAATTGTATTATTAAGTACACTACACTAATTCGAACGGTTTCGTTCTTTTGAGTCTTCTTTTAATGTCTGTGATGTCAAGAAGCTGTATTGCTTCTACGTTGACATGATGGTGAAGCCTCCGTTCATGGGCTTCTGCGCAATTCCTTATGATGCTAGTAACAACCTCCATTTGTAGGTCCCGGTGGAGGTCACTGTTTCGGGTGTACCAGGGAGCCCCTACTGCTTCTCTCAGTACTTTGTTTTGGAATCTTTGCAGAATAGCAATATTACTCTGTTTGGTGCAACCCCATAGTGTCGCGCCATAAGTCCAAATAGGCATCAGGACTTGTTTGTAAACTAGTATTTTGTTGTGAATTGACAGTTTAGATTGTCTTCCGAGTAGCCAACGCAGTTTTTGGTATCGGAGTTCTAGTTCCTCTCTTTTTTTCTTAACATGGGCTTTCCAGCGCAATTTCGTGTCCAGCGTCATGACAAGATATTTCGCCGTATTCGCATATGGTATAATTTTACCATTAAGGAATACGTCATGCTGTTCGTGCTGTTTATTAGTAAAATTTATATGAATCGATTTGGATTCATTTAATTTGATGTTCCATTTTTTTGTCCAGTTGTATATTTGATCAACTGCACTTTGCAATTTTGTAATAGCCTGCGTGTGCGTATTATCTACTGCCATTATTGCTGTATCGTCAGCAAATGTAGCAATAGTACAGTTTTTTAGATTTGGAATATCAGCAGTGTATATGAGGTACAGGACCGGACCTAATACACTCCCCTGAGGTACTCCAGCTTTTATTACTTTTAATTCTGAGTATGCATCTTCCTGCCTTATTCTAAACATTCTGTTTGAGATGTATGATTGAAGTATGTCTGCATACCTTTTTGGTAATGTTTTTCTGAGTTTGAACACGAGGCCTGCATGCCATACTTTGTCAAACGCTTGCGCCACATCAAGAAAAATAGTAGAACATACTTTTTTTTCTTCTAGGGTATTCTCGATGATGCTTGTAATGCGATGTATTTGATCTATCGTTGAGTGTTTTTCTCGGAAACCAAACTGATGATTAGGTACTAATTCAGCCCTCTCTATGATAGGTTTTAACCTTTTTAGTAGTAGTTTCTCGAAAAGTTTGGACATAACGGGCAAGAGAGAGATAGGTCTATATGATGATGCTTCATGAGGCGGTTTTCCCGGCTTAGCAATCATGATTACCTCTGCAACTTTCCATAGGTCTGGTACGCAATGTAATCGAAACGCTGCATTGATTAATGTTGTCAATTTCACAATACCTTTTCTAGGAAATTTGTTTAGAATTTCACCTGTTATCAGATCATAACCCGGTGCTTTTTTCGGGCGTATACTGATTTTTATTTCCTTTTCAACCTCTTTAGGTGTAACAAGCATGATATCGTCACATAAATGGTGAGAATTCGTTTGAGGGAGAGTCCGTTCACCTGTTCCATTTTCATCAGGTTGGAAAATAGATTCAAGGTATTCTGCAAACCGCTTCGCTTTTTGTTCATTATTAATTGCCCATTTATTATTGCTGCTTTCTCTGATCGGAGGAATTGTAAAGTTGTTTTTATTTATACTTTTTGTAGCTTTCCATAAAGCGTAGTCTGTACAACGGTTACCTGTTAATTTTTCAAGATAATTTTCAGTGAGTTCGTCGTTATAGTGTTGTATTTTTCTGTTAATTTTTTTTGCCAAATTGTTGAGAATTCTTTTATCTTCTGGACATCTAGTATAATGCCACACTTTGCGTTGTTTCCTTTTTTGCTCAATTAATATCTTGATTTCTCTAGGATAGACATTTCCTCTAGTTCCTTTATTGGCTACAGGTGTGTGTTTCCAGAGTGATTGTTGTATAAGTTTTATAAAATTTTCCAATTCGCTATTTAATTGCTCAGTTGTCTTGAGTGGAGTTCTCAAGTTTATATTGCGGTCTAAGTCTGTTCTAAAGCCTTCCCAATCAGTTTGCTTGTTAACCAAAGCAGGAGGTTTTTCTTTTAGTATAATTTTGTCATTAACTTCTAAAAATATTGCAGAGTGGTCAGAGTTCATATCATAACTCTGGTACGTTTTTAGATAATTTGTAGATATATTCTTGACAATAAAAAAATCTATAAGGTCAGGTATTTTATTTGGATCGGTTGGCCAATATGTGGGAGTTCCCGTTGATGTAGTATCACATTTCATTTCTTTAATAGCACTCATAAGTTCTTTGCCCTTAGTTGTTGATAGCCTTGAGCCCCAATATGTGTGCTTGGCGTTGAAGTCCCCTCCAAGTATAAATCGATTACCAAGGCATCGTAAGAAATTCATATACTGATCTTTTTTTATGTTATATCTGGGTGGACTGTAGATAGACGAAACCACCACCACTTGTCTTTTTGTTCTCAGACTGATCGCCACAGCTTGTATCTCTTTTTCTTCGTAAGTATAGTACTCATGGTGATCTATTTGTTCCTTGATGATGACAGCACTTCCTCCTCTTGATGTATTATCCGGATGTAGTGCGTGATAAATTTTGTAGCCCTTAAATTTAATGTGACATTGTTTAGTAAAATGTGTTTCAGATATAAGACACACATCCACTTTTTCCATGTCTAGGATAACTTGCAGTTCATTTTTATGCTTTAGTAATCCATTTGAATTCCATACCATTATTTTAATTATGTTATTCATTTTTGTGGCTTGGCAATAGTAGATATTTTGGTGCTACTTTCGATTTTTTGGAGACGTTCGTCAAACGATAGCATAAGTTTTAAGATATCGTTTAACTTCTTATCAGTACTATCGACATTTTTGATAATATTTGAATTATTTCTGCTCGTTACCTGGGCATAAGATAATGTATTTTTTGTGGTTTTGGTGTAACTAGCTTTATTTGAACTAGATTTAATTGCACTTTTTTTATTATGTGTTTCTGATTCTTGATTCGTCGATCTCGCTGGTTCTCCTGGCTTAGCATTTCTTGTTCTACTTTTGTTGCGTAGCATTTGTATTTCTTTGGCAACGAGACACCCTCGATAGTTTGCAGGGTGGTTATCGCCACAGTGGACACATTTAGGTTTTTCTTCTTTAGATTTTTTGCAATCACTCGTTAGGTGTTTCATAGTGAACTAGTAATAAATGTCAGATTAAATTGCAAATTAGTTAATATGGGCATGGGAAGACCCGGATTTTGTTTAATTATATTCTCCCGTTCATCTGTGACGCAGCTAACGACGGACGATTTGCTTAATAAATTAAATTTTCAAACGTTAAAGGATACAACAACGAAAGTTTGTACATACAAATTATTGTATGTTGGACCAAAACACCAAAATTAACAAAGACTCGGCGAACACTAAGTCTGACGGAGGTTAGAACGAGAAGTTTGGTTCCACTTTAGACGCAAGTTTCCATATGTCACGCCCAAGTTTCTGAACTTAGTTCGGGTACACAAGGCAGCAAGTGTTGAACGGCTTAAATTCTTATAAGGACTCAATAGTTTTTTGATAACAGCATTTTCTAGGAAAGGTTTGCGAACTTTGTTTTACTTCGCATATCTCTGAAGTCTGAACTTAGACTTATGATCTAGATAAAAAAACTAAAACAGATAACAGAAAATAATTATATTTAAAGTAAGTTGTCTATTCTGTTGAAAGAATATGACTAATCGAACAAAGCGTTTGGGAACTCTATAAAATATCTATCAACATATTACCGATAGCTTAACTTAATTATTGGACGCTTGAAATATTGCAATTTTAATTACATATTACCTTAATTAAATTCCTAATAAATACCTACATAATCGTTGATTACACGTAATTACCTACAGTAAATAAGGAAATAAATAAGAATCTTCATGTAACTTACATATGTGGTACAAGACAAGGTTGTCGTCCATCTCGCCGTTGTACCTTTGGAAAGCTTCGTTGGTCGGTGCGAACAGTGTCATCTGCCGGTAGTGCAGACTTGTGTTCGCGATCACATTCCGCTCTAGTAGCGCTAGGAACTGCAATAAAACGAAAACTTTAGATTAAAAATGAAATGTTATATTGCAAATTGGGCTTCATTTTAAAGTTTATACCTACAGGTATCATTCATAAAAATACAAACAGCGATATTCATGTGCACATTTGACTGACCAACGAATTGTTTATTGTTTTTATATCAGAACATAAATCTAGCTACCGTGCGTTGACGACTTTGAAACATTTATCTAAGTATTGTAATAAAACACAATCATAAAATAATTCATCGAATCATTTTCGTTTTAGTGGCGATAGAATTCTGATATCGATAAACAATAACTTTGATTCAGATCACGCGTATTGACACGAAAGTGAAACACTTGAAACACAAAGAAAACTCGGAAACGTTAATAGAAATCACGTTCGCGTTGATGTGGCACAACAATGGATTCCCGTGAGGCCCACTGCTGCTGTTTACATAGTGTGTGTGGAACCGGGCCTTGGCCCTTACAATGTCGTCTACTAAGGTAAAACCGGGAAGCCTTTGTTCAAACAGAGATTCACGCATGAAACATTTAAGAGAGATTTCAGAACGGGACGTTGTTTGTGAATTGCGTTCTTGATACGAAACTAAAACTATACACTATTTCGGGCTTGTTATTCCGTGTTTGCCTATTCAAAATGTTATTGCTTATTCAAATTGGGTTGCTTTCAAATTTATAGAACAATTTAATTTGTACCTATGTTTGTGTTTTAAATTAACTTTGGAAATTCGTTTAAGTTTAGCTAATACTAATGAGTAATGAACAGACATTGTACAGGTTTTTATGTAGATTTCAATATTTTTTTAATTCAATTAGTTATATCATATTTCATTTAATAATTTCCATTCATTCTGAATTTTCTTAAGGAATATTTACTATTCTTCTTTATTCATTTTCTTTTTGGGTATATTGGTCTTATTTTTATTTCTGATGGAACTTTATTATGTTATTTATAACTGACACAAACCAAACACAACAAATGTTAACAACAATGTATCAAAATAACATTATTATTTTTTTAATTTTCCTTGCTTAAATAAGGGTTCCCATAAAACCTTATTTTTGCGCGTAAAAACACTGTCTTATGTCGCATTTACGAAGAACGCAGCCCTAAGGGCCTATAACATAAATATAATGGGCGTGATTTACTTGTAAGTTATTTTGAATTTGTTCCGTATAGCTTAGGTGAATGAAAAAGATAATGTTCCCGGAACACTCATAAACGAAACGAAATGTGAACATCTTGGACATTTTCGAGTCAACTTTTTTGAGTGAACACGAGTTACCGTACGTTAAAATATGATTTCCAATGCTCAATAATATTTAGGACTTCAGTAATTTTAAAGTTACAGCAAAAACAATCAAATTCGATGAAGGTTCGAGATTAACGATGACGGTTTTTGATTCAAAACATTTTTTAAAATATTATTTATATTTGTCTCTGTGATGACAATTTATTTGATAATATTTTATCCACCCAATCAATTAAATTGATGCTAATAAATCGGAACACAATCTGATCCAATTTATTCCGTCATAAATATTGTTATCACAGCGATTCAATCATTTAATTGAAATGCATTATGTTCCTACTTTATAATTTAGTCGTATTTATTCTAACAATATAACAAATGATACTTCAATCAATAACTTAAACCCAAATCAAATTTATGAAAACAATTTTCAATTCAATGAAACGTTGAAATCAAAACAATTGTTATATTTTGTTGAATGAAATTGTTCCAGTTGTCACCTGTCAACAAACGGATAACTTTGCGAAACTCTGATGGCTCCAGGAAAAAAAGGTCACCGAATTATATGGTCGCTTTGTTCAATTTAATTAACGTTACGGAAAAATAATACAGAGAAGTACTATTAAAATATCCTTAGAATTTCAACGAAGGCTCAGCGGTTTCTTTTGTTTTTATATTTTGAATAAAAGGGATTTCTTACAAGCCTCTTGAATTTCGTGAAAAACGAATGCTCGGAGTCTTTATCAATTAAACAGATCCAAGAAAAATCGTATCAAAACAGAGGGACGTAATAATCCTTAAGGTTGATATTTTATTAACTTTAGAAAGGGCTCAAGAAGCATTAATGTCTTCCAATGAAGTTATCTCATTTCGATGTTTTAGTAGATTTAAAAAAATATATAATGGAATATATATTATGTATTTTATATATGTATGTAAACGAAGCAATTACAAAAGCAAAACGCGTCAGCAATATTCTTTCCTTTCGTGTCGGTTACATAAGGTTTTCTTATTATGGCATTCGAATCAAAGTACTTTGGCAAGAAAATAGGCTGGGAGAGAACATTGCCTCGGAGAATAGGGTACGGTTTGTTTCTACACGGAGTGGCGCCGGCGGGACGCTCAGCGTCGCGACGAGATTTGGCACCGTATGGGGTGAACCCATGCTCTGTTTGCGGTCCGTTTAATGACCTCAGGTTTACCCTACGAACTGACCTATTACTAAATTGAATTAAGTCGGAAATCTGTTTTCATTGTTAACTACCTAACTTTGAAGCCGTTCACGAAGCCGCCCCGTGAATTTGATTAATCTATTATATTTAAATTATAGAGGTAAATTGAAGTTGTTTAAATTAATTTTGATGAATTGTTTGTAGAAGATAATTTTATTTGCGGATGAGGATTGAATTCGGACGACGTTCTGCGGCAAGGGGTTTATTTTGTTATTACTCTGATTAGAAAATAATTATTTAATTAAAACTTTGTCGCACTTAAAAGTTAGACAATGGTTATGGAATAGGTTTGACTCTTCTTTCTTTCTTGGAATTGATAAAAGGCAAACTTCAAAATTGAAATTTCAATAGCACCATAATTTTTTATTATTGTTTATAGAAGTGTCAGGATATTGGTAATAATGTTATGAAAATATTGTGAATATTTAAAACTGGAACACCTTACGACTTGTTTCCCCTTAAAAGATGTTGTACCTAGTCATTTTCTACGTAATTATTTTACGGAATCTAAGAGCTTTTAATGTTGACACAACATGGCTTAGTATGACACTTATCCGTAATGTCCACAGCGACGGCTCTGAGCTGTTTCTCAAAGGGCATTATTTATCGAGGAAATGGGTTTTCGAGGCACGTTTTAAAACGTTCTCAGTTTATTTACTTTATAAATGTACAGAATATAATTTCTGTCCATTAAATTTCAGTTTATAGTGCTCATTCAATGCTTTAATAGGTCGCTCGTTTTGTAAATAGTTTAACTTTGATATTAAGGAAATATTTGTCATTAATTAAAAAATAATATTAACTGATTTAGTTAAATCTATCAGAATGGAATTACAGAACATTCGTTCTGTTTTGTCTGATAAAATTGTTCGCATTAGCGGCCTTAATATTATGATATTCTCATCACGACATGCAAATCAAAATGACATTAAGACGACCTACAAACACACGTTATGGTTAGAGATATTACTTTGCTGTGTTTCCATTTTACATCGTTAAATTATACCTACATTTGTAAATGTATACTATGTGTCATATTTTAAAGAAACACGATGACGATTTATTTGATAAAAAAATACTTTTCCTGACATAAATCATTGACATGTTACTCAAAGTAAGTTTAAAAAGTGTTTTTTGAAGTAAAAAGTGCAAAGGCAATATAGCTTTGTTGTGAATCGTGTCTTTGAGAGCTCTATGATTGGTAAATATAATCATTCACTATCAAGTTAGTTGTAGAATTGTAAACCTAAAAATAGTATAATTCCAAACGCAAGAAATCAAATAAAACTCATTCGATCATTTTAAGCTTTCAATCTTCTTTCTCAAAATGTAAGTCTGAAACAAAGAGTACACCTGTACGGCTTTTACTTAGCACTTCTAAGTTATCATTGCCCTAATATTCCCTTTTGAAGACAAAGCCTTTGTTCTTTGTAAGAGGCGTTACCTTTCAACCACCTCTTACCTGACTTTATTCCATACTTCTTAATTCATTTCAACGGTTGTTGATTTAAATATTTTTATCTTACCTTATTGAGATAATTTCAAAAAGTTACATATTATGTGACAATTTAAATTTCAATAAATCTTTAATTAATAAAGACATGTGAACAATGATGAAATTAATAATTAGATATAATCAAGATAGGAATTGCATGTTTAATTTAAGTTTTAAATTACCCTTTAAAAATATTTACTTACGGGTTGTAAAAAAAAATATTTAAAAAAAAAATAAGAGGTGTCTTTATCATATGTTTTTCTTACAACTCAAAAAAAATTGTCCTATTAACGAATAGGTACCTGCCAACATATTTGTAGCCCTAGTTATTACGTCAAGCCACTACTATCTTTGTGTGCATGTAAGTACAAAACACGCGAGAACTCGTACCTTTCAAACGATCTCTACTTACGATTGCACTAGTGATAAACTGTACTACGTATAGCCAAACCTCGGCTCCCTTCTAATTAAGCTGAGCCGTAATGGTTCCACAGTATGTTACTCCAAAAGGAAAACCGCAAACTGTAGCTTACCATAGAAACAATAGCCACTGAGACTCGCCTGTAGGCTACTTTGGCGCTAGATTATGGTTTACTAGCTTTTCTATTCTAAGTAGGTAATCAACCCGGCAATCAGAGTAAGAAAGGTTATAATCTTCGCGTTCTTTGAATACCTTGTTGTGTTTTCACCGTTATGCTTATGAAATGAAACACTGACACACCTAGTTGAGTAAAGTTGAATTACTTTGTTTGGCATACGATATTATGTACCTACTTGCAATCACAACGACATTTTTATATATTGTGTGTATTACGATATATAAAAGAATATCAAAATTCCAAGTGTGTAATTTAAAAATACAATATGTTTTTATAAATATATAGGTTTTTTTATAATTAATAATACGTGATTTTGCATGATTTATGAAACATAAAGCATAATTTACTACGCTGACATGATGTCCTTAATCAAACGTTTAAATTTTATTCCTACGTATTCTCATACTCATTAATAAATCATGCTCATTCTATACATTTCCAGATAAATCCTACCAATTTAAAGTACATTTGCATTCCCTGTATTTCGTCTGACTGGGAAACAAAACAATACCCGGTTAATAATTTACAGTTACAAGGCTTCTGTATTTCGAAACCTCGAATTCCGTAAGCTGTGAGATGAAGAGCAATTACGGCATTCAAATAATTAAATTCAACGCAGTTGGTATATTCGTTGGTTGCTAGCCAAACTAATATTATTATGAACTATTTCGTAGACGTGAATTCGTAGCTGAATATTTGTGTATTGTTTACTTTAACAACAGTTTGCGTGGATTAAGTTAACTATTGATTAGAAAATGAACGTAATTTTTTTTTTATTTTTTATATTGCTAGATAGATAAAGGAACCTACGGCCCACCTGATGGTAAGCGGTCACCGTCGCTCATGAACCTCTGCAATGCCAGTGATTTTGTTCGAAAAACCTGTCATATATATATGGAATAAAAAAATCAGATGAAAACTAGCCGTTATTGAAATATGTACAAAAATGAATGATTAGTACTCTATAATATTCTGTTTTTGCACTCTTGAATATTATGTAGGTAAGCCTCTGTAGGAATTAAAATTTAATGTGTTAGACTTTGGAGAATTCCATTCAACAACGTTATGGTGTTGAGTCACTAACAATGAAATGTGCTGGGTGCAGCGTTTACATTGCAACTTTATTGTTTAACGAAGTAATGCAAGTTGATGGTGACTCATACTTTTTTTACAATTTCCATTCTCCAATCACGATGTATAATAGTAGGTACTAGGTAAGTATACTCTGCTTTAGTACTGAACAATTGCATGAAACTTATTCTTAGGCTGAAATTTAAATGGTGTTTTTGTGAAATATAATGTAATTTTACTATATTTAACTTTTGATCATTAGTGGATCAAGTACGAGAACTTTCTACTTATGAAAATTTTAGCGATCAATACTATTAAAGTATTAATTCTGAAGTTCGGTGTCCTTCGTAATATAATATCCGAGGGTCTTTCCCAAATACTTAGTTATTCGAGAAACAGTTTCAGACAAGATGTTTATTAAAGAACTGATACAATAATACGCTAACAAATCATCTTTTCTTCTTCGTAGTTTATGCACTAACGTTCTAGTATTTTTTCAACCGACTGCAAATGTGGATTATCATCAAAATCCACTATTAGATTTCACAACAAGTACAAAAAGAAGCATAAAATTCATAACAAAAGATAGATAAGTTATTCATATCATTATTACATTCTAGTCTTAGTCTCAAGTTTCAGGTCAACTGATAACCGATCAAATATAAAAAATAAAGGACTAAGGTTTACGAAATCGGAATCATAAAAACCAGTTTCTGTTCTTGCCTCAATAAACATTAACAGTTGCTGATAAAATCAATGTTCTCCTCCCTAATAGCAACGTGTGAAATTGTTTACTTCAACGGATTTACCACCCCTTTTATTCACGAAACTCAGATGTATTGAGCATTGTGACACCCCTAATCTTGATTCAAATGTGTTACAAAGCGTTCTATGTACGAATAAGTGTTAATCTGATTTCGTTCATTGTGTTTACGCAGCAGGAGTGAGAAATGTTTTAGAGTTCTGTAGCTTCAAACTATACAGAATTTTAATCGACACTTTTATTCGGTAATTTTGTTTAAGTAAATAAAAAGGGTAGTACGAATCAGGGGTGCAGCAATAGTAAGGGAACAGAGAATTGCATGTTTTAAACATTTTACCTTTCAAATTTTACCTTACCTATACCAGCATGTCAATTTTAAACGCTAAGAGCTGTCAATTTACTTACTTTACAGTCCGTTTCAACCTAAAACTAAAGAAAATATTATTTCTGATGTCCATAATAAAATTTACTATTCTCTCAGTTTATTAAAAAACGCAAATTAATTAAACTCGTAAGTAGCTAGAGACTTATATTGAACTTTTAGTTAGATAGACGAAAATTTGTCAAAATGCACCGAAATCAGTTTACCAATTGAAGTGCTTAACGAACAAACTCCCTTTCACGTATTAGTTAGGATTTATTTTAGTAACTAGTTGAATTAAGCAGAATAATCTCAAATGTTTTAAGCTCGTTTCTAATTCATCTCTGAATACAAGCGCCACTCAAAGCAGATGATCTTAGCTTAGCTTACCTTATCTTAGCTTTGAGGTTCACTGTGATCCTAATTGGTTCCGTTATTCTGATTTTATTAGTCTACACCGCGCTTCACTGCGAGTAACTAGTATCAGTTACAATGCTTAGGTTGGTAAAATTGTATTGAAGACTAGCTGATCCGCGCAACTTCGTCTGTGTCACAAAGGGCGTGTGCAATATGTGTACAGCAACTTACAGGTAAATATCCACTATTGAAAGTTTTGGATAAGTGAAATAGAGAAAAAATAATTTTCACTTAATGAAGCTGAAGTTAAGAATCATATTCTGTATTTCATAATCCAAACTTTAGGCAAAAACTTCTATTTTATTGGCGTATACGCAGCGGGCGTAGTTGCAAAGCGCGATGGAAACATTGTTGGGGGTTGTTTCCTACTCGTAACATATTTATTGCCAAGCCACGTGCTTGTTGTTGAAGTTATAACAACATGACGGAAAACAAACCACGCAACAACAAATGTCATAAAGCCAGTCATGGTAATCTGAAAGGCAAATTATTATGAACGAATGTCCGTCCAAATGACTGGGGATTAGCTTTGCAGCGAGAGTTCTCATTAAAATATTTATGAAGACCCGCTACGCAAAAATGTAGTCTGCGGTTGCGGTACGTTGTTTTTTAAAAAAACTCTACGTTTTGATTTAATTTCTGCGCATCAATATCACGTTTGTATAATAGTTTTTAAAGTGTATAGTGGTACAATAATGGGGGTGGCGCTATTCTACTACCACGCTTGCGCTTTGTTATTTTAATGTAATTTGCCACTGTAGAATATGAATAAGCTTCAAAATAATATCATATTTATTATATTATATTTTAAATATAACTTTTTCAAATTATTCTGATTTGATATCTCATTAGAAAAAGTTTCTTTCGCCATCATCAACAGTATTATTGATGTTGAACTATGATTTTTATTTGCCAAAACTGTTGCAATACTGCAACTATTTTTTCCTATAATATTTAATAGATTGTAGATCATTATGTTCCAATTCATTATCCACTCATTTCGAACGCGAACCAACATTGCTTTGATGTATTTATTCCAAGTGTGTGGCTGTAGCCAAATTTAGTTCGCGACGTGACGTACTAAAAGTTGTTTTGTTTACATTTTATTACAAGTGCTCGTCCTTAAAATAATCTGAGTTATAATATACAATATTAATATTTTAAATGTAAACAATAACACAACATTATTAAATAAATTTATTTTTAAATTCAAAACTCATTGCTTTCTATACTTTGACGAAGACGGTGAATATTGAAAAGTAATTGAGAGCATGAAATTGTAATTTCATTTGACAAATCTCTTCCCACGAATATTCAGGGCACAGTGAATGAAGGCTCCAATCGAAAGTTGTAACGAATTCTGTGAGAGCGCTACATTAAAAGGATAACTCGCCAGCAAAATTTCCATGTTCAAATATTGCTTTTGTAAAATTCTGGAAGAATCCTTCAGTAGAAAATATTTGTTTTTGAACGACAAACAACTCCGTTTCAGTGGAATATTTATTTCAGCGTATGAGTCAGTTTACTTACTTGATCGATGTTAGAGTGTAAATAAAGGAATAAACATTTGTAGACAATATATAGACTACCAAATACCTATATTAAATAAAGCGATCTTACCGCTATCCAAGACTAACCAACTTGTTTTATTATCTAATAATAAATATAATACATTTTGTGTTTAAATGTTAACTTAACTTTTTATGCGACTTTATTTGTTTTGTTTTTCCTAATTGGTAATTGAGAAAAATTTCCTTGTTCTTGCAAACAAACTTCTAAAGATAATGTTATAAATTGTATGCTCAATTAAAAAGAGAAAACGACCGAAGATTTTCCAGCTTGTTAGGCTAATTTGATATAAAATTCTTCACCGAGATTTAATAAAACGTTTCGTCTTCATGAAACGGAACAAAATTATTGTTTTCTTTTTTCTGAGCATCAAAAATAGGTAGAATATTTTTTGTAAGATTAATTTGATAAGAACAACAAACTTGATATTTTTTTCTAATGCGACGATTTGTGTGCACAGATTATTAAAATTTCGGTAGTAATTTGTGCAGCGCCATTTCGGAGGGAACGTCCTCGGTCTCACTTAATTAATGTAAACGCAAGTGGACGGATTTTACGGCATTACGAGATAAAATCGAGCGAAACTACTGCTTGTTTATCTTATTTAATTAAAACCAAGATTTTTGTTCCTGTATGCCAAACGTGTTGACTAGAATCAACCAAAATTAAATATTAAGTAATGGTAATCACAGAACGACTTAGATATTTTATTGGTAGGTGTGTAAGTTGATAGATTTAATATTTAGTAAATTACTGATTTTTTTAGGAAATCATATTACTCGCACCTTAAGGATTTTAATTTTTTGTACCTACATAAAGCCCTTAAAATAAATTACTAATTGATTCCTGTTATTTCATCAGTAAGTTTTACCTCAGCAAAAATATAGAAGTTGTCTTTGCGGATTTAGCTTTAAAATAGATTTACCAAGAACTAACCAGAACTTAGTTTTTCGTGTTACAAACTCGTTAAAGAAATCATAATATAAACAATCATATTTATGATTATTTGCATAGTTTTTTCCATATCGTATTATTTCTTAAATTTTTCCTCTGTCGTAAACAATCACGTCAGTCAAGATGACACCTACTCACGTACAATAATTACCGATACAACTTCTGTTTCAGAACGACGCGTTCTGTAATACACCTACTGGTTTACCTGGAATTTCACAATAACAATAAATTTACAATAACCTGTCTTTCTATCTTTATAGTGACAAGCGTACACTGGGATAATATTGTGGCTATGAGTTTTACAAACAGCGGCATAGTTTGTCGGATAAAGATACCGATGGTGCTATTAGACGTACGTGCCAATCGTTCGCGTTGCGCCGAATCAGCCCATAAAATAAGCTCAACGTGTCATGAAAGAAATCTGTTGGAATCATTCAAACATCCTCCGGAAGCCTACTGTTTTATTTTATTACGTGTACTATCAATAAATTGCCGGGAAACGAGTTGTTTCGAGATAGAAAAAGCCAAATTGGTGGTTCTATTGTTTTCCTGGGGATAAGCCGATACCCGTATATCATAAATATCCTTCATGTAAAAAATTTATGTGTTCGCAATAATTGTTTCTGACACTGAAAACATATACAAATATTTATATTAGGGTTTACTATACCAGGTGATTTGTTAATGATGGTACATATTGAAGATCATGATAGTTGATGGACATGTACGACTAGTAGCAATATTATAACCAAAGAATATGTTATAAAGCCTTAAATACAACTTAAAAATATCTAAAATTCTTGCAAAACTACTGTTGTTCGACAGCTGATGGGCGTGTCGAAGGTGTGGGGTGCGCGAGAACACTTGACGTTGTTAGTCCACACTCTGTTGTCAGAAATTATTTTTGTTTGGATTATTCCTATTTTGTCGAATTTCATTTTACAAAAAAAAATACCTGCCATTTTACCTACTTTTTTAATATTACGTATTAGAACAGGCTCTCATCATCCTCCTTCAATATGTACCAATTAACAAATTACCAATCATTATATTCATATAATACTTAAAACACCACGTTACGGACTGAAAAGCTTTTAAGTAAGGTTATAAGTATTATATAATGTCTAATACAGTATCTACTTGCATAGTTATACACCATTTTCAGATAATCAATTCAAAGAATACGATTAAAATAGACTAAAATAAAAAAATAGAACCTATCATAGACACAATTATAAAATTAATGTAAAATAAAGAAGTCCTTTTAGCTTCACATGAGCAAGCAACTCGCACGCATTTAAATAAACACCCAAAACGACACTATCCGTAGTTATCACAACAGTCATAGGTATTCCGTTTCAAACAAAGTACATACTTGGGAAATATATATGTTCTGTGAGGAAGTGGTTACTTTAGATGTGGTTTTACGGTTCAGGCAGGCGTACGAATAGGTGTCAATTGGGACATAAAATAGTTTCAGATCGAGCATAAAACGTACATGTGTTTTATGGTTAGAGGTTTCTAAATAATCTATATTAAGATTGGATAAACAAGGTTTTGGTTTGGAGATATTTATTTGATAAACAAATGACAAACGCATTAAGACAGTATTAGATGACATATGAATTTAAAATGTTGTTTGGGCCTCAATGCTCTCAATACCCTGGGATTGCAGTGGTTTGTGAGCGATGGCAACCGCTTCCCATCAAGTGGACTGTCTAGCGACAAAAAAGGTAATAGGTATTATCTAACATTAATTCCACGCTTTAGTAATAAAACAAAAACCGTGGTTCCTTAATCTTCCAGTAATAAAGTGTTACTATATACTTAAAGTATCAATTTGCAATTAAGATTGGAACAACTTGTTCAGTTCTTTCACTGGCGTGAATCCTGGCGCCGTGGAGTCGCGCCGGACGCTGTAGTCTCTACGGCGCCAGAAAACAGCAATAAACAGATGTACGTTCTTAGTCCAATGACCTCAGGTTCACATCGATTTGCAGATCACCATAACAACTAACTAGAACACTACCCAGTTACTTTAAAGAAACTTGTTATTGCCATAAAATTTTTATTGCACCATCTCTGGAAAAATAATGTGACATAAAGAGACTATCCTCTATTTTATGGGCGGTCTGAGAATTTTTCGGGTCGTGCTCACATCTAAAGAATAAGCTTTATTGTAGACAGGGAACACTGAAATTGAAATTATTGTATTACTACTATAATTGTGAAATTTAATACATGCAGATTAGGTTTATGTAAAAGTTGTTGTAGCTACATTATTATATTTAGTATGTTTAAAGTCAAATTCCTTCCATTTTTATTTTTCTGCTCCAATATTTTTATAACAAGAGCCTTTTTTAACTTGTCTACAAAGAAAATTTATTCATTTATCGGACGCCAGCAGTGAGGATCCTCGTAAACTCAACATGAATAAAGTCACAAAGAAGCAGGTTACAATAATAAGCGCTCCCGGGATCGAACATTTTTACTTTGCGGTTGAAGAAGCTTGAATTCGTTAAGATTTTTTAAATATTTTCACAGTATAAGTTAATACGCACGAAGAAACTTTGACCCTGTACCTTCGAGTGGAAAAAGGGTTGAGAAAAATTGCCTGTTGACTAGTCACGTAAGGATGGGATGGATGTAAATTAATCTACGTACGAAGCCTATGTGCGTGAGTGCTGTGGTAATTTTTGGCTTCTCACTGTATATAAGTTTAGTGCTTTTCTGTTTCATAACTTCAAAGTCTACTGAGTATACTATAATATACTCGTTTTATTGTTAAATCAACACGTATACGTAAGTGTTTACAGTTTGATGATAAGTAGATACAGAAAAACTAAAGTACCATACCTATAGCTGTTTTGATTTGAAGTAGGATGTCGGTCAATATGTGATTGTAAAAAAGGACAAGCAAACAAGATAAGTTTTTGACAAAAAGTAAAAAAAGACAATTGAAAATGATTTAAGTACCTTAAGTTGTACCTACTTACAAGAATACTAATTACTACTAGGCACTCTTTTATTGAAGCAGCTACTGCATTAAAATGTAACTAGACAGACATAATTAAAGCTATTAAAGTAACGGTAAACAGCCAAATCGTCTCTTTTATAGTATTTCCGTTGATGTTCAATAACAAACGGGCACACCGCCAAATGCCTTAGTTTGTGGACATTTATCGATCAAGGTCAAACTCTATTTCATAACAACTATCATGATATTATCATTCGAAAGATATTACCGACTGTCATTTGTTACCCTACTTTTGTTTAATTTTGATAAATTGTTATATTTAATGGAATGGAATATAGCTAATTTTGAACAAAAAATGTCCCGCTCTATCACGAGGTACGTGGGGTTTGTTAATCCATAATAAAGAACAAAGTACAAAAAACGAAAATAGCATATGTTCTTTCATAAATGTTGTATGCACCATGCGATCCCCTCTATGTTCGATCGACTGGCAGTTTATTTGCACGACTAATACTTTCACAGGCAAACTCACTCCGACCAGGATGTTGGGCAAACATTAAATTTGTTCTACGACTGAAGCTTTGTTTCACTGGTAATTCGATACTCTGCGTGCGCATTGAATAAATAACTTAGCTAACTTTTGCAGTTATCGATACACTCTTTGTCTCGGTATCGTATGCGAATCATTCGTGTGATCAAGCTTACGCACGCACTGCGTATAATAATTATGTTCAGCATGAAATTCCAACCGCAGCGGTTACTAAAAAGAATTAATGACCAATACGCCGTCTCTTACAGCTTTAATATTCGATTATATTATTATTCAATGATTTATTTATAATTACTATAATTATTCAATATTATTCAATGATTGTTACAATTTATCGGCAACTATTTTCTTTCACTTCAATTTAAACAACCATAGAATTCTACTCCGAGAAGTCGGTGTTTAGTAAAGTTATTTTTGTTATCTAGTCGACCCTTAGGGTACATTAGGTACAGAAAATAGACAAAGGCTGCCTGAATGTCAAGCGGTTAAACGGTAGTCTGCGAATGAATGTATGAACAATAGGACCCGCATTTTAGCAGACATTTCAACTAGCGTAGGAGGACTCTGTTTAATAATCTTATAACAACTTCAAAATCAAAAAAAATAAAAACATTGGCTATTTTGTACGAGATTCTGTATCATTTATGGCATTTATAATTTTAGTAAGTACATTTTTGTCTTAAAATCCACACTTTACAGTCGATATTTATTTGTATAACCTTGAAGAGAAGCGAAGGACAGCTACTTTAACAGCAATAAAAAAATCTAAATCGAAAAATTTTAAAGTATGATTACTTCACATAGTACATATAGTAGCATACCAGTTCAAACTTAATCGTTACAGTTTTGCTTCGCTAAAACCTCTAATAAAAATACTATTATTTAAAATAATATCATATTATTCTGCAATAACCATATTGCATTGAAATCCGTCAGTAACTAATTTTCTTACTGTAAAAACCATAAAATGTAGTAGTCGTACAGCGCGGTACGGTAATGCGACTTTATGAAGAATCTTCAGAATAATATGACAAAGTTACGTACGTACATTGGCTTTGAATATACGATCAGTTTTAAAGTCACATTCGACTTTCATACGACCTTTATAAAGTAAATCTTCGATCGTCGTATATTGGTTGGACTTTACTCTGAGACCATTTTCTAGATAACATTACAATATATTATATTCATGCAATTTCACAAAGGATAAGGATGCTTGAGAGACGAAAGGATAGAGATGTTTCTCAAATGATTATGAGCGAGTCGTTTTATATTAAATTATTGTACTTACTAGAAACCAGTTTAAAAGTAAGTTCTTTACTTACTGTATTTATTTATTTAATACTTTCTAGTACAGAGAAACAAGTTAAATTAAAAATTTAACTAAACTTAAATATAAGGTAGAGAAGTTATTTTATTGTTCTGCTAGTTCTAGTTAGTTCGTTATCCATATCTTTGAATTATATTTTAGTTTTTATCAAGTAAACTAGTACCTACTTTGTGTGTTTACATTATATATGGCCTAGAAAAAATAATTTAGTCTATTATAGTAGATACATCAAAATCAGTCAGACTAGAATCGTCCAAGGTTATTTAATACTGCACTTGCATCTAAATAAGTTATATTTAAAAACATTTTATTTAGATGTTGAGACTGGACTATCTGCTTTTACGAAATAATGGAAGTAAATATCACCAAAGCTGTAGTATTTATCTAAGTGCAGTAAATAATGTCGTTGACTTTTATAAAATAATGCAATTAGTATATTTAAGTAATTCAAATAGTACCTAATTGTTGACAATTGTTCAATAAATAATTTTGAAAACCGTCCATCTCTTTTTGAAATCATAGCCTCCGTAATGTTCATTAATCGTTAGAGTAAAGTATATGGCAAGTGTTCAACAATATAGCAATAATATGAACATTGAACATCAAGCGATACTTTCCAGCTATCGCTGTTATTTCTAGGCAAGAGAATTGTTTTCCGCAAAATTAAAAATAAACGATCAATCAATCTTTTTGTATGATCCTAAACATCAATTTGTTATAATTTGTTTCACAAGGATACAGTTATGATCATAATTATTTACCTAAACTTTCCGTTACTATTAAGTAAAAGCACTTTGGCTTAATTGAAGTTGAATGAGAAATCAATACTTCGGTCAACTACAACGCCCTACAGTATCATACAGCGACTGCAAGATCATATCGATTAAAATATTTAAATAAGCAATCGACACCGGATATTCGTATATTATAATGCGATGAAAAAGGAAGCCGCTTTAATTATAATTATTAAAGCGACCACCAAACGTGAATATCTTAAGTCGAAGCGAACCGTCTAGTTCGAGCAAATTGTTCAGGCAAATTTTTATTCTTACAAATTATATATTTTACTCTTGGTAATTTGGTCCAGTGAAATATAGTGATTTAATATTATTAACCTATGATTAGATTTATTTAGGGTATTTAAGACAGCATCAGGATTTAATTACGAGTAATGATTACATTATATTTAAGATTTTGTAATTTCGCGTTAAGAAAAATAATACTACATACAAGAAGGCAAGAAAATTTTAAAGGAAGCAAGTTTAATGATACGATAGTGACGGTGTGCGCGACCCTTAAGGATCTTTTGATTAGCCGCTGCACCGAGCCGCACGCTTCGCTGCATTCAATATGAGCCGATCGAGGACAACAGAAGCTTTTGTATAAGATGATAAGCATTAAAGGATCTACGTTCTTTTGTATAATAAAATTAATATATAAATATTGACTACGTAGGTATATTGCCTAGTTTCTGGCTTCATACATTGAACTAAATTTAGGAATTGTTTTATAGTTAGTATTCTTTAAATTATCTCGAAAGTACCTATAATAATATGTCAAGATTGTCAAGTTAAATGATAGGCCATTAATGGTAACTTGACACCGAATGTTCGACAAACTGTCCCCGCGGAGTTTGTCTTATGGCAAACTGAGTGATGTGTTTGTAAACGTTTTATTGATGGCCGGATGGCAGGCGGACCATTTGTTTAAAGCCGGACCCGAATAAATCAGCCTGTCTCTCTTGAGTTCCGAAAACTCTGATCATTCATTTTCCTTTGTATTTGTATGTCTAATATTAGGGTTAAGTTCGGTCAAATCAGTTTAAGACCAAGAGTCAAAAGTCAATAATTTCGTAGTTATGTCTTATAATTATTAATAGGGATTGTTAGATACGTGGTACATACACGTCGCGAGTATTAATATTCACGAACTTTGAAATGGTGCCCTACATTTTGACCTAAATTACTGAAAATACCAGCCTTTCCTACTTACGACAAATGTTCGAGCCGCTTAATGTGAGGTTTTGCGTTGTGAAAAACTCGGATTACCTTATATTATACTCATATTTTAATGAAAGTAAAATGTCATCTCATTAACATACATTTTAAATTTGAATGATTTAAAATCATTTCGCTAAACATTTTTTTGTCAAAACCGTTTCGAGAGTTTAATCAATTCAATTAGTAAGTAAGTATTTATTTAGGAATGCTAGACTGTAATAGGTACTGCAGAGAGCTGTATTAAAATCTAGATTTATTATTTGTTTTCGACGTTTAGGTTGATTATGATAAATCAAGAAATACTCATCAGCTCCATATAATATCAGCATTTCGTATTTACGCGATAATAACGTGTTTTTCGCAATTTTCTAATTATTAACCTGTAGGTATCCCTGTGTAATATGTATGATTGTAATGTGTGTATGAAATGTAATTACTTAGAACTGTAAATAAATAATTTGATGACTCTGTAGTAGTCTGTAGTAGTGAACAACTGAACAATAGTGAGTACAGACGAGAAATCTCGTTACTTATTCAGGTTTTCGATAAAGGTGGGCCACGCTGCTGCGGTCAGCGCTCACCGGAAGCCATACCGGTGCTGGGTATTTCGCTCGAAACCGGAACAAGCACATGAACGGCTTCCTTCGCTTTACCTAGTTTTTACTGAACATGACATTACGTCATATGCCATAGTTTTGCAAAGCTTAAAATATACAATAATGAAAGAATAGTGTGTACAATACATTATATTGCAGCAGTAAAAAAAAAGTTTTTTTTTTGTCTTTCATTATTCTTTTCACGTCTATTTATTGTTAAATACTTTAAATATTTACAAATCAAAACTACAGATTTATAGTAGGTAAGTTATTAAATAACAATAGTGAGCATCAGACAACATGTAAGAAAATATCCTCCAAATTCAAGACTTAATTCCGCCATGCACATCTGCTAAAACATAATAGCTAAGACTACTAATCACGGCATATTGTATTCAGATTTCAAATAATACATCAAATATAAAGTATCGATTTTACCCGCATTTTCAATTACTCATAACAATAGCATAACGACCATTCAGACGTGCTCCTGTACTAACACGTTAACAATGCCATGTTACACAACAACCATAATATTTTATATCCCAAACATAACAAAAAAACATGCCGAGATTATGACGTGTGCCACAAAAAACAGTAACTATGACAAATAGCTTGGTGGATTACACGCGAAATACGGTTCTTTGACTCACTTTTTATAACACTAGTCGACTTTTAATGATTTTCAATGATAGTGATTTGCTGCGACTAATCTGATTAAGTATTGGTGATTTATGTTGGTAGTAGCGGCTAGTTTGTTTATGTTGGCAGTAAGACAATTTAGGTATGGAGTTTTTAGTTGTCATCGACATAATTACGGTTTTTGTAAATAGAATTAAATTTATGTTTGTTAAGGTAGTGGAATATTTCATCTCATATTTTCTACCCGAATACATAGAGAGTGTTGACACAATAATATACCAAAATTGTACTTTTTTTTTATTTCTTGATAGATAAAAAAGCCTACGGTCCACCTGATGGTAAGCGGTCACCGTCGCTCATGAACCTCTGCAATGCCAGGGCAATGAGGGGCTGTTATCTATCGCCTACCGATACAGGACTTTTCTTAAACCTCGTTTAAAGAGGGACATGTCATAGCACTCCGGGAACACCGCGGATGTTGGGAGTCCATTCCAAATCGGAATGGTACGGGGCAAAAATGATCTTCTGAAGCGAACCATGGAAGATCGCAGCGGTTTCAAGTAAAGGTGGTGGTTTACGAAAAAATCCTTCTGTTAACTAGGAAAGAATAAGAATTTACCTATGAAGAAGAAAAATAGACTTTTAAAGTTTGTGCTGTTAACTTTGACAATCTAAATTATCAATAGGCAACAAAAACTGATTTGATCATAGATTTACAATAAGTAAGGTTTTGACTACATGTGGTATAAATCGATCAACCCTGTTAAAATTAAAGTTAATTTAACACTAGGTATACTATGCATCATGTTAATATTGATATACCGTTTTAAACATAAACAGATTTTATCATGCGGATTGAATAGTCTGTTTACAATCTAATCTGCGGTTTGTCAGGAATAAGCTTGAAGGTTTCTGCGGTTGAAACTGTGATAATTGTTTTTTGAACACGTCATAAAATCTTAGAATTTTGGTGATATGAGTGGATAACATGTCTACATAATGTAACGTAAACGATATTATAGAATACAGCGAAAACTGTTTCCGTTCGTAATAATATTTCGGATCGTATGCCACGACAACAATTTTATAGATAATAATCATTGTTTTGTTTAAAATTTATATTACTAGATATTATAGGAATCTTTTAAAATCATAATATGGTAGATACTTATCAACAAGAAACCTTTTGAATTGTATTTTAATTTGAATTAGGCTGTGCTTTAATTGTGATTATAAAAATTAATCTGTCACACCGTAATGTTGAAATTCGAAGTATCATAATAATATTGTAAAGGCGAAAGTTTGTATGTATGGATGTATGGATGTATGGATGTATGTATGTATGTATGGATGTATGTTTGTTACTCTTTCACGTAAAAACTACTGAATGGATTTGAATGAAACTTTACCACAATATAGCTTATACATCAGAATAACACATAGGCTACAATTTTTGAACCCCTTTGTAACGCAGACGAAGTTGCGCAGGTCACCTTGTCTTACATAAAATCGCTGATAGGAATCCTGCATTTGTATATTATATTAAGCAATTGTAATATCTTGCAACAAGTGCAAATGTTTTTAAACAAAAAACTAAAAAGACTATTAGTAATTATTTGATGTCGGATATTGAAAACGTACTAATTTTGTGTATCATTTGTAGGTACGTTTAATGCATTTAATCCGTTTCTCGCTACACTGTTTATCCGATACTAATCACATGTTAATTGGTTCAATTTACCTATGGATTTGTAGTAGGAGCGGGATGAATCATAACTAATTAAAAGCGTCTTATCTGTGTGTATTACAACCATGATTTGCTTGTATGTATAACATGTTATGCCCCTTGATATGTTCAATTTACTAAACGAGATCCTATGTGAATTGTAAATAGTGTTTATCGAAATTATAATACTAAAATATTTTAAGGGATCTAATAATCAAAATGATTTACATAATATTATTATAAATAACTAAGCTATCACTGTAGATTTACCTACTTAAAAAAGATCTGCTTGTAACTGACAATTGTGACCAATTCGGTTAAGATTCTACTTAATAAAAAGGGTGTAACGACTCGCGTTGTCGACTTTTTAGGTCGGCTTTTTCTGCAGAAGACCCCATCCCATGACACACGGGAAAAAGGGTAATCTGCTTCCCTGGTACTGTGACTACGTTTGAATTTAGTCTGTGTCTTCGGAGACTATCCTACGTCCCCGGGTTCTGCGTGTTGGTTGTGTGTGTGTGTTTGCTGTGATGCTAAGTGAGTGTGGTAATTGAGAGGTTGTTTGAGTGTGTGGTTCAGTAAACTCTGTGTCATCAGAGTTTAATCTACGTCTCCGTGTTGGTTGTGTAAGTCGTAAATCATTTCAGTTTAAAGTATATTAGGTATAATATTATTTGAAAGTCAAATGTGAATACTGTTATTTCAAAGCTTGAAAAGAAAAAGAAAAGCAAAAAGTACCTACAGACTGTTAGAAAGTAGTTACCAAGAAATCGCAAAACGTTATAGAATTCAATAATTTCGTTTGTGAGCCTACAAACAATTTTGCAGAAATTGACGTAAAATGGACTGCTAAGGGGCAAAGTTCGAATCTCGTGAAGAACAAACTTTATTTGTACATGCTTCGTTAGCGTTTTGCTATATTTCTAAAAAGTTTTACTGCGAACCGTGTTGTGAATCTTGCCTATTTCCGTAAAGCACTGATGCGTGTAGAAAAAATATTTATGAACCTATTTTAGCAATGTTTACTAAAGATGAACTCAGAATTCAAATTATACTATATTAAAATGCGTAAGAAATGATAGGTAATTTAACTCTAAATTGTAACTGTGTAGAGATCATTGTCACGTGATAACATTGTAAGTACCTGATAGATAATTAATAGTTATAGAACCAACTTTTAATTTATTTACCTCAATAATCATAAATAGTTCCCAACAATTCGTATTTTGTAATAATAAACGGATATAGTAGGTAGGTACAAGGTTTGCGAATAGTTCATTGTTTTATCGAATGCCTAATAAAAGCTCGAGCGTGCGTACCGCAGTTGCAGGTACTTTAATTTACATTGCAAATTGTTTTATCAGCACGACTATAAGGCCAAACGATAGAAAAACGACCTCACTACTACAAAATCATAGAATATTGATTAACATCATTCAGTTAAGCTCGCTTTTTGTCAATATTTATGAATTATAATGGGTTTTATTCCAGTAGTTGTAATAAATAAGAAAAAAAATAAATTTCGTCTTCATTCTTGAATTTAATAACAAATTTACACTAATCAAAAAACTCATAACTGAAGCTTGACTTAGTAAAACATAAATAATATTATTTTGTACATTTGAGACAAAAAAAGTAGAACGTTATTATTGCTTGTTTGTCAAAATGTTAATAAATTAGTTATAGTAATATGCACGAAATAGGCGAAAATCAAATCTCACTCGTTCAAAATGAAACGCTACTCATGTTACGTATGACTCGGTTGCTGCAATTAACGAAATTGTCATTAAACTACGAGAGCAGGAGATAAATTAAAAACGGAAAGTAATGAAAGATAATATTCGCTCCCTTAATTACATTAAGCCGACCTTTTTGAAGGCTCCTATTTTGGGACACATTTGGCTTTACCGTACGATATCGTTTTCATGAAATTTGTTTAATTAAAAATATTTTTATTACTTTGTGCGGTTATAAAAATATAAATTTAATTAAAGATGTTCAAGTCAAAGAGACAAATAGGCATAAAATAATATTATGACAGTAAGTACTACTTACTACTTACTGTTATCACAATTGTACTGAAAATTTTGGTGAAGTGACAAGTTGCAGTTGTACCAGAACTATATATTTTATTAAATACCAATGCAGTTGGTCCCTTTGTTGCATTTTAACGATAACTAAGACTTATTGCAGTATTGTGGAAGTTTTGGCATACAGATCACGGCTCATCGAGTTTTATTAGTGAGGGGCAAAAGGACCAAGCCATAAATTAACCACGATGACACATTTAATGGTCCGTGCGCGTATTTTAAAATGCCGAAGAGATAACAGACAAGAATTTCCACCCCACATCATCTTATCAATTGTTCGGATTGTATAGTTTAATGAATTATATGTTCAAGTTTTTATTGTAATAATATGAGAATTCCTTAATGGTATGTCCTTAAGAGAGCTCATAGTTGGCGACCTCGCAGTGCCTCCTAACATTGTAGAGGTTTTAACAAAAAATATCAAATATTATAAAAAACAAAGTCACCCGCGAACAAACATAAAAAAAACATATATCGCATTAAGACACCTATTCTTTGAAGTCTGTTAAAAATACTCCATGACTTTTACACAGGAGTGCGACTCGCTAGCGTGCAAGTGAGTACGTTTTAGACGTTTTTTCACTGCAGCCGTGTGAAGGGGGCGAAGTGGTAATGCGATAACACGACGGAAACTCGTACACAATAGACATGAGTATGTCGGGACTTCCTTACTCTACCAACTTGAATTTAAAGTGACTCAACTTATGATTAACGACGCTTGTTGGTAGGTAGATAATATTTTGAATGAATGACGACTTATGGAGCGGCTAATTAGTTATCTTTTTTTGGAAAACAGTAATCTTATATTGAAAATGCGTACTGTACCAACCCATTACTGCCCACTGTTGGGCTCAGGTCTCCTCCGAAGAGGGATAAGGCATAGTCCACCACGCTTGCCTAGTGCGGATTGGGGACTTCACATATCTTCAAAGGATTTTTAGAATCCTTTTCCGACATGCAGGTTTCCTCACGATGTTTTCCTTCACCGTTTTTAGCCAGTGGTGTTGTGAAAAATTGCACATAAATCTTTTTCATATTAAGATTTAGAGGTACAAGCCGGATTTGAACCCGCGACCTCCCGTTCGGAAGGACGCGCTTCGACCACTCGGCCACCACGACTTCATGAACAATTGAAAATGCGTAACTAATCATATTGTGATTTTGATAAACTCATATGGTGAATCTGTAGTGCTGAAGGTATCTATACTTCCAAATAGGTATGTTTAATGCATTTTTATTTATTAATAGTAGATAAATGCTTAACATTTTTACTCTAAAATATTTTGAACAAAACGATTAGTATAAATGTTTACAGTTATTTTAATCATAAATTTTAATCATCATAATTAACGAAGTAATCCCATGCAACATATTTAATTGGGAATAATAGGATTTACATGTTAACATTACTCCGCAGCCCAAGTATCCCTTTAAAACCGGAACTCATTAGTCTCTATTCAGATTTCACGTGTTAGTATTCGCGTGTATGTATTTTGTGTTCAAAATGTATCTAATTACACTCAAGTTATCAGTAATCATATTTTACATTATTATCATTTTTCAAATGAGTAGAGATGGTTACGGATCAGTCCATGCACATTAGGACAAGGTCAAAATGTAAGTAAAATTAGTAATGTAAATACTTTTTTAGTATTGAAAATATTAGAAAAATAAACTTATCTTGCTTTTCTGATTCTGCTTTGGAAATATCTTTAGTAAAATCTAGTGACTCAACTAGTTCTATGTCTATGTTTTACCAAAAATGAAAAGTATTTTCATTGAAAATCACAAAGCGAAAGTAATAACAGTTTCAAAGCAGATATTTGTGCAAGCAGTTTGCGTGGGTTTCAGATTTTCGTACGTAAACGGCCTTATGAATATTTCAATTGCCTGTTCTGAGTGTTTGTGAATATTTGTTTGCACTCATCGCTCACAACACAGAATTTATAACACCGATACGCGCCCTTAACAAAATACACCAATATTTATGGCAACAGTTATGTTTCGTTATGAAAATGTATGGATTTTTATTGCTTGCCTTGCACATTACATAATGGTCTAGAACTCCGTGCTTCACTGTTGATGCGACAAAAGATAATTTAGTTTGTACTTAATTTGTTTTTTCTCACGCTAGTTTATGAGCTTATAATAGTATACCTACTTTTACTTTAGTAGTAGTACTTTTTTGCTAAAATATGAATTATGAAAACGTTTTTCTGCATTTTAAGTTTAACGTTTAAGAAAATCCTAATATTATTTTGTTTGTCTTGTTGCAGTGAGAAATAAAAGTAACTGACTTGTATAAACTCCCTTAATGCAGGTATAAAATTTCATTATGCGTTTCCCGGATCTTTTCAATACAATCCAATAAGTGTGTTACGTAATTTGTAAGTCGATACGTACTCGTACATGCGAAGACAGATTCACGAATTTGTTCTACAAAATTGCAAGGATCCGACGTGTGTCGAGTGTGAATTTAAAGCTGTTTGTACACGTTGGATGTACGTACCTGATACATTTCCTAGTTATATACATACTTTGCCATGTTTCCTTGTCACAATCGATCTTATTGGATTAACTGTTTGTGTATTATGTATATTTTAAACACAAAATGAAAGTATTTGTACACGGGCGAAAAAGTGTCGAACTTTGACTTGGCTTCAAGCTTAATCAAGCTCAAGAACCGGCACAATTTTAGTATAACGACGCCATTTTATGTCTATAAAAAAAATGTACCAAATGTTCGCGTACTTCCTTTGTCTCATAAAAGCTGTCTGTTAACAATAAAAAATTAAATTAATAATCTGATTATAACAATACATTACCTACAAGAAGTTGAATACAATTATTCATGTAGTGTATAAAACCAAAAGTTAAAAAATACCATTGAAACGAGACTTATTAAAATTTGGATAGATAATTTAATAGCTATGATTAATTCGGAATAAGGAAAAATATGATTTCCAAATTCATTCTGTGCTTGAATGAATTTCATCGCTAAAGTAAAGCTCAAAGGAAATTGGACTATGATTCATTTCAATGGATGCCGATATTTTTAATGATAACTCTTTAAGAATTGATTTTATTTTCTTCAACAAGATCTTTTCATCACTATTGTGCCAACTGTACCTATAAAGTAAAAAAATATAAGTTGCAAAGATAAGTTTGCTAGAATAATAATAAAATTATTACTGAAAAACTAGTGATAAATTATTATCTTTTATACTGAACTGAAATTTTATATTATTATAAGATTTTGATATTATGGCAATGTTCTTGAAAAACGTTACTAGTCCATAGAACAAGTCATGTCATGTGCGCTAACACACGCAAAGAGAAATAAAAAAATTAACTCACAACTTTTCAAATAAAACACAAAGAGAATAACGAATTTTATGTGATAAAATGTACATGGGCTGCACTTATGACTCGAAAGCTATCATTGAGTTGACCGGGGTCAGAATTTTAATTGGTGATTCATTCTCTGAATTTGATTTTCACTGATAAGTTGTATACAATATACATATTACTTTGGTTTTGATATTATAGTGTTACAATAACACTGTCACGGATTAATAAAAACAAGTACAAAGTGCTTTAGAAAAAAAAAGTAACGTTTCATTTATGATTAAAAACGTTAAATAACCTGAACAAACAAAATCTTTCAAAATGTACCATGATATCGTGTAGGTACAGAGCCTTATACGTACGTATTATAACCGAACTATTGAAATAATAGAACAAGTAGTATATGATGTAGACGAATCTTAGAACCGACCCGCATAATAATTCATCATATAAGTAATAAAATCCATTCAGTAATGAATACGAAAGTTCAAATCATGAGCTATGAATTTTTAAGTTATAGTTATTTAATGAATCAATATTAGTAATAATTTGAAATTTAAATGCCTGTGAACATTTACAAAAAGAAATCATTCTCAAATAATTTCATTGCATTCAATTAAATCTCTGTATCAAAGTCACTAGAATGCAAAATAGCTACTATTTAAAATTACAAAATACACAAGAAGCCAACCATTGTGAATTAGTCTCAAATTGAATAAAATATTGTACGGCAATCGACACATCTTATAATATCGCAACATAGCCTCAGGATATTGTCGTTGTCAGATAAAATTGATGGTCTGTGAAAATATCCAAGATAAAAAATAAAACGTAAATCTTAACAGGAGTTTCGTATCTCGTAGATGTCACCCGCATCACTGTCAGATGTCGGACCCTAACATTATTTGCATTGAGTTACAACTTATCCGTACCAACCCACCATATATTAAAATGTTTTGAATTAAACGTTACTAGATATTATATTGTATACCTATTAAAAAGATTATAATTTATATGCTTAATCATAAAGAATAATTTGAGTTATTATAATTATATAATTTCAACATTATTATTTTCGTGAATTATAGGTTATTGTAGAAACAATATCGTAAACGTGGGACAATGTTATTAAATCATACAATTATGAAAATACATCCATTTGTAACTACTTTTTAATGGATTAAGTACCAAAACCCTTTCATGGAAACTATACCTGGAACATCAAATGCAAGTTGAAGTTTATTGATTACTTCAACGGTCACGTCTAAAAAGACGTTAAAATACATTTACATAAATAGAAGGTACACACACATCTCAGGTGTCGAAACAACGAGACTTGAATACTAAAGCAGAGGCAAGAAGCAACCCGCATCATGGGCCTATATTGAATTCTCCAGCAATTGACACTTCGTCACCTTCAGGAACGCAGGAAGTGTGGCAGAATATCTTGTCGCATTACATCATCGCAATATAAAATTCTACGAACTTGAGAGCTTATTTACTTTTACATCTATTTTTGTTATTACCTTATAGGTATGCCACCCACCAGATGTCATTTCATTTAAAAGACATCCATCAAAGACCAAATCAATTTGATGTTCCATTAGGCCATCGAAGTATATCAATATTACTTCAAAACGGCGTATTGTGTTATTTTTAGGCCAGTAAAATAATAATCGATAGCACTCCGTTATACAAAATATTTAATGGATCGTCGAAAAAACAAATCTGCAAAATATTTTTCAATAAAACATTGGACGAAAACGGAAAAGCAATGTAAACACATTTTACATGTTCAAATTAAGGGCCATGAAAGCTATAATGAATTTAGATGTTAATAGAAAATTGTTCAAACAGTCTCAATAAAATACAACCGCATTTTTCAGTAGTGCAATAAGATTCCAATTAATCAAAGCGCACTGTAAAGTGGAGCAGCTGTAAAAATAACACCACTTTTAAATTGAAACGTACTCGTTCAATCTTGTACACCTACATAATATAATATTGTTTGTCCATTAATTGGTTTTCATTCTACGCTTTATCAGTGAAGCATTTTATAACACACGAATATTTTGCACAAACAAATGGGTTCTTAGGAATTTAATTTTGATGAAGCGTCAGCTCGCTGTTTTCGGTTTGGTAGACAAGAAGAGTTATTAAAATACTTCAGATTTGATCCTACTCGAGTTTGAAGCTTCACATACCATTATGACAGACATTTTTATTACTTTTTGTCAAAGTATGTAAAGAAACGTATGTTTTATATTTATATTTACACTAAATTAATATTTATATAATAAACATGATATTATATTATTACGAAAAACTTAATGGTTTCCTTTCAATTAATTAAGTAGATGTTTGAGAAAAACAGTCTACTTGTGATTTATAACATTGTTTGTAATACCGTGGGGACTAAAATAGGTTAAACGTTAATCTGAGTTGTAATACAAGCCTTATGCGATGCTGTAACTCAATATACAGTAAACCGTAATCTTCACGGAGGAAGTTCAAATGAAATTAAACTGTCCGTTGATTGACGAAGGGAACCGTTGTCCACAGTAATTATGTTTCAGAGGAAACGTGTAAGATAACGTGATGAACTCACGTGTCTAACAATTCGTTTCTAATACGATATGAGATTGTATCAAAGTTCTAATTGTAAGAAAAGTTATGAAAAGGCATTGTACTTATATAAAGCAGATCTGAAACAAACTTGTTTGAATGTAATATCGAAAATCTTAAGCATCTTACTTATTTACTTCCATCAAAATTATTTTGAAGAAGTATAATATATTACTGATGAGACTAAGTTAGATCAAACATCGATCGACAAAGAATACAACGCGACTGTTGTAAGTCAAACGGATGCAACCATTTGACTTGTTGGCTCCAATTACGCAACTTTATGTTACCCTCATCTTAGGACAGACATGACAAGATACTGTCTTTAATATTCATTAACATTGCGTCCCTCCTTAATTGGAGATCTATATAATTAAACGCTGTCAAGGAATTCCTATCTTCGACATTCTAGGAAATGTAGTGAGATGTGACAATATATTGTTGCCTAATAAATTATAAACAGTGTTGTATTAAACACACGTAACATATATACACAATAATAAATAAGAAAACGAATTGCCCATTTTGGGTTTTTCGTTTAGTGATTCTTCTCTCTTAACACGAAAAACTACTACGACATGGATAATATTAATATAATTTCCAAAAATTTACCTCAACATCTACAATTGTTGATATAATAAAGTAGATAACTGTTTAAGACTAATATTGATTTCTTTATTGAAAAAATCTAGTTTAATATAACATATGCTCTAGCGGTCAATAGGTTGATGTTGTGTATCTAGTTTACGCGTATCAGTCGTCTATTTTTGTCACGCATATTCACACGTTCCGGTTTGATGGATAGGATGTTGATAGTCCATTATACATTACCCATCAGAGTTTTATTCGCAGTGGAATCTAGTATCAGATGTTTTTGGATATAATTGTGCGATAATTAATAATTCTTAAAAATGTACAGTATTACCTAAGTATTACTTAATATTACTCCTAATAACGTAATTCTCGCACATTTAGCTATTATAGTAATGGGCTAAATTATATTCAAGCAAAGTGGTAAGTGGTTCAGTAGTAACTCGAGACTTTGAAATCCCTAGTGGCAGTGACTACATTTCATTAATTTAATCTCATGCTTGTTGTTATAATGAACTTAAACATATTAATAATAATAGAAATAATTATAGCGAATAATATCGGTCTAATAGCGAAAAGCTTCGACCGTCATCTAGAGAAGCTTTCGCTCCCCGGCTGGGTAAAGGGCCTGATTCAGAAGGCGGTCGTTCTTGACACGGCACGTATTGTGAGGAGGTTCCTCTCTCTTGAGCCCTGACCACTGATGGCTTGGGTCGTAGACCCCGTCTCCAGTGGCCTTCTGTTTTTTATATTGTATTTTTAAATTTATTTTTTTGTGATTGTTTTTTTTTAAATATAATGTAAAAAATGAGCAAATAAATTTCGCTCCCTGTCTGGGTAAAGGGCCTGATTCAGAAGGCAGACGTTCTTGGCACGGCACGTATTGTGAGGAGGTTCCTCTCTTAGGCCTTAGCCCTGACCACTGATGGCTTGGGTCGTAGACCCCATCTCCGGTGGCTCTGTTTTTTATATTGTATTTTTAAATTTATTTTTTTGTGATTGTTTTTTTTTTAAATATAATGTAAAAAATGAGCAAATAAATGAATAGGGAGTGAAATAATTACAGTAGGTATATAAATATATAATGTTTATTTATTAAATAAAGTTTAATTGTAATCATGTAGTGTTTATTACTATTATTATCTCCATATATTCGTTTATTTTTTATACACATCGATTATGAAACCCAGGGATCCTAATGTATACAAAGATTCATACAAACGTTTAATTGTCTACTTTGTACATAAATATTAAAATTAACATTAAAGTATAGCAGTAATTTACAAGTAATAGTTTAAGTAGTTCTCTGATTAAATATATTCCATAGCATAATTAACTACCTTTCCAAATAAATCTGAAGTTCTACCGAGTAGATAATGATATTATATTCAGTTCACTCACATCTTAACTGCTTTGACTCAAGATTCTATTATCTCTTTAAGCATTTGTGCAAACGCGTTCTGAAATTATCAACTAAAATATTTATTACCTGAAGTGACTTGAGCTTAGCAGTGGGCAGTTATAGATTGTTACACATAAATAAAATTATGATAAAAACACGTAGTCACATTGTGAGGCAAATTTTATTATTCACAGAATTTACTAAGTAATATGTAGTTATTCATTTTGAAGTGTACCTACTTGATCTCTACATCTGAGAAATTATATGATTTTTAAACGTTATTACAACCATTGTTTATAATGAAGAATAAGAAATATTTAGAATAAGTTTACATCTATTACATTGTGCCATATACCCACTGGCAGGGCGAACCGCAGCGTAGTTTAAGTTCTGTAGGATAATTTAGTGTTGATGGTAAGCAGCACGCTATACATTTGAGCGAAGCAGTCAATAAAATACACAATTTAAACGAGCGATTCATTTTATATTTTTAAGTTGAAACGTTAATGTTGTCTGAAAGTGATAAACGGTAAATTTCATCAATTTATTTTTGGACCCCACCGAGGGGATCCTAAGGGAATTCTTGATTGCACATTCATCGTCATTCATGATGATTGGCGATATTAGAATCACCGTAACCCCCTGTTTAATAATAGGATTACTGATTACATTCCGACGATAATCATTGGCAGTTTATCACTGTCTGGTAAACTCGGTGCCGAACTTTGAGATTTCCGGGATAGAAAGTACTTAACTAAAAAAGCACCAATATAATAATAGATGTAAAAGTATGTAAGTAGGCACCTAAAACATTATTATCTTCATCAAAATGGAGATTAAACTAAACTAAAAATCTGTTGCAACCACCAGTACTCTGTACAATTATTGGAACTTATAACCTTATTTATGTATATTATATCTCTATTATCTATATACTATCTCTATATTCCATCTATTATATATTCTAGGACATGAAGGAATTATTGAACCCTTAATAGAAAGTGGGCGATAAGTAAACTATCCAGTTATGAATGGTCAGCCAAGTGAGTCACAGTCACTGTTAACAACCAGATGGCCACCGGTTACAAATCTGATTCACGATCATTTATCGCATCTGTTAGCTGCATTATGCAAATCGAAACAATATGTAAGAAGTATAATTATTTTTAAACCAAAAGTCTTATGTCATACGTAATATACCTGTTATATATGTATACTGTTTGACAGTATTTCATATAATCACATAAATTGTATGTGCAAGGTGCGTATATAGTATATACGTTTTGAGTGCACTTACCAAGCAGAATTAATATAAAACTTGAAATTTTCATTATTCTTATAACATTAATTTATGTTTTATAACAAAATTAAAATAGTATACGTCTCGATAAAGTTGAAGAGTCTTTTTTTAAAATAAGGAACCTAGTGCTTTAAAACCGGTTTTTTCCTGAACGTCAACAAACCTATTTCTTACCAGTAAGCTTTCTATGTTCAGGTAAAAGCTAAGAGTTATTATACATACAGTTTACCTTAATTAAAAAAAAACACTGCTCTAACTATTGTTATCATTATGAAGTTTAGTTTGCAAAAGTTATCTCTCTGTAAGTTTTGATAGAAAGTTTTACCTGAGAGAGATCAGAGTCTTCGTTCAACTTCTCGGCTACAGTCATTTTTCTATCGGCCACTACAAGTCCGGCGCACATCACTAATAACAAAATACACGGCCCCATAATTGCAAGAGAACATCCAAAATATTCACAACACACTCGCGGAGTACATGCGCGGTGTTCGGAGCTCGAACGAGCGGAGGTAAGGAATGCGCGCCGGTAAATGCCGGGCGAAGCGCGACGCTGAGGCACCGCGTTGACGCACTCAGCCCGTCTTCCTTTCCCGCTCCCTCACGATGCGACCGTTGCTACTGGTCATCATCGTGACCGTTGGATTTCGAATATTAATCACGAATATTGCCTTTCAAACATTCCATTTAAATAACACTGCTCGTTAAAAATAAGAAAAGAGATTCTGAGAGAAAATTCCTTGTAATAAGTTAATGCTAACAAAGTGGTTAGTTATTAATTTCTTCGCTAGCCACCTGACTTCTAGCAGTACTAATGAAACTCCCATTAGGTTGTTTAATTACTATAGTCAAATACGAAACGGTACGTAATTACTTTGAACCAAAGCAACTTCGTCAATTTGCTTGTCTCGCAAGGGGTTTGCCAACAAACTGACTGTTAACTTGAATTGTAACTTAGTTTTAACCCAAAACATTTTGTACATGTTTTGGCACAATAACATGAAAAGGGTAATTGTATTGTTTAAAAATACAAAGATGATCCATTTGATCCGTGTTGTGTAATGTTTGATCTTGTAGAAGCACGATTTGTTTTTTTCATCGTTTTGTATTTATACCTGCTCGTCAAAAGCCGGCTACATCGTTTCTGTACGACGTGACGGAAACCGATTATGGCCCATTGTTTCCCTACCGTCATGGAATCTTACTTTCTCCGCATTTATTTTTTACCTTTATTGTTGTATCTCTATTTTCTTATTGTACTAAATTCACCGTGAAAGTAACACTTTTATTTATCTCAAAATCGCTTGTCTGTAGATAAAAGGATCAAGAATGTTTTTGCGCCTGTCGAACTCTGCGTACAGCTGTCTTTATAGCTCACAATTCAATAAATAGGTAAATTGTATCATAAATGTTGCTGTAAGAAATTTTTTTGGCTGCTTAGACACAAACTGTATTTGTAAAAATAACCTTACCTACCGCTAAATTGTTTTACACGATGGTTACATTTTTTACACAATAATAATTACCCTCCTTTATGTTCCGCCAAGTCCCTCTTCAGATGAAAGTAGAATCTCCATTTTTGCTTCTCTATAGTGCCATTTGTAAATGAGGGTAACGATTCAAGTAATCACGGCATTGAAATTCCATTGAATACGTTGTTCAATAAGCAAAATAATCCATAAAGGTAAAGTGGTAAAGTAAACAACACGTGCAATCGTACTCACTAATAAAATAATAATATAAAAATGAACACTTTGTGGACCTACCAATCAGGAACACAAAAGCAGTTTACTGCGCATTCTAAATAAAGCTCTTTGATGTCAAAAGTCGTATTAGTAGAATTGCAGTGCAAGTAGAACTACTATAATATGATTTGAACATGGGCTTGCTTCGGTAAACCTCATAATGTTTTTATAAGGTTCGCAAATACAAAACTGCATAATAGCTGCAACTTATTGTTTGACAAGAATAGTTTATATTCTATTGCATGATAAGTAAACGAAATTTACCACTTACGTTTTCCGATAGAAACAACTGAACTATTACCCTAGTGGTCTTAAGTCTTACTATTTTCAAGTTCTGAGTAGTTGTTATTTAATGTTATGGCAATAAATGGATTTTATTTCTTGTTTACTTAACTACTTACCTAAAAGGTGGTTCGACGTGATAGTATAAGGTAAACAGAACACAAATATAAACATCGTTATGGGGCTAAAAAAGCCAAGAGGCACATTTACTCATGTTTCTGTTTGACTATATAAGTTGACATAATATATCTGTGGAAGCAATTCTTCCTTTGAATATGGAAACGTATTGAAACGGTTAGAATACCTGTGAATTTTGCTAGACTGAAATACTCAAAGTACTTAGTCGGTAGTTTCGCATCTGAAATCTAAGTGATTCTTCCTCTACGTGGTTTGTTGTTATGTTAAAAAACGCTATTATTGTTTTAATTTGTTTTCTATGCCTTTTGATAAGCTCAAACATTATAAACCAGGAAACCAGCAGTTATGCGACCTACAAAGACCTAATTAGGTTTAATAAATTATGATAACTTAACTAAACTTAAAACTTACAGTAATTGCACTTCCATCCATTTCCTATGTTTGGATAGGTAGCCAGTATTTATTCAGCTACCTCTAAATTAATGGCTTAGTTAATTTTATTAGTAGCAGATATCAAGTATTATTCAATAAATATTAAATATTATCAACTCAAAGCAATTAGTATAATACCTGTTGATCTTTATTTTGCATTCTCACTGATCAAGAAATATACAATTGATACCTACATTTTTAAACCATATCGTATCATTCTTACCAATTAATATTTCAGTCAAGCTTCTTACTGTAAGACCTTAACTCACACTAACTCCTTGAAACGCCAACTTTTCACTGAAGTTAAAACTTCCGAGTTAGTCGTACTTTGAAAGAGGTGAAAATTTTAAGTATATTTGAGTTAGTTAAAACGCTCTCGACGTTTTAATAAGAAATGTTGTTCTTTGTGTATAATGAATTGGTCTGACATAAGTTGTTATACTTGCATTACCTAAAGTTTTGGATATTTCATTTAATCATAGTTCTCTCTCTGTGGAACCAAAGTCCAATACTCATTAGACCCGATCTCAAAGACAGTAATGGCTTGGTATTATAATGGATGTCTCTGGATGAAGATCACCCAGAACGCAGAAGCCAAGAAAGACCAATTACAATTTTTCACCGGTAGATGGTTAGGGGATCACTTTCCGTCCAAATTTCTACTTTAGCTTTCTAAAGGAATATACAGTTAACAGATTTTGTACAGTATAAAAATATATATATAATATTTAAATCGATCGAAGATCGTATAGTAGTAATTTAATCGTTTGTTAAAAATTATAATTTTGCAACATGCTTCTTAACAATAAACTTCCATCTTATGGCAAGAACATTGAAAGCGATATTTCAATAAATCGACTGCGAAGTACGAATATACTAAAGAAACATAATTAGTTCTTAAAATCCTTGAAGTATGTAACTACCACAGGTGGTACCTATTAGTTATTGATTGTCGAGGTGTAATTATTTTGTGGGTTATCTATTATTACTTAAGTTCTATTGAATATTTTAATTAAAGTTTATATGTATATGAGTCGCCTAAAAATGGACAATAATGTAACACAAATTTAGTACCTAACTAGGTAATATTTTTTTATAATAATGAAAACGACAGACTTTAATTGAATTTATAAAGAAGAATTTTTTAAAGTATCTTTCTAAAAAAAATAATCTTCGAAATCGGTTTATCCAGAAAGGACAACAACACACACAGACATTGTGAAATTTTGTCTGTTAAAAATGTATTTTCTTAAAACAAAGAGGTAGGTAATATTTGTTCGATCCTGAAAAAAAATGGAACCCGAAGACGACCATCACCTACTATATGAAATACAAATCATCCGAATTGATCTATCCAAACTAAAAGTACGCGTGTATAAAAAAAACAGTCAACTTTTGGAAAGTCGATTTTTATACGGTTTTTATACGCTCAGGGTTAATCTCAGACTTGGTCGACACGGGGTTTAACACAATTCAATATACTTACCTAAGAATACTAACCACTTGTTAATTATCAGTTAATCCTTATTAACAAGTTTTACTTATAGTAATAATGACATAATGAGAACCATAACTATCAAATTCAAAAAAATGTTAAGTGAAACCTTCATGAAAATTTAGCTTCGTGATACTAAATCTCATAATGAAATGTGCTTTGATAAATTTAATGGTAAGTTAAACAAACTGGACCATTCATCAAGCGCGTTAACTTAATTATGAATAAGCGGCTTAACCTTAATCTTGTAATTAATCCCACAAAATAATCATTTTATGTATGTGCGTACTGAGAGTCAAAGCCAAATTCCAAATAGCCTCGAGAAATCTTTTAATTAGTTCAACTCAGTTGAAGAAAAGTAATTATTCAGAAAATACCATTGATATTATCATTCAGATTTTTTAAAAGACGATCATCCGTTGTATTTATAAGGAGAATCGTTAAATTAACCTCTTACGATTATATTTTCATATTTTTAATAGCCTAATTATAATCTGACGTATATCCAGTTAATTACCAACCATGATGACAGACTATCTAATGAAAATGTAAACCCAAAACTTGGCAAGTGAACTGTTGCTTATTTAGTTTCACACGACAACGAGTAATGCATAATAAAGTTGGGAGCACCGTACCCTGGCTTCTAGCCAGAACGGTTTGTTCAACCAGCGATCGCTTACTGGTGATAAACACTTCTTTTACGGCAGCCTCGATACATATCTGAGACAGTATTTATTGTGTTAGTCGCCCAACAATATAAGAAAATGCTGGTAATGGCCAAGAGGTAAGGTAAGAGGAGTATCTATAATTCTAGAACTGAAATCAGACAACTTTTATTAGTTTGTTTATTAGTTGAGTTGTATTTCTATTTTGTCAACGACATCTATATTTGTGAGTACAGTAACACGTTTAAAATAGTTCTGTAGTTAGAACTATACAAAGGAGGATCTCATAATTTAAATTGACTTTTCAGAAGACGACATCTGAAGTCATAGGTGAAGACATAGGGCGAACAACGTAGATGCTCGAACTATAGTGCATCATCCATTTTTAAATTAGTTTTTCTTTATAAATTTAATCTTTGAGCAGGATTCGCATTTAATCAAGAACATGAAAATACATATTAATTTTTCATCATTATATTATCTAAAGGAATTTATTATTCAAAAGTAGTATCATTGTAAATCTGAAGAATTGTTCTATTCACTCACACCGGCAATGAGAAAATAATATTTATGAAGTAAAGCAAAGCCGTAATTGACTACAATTTTGAAGTTATCATTAATTTGCCTTCGCACTTAATTGGTTCGGGTACCCTAATTGGATCTGATTCTTTTTTGCCACTATTTTCACTTACACTGAGTTGTAAAACAATAACGCACAGTTGTACTTTTTACTTTGCTATTAAATGTTGTCTACACTATTTGCAAAACTGCTAGATTTTAACAAACAACATAAAATGTGGAATCTACCTGACAGATTTCATTCATAGTTCCAAATTTTAATCAAAAACACTAAAATTGCTTGTTTTGACCGACTTCAATTAGTATGTATATTTTTTTATGTTTGTCGATAACTTTAGTTTGGGTGGACCGATTGAAATGAGTCTGGTGTCAGAAAGGTAATGGTCGAACTTAGGTACCATATATTTTTTTTAAAGATCGAACAAGAACTTTTGGGTCTGTGTTTAAAATTGTGTATTTTTTGAACGAACATAATTTCACAATTTGCTGTGCGTTTTTGCGTGTATTTATTTTTTATATGAACCGATTTCGATTCTTTTTTGTTAAAAAGCAGACATTTCGAGCATTATCTCATATAAATTTAATACTTTTGTGCTATGTTTGAGAAATGGAAGTCGGTCGTTTTCATTTTTGTAATCAAAATATTATAATTAGACACGTTCTTGCCTAGGTAATTTTAATCAATATAGATATCTATTAAATGATAAAAATCGTGTTCCTATTCATACACTCGTAATTGTGAATCAAGCTTTTTTGGTTCGTTCTTAAAGTTTACTCTCAAGATTGATGATGACCTTTTACCTTAAGACCACGATAACATGCCAATTCATTATTCCACCATCTAAATTCTAAAGCAAAAAATGTATCGCAGATAACTGGTGCAATGTATGCTCCTGAAAATGTTTTATCATTATAACTTTCAGTATGTTTTCTCATATAAAAGAAAGTCCAAGTCACAATTCTTTGTATGAATGCAATACAAATCGCCCGAAGGCTCGTATATTTCTGTCGACTTGAGGCGTTAGATTAGAGAGCTCTCCGGTTCAAAAGATTTATGATGGCAATACTGACTCAATTCGAAGCGTTTAAGGAGTTTCTATACAGTAATCGACCCGTTTACATTGTTTTTTTTAATAAACTTAGATAAGTGTTGTCGTCATAACATAAAATTAAAATTACGTAATCCGAACAATAGGTAGGTATTTGGTTTTCCTAACATTATTGAGTGTCAATATTGACTGTAACGACTATCACGTGGGTTGAGTGCTAGTTTATTTATCTATACGATTGAAAATATTGAAATAGAACAAAATCTTATCGTAATACAAATACATAATCCTTTCAAACATATAAAAAAACAATTATCTATAATGCTAATTTTGTTACTGTACTACCATTGTACTAACATTAAAACGGTATTACAAATTTTCCAGCATCCATTACACAAAATAAGAGACGATACGACGCCTGAAATGGAATTAAGCTTGTCCGTTGTCACAAATAAATAAACCTTTTAAAAGGGCTAATAATACGAGAAAAAAACAAATGGATGTTTTTGCACCAATGGAGATTTTATTCCAATTACACTGTTTCGGAAGGATCTGGCCGCATGTTTTATTCATAGTACGTAACGATTGGTTTTTTTTCACTATATAGTTACATGGTTTTCGCTTTCAATGGCTCAGATAACAAATGAAAGTAATATAATGGGTCTGGAATATATAGGGTGTTCTATCTTATTCTTATATAAGCTTAAATCGTATTAATTATCAAAGATATTTAAAATTGTTTAGGTATAAATTTAGTTTACCCCTAGTACTTCGCATGGGAGAGGCAGCGCTGTGTCCTGGTCCAACAAATAGGTCCGGACTTGTCGCTCCCGGGCGTCGCGGCGTCGATGCTCGAGAGCGACGAGTTTTGGAAGGCGATGCTCGACTTCTGCGAGTCCACCATCTCGCAGAAGCAGGTGGCGGGGGCTGAGAGAGAGAGGCTGTACGCCGCTCTCAATTTGCCAACCCGCCGCCGTCGAGCAGGGGGCCGGGACCGGGATCTCGCCCGGATTCTGGCCCCCTAAGAGTTTCGGGCCCCCAACGCATGTGAGTGCGAGCGGGGGCCCAAGAAGGTGTCGTGTCTCGCTCAGCACGCCCTTAGCGTAAGAGCTACCGGGGGATGGTAGACCGCGCTCCCCGACCCACGCTGGTTCTGACCCAGCGGGGTATTCCGCGGGAGGGTGACACGCGGTCCCATCTTGGCGGGCTTCGGAAAGCCCGCCGACCGAGAGAGCCGGTGGCCGTATTCGCCGGCGGCTACCGGTTCGGCGTCCGGGGACGGAGCGACGGGAAAGAATGCCGATGGCGTAACGCGTCGCGCCGTCCCTTCAAACCCCGTGCTGGGTTCTGGCCTCAGCCGGGGTTCGGACGCTGAAAGCGAGTGGTTGGAGGTTTTAGTGAGGTTCAACTCCCACATACGGTGATTTCCCCCAAATGAAAAAAAAAAAAAAAAAAACCCCTAGTACTTTTTGTTGTGGAATAAAAGGGTAGTTTTATTTAAGTTGTAGTAGGAAAACTGAACGATGTGGTGCTAAGGAATATACAGATAAATTTATTTCATATTCACACTAAGCTGATTCGTTTCCGCTTAGCTCTATGTTACACAAAAGTTAATCATTCTATTTGTTGCAAAAATAACATTATAACTTTTTCCTATGTGTCAAACAATAAGGAATGTAATATTTCAAAGTCAATACTACGTTATTTTGAGGGCACAATGAATGCTCAGTCACCCCTGCGAGCCTAAAAAGCTGACCAATTTTCCTTTTTAGTGCACGACCTGATCAAAGGACGATCGGTGAACCGATAACAAAATATTTCGCGGCCTCATAAATTTCCTGCCCAATTTTTCAACAGGAACGTCACTTTTAATGCCTTGTTATAGAAATAACATTCATGAATTCATCTTTGTTATTTTGAGTTGTTTACTCTGGAAAAAAATACATTACCAGGAAAGATTCTTTTGTGTATAAATTACCTTATCGACGTACAAAAACGAGTTTTAAAAACACAATGCTTTATTTAACAAAAATATTTACATTTTACCGGTTACCCTAGAAAGTAATCCAAGATAGATTATTTATCATTTCAAAATGTAAATTCACAAAAGTGTCTATTTTCAACAACTTTCGCCTTCTTCCTGAAATTTTAGTCACGATTATAGTTAACTTGAACAAGTCTTTATTCACCTATTATTTGAATCTAATACATACTCGTCGTCAATCAAATTGAAAATAAATCACTAACATTGTCTACAAAAGAATTAGCCATGGATTTAACGTACTGACTCATTGCTTCGCTAAATGTATTAAATTTTGAATCAACTAAATACTGTAGTTCACCTACTAAGATTTTAAGTGGAAATCTTGGTTTATCTTTTACGGGTTTGACTAGTTCTTCGTTGTCTTCTAACCAAGGAGACCATACGTAATCTCGAAGTGAGGGGTTAGATTTCTTATCCATTTTCGGCACATTTCTCGGGTTAATATGTGCCCAATAGTAACGTAATCGAAGAATCATACGTTTTACAACATCTGGTGATGTAGACCATAAATTCGTTGTTTCAAGAGGATCTTCAGTTATGTTAAACAAGCATCCAGCCACTGAAAACATATGTAATGTGATTTTATATCTGATCCACAAGTATAATCTTTAATATGGGATATAATATATTACTTACTCTTTGTTGGTACACAAAGATTTAACTCTTGTGATATATTGTGACTGGACGTCAAACTCAACTTATTTCTTTTTTCTCCGATTTCTTCCATATCCAAATACAAATCTAAAATTTCTTTGAAAACATGTGCAGCTTCTGAGCTAAGAAGCGTACTCTCATATAAGTGTACTGGTAATCGTAATTCTTTGTAGTCCTGACCTAAATAACCACTAGTTTCTTTTTCTACATCTCCGATAATGATTTTAAAATCTCCATCTCGGTATGCTGCCCAGCCGTTCAAATCATCTACTGTTAACAACAAACGCTTTCGGGTTATATTTTCATCTTTAATTATGGAATTCCATTGACTGACACCGTCTATGTCAATGGGCGCTTCGCCTCCAGCCGCAGATATTAAAGTTGGTAACCAATCAGTGACGTGAAATAGTCCACTAAAAATCTGTGGTGTAAATGAAGCATGCCAGATTATAGCCGTTGATCTGATAGCACCTTCCCATGGTGTTCCCTTTGTCCCTCTCAAAGGTAAATTGGATCCAAAGTTTTGTGTCGCTCCAATCGGTGCAGCACCGTTATCCGAAATAAATATAATGAGTGTATTATCGAGCATTTCTTTTTCAGCAAGCGTACCAATAATATTTCCGACACTTTTATCAAGCCCAGTGATCATTCCTGAAATATTTTATAAATTATCCATTTTTATTCCTTTCACTTGCTTATGTAAGGTCGAATTTAGAAACTATCATTGTATATACCTGCGTATAATCTCCGTGCAGAATGAGCGATGTGATCATTTGCATTAATTGTGTCTTCAGGAGTTTGTAAATTTACTAAACCTCCACCTGCATGAGGAGCAGCATGTGATATATGAAGATAAAGAGGAGTATTTAGGTCATGATTCCTTATAACTGAAATATAAAATTACATAATAAAAAAATATTATTATTGGAATGATTAGATTTAATTTGATGGGTTTCTTCTAATTGATCTCTACACATAGGTGGTACCTAGGTAGTGCGTAGGTATTCTATACTATACCTATGCGTACAATACGGGGATAATAGTTTTTATTGTTAAACTTTACTTGTTGGTTTCTTAAGTATAAGCTAGAAATATAAAAAAAATAACTGGTTACCTTGCATAGCCTGTTCAGTGATAATATCAGTTAGATGACCTGTTTGGTTCTCAACTGCCTGCAGGTTGTGAAACAGATCGAGTCCAAAATACGCAGATTCGTTAAAACTCTGCAAAATTCAAACGAAGGCTTAGTAAAACTCCCGTGTACGTTTTTCCCTGCCAACTGGGGCAGTTAATGAAATTGTCTGTGTTTCGTAACAGAAAAATATTTTACAGTACAGTTTATTCGCTTTATATTATGACAAACTAAATATTTTCCAGATTGTAACGCATAAAGTATGATAAAACAATTATACTGGTTCAAAGTTTACGTAATTTTCTAATCTAATAAAAATGAGTCAATTGACGTAGTCTGAACAAATTAGAATACTTTCTTTTTTGACTGGGTTCGTAACTAAAAATGTAAAATACCTTAATATAATGAAACCAAACACGTATGAATCCTAAGATGATCTAAATTGGCTAGCATAATTTTATGTTCAAATTATAAAACCAATAATATACTTGAATGTTTGTTATAGAGAGCCATAACAAACCTGTACGTGGTTATAAGTATAGTAGTCGACTGATCCGGTTACGAAGCCGTAGAAATTGTTGAACCCTCTGCTCGTCGGTAAATAACATTTCCTCGAATGTCCCAGTTGCCATTTACCGATCATGTGAGTAGCGTATCCTGCATCTTGCAAATAGGACGGTAAAAGACGTACGGATATAGGTAATCCAGCGTCTTCAGTAGCGGATATTGATGGGCCTTGTGTACCTTAAAATATTGAACGAAGAGCATTTTATTTACTGTGATGTTTTTAAGTTAAAGCAAATTTAATTACCAGACAGTACAAACTACTTAACATATACATTATGTTAAGTAGTTTAAGTATAGGTGAAGATTTTATTTGAATGTCAAATAGAAAACATTCGTTATTTAAAATTTCATTTAAAAATTAACTCTCCTAGTCAGACAAGTGAAATTAAAATTCAATGTACCAAACACAATTCAAAAATATCAAAATATAATTTAATGCTAAAGTCAACTTTTTCTCTGCGTTACAACGCTTCCGCCTTTTTCGCGAAATAAATCTCTGTCATAAACTTACCCAGACGCATGGCGTATTTTCCAGTGAAAAGTGAACTCCTCGACGCGGTCCCTAGTGCATCTGTGTAATACTGGTGTAATATTATACCTTCGTATCCCATGATATCAATGTTCGGCGTCATAATTTGATCAGAACCGTGAATGCTGACGTCATCCCATCCCTGAAAATAATTATACTTTCACACCTACCATTACCCAGTAACAGAACCTTTTTTTAATAAAATAAATACACAAAAAACCTCGACTTTACAACATGACTGAGACTGCGGATTTTTTGTGCTTATGTAGGTACTCATTCCCTTCGAATAATAAGACCTATCTCAACAAATGATCTTCTTCTGTTCAAACTAATAATTATGATAGAGTAAGTTTTTATCCATCCAAACGTGCAAAAGTCATCCAATATGTAGACATAATAATGTATATACGGGTAATGGTCATGATAACCGCTAAATTTAGAAGAATACCTAAGATTACGATTATACACACAAAAAATAAGGTTATGTCATGATTTCCCGTTTTCCAAAGACTTATTATTCATATTTTAGTGGGAAAAGTTAAAGTAATGTAAAAATGGTATTATAGTAAAAAATATATCTTCTGTATATTTTACTCACCAAATCATCAGCGACTATAAAAACTATGTGAGGTTTTACTATATCATCTGATAATGTACCAGATAATAAACAGAAAAAACTGAAACATCAATAACATTTAGGAAATTAAACATTACTAAACCATATCATGGATGTAACACTACAACGATACACTTACATAAATATTTCATAATACATATTAATCGTTTTAGTTGAGGAGATCACCAGATTCGTACTAAAAGTGACTAATGATTATAAAAATTGAGGAAGGTTGCACGGAAGCGATGTAATTTATAACATTACAGCGATTTGATAACGTGGACAATAACTGTGTCTTTTCCTTTTTCTAATTCTGAAACTTAACTCACTTATGTTAGGCTGCAGTACTTTTATATTGGTACATAGGTACCTACGGCCTAAAAATAACGTTTAATAAAATGTATTTCATAGTATGTACCTTAATAGAATTAAATACATAGTAATATTATAATTTTATATTATAACAACAATCTTTATTCGGAACAAAACAAGATAGTAAGCTCTCGTTGTAGTTTTAAACAATAAATATTAAAATCACGATATTGCACTACTTCGATTTTTAGCTAGACAAAAATATTTTAACTAAATAAAAAAACACAAATATTTAAATACAGATTGTTGTAACTTGCACCATACGAATACTAAACAGCTGGACAAATTCAACAATTGCCACCGTTGTTCAAGACTGAAGAAGACATAGGTACGATTCATGTCAAATTTACAGATGAATTATTACCATTTTGACCATTTATTTAAAACAATTACGATTAAAATTTTATTACAGTTTAAAGCGTGTTTCAAATTTTAGTGGAAATTTAAAATAATTTGTCGGAAACAAAGTAACTACATAATAATTATAATATGTATCCAGATTCCTTTTTACGTCCACGGTCCAACACACCCTGAATTAGTTTATGTTTTAGAGAACAAAATTGTATTTTAATAATAAATTAAAATATAAATAAATTTTCCACAATTTTGATCAAAGATAACATACCTAAAAGTGTCGATAAGTATCAATTTTAGCTCGTTTCCCTGCCATACAGTAAAAAAACTGTAGTAATTTATGGAGAAAATAAAATAAGTACCTATAATATAATAATAAATGAATATAATATGTAGAATTAGAACTACAGTAGGTACTTAGGTACATTCTGATAAAAATTTAGAAGTCACATAACTTAAAAATCATTCGTAACAGCCTTTTCTTTTTGTGATTTTTTATCAGTTTACGAAGCTAAAAGCAATCATCGCTCTTTCCATTAGCTGGAATTTGATTCAGTAAAGTACCTACATATTTTTATGTTTTCGATTTTATTAGATTGAAAAACATTAAAAAGAAGCTTATGAAAAGAAAAACGAAGAGCGATTTGTTATTGATTGAAACTCTTAAAAAAGAAGATTTTTTCCTAAAGCGCATCTGATTTTCTTACATTAATATATTGTACCACAGAAGAAAAACAAATCGACTACAAAGAATGTTGGCACACTGGGTGTAGCAATTTCACATTATCCTTAATAATTCCATCCACAAAAACAATTGATTAAGCATGTAATTCCATCAATATTTAAATTTTCTGAGAGAAAATCTTAAATGAGAGATACTTAGGACCCGCATTAAGGAGACCGGATCGAGGAGGGAGAGAAGTATTATTCGGTGGTACGTCACACGAAGTAATGGTTGCTTATTAAAAAACCAGTAAACAAGAAAGCATAAAAAGCCAGTTTCATCCAACTTTTTTGCTATAAAACAACAATTTGCATGAGAAATGAGAACAGCCGGTATCATGAGTTTAAGTATTACAAAACAGAGTATAATTCGTTAAATAAACCACGAAAAAGAACAATTTGCTTAAATAAATAATGTAATATAGAGACTCCGTTGTTATAATTCTCAGTACTGTTCGATGACGCAATAATTAATTATTGTGTATTCAAGACATTATATAACTTAAAATACTTATATATTTTTTAAACAAGTTGTTTTAACTTTTACTTAGTAGAGGCTTAATAATACATACCCATTTAATTTTGTATTGAAAACAGAAAACTTGTCTTGCACAACTCTATTTTTTATAAATTGCCTAGGTAAATAGATTTCTTACATAAATCTTAGAAGAATTATGAATTGACCAACTCTTGGAATAAAATATTTTTATTGTAGCCTTATAGCCTCAAGTTACATAATAGAAGTGCTTTTGTTTATTATTATCAAAGACAATCAATAACAATATTTATATCACTTACTCTATTACTAAACGGGTTCTTTCCACGATTATTTTCAATTGAGCGATCCCAATATTTCGGCACTGTTTCAAGCGCCATGATCACGGGAAGACTGAAGAACTGCGGGTAGGTGATTTAAGAGCAGACAAATCTGTCTACCCTCTTTCTCGTTCGTTTGCCGGTACCACTGATACCACTGGTACCATAGTGTAAGTGATGTAGATAACCGCGAGTGTTTAAAGAAACAATATTTATATTACCTACATTAGAATCAAAAGATCGGACATTGGACTGCAACCACTACTGTAAGTTATATCAATTTATTTTTATAAGTAAGTATTTATCCAAAAAATCGACCAAATAATATCTGCTTTCAATGTATCAGAATAGTTTCAATGCCTTTTCTTTATCTCTGTAATCTATTTGATTACATCATATACGTATATTGTATATCTACTATGAGTTATTCAGTATCTGCACCTAGTCCTATCGGCTAGTTTTACTCATTGCCTCATATTCCTTTATTGATAGATATTTCGAAAAACTGTTTCGCAGTAATATGAAATCCAAACAGGTCGGATGTATTTTTTTAAACTTTAATTGAGTAGCTATAGACATAGTAAAATAGAATCATGACAACGCGTTTTACTAGTAGCAATATGATTAGGTACACACGTGTAATAAATTTCCGTAAAAAATATAAATCTGTGCAAAAAATTCAAATTAAGTATATTACAAGGAAAAAATGCCTACCTACACACGCTCCACCTCATTCGATATAGCTTCGTATAAAATTACTATTTGCCATAGACGCAGAGATATTATCACTTTCTTCCTGTATATTATGGCAATAAATCTGAAATGTAGCAATTTCGCTGGAAACGAATTATTTTTATCGACAACGGAATCTCAGACCTTAAACTTACATTAAAATTGTAAAAAAAAAAATTTTATTTATTGATTTAAGGAAACAACAGTACAATTTAAAACTTATACTAAGTATACGTGTAAAATATGTCGAATACTTTCCAGTATCGCATGTACCAATAACATTTTGGAAAAGATGAAACATTTTTCGCCTTCACGGTGGATAACTTAATTCAAATCCAGAAATCTCGCATGCAACAGCTGTCGGTTGAATATTTCCGGGAAATGTTCGTGATATTTTTTCAATTTTCACTTTACAAAACCTTTACCATGTGTTACATAAAATAAAATGCCTTGGATACTTTGGATGCTCTTTCAGTTGATATTAAATAGGCATTAGTGAAAATAAGATTTTTTTTCGACTCATCTGTGTACAGTTTCAGGAAAAAACTAGGTATAAGAACTGAAATATTATACACTACATTTAAAGAACTATATTATAGACAGTAATGGTTTTTTACTGCACCATATTGTTCGAGATTTCCGGTAATTTGCATTCAAAACGGAAAAACGTGGATTAGCAAGTTGGATCGCTTAGCAGCCAAAGAATCCCTATTAATCGTCGAACAAAAAACAAGAGTTTGCGTTGTAGCCGGCAGGAAACCTTAATGCCTCTTCCAAAGTGGGGGAACTAATTAAAAGTTTAACACCTATTGTTGCTTCCGGCTGCACGTACCGCCGTCGACTCACAAATTACTTCAGACCTACCATTTACAATAGAGCCGATCATTTCAGCCAATTAACATACAAAACAAAGATAATAATTACATTTCAGTTATATTTTCTAAAGGTAAAATAGTAAATGCATAACAGTTTTAACTTTGCAGAAAAATATTTTGACGATTAGTGTTTAGATGAATACTCCAACTTTGTTTTTAAATTGGTAGGTACCAAGAAATATTGAGGAAGTTAGAGTACTGAGTGTCATAACTTATTTGCCAAAATCATTTTTTTTTTCATCAAAGAATATAGTGAGAATTTGTGTTGTTAATACCTAATCCAGGAAAGAAAACTACAATCTAATTTTATTAATAACACACACAGTAACAAGTATCAGAATGCATGCGAAAAGGCCTATAGAGTTCTAAATTCAGGATCAAACTGTTAATTGGCGTTATTGGATGTCACTTGCCATTAATGGGATTCCATACATCACACGTCACCCGTGTGATGAAACCAGCGAGTCTGAGGGATTAATTAACTCTACAATGCCGTATTTCCGACGAATATGATTGAAAGATTATAGAATCGGGATATCCGTTCCCATAGAAACTTGCTCATTGAAATAATATTCTATTATAACAAATATAATTAAAGACAATTTTTGACTTATACTAATATTATAAAGAAAAAATTTCGTGATTTTTGTGACGTTGTAAGGAATATTCTTTGGATCTACCGTACTGAATTAATTTACTAATAGGAAGCTACGGTATTTGTGATTGTCATAGGATACATAATAAAAAAAAATTCGATGTCATCGTATCGAAGACGTATTTTAATAAAACCTGGAAAATTTAACTCAAGTTACGTTAACGACGTTGCACTGGTCAGCTAGAATAGTATAAAACAAAGTCACTTCCCGCTGCCTGTCCTTGTTTGCTTCTCTTAAAACTACGCAACGGATTTAATGCAGTTTTTTAATTAAGTGATTCAAGGAGAACGTTTGTAATATTATTATGTATTTAAACTATAACAAATCATAAAATGTTACAAAATAGGCCAACATACGCCTGCCTGCCTGCCTGCCTGCCAATAAACAAAACAAAAAAGTCAAAAAATGTCCCTTTGTGCCACAAATTTTAATAGTGTTGACTTGTAGCCAAACAAAAAATATTTTCATTTGAAATAGCCAGTAGGTACTGTAGAACGACAATTTCATAGGAGTTTTATAGGTAGGCCAATGATATATTATTATAAAAGAAAATGGTTTAAAATTGAAATTAAATGAACTGCTCATAAAATAACCAGAAAACCATAAAGTTTAATAGGATCGTCTTATTTTTATGGCTTACCTACAGTTTTATAGGTTATTTAAATATAAGAGATATTTAATGATGAATCTTTATTACATCTTGATCAGACAATAAGGTTCCGCGATTTTATGAATGAATAAAAGAATATGAATTTTGTTTTCAAATTGTAGGCAGTAAATAACAATTTTTGGTGAAGTTTTGAAGTAAAATTAATTGGCGCCCCTCAATAATAAAATTGATTCAAATTCCGTTCCGAACCTGACATTTATTAAATCGTATCATTATTCAGCTACAAGGAATCACCAAAATTAATAACCAATTTAATCATTAAAAATTTTATACTTAAAAAGAGTAACGTTTTGTCTGGTACCAGTCTTATGTTTTCAATCTTCATAGTTTATTTCTGTTACCATAGAATTCAATTACCTACCTGATAATGCGAAACTTGCCCTAGCATTGCCTGGCAATAAAAAAAATCTATGTTCAATTAATTGAAGTTCTACTGAAGAACTACTGCCGAAGACTAGGCTGTGCTACGTCTTAATCAATCTAATCAGTATGTTACAGAGAGAATATTTTGATTAATTACTAATATAGATATTAAGATACCGACGTGCTAATCACTCATGATGAGATATTTGTGACTGGTCTTCTGTAGATTCACCATCTATACTATGTATCCAGATGTGGTTACTACATTTGTTTCAGAAGCCGACTCTTGAGGCAATATTAAATGGGCACCTACAGTAATAAATTAAGTTTTCTTCCGGTAAATTTAAACGAAAATCACTGAATATTAACTCACTCTTTTTTTATATCAGTAGGTAGACACTAAGCATTCCAAAAGTTAAATATAACTCATGCTTTTAATTTCAAACCAGTCAGTAATTACTAGCGTTAGGTTCTAGTGCACAAAGAGCATCAAACGAGAAACTCTCCAAACTAAATATAATTTGTTCTCAAAGCGTAGCTCTGATCCGCCCAAACAAATGTAAAAAAAATCAACAGCTACAGTGTAATTTTAATTTATTTATGTTTGAAGTGGTTACAGCTTCTCAATATTTCATTTAAATACTTGATTCGTCATGGAATTCTCAAAACGATGATACCTACTGGGTCTTTGTTTTTTTGTTTCTATTCTAGATTTTTTTTCTAGTTTTTGATTATTGATTTCACTGTAAAATCAATAAACAGTAAAAAAACAGTAAAATAATCTTGTGCATAGATAAATATCCTTATATTAACAAACATAATTATGTTATGTATCGGCAGTATAAACGATTTGATTCCTTTGGGCGATGGAAATTACAGAGTAAACTTAGTAAACAATTTACGTAATAAGTACAGCAATCCCAAAATCTCTACAAAATCTTTGAGTCAGAATATTACGTGCCTAATTCCGTGAGACTCCGCTTTTCGCAAACATCCTATTTATATTTGCGGAAACAGTTGATGGATGGGTGTCTGTCCGTTCAGCTGTCCAGTGATGGGAACTAATTGAACAGCGGCCTCCAAAAACAAAATAAGAATGTTGAAAACAAAACAGCTTGTTTTTGCTTTGTCTCTCAAAAGTACTACTTAGAGAGACTTTATACTCCTGAGTATTATGAGATGTTAGAAAACTATTATATTTTCTATCAAACTGAAGTAGAATTTAATTTTGTTGAATGTAATAAAATTAAGACTTTTATCACAATTCACAATCTGTATTCAATACCGAATAAGCCTACTGTAACTGGAGTAGTAATTTTTAATTGCAGACAGTTGCACTCTAAGTATTGAATAACTAACTTCCTTGAGCTTATTCCATATCATATTATTATTCCATCGAGTTTTATTCCACAACATTTAAATTCAAATTTGCTTTTTGTACTTCTGTAAAATAACAGTAAACTAGTAAACTCTAATCCAGTAAACAGATCCACTGTAATAATGATAGTCATAGTAAAACAAAGAAGACGATATCAAACAACTTCAATACCATGCATAATTTAAATCACTCCGATCAACTCCCGGGTCCCGATGGAGTGAACTTAATGGAACACAAATGTCATTAATTTCCATTTCATTTGCATTACATAAAACTATACATTACAATTACCATTTAGGTCATGTCTTTGAAATCAATCAGATCTCAGGAAAAATGTACCTAGTTTAAACATGAAAAGCAATTTCTACGCCACACGTATTTCGAGTTGGGCTCCCAAATTCTCTCTCAAATTCTCTATTTGCCGATCCTAATCTCCTATCCGATCGCAATACCGACATCTGTTGAAATATCAAACTAACAAGCTATTTGAACACTATTTCTCTATAATCCCTGTCATCTTATGTATTTCTTGCTTCTTCTACTAATAATTTGTGGCGAGTTGTGAGTTGTCATATTATAGTATCTTAGATATATTATGATCTAGCAATATCAGTTTTTAATCTTAATTAAATTTTTAGTAATTATTTTAACAGTATAAAATTAAGCCTACTTTTGATTTTGTAACCATATTATCCAAATGAACAGTGACTTATCCGAGAATAATGGAATTCCTACACAAGTCAGCCGCTAAGTGTCGACCATTTCCAACGGGTCATCACAGTACAGACAGTTTGATGGATCATCCGGACTACGGTCCGCAGCTGACTCATTCATCGGCCGTTATGTAAGGTCGAGGCCATAATATCTATAGAAAAGACAGGAATCCATTCAAGGCAATTTACGAATATTATGCTTACTATATTGAAATACTTAATTTATTTTTATAGTTTGTAAATAATTGATTATGTAGTTATATGTTTTAATTTTTTTTCAGTTGGAGGAAATCACCGGATTCCCTGCTGCCCCGCGAGTGCGATATGTGGGAGTTGAACCTCACTATAACCTCCAACCGCTCACACTCAGCGTCCGAACCACGGCTGAGGCCAGAACCCAGCACGGGTTTATGAGGGACGGTGCGACGCGTTACGCTCTCGGCACTCTTTCCCGTCGCGCCGCCCCATTTAGTAATATGTAGTAGGGATGTTGCGAATGTCGATTTTTGGACATTTGCGAATGCGAATGTTGACCTTTCAAACAAAAAGTTCAAGGTTATTTACTGACAAGTCAACTGTATCTTACAAAAGACATTAAAATTTACAGGTACTACAAAATATGTACATATATTGGATCTACTCGGGAAGTAAGAGGTAATTGCCTCCCCCTCACCAAATAACTGAACCCCCCTCCGCATATTATTTTGACAACGGAAGGTCGTAGACCCATCGAGTTTGGGCTCATTCTAAAGGGCAGAGGCCTTTATTTTGGCTCTGTCAGATTCTTTCTACATCAACAAAACATGCGCATAACTTTTGTCAAAACATTCGTATAACATTCTTATGATTTTTTGCTAATGCAAATATTAAAAAATATGCGAATGCGAATATTCGTTACATCCCTAATATGTAGTACTTAATGGCAGTACCTGGTCAATAATATTAAATTGTGCTGCTATGTTTGTGGTACTTCTCTACCTATACCTACATAGGCTACATAATATAAGAAAAGAATATTTTCCTGCCATATTACTTGTGGTTAATAGGATCATATTATTTTATTGAAATATAACAATGAATTCCGAACTTTCAAATCCAGAAACTTCGTGTGTGATCATAAATTATCCAACCACTTACTAATTAAATAAGTGAAGTTCCGAATTTTCTATTGTCTACCAAACACGGGGAACTAATTAAGGGAGCTGATGATTGATTAGTAGCCATTGTCATCGGAGTTACAATATGGAGGGATTGGCGCGTTCGTTTCTACAAAGAGAATGAAATATCATTTAATTTAACACGACTAGCACTTTCAAATAAAAGATTTAAAACTTTCTTCTTTGAATCTTGGTAGTTAAGATTACCTGAAAGCCGACAGTTAAGATTATATATTCGAAATTCAAAACTTTTCTGGTGTAAAGGTGTCTAAATTAATTAAGGACAGACCATTCTACGACTTTTAATTAATTTTCACGTAAAATAATGTTCAGAGTTACGATTTCAGCAAAAGGGTTTTAAAAATTGGATCAGACACGTAGCTGGATCGTAAAATTTTATTTACGTAACACACGAGACATTAGCGACGGCAATAAAAGTGGAAAAGCTTTAACATGACGAGGATCCTAACCAGACTCGGCTTCAGATTTTTCATTTATTTTATTTTAAGTTTAGCTAAACCTAATTTAAGTGGCCTTATTTTTTTATTTTATAACCCTATGTTATAGGGATGCAACGAATATTCGCATATATATAATATTCGCGAATATTCGCATGTTTTTGAATATTCGCATTCGCATGCGAATATTATGCGAATGTTTTGACAAAAGTAAAGAGGATGTTGTGTGGGTGTAGAAGGAATCTGACAGAGCCAAAATAAAGTCCTCTACTTGCTCTTTAAAATGAGTCCAAACTCGATGGGTCTACGACCTTACGTTGTCAAAATAATTTGCGGGGGGGTTTCAGTTATTTGGTGGGGGGAAGACAAGTACCTCCTAATATAGGTAGGTACCTATTTTGTAGTACCTATAAATTTTAATGTCTTTTGGAAGATACAGATTTTCATAAATGTTTGACATATTTTATTACTACGCGCTGCGACGCATTGGGTGTACGCAGTGTGAGAATAGCCTAAGAGACACGCAGCTCTAATTTTTTTTAAGACCGGCCAGTAAATAAGATAACGAGAGTATTTAACAAAAAAAAAATTAGAATAGTTGGAAAATAATCTAACTAAAACAAAATACTAAATATAATCAATTCAATTAAATAAAATTAAAGAATAATAAATAATTATTAAAAACTTAGTAAACATTATATTTCAAACACGTACGGAAACCATTAAATAAAATCTCCTTTAAAAGTTATGTTACAAAGTTTTAAATTATAATTAATACCTATATCCTGAGAAAGAAGGTTTGATTAAGACTTACAAAGTTAATGCTATCATCTGAAAAGATAGGTAATTATTTCAACAGGATCAGGAGTTTATTAGTTCATGCTTTCAAAACTGTTAAATCCTTGAATTGCGTTTTACAACTGCCTTAAAGTCATAAGTTTTGTTAGATTTCTTCTAAAAAATAGTTCAAAGCACTTATGAAGATAAGTGGTTCCCGTTTAAATAAAGTGAATTAAAGTTACGAATGTATGCGTGAACCAAAAAAAACTTTATTTAACAACTGAATGCGCGCCTGAAACATTTGCGAACGCAAATATTTTTCCCAACTTGAATGAACGCGTTACTTTGCCCTTAAGAACATTAAGAGTTATGCAAATTAATAATCCGTTGAAAGATAATGTTATTATGCTAAGGTATTTACGAACACGGAACAACACTTCAAATTTATACTTCCTTCCCAGACATATTGTTGGTAACAAACAACTTTTAGGTTCAATTACTTTCAATTAACTTAGCTTATTAGTAAGTGAATCTCTGCGTGATCAAATTAGAAATGAGTAGATCCGTAGAAGGACTAAAGTTAGCCCACATAGCCCAAAGAATTGCGTCTTTGAAGTGGCGATGGGCAGGACACATTGTGCGAAGAACGGATGACCGACGGGGTCGATGGGACCGAAAACTTCTGGTATGGCGGTCACAAACTGGTAGGCGCAGCATTAGCAGGCCTCCTACAAGATGGGCCGACGATCTGATCAGGAGAGCGGAGTGTCGCTGGATGCGAACAGCGCAGGACCAATCGTGGTGGCAAGATTTAAGGGTGGATTATTCAGCAGTGGACGTCTATAGGCTGATGATGATGATGATGATTAGTAAGAGCCTATTATTATAATAATATATGATTTAGTAGTATTCGATTGTGATGATAAATTTCTCAAAGATTTCACTAATCAGATATCTGGATAACTCAAAGTGGTTTTTGTAGAAAACGTTGTTTCAGTAGGTACCATTTATTTTTCCTTAAATTGCCAATGCAACGATGTAGGTAACTAGTTTTATTATTAAAGGTGAATTCAAGAAATACGTACCTAATTAATATAAATCAATGTATTTGCTTGGCTTTTGTAATTATTTCACTATTTTGTTATTCGGTTTCTTAACGGTGTTACAACGATATACTTACATAATAATGTTGTGTTGTTTAACAAAAAAGAGGGAGTGAAAATTTGTTGGTTTCTCTAATGAAAAATGTAATTTTGTCCGTAATTTGTAAATAAAACAGCCAGTGATGTTTTTTTCCTTTTTATTTCCGACACTAATCTCCTGACTATAAAAAGTGTTATTTTAAACATTATTCAATAACTAAGTACCTATTAATGTGTATAAGATGCATAAGATAGTATGAACTATTGTAACTACCTACTTAAATTGAGTGAAATGTAAATTAATCTTTACTTCGAGGGACATTTTGCCTATTTGTTATATCTATAGTTAAAATATATATTGTTATTGCTCTAAAAAAATACCTAAAAGGTTAGGTATACAGGATGGATCTGTAACTTTGGACAGTCTGACGTGGGGTGAATGACCTGTTGAAATAAAACTTAAAACCACTTTTATTTTAGGAATTGAATAAAAAAAAATCATCATAGTATGGAATTCCGCAACGATAGTCGTAAGTTTTCCATACAATGTCAGAAAAAAAAGTTGAACCGATTCAAAAAATAAAATCGGTGCTAAGTTGTATTTCGACAGGTCATTCATCCTACGTCAGATTGTCCAAAGATACAGATCCACCCTGAATAACACACTTGATAGTAAGTTACAATCGTCTTTGTTCTTAACATGTATCGGTATATTATGATGTTGTTACTTAAACTGAAGAAAAATAAACACTGAATTTACAAATCATACCACAAGCTGCTATGTTACTGTTCGTAATCCGTGGTACATGTTAGATTACACCTTTGTTGTTGCTGAATTATTTTGGTAAAATGTAAGGAGACGTCGAGATTCAAATACTGTATTCAACACAGCAACGGATCTTTGGGTTCGCCCTCGGAATACAGATGAACAAAAATAAAGTGGAGCATCTTTGAGCGGCCTAAATGGACTTGGATATGTTGTCACAATATCTGGACACTTTATTCATGCATTTATTACTAAAGGATTTCTCTGTGTTCGTGTTTCTGCATTAACATGAAGAATTTTTTGTAAAATCTTTTCGTTAGTTTATAAGGAACATGTCAAAGGTATAAACACTACATCCATATTTTTGACTTGTGATAGTATTTTTTATCAGTTTGGTGTCTTTCAATGCATTGTTTATAGACCTCTGAAATGCAAGAATTAAGATAAAGCTAATAAACTATCTACAGTCTACACGTTTATAATAACTTATCAACTACATTTGCTTTTCAATCCGTTACCTAAAAGTCTTTCTTCAAAAATAAAAAGGTAATAGCATAATTAATTAAACTGACTTAATTATTCACAACGTACAAGAACCTTTTTCTAATCCTCAGAAGGCGACACGACCCTTCATTTCATCAACTTTTACAGAATACACAATGAAGCAAAAGTTTCACAGAACATTATTAAATCATCTGGCGTTATTTTAATCATATAACTTGATTAGAAAATGTACTTTTAAATGTATCCACAACAGCTGTTTTGTAACTTCGACTTCTTTAGCTGCTAATACTATAACTTTGATTATTTATACATTCTACATTAGGTAACTATCATCGATCAAAGTTTATTTATCGATTTGTCTACTATTATTACTATTGTAATAAAATTATTATATTATTGTCTAGTATACAGCAACAGATGATATATTTCATCTTCTTATATATAAAAATGAATTGCTGTTCGTTAGTCTCGCTAAAACTCGAGAACGACTGAATCGATTTGGCTTATTTTAATCTTGAAATATTCGTAGAAGTCCGGGGAAGGTTTAAACGGTGAGAAACTTTCCTTATGTGACGCAGACGAAGTGTTGTGGGCCAGCTAGTATAAAATAAATTTTTGTTTTAGCATTTATGCAATTAGCAATATAAAATGTATAATATTTACTCTTATATAATATTTACTCTAATATAACATAATAATTACTCTAATATAAAATGTGCCACTTCAATCAGGTCAATCAGATCCAAGTATTATAAAATCACGTTACAAATTTTAATTGGACATCAACAAGCAGCTATAGGACACAATTTCAGCAGGTTCCATCCCTAATTGTACGGGTACTCAATATAAGTACCCAATAGCTGTCACTCGTGCTCATACCTCTCTCGTGTTATTATGCCTTCAGATACACGTATATGCTTTGATTACTACTTGAATTAATCATGATGTAATGAAGCACATGTCTTCGGCGTGATATGAATGCCTGACGCTGACTGACTGACAAAATAATTTACTATAATGAATATAAACAACGGAAAGTGCACACGAAATATTAAGACTAGTCTCTGCTTAAAATTATTTCATCATTTACGAGCATAAGCAGACAAAGTAGAGAGAGCAAGTAATTTAATATATTAATAACTACATTACCAATATCACTTTTTAGAATTTTCAGACTGTTTGGCATGTTTAAGAATATTAAAACGCTAACTTGTAATGTGCTATTTTGAGTAATCCTCTTTCCCAATAGTTCATATTTTTATTTTATACATTCTAATTATACTGTAAACTTTGGTACTACAATTGTTATTGGAAAGCTAGATTTAAATATTTCCCATAAGTACCTAATAAAGTTTTATAATTGTATATTTTCTCGACTGTGTTCAAAACCAATTTTCTGTATCTATTGCTGTTTCATAACTAAGTCCACAGTTTGTTCCCAATATTAAAATTATGTAAAGTAGAGAATTACAGCCCTCAAATGACCTTTGTTTCAGTTTTAAAATCAGGCTCGTTATTATTCTGTCTCGCATGTTTTACAGCCCTATGTTCAATTCATAGAAAATTACAGTTCAAGAAATTATAAAAACAGTTGTTTCTAAAACTGTCTATCACTCGAACTCGACAAAATGTCTGAATATAATTTAAACTTTGAAGAAGTTTTTAAAATCACTTCCACGGCTATGTTTTTCAACGGTTCCCATCCATTTATAAGACGGGATAGATCCTGGTTACTACGACTCATCTCAATATTAACACTTACTGGAATTTGTGCTACTGTATTGATTTATTCCCTTTTTATTCACGACTTAATAGCGGGCAAATATATGGAAGCAAGTAAGAATGGCACCATGGCGATGTTGTCATTCACGACTACATTCAAATACTGTCTTTTACTTAAGCTCCGAGAACCATTAAAAAATCTAATAAATTTAATCAATAAGGATTACGAAGAGGTTAAGGGATTTGCTACAAAAGAAAGGACCACTGTATTAAATTATGCAAAAAAGGGCGTCGTAGTTATCAAGTTCTGGTTGGTGACTGCAGTAGCAATCGTTGCATGTTTTCCTATAAAAGCGATGGTTATTATGATTCACCGGTATATTCACGATGAGTTCCGTCTAGAAGCAATGTTTGATATGACATATCCCGAACCCATAGAGAGCAATAAAAATTGGTTACCTTTATATATCTGTTTATTTACAATGTGTTTCTTATTTGGTTGCTACGCTGCTTCTTTATACGTAGCCTTTGATCCACTAGTGCCGATATTTTTGCTGCACACGAGTGGACAACTCGATCTACTCAGTGAGAAAATCATTAAGTTATTTGTGGAAACAAAAGACCCGAGGATTATAGAGAAAGAGCTAAAAGTTATTGTTTCAAAGTTACAAGAATTATACAAGTAAGTTTATATTTAATGTTTGAAGGATCTGCATGTAAGACGATTTTTCAATATCTAGATTTTTTTATAATATTTATAATATTATAATATTTTGCAGTTTCATTGATTTTATAAAAGTAAATTTCTCAATCCTGTACGAATACAATATGAAGGTGACAACAATCTCAATGCCATTGAGTGCATTTCAAATTCTAGAGGTAGGTACTGCTGACATTTAAGTTTAGCATAGCATAATACACATATTATGATAAGTAAGTATGGACTCTCTTCGAGTCTTGTTTGAAGAAGGACCAGTCATAGTTCTCAAAATACTGAAGAGAGAAACATATTCCAGACATATTCAAAAATAACAATTTGACAACGGGTTCTAAAACTATGTTACTATTTAGGATCTGCGGCGAGGCAATCTGAATGTCGAATTCATTTCTTTCTTTTTTGGCTGTATTTTGCATTTTGTAATGCCATGCTATTACAGCGACCTTCTGATGGAAAGAGTGAGTATTTTGTACAGTACTTAAAACTATGTTGATTTAAATTTTTAATTTAGATCTCGTTATCGGCAAATTTTATATGTTGCTTCTAAATAGCTTAAAACTATTAGGTAGATTTGAAAATAGCTATGATTGTTGAAAATGAAGAAATGAAATTTATTGAGTATAAAAAATAAACAAATTTATTTTCTTACAGAGCGAGAATTTCAAATTTGCTATATACTCGTGTGGCTGGGAATATCAGCCAGATAAAAGAGTTCGTCAAATACTGTTATTTATGTTAACCAGAGCTACTGAGCCACTTGGCATAGCAACCGTCTTTTACAACATTTCACTCGATACATTCGCCGAGGTGATTTTACTATTTTCTTCTATCTCTATAAGATATTTGTTTGAAATATAAAATACCTGAAGTCACCAACTTTATAATGCTTAATTAAGTTGTTCTTTATCGTTTTCAGATGTGTCGTCAATCTTATGCTATATTTAATTTAATGAATGCTGCTTGGACTTAAGCACAAATTAACATTACTTTACATAAAATTATACATAATATTAATATCGTTATTGCCATTAAGATTAAATATTTTTTGTAAAATGTAGTCTATATTAGTGCACAATCTTTATATTTAAAATATATATTATTATGTGTTTATCTAATATATTTCTGTAAAATGTATTTTTTAAATATGTCAGCGTAGAATTGTATCATAGATTTTTGCAATTTAAATTATTGGCAATGGTATATACTTTCAAACAGCCGTCTATACTTATCCTAAGTCAACAAACTAAGCTACAAAATAAGGGATAAACGAAAATTTATCCAACCCCAAAAAGTCATACAATTTACGAGGAGTCGTAAATGAGAATAGGGGTATTACAGGGTTGACACGTTTTCTACCAACAATTTTATTACATTTAAATTATAATATGATATAATAATAGTAATAAGTATAGTATGTATTGTATGGTAAAATAGTTATAACAAGCAAAATAAATCAAACCATTCTGCACTTTCTCAACGTGTGTGATCAATCAATAAGCTTAAATAAATGCATTGATTATTGTTGATTGATTATTTTTAATCATACATTTCAAGCTCCAGGAGTATTTCACAAAAAGTTGTTTCCATTTCATAATCTTAGATAATTTTAATCAGTATAAACATACCTATTACCTATAGAGAAAAGTTTCAAATTAGTTTAATCAACCTTTAAACAACTACTTGAAATATGAAACTTATTTTGAATTATAATAGATCTAAAAATCTTAAAATTGTCGACCCTATACCCTAGTTTCGGTATACCGTGTTGACAATATTGGAAACCGCAATGTGCTGTAAGAGTTGATCACTGACCTTTTACGTGCACTAATTTTAATGAAGGTTAATTATAGGTTAAAATAATACATTTAAATAGGGTTAGAGAAATTCTAGCTAAATTACCATAGGTAATATAATGTAATACTATCAATTAGACAGATATTAAACATGTTATGATGGAAAATTAATCTCTTATATATAAAAATGAATTGTTGTTCGTTAGTCTCGCTAAAACTCGAGAACGACTGAACCGATTTGGCTTATTTTAATCTTGAAATATTCGTAGAAGTCCAGGGAAGGTTTAAACGGTGAGAAAATTTCCTTATATGACACAGACGAAGTTGTGTGGGCCAGCTAGTATTAATTAAAACTAGATGCCGTATCACCCTGAAATATGTATTGATTGAATATTATTATTATTCTTAATTAGATTTTATCTGCTAAATTCCGTGACAGGTATTTATCATAAGTTGCAAGATGTAAAACTAAATACTTTATGATATTATGTACATTAATGATTTCGTTCTGATTCATAACATTGGCATAAGTGTAGAATGTCTTTGATTATAAGTTTTATGTGAACGAATGCATCTACTACACGCGCAGAATAAAGATCATCTCCTCCGATAGAGAAATACCTCATATTGTTATAAAATATATTGTTTTGAAAATCTACATTTTCTCCTCGACCGTCCATTAAACATCGTTAAAAATTAAAGGTAAAGCAGAGGTAAATATCGCTTACGCAAGCATTGTGTGGTTTACTGGAATGAGCTTGTTAACAATTATCTCGGATGCCAGATGTCACTCAGCCGAACGGATCATACAACTGATATGTTTTGGCAGACAACACATACATTGTCGACACGTATCTGTCACGTGAATGTGTTGGCTTATGAAGCATTAGAGTATAGCATGATATATGATTTTGTGATCTTATAAAGATTATTTTAACGTAATTAAATTTTATTATAATCAATATAATATGAACCATATCTATATAAAATGTTGTGATTTTTTTCATATTAAATCAAGATACCTAGTTAATTTATATAATGCATTACGTATTCAAGTACTTGCCTACAATATGAACTTCGTGTTTGCTAGTTAAACATGATCCCTCAAAACCAATTTACAGACAATGTCAAATACTTCCATCGTATAAATAAACAGTGAGGAGGCTCGTTTTATGACGAAAGTTTCGTTAATCTAACAGGTACCCTTGTTTCCTGCGAGTACACCAAAGTAATAAGGACTTGATGAGATTCCCTTGTTAATAAGACTACACTGTCATCTGCAGGCTAGTCAAGTTAAGTAAACAGCGTAAAAACAACTATTATTTTACTTTCCAGCTTATCATTACATGAACACCATTTCACTCGTTTTAATAAAAAAGTTGCCTTTGCTAACTTTTTTATTTTCTTACTTTTAATATAAATCCCCTTGATGTTTGCCAGTATATTATTTACATCGACTTTGGCTCCGCTATTACTCGTTTGTTAGCAAGCGAAGCGTTCATAATAGGCTCCCGAATTCCACGTTTCCATACTGGGGTATATCTGTGCTCTTAAATTCATGCAATCCCTCACCTGTCAGCCTGAAGCACCTTCACCGTGAAAAATCGAGAGATCGCTAAGTAGAAACACTTTTTGTATGGTAATTGGAGTGAAGCTCGTACGTCTCGGCCTATTGCAATGAAATTTCTTTGAATTTGTTACCGAAGTCGTTTTTCTTTCCAAAAAATATTAGAAATCTTGTTATGTGTTATTCTCTGTGTTATTTTATTTACTTAAAAGTGTGATTGTGTCTTGTGTGCTATATGTTATTATACAGTGATTCAAAAACATTGTCAATCACTACACTGCTGTTTGACTTTTTTGCTTTAGAATGACGACGATTTATACTATGGCAAAGGTTATATGGAGTTCACAGGTTTTATCAATTTATTTCGTACCTACTAATGTCGAAATTAACGTACCTACTTTGAAAAAAACACGCGTGTGATCGAATAATATCCTAACATAATAGGTATACCAAAATGTTTAAAAGTATTATTTGAACGTTTTGATTATCAGAATAATAAAGTTCTCCAATTAACAGTTGTTCAAAAGTATAGGAAAATAATATATTATTTAACGGGCATTGTTTCCAGTGAAGAACGCAGGAAAGGAACAATGGAGATAGAGTAAATTCAAGCAAGATTTCGCCTGTGGCGTATAAATAATTGAACAACAGGGTTCCGAAGCTCACTGTACAACCACAAGAATAATTTAGTATATCACAACATGACCTTTAATCCTATTGTAAATAAAAGTTTTTAGTTTATTCATTGCGCTTGAAACAGTAAAGTTTGCGGCTTTGTTACTCTCGCAGATTATTTATAAATCAGGTTTTAGGGTGCGTGGAAATGGAAGTATATTAGACTAGCACATCATTTCGATTGCTTCTCGGTTATATTTACAATATTTTAAATACAAGCGGTACTATTTTATAAATTACAATATATATTTTTTGGCAAGTTTCAGTAGTTTTTAAACCTCCTTTTTATGTATTTACTAACTTTAGAAACACTGCATAATATCGGTTTTGATAACAATACAAAATTCAATCCTTCTCTAAATTATCTGCAAAGGTCGTCCAGGTGTGGTTGTGCAATCGAGGTAAAGACGCCGGGTTCCTGTATAGAGGTACTGTTCTAGGGATCATTTTAGATATTTCGTCACGTAAGCGTTTCAACATATTGTCCGCAAGATCTGAATACATTGCAGAAACGTCTTGTGTTTCGCAAGGATCTTCTTCAATATTGTATAAGCAGAATTTATCTGAAAACAACACATTGTTAACATTTACTCGTAAAACATACTTTAAAAAGACGTAATTAGAAATAATAATATTAGGTGTACAACTTTGCTTCCGCCGTTTTGCAATAGATGGCTGTAGCGGTAAGTGGTAGTCGAAATAAATAGATCGTAGATGTCATTCAATAAGCTTAGGCGTTTGTAAACATAACGCCATCGAAATATTAGTCGATTTGTGTCTGCATCATAAAGTTATTCTCGATTAAACATGTCAGCTTACGAGCCAAATTCTCGTCATTTGCGGGAGGTTTTAATTTTCTGCTTTAATATGAAGAAATCTGCGACTGAGGCTCATCGAATGCTCTCAAATACCTATGGTGAGGCCGCTACTAGTGAAAGAACGTGCCGAGAGTGGTTTCAACGCTTCAAGAACGGTGATTTTGACGTCGAAGACCGACATGGCGGTGGAAGAGAGAAGGTTTTCGAAGATGCAGAATTGGAGGCATTACTTGATCAAGACTCGTGTCAAACGCAACAACAATTGACAGGATCATTGGGAGTGACGCAACAAGCCATTTCAAAACGCCTGAAAGTCATGGGAATGATTCAGAAACAAGGAAATTGGGTGCCGTACGAGTTGAAGCCGAGAGATGTTGAACGGCGTTTGTTTGCTTGTGAACAGCTGCTTGCAAGGCAAAGACGGAAAGGATTTCTGCATCGCATTGTGACTGGGGACGAAAAATGGGTTCATTACGATAATCTTAAGCGCAGAAAATCATGGGGATATCCCGGGCATGCTTCCACGTCGACGGCCAAACTGAATATTCACGGTTCGAAGGTCATGCTCTGTATTTGGTGGGACCAGCTCGGCGTAGTGCATTATGAGTTGTTAAAACCGACTGAAACAATCACAGGCGATGTTTATCGAACGCAATTAATGCGTTTGAGCCGAGCTTTGAAAGACAAACGGCCGCAATACAACGAGAGACATGATAAAGTGATTTTACAGCACGACAATGCTCGACCCCATGTTGCGAAAGTGGTCAAGACATACTTGGAAACGTTGAAATGGGAAGTCCTACCCCACCCGCTGTATTCTCCAGACGTTGCTCCCTCGGACTATCACTTGTTTCGATCAATGGCACACGGCCTGGCTGACCAGCACTTCCGGTCTTATGAAGAAGTAAAAAATTGGAACGATTCGTGGATCGCTTCCAAAGATGACCAGTTTTTTCAACGCGGGATTCGTACGCTGCCCGAAAGATGGGAGAAAGTAGTGGTCAGCGATGGACAATACTTTGAATCATAAATGTATAACCAGTTTTTTACAATAAAGCCTCGAATTTCGGAAAAAAACGGCGGAAGCAAAGTTGTACACCTGTGTACAATATTCATTTAAAAAAATGAAACTGCTTCGAAGCTACACTTACTCTTGTCTGGGTAGCAAATATCCTCGTTTGTTTGTTCACAACTTAATTTTACATTTTTTCTGAGATTAATGTCTTCTTTTTTTAAATTCATTCCCATTTTCTTCAAAATCCAATACATTTTACTATTCTTAATAGCATCAATGTAAGGCGGAGGATCTCCAATAAGTCCTCTAAAACTATCTCCTTGATAATTACTGTACGCTAATGTAACTTCTCCCGTAATTAATTTAAAATCTTCAGAGATAATAGATGCGAAACCTGTGTAATCATCAATTTCAATAATTTCTTTCCGCGTTGAGTTTCTATTAAAACTTATTTCGTCCCAAAGGTCCAAGCCATTAATATCTTTAGGCGCCTCCGAGCCCGCTACTCGCAAAAGCGTGGGAAGCCAATCCGTCACATGAATATATCCGTTCCACAAGTGATTTGAATTATTAAAACTTGGACTCCACACAAGTCCCGTGACGTGCACGCCTCCCTCGAATGGTGACATTTTCAGTCCTCTCAGCGGCCAATTAGATGCAAAATTCAATGAAGTCCCAGAAGTCATTCCGCCATTGTCCGAAATAAATACAATAACTGTATTATCCAGAATCTGTTTCTTGTACAAAGCATCTACGACTTCACCTATGCTTTCATCTAGTTTTTTTACCATTGCTAAAACAAATAAACAATGATTACTTTTTTTATACTTTCCTTCATTTTATCTTGAATCATAATATTATAATGAATTTTTCAGTATACATATTATAACTACCTGCATAAATACGTCGTCCAGTAAACTCAACGTGTTTCATACTTCGTACATCATCTGGCGGGGCTTGCACAGTGGCAGCGCTGTTGGCTCCGTGGGGTGCATTATGCGCTAGCATTAAAAACAGCGGTTTATCTACATCATGATGTTTGATAACTGGAAAATGTCAACGACCACATTTTAATTAAAAAATCAATTAGGTATCCAACCAAGTAATCCGAAAAACAAGCCTTTTTACATTGTATACAATGTAAAGACCCTTGACTTTTAGATAACATTTTTGGATACTGCAAAGTCATTGATCAATATTGATAAGATACTTGTATTATCGAGATCTATTTGTCTGTCGGTGCAATGATACGCTATACACGTGATAACACTAAATCGTATTACTAACAACTCACTAGATTTCGCTTCTTTAGTGTAAACATCAGTGAGATATCCCTCAACATCCCAAGCCGGTGTTTCATTTCTATACAAACCAAATCCAGATACCAGTCCCGTCACCCACTAAAACAAAATCGTATTTTATATTTCTGTCTTTTAATTAAATTTGTCTTTCTTAGGTATAAAATAATATACGAGGTACTCATAGTTTAAACTGTATACTACACGGTATAAATAAGTAAGTACCTACGTATAATGTTATCATAATTAGTTTATTATCGTATTATTTTTATGAAATTCTACACTGTAATTAAATTGTAAAGTAGGTATAGCTTTTTACAAAAAATAATAGGTTTTTTTAATACTAGGTTAAAATAATATAGGCATTGAACAGATTGTTGGAGACAAATAATACTTTTATAAAAATCAGTAATATTTTATATAAATAAGCAATTATTTCGCTACAACTTTATGTCATACAATAATATGTTAAATCATACCCAATACTATACCTATCCCATACCCAATACCAAACAATAGATATATTATAAATTCAGAATAGTTACCATTTCCTCTAACGTATACTCATAGTAGTCTAAAAATCCGCCTCTGTGTCCGAAATGACTGTCGAACCCTCTCATTGTTGGCAAGTATTCAGTTCGCGACTGTCCAACATGCCATTTTCCGACCAAATGCGTCGAGTATCCCAATTCTTTCAAATACTGCGGCAAGATTTTTTCAGTCGTCGGTAAACCTCTGTCCTCACTGTTTGTTAAGGGATATCCTTGCATACCTTAATAAAAAATGTACATCTTGGAATATATATTGAAAACACTGAGTTTTCAGTATATATTTTTCAGTTTATAGTACCTACACGTCTTTGTTGCAAATATAATAATGTGATGTTATTGTAGCCATCTATCTGATTATTCTTTATTTCTAAAACAGTAAACAACACTAACCGGATGAAGGAACTTTTGAAGACCTTATTTTAAGAATCCTTTATAAATTATTCATTTATAACCGCAGCATATTATATGTCTTTAGTGTACTCTAGCATTTAGGTACAACAGAAAACATATTTTCATTTTATTTTGAGACTTTATTTATAAAGAAGCATTCAATGATAACATAAATTAAATTAAACATAATCGAATTGTATTTCATAACTCCTTAATTGTCAAACTTTTACTTCGAAGGTATCTAAATTATTTAACCTACCAGTTCTATGTGCATATTTCCCAGTCAAGAGTGCTGCCCTCGAAGGTGTGCAGATGCAATGAGTGTAATATCTAGACAAAGTTTTCCCGGAATATGCCAAAAGATCAATGTTCGGGGTTAAAATCTGGTCTGAACCGTGAAAACTTACATCGTTCCAACCCTAAAATATTATAAAATCGGGAATACAAGTATAAATTATATATCAATTAATAATTAGTGCCCGACCGAAAGTTTCGGTTTAGATTTCGGTTTCGGCCAGTTTCGGCCAAAATTCGAGTTTCGGCCTTAGTTTCGGTTTCGGCCAAAAAACGGCGGAAAGTTTCGGCCAAACCGAAACTTTTGATAACAATTAACAGATTGATAACGGATAAATGGGGTTCTGAAATGGAGATTTTAAGCAATTCCTAATATTCTAAAATAAGAGTCATGTAGAGTTTATTATTTCAGAATTAAGTGTTGCTCAGGGTTATCCACAAACTACGTCGATACATTTCATGATTTTTTATCCCTTCTTCCTTGCCACATGGTGTGTTGCTTGGAAAGTCGATGAACCCAATCTCAAGAATTCAATGGCTTGCTCGTGGGCTATGATTTGTCCTTTTTGAAACGAGATTTAATAAAAAATAAAAATCTTTTAAATTGTGGTAGATAATAACTTCGGCTTTGGTAAGTACTTGCATCGGATACGGGTGGAGTCGACGACGAGTTGTTATCATTGTGCGTGTGACCACCTGGACATGGTGGAGCATACGCTCGCTGTTTGTCCCGCTTGGAAGTAGTAGCTCCGTGTCATGAAGGACTTGTCATTACCGAACGACGTGGCTCAACTTCTGTGAGTCCACCATCTCAAGACGTGTGAGCGAGAGCTCTTCTCTCCGCGCAAGAACACGCCACCGTCGGGCGAGGGAACAGGTTTGGGATCTGCTCCCTAATCTGGCTCCCTAAGAATACTAGGTCCTACTAAGACGCTAAGAGACGGTGTTGCACTCTTTTCGTAATAGCAACCGGGGAATGGTAAACCGCGCTCCCCGACTTAGGTTGGTTTTGACTCAGACGTGTATTCAGCGTGAGGGTGTCACGTCCTCTTCGTGACACTCTCACGATACTTCGGATAGTCCGCCAAGCAAGCCGACTGCTGTCGATTATCGTATTTTTCAGACACCGCTCCCTCCCTCTGTCTCAATTGGTCATATTTTAGAGACAACCCCTCCCAACCCTTTGTTACACTAGGTTACATTTTGATGATCCCTCTCTCTTCCCCTCGTCACACATCACATTTTTGAAACCTCTTTCTTCCTCATTGTCACAACTTGACATATTTTTGAAATACCCATGGGGTGCCAAAACATATTCTCCCCCTTGACAGACTTGGTCAAATTTTTGAAACACCCTCCCCTTTCCCCGTTACGTGTGACATAATTTTTGGATAACCCATAATGAAGATAACAAATTTTGGGAGGAATGATAAAATATGCACTAAAGTCAAGGACATTTTCAAAAACAAAAAATTTTCTGTGAAATTTGTGAGTTTCGGTTTCGGTTTCGGTTTCGGCCGAAACTAAGAGCCTAGCCGAAGGTTCGGTTTCGGTTTCGGCCAAAAAACCAGTTTCGGTCGGGCACTATTAATAATTAAACAGTGAATTGATTGGTTGTAACTGTTGCTCTTAGACTCTTAGAAAGAAGGATTTGTTCTTCTGTTACTAACGTAGACAGAACGTAGCTATTCCTTACCATTGCCTTGTCAAAGTCATAATTCTTAAATCTTAAGACAACTTGTTTGTTGTGTTAAATATCCTAAATCTTAATTTGTATCAATGTAATTTAAAATTTGCTATCACAAACGCTAATCACGAGTCTGTTGGGATTCGATTTCATGAATTATATGAAATAAAAACACTTCATTTATTTCAGTTTGTCACACACTCATACAAATGTATGTTTAATAAATTACGGAACACCAAGTCCCAATAATCCCATGCTAAAGTTTCGAAAGTAACGAGTAGGTGTCAACCGTTGACCCACACAATATATGGAAAAATATAAGCTTATCCCAAAAACTTATTTGTTACGTATTATGTTTAAGATTTCCGGCATGTCTATTTTGTATATGGATCATCATAGCGGTGTCTACCAGCGCACGGTCACCACTCCAAAACTTTTCAGTTAGATTTGTTCTACAACTACAGTTTCCTATCCAATGCTACTTCAAGCGTGTAATTATATACATTCAATTTGAATATTTACAGAATATACAATGTTTTGTAGGAGCAAGTGACCGCCCGAAATATTCTAAAAGTTTTTCTTGATGACTTTTCTAAACGTATTTTTCAAAGGATCACATAAGATAATATGTCGATATCTATGCAATAAGTGGGTATCTAACTATATACACAATAAGGATAAAATTAAATATAATGTAATACCAACACAAAATATTTTTAAGGTAAAGTACGTTTTTATGTTTTTATCAGCCGTTCTTTGTAACTTCACAAAAATGTGCACAAACAACAACAAACAAAGTTACCTACTTTCGAATATTTCACTTTATTATAAGTATGGAAGTTCTATCATTAAATTTCTGAAAAAAAGATTCAAGTGATAAATAAGAATGTTATGAATATTACAACTTACCAAATCATCAGCAACAATGAGAACTATATTAGGTTTCGATGCCAACGAAATGTTAACTATACAGATAAATACTAATAAAAAGACAAAATTATACATTTTCTAAGACACCTGATATTTTTAGCTTATGAGATATATTGTTCCGCTTCTTATAATTTCATTTTAATCACTTCTCCGACTATCACTTTTACTTTACTTTTTTTACCTGTTTTCAAAACACACTGTGAATCAATTGAAAATTTCCTTGAAAATTCTAGTTTATTTATTGAAATGATTTGTTTAATATCGATATTGCCGTCACGTGTTATCTCAATAACAGTCAATGCTGCGTCTGGAAACTCACATAAACATAGTCTGTTTGTTATCTCATAGATTTTATATAATAGTATCTAACATAACAAACCTCTTGTTACATAATTGCAATTCGGTTTGCTATCAAGACTACCGATTGGCACATATCTGTGTACCTTCGTACACTTTCTCTACAAAGTTGAATAGTAGTGGCCACAGTACAGCATTGTGTATTCTCAAACTGTGTGTGGACGTACAATTATTATTAAATTATGTTTTTTTTACCATCATTGGGTAACCGAAAAACAAATAAGTAAATGCAAAAGAATTTTTAATAGTAAGATTAATTAAAAGTACATCAACTTTACTATTGATAGATATTATATTGCGATAAACCGAAGACCATAAGTAAACTTTGTATTTATTTTCCAATTACTAATTTCAAATTGTCATCATTTGGAAATGTTCGTCCGTCTATTTAAGAAAAAAAATGAGTAATTGTGAAACGAATCAAATTCATCTACTTGCTAATTCCTTATATTTTATTTTATTTATTTCTTTCAATCAATTATAGATCATATTATTATTAGGCAATTACAAAATTCTATTAAATTATATTTATTATGCTATGAATACAATTATATGTATCTTAAAAAAAAGATTTACTTCAAATAAAATTAAAAAATACAATAGGAAGCTGTATCGCGTATAATCATTTATTAAATTAAATTATCAAATATTTTCTTATAGGACAAATAAAATTCTATATAATATCGTTGCCAATTTTATTTTGATTTATCTAACTGAAAATAATAAAATATAAAATTGATGATAGAATTTCAAGTTAATCAGCAAACGTATCCCAAGTATAGTTGTGTAGTTTGGGCAACGACCTCGGATCATTGTAAGGTATATCGGTTCTAGGAACAACTTTAGTTAATTCAAGTTGCAAGCGTTTCAGCAAGTTCACAACAATGTCTGGATTCTCTAGTGAAACGTCTTTTGTTTCACAGGGATCTTCTTTTATGTTGTAAAGACAGGCTTTAACTGGAACAAAAAAATTTCATCCATATACCTACTTTATATAACGATGGAATATTTTTTTCACTAAATGTGAAACTGTAAAAAACATAAATCGTGTCGTTGTTAACTTACGTGCAGTTGGGTAACAGAGAATGTCAGTATTATTTTGATCGCATTTAACTTCTACTTGTTTCCTTAAATCATAGTTGATTTTCTTGACAGGTTTTCCGATCTTTTTCAAAATTGCATATACTTTACTGTTTTCAATAGCTTCATCGTATGAGGGTGGCTCTCCAATGACACCTGTGAGATTACCTCCTTGATAATTACTGTATGTTGCTGGGACATGTCCTGTGATTAGTTTATAATCTCCACTAATAATAGTTGCGAAGCCAGTTCGGTCATCAATTTCAAACATTTCAGTTCGACTTGATTCGCTATTGGATTTGATGTTGTCCCATAAGTCTATACCAGTGATGTTAGTTGGTGGATTGGCACCAGCAATACTGAGGAACGTTGGGAGCCAATCCGTCACGTGCATGTAACCGTCCCACAAGTTTTGTGAGCCCTTAAATTTCTGACTCCATATCACGGCTGGCACTCTTACTCCTCCTTCAAATGGTGTCATCTTAAGTCCTCTCAGTGGATAATTAGAAGCGTAGTTCATTTTAAATCCTGACGTCATTCCTCCGTTGTCCGAAACAAACACAATAACAGTATTGTCGAGGATTCCTTTATTGTAAAGCGCTTCTACAACCTCACCAACACTGTCATCAAGTTTCTTTACCATAGCTGAAAACAGAAAGGTTTTATTTGTACTATTTACTGATTCAAAGCATTCAGTTACATCTCACTAAAATACCTTATTTTGTTTATTATTAAATGCGCAATGAAAAAGATTGCAATAGTACCTACTTAAAGTTGTGTCAGTAGGTACTAGGGATGTAACGAATGTTCGCACACGCGAATATTCGCATGTTTTTGAATATTCATATTCGCAAAAATTATGATGACTTTTGGAAAATACAGCTGACTTGTCAAAACCTTGAACTTTTTGTTCAAAAGGTCAACACACGCATTCGCATGCGTATGTGTCGCAATGTTAAAATGTTAAAATTGAAAATTTGCATTCGCCATCGAATGTCCAAAAATCGACATTCGCAACATCCCTAGTAGGTACTCCTAATCAAATATCTAACAGTGTAATTTAAAACTGTAACTTCTATTTACCAAAAAAAAAATTCACCAAAAAAAAATTTATTACTCGCCTACACTGCGAAAATATATTATTTTACATTATAGAACAAAATGTAATATACTACGTCTTTCGTTCGTATATCGCTACGGCACACACAAATGTTGTCTGAATCCCTTTGTAATGCAGACGAAGTTGCGCGGGTCAGCTAGATATCCAATCGTAATTATACACTTACCTGCGAAAATTCTTCTACCCGTTAGCTCTACGTGTTTCATTGCGCGTACATCTTCAGGCGGCGCTTGTACTATTGCAGGTTCGTTAGCAGAATGAGGTGCATTGTGCGCTAACAGCATGAATAATGGCTTCTTTGTGTCATGTTGCTTTATTACTAAAAATATTATCACATATTTTTTAAATATACCAGATATTGAATTATTTTAGTAAATTATATTATGTATTTTCGAGTATTCATAAATTTTGAAACTAACATTAAATAAATTGTTTAAATATACTAATATGGCTGGAAACCTTGCGCAAAAGGCCACAAATATGACAAGTAATTTATTTTGAAATTATACATTTAAAGTGAGAGCAAACAACGGCAAATTATCTTACCTTTCTTAGCATGATCAGTATAAATATCAGTAATATACCCCTCGACGTCCCAAGCAGCACTTTCATTTCTAAAAAGCCCATATCCCGACACTGTTCCAAAAGCCCACTAAAATAATAAAAATTTTGCATCGTTAATTACGTTTAAATAATGTCATTAAAGTAGTATGAATTTCTTAAAACTAGTTTTAATATTACTTATGTTGGATTTTTTCTTGCTCTTAATATTCTTATTGTGTTTTTAGTAACAGTTTAACAAAATTCCGAAGCGCTTCCTTCCGAACGGGAGGTCGCGGGTTCAAATCCGGCCAGCTTCTACCTCTAAATCTAAATGTGAAAAAGATTTATGTGCAATTTTTCATAACACCACTGGCTAAAAACGGTGAAGGAAAACATCGTGAGGAAACCTGCATGTCGGAAAAGGGTTCTAAAAATCCTTTGAAGATATGTGTAGCACCACGCTTGCCCAATCCGCACTGGGCAAGCGTGGTGGACTATGCCTAATCCCTCTTCTGAGGAGACCTGAGCCCAACAGTGGGCAGTAATGGGTTGGTACAGTATACGGTATAACAAAATTCAAAATTTCCATGCGTTAGGATAGGTTAGGTAAGCAAACTTTATTGGAAAAATTAACATAAAATCCTAGACAACAGTAACTATAAAATGTAGTGCCATCTCTATAAAATGAACAATCATGTTAAGTTGAGAAGGTAATTTATATTTTACATTATTTGTAGTGGCTATACCATTACCTCCTTAGTTTTAACCATTGCTAAATATGACCTCGATATTACCCATATTTGAATACTTTCAGTGAGTTAGTGATTTGAATTTATCACAACCTTATTTCCATCGTATACTTAAATTAGCAATATGTATTACGCAATGGGCCACATTGCTTAATGTGACCATGAAATTTATTTGAAGTTACTTAAATTATTAGTATACACTAGTTTTTTTTAGCAATTCGTACGCCACCGTTTCCATTACTCTTCCATGCATTTCTATTATTCGACAACCATTCTTCTAAAATTTTATTTTAGGTTTTAACTCTAACAATACTTTTGTGTGAATCATTATTACCGTTTCTTCCAGAGTATAATCAAAATAATCAATGAATCCTCCCCTGTGTCCAAAATGACTGTCAAATCCTCTCATCATAGGTAAAAAACTTTGTCGGGATTCACCAATATGCCATTTTCCTACTAAGTTTGTTGCATATCCCAATTCCTTTAAATACTGAGCTAAGGTTTTTTCTTTAAGAGACATTCCTCTATCCTCACTGTTGCTTAGAGGTAATCCTTGTGTTCCTGTAATAGATACAAAAAAAAATATGAAGAATGTGTAGATAAACGTGTAAGAATAAATATGCCTTAAAATAAAATTAAATACGAAGTAGAAAATTCTTGAATATTGTCCTGTAAGAAACTTAATTGAGTAGACGTTGCACACTTGAATAAATAGGTAATGAAATGACCTTCAGAGTTCTTACTATTAGACACTTTCCAGATGTGACCATTACATTGTTCAATTAACAACTTCTTTGTCTGATTAAAAATCATCGACAGACTTAAACTGATTACTTACTCCAATATGTACTACGAAAAGACAAATATACTTGTTAAAACAGTTACCTATTCTATGAGCAAATCTGCCCGTCATTAATGCTGATCTTGAAGGCGTACAAACACAGTGACTGTAGTACCGAGTGAAGGTTTTCCCAGTTAAACCTAGTAAATCGATGTTTGGGGTCGGGATTTGGTTTGAACCATGTAGACTGATGTCGTTCCATCCCTGTAATTAATTTATTTATTTATTTACAGTTATTCCTTCATGCCCAAGTGTGTACATAGACGGAATTAATGACATTAAAAATGTTTATTTAAAAAAGTACTCTGAAGATTATTTATTAAGATGGTTTTGCACTAAGAGTCCATTCGAAACTGATAGATGGCGTAGCATTTTTGATCGACTTCCAAAAAGGAGGAGGTAGTCAATACATCTGTATTTTTTTCTTTTATTTTTTTTATATCTCGATACCTCTTGTTTGGGTCGACCGATTTGAATGATTTTGGTGTCAGATGAAAGGTCCAACGTAGGTCTATTATAAATTTGATAAAGATCTGACTGGTAGTTTTTATGCTATGCTTGATAAATGGAAGTCGGTCGTTTTCATTTTTGTAATAAAAATATTATTGCTTAGTGAAAAGCACCCATATTGATTTTTAAAAAAACATTTAGTCCAAATAAGTAGGTAAAAGATTCAGTTTGACGAAAAACAGGTATTTGAAGAATAAAACGAACAGACGTAAATATACTAAACGAAAGGTCCTTCTAAAGATAACTTTAAAAACACTTTATTAAATCATCACAAATTATGTTTTGAAATTAGTTTGTTTATGGTGGATGTCGAAATGTATATGTAGGTAGACTTGGTAGGTATACCTTATAAAATATATTGCCTAAGTAAACTAAATTGTAATATTTTATGTAAAAACGCATTGCTTTTTAAAAAATATAATACAAGAAGATTACATTTTCCGAAGGTGCCATGGTCCAAACGAGGAATTTGTTTGATCACTAAAACGATTAAAAAAGTCACCAGTAATTTAAAACCTTTCTACCACTTGCTTTTTTAATTATAGAATAAATTAAAATAAGGTTATTAATAGCATACTTGTTGTATTTGTTTACTTTTTGTTGGTGAAAACTTTTAATTGGCCTTGTAAATGTTTTGGTTGTATTCTGTATTAGCTCTCAGGTAGTTTTCCATGTTTCATGAAATAGTTAAATAAATTGCTAACTCTGATTAGGCGGAGGTGATGGCTAATGGTTGCTTTCTTTGCAAAAGAGACCTATGTACGGCAGTAGGAAGTAAAATTATTCAATTTATTAAATTTGTAATATCATTTCCAATATTTTAAATACTAGCTGTCCCGCGCAACTTCGTCTGCGTTACAAAGGGGTTCAAATAGTACTCGCAAGGCCGTCGCGTTATTATGTGCCCGTAGTGCACCCACCCACATATTCATTGCGTTTTCTACTCGTGATAACGTCTAAACGAAAAGTCCTATTGGAATAAAACAAAAAGTAATTCACTTCTACATTAATATTCTTGATAATATAATACTTAATTTGGATAAGGGTTAATATAACGATACTCATTTAACGTTAAATTCAATCTCGGGACGAAATATTTTTTTTATAAATATAAAAGCGGTTATTGTGACTAAACTATGATAGTTAGATATATGCTATCACGGATTTTTTTGTTTGTCTTACAAATACCTAAAAACCCGTACTACATCATTTTGTTCTACTGTCAATAGTTTTTTCAGTGTACGCATAAATAGGTTTTCGATTATTCACCTTGTGTTACATATTCGATATTTTCATACGGATCCCTAATTTTTTTAAAAATAAAATATAGCCTATGTTACTCGGGGATAATGTAGCTTTCCAAAGGTGAAAGAATTTTTGAAATCGGTCCAGTAGTTTCGGAGCCTATTCATTACAAACAAACATACAAACAAACAAACAAACAAATCTTTCCTCTTTATAATATTAGTATAGATTCGTAGTGTGAAAATTTCTCACAAAATCTCTATAAATTACATAGATAGAGTAGGTATTGCGTTATGATAATGGCATTAAGTCATGTGGGCTTCTAGCATATTAATGATCCTGCCATTAACACATTGGACTTATTGCTAAATTACTGGTCATTACCGGTTGACCTTCTAAAAAACATGACATGTCCTTGCGGCATAGTTTCTTCATTTGGCAAATTACAATATTTTAGTACCTAGTGTACGATACAAAAAATATCGTGACAGCATCGCGAGTGCTTTTCAAACACCCTTTGTGAAGCAGACGAAGTTGCGGGGGTCATCTAGTAAAGTATAATCACTACATATTATAAAACAAAGTCGCTATTCGCCTGTCTGTCCCTTTGTATGCTTAGATCTTTAAAACTACGCAATGGATTTTCATGAGGTTTTCTTTAATGGATACAGTGATTCTTAAAGATATGTTTTAGGTATATTTTATTTTGAAAATAATTAGGGATCCGTATAAAAATATCGAATTTGTAACACTAAGCTTAAAATCGAAAACATTTATGCGTACGCTGCAAAAACTATTGACAATAGAACAAAATGATGACTACGGGTTTGTAGGTCTTAGTAAGATCTTAAAAAAGTCCACAAGAGCACATATCTAACTATCATAGTTTAGTCCCAATAACCACTTTTATGTTCATGAAAAAAAATATATCGTCTGAAGATTGAAACGACGTGAATTGAGAATCGTAATATTAATCTTTGTCCAAATTAAGTATTATATTATTAAGAGTATTAATGTAGAAGTAAAATCATTTTTGTTTAATCCAATCGGACATTTCGTTGAGAAATTATCACGAGTATAAAACGCTGTTCGCTACAAAAAATATCGCGACGACATCGTGAGTGCTCTTTAAACCTGACGAAGACGAAGTTGCGCGGGTCATCTATTTATATTATAAGTAGTAACAAGTACCAAAGTGTATAATTGTTTTGGAAAATGAAATACTGCCGACCGTTACGGTAAATTCAATGACAGTTAACGTAATTGCTAAATTTCCACTAATTTCTCGGTAAAACTGCTTATTTACTAAAATTTATTTCGGCTACTTTATCTCAAACGTGACAAGAGCGTCATCACGTGATTACTTTATTAACATAACACGTTTAGGCCATGACAAATTCGTGAAATACTATAACTACCGAGTGGGCATAATACTCTGTAATCTTATAATTAAAATCTTCTTGAAATTTGCAAATTCTACGACCATTAAAAATAAACTAATTGTACCTAGTCTCTGTTTAAACTTTTACTTAACATTATTTAAATAATGCTCAAAATAAGTTTTTGAAATCAATGCAACTATTAATCTCGCCGGAATAGATTTCGTATATTTTTCTAATGTTTTAATTAATTTTATGTCATACTTTGTTAGTTTGAAAAACAGCAATTAACTATGTAAGTATGTCACTTAACATTAGATGAACCGTAACTGTACCTACATCTAAGCAACAAATAGACAAATAGGTTCAACAAAGTGCTGTAGCAGTTTATATCACTTATAAAACGCAGAAGATATACTGGTCAAATAAAAAATAAAATAATGTAATTTACGTTGCTTTAGGAATAGTTATAGATAGTAGTCGTAGTCGTAATTTGTCACCGATAGTTTAAAAATATTTTTCTAACGTTAGCTATTATTACTAAAACTAACACTGGGCGTACCGTAACCGGTTCGTATCAAAATTTATTCATAAACATTGCGAACCTATAGTAGAAAACCCAACCTGTCAGATCGAAACGTGCAAAATAGTTTGAAGGTTCCGTATAGATAATCAAGGTTAAGATTACTTTATAGTTTTTTTATGAATATGGTTTTGAGATGTCATAAATAATTATCGGATGATTTAATCCAATATAATAACTTCAGAGAACTAGACTTGAGACTGATTTGTAATGACTATGAGTAGTATAAGTCTACCGGGTAAAAAAAGAGGCTACGAAGAATACTGTTACGAATGCTGTTTAGTTTTAGGTAATTTATACCTTGTGACTTGTCGATATTTCTCTTATTAAATATAAATAAAATAAAGTATAAGATTAGGATCTACAAATTCCTGAATATTATTGAAATTGATTATGCTAACAATACGAGTACGTGTACAGTTCAAAAAAATTATTTAGATCATGTCCCAACTGACTCAAAACTAACGCACCGAAGTCAAGATTAGTATATTTTACCACATCCAAACTCTAACATTTTTCACCCACCCCGTAAAAAAAGACCAGCAGTGTCTTCTTATTTTAAAATAAAATAGTGCCTTATAATTGATAAAAAGAGTTTTATTTTACTGTAACCGGAACATGAACAACGTGATCAAGCGAAATGGCACAGTCAAATAAAATTCAATTAAAAACGAATAAAATTTACATTTTAAATCGACTATGAACAGGTTTTGGGACTATTGACTTCAAATATATAAATGTGTAATTTGTAGTAATGAAATGAAACTATCAAATCGTTATTTCTTTGAAAGTAGGATTTAAAATGATTGAATGATATTTATACTTTTGGAAGCAAGTATTATAACTATGTAACAAAGTCAGTAAAACTACTTAATTTTATTTATAGTGCCAGAGCTATTACTGCAGAATTTAATTTACATTATAATCATGAAGCAACATTTAAAACAAAATTAAGTTTTTTTGAGAATTTTTCGTAAATATTTAATCATAGGATCTTACAATATATTGTTATATTAATATAATTGTGAATATAATAATATAAATGTAATTCTTTAATATAACGATAAGAAAGAATAAGAACATTATACATTTGAAAATTAGCACAAAAACCAGGACAGAGTCCAGGTACTTACTAATATAATTTTTATTAAATATAACAAGCTTCAACTTTTATTTATCTATGTGCTTCTTAATTATTGCTAAAATTTAAAACCTGTTTATTTCGACGGTTAATTTTTAAAAATCTATTAATGAATAACTCACCAAATCGTCAGCAACTATCATCACAATATTAGGTGAACTTTGTTTCGTTGTCAAAGCACCCAGGACCAGTAAATGTATCAACAAAAACCGAAACGCGAACATTTTCCAGTGTTTTTTTAAACAATGACTAACAGACACAATTAATCCACTTTATATATCTTAGTCGAGTTGAAACACTATTTGCTTAAATGTTTTTCATTATTTGAATTATTATCGTTACTTCTTGTAAAACTTATTTAAATGTAACTGCTGAGAAAATAAATCTCCCTGAACTTTAAACATCAAAATGATTTCATAAAACTTTAAATTATAAATTAAGGATAACTATAATAATCATTGATACGTCCTAACACAATCACAGACTAAACAAATGTGATCACTTGAGACAGTGATAAATAAAAAAGGAACTGGATTTTATTAACTTTTTTAAAATTTTCCTGCTAACATTGTTGGCGTTGATTCTTCAACGTAACAAAAGCCGAAATGAATAGGATGACAATCACGCAAACGAACACAATCTAGAGATTGAAGATAACTATTTAATAAGTGTGAACTGGCAAAACATTTAGATCACTTCTTGGGACAACGACTCGTGTCCTCTAAATCTCTCGTACGTAAATGATTTTAACCAGTAACTTAATGGACAATACATACCTATAATGTTTTTCGTAAAATAAATATCATATTTGGCTTTTATTATTAGTCATATCGATAAAGAAATAGAACCGCTCTAGTTTACATAATTAGATTCAGAATAGAAAAATTTAAAAGAACAAAATATTTGTAAAATCGTTCAGACAGCATGGAATGGTTGCAGCATGTTATGTTGTCAGGATTGCAGACTATTTAGACATTATTTTTCTCTTGTTTTAAAGTACCACTTCTTTGTATAATGTGGCTACCACACAGTATATCCTGTAAGTTATTTAATAAAGACAAATAATATTTTTGAGAATGAATTTGAATATATTTACCAACATTATTATTATTAAAGGGACAGGTGAACCATAAACTAATTAAATTTCGTTATTTACACATCTTAATATATATATTTCTTGTGTACGTGTGTATGTGACTGAACTCCTCCTAAACGACTGGACCAATTTTGATGAAATTTTTTGTGTGTGTTCGTGGAGATTCGAGAATAGTTTAGATTTACAGTTGGTCAAGGTCTGATGATGGAGCTGGAAGGTGGCTATGGGAACTCCGTCAATAAGCAAGATAATCTCATTGTGTTTAGGCTCTAATGAAGCGTCCTGATGAGATCTTTGTGTAGAGGATGAATGTCAAGGTTTGATGATGGAGCTGGAAGGTGGCTATGGGAACTTCGTCAATAAGCAAGATAACCTCATCGTGTTCAGGCTCTAATGAAGCGTCCTGATGAGATCTTTGCGTAAAGGATGAATGTCAAGGTCTGATGATGGAGCGGGTAGGTGGCCACTGTCTGTTTGTTCTGGCTAATCTCTGGAATGGCTAGACCGATTCGGACGGGCTGACTATCAATGGCTGATAGTTTATGTTATAAGGAGTAACTTAGGCTATATTTATTTTAGAAATAGTTTTTTTTTTAATTCTCGATGAAGTTCAAGGATGGTATTTACAGCGAGAAAAAATCGAATAGTTGACATTTAATTGAGATTGGCGCAGACGAAGTTGCGCGGGGCAGCTAGTAGGTATACATATATATACCATATACATACTATACATATTACCTTATATTTTGTGCCTATTATTTGCAACAGGTTTACACTTACATATATATTTTTAACCGGATGCGGATGTAGAAAGTACAGGAAATGAGGTGAACGTCCTAAACATATTGTCAACCTCCTTTAAAGTATAAAGGAATTAATAAATTAACTTGCGTTTTAAGATTTTACTTTCTGAATCATTATTATTTACATTTAATAATTTGTAAATTTGCTTTTTTCGTAATATTATATTTACTAAATTAAGTAACTTAAATTTAAATTATAACATTGTCAGTAGAATCAAAAACAACTTTTAGGTGATGATTTGGCTTCTAATTGCAGAAGCCAAATCCATAAACATTCGGCAGTTGTTTTATAAGTCTCCACTTATTTTTGAACAATTAACTTGCAAATTATGGAGATCGCCATTACAAGATAACTGCTAATCAATTAAGAACGACACAGTTCTAGTTTACAAAGTATATTTTTTTTGTTTGTGAGATGAGCAAGCGAGGCCGCCATCTAATATCTATTTAGGTTTAGGGAGACATTAGGTCACTATTATCTTAATTTGAATGTGTTATGATAAACCCCCTAATCAAAGTAAAAGTATGACATTAGACAATTTTATATTAAATTCGTACATTCGTTGTAAATGTGCCAAAATAACTGATTTCCTGTTATTTATCAATTTTTGTTATCATTATAGTTCAACAAATTATAAAACTTAACTTATTACTGTAATAATTGATCGTATATGTATTTTGCCTTTTAACAAAAGGCAGATAGGTATGTTGGATAAGTATGTTGGTAGGTAGGATAGTGGATTGTATTTTACAGACATACTTTTGACATTTTTTTTATATTTTCTACGAAAATCTGTTGTTTCTACCTAGATGTGTGGATGTACCTACTTGTATGTGAGAACGTTTGTTACTCTTTAACGCAATATTACATAAACGTACAGTTTAATAGATTTTAATTGAACTTTAATTGATGATTTACTTTTAATGAACTTTGTAGCATCTTTGTAGAATAACAGATCTAGAATAGAGCAAAACAAAGCCAGTTAGGACCAGTAAAGATATTTTGACAATTATATTTTTTCTTTTTTGTATTGTTTTTTTTTTTATTTGCCAAACGAGTTTACGATCCAACTATTTTTTTACTCGAAAAAAGTTAGATAGAGTAATAGGATATAACTAAGATTAATATGTTGTCAAATATAATAATTTAAAATGAAACGGTGTTCCACATACGTTGCCAATATTTTGTGAATTTGACGGAGTTCTTTATCTAATTCATAAAATTGAGGTCATGATCTTCACTTAAAAATTTAAAAACAAGTGTTTTTTGCTGTATGAAAACGAAATATCAATAAACAAATTGTTGAAGTCACAATGTAAAAATAATTTGAAGTATTTTGTTTATTTCGTTAAAGGAAAAACTTTTAAGCAACAACTTTTAGCTCAACATAAATAATATTTTTCTATTTCTTTCCTTAAACAATTATAAAATATTTTAACACGGCTGTTTCCCATGTCATAACTAAGTTAAATAAATAGATCAAAAAGCTATCTAGAGCTTAGAGTAGATAACACATCACAATAGTAGAGATTACAAAAAACAACAAATAAAACTATAATTATTTATTCACAAATTTACGACTAAATATAACCTAATAAATTCTAGGTTTAAAATATCACAGAGTCTATAAAAACCATACAATTTGTTTCAAACATACTCAAAATACATTACTAAGTAAACAAAAAAAACTTCTAAGGCCCGTTATACCATCGCAGTTATTAATCGATACTTTGGTCTTATCTCTTGTTATTGTGCTATTCCCGCTTATGTCCAAAGAGAAGTTAATATTATTTGGTTTTTGCACGGGTACTTTAATGGTCTTATTTTTTGTATAAGGGGTCCATATGTAGCCAAAGTTTGCAGGGTCAGACTCGTTCCTCAAGTTTGGAGGACCTCGCCGCATTTGCATGGACCACAGTCCTCGTAATCTGTTGGTGAGCAGTACAGCTATCTTGTTAGCTTCTTGCCATAAATCGTGAAGTTCAGACGGATCTCTACGCAGATTAAAAAGACATCCTCGTGCTGAAAAAAGAGATAATTATTTGAATCAATATTTCAATAGCCGTGAGCTCCTAAATAAAATCTAGAAAAGAATAGGTAAAACAAGGTAACTACAATAATGCAGACTTTTACAAATCCGCTACGTTTATTTAATTACAAAAGCTATAAGTGGTTGCCTTCGCTTATGAGCCCCTGAAGTCTTATAAAAACCTAAACTTTAATAATTAAAGAGTTTTGAGTCACAAAAATTTACGTCAGCATAATATAAAGAGTTCGTTCTAAAAAAATACATAAATTATAAATTTACTCATTGTTAATTGCAAACATTTTTGGGTCACAGACAAAGAATAAAATATGAATTTAAATTATACCTACACCTAATGTGTTCATTGTATTAGTTGCAAATAATCTCACTACTTGCGAGTGGTTTACATTTTGAAATTATGTCAAAATGCTAACATTAGGATAACACAATTTGAAAATATATTTTTCAACCGGTTTCAATTAAGGATTCCATAGCCCAAACTCGGAACCCTTATGGTTTCGCTATATTGGTCCGTGCAATGAAAATATTTTTCTTCGCGTACCCCAATTTTAGCGTTTAAGTTATGTAACGTTAGTTTTGGAGATATTCGTTGATCTTGTCGTTCGACTGTAGAACATATTCCGCAAAATCCCCTAAAAGCGTTAAACTCGTTTCTTAAATGAAAGAAATGAAATTATCTGATAATAGCTACAGGACCCTACACTGCACAGGACCCGATACGCACTTAACTGCTTTTTAAAAGTAGTCATATCATTGTAATTCTAAAGTGGGCTAATAAAATTCTATTCACATAAAAAGTAATTTACAAATAAAACTGTGCTAAATTCGCAGATATTTTTCTCGTAGTAATTATATCAAGTCGCGTGCAAATAATGAGATAATCGATGACCCTCGTCTTAACAATAATGGTTTTATAACCTCATTGATAAACAGTTGAGTAAAATAGAAAAATATGTATAAAACCAGCAGAAAATATTTTATACTAATACAAATATTTTCTAAGGATTGAACCCGTATGCTGATAATATTATGCTCACGTTTTAAAACATACGTTTTCCTGTAATAATTAAATACTGTAGCACGTAGTAACGTTCTTGAAAAGAAAAATATTTAAACTACATTATCTTGCGTTTTCAGTTGTCCCTACTATGTTATTTTATTATAGTTTCTTTACAATTTCAATTATAAAACACAAACAAATATTGCGCACCTGATAATAAAATACAGCTGTTATAAAATAAAAAAAAGTAGTTTAAATCCAGGTTTCATTGGTTGATTGGTAATATATATGATCTATTTATTGTCAAAATATGCGACTGTTAAGAAACTCATATTTTGGTTTGAATAATAAGAACTTTCGGTATAATATGATTATACAAAGGAGAAAAAGTATTTAAAAACATAAATTTTTATGCACCATTCTATGAAGTTAAGTGATCAAGTAAATTGCACTAGAAAAACAAACAGACAAATTATTATTCTTGACTAAGTTGTTTATTTTAAATATAATGATAAAAATAGACCGATACCTGTTTCCGGAATGGAAATACAAAGAATTGCAACTTCGCATAATTTTCTTTCAAGGATCAACTTTATAATAAAATTTACTTACTTAACGTAGGAATACATAGTGTCGCATCTCTCACTTGATCTACTTGTTTAACGGTAAGAGCTTTTCTCGCATTTTGCACCTTTACAGGATCCAAGTATTTTCCACTGTATTCAAATATTTGAGCGACTTCACTGGATACCAACACGGGGAAGTATGGCGGGGGCGGAAACTTATTAATCAGCAAGTCAGATCCATAAACATCATTATTCAACCCCGTCACATTACCAATGATTACTTTGTAATCGCCCGCCCTGTATGCAGCGTACATATTTGCGTTACTATCTTCTAAAGTAATTAATACTTCTTTTCGCTTAGATTCTCCGTCTTGCATTAAAGCTTCCCACTGATCGATTCCGTCCATTGTTTTGTTAACTTTTCTTCCACAAGACGCGACTAATGTTGGCAGCCAGTCCGTTATATGCATAAGGCCGTGCCACACTCTGTGTTCTAAAGAGGAATGCCAGATGAAAGCTGGAACTCTAACGCCGCCTTCCCATGGCGACCATTTCGTTCCCCTGAAAGGTAGATTAGAGCCCCAGTTTCGAAGTCTGCCAACAGCAGGAGATCCATTATCCGAGGCAAAAACTATAATTGTATCGTCAAGAATACCTTTCTCTGCTAAAGCGAGTACTACTTGACCGATGCTTTGATCAACGTGCGTTACAATCTCTGTAAAAATAATTTATTTTGTATCAAATACTATACCTGCATAGACCTAGAATGCGGTGAAAATATCATGTGAATTTTGCTAAAGGTTCACTTGTAATAATTTTATACAGAAAGAAAGTAAAGTGTACGTGTAGATCGACAAACAAAAATATATTTTAATGTCATATAATTTTGATGTAGTTAGTACATGCGTAAATTGTGCGAACTGTACCTACATAATTATGATAAGAGATCATTAAAATATTATAACGCTGCCGTTGATTCAACTTCGTTTGCCTAATTTACTCATAAAATTTGTGACTGATAAAAGAAACACGTGTTTGATAATAACCTGCATACAGTCTCCTGTTTGAATTGACGATGTGTTTGTTTTGTACTGTTTTAAATAAAGGAGGTTGAAGTGCACCGCCGGCGTTCCCGGCGTGTGGAGCATTATGGGTGATGTGTAGAAACAGCGGCCTACTGGTGTTGTGATGATGAATTACTGGAAAACAAACAAAACAATATTAACAATTAAGTATTGTACCTAAGTCCTCTCCAATCCATCCGTATTTTATACGAGTGATAAGTTTCCTTACTGAGTCTTCTAGAAGAGGATGTAACAACTGGATTGTTTTATATTTTTAGGTACTTTGGTGAGCAGGGCAGTTAGACTTATTTACAATTCAGAATTACTTAAGTATCACCCCAAACCAGCCAAAAAATCAAAATGTTGTAAAAAGGATAACTATCCCGTTTTAAAATTTAAATTTATCTTACTTTTTACAGCTCTGTCTGTGAGCGCATCAACAATATAACGTTCCTCGTGGTTCTGTGGTATTCCGTTATCGAACAGATCCAGGCCGAGCATTTGCCGTCCGCTTGGCCACTGAAAACATTCAACCAGTTAATTTAAGTCATTTTTTTTATTTGGAGGCATAGCAAGTACCGTTTTGTCTCATACATACTTGTGCATGGGTTATAACGGTGTACATTTTTTATTGCTATTAGTTGGTGACAAAAATTTGGCCTGCTTAACGAATCAATGACAATTCAATTAATATCTAGGTGGGTGTACTAATACTTAAAAGTTGGTATTTAAATTGTTTTTATCTAAATTGAGCTAGTTCATCTAGCGGACTATTAATAATAAATATTTTATAGTAAGTAATGTATTTTAAACTTGGGATACGTTCTAAGAAGTTCCCTTAGTTCAGAATTTAAGAAACCCTAAATTCTATAGATAAAAACGAATAGATTATGAATTATAATTACAAAAAATGTATCCTTATTGTTTTATATCTACAAAAAGTATATACAAATAAATATAGTTTAAATGTCTCTTTATAATAGGTATTACATTTTGAATAAATGCGCAATATTAAATCTGTATAGATACACGGTACACATATAAAACAAAAACAACGTAAATTTTTATATTTTAGTATTTCTGTTTCTCTTTATCTGTAAATTGTCATCACCTGGAAGGATTTTTCCAGAACTTTCATTGACAGATAACTGATGTTATACAGAGTTACCGAGGATACTCCTTTTTCCTAAACATACATTTGTATGTTTCTCTCTTTGAGACACAGACGATTTTACGCAGATCAGATAGTACCTAGGTATATAATATTCACATTACACAACTAACAGTGTATCTACATACTTACGTTACTTATAAAAAATGCAAGTAGGTGTAGTCACGCTTATCATTTTAGCGCGGTGTGCAAAATAAATATTTAGGCACAAAAAACTCATTCAATATGTAAATTTATGTTATGTAAAACCAGTTATTATTGTTATTAATACTGGTACTGTCAAAAACTTCCGCAAAAACATTACTATTTAATCGTTTTTATTATGGTAAGATTTTAGCACGTCGCACTTAGTTATCTGCTTCCCTATGTGATTATTTATCTGTGATTATTTAACAAAATTTAATGTGTTTACTTGGAGATATTAAGCGTATGGGTCATCTATCACAAAGTCATGGGTTGCCATCGCTAATCACTGCCCAAGTGTGTCACCATTTTTACCCTAGTTCCTTCGGCTTAATATGTATAACTGACTTAATACAGAGACAGCATCAGAAAAAATATTCACCATCGCTTAGCGTTTTTTGTTTAGTTTTTACGGTGTAAATCTAATTTTATACCTATCTTATTATTGTTTGTAACAAGTGTAGGTATGTCTTATGGTAATGTGATAAAATTCATATTCCGTTGTAAAAATCTATGCCTGCTAAAAAAATATAAGTTGTATTTATAAATAGTTTATTATGAGAAACTCTTTTCCAACGCTTTATTCGGAACTATGTTAATATTATTTATCGTTAATTGATCGAGTCGTGATCGAATCATAGTTGTCATTTTTTTATTAAGCTCGCATCCATTTGTGACCTTTTATACTAGATGAAATTAAGATTAGAATAAGAGATCTAGATGAGCTAATTACCTCATCATTAAATTTATACTTATTGATAATGTATTTATTGATAACAATTATTTATTTTAATAACTTTACAAAACTAACATATGAATTATGAACAAAAGTACGGCATTTTATTTTAACAATTATAAGTACGGAATACGGATATAATCTCATATTCTTAAGAAATCTACAAATTAAATTACCAATTTTAACGTACACGTATTACCACACACAACAATAAACTTATAATAACAGAATGGTTACTCTACCGTGAAATTGAATTCGTTGAATTTCTACAAGATTGCATCTGATAATCTAAATTTTTGAATACAATAAACTATTTCATCATGCAAATTATTCGAGATAAATGTGTAGAAACTAAACGATAATTTTCACTTAATAAAAAAATAATCTCATTATTTTTAAACATATACCTACTGTAAATAATATAACGTTCAGATATCGATTCCATATAATATTTTATAAACTTAAATACATATTTATTTAGGTTTAATTCAATAACTGAAATACAAATTCAAAATTGAGTCAATATAAAAATTATGACTAGATATTAATATTATTTTATTACCCTGGGACCGACGTAATGAACTGTTGAAAATAAATATAGTTTAATTTATCGAAGATTTACATTATATAGTAATTTTCGATTTTAAATCGAAAACTTGGTCGCACTAAGCGCCTTTGAAAGAGCAGAAAACAAATACTTAAAAATAATTGATAATTGAGTACCTACCTATTGAGTAATTTAATACAATAACGTAACAAAAGTAACTCACTCTCTCAATGTTGGTGTATGTGTAGTAATCAATGAATCCACCTCTCATGCCGTAGTGTGAGTCATACCCTCGAGATGTTGGCAAGTATTCTTCTCTGGACATCCCAACGTGCCATTTGCCCACCAAATGGGTGGAGTAACCGAGCTCCTTCAAATATGAAGGTAGTAGACGTTCCGTTAAGGGAATACCTCTGTCTTCTGAATTGAACAGTGGACTGCCATGCATTCCTGTAATTAATAAAATTTGGACACATTATTTAAAATAGCATATTCGTGATAGGCAATGCGTAGCTAAGCTTTACGTTGAAGTTCATGAACAACTGTGCTAATACATCGTATTAACTAAGTCAATAACAGAAAAATACATTATATTGGCGGGTTCACTAAACAAATTAATAAAAAATTGTTCTGATTTGACCATCACAGTTTTACAATGTTAAAAAATCTGACAAACAATACAAGCAAACAGTAGTTCTACTCTAGTGTAGAACACTGTCTTTGAGGTCATTATCTTTATCGACGAAATATTGTAACAGATTGAAATCGTACAGTATGGAAGTTAACAATAGAATTATAACAATTGACGCTATATTCAAAGAACGTTGGCATGAAGGCGACATTAAAATTTGTCAACTGTATGATGCAATCAAATTCAGTTAAATTTAAAAATATATCGCGTTCTCTATCTGTAACATTCACCGGAAAAAATCTATCCGTTTAGAAATTATTGTACCTATATAATTGAAATTTTCGTTAAATTTTACGGAATAGGTATCTGTGTAATTATAGAGTAATGATTGATTGATAAAAGAGCCAACGAAATCAATAGTATTCATTGTACAAAAAAACGCTCTCCATTTAAACTTGGTTGATGTCTTAACTACTCTTAACACCTTGATTTCAAAACGGATGTCTATATAGTCTATGTAGAATTTATATTCTGCATTCATAAATTAAATTATTTCACATAGAAAATTCCCATTTCTATATTATATATCTTCAGATATCCTACATAATGTTAAATAAATTATTTTTTGCGATTATGGTAGATACCTCCTACTTCTCCACCCTTGAAAAAACAAAACAGAAAGATCTATGTTTAAACAAGAGAATCAAGTATCATTTGATTGGGTAAGAATAAATGTAATAGAAATTAGAACACAATAATTTATTTTGCCGTTGTCAATAATGAACCTAATTTAGCATAGAAGATTAGCAGTTTAAAACTTAGTAGTTTTAAAAAGTGCTTACATCAGAAACGAAATGCTACAAACGCAATTTTGCTTTACCGACCAGCAATAATAAAAGTTAATTAATTGTTATAACAATCAATAAATTCGATACGTCAGTAAACGTATATTTTTTGTGAATAATTGAGATGGCCTTGAAGAAATCGCTACTTTATCACGCTATTTTCAACAAACTGGTCCGGAAAACCAGTAAACAATTATGATAACATTTTTAATTGTTTTTGTAGCCATTTATATTTTTTTTTTTTTTCGTACGCGATTTATTGATCGAGATAATAAGTAGGTATTCACAAAAAAAACATACTATTTTCAAACAAAATTATTATTTCATATTTGTTTCTTTATCTAATGGTGTACCTACCTAACATAAAAATCAAATTAATTAGATCAAAGGTCATCATGACTCACAAACGATAGCTTAAATCTAGGTATGTAGAACATACTACATACGCACAACTCTATGGTTGCCATACTCAACAGTTGACATTAACAATATTATTCTTTTGAGTGAAATGATATGAGAATTATTTACTATACTAAATTGTTCAAAGAGTCGTCAACAGTCGTCAACGGTCGTCAACAGTCCGTGTTTTAAACAGTATAATAAGGTAGGTATGTCTTTCGGACTCTTACCTAATCTCATCGGGTATTTGCCAGTGAGTAAAGCAGAACGAGCTGGAGTACAAATTGCTTCGCTGTAGTATTGTTGTAGTATTACTCCATTATACGCTAATGTGTCGATGTTGGGTGTCAGAATCTGATCGGAGCCGTGAAAGGAAACATCGTTCCATCCCTGTAATAGTTGAATGTAAATTTAATTTAAAAATTAAACAACTATAAACTCAGTTTTATTTAAAAGACGAATTATGCCTATAAAACAATATATTAATATTTCCTATTACTTTGTTACGTTTTAAAAATATAATTTTGAAGGTATATAAAGCGGTTAAATTTTAAGCTAAGCTATGTGAACTATTTTTCCATACGAGGAGTATTAGATATAGCGTTTAATGAATCGTCAAAGAATAACTTGTCCTAAACAATCTTTTCTCTTTTCAGAAATGTCTACAAACAAAAATGAGCAATAAAGTAAAGTAGTTATACTTAGTAGTTGCCCCGCGCAACTTCGTCTGCGACGATAAAATAAAAATTACGGGTGGACTACCCCTAACATTTAGGGGCATGAAATAGATGTTGGCCGATTCTCATAGATATCGGATAAGCACAAAAAAATTTATCAAAATCGGTCAAGGCGTTACGGAGGAGTATGGCAACTAAAACTGTGACACGAGAATTTTATATATTAGATTGACAAAATTGGCAATATTGGTTCAAGTTGTAGACAGCAGCTGCCATTGGCATTGACAATGTCAGTGACTAATCAATTAATAAAATTGGAAGGTAGCCAGAGGTCAAGGTTCCTATTGTTATTGATAGGTATCACCTTTCTACAGGATTTGGTAGTCTCTTCGAAGATATGCATAGAAGAAATCAATGTGGACAGTAAACTTATTAATTTAAATAAGTAGATAGGAGATACCTACCAACGGACAATAGTGACAATGTATCTTAAATATTTTACTACATTATCTGCATGTGGTGTTAAATTTTGGACACTATATTTATATAAATACAGAAATATCTAGTACTCAACTCTATTTCTTAACAGTCGTGTAATAAAATTCACCTATGTGAAACTTTATACAGCTCTGATGACATTATAATGAAGTGCAAATAGATAACTGTTAACGTTCTTAACGCAATCATTCAAATTGTATTTAAAATGAAATTCCACTAAAGAAACTCGTGCAACTTGTTCACGGTCAGATAACGTAACTATTTCCTTTAAAATTCGGAATCAATAGATTCATGCATTATGAGTGTGAAAGGTAAAATTGATTTATAAAATGTAAGTTTTCAAAAATAATTTAATAGAGTAATAGGTGTTATGTAACAATCTAAATAATAGGCATGTATTTTAACATTCATATTACAAAAAGCTTTTGTAAAATTGAAATCATTGTACTATTCAAAAAACCATAATAATAGCTACTTTATAAGTAACATATTTTGTTACAATACCGTATATAATAAATGTTTAAGGACTCACCATATCGTCGACCATGATGAATACAATGTTCGAGTATGGTCTTGGGTAAGCGAACGCAGATGCTACCACGAGAATTGCCCAACATTGTTTCCTGAAATACCAATTCATTTATAAGTTCAAATATTAGTATAACAGCACCTGCCTGTATTGTGCAATCGTCCATAATATCTTCACTGAAAATTACTCAAGCGAAAAATGTAAGTAAAAAAAACCTTTCAAATAAAAACTTCTTATTTGAAGTAGGTTAGAAAAACAGATTAGTTTCTAAACGCTTAAAATACATTCAAATCTTAAACAATACAAATCCTTGTTTAATTAAACGATTATTTCGTTAATGAATTGTTTATTGTTATTCTAAACTTAAATTATTGTGAATGCAGGATATTGGATCTTATTAAGTATTTTTAACTCTTCTTATTAAATTGACACAAATATAGACGCATATTTAATAATCACTAGCCGTATAGTTTCTAAACGTACCTAATCTATTGTAGGTACTCATATTACAGGTATTCGATATTCAATTAACAAAAACAAACCAAAAAAACATAGTCAATGGTAAAACCACACTGCCTTGCCACGTGACCAACGCGGATGCGCAAATAATTCCTTTTAGGTATCATCAGAAACTATATTTAGGTTTCTATTGCTACTCGTAATAACAACTAGGTACATACTATTAAGAGCTACCTATTCTTTCCTTAATATTATAAATTAATATAATTATTTCTAACTAATTCTAATCGGTATATTTTGGCACCGAAAAAATATAATCAGAAACTGTTTTTAGATTTTACTTCCGTTAAAATTAAGTGTTAATATTAATATAATTGAATTAGGTAACTTCGAATTTGGTCATACTAAAAATAATTAAACGTAGATATTATAATAAACAATCTAGATATTTTATTTGACTACACTTACACCATGCTATTCGAGAAAACTAGTATCCTAACTAAATGGCAATTATTATGATTGCTTTGTATTCACGTGGCCTAAGTAATTGGTTACCGGACCCCATCTAAAATCGAATTTTACAACGTGACTCGTCCGAAGATAAAAAACCTAAGTATATATTTATTATTCGTATATGTCATTTAACCTGGCTGGGTAGCAATCTTTATAGTAGATACATTCATATGATAACAACTCAACTTCAATCCAGAGTAATCGAGACATCTTTAATCAATAGTCTTCAATAGAACACTTTTACCCGTCTATTTTTTTTAAGCTAAGTAAGAATTTGATGAATAAAACAGTTAATAGTATTATTCTCTTATATATAGAAAGGCAACTTCGTTGTTTTCAAAACTCTTTGTATTAGCTCAATGTAATATTATTAACATTTATTAAAATTAGCCAATCAATGTTTTAGTTTCAATTCATCAAATCGAACTCTTCTTTTTTGTCAACTTAACTATAAAAAATGTAAGGCTTCTTGATTATTATAGCAGTGTTTTTGAAACTTTCCCATTATACGCAGTACACCTTGATCCTTCATAAACGTTAAAGTCTAGTCGGCAAGTTGAAAGTGGTACAAAATAAAGGTACTGCTCTTAATATAATGTGCGATAGCTCATTGGAACCGGAATGACGTCTAGAAAAATGTGCCAAAAGCGTGTATTAGCACATAAAAAATTGCAAAAGTTATAAACAATTAATATTAAGAGCAGTATCTCTATTTTGTACCATTTTCAACTTGTCCACAAGACTATTATTTAAAAAATAGTAACTTTACTATTTCAAGCCAAAAGACAATAAATCAAATTTCTCAAATTAAACTGGATTGCTCATTATTATATTTCAGGCGATATGTGCAATAATTTCATATTCTTTTTCATCATTCATCATTTGCAAATTGAATTTTGAGTCTTATTAACTGTTTCAGAGATTAGCTTTAAATCGAACCAAAAATTTTTCAACCAGGTATTATACCAATGTTAATAGATAGCTACTTCAGTTACCTACCTACTTGTAATATTGTACTGTGTTTGCTAATCATCCTCATGGCGTCATTGCAACAGTTCCGTTAAAACCGGTAAATCCATAAAATTGCCCTGCATTGTTAACACAATTAAACATATCAATATCATAAATGTTGCAACAATTAAGACTGCAAATATTAATATACATTCTCGTTGTTATTGATCGCTGACCTCGTTCGGGTCATTATCACACGTCCTGTCTATTGTTGCTGAATTATCACGCATTGTGGCTAAAGGAAAGTTCTACTTAAGAACCGCTTTCAAAATTCTTGTAGGTTGAATTTTAATGATACGAGGTTATAGTTTGTTGGTATCGTTGCTATTAAAATTGCAACGCAACGTCTCTGATCTCTGATTTCCAATTGACATTGGTAAGCTTCTCCCTTCATACATACATAAAGCCAAACTCTTAAAGCCGAGTAAGTATGGCTACGAGTTGATAGAATCATTAATTATTATTATTAGCCATCTACGAGCTCACGTTAGATGAGTAGATACATATGAGATGATGGACTTTATAAAGTAGGAAGAAAAACCAATCCACTACCTACGAATACCTAATTTTTTTTCTCTTTATTTATAATTAAGAAAAAAGGGACTTTGTCAATGGTTGTCGATGTCGCTTCCGTTATTTTATACAAATAATATTTAAGAATAAATTAAGATAATTTAAAGTAATTTTAAGACTATTCAAAATCAACATTTAGGTAAATTTTGCATAAGGTGTTTGTGTCTTGAAAGAAGGGTGTCGCCAGACTGCTGTTGGATGATCCAACATCGTATTTCTTATAAAAGGACAAGTGAGTACCTAATTATTATAAAACATAATTTAAAAAGTTCATAGTTACCTATAGGCATTAATTATTTCGTATAAAATTGTAATGTAATTGAATTATTTACACACCAACTAAAACTATTTTAGAACTTCTGAGTCATACCGGAATTTGAAGTGCATTCAATTCCGTAATTAAATCAGGTAGTTTTTTTTACTTAACTAAAAGTTTCACGGAACAATGGTTTCACATTCACGAGAAAGACTTAACTTAAACCTATCTCTATGAAATAAATTGACTTGCAGATAATAATCAAATGAAGTTCAAACTATCAATTTACAAAAATGTATGTATGTTCGTTTGTCTCGCTAAGCTCCAGTATAGCTGTTTATTGAACAATTAAAAATCTAAATCTTTTAAAACAGCACTAGATGAATTGAGTAGGTACCTCTTCCTTTTTAGAAGTCAGTTAAAAATAATAATATGGATATAACCGGTAGCGACTTCTCTATTCATTTGCAGAGGTCTATGGACAATAGTGACTTCACACAGTTTTAGATTTATAATAAAACAACTAATCAAGTTATAATAAAATACAACTTCATGATTTAAAGTTCATACATACTATTTACATAGGTCATACATTATGAATATCCATCAATGACGGAAATCACTAACCATCTGTGGGCTCGTAGCCGTTTAAGTAGGAATATCAACTGTGCCATAATACTTGTCGAAAAAATACCGCTTACCATTGGCGAAGTTCCTGTTCGTACACATAATCAAAATTATAAATAAAAAATATCAGTTATATGTTGTGTTGATCTTCCATTCATATTATAATGTATCAGGCAATGCAGAGACACAGTCAGCGCAGTGCGACGGTCACCGCTTAGCACTAGGTAAACCCGTAGTAAGTTGATTCTTCTGCGTTAATGATGAAAAAATAGATCTTTATGATTCTGACTCTAGACCAAATTGACATAATTCACAAATTGTTACAAAACAATAAAGAATTTAACTGTTGTTTAGTTTAGATTTAGGTAGATACACTTACCACATTGCATTTATGTTATACATGATAGCACTTAACAACTAAAACTGCACAGTACACTTCACTCGTTCATGAGAAATGAGAGAGGTGGTTACCACGCGACTGTCCAACTTACATAAAACTCTGAAATAAACTGTAGTCTACATTCTTTTGTAAAGTACTCTGGCTTGCTATTGCCCTGCCATCGAAGGTCGTATTTTCGTTTTAGACGAAATTTATAATAACGAATATGTATAAAATCGTTAAAATGATACGCTTCGGAACTCTATCATAATTAGCGAACTCAGCTTTGTTATTGTTTCCTTTATAATATTACGTAAACTCTATTACTATATCTGTTAACGAGTTACATTGCTTTGATGCGATAGCAATTATTTAAAATGTAGGTTTATAACCTATAAACCTAATAATTTAAAATGTATGCATTTAGTTGAGTAATTTGAATACGATCTTTACACTGTGGGAGTCCATTAATGTGTGCATTTGAAAATGTGTGAAGAAATCAAAACAAAAAACAACTTAGGTTCCTACTCTTCTAAATGTAATGGATATACAAATCTTTGAAAGCTCATACTTATAGTATCATTACACGATCCTAAATATGTATGTTTGGATCATTTTGTATTAGATAGTCCGGAAATATTTCGTCATACATTAATGGAAAGCATTTCAAAAATAAAGTGGTAAGTTAGCTAGGCTAACCTACTCGTAAGTAGTCAATAGTAGTACTTAGTAGTTACATAACTAATTACCTACCTACTACTTGACATTCCAAGTGTACCATTCTTTTTTTAAATATAAAAGCATCCATTATTCAAAAAGATATATCATGAGCGCTATGCTTGTCCTTCTTCCAACGAGGCTTGAAAAAAGTCCTTAGGGTATAGGCCATAAGTAGCAATCCAACATATATAACATAACATATACATATGCAACAATAATCGCTTACGACCAGGTGGCCCGTTAGCTCGTCTGCCTACGAGGCAATAAACAAAAAAAATATGCCAACTTTAGTGTCGTATGAAAGTATAAGAAACTCGAATTTCACTTATTTTTAGTTTTTGATTAAAAGGCTTTTCCCTTCTTCCTTCCTTGACACTGCGCCAATACTTTGAGTGTCATTTTCCAAAAAGGATCAAAGGATTTCTATTTACATGGAGCTTTTGTCTCATGTTCATCAAGTTACCATAAGGTAAGTACTAACAACACGTTCTTTAAGTCTAATCGCTCAAACTTGTTGGGTTATGTAAGTCAGAAATGCGTATACAAATATAAATAAATATTGAGAAAGACATAGTAAAGCAAGTAGATATAATGTAGGACGTCGATTAAGGTAAATAAATATAGAATTAACTTGTTTTTAGGGCTGATTTCATCCCTGATGTTGGTTATTGGCCCGACTAGTACATTTTTATAGAAAATAAAATTTCCTATATTTACTGCCTATAGAATTGCAACATAATAGTGTTTAAGACACTACTGAGTGCAAAATTAGCAAATGATAATTTTATTGTACAACAAAAGCATTGAGAAAGACCTTGCTCTACAAACAACACTGGTACGAATCGATATGATTATGTCAAAGTGACGGAAACCAATTACATAGTGTAGTCAACATAATATGGAGAACTAGTATTGTTCAACTGATTTGCGATCAGAATTTTTCAAGGATACCTATCATTTAAACAATACACATACACATTTCTAGCTCACAATAAAACGAAAGCAATTATAGCACATATATTCCTAAATGCTAAGCTTAATAAATAAAATGGTACTTAATTATTACACAGTATACTCGTACTCGTACTACTGTAAACGGTAGATGACTCTTCAAATATCTTGTACCTATAGTATACTAGATTTAATCGCTCGTGATAGGAATAAATCATTAGTACAGTGAATAGAATTGTACTTAATATCTATCTCAGTTATTTCTGGCCGCAGTTTTTCATAATGTTTCTAAAGTTTTCGTCTGTGAGATTCAATGATCGGAACAAACAAACAGTAAAATAGGTGTGGCTAGGAGATTATCAGAGATATTTGTTATTTATAATATTACTATTAGCGATAACAAGATGTTATGATGTTATTAAGATTTACAATCATAGAATGCAATTTTATTGGTTTTTATAGGTTTACTCGCGTTCCATAAAAAACTGCAATAACTCACAGTTTATACTCACAGTATACCTACAGGGTGTACAACAACATCCCATCTCCAATATTTAAGGTACTTCCCGTTCATGTCGCGTAGTTCTGGGACACCCTGTGTATTATAATAACTCAGTTTTAAGTTTCAATTACTTATTACGTTACTTACATGCAATCAGAATTTTATTATTATGCAATGAATAGTGTAGAGTAAGGTGAGGGTCACACAATGAATGACGTTATTGCATATTTCGAATTGGCAACAAATGTATTTTGCAACAGTTTTTTAACTGTAACATGTAGCTCAGTTAGGTTAAATACCATTGGAATATAAAGAGATTTGGTACCTACTGCTATAATAAATTTTATTTTTATTATTTTTCTTATTTATATCAATCAGATGCTCAAAGTAGTTTGTACTGTATTAAATGAGAATGTCATCGCGTTTTTTTATTGATTTTATAGGCAAACTAACAAACGTCCCACCACCATTCACCAATCTCTCCAATACCAGAATAAAGCCGTTGTTTACAACTTAATGTTTCTACAGGAATCTTCTTAAACCACGTCTATCATATCGATGAAAAGATTGAGAAGTCCACTCCAACGCTAAACGGTGCATGACGAAAATGATCTTCTGAAATGCTTTTAGGTAGGTACATACATAGTGCCGATATGACGGATTTACTTCAACTTTAACATACAGGCATGTGAACGTACATGCTTTAGAAAAATGATGTTGTTTGAAGTATGATCAAGAAATAAATAATTATAATTTAAATCTGAGATAGAGAATTTATAAAGAATAGTCATCCAGATTTTCGTATTTCTTATCAATACAGAACGATCGACACGCTGCCAAATTGAGGTCAGCCACGTTATTTAATCTGTAGCCCACGACTGTAATACGGTCACCAATATTCGGGAACCTTGAAAGAACAGAACTTTTACCAATCACCTAAATATTGCGGTGTAACCTATACACATTTTAGATTATTAAATGTTCCATTTCCTAATACTCAAGTACCTATAGGTCAAAGTTTCAATTATTGTTTGCTGTCGAAGGCTTGCCGCTTGGATATGAAAGCTTCGTACAGGTCAGTCAATGTACAAAAAAGGTAATGAATACAGAGCGACGGGAACATCTTGCGATAATCTTGAATTAGGGAATATTTCATTTGTTGGTTGGTTTAAATTAGTATAAACCCTGTTGGATATATTAGTGTGCATGTTTCAAGAAATATTTGTACATTAGTCAAAACATTAATTTCATTACCTTCCATGGAATTAAAAGATCAACACTAGAATAAAACAAATTGAAAGCACCAAGCTGTCAATACACGGTATGGTGATCTAAGACGGTGCCAATTACTTTCAGTTCTCTCAACACATTAATAGAACGCAAGCGTTTAGAACTTTTTTGGTTAGTCATTTCCTCTCTCGCGAACCCCTGTGGAAATGGTTAAGGGCATTTTATAGTATATTTCCATGTTGGCCAGGTGCTCCGGATTGTAGTAGGATTTTAGAAGTCCTCTCAAAGTTAAAAAAAATATTTTTCCTCCCTCATAAAACCTAGGCAAGATCATAGTGAGATCAATGTAATAAAAGAATCAAATCGTCAGTCGGTCGTATCCGGAGGCAAAACCATTCATTGAAAGAGATAATGCAGGAACAAGTACCTATAATACCAAGAATATATCCACCTGATCATTTTCACCATTTACAGAACTATATTAACCATCAGTTTACATTTTTTCAGCTAGAATGAAAATGTATCGTTACTCTATGTATGTACCTATGTAAGCGCGATACAAGATTTAATTTCATGCAGTTTTTTTTCAGTATTACAAAAATCGACATTCGCAACATCTCTAATATGAACTATCTCATATAGTGCCCGCACACCTAAAATAGTATTGTCAATACTTATGAAAGAAGCAGTGATGGGAGTTAAAAGTCATAACAATTTAATTAGAATGTTAGAAAAAAATAGCAATAATAGCGTTTGAGTATCATGCACCAAAGAACTATTAGATATTAAAATTGTGTTAGTTGTATATACCTCCTGGTGCTTACGTCAAGTGAGTTTAGTTCCATGTATTGCACTAAAAGATATGAAAAAAAATAATTTCAGGCAGTGTCAAGCCTGTAAAAGTATGAAAGAAATTTTAATTACCTAATTGCATATATTATAAATTATAAGACCACCTGAATAGTAGACTTACGATGTTAAAATTATTTTTTTTAGCATTATACGATTTAGGAACTTGAACCAATATAATATGATTCATATGAATAATGAATATAATATGAATAATGAATATAATTAAGTTTTTCAAGTATTATTTATCATAAAACATGCACGTGCTATTTTTGAAAATGTATTAACACTTTCTTTAACATGCTATTTTTTTGTATCTTTTCCCATCCCTCGGTCGAAAGTATTGACAATACTATTGATAAGTGTGCGGGCACGCTTAGTACCTGTGTTGGTACTTTTGCTAATGTTGGTATGTCAATTCAAATGTCACTTGTCAGTTGTCAATCATTGTCAACTATCATTTCTTTTGATACTCTGTTCGGTGATTCTTTTAACTTAGTTATCTGTACTCGGGCCAGATAAAAAAAAAATGTTCCATCGATTTAGGATTTATTTATTTTTAGAACTCTCAAGGATATTTTACCTATGTTAAAGGTATTTAACTTAACTCTAACTACTAAAAGATTAACTTTCGTACTTTTACAACATGGTGAATTTATTACAAACATTAATAATCTCATCTGAAAAAGCTGCTCAAGTCGCTCGATCTTGTGTATCTGATACATCAAATGACTTACTGGTTGCTGAAAAAGACAACAATGAAGCCAATACTCGTTTCGACACTGATTATAAAACAATAGCTGATGTATTGGCACAAGAAACGATAAAAGAAAATATTACGAGTACATTTCCAGAATTAGCAAGGAATGTGAGAGGCGAGGAATGTCCTGAAATAAAGGGAGAAATAATCGCTATAAAGGCTTTTGATGATACTGTGGAAATACTGAGTCGCATCATACCACTGTCAACAGCCAAAGTAATGGTTGCTGCGGCATTTAGTAAACCAGTTGATGTCTGTAAGGACTTACCTGAGGATTTACCTGACTTTGATTTGACTGATATTGGGATCTGGATTGACCCTATTGGTAAGTTTTATTTCATATCAATTTTAATTAAACCTTATTTTTAGTCAGTCGCTGAAACACCTGCTTTTAAATATTTATTTTTGTTTAAACACATTGTTAAGTTCTTCCTTATAATAATAACTAGCTGACCCGCGCAATTTCATCTGCGTTACAAAGGGGTTCAAACAGTACTCGCTATGCCGTTGCGATATTATTTTCGCCGCCCGCTGTGGGTGTATTAATAAAATTGCGTTTTATACTCGTGATAACTTCTAAACGAAAAGTCCGATTGGAATAAAACAAAAAGTATTTTACTTCTACATTAATACTCTTGATAACAAAATACTTAATTTGGATAAGGGTTAATATAACGATACTCATTTAACGTTCAATTAATTTTTCGGACATTTTTTTTATTTTTATAAACATAAAAGCGGTTATTGTGACTAAACTATGATAGTTAGATATATGCTGTCGCGGACTTTTTTGTTTGTCTTCAAAAGACCTAAAAACCCGTAATACATCATTTTGTTCTATTGTCAATAGTTTTTGCAGCGTACGCATAAATAGGTTTTCGATTTTTCACCTTTTGTTACATATTCGATATTTTCATGCGGATCCCTAATTTTTTTGAAAATAAAATATAGCCTATAACCTTCCTCGATAAATGGACTTTCCAACAGTGAAATAATTTTTGAAATCGGACCAGTAGATCCTGAGATTAGCGCATTCAAACAAACAAACAAACAAACAAACTCTTCAGCTTTATAATATTAGTATAGATATCTCTATTCTAGATGCCACAGCTGAATTTATTGCTGGTGTTAGAGGTGAGGCTAAACCAGGAAAAGGTTTGATATGTGCTACAGTATTGGTTGGCGCATATCTTATATCTACAGGTGAACCCATTATGGGAGTTATCAATCAACCATTTGCCAATGAGTAAGTTTATTTTTATAATTTATTTTTTTAAATTTTTATAACTTATTTCTCATTCTTATAACAAGATATGCAGTAAACATTGTACCTAACAACGTTAAACAAATAGCATCTTCAAAAATTATACTCTTGAAACTGAGGCAAAGGATGAACCAAAAGATGTTTTTTATTTGTTTTTATTTATTTCGTATCATTATTAATGCAATTTATATGTATAACTTATTTGATAGTTCTTTTCTTGAATTTCACTTTATTCTTTTAGTGGCAAAGGAAGTATTCTCTGGGGTGTTAGTTACAAAGATTATAACAAAACTGGAGGAACCTACAATGTCAATTTTCATTCTGAAACTAAAACATTGGTTATCAGTTCTTCAGAGAAATCTGAAATCATTGAAAAATTCAAAAAGGCTGAATGGGAAGTAAAGATGGTTTCAGGAACTGGTAACAAAATGTTGAAGGTTGCATTAGGTATGTGTATAGTTGTTCTAATTCAATAACTTTTAAGCCAAAGGTTTAAGAGCACAAACCAATTATTTGTGATTTTTTCAGGTGAAGCATCAGCATTATTGCTATCTAAACCAACAACTTATCTTTGGGATACTTGTGCTGGCCATGCCATATTGAAAGCTAAAGGTGGCGAAACTCTAACATTCCATGATGGAACACCATTAACATACAATACTCCTGAATCTGCTTCCATTCAAGAAAATGCTAATTCTAAAGGATTCATAGCATTTGCCAATTATGATATTTACAAAGAACTCAATGGAGTTCTTACAAATTAAGGATTTCTTTTTAGTTCTTCTTTTAACATACTCAGAATTGAAATATTAAATGCTAGTCTCTATGTGCATTGAAATAATCTCCTATGTGCCTTTAAAATTCCAAAGATTATTCCATTTTAATTTAGGTATATTCTCATACATTAGTTTAAGTACCTTTTGAGTAATGTTTGTTTTTTTATTCAAATTTCAAGACATTCCAAAAAAACAACTAAGTTTATCTCAAAGATGTTGAAGTATTTTATCTTTCTATTAGGTTAAGTAAACAGTCAGAATCTCTATTTAGGATTACTACAAAAATTATTGTTCAATAAACAAAGGTTTTACTATTTTTGGGCTAGACTCCTATGTGTTCATGTGTCCTAAACATTTTGCATATTGCTATTTATTATTTGTAGTTCAAGTATTTTAATATTAAAAAATAATATTTTGTTATATTTTCATTGTTGTTGTGAGATGAATATTAAAATATTGCATTTATTCATAATTGTTTAATTTTATAGAAAACTTAAATAGTATTATTATAAGTTATCAAACTAATTTAATCACTAGAATCAGAATCAGAGCTTTTTGATTTCTTCTTTTTCTTTTTACTCTTTTTCACTTTACTCTTCTTTTTCTTAACTTTTCCTTCCTTTACAGTTACCTGTTTAAAAAAATCACATATATTAGTATAGATGGAAACTTATCTATTAGAATGCTAAACAAAAACTTTACTATATAAATATTATTGACAATGTTACCTGCTTAACAACTACAGTTTCAACTTTAGGTGCAACTGGTGCACATCCTTCCATTCTAATTGTAGCTGTGACTTCATCAATTTTACTCATGTCGGCATTAGGTACCTTGTATTGTTCACAATGATCAACACGTAAAGTGCGCCCAAGAATCTGAAACATAAAATACATTTATATTTTAGTATACAATTTACTGAAATATGTATTAAATGCATTATACTATTACTACGTACCTTATTACCTACTTACACAACAAATTATACATAAAATATGGTTATAAACTCACCTTGATACCATTGAGATTGTCTACTGCCAAAATTGTAGATCTTTGATCTTCGTAACACAAAAAAGCAAATCCTTTTGGTTTCCCTGTTGCTTTATCCCTTACCATGTTGATATTTACTATTTCACCATACCTGTAATAAAGAACTTGTTCACTGTTGACAATTACATTCACATTTTTAAATGCAATTGCAATAACAGATTCCAAAGAGAAGCTTACAAATGATTTTAACTAATGACCTGACAAACCCCATTATCAAAAATGTCATGTCAGTTCATGCCATGTTTTGATACTGCATTGTTAATGCCCGAGGAAATCATGATTTAGTAAAGAACATTATGCAAAGAACTGTTTGACAAACTCAATTTCCATTCACATGTACTATTGTAATAATACTATCAGAAAGGTAAGCATTCAATAAAAAATAATTTTAAAAATTATAATTACTGAGAAAAAACACAAATAACATCTCCTTCGGTCAAATCATATGGTAGTCCACCAACAAATATCCATGCACTATCTCTGTACTGATCGTGCCAAGAACTTTTGGACTTATTTCCCAATTCTCGTTCACTTAGTTTCAATACATTTTTCACGTTTCTGCAAAATATAAAAGAATTTAAAAAATATAGAAGATTGGTTTTGAATCACAATTTTAAGTATAAGCCACTCACGTCATAGGATTCATTGTAATTCGATTCGAATCACTTTGGAATGGGTGAATACGTTAAAAGAAAAACTTATACTGACAATTTTAATTTAAATATTTGAAATTAAAACAACACGGATACTGGAAAAAAATGGGAAAAAAGTAAAAACAAAAGACCACAAAAAATGACAAATGCCAAAGTCAAGAAATGAATGGAACTTAACAAAGTGACATTGACAGTAGACACACGGATTATTGTCATTGTTTTAGTTTGCTGCAGTACGGAATCAACTTATAAAATACTAGCTTTTGCCCGCGACTTCGTTCGCGTGGACTTCAGGTTTGTCCCGTATTATCAAAAATTATAGCCTATGTGTTCTATTCTGATGTATAAGCTATATTGTGGTAAAGTTTCATTCAAATCGATTCAGTAGTTTTTACGTGAAAGAGTAACAAACATCCATCCATACTTACAAACTTTCGCCTTTATAATATTTTTATTATTGGGTTCAGTTCAGAAACACAATGAAAACTCCTTGGTTCACAATAACAGTTTATTCATCTTCCAAAAACAGTATAATTATTCTCCAAAATCAGTGTACTCATCCTCCAAAACTCAAACCTAGTCCTTGGCCAACCTAGTCCTGCGCCAACCTAGTCCTTGGCCAACCTAGTCCTGCGCCAACCTAGTCCTTGGCCAACCTAGTCCTTGGCCAACCTAGTCCTGCGCCAACCTAGTCCTTGGCCAACCTAGTTCTTAGCCAACCTAGTTCTTGGCCAACGTAGTCCTGCTCCAACCTAGTCCTTGGCCAACCTAGTCCTTGGCCAACCTAGTCCTGCGACAACCTAGTCCTGCGACAACCTAGTCCTTGGCCAACCTAGTCCTTGGCCAACCTAGTCCTTGGCCAACCTAGTCCTTGGCCAACCTAGTCCTGCGACAACCTAGTCCTTGGCCAACGTAGTCCTTGGCCAACCTAGTCCTTGGCCAACCTAGTCCTTGGCCAACCTAGTCCTTGGCCAACCTAGTCCTTGGCCAACCTAGTCTAGTCCTTGGCTATTTTTGAAAATGGGTTTTTAAGTAACACTTTCTTTAACATGCTATTTATCCCTCGATAGAAAGTATTGTCAATAATTTTTTAGGTGTGCGGGTACACATAGTAATTTGAAATTAGGTACCTAGATTCCATAGAATTATTACCTAGGTTAGATTTATTACTCCTAGGAGGGTTCAGCTGTGGGTTCAGCATAGATTTATATTTAGATTTCATAGTGACACGTATCTCATTTGATGACAAATGAATGAGAATGAGGATTTTGATTTGAACATAATCTGTATCGTGAATTTATGTTTTGAATGTTTTTAACTTGGATCCTTCAAAGACTGGACTCTGGCAAGAAATTTACGGAGTACGACTGCCAAAACAGAAGAAAAAAAAATGTTACATGCACAGATTAGAAAGTATATTACAGATGCGACACTGTTACCGTTTGAAGTTTATTTAGTAAAGAGGTACGAGTCTCAGACGCTCCAGTAGAGGGCGCCAGCATTTTTTTTTCTGTAGAATTTTTGCATTGCTGCATAAAACAAGTTGGCATTTAATTTCGGCCATTGGTTAAAAGGATAATCTATTACATTAAATTAATGTGACTTCTTTGGCCCAAATGGAGTATATCTAATGAAATAATATTAAAATAAAATAGAATCAGGGTGACTAACCCAATTGCTAGGCAACTTTCGCCTATTTTAGAGGTGACTGTCCCACTCAGTATAAGATTTATTCCGCGACACCAATTAAATATTTGTAATTGCACAGTTGTGAAAATTATGTAAATTTTTTTTTTAAAATGACAGCCCAACCATTCCAAATCCCTCCCAAGTAAACATAGGTTTTTAATATTTTTTGTTAAATTACCTTTTTTCTTATAATTATAGTTCAAGTATGCATTCGTTACGTCTGTTAATGCAGAAAATGCTACAATAAATTGTGTAGAGGGTTATTTTATTATTTTTCTTTTTAATTTTTTTCGTTCTCTAAAGATAATCGATTAATGAACTTTAGTGAGCTCTTCAGTTGTTATACTTTTTTCACATTTTGTACATTTTCTCCCTCTACATAACTTATGTACAACATATCCAGCAGTGAACCAGCGTTACAGTTATTTTTTTCATTAAAACGAGTTGGCTTGAAAACTCAACTGTAAAGTGATGTTTACATTTTGATATATTTATATTTTTTATTTTTTCTTTTTTCGTCGCCTCAGTGCTTGTTTGGCTTATCTGACATTGTTTACGAAAATGACTTTTTAATGCAGTATTATAAAGAATTAAATTTCCATCCTATTGGTTATTTTTATTTAATTGAATAATTTTTTTAAAATATTCAATTCTAAAATAATAAAAATCTCATTAGTTTTTACTCAACACGGGAATTAACGAAAATTCCGTGCTTGTTTGCTGTATCGGTATTAGGTTGGCGCAGGACTAGGTTGGCCCAATACTAGGTTGGCACAATACTAGGTTGGCCCAATACTAGGTTGGCCCAATACTAGGTTGGCCCAATACTAGGTTGGCCCAATACTAAGTTGGCCCAATACTAGGTTGGCCCAATACTAGGTTGGCCCAATACTAAGTTGGCCCAATACTAGGTTGGCGAAGGACTAGGTTGGCCCAATACTAGGTTGGGCCAATACTAGGTTGGCCCAATACTAGGTTGGCGCAGGACTAGGTTGGCCCAATACTAGGTTGGTCCAATACTAAGTTGGCCCAATACTAGGTTGGCGCAGGACTAGGTTGGCCAAATACTAGGTTGGCCCAATACTAGGTTGGCCCAATACTAGGTTGGCCCAATACTAGGTTGGCCCAATACTAGGTTGGCCCAATACTAGGTTGGCCCAATACTAGGTTGGCCCAATACTAGGTTGGCCCAATACTAGGTTGGTCCAATACTAAGTTGGCCCAATACTAGGTTGGCGCAGGACTAGGTTGGCCAAATACTAGGTTGGCCCAATACTAGGTTGGCCCAATACTAGGTTTGCGCAGGACTAGGTTGGCCCAATACTAGGTTGGCCCAATACTAGGTTGGCCCAATACTAGGTTGGCGCAGGACTAGGTTGGCGCAGGACTAGGTTGGCCCAATACTAGGTTGGCCCAATACTAGGTTGGCGCAGGACTAGGTTGGCCAAATACTAGGTTAGCGCAGGACTAGGTTGGCGCAGGACTAGGTTGGCGCAGGACTAGGTTGGCCAAGGACTAGGTTGGCCCAATACTAGGTTGGCCCAATACTAGGTTGGCACAGGACTAGGTTGGCCCAATACTAGGTTGGCCCAATACTAGGTTGGCGCAGGACTAGGTTGGCCAAATACTAGGTTGGCCCAATACTAGGTTGGCCCAATACTAGGTTGGCGCAGGACTAGGTTGGCGCAGGACTAGGTTGGCCAAATACTAGGTTGGCCCAATACTAGGTTGGCCCAATACTAGGTTGGCGCAGGACTAGGTTGGCCCAATACTAGGTTGGCCCAATACTAGGTTGGCCCAATACTAGGTTGGCCCAATACTAGGTTGGCGCAATACTAGGTTGGCCCAATACTAGGTTGGCGCAGGACTAGGTTGGCCCAATACTAGATTGGCCCAATACTAGGTTGGCGCAATACTAGGTTGGCCCAATACTAGGTTGGCGCAGGACTAGGTTGGCCCAATACTAGGTTAGCCCAATACTAGGTTGGCCCAATACTAGGTTGGCGCAATACTAGGTTGGCCCAATACTAGGTTGGCGCAGGACTAGGTTGGCGCAGGACTAGGTTGGCGCATGACTAGTTTGGCCCAATACTAGATTGGCGCAGGACTAGGTTGGCGCAGGACTAGGTTGGCCCAATACTAGGTTGGCCCAATACTAGGTTGGCGCAGGACTAGGTTGGCGCAGGACTAGGTTGACCCAATACTAGGTTGGCCCAATACTTGGTTGGCCCAATACTAGGTTGGCCCAATACTAGGTTGGCCCAATACTAGGTTGGCCCAATACTAGGTTGGCGCAGGACTAGGTTGGCCCAATACTAGGTTGGCCCAATACTAGGTTGGCCTAATACTAGGTTGGCGCAGGACTAGGTTGGCGCAGGACTAGGTTGGCCCAATACTAGGTTGGCGCAGGACTAGGTTGACGCAGGACTAGGTTGGCCCAATACTAGGTTGGCGCAGGACTAGGTGGGCCCAATACTAGGTTGGCCCAATACTAGGTTGGCCCAATACTAGGTTGGCCTAATACTAGGTTGGCGCAGGACTAGGTTGGCCCAATACTAGGTTGGCGCAGGACTAGGTTGACGCAGGACTAGGTTGGCCCAATACTAGGTTGGCGCAGGACTAGGTGGGCCCAATACTAGGTTGGCGCAGGACTAGGTTGGCCCAATACTAGGTTGGCCCAATACTAGGTTGGCGCAGGACTAGGTTGGCCAAGGACTAGGTTGGCCCAATACTAGGTTGGCCCAATACTAGGTTGGCACAGGACTAGGTTGGCCCAATACTAGGTTGGCCCAATACTAGGTTGGCGCAGGACTAGGTTGGCCAAATACTAGGTTGGCCCAATACTAGGTTGGCCCAATACTAGGTTGGCGCAGGACTAGGTTGGCGCAGGACTAGGTTGGCCAAATACTAGGTTGGCCCAATACTAGGTTGGCCCAATACTAGGTTGGCGCAGGACTAGGTTGGCCCAATACTAGGTTGGCCCAATACTAGGTTGGCCCAATACTAGGTTGGCGCAGGACTAGGTTGGCCCAATACTAGGTTGGCCCAATACTAGGTTGGCCCAATACTAGGTTGGCCCAATACTAGGTTGGCGCAGGACTAGGTTGGCCAAGGACTAGGTTGGCCCAATACTAGGTTGGCCCAATACTAGGTTGGCACAGGACTAGGTTGGCCCAATACTAGGTTGGCCCAATACTAGGTTGGCGCAGGACTAGGTTGGCCAAATACTAGGTTGGCCCAATACTAGGTTGGCCCAATACTAGGTTGGCGCAGGACTAGGTTGGCGCAGGACTAGGTTGGCCAAATACTAGGTTGGCCCAATACTAGGTTGGCCCAATACTAGGTTGGCGCAGGACTAGGTTGGCCCAATACTAGGTTGGCCCAATACTAGGTTGGCCCAATACTAGGTTGGCGCAGGACTAGGTTGGCCCAATACTAGGTTGGCCCAATACTAGGTTGGCCCAATACTAGGTTGGCCCAATACTAGGTTGGCGCAATACTAGGTTGGCCCAATACTAGGTTGGCGCAGGACTAGGTTGGCCCAATACTAGATTGGCCCAATACTAGGTTGGCGCAATACTAGGTTGGCCCAATACTAGGTTGGCGCAGGACTAGGTTGGCCCAATACTAGGTTAGCCCAATACTAGGTTGGCCCAATACTAGGTTGGCGCAATACTAGGTTGGCCCAATACTAGGTTGGCGCAGGACTAGGTTGGCGCATGACTAGTTTGGCCCAATACTAGATTGGCGCAGGACTAGGTTGGCGCAGGACTAGGTTGGCCCAATACTAGGTTGGCCCAATACTAGGTTGGCGCAGGACTAGGTTGGCGCAGGACTAGGTTGACCCAATACTAGGTTGGCCCAATACTTGGTTGGCCCAATACTAGGTTGGCCCAATACTAGGTTGGCCCAATACTAGGTTGGCCCAATACTAGGTTGGCGCAGGACTAGGTTGGCCCAATACTAGGTTGGCCCAATACTAGGTTGGCCTAATACTAGGTTGGCGCAGGACTAGGTTGGCGCAGGACTAGGTTGGCCCAATACTAGGTTGGCGCAGGACTAGGTTGACGCAGGACTAGGTTGGCCCAATACTAGGTTGGCGCAGGACTAGGTGGGCCCAATACTAGGTTGGCCCAATACTAGGTTGGCCCAATACTAGGTTGGCCTAATACTAGGTTGGCGCAGGACTAGGTTGGCCCAATACTAGGTTGGCGCAGGACTAGGTTGACGCAGGACTAGGTTGGCCCAATACTAGGTTGGCGCAGGACTAGGTGGGCCCAATACTAGGTTGGCGCAGGACTAGGTTGGCCCAATACTAGGTTGGCCCAATACTAGGTTGGCGTAGGACTAGGTTGGCTCAATACTAGGTTGGCCCAATACTAGGTTGGCCTAATACTAGGTTGGCGCAGGACTAGGTTGGCCCAATACTAGGTTGGCCCAATACTAGGTTGGCCCAATACTAGGTTGGCCCAATACTAGGTTGGCGCAGGACTAGGTTGGCCCAATACTAGGTTGGCCCAATACTAGGTTGGCCTAATACTAGGTTGGCGCAGGACTAGGTTGACGCAGGACTAGGTTGGCCCAATACTAGGTTGGCGCAGGACTAGGTGGGCCCAATACTAGGTTGGCGCAGGACTAGGTTGCCCAATACTAGGTTGGCCCAATACTAGGTTGGCCCAATACTAGGTTGGCGCATAAAAAAAATGAATGATATGAACACAATATTGTATCTAGTATAAATTTATTGTAAATAGTTAGTTAAGTAACCCGCATTTTCGCTCAAACCTTTACATCAAAGGTCAACAATGTATATATAATGTTATAATTCTTGCATACTTTACCTTATGAGTCATGTAAATAGAAAACTCCACATACAGTGTAGTCCGTTTAGTACGACTTCGCATTTAACGACCGACCGTTTATAGCGACGTCAGTATAGGTATACGTTTGGTTTTGTTATGAACAACTATGGAAGTACATCCGTTTATTGCGACTCCGCTTACAACGACCGACCGCTTTCAACGACGGAATTTCACGAATAATTGAAATAATTGTCCTGTTACAACGACGACCTTGACAATTGCACAAATAAATCGTTGGAGAGACGCTAACTTCGTCCCGCGCAAGCCCCTCCCCCCGCCCGCACATAGCTGAATGTATGCGTTATGTTATTGTTTATCTTACAACAGTGCTTAATACATAATTTAATTTAAATATGTTTTAATTGGTCACCTAAATATTAATAAATATGTACATACTGTACTGTACTGTACTGTACCAACCCATTACTGCCCACTGTTGGGCTCAGGTCTCCTCCGAAGAGGGATAAGGCATAGTCCACCACGCTTGCCTAGTGCGGATTGGGGACTTCACATATCTTCAAAGGATTTTTAGAATCCTTTTCCGACATGCAGGTTTCCTCACGATGTTTTCCTTCACCGTTTTTAGCCAGTGGTGTTGTGAAAAATTGCACATAAATCTTTTTCATATTAAGATTTAGAGGTACAAGCCGGATTTGAACCCGCGACCTCCCGTTCGGAAGGACGCGCTTCGACCACTCGGCCACCACGACTTGTTATAACCGGATTCTACTGTATATGCTCTGCATGTACAGTAGAATCCGGTTGGCCGTCGTTATAACCGGATTCTACTGTATATGCTCTGCATGTAAATCTCTGTGACACCCTGAGACAGAGAAAGTCGTGAATTCAATTAAAAAAAAAAAAAAATTATAATACTTGGTTGGCCCAATACTAGGTTGGTCCAATACTAGGTTGGCGCAAGACTAGACAAATTCGGAGGATTTAAATAAGGAAAGTCGAAAAGTGGGAATGTGATACTGATAAAACAAGGCAATGAACAGAAGGACACAAATGGACAGAATAGAGGAAATAATTTATTTAATGAAATCGGATATTGTTCATTTCGGACAGGTCCTGTCCCTAGCGGTTTTTCGAGGAAAGAACTAGGAATACGTGAGTTGGCAACGCTAGGAAGAGATAGTGGAATCTCAAGATATAGTGAAGAACAAAAATGAGAAAATGAGAAGTCTTCGAAGGCTGTATTCTTCCAATTCTCTCATCTGAATGTCAAACTCCAAACCTCATCAAATTACACATCAAAAATGTTATCAGGCTGGCAGAATGCTATAATGGTAAAGAAACTTCAAGGGGTGGACTGACATACTATCAGATGATTCAATAAATGAAGCAAACTATATGAACTCGTACACCGGACAGAAGAGGAAAAGAGGTAGGCCTTTACGATGGTGGGAATACAAAATAACAGCGATATTATAATGAAGAAACGGCTAAAGACAGTTAGGAGTGGAGTGTAGGAGGCTTTTGGGCACGTAACGTTTTTATGGCTTTCAGCTATTGTGCTACGAGGCTATAATATCGAGGAGTGCAATTCAACCATGGCTTTTTGTATGGACACTTAAATACTACGTTGCTTGATTTTTAGTTGGTTGTTTTGGTCTCCTTTTATTATTATTTTTTTCCCTCATCTTTTAGTAATGGTTACAATTAATCAGATTTACAGAGAGTTAAACAAGCGCGAGGACTCGCTTAGTTACAGGATGGCCGAGCTGTTAGGTGACTTTTCTCTAATTCCATTTAATTGTTTGTAGAAGCGGATATTACGTCGATTTAAAGGAAAGACTTCCGGTTGTGATGAATCATTTTATAAGAGTGTGAAATACTAGTGGCGCCATCTGATTTACTTTTCAAGAAAGTATAAAAAGCGTGTGAACTATCGTTTAAATACAGTAGTCGACGTGATTTCCAAGTGAACAGAGTTGGAAGTAATTGTGACTGAGTTTTGGAGGATGATTACACTGATTTTGGAGAATAATTATACTGTTTTTGGAAGATGAATAAACTGTTATTGTGAACCAAGGAGTTTTCATTGTTTCTGAACTGAACCCAATAATAAAAATATTCGCCAATAATAAACTTTCGCCTTTATAGGCGAAAGTTTGTAAGTATGGATGGATGTTTGCTACTCTTTCACGTAAAAACTACTGAATGGATTTGAATGAAACTTTACCACAATATAGCTTATACATCAGAATAACACATAGGCTATAATTTTTGATGAAAACTCAACTGTAAAGTGATGTTTACATTTTGGTATATTTATATTTTTTATTTTTTCTTTTTTCGTCGCCTCAGTGCTTGTTTGGCTTATCTGACATTGTTTACGAAAATGACTTTTTAATGCAGTATTATAAAGAATTAAATTTCCATCATATTGGTAAAATATTTTTTTAAAATATTCAAATCTAAAATAATAAAAATCTCATTAGTTTTTTACTCAACACGGCACTTAACGAAAATTCCGTGCTTGTTTGCTGTATCGGTATTTTTTTTAAATTTCAGTGCTTGTTTACTGTATCACAACTCAATTGACCAATCACAGCCGGCGTTGCGCCGTATCTGCCATTTTGTAAGATGTCACAGTAGTGGGAAACACAGTGAGATTCGCTTGAAATCGCAAAAAAAATGAGAAATAGTTTATTAAATTATGTTATTTTTTCATAAATTTGATTGAATATCATTTTAATAATATGTCTTCAACAAATCATAAAAGTAAACATGAGCAGACACGGCTAAAAATAGAGAAATACGTATTTTTTCTTTCTTTAATTTGTTTTACCCAGTTTTCTCGAAGAGTTGGATTTGCAGGAAATCTGAACATTTTGTAATTAATTTTACAAACAAATCCGAGATGCCGTAATCAGTGTCAAGTCGCAAACGCAATGAATTAGTTTGAAAGTGGTTCGAAAGAAATGAGCAGATGTGAGTGCGAAGGAAACTGTGACTACTCTGAAGGAAATAATGATTGAAATTTGATTGTAATAAGATTAAAAAAATAAAATTTTGGAATAATAAATAAGAGAATATGATATACATATATTATAAATAAGTGAAAAATATATTAAAATTTGCGAAGTTTACGGGCACACATCTTCTTTTTCTGAGGTAGAAATAATTATAAAAATCACCAGTTTCTGTTTAATGTAAACTACTTATGACTTAAAATCAAACTTTGGTCTTGGAATAATTATACTAAAATCCAAAATTCAATTCAGTCGTATAGATTCTAAATACCCCATTAAAAATGATTTAACATAGATTCTGAATACTATGTTCATTCATATTTTTATAAATAAGTAAAATATAAATAATTTAAAAGACGATTTTTTTTATAATAATTATATTAATTCAAAAGAAAGCGTTTATTTTTGTCGCCAAAGCCAATGAGGACTAAAGACAAAAAATGGTGGCGCCCTCTGCTGGATTTTTAAAATTCCGTACCGTTTCCACTAAGAACTGTCAAGTTTGTATGGAATGTCATAGCCGTGGTTACATGTTTCTTCAAATTTATATTTTGTGTTGTTTATGTGTTTGTTCATTGAGAAATATAAGCAAAGTTTTTAGAGACTTCATTTAAGGTATATTTCATTGTCTTAAAATAGCATTCTAAATTCTCAGCGTCATGACAACTCCTACTCCAGAATCACAGGATAATTTTGACCAGGTATACTCTACTATTTAGGCATATTCTACTATTTGGTAATAATATACGAGAAACCGCATTTTTATTAAGTTTCTTTTATAGTTTGATGAAGAAGAAGAACAACAGTTAGGGGGGACGTCATCTGGCCGAAAACGACTTTTTAGCAAGGAGCTGCGATGCATGATGTATGGATTTGGAGACGATCAAAACCCATATACAGAAAGTGTTGACTTTTTAGAAGACTTAGTTATTGAATTCATCACCGAAACAACTCATAGGTATGAGTAATGACATTAAAACAAAAAAAAACAATTCTTTTTTATTTATTTTTATTGTTTCATTTTTAGGGCAATGGAAGTGGGCAGGACAGGAAGAGTTCAAGTGGAAGACATAATCTTCTTAGTACGAAAGGATGCTCGTAAGTTTGCTCGTGTAAAAGACCTTCTAACAATGAATGAGGAGCTAAAGAAAGCTAGGAAAGCTTTTGATGAAGTAAAATATGTTGGTGAGTCATAAAGTTTATTAATGTTTGTATTTTAATTCATGATAAACAATTTTTTATGTGTGATATAATATGTAATCTTGAATTGTGATGTATGATTGAAATGAAATTTTTGAAATTATAGAGGACCAACAGTAACTGTACTGTGGCCCACCAACCGACGCCATGCTTCTAGACTGATGCAAGTAACATACATTTAATTATAACACGCTTTTGTGTATGCACATTCACAAAACACTAATATCATCAATGTTGTGAATTGTTGTCTTAATCATTTAATGATCTTAAGTTTGTCTTGCGTTCTACTAATCTGTAATTAAAATCATTACAAAATAATATATTTTAGATTTAATTGAAATAACATAAAATTTGTCTTTATGCATATGGGCTTTTCTTTTTTATGAATAAGTATTATTAGGACAAGTGATGGTTTTAACAAGTGATTTGTGTTAAAGGGAGAAAATATAATGGAAAGTGTAAAATAAAATTATTTGAATAGGAAGTGTAGCAATTGGGGAATTTATGTTGTGTTAATTAATACATAGTATCACTTCACTATTACTAAATGGGTTCTTACCACAATTATTTTTATGATGTAGGTGATGTAGATAACCACGAGTGTTTAAAGAAATTTTATACATAGTATGCTTGCACCACACAAAAAATCAGAGGGAGCAAAATAAATAACAATTTATCAGGGCGATTTAAGTATGCAATATAACATATTAATTAATATATTTAATTTTTCAGAATAATTTCCAAAATAACTTCAATGGGACCCTGATAAAATTTATGTAAACAGCAGTGAAATTGTAAGTGCTGTAAAATAATATATATTATTGTACATTTCTTATATTTAAGGTAATAAATAATAAGATTTATTATGGTGTTTCTTCTAGTTATTAGGTCTAATTACGAACAGTGATAGTTAAAACTTAAAAATATCTATGAGTTTCCAATTACTCCAATATGATGATGAAATAAAACAAAATAGATATTTGAGTTATGTAGAGTATATTTGTGCGCAAGTACAATAAATACTAATTAAACAATAAAACAAAATTAGGGCTAAGGCTAAGAAAATGTATAATTACATTATGATGATTTAAAGGTAGTTCTACTTTGAGTACTTTTAATAACAATTTTATAAACATCCTTTTAGGTATACATATATGTTTTATTCATTCAATGTTAACTATTGATAACAAGCAATAAATATAAATAATTTGAACAATGTTCCATCAGTTTTTGATAAATATTTTAACAATATTTCACAAAACAAGAGACTAGACTTGAATGTTCAATAAAACATCAAAAGTCCATACTTTGGTTTTTTCACAACAGGTTTTTAACATAGAATTTCATAATAAATAGGCCGTTTATGGCAGTTTATTAGTACAATATAAATAAGTTAGTGCTAGATAATATCTACACCTAAGGTACTCTCTAAGCTCTGGCTGATTGTTATTTTATACAATTAATTGGAATGATAACAATTTTAGTATACTAATGTTGAGTCATCATCATGATAATGTTGTTTAATGAATAAAAGAAACCTGCTATCAGGAAGACATTATTTGAGCTCAAACATACTAAGTGAAGTTGATTATTTTAAAATCATGTTTGACCTGTCTTATTTTAGAAAATCTCAACTAAAAATACATATCATCAGCATGTACATAAACTTAAAAATAGTAATTAATTAAATGTCATAATTTTACCGTGTCAAATTAAAATCTATTTATAACCTTTTGAGAGTTCATCAATAAAACTATGTTATCCATTTTATGGCATCTAAGGCAACAATCATAATCATATTTTTTACTTTGCATCCTTACTACAAAAAATATTAACATATCAATTTATATACCTTTAAGTGCATTCCAGGCATTAAAACTGAACAACCAATACATACAAACACTTGTTGGAATCTTAATCATCAATATCAACATATTCTATATTATAGGCACACTCCTTTGAACATGTCATGAAATATTTAAAATCTCCTAGATGATAAATTCAGAACCGATTTTCCAAATTCAAGGATTAATTAATTCAGATAATTATTAACATTGAACACATGCATAATATGTACTTAATAAAGTGGAGTATAGAGTGCCCTAACTACGACAATAATACAGTTAAATAAAAACATTCTGTGAAATAGAATTGAGGCTATAAGTTAGTGATCTTCTTTATTAACATCGCTAAAGAATTATGAAACCTTAAAAAAAAAAATCATAATTTTTTGTGAAAGTTCATTATTTTTTTCCAATTTCGTTTTGTAGACCACTGTGTATCAAGTTACAATCGCTTAATTGTACACGGTGGCCACAACAATAAAGTATTGAAAAAGGAGAAAATAAAGGAAAGTAGTTAGGCCACCCCTGTTTTCACTACAACACTGGTAGTTGTCTTCTCTCTTGGTTTTTAATCAGAAGGCAGTGGGTCAATGGCGCAAATGATCGCTTTCATGACAGCGGCAGCACACAGCGCGGCGTGTGGTTGCCAGTCCTTACCTCGAGTGCCGTCACGATAGTCCGATATACCTTTAATAAATATTGATTAGTTAGTATTTTAAATAAAAACAAAGCTTTCCTCGTCACCAAAATCATGTAGTGATCGATTTTGAATTAATAAAAAGTTAGGTCACCTTCATTTATGACGAGCTACCAGCGTGCCGATTCCGAGTTTTTCTTCGCAACGTAAATGTAAACTCTAATTTGGATGGAATTGAAACTGCACCATGTGGCGTTGTAGCGGAAATGTAGCGGGCAGTGAACGAAAACTCGGAATAGGCATACTGTTCGAAAGTGTTATTTACCGTCGCTCATGAACATCTGTAATGTCAGGGAGCACTGCGGGGCTGCCACCTTCGACCTACCCTTAAAGACTTTCTTCAATCCTCGTTTGAAAAAGTACACGTCATAGCACTAGGGAAACACCGAGGATAGATCATTCCATAGTCGGATAATGTTTGGAAAAAAATCTGTAAGTGCTGTCTTTCATAATTACATAATATTTTTTAGGATTAGTTCAGTCCTTAAGATTGAAAAAATAAAGTACCTCTGAGTGATATAAAGCAGTCCTTGCAGTTCCCCACGACGCTGTCGAGCACGGCGTCCAGTTCGCAGTCGAAGGCGAGCGCGCGAGTGTGCGCCGCGAAGGCAGCCCGCGCCTCGCCCGCCGCCGACACCGCGCGCCCGCCCGCCACCGGCGCACATCGCACACGCAAACCACCCTTATTGTCGCTGTATAGCAGATAAAACCAAATGTAGTAGTAGTAGAGTAGTGTCGAATATTATAGTATTGTAGCAGGTAAATTCGAAAAGCCATGAAGCTTAAGAAAAGTAGTTTATCAATGTTCAGTATGAAGGATTGGCTCATTGCTATACAGGGTGATTTGTAACATGGGACCAACTGAAGTGGGGTGAATGACCTGTCGAAATTCAACTTAGTATCACTTTTTGTTTTTTTGAATCGTATAAACTTTTTCTTTCAATGTCACATGGAATTCCTCATCGATATTCGTGCATACACAGTGAGTGGAATGCCAAAAGTGTTCCAAAAATAAAAGTGGTTTCTAAGTTTTATTTCAACAGATCATTCGCCCCACTAAGCTTGTCCAAAGTTACAGATTCACCCTGTAGGTATTTAGCTAATATGCTAAAAAATATTAGATAAAAGTACGCGGGTTGTTTTGGTGTTTGTGAAAAACGTCAACTTTACCATATTTAAGACTTTATCTCTGATCTCTGAGTCTGTCATGGTCGATCAAGCAACTATGTTTCCCCATTAATCTTTTAATCATCTTTGTGATCCGTTTGGATACTAATGGATAATAACATAAACTAAGTTTATCCATTTTCCTGATGACGCGATGACCTCAAATTATATTTGAATTAGCATAAAAGGGATACAAATTCAAGGCTTTCCATATCATAAAATGTGAAATGATTACTTTTAAGATTACATATTTATCAAATTCAGATTTTTGTTGGACATTTTGTTTTGAGGAACATTTAATATTAATATAAACGAGAAAAAGTAAACGCTGATTAAATAACAAACTAAACAAACTAAGGCAAAAAACTAGACTACTCTGCAGTACCACTGTAGTGTCACCTGACATTACAGGACTCTATGAGCATAACCATTTAACATCAGGTGTTCTATGAACTCCTGTACCCGTGGCAGAAAGAAGTAAAAGAAATACCAATATAGGCTAACTACTACCTACGGCACATTAAGAAATGAATACCAAAACAACATACATTTGATCTCCTTGCGGTGCGGGATGTGATACTTCTATGTAGGCTCCGTCGCCAACCTCCACGCACAGTCTGTCGGTGTTGCTCTCCGGTAACTCCCATCGTCCCGGAACCCCTCGGAGGCGATCCAGTCCTGTGATTATACACAATTTTATATTTAAAGATTTGTTGTCATCCGATGGCAACAAGTAGAAACCCCAGTCTCGACTAATAACATTTTCAATCAACGTCAGTGAGAAAGAAGCCATTCCAGAGTCAATAAGTACAAAATAGCCTATGAGAACAAGAAGTTATAATCTCAGAAACAAGTATTAGACGGTGGGTTGAGTCTAACTGCAACGAGAAGAGTTGCAATAATTGTCGTATTGTGATAAGCTTCATAAGTTCTTATCATAATATTTTCAAAACTTATGAGTAAAATATGCCAAATAAGTAATTTACAAAAACACATTAAAATACAAAAGCATGTGTTCTAATAAATCACGAAGTTATCGCTTTATCAATTGTACGCAACAGTTAAAATGCATCGATTCGATGGAACGGTAGCGATAAGGAATCGATGCAGTTAAACAATCGATTTCTTCGTAGACTAAGAATAATATTATTACATTACATTATTTTTGTAACAACGTAACTACTAATGCATTTAGGAAATTTTTATTTATGATAGGAATGCACCAGATTTTGTATGACCTTGAACCGACATTGATTAAAATCAGATATTATTTGGCTCTTTTGGACTTCTTACAAGGTGGATCAACGACCTGATCAAGGCTACGGGATATCATTGAATAACTTTTTGTACATTTTGAGCACTACGACACGACACTGGCCAAAACGTTGAAGGGAAACATTGCAAGAAAGCCTGCATATTGGAAAAGGCTTAAAACTCTTCATATATATTTATATCATAATCCGTAAAGTCAATTTGCTGAACAATGTCTACATGGAGATCCAGCAGTGTCAATAACTACGGAAGGTCAGGAAACTCAAGAGTCGGTACGGTTCGTTAATGTAAAATAAATAACATAATTTATATGAATCGTATCCATAATCAGATGACCTCAATATGAAAGATCTTTTCAACCTCTCCATCGATCTTACGGCCTCTTCAATGGGCACAATTAATAAATTAAGTATGGACAGTCTGGCTCAGATATCATGACCCATTCATGCATGATCCAGACATTCAATTACTGGATAAACGAATCAACGAAGTTAATCAAATGTGATTTGAATAATACCAGTAAGTTCGTATAAAGGGCATCTTTGAAAACATTGTTTAAATTGTATAATTCTACTTTTCCTTTAGAATTTAATTGATGAAGGTAATTATACTAATTATCATCAATATTTACCTACAATACCTTGTCACTAACAATGAACATACATATATAAACATATATATATAAACATACATATATAAACATACATATATACAGAGTGGATTTGTAACCTAGGGCCAGCAAACTGGAGTGAATCCTGTTGAAATACAACTTAGAACCATTATTTTTGGAATCGGGTTAAGTTTTTTTTCAAGATCCTATGGTAGCCCGCAATGATAATCGTACATAAAATGATATTATGATATTTAAAAAAAAGTATAACCAATTTCAAAAATAATAGTGGTTCTAAGTTGTATTTCACCATGTCGTTCACCCAGCTTCCTCTGGCAAAAGGATACAAATCCACTCTGTATATAAACGTAATTGTGTATCTGCATAATATTATAAAAACAATATGCTAACTGTAACTATTGACAAATTCCATTACGTAACGGCTAAAACACGGTAAATTCTTGAGAGACGTGTTTACTCCAATTATCATTGGGTTTCCAAACCATGTGATGCTAATATGACCGTGCTTTCAATGACGCAGTAATGACGTTTGATTAGATCAGTAACAATATAATATACCTATTGTATTTTAGTGATTTTACATTTTTTTTATTTTGGTAAAATCCATTTCTTTTACGTCAATGTTAAAACACGATAAATTGAATGACTATGCTATAGTATGTTTAGTCACTATAGTACATCAATATTAAACATTAGGGCCAGTAGTTACCGCAAAATTAAACACAAAATACAAACAGTTTAGGCTAGTCATAAAATAACATATTCGTTGTTCGTATGTTATAAGATACCAGATTACAATAAAAAAGCAGGTAGTGTGTGCAGTTCCAATAAATATTGCCTTAAACTCTTCAAATACATGTAAGTGAGTATGTGTAATACAAATGACGTCCCTTATTAACATTTTTTTTTCAGTTGGATGAAATCACCGGATCCCTGATATGTGGGGTGGGAGTTGAACCACACTAAAACTTCCAACCGCTCACACTCCGCGTCCGAACTCCGGCTGAGGCCAGAAGCTAGCACGGGGTTATGAGGGACGACGCGACGCACTCGGCGATCTTTCCCGTCGCGCCACCCCCTTATTAACCTTATTAAGTAAACGAGATGACCTAGTAGTGGGGTATATGGAATATTATTAGTTAAATTACCTTCTTTGACATACAAATCCCAGGATGCATTTGATTTGGTGAGGCGAAGAGCGATATCTTGCAGTAAGAAGTTAGCTGGTTTGTATGGCTTCACTTCGAAATCCCAACCTCCTTTAGGATTCTTCGCGGATTTTTCACAGAACACGTACACGTATCTGTGTGATAAGTAAATGTTATTTTGTTTATATGGGAAACCGATGGCGGATTTTAAGACCTAAAACTATGAAGAAGAAGAGTTGATAAATTTTATAAGAGTGTTATTTTAATAATTTTATGTAGTTCCATTACAATAAAAAAACATAAAAACGCATAGTTAGTTACTAAATTATGGTTTTTAAGGGTTAAACGGGCTGATTGACAGCCTTTATCTAGGCAGGACAAATGAAACAGGAGGAGAACGACTTGTTATCATTATTGACATCTCTTATGAATCTGCATCTTTTATGAAACACTAGCTGACCCACGCAACTTCGTCTGCGTTACAAAGGGGTTCAAACAATACTCGTAATGCCGTCGAGTTATTATTTGCGTGGCCCGAAGTGCACCCAAATATTCGTTGCGTTTTATACTCGTGATAACTTCTAAACGAAAAGTCCGATTGGAATAAAACAAAAAGTAATTTACTTTTACATTAATACTCTTGATAATATAATACTTAATTTGGATAAGGGTTAATACAACGATACTCATTTAACGTTAAATTCAATCTCGGAACGAAATATTAAATTTTAAAAACATAAAACTGGTTATTGTGACTAAACTATGATAGTTAGATATATGCTGTCGCGGACTTTTTTGTTTGTCTTACTAACACCTAAAAACCCGTAGTACATCATTTTGTTCTATTGTCAATAGTTTTTGCAGTGTCCGCATAAATACGTCTTCGATTTTTCACCTTTTGTTACATATTCGATATTTTCATGCGGATCCCTAATTTTTTTGAAAATAAAATATAGCTTATAACCTTCCTCGACTTTCCAACAGTGAAAGAATTTTTGAAATCGGACCAGTAGATCCTGAGATTAGCGCGTTCAAACAAACAAACAAACAAACAAACAAACTCTTCAGCTTTATAATATTAGTATAGATAACATTTTTCAAATTATTGTTCGTCATAAAACTTTGTTTCAAAGTAAAATCTTCAAAAATCCTTCTACCATAATTTGGCTCACTTAAACAGAGTATCGAACTTTGTACAAAATTACAGTTAATTGTCGCCTTACAGAGTTCGAGTAGGTGTAGTGCTGTGATTAAGTTTACACAATTCCTAAACTGTTCAATGACAAATTTAGGAAGGAGTACGATTCACCTACTCGTTAATCTATCGAAAATGGGAACTTTAATGAGAACTTTGTCCTGTGAGACATCAGAAAAAACGCAATGTCGCCGACGCAATAGCAATTACGAATAAAAACTTACTTGTCTGGCAAGTCTGAGGCCGGTGTGGAAACGACCACGTCACCCAGACGCACGTGTTTCGAATAATCAGTATAGTGTGGTACACCTCCACCAACGCCGACTAGAAAAACGTACTCGACCTATAAGGTAAAATTTACCAATTTGGTAACAAAAAAATCTTTAATACCAGCGCCCACTAGTTACGCAACAATCGTGATACATTGAACGCGGTCAGACCTTGGAAATTATTAACAATGTTACCTGCGTCAAAGGTATAAAACGATTTATCATCTGTTCAATACTTTATATCATATTTAGTAGTAGAAGTACTTAGTTGGCGAGGTTTTGTAAAATGAGATGAGAAATGTACCATAAGTACAAAATATTATCTACTGTATGTTTAGTAACCATATTTTTAAATTATATTGTTAATTTTAATAATTAAACTATTAATAATATTAGGTATTTAGGCAGATTTTAAATATGAGTTTATAATTACTTCCATTAAAAATTCAAATTGAAACGTAGCGTAAACAAACAAATGTAATCATTTATGATCATTTGAAACACACAAATCAAGTCGGGAAATTCCTTCGGCATTCCCAATTTTACTTTCGGGTTATTTATATGTTTCTATGAATATCACGCGCCAGATTGCACGGCATATGGCAACATAGTTACTCTGTTTTCATCATTTCTAGTGCGAGCTAAATTCGTCCACAGTGACTGAGTAGAAGCATAGCAATCTCATACCATCATGACTATTTAACGCTTAAAAAAATACAATATGCATTAATGCATAGAGGTAAATCAAATTCATGAACATGTACAAATTAGGTTAACAAATGTTCTACACGTATGTTCTAAGTGGCCGTGGTATTCGCTTTCGGGTTAATAACATACTAAATTCATGGTACAAAATGTTGGTTTAGTAGGTGTTTCATACGAACCATAAAATCCACAATACCTATGCATTAAGAAAAACTGGTTATCGCATTTAATATTGTTATGGAATTATTAGCTCTATGATTGTTGTGCCTAACTTGATTTTATATTCCTCGTATATTGAGGAAACAATGAAGAAAAATGATAACGAAACTGTAAATGAAAATCTTAAGAATAAATAAATTTATCTAGCCTAAATTATACATATATTCCTATAACACAAATTAATGCGTTCTTACCTTCTGAAATATTCCTAGAAGTCTTGTTGTTGTATTTCCAGCAGCAGTCATCGCTTCTCTAGTTCGCCCTACGGAAGGTAGTTTGGTAGTAACTACTCGATGAGCTCCAATTGTCCCCAAAGTATACACGTTTGATTCCCCTGTCACACAATACAATAACATGTTATGTATTTTTACTTTGATACATTGCGTTCAGGATTAGATAAAAAAAATCATCTTTAGACTTTTCGCTTCACTTTCAATTATCCTGACGCAATTATGAATGGTGAATTTTATGTATATCCTTATTATTCGATTTTTTTCAATGGAATATGCTTACATTGCTTTCCAATTAAAAGTAATAAGATATTTTTTATCAACTATGCGCAAAATAACTTAGCGACGAAGACATTCTTAACTCCAGCCTGGCCGAGTCGTCTATAGGTTACCGTCTATCTACGTCAACAGAAATGAACCTAACACTCGTTGCGGTTTTAAGGAGGATTTTACGTGGATGAGAAGTACGAAAAATATGATTCACATTTAGTGGTGTGCGTTATTATAAAACTTAAAAGCATTAGAAACAACTTAAGATTTAAATCGACATTCAAGAATCGAACATATTGATATAAGTCTGTAGGTGATTATGTTAGGTATTTTTTTTGTTAGTAACCCAAGAAAGTTTGCAAAAGAATAAGAAACAGACTTGTTTACGTTATGACGTGCGTTTTTCTTTAATGAAATAATAAGTGAAAGGACTGCAGAAAGCGATTAGTTTTATGTGATAACGCATATGGAGTTGCGGTTTAAACTAATATGATATTATGATAATCGTTTAGTTTTACATTAAAGTTATTCGACTTGAAATTTACATTAACAGAATAATCGAATTACGAATACAGTGGTAACGGTGAAACGTCATTCATTTCGTTATTATAAAGCGACACCACAGCCAATTAAATTTATTGAACTATTATATTATGTACCTGTAACAACTAGTTTAGTGAAAGAGCCATTAAAAAGTAATTAAGTGTTGTAAATAATATAAATATATCAAAAAGGTTTAATAGTATCCCTAAGTTGAAATGGCTAAAGTGTTTAGTTCTCAGTGTTTACCGTTTTTGTGCTTTTCAATCATAGTTTGTGATAATTATGAATTGCATCACATCGACCTTCGAAATGCGGATAGCAGTAAACTAGAGTGAGTTGTTTTGAAATGTTTATTTCTTCTACTTATTTTACTTAAAATTTCTTCTAGTCACATGTCATTACAATTATCGAAACGCATACATTTTTCGTTTTGTACAAAAAGATAGCCAACGGAATATTAGCCAATATTTACACCCACGTCTTATAGTAGTATTGTATGTACATACTGATTGTAACAAAATACTAGTCGAGTGGGGACGATGAGAGACAATTGTTTATAGGGTCATTACAAATGTATAATATATTTTCTTTTTAATTTACTAGACATTTATATATGGACCTCAAATCTTAGTAGCTCATAAGCGCTCTACGATTTTTGATGTTACATAAGATAACATTTTTTTTTCAATCACAATTATAACTAAAATTTACAGTACTATACTACTTTCGGACAATAGACCTGAAAATAGCCACAAACTAATCTATCTATAACAATTACCAGTACCTTTAAATTTACCTTATCTAAAACTCATCATTAGAAGAGAAGAATAGCTCATTGCAAATGAAAACGAATGAATTTAAACATAGTATTGTTTATTTTGTCAACCAATAAATTATACGAAATTGCTATGAGAGATCAAAGTATTAGGATCAATGAAATAGGTTTATAAACCTATCACCAACCAAATCTAAAATAAAACGTATTTATTAAATAAGAAGACCGATTATTACTTATTAACCGACTTCCAAAAAAGAGGAGGCTATCAATTTGTCTGTACCTATGTGTTTTTTTTTGTCCTCTCATAACTTTGGTTTGGCTGGATCGATGCTTAATGTCTCAGAAGAAAGGTGATGGTTGTTGTGGGGTCGCATTCTTTTTTTTTAAAGATCGAACATGTACTTTTGGTGCTATGCTTAAATATATGTTTTTTAATTTAATTTTTAACGTACAAGATCGATTTGCTGTGTGTGTTCGCGTCTACATAATTCTTTTCTACATGAACCGATTTCGATGATTATTATTTTGTTACAAAGCAGACCGATTTGAATGATTCTAGTGTCAGATGAAAGATGATGGTCCAACTTAGTAGAAAAATCGAACAAGTAGTTTTGGATCTGTGTTTAAAAATGTGTATTTGGAACGGGTAAAACTTCACGATTTGCTATTCGTTTTTAGGTGTATTTCTTTTTATATGAACCGATTTCGATGATTCTTTTTTGTTAGAAAGTAGATATTTTGAGCATTATCTCACATAAATTTGATAGAGATCTAACTGGTAGTTTTATACTATGCTTGAGAAATGAGAGTCGGTCGTTTTCATTTTTGTATTTAAAATATTATTTGTTTAAAATTTCCGAGTTGACCAAAAATAAAAGTAGTTCGGATTCGGCTGATATACCGCAGTTTCAGCCGGAAACTATATAATGCCTATGGATATCGTTTTGTGAGACTATTTATTATTATCTACGCTTCATGGACTGTGAAACGGAAATACTGAGACGTCTGAATTAGTCAACCTTGTCAAATATAATAAGTTCTTCTAAATAGAACTTAGAAAAGAATAGAAATTTGTTAATTAGAATAATACATAATGAGTATTACAGTAGGTTTAATTAATTAACTTTTAATTTAAATCACCTGAGTAAAAGTAGCACGTCCATATAATACTTATACCTATACTCCATATAGGATTATATTTACCTTTATACCTTATATTTATGAAATGATTCAAATTGAAATATCTACGGAAATATTCGAGGATGACTTCATAACCAATCCTTAAAAATGATTCTTATTGTTTGGTCACGCGTCTTTAAACATAAATAACAAAATATTATAGTTTAGGCCTTGAATTATTTAAAATAGATTTATGTTACATAGTAAAATATGAAAATTAAATCCTTTCATACAATACAACGCAACCACATCCATTACATCTATCTACTTTAGTATTTTCTTGAAGTGCGAACAACTTTTTTAAATCTTTAAAAACTTTCTTAGCTTATTTTGCTGTGAAGTTGAATTTAGAATGCATTCATTCATCCGCAACATCCGTTAATAGAACAATTCACTATATATGTATAGTTGCAATTCCTGTGTGTCCAATACCTACGTCCAGAATTTGTAACTACCACATCGCTAAGCAGGTCATTTTGGTCAAACCTTTCGCAATGACGTGTTGTCACTACATTGTCATTTTCTTTATCTTTATTTATACTATTTAAAGCTTGTACGTAGTCAATATCTAAACATTGGTGTTAATTTAGTGGCAAATGTAAGTATTACAACGGAGTTTTCGTATATCTTGATATAATGTAATACCTATAATATCTATTTTTAACACAAATAAGATTCCTCAGAAGCTTTATTCATACTGTACTAACAATTATTTTTAGTTTAATGGATTCATAATCATATTCCTACTGTGCACTGGCTAATCTATATCAATTCTCCGTGGAAGTGGCACGATTCCGATTGAACTGCAAAAACGGTGCTAAATCTGGCCTGGTCGTCTGGTACACAAGGACGTCACCTGTTTATAATTATTCAAAAAATATAGAAAAGGTACATTGTCTTTTTGTAATTGCGAATTATTTTGATTGAAAGTGATTTAATTGCTTGAGTTTCGAAATCAGTGCTAGGACATAGTTAAACGGTTTTATTTCACTTATAATGTATAAGGTTCAATTTATTTTTGTAATTGCGAAATTTTGTGATTGAAAGTGATTTAATTGCTGGAGTATCGTAGTCAGTGCTACTTGCTAGGACATAGTTTCACTTATAATTTCCTCAAGTCCGTAGGCTGCCGAGCTTTTCTTTGAATAAGTACGAGAATGCTGAAATTTTGTAACAATAATATGTCAGATTCTTTACCGTGATGAATTATTATGTTGTGGTTTGTGTATTAAGTGACCTGTTAATCAAAAGGTTAAATCATTGTAAGGTACGTTGATTTTTGAGTGAGTCGTTTAAATAAGGTAGGTATCTTAATTAAACACCCAGCCCAACTGGCAAACTTAGTAAAGAAGAAATCTATCACTATCTTCCGAATCCATCATCAGATCAACTTCATACATTACAATATTGTTGCATTGTCAAGTGACATACATACGTAGGTAGGTACCTATTACTATGTATGCAATATTTTAGCTTAATCAGAAACCGGGAAGATGGACAAGTTGAACTTGCAACCCGAAATTACATAGCTATATGCAGTGCAAAGTAATATCAAGCTATGACAATAGAGAGTTGACTAACAACCTCAAGTGATCTAGCGCAGCCCATACTTCCGCCACCCATCACCTGTGGTGCAACAATCGTTTTGCAAGAATTTTGAATATTTTTGCATTTAAGTTGCGATTACTAAGGCTTTGTAATATATTCTTTAGTTATAATATTTATACTGGTGGTACCTATATGACAATCAACTATTTATCTTGATCTTAATTATGCCCCCCAATAAATAACCCTGTATAACTGGACACATCAAACCGAAAATTCTTAAATCTAACTGTTGTTATAAAGTGGTTGCCTTGGTTTTTTATCGTCGTTGACTACGGTACAGGTAGGTACTTAATCTCTAAAATTAGCAACGGGCGACCATTGTTGTGTCGAAACGAGTCATCTTAAATGTGAAACCTATAACGTACAAAATAGCGCACCGTAACATTTATTCGTTTATTTTTCTATTATTTATTAATTTAATCGGACAAAAAAGTTCGGTCGTTTTTCTTGTCACTTGATATGAAGAAGATTAATTAATGGATCATCTTGAGATCCACTGCAAAATAAAGTTATTATATTACATTGAGAGATCCATATAGTGCAGCGTTATCTGATCTCCGTTATTAGTTTGATTACTACGAATCGGTTTAAGATATTATTAATAATATTGTTTCTTATAATTTTGTTCCACATACAAATTAACGACCCTGTTAACAAAAACAGTTACCGTCATTGTTAAGCCGAGCACCAGTACAATATTAGGTCACTAAATATTTTACAATCAGAATTCATACCATATATACAGGGTGATTTCCTAGTGAGGGTACATATTGAAGGTCATGGTAGCTGATGGTTATATACGACCAGTAAAAATATTATTACCAAAGAATATGGCTTAATGCCTTAGTAATCGCAACTTAAAAATACCTAAAATACTTGCAAAATGATGGTTTTTCGACAGCTGATGGGTGTGGCGGAGATGTGGGGTGCGCGAGATCACTAGAGGTCATTAGTCAACACTCTTTAAGCCGAAATTGCTTATGTTTGAGGTAGTTTTGTCGGATTTAGATTAAAAAAAGAGAGTACTCATCACCCTCCTGCAATATGTACCCTGTCTAACAAATCACCCTGTAGTGATTTTCTACAATCCGTCAGGTCGTTCACCGTCCGCTGAGAAATAGAAATAACTTTGCAAGTTTATCGCATTATAGGTAGGTACCGCGAGGACGTCGCGATGGTAAAGAATGTAGTTCTGGGTTCTGACCTCAACTGGGTTTCGGACGCTGAGTATGAGTGGTTGGGGTTTTAATGCGGTGAACTCTCGCATATCATCAGAATCCGGCCATTTCAATTTTAAATTAAACCTACTTTTGTCTAGAGTATTTCTTAATTTCTGATATTAATAATATCTTAATTTTTAACATTCATTGAGAGAATTAGGGCTACAACAGTTGTGCCTTCTTTTGGGTATGGGTTTATTCTCAGAATACATAATTTATTTTGACCTTAAACTACTTGACCTACTTTAAATCGTAAGTAGAAAAACAATTAAACGCTGATAACAACAATAGAAAAATTAGAAAATGTGACCCAGACAATCGGTAAATTAGGCATTATTGTACTTTGTATTGTATATTGGTTGGTTTGTAGAGCAACGTTAAAATAAAAAAAAAACATTGTGAAATTTATTACCATAATCCGACTTGGCATCTACACCTACAAACCTTGAATGCAAGGTATGTTCTGTTTAATGTTTATTCAGTCATTACGTCACCTCTGCTCACTACCTCACTTCAATCTTATATCGTTGATCGTCAGAGATCGCCTCCTTCAAAGTTCATTTTCAGTTTAGTCGACACCGTCATCTCGTAGAAGCTACATATCGATTATTTACTATAAGAAATTTTATATGTATAAATTCCGAAAATGTTAAGTGCGTGTTGGCAGTGTTTAGCAGGGTGGGAAACAGTTAACTTTACTTATAAAAGCAAACGTGTACCGCAATAATACAAAATTTCAACTCATTTACATAATTATTTAATATAAATTTTGTTATGTGTACATAATATCTACTTGATTAACGGTATTTTCTAAGATCCCACTCCTTAATTTCGTTCAAGCTGACCCACATCTAGTTTCCGAACGATTTAATGTCAATGTCAAAACTGTCAAAAAGCAAAAACCTACATAAATTTACAATTCAGTCGTGTTTTCTTTATTTAATTTTAGACAAATTTTCATAGATTCAAGTATTTTTAATTTTATAAGTTAAAAAAAACAAAATACCATGTACAGACACGTAATCCGTTAAATTGTATTAAGGTGTTGGGGCATTGGCAGTATGTTTTATTGATTGTTTAATGTATTAATGATAAATTATGTTTTACAAATGAATCATTACAAGAAAAAATCAACGTTTACGAGTATGATTAATATTATTTAAAGTCAAACCATAAAACTATAACCAAACTACATTTATCCTTATCTTGTATAGTGGTGATTAGTTGTGTTGAGTAAACGGACGTGTAAACAGACAAAAATATCAAGTGACTCTTGCACTAGTTATAAAAAAAGTGTATTTTTTTATTTTTAGTAATCAAGAACGCAATACAGAAGGCAACTCAACTGGAATACGCTTACCTGTGATCTCAGATAATATGTTGTTTTTACCGAAGCCTCTACAAAATGGTGATCACTTCACTATTCAGGGAAAGCTACGTGAGAACCCAAGACAGTAAGTTTGTTTTTGCTTTTATTTAGTAAAAAAAATATTCCATTAGTCCTTTAAAATTTATAAGAGTATGAGATTACGATGTAAATATTTAGAAGAACAGTTGAGTTTATTGAGAATATCTCAAACATATTTTGTATTTTTAGGGTGTCAATATCAATAATAGGAGAAGAGCAACAACCAAATGAAAATGTGATATGTAAAGTGGACCTTGAGTTATCACCTTCAGGTGAAGATATGATAATTAGCCAGACGGCAGATGCAGGTCTTGAAATTGTTAATAAATATAATGGAAGTCAACTCTTGAATGGAGATGGTAAATATTCTTTTAAAAAATTGTTATCTTTGTTTTACAGTGACAAATTTATTATTTGCTTAGATACTATTGATATTATAAATGTGAAAGTTTGTAAAGTACTGTGACATTTTCATGCATTAATGGATTTCACTGATAATATGATTATATTTCTTCAATGTTCTTTTCAGTTTAATTTTCACAATAATTGTTTTTTTTTCAGATGTTATAATAATTTTTAGGGCAAGAGACGACTACACATTACGCATATTTTCAAGTTCAAAATCATTTTTAGCTGAAGTGCCTCTAAAAACGAGTATCAGTGATGCAAGGTTCATTTCTTATAATGGAGATTTACAAAAGATAACAAATTTAACTTTTGAATTTGCTTGAAAACTAAAATTTTAAATTGAAGCTTTTGATAAAACTAGTCTCACAAGAGACCAAATTGGATAGCTCTGAGATTCTAGATTAAGAAGTTGCCTTGTATGTCTTGTACTATATTGTAAATTATTTACAATAAAAAATAGTGACATAATAATATTTAACATTTAAAAATTTTGTATTTTTTAGTTTTAAAGTAATTTAAAGCTATATTCAGTATTTATATATTTTTACTCTTTATCTACAACTGTTTTGTTGGATAACAGAAAAATCATTACTTATTTTAAGTAATCTGCTACAATGTAACATTAGTTACTGCATAAAATTGTATATTGATTTACTCATATTTTGAAAAAATGGATGTCTGGATAATCTTTTTTATTAGATAAAGGCAACATTGAATACAGTTAAACATTGTCTTATGTTTTACTGTGAAAGTGGCATTTAAACTAATTTGAAAAATACAAAATCTATACTTTGTTATGTTATTAAGTAAACCAAACTGCATTTTTAAATAATGTGTGATGTTTATTAATTGTGACAATTCATTGTGTATCGAATTTTAATTTAAAAATCTATATTGTATGTATGTATATAGCTTTAGTATTTTACATTGTGTAAACACAACTTTATCTAAGATAAGTTATAGTGAAATATGTTATCAGTAACATGTTCACTCCTAGAATTAGTCATTGTCGTCCCACCTTGTATTGTTTTTTTATTTATTATGAATGTTGTTAGCTTATATTAATTTCACTGTTATAAATTTATATAATTTTATGATATTCAATCATTGTTGTATTTATTTGTGTTTAAATAAAATGTATTTTCTATACTTGGAAGTTTCTATTACACCTTCAGTTTAAATTCTTAGACAAGGTACTCATTTTTTTGTGATTACAATATCTAGTTTTGTGTTGCAAAATATATTATAATGAATGATACATAAGATAACCATGTCCAAAAATATTTTCGCAGCATAGCAAGGTTGATGTAGAAACAGTCTGTTACTAATAACCAGAAAATCTTTTATGTGCTTATCCGGTATCTATGAGAATCGGCCAACAACTATCATCTAATTTTCATCACATAAAATGTAAGGGGTAGTCCACCTTTAAATTTATTTTTTTATTTTTTCGACGCAGACGAAGTTGCTAGCTCTTATATAAGATTCGAAATTTGACATAGAAAAAGCTTTGTTCTGGTTAAAGCTACCCAAAACAAAAACACAACAAAACAAAAAATCAGTTAAAAATTGTATTTTACAAAATTTATCAGTACCAAAAACTAGCTGTCGTTCTTTTTCTTTAATATAATTTCACTAAAATTTTCATTTTTGCAATAATGTCACTATTAATAACATTACAATAATTGTGACATATCACCTATGGGCATTGGACATTCCCACTATGAGTGGTTATTGTAGCGTGCGTCAAGTTGGCAGGCACACAATAGAATTTAATGATTTGAATATGTCGAAAAATTGTGACTTAATAGTGATACCACAAAAATAGTGCTACTGTACTTTAAAAGATATTCGATAGTCTTTATGTGCCTGCCAACTTTACGTCAAAGTTAGCAGGCACATAGCATACACATACTGGACGAATCAATTTGGTAAATGTATCGAAAAATTGTGTATAATTAGTGACTAATAGATACTAACTTTCCAAACGAATTGTCCACTACAGCGCGAATTATTACACTTCAGGTGGGGCGTAAGCTCGTTGAGTTGAACTATTTATTTATTAAACTTTATGTACATAAATGGTACAGTAGCGGACTTAATGCCTAAGGCATTCTCTGTCAGGCAAGCAAAGGTGGTGTAGAGAAAACTATGGTAGGTGCTCAATTATAGTTATGTTATATTTATGTGGTATCGGTCACTATTTATCACTATTTAGTCACAATTTTTCGACATATTCAAAAACATTAAATTCCACTGTGTGCCTGTCAACTTGATGCACGTGTATTGTAGGCTATGCTATATGGTTGGCAAATAATAATATTATGAACTTTAGCAATAGTTTTGCTACATCTATGTATAGTTTTGAATATCTTTAACAGTTTTGTTGCGCACGCAAAAACCTGCATGATTAGCAAGTTAATTACCAATAAACGTATTACTTATTATTACGTAATCTTTGTTTTGATTTACACATTTTAGCCGGCTTCTATAATCTAGATCTTTTACTGCTTGAAAAGGAAAATTTCCAGAGGAAACCTCTTTCTTTATCTTTATTCTCTTAGAATTTGAGATGGAAGAAGCCTTTGAAGATGTTAAAGTGAAGTCCCCTTTCCATACCAGGATGTCGACTCAGTAGCGGACGTTAGTAACAGGCACTAGCCACTAACTGGTCATTACGCATTACTTGTTACAATTACCTACTACAAGTACATAGTATTTTCTTAATTATATAGGTATTTATTAGAATTATATAACTATGTTTTATAATTATTCTACACAGATAAATGACTTTGATTGTAATTAAATATCCCTACATTGTATAAATTACAATGATTAAGGAAAAATAATGTTAATCATGATTTTTTTATTACATCAGTGGTTTACCCGCCATTGGTTTACCCAAAGTGTCTAGATTTTATGCCAACGTCACATCATCGCTCGAAAGATAAAAATACTAAAGCGCCAAATTAACGTCCTTATCAAAATGGGTTGTGAACTTTTACATAAAAGAAAACAAAACATAGATATTGACGATTCCCATTATATTAATTTATTTATTTATTCATCTTCTGTTTAAAAGTCTTATAACAGTTAAGTTACAAACTTAAATAAGAGGTTACAAGTGGTGGTAAGTTTAAAAGTACTTAACCGCTTTTAATTATAATAAAATTATAATGTTTGAAAAACTACACAGAAGCGCTTTTTTAATTTTAAATTCATTTTATTGATCTTTAGTGCATTCGGAATATGCACACAGATATCACAAGGTTAGCAGGATTAAGAATTCATTATTTTTGTCCAGATGGCTAGGCAAGAGCTAAAGTGCCGCGTATTTGTTTCGGAAAAGTGGGACCGAAACAGATGTAAAGTATCGGTTCTGGATTAAGAGGCATGCGGTTGTTGCAGCTTGTAGGACAAAGTTTATCAGAGACGAGAGATAATTTGTATTAGTAGCACTTTTAAACTTTTCTGTTTGCACAGGGTAGTGTCGTCGTTTACTTTACGCCAGTGGATAAATTTGAAGACAGATAAACGAGCTTACGCCCCACCTATTGGTAGCGGGTACTGTCCTTCATGAACCTCTACAATGTTTAGGCATTGTCGGGCGGTTATCTATTGCCTACATATACCTACAGGAATTTTATTAAACCTCATCCATCTAATTGCCAACTGACTGCTTAATGACCAAGCTACTACTTACTTTTGGATGGTATTATAATAATACAAACGATTTTTGTGAACTGGCGCAAACATGAATACATAATGTTTTAAAATGAATTATGAAAAGTTTTATTTTTTAACAAACTCGGCTACAGGACTCTTTTCAACGATTTCAGTACGATTTTAATGGTTTTATTGTCCATAGTTTAGAAAAAGAATCCTTAATATAAAGGAATATAAAAGCACTCACCAACAGTCGTATATCGCACGTATGTTTCTTGATTGTCCATCATTGCATCGACGGCTTGTTTTTCACAATATAAAGCTGTTATAACGGCAATGGTGGGTTGCCGTGAAGAACTTAATGTTGGCATTTGTTTGACTACCTGTCAGCGTGAAAACAACAATTTTAAACAAAAGATACCTACACATAGTCAAGCTAAGTTCTTTTGGAAAAGAAAAAATAATGTTAATAAACACAATGGCAATGCACCCAAGACTATACAAACGTTGAGTGAGCTGTAGTAAGTAAAAGAGAGTATGCAAAAATGTTGCTATTAAATTTTTAGATTACCATCAATTCAACAAACACGAGATAAAAAATTTTGTATTGAATATAATAAAATAAATATTAAAATATTTAAGAAATTGAATTATATATTAATTTCAGAAATTACCTGTGTGTCTACACTATGTTGACGAACATAAACACCTTCTGACATAGCACGAGTGAGACCTTTCTCTTCTAATGATTCTAAGGCGTCCTTAACATCTGCTTTAGACCATCTGGCAGCTCTGTTAAAAACATTAGGAATCATACTATTACTTAAAACATACTTAGTTTCGTCATGTGGTGAATCTCCGGGATCTTAACACTGATGGAAAGTTATTTATGTAAAGGCTATATGTAAAGGCTATATGAGGCAGTAGATAATAATGTCTCCACTCAACTGGGATCGGCAACCAAATTGGTTTGTTTACTTTTGCCAAGTCTGTGGCAGGAGCCAAAATTGAGCACAGTTCTAAAACTGGTTTTGTTTACATTTTTTAATTGTCTCATATTTTACGGAGACGATACCGTTTCGCTGAAAATGCAATACAGCGTCGTTTAGTAATAAAGATTTACAAAAATATAAGGATAAATTATTGGAAAAAATATTTTTAAAAAGGGGCTCAAACACGTTATTGATTCAGAACGAAGTCCCCAGTTTCGCGATCTAGCGAATAGTGACGTTCCCAGTTGAGTGGATATATAAGAAAGCATCTGTAATGTCCGTGTTCACCTTACTGTCTCATATTGAAACGTAAAGACTAAGCAAGAGATACATTCTCATACAAATGAATAAATTTAATGAACTTACGAGACAAAGTCATCAACAGACAGTGGGTTGGGATATGCATTCTCTATCATATCCAGTACTCTTTGTTCCGTTATTACAGGAGTTTGGCTGATTATGGTGTCATCAATGTAGGCTAAAAATAACGAATCATTAGAAAAAGGCATATATAAAAATTATTTGGTATTAATTGTACGTGTTGTATCAGCATTTTTACTGCTCAAAACATGCTCTTTCTTTGGCACTCATCAAAAAAATGTGACAGTAAGTAATAACGAACGATGGTGCTATTATCATATAGAGTAGTTTAACATTATTTAGGTAGGTGCGACAAGCTTTAAATCACAATCTCAAAAACTAAATTTTATGTTATTATTGTATTTAATGTAGATTAATATAAAACATAGTTCCAGATCAGAAAAATTGACGAAGTCATCCGATTTGAGAGAGGAAACATATGTTTTAATAACACGTTCTCCCATTTCGGATCGGAAAGGACATAAATAAAATTGTAATGTTATACTTATCGGTACATAACTTAGCAATAGGCATTAGATGTGCATTTTTGATCTGTTTGATTATAAGGCGCGCGGGGAAGAAATAAAGTAACGTGATAACTCGTTCCACGCGCCTGATTGATTTGCATCTTCCGCTTTTTCCCCTTTTAGTTGCGTAATCATAGTTTTTAAGTTATCCCTGCGCAATTATCAACTCTACGCCAAAAAGTTTGCCAAGTTAAATGGCGATAAGTATACGTGTGAATGTTTTTAAGTAATTCAATAAAAATTTAGCTGGTTGTAAGACAACACAGTATTAAAAATGCGTATAACAGTGTGTATGAGAAATTATAATGACTTATTATCCATTTATTTTTACATAACGTTGAATTATTAAGAAAAATAAGTAGGTAATATCATTTGTGGAAGAGGTGATTCAATTTTCAGTGATGTGTAAAATATTTATCAATACAGAAGAGTTAAAGACAAAAACACAAAAATAATAAACACAATGATGATAGTATGTACAAACAAAAATGTTAGTAACATAAAAACAGCATAGTTTAATGTCATAAACTCAACAGCTATACAAATAAAACTCTATTTAACAAAAACAAACAATGTTAAAGTAATGGAAAGAATCATGCATATTAGCATTAAAGTGATATGTATAAAATAGATAGATACATACACCCATTAGTAAAGTTGTACGTTACACTCTTACTCGTTAATATCCCATTGAATTCTGCATAATAAAATAAACTCTTATAAGTTTCGTCTTTAGTAAATTCGAAGTTTACAACAAATAGGAAAGTATCAATACAATAACAATATTTTAAATAATTATATTAATATTATTTTACCAGTTTTAACGAAAACTTCAGATAATTTGGAAATAAAATAAATTAGACGAACCTGCTGGAAGGGAAGCGAATCCTTCTTGTCTTAATTCAACCTCTAACATTTTCAGTTGGAGATATTTATGTTGCATTAATTTCATTATTTTCTTGATGTAGCCTACGTAGTCTGAAAATATAACAATAAAATTATGAATAATATAAGTAAGTACCAAACCAACCTAAGCACCAAGAATAATTTAAAAAAACAAATTGTATCTTATGCGAAGCTTCCAGGTAGTATAAAAATAAGTTAAATTCATTTTATTTTAGGTATTTCTTTTTCTTTGTCTGAATGAATGAAATATTTTTTTTTTTAGCACTGCTTTCTGCTATTCGTGATTTTAAACTCAAACTAAAATTAATTTTGTTAGTTCGATTTATTGACAAACCTTTGAATATAGAGTTATTTTAATAAAACAACCAATAAGATACAATATTTGAGGTTCTTTCCATTGTAGCTTTATATAGGGAAATCCTTTTGAAACGCATTGGGTAAAATACTATCCTGTGTTTTAAGATAAATGATGGTACGTACGGGCATTAAAGAAGAATAATAATTATTAAGTACACAATTTCGATAACAGACATAAATAGTACCTTTTACCTACCTAAATTGTATCAAAATGAAAATTAGACAACAGAATATTGACTAACAACATCGCGTGACCCCACACTCTCATTATCTGCTGCGTCGAACGAGTGAAATTAATTATGAAGAAATTTTAGACATCGTGCATTGACGATTACTTGTGAGGTTAAAACAATAATCTCTAGTTATATTTTTTAGGATACGATCAAAAACTACCCTCCAAAATATATATTTTTATAGCTTTTTCCCAGTATTTTGTAATTAATTCAGAGTTTCGAAATGCTGCTAATAAATAGCAAGATGGTATTATTTACGGTGGACGGTGACGGTGGGACGACGCTCCCATTACGGAAAAATGTTTAGTTGTCATGCTACCGTAAATAAGTCAAGGAGTTCGGAATTTAAAGTAGAATATAACAAAGTTTAGCAGGTATTAAAGGTATACTCCGGAGAAAAGATGACGACGATAAAACAGTTCAATAATAATAATCTACCCAGAAAGGTTTTTTTATCTCATTCATTATCAAAGCTGGTAATATATAATTTAATAATAAATAATGGTAAACAACTTAGGTCTTACTGCATTGTGTTCATTTTTAAGAGCGTTTGTTTGATACCCAGTATGCAACTCGATGTATAAAATCACTACACTCGCATAAGTATAGGTAAGCATATTTTTGGATAATTTATTACCGAGGTGGGTGAGCCAAAAGTCACGACAATGGTACAATTTTGATAGCATAGCCTCATGACAACACAATGCGAGGCCGATGTCGATTTTACGACTTTAAGCTTCGATCAAATATTACAAGATATACAGTTCTATGAACGTAAGTAAAAGTGTTCTCAAAAATTAAACTCTTGACAAAAAGAAATGAAACATTACCTATATGTATATTTTCACTTGTGTATTGGTGAATTCGTCTATTGCGTTACTATAAGGAACACGTTACAAATAACAGTAAGACACCGAATATGAATGTCCGTCGCTTCGGCGACCAAATGACAGGTTTCTTTTATTAGTTTTGTGATATTTTTATACTCTGATTGTGTAACTACATAATATATTTGATCAAAGAGACCTGAGACTTTTGAGTAATAAGTTGCGAGCCGAACATTCTCAATACAAAACCAAATTACCTTTAGGAAAATCTTGTGGACTAACAAGTTCACGAAAAAATGCTTGAGCTTCATATGGTCTTTCATGTGGAGTCATTTGTGGTTTGAACCAAAATCTTAAGGCACGTGCTTCGCGTGTATGAGTTCCCGTGGCCCCAGATACCAGATAAACATAAAATTCTAGTTGTGCATGACAAGGTTCGGTTACCCCATTTTCTGGAAAAAAAATAAGGTTAATAACATGAAAAGTAGGTCAAGCTACGCCTAATAGATAGTAGGAGTAGCTTGGCTTTGTAATTAAATTAAAATGAAAAACACTATTGATTTTACTTGAAATATACCACCCGAACTTACATAATTACTTCAATACATACATTTGCATTACAGTGCAAGTTAAATAAAGCTACCAAAAAACCTGATTGTATAACGAGATAGTAATGTCGTCATTCCAAAACTAATATTGAAGATTCCATACTCTACTGTATCAATTTTTTGTTATAATACTTCTGTTTTATTTGAAAATAGTAGGTTCGCGTAATTTCGTCCATGTAATTTTAGACGGAATAAATTGGACCGTCGAGGCGATCCACCCCGTCTTCAAGGATTGGGTGGGTTGTGGCGAAGACGTCTCATCTTTTGAATGGTGCAGATGCTGACCGGGCACGGGAGCTTCGGAAGGTATCTGCACCGGATCCAGGTGGAGTCGACGACAAGGTGCCAACATTGTGTAGTGTGCGACCAGGACACACCGAAGCATATGCTCGCTAACTGTCCGCATGGGAGCAGCAGCGTTGTGTCCTGGTCCAACAAATAGGTTCGGACTTTTCGCTCCCGGGCGTCGTGGCGTCGATGCTCGAGAGCGACGAGCCCTGGATGCTCGACTTCTGCGAGTATACCATCTTACAGAAGAGGGTGGCGGGGAGTGCGAGAGAGAGCTCTTCACTCAGTAATCTACGTAGTCTAACTAACCAGTAGCCCTCCGCCGTCGAGCGTTGGGGACCCAAGAAGGTTTCGTGTGTCGCTCAGCACGCACCTTGCGTCAGAGCAACCGGGAGAGACCGCGCTCTCCGACATACGCTGGTTCTGACCCAGCGGGGTATTCCGTGGGAGGGTGCCACGCGATCCCATGTTGGCGGGCATCGAAAAGCCCGCCAAACGAGAGAGCCGGTGGTCGTATCGCCGACGGTTGCCGGTTCAGTGTCCGGGGGCGGCGTGACGGGAAAGAGTGCCGAGTGCATAACGCGTCGCACTGCCTCTCATAACCCCATGCTGGATTCTATCCTCAGCCAGGGTTCGGACGCTGAGTGTGATCGATTGGAGTTTTTAGTGCGGTTCAACTCCCACATATCCCACCCAGGCGGGTGGGAATGGGGTGATTTCCTCCAACTTAAAAAAAAGATGGAATAAATTAAATGAATCTCATAACCTCTTAAACCTTGTTTAAAGAGGCATAAAAAAATTCATACAACCCTAAATTTTTACTATTTAGTCATCAACTCCTATTTTTTAATAGCCATTAGGGTATTTTTGGTGCTGTATAGTGTTCACAGATGATGTTGCAAGCAGCAGTATCTACTTTATAAATTATATAAAATGTTAATTGAAATAAAATTTTATGATTATTATTTATATTTTTTATTAATTCTATCTAGTATAGTTCAATGATGACTATGATCATAGGGTCATTATTTTGACATAGGTCAAAATAATATCAATAATTAATATGTGATAAAATAAATCAATATGACTATTACAGGAACTTTGAATTTTTCATCATAATTAATGATTAAGCTAATTTTAATTCATTAAGCTTCAATTTCATATTTAAGTTACTGCTACAGCTATATTTTTTTAATGTTACAACAAATAACTCTTTTGATAAACAATTAAAGTCACTTTATATAAAACAGGATATATATCAAGGTCATACTAACTATTTTTCCTGTAATGATTAAATAATATTTGTATAATAGTAAATTTTTAACAATAAAATTTAGTTATAACATTTTCATAGTCAGTTGGTTTTTATAAAAATAAAGTTGTAACAGTTACCATAGGTTTCTTGTTTGTTGATAATGATGCCGGTGTGGTCACCTCCAGCTATGTGGATGTTATCACTTACTTCTGGTTCTACTGCTTTTCTTTCAACTACCAATGTTGTAGAATTGGCAGTTTTACATTTTGGTGTCATTATAACTTTTTCTTCAATTTCGGCCATGGCTACAGCTAAAAGGATTAATTAATTTAAGTATAATCAGTCTCTGGAGACGTGATGACTCATACTTGCGCCTTTTATGCTCATGACGGCATCGTAAGCTTCCAAGAATCATTCAGTTATAGATACTTACGATTAAATGTTAAATCAAAGAGTGAACTTTCACAAGGCTAACTAGAATATTGTGTATTTCCTTCAAATTAAAGATAAAAGTTAAGATACAGAACTTCGCAGAGTTACATATATTGTGATTTTAATTATAAACAACTTAGGCTGTGGTATTTAATTTAGCAGAACATAGTATTTGCATTTTACAAGTCTATTGAATGTATATTACTCACATTTAGTCGTTAAAACTCAAAGAAATCACCGAGTAGAAATTGGTATTGCTCATTTGTGTGATTGTTGACAATTTTTATTTTTTGAGCTTAACTTGTCAGTGGTTGTCATTTGTCAGTCAGCAGTCTGTCAATTTTATCACAGATTACGAAGAAAATACAAAACAATCAGATTTCAGAGATATCATAGGTTGTCCGCACACCTACAATCTATTGTCAATGCTTTCAAAAGCGAGATGGGAAAAGATACAAAAAAATTTGCATGACAAAGTGTTAGGCATATTTTCAAAAATAGCACGTGCATGTTTTAGTATAAATAGTACTTAAATTTAATTTGATTATTTACATTTTGTTCGATTTTTTTTACATCCCTAAAATAATATGCCAGAAACTGTCAAAAAACGTAATGTTGAATTGTGTGTTGAACTTTTTTGTGAATCAATTGTGTTGTGAATTTTCTACCTAATCTATGTTGAACTTTGTCAACTTTTAGAATTTTGTTTGTGAAGAATTTTAATAATTAGTTAGTCGTGGCATCAGGCGTAAATTAATCAAAACTGAAATAAAAGTTTTATGAAATGCAATACAAATTAAAGTTCTTAGATGCTTGTTGAAATACATTATCACACAATATAGTATCACAGTAAAAAAATAAAATGAACTTTATGTATCAGTTTGTTATTTTGCTTTTACTTTCGATAATCAATGTAAGATCACATAGTCTGGCTAGTGTAAGCGATGATGAACTACTAGAACTTATAAGAGAAAAAGAAAAACTTATTGTTTTGTTCAGTGAGTAAATTTTTGGTATTTGTTAGATTTAGGCTCAATATTGTTGTTCCATTAGCATTTAATAATTTAGGTTAAGTTTGATGTTTGTCATATTTTACAGCTAAACAGAACTGTGATGCATGCCTTAAACTAGAGCAGCATGTAGAAAGTTTACAAGATGATTTTAAAAAACACCTGAGCGCTATCAGTGTGAAAACTGAAAATAGTCATTTAGCCCGACTTTACAACCCTGGGAAGGAACCAGCATTAGTTTTCTTTCGACATGGTGTTGCACTTTTATATAGTGGTAAGTATTAACCCATGTCATAAAATATCATTATTTTTTAAATAGTCCTCACTATTATTTCTAGAGCACAATACATTTTAGAACATTTATTTGTATTATTAGTCCTATTTTAATGTAGATTTAATTTATAAATAACACTAAATTCAAATATGTTCATTACAATCTGAAAATTATGTGATACAATCACCTATTTTAATGTTTCTTGTTAATTATTGATCTACATAGATTTCACAGAACTATTAACACTATCCTGTATTTTGTAAATTTACTACTGTGGAACTCTATTAATATTGAGTGCAATTAATTATTAGTTTCTAATAAATATATCACTAATTTGTCTTCTTAAAAGTTATAAAGTTTTGTTTTGGATTAACTTCATTGAATTTTAAAGAACAATACAAGCTTTAAAAATATATTTGGTGTTATACAGGTGAAGCTAATGAAAATGAAATCTATGGCTTTTTTGAAAAGAATCAAGCACCAGCTGTGAAGGAGCTCACAGATAAAATATTTGAACATCTAACTCAGGCAGCTACTGGTGCAACCACAGGAGATTGGTTTGTTATGTTGTAAGTATTCAATTACTACTATAAAGTTTTGATTTGTTAGTTCTAATGATTATTATTTAACACCAATTTGTTTACTCAAAATAAAAGTGAATTTTAAACTTGCAGCTATGGAGCATCTTGTGTTGAGTGTCAAAGATTACATGCGGTGTGGGAAAGTGTTGGAGCAACATTGAAGAGTAGAATTAATGTAGCTCGTATTGATGCAAACTTAGCAGGAATAAATACTGCCAAGAGATTTAAAGTTACAAAATTACCAGCATTCCTACTGTGAGTAATAAATATTTTCATAGTGTTCAAATGAAGATGTTGAATTATAATGTTATAGCATTTACACTATGCTATTAACCTATGATGTAGTACTTCAAGTTATTTCACAATATTTTTTTATTTGCAGGTTTCGTCTTGGTAAAGTGTACAGATATGATCTACCAAAAAGTGATGTTAAATCATTTGTTGCATTTGCTCAAGATTGGTACAAAAATTCTAAAGGGGAACCCGTAGCAGTTCTGGCATCACCATTGTAAGTTATGAGTATTTTGTAACTCACAAACTTATAAAATTTTTGGGGTAGTACTTTTTATTACTATCTGCATTCTTTTCACTGTATACTGATTAAACATTTAAAGTGATGTTTAAATAAATAAATCCATTCATTCATTCATTTTTACTCTGTTTTTATTACAGTGATGACATTGTAGATTGGTGTGTAGAAATGTTGAAATGGGCAATAGCATTCGGTTTAAGAATACTTGCTGAACATCCATGGATATGGCAAATAGGAATAGCTGGATTTGGGCTTGTTGCATTGACAGCTATAATTGCAATAGTGAAAGCAGGAAGATCTAAGCCTGTTAAAGAAACAAAGAAGGAGAAAAAACGTAAATGAAACTTAGATAATTTTTTACAATATACATTCATTGTTTTATATGTAAATTTATAGATTGAAATTCCTATAATATGCATTTATTAAGTCTATCAAGGCTTAAGTCTGATAATTGTTTTCCGTCCTAATTTTAAGGAAATAAAAAACCTTTTTATTATTATTTTATATTAAAAAAGCATAGGTGCTATTTATACTAAATTATGTCAACAAAATATTAGTGTTTGGAAAAACATTGTTTAGTGTACACAAATTAATTTATGTACAATTGTTTGCAAATAAACTACTTAATTTGTCACTGGAATACATAAAAATAAATAATATTAAGTACCTATTTCATGTTTTTAATTACTGCAAAAATCACAATCTCAACAATAACGTCATTTAGGGATTTGTCTTCACAGCTACTACTTTTTCATTTACAACACATACTTATTACTAATATTTTTGACAAATGCACAAACTTTGTATAGAAATAATCTAATAAACTTAATATATAGTTTGTACATTAAATAATGTAGCTATCATCATATTCTGTATCTATGTATTAGGTATTTTGGGTATTAGGAGTAACTGACAATGAAAACTAAACTAGTGAGTGCACTGTAAGAGAAAGACAATAGAGAAGGAGTGGTTCTTGATTAAACTTTATAAGTTATGTAAATCACATTAAAATTTTCCACATGAATATTTCAGTTTATGAACAATACAAGGTACGGCAAAGGTGCAATTGAGCATAATTAATTATCACACACAAAAATACTACAAGCAAGAGAATCTTGAAAGATAACCATCCCAATACAAGCTTTTTTTATGTTACTATATATTTCATTGTTTTTGGTCCACATTGCTTCTTTAAGCATTCATAAGCTAAACTTGTAAGATCAGCAAAAGCTTTACACTATATCAACTTCAATATTTATTCTAAATACAGAAGCAGGATCTGCTAGTTCTGTGCGAATTGCATTTTCAAACTTTTTAAATATTATAGAAAACTCCATTATATTCTGTGGTTTGGACTCAATCCACATCTTATCAAACTCATAAAAAAGAAAACAATAAAATCTATGAAATAAATTTAAATTAGGAAGGTATTGTTTTGCATTAAACATGTAAGTTTTAGCAGAACCATCTTTCAAGAGATAATAGGCCATAGCTGTTAGATTAATACCAACTATAGCAAATGTGTACCCATACTTAGGGTGGAGAGAATGACTAAGTACATGATTTGATGCTCTTGGGTAATGTGATGCAAAAAACAGTAGATTCTCCAATCCAAGCAGTCCCATTCCCCGGAAATCTGTTTTAGGATCATCTCCCTACAAAAGAAATAGTTGCTATCAATCATTATATTAAACTATTATTAGAGTTAACCATTATCTTACTCAATGAAATGTTTACCTGAAATCCAATGAATTGCCATTGTTTAGTGATTCTTGACTCAAGTGCTTCATTGGGCATCAGTAGTGACCACAGTTTCATTAATTTTTCTTCATGTTCTTCATTATCACTATCAAATTGTGTCATTCTTAGTTCTTCCACATCATTTAATAATGTTTTATAACTCCAGATCTGCTCCAAACAAGCTCTAAATGGTGATATAAATGCACTGTGTAATTTTGGACTAATTTTTTTAACTCTCATTATGATTGATATCGATGGATCCAATACACTGGTAAAGTTACTTGGTGTGAATCTTTTTTCCATTACTACTTGGTCTAGAAAATATGTGACTTCCTTCACATCCTTAGTTCGTGATAATACCAGTGATTTTTCTACGTTACACGTTCTTTTTGCTCCTGAAACATCCCCGTAGCATATTCTTTGCAATTCACATAGACGTGTCGTTTTTCTCAAAAACCATTTTACGAATGGTCTCAAATACCATTGTAAAACAGTCCAAATATTGTAAATTAGCATTTCAACGATTTACGTACATGCTCCAGAGTAAAAGCATACTTCTAAAGCATTGTAAATCCAGCTGAATTTAAAAATACTTTTGTTATTTTCTTGTTGTCATGACCACAGAATTCCACCCACAATCACCCGTCACCCTGTGATCCCACCACAGACTGGCACAGACCACAGATTATGTAAAAATCCATAGCGTGCCCGCACACCTAAAAGAATATTGTCAATACTTGTGACAGAAGCAGTGATGGGATTTAAATGTCATAACAATTTAAATAGAATGTTAGAAAAAAATAGCAATAATACCGTTTGAGTAATATGCACCAAAAAACTTTTAGATATTAAAATTGTGTTATTTGTATAAACCTCCTGGTGCTTACGTGAACTGAGTTTAGTTTTATGTATTGCTCTAAAAGATATGAAAAAAAGTAGTTTCAGGCAGCATCAAACCTGTAAAAGTATGAAAGAAATTTGAATAAATTCATGGCATATATTAAAAATTAAAATACCACCTGAATAGCAGACTTACGATGATAAAATAAATATTTTTAACATTATACGATTTTGGAACTCGAACCTAAAATATAATTAAGTTTTTCAAGTATTATTTATTCTAAAACATGCACATGCTATTTTTAAAATGGGTTTTTAATTAACACTTTCTTTAACATGCTATTTTTTAGTATCTTTTCCCATCCCTCGGTCAAAAGTATTGACAATACTATTGATAAGTGTGCGGGCACGCTTTGAATTACACACAGAGTTTTATTTTTTCTTATTTTATCCACTCAACTGGGAACGTCACTTTTCGCTAGATGGCGAAACTGGGGACTTCGTTCGGAATCCGTACCCTGTCTGAGCCTCTTTTTAAAATCATTTTTTCCTATAAATATTAAATTTGATTATAAATTAAACCTTATATTTATGTAAAGTCTAATTATTAAAATACGCTGTATTTCATTTTCAGCAAAAATATAGTATCTCCGTAAAATATGAGACGATTAAAAAATGTAATGAAAACAAAGAGAACTGTGCAATTTTGGCTCCTGCCACAGACTTGGCAAAAGTAAACAAACAAATTTGGTTGCCGATCCCAGTTGTTCGTTCGTCGTTATATCGTTATATTAACCCTTATCCAAATTAAGTATTATGTTATCAAGAGTATTAATGTAGAAGTAAATTACTTTTTGTTTTATTCCAATCGGACTTTTCGTTTAGAAGTTATCACGTGTATAAAACGCAAAAAATATGTAGGTGCACTGCGGGCCGCGCAAATTATATCGCGACGGCACTACTGTTTGAACCTCTATGTAACGCAGACGAAGTTGCGCGGGTCAGCTAGTCTGGCAATAAAAAAAGTTATTAGTTATCTTTAATTCTGTTTCGTATCGTGTTAGTTAGGAAAGGTATAATATTAATGTTCTTTCGATTGCTATTAAATATACCTCCAGGATGTTATTCTTTCCGTTTTGTTAAAAATTTGTAAAACTTGACTTTCTCGAACGTGACTAAATTATTTTTTATTTTGAAGGAAATAATTCAACTTACACCTAATCTGAGTGATAAGTCGAACAAAGGAAAACTCATATAATTAAATCTAAACATTACTTATTCCTTCCTTTGCTCATACCGCTTATGTACTATTTCTACAGATATAGAATAGATTGAAATAAAATTAGAGTAAAGAGGTAAAGGGAACTAAATTAAAAAGCAATGTTCGTGTTTTATTTAATGTAAATTGTAATTCATAAATTTTACAATAAAATTATTTACAACGGGCGCCCGGGCATACTAAAGGTAGATACAATACAAATGTGGGAACTAGCATTTCGACGTAGTTTATTAATTATTTACAAAGGCAGAACTTGTGTATCCATAATGAATTATTTAATGTCAAAAAGTGTTATATTCTAATACATTAATTACATCAACAGATAATTCAGTAAACACTATTGTGGAAAATACTGTTAACAATGCTTTAAAGTAAGAACTACTAGGTATTTTGGAGGAAAATTATTTTTGTCTATTCCCTCCCATAATCTCATCATAATTTAATAATATGTCGCCAAGAATAAAACTTAGTACCTAAGTCATTCAATTGAAATCCGAAGATAGTGAGGATACTTAAAGTAAACATCAGCAATAATAACCTATACATCTTTAGAGTTTACTTAATTTCAAGAACCACGTCCTATAATGGAGCGCTCACATTTATGGACGTAAGATATCGGCCGCCTGGATCAGCCAGATAGTTAAGAATACATAATAATATTTTGTATAAATTAATGCACACTTGGGCTGGCTGCAACGCAATACAAAAACAATGTTAAATTGTCATACAAAAATTGTTACTACAGGATGCGTTGTGTTGTGAAAAGCTATTAGATACTCGCCTTTGAACTTTGAAAATTGTTTTATAGTAGATAACGTTTTGAAGTTAAAAACTGTATAAAACGAGATAAGGAAGGACCTAGGACAAGTTACAAAATAAATTCTTCAAGAAAACAAATACCAATTCAATATCTACCAAATAGGTGCCTACTAACATAAGAGTTTAGCTGCTAGTTTCGTAAATTCTTTGAATAAATATATTATATAGATAAAACACAGTAATATGTATATTATAATTATAATAATAATATATAATAATATATAGGTACTATAAATAGATATATAATAGCTTATCGCCTAAAAATGATGTAGGTAGGTAGGTATCTAACAAAGAAATTTTCAACTCGCTTAACCAAAACGCGATCTGAGTTCGCGAAAATATTTTCATAATTTATTTACATATTTCGTTAATAAAACTAGGAGGGAATCATATATATTACAAAAATACAGTAATCCTGAATTACAGACATTTTATCATAATTATTTAACAGGAAATATTATCTCCAAAATCATCTTATAAAGCGAATGATATGTTTTATTTATTTATCTTATATTGTAATTACAGAACATAACAAACGTTATTTCATAAATATCACTTTATCTTTTGAAAGATTCCAAATAATTATTTTATTTTAATAAGATTCAAATATAGATATTCATACAACATTATTAAAGGTTCTTTTACTTATAATTATATTAATTACACAATAAAAACGTAAAGGTCTACCGTTAATTGAACATTATAATTGGCAATATTTTGAATATAACACTATTTGATTTTTCATAATGGGATTGTGTTGCTCTCATATTTTTGATGCGCCATTTTAAAGCGAATCTTTATCCTGCATCGTAAGCAGTTTCATCCGACAAGACAATGTTTTTATTTGGTATAGATATAGTGAAGTTAATGACAATTAACATCCTTTCAACACAATAATAGTGTTCAGTATTAATTATGGAATTCTCTCATAAACTCTTAATTTCTACACTAAGCAGTCATCACAATGTGCGGTAGGTATATTTTGCCAAAAAACCTGTAAATATTCTCTTTGCTTTTACTGACACGTAATTGAAATATGTTTAATAGATATTATATAATATTATAGTTATTCCAAATTGGTAATATTAATAAATAAATTAAGAATATTATATTCATAGTTTTTTCAATTTATTTAAAAAAAAACTAAATTAATATCATACCACGTAACCTCAACTTCAAAGCACAGCCGAAACATGTCTTAATTTAATAATTTTACATAATATTACAATTAATAATTTATAGATATAAAAATCTAACAATAAACAGTTGACACTTTGGTCCGCGATTTAATAAGCAAAGGCATTTGTTCGATGAGAAAAAACAATATGTAGATATACCTAATAATAATAAGTGTTATTGTGGACAGTTATAAATATCACATGTACGATAAAATTCAAACTATATTTTACTTACTAGGCATAAAAAATATAATAAAGAAATTACTCATATCAATTATAATATTAGTATTGATGACGAACAATTTTTTTTTGTAATATCAATTAAATTAGGTATCAAAATATTTGTTATTATTTCTTGAACTAAATTTTGTGGGTAAATAAAATGTAATAAAGTTAACTTTGTGTCTTGGATGGTATCTTTTACATTCATAAAATAAACATGTTTCCTAAAAAATTAGTACCTAAGTAGATAAAAAATGAAAGAATTTCGTTCAAAACAAAAAAAGTGTTGCGAAATAGATAAATAAATGTAAATTAAAATATTAAAGCACAGATTGACAAAACTTTGTTCGTATTAGGTAGGTAGGTATATCGATGTATAGCAAAATGTAAAACATCTGATTTCTTCGCATAGATCGCTATAATTAAAGCATTTATTTTATATGTGTCTAACTATGCTCTGTATGTAAATAACGGATTTTATGTAGGTAGGTCCTATCAATATAAGTAAAGAATGATCGCGCTTGTGGTTAACAAGGGCTATCATTCTTTTGAATTGAACGGGTAAAACATTTCTCCTAAAATTATTCATTAGTAATGAATCAGTTGGTCTGTCAATCTACAACATAGTCATGTAAATTAAAAAGGATGAGTTACCTATGTATGAAACGGTGCTTCTAATATTAAATGCTTGATAATTTTTTATAATAATGGCTAGCAAGTGAACTCTAACTTTGCTTCTAAATACCGTACTAGTTCGCCTTACTATTAAGAAGACCTAATTATGCAAATTAGTAAGTGACGGTATAGTCTCACAGCACAATATTTAAACCCAACTATCCGCAATGATATTTTTTTACCGTAGGAGATAATTGTTAAACTTTGCTTTGTTGTTATTTATGGAAAGCCATCCCGTAGAGGTTCTGAAGAAAAAACATACAGACTAATTGAGTATTATTTTCATCTATCCTAACTTGTTGAGTGATAGGACAAAGTGCTGCCGGGCGTTTACCCGTGCACTAAATCGACAATATTGAAAGTGCTTTTCGCTCATGCAGTGATTTCAAAATACGTGGGACCACAAAAAGTTGATAAAAATACAGCGAAAACGCTATCACAAGCTATAATAGTACCTATCAATTATTACTGAACTGTACCAACCTACCACAGCTGTCCTCTGGGCTCAGATTTCTTTAGTAGTAGTAACAGGCACTATTAATAAAAATAGTCTGCATCAATTACAGCATGGGTAGTCATTTTATTTCGCAGTTCGAAGTATTATACGGGGAAGGGTGCTCCAATCATAAAATATCATTGCTGATACGAGAATTTATTTTTACTTAAAATTATAACCTTAACCTTACGTATCGCCAGGTGTTTTAAATATTCGATATTTACAGCTAGCGTTAAATACGCGTAGGTACTATCCTTATTAGGTAAGGCAAAAATAAACTACAAAATTCAAAAGGCATGTTCATGGTGCATTTTAACGTAACGTAGGTACCTAACGTTTCATTTTGTAAAGTACTTATAACTTTACACTCAAATTAATATTATGAAAATAACCTCATAGGACAATTATAATGACTTGAGCTTCAGCTACTCGTCTCTATAATGTATCTAATGATTTATAACAACGACTGTTAAAAAATATATTATACAAATCAACAATCAAATAAACTCTTAACTGGGAACTAAAACATTTATAAAGTTTTGAATAAATAATATCTTATGCAAATCGTGATAAATACAAAATTTGACTAAGTGATCTTAGTGATTTATAACATCTATTCAATATAAAATTCTTGTCTTTTTTATTCTAATTACTATAATAATTTTATTATTCTTTGCAATCATTGCGATTGGACAAAATATCTTTAGGTTTGAAATAGATTTCTTCATTGACGTTAACAGTGTAACGTCTAACAACATCTATTTTAAAAATCCATCATCTTATACAGTCAGATGCCTCCAATTTTTCCATACATTACTTTATTGTTCCCTTCTATCATAAGTTTTTGAAAATCACAATCCACCATAGATTCCACATTGACATTGTCGAAAACTATTTCAAAACCTGTAGAAATCTCGCAGTGATCTTTAATTCTTTATTATACAATAATTAGGTACTCATAAGGTATTCAAAAGCTGCGGTTTTAGCTTCGGACATTACTTGCTTAATCTAAATATATCTTAATTGCATAATAATTTCTTCATCGCATCAAAATCATTTCTAAACCAAAGCAGCCATCATCAAAAATACTATTTATCGAACATTTCAGTATAATACAGTTTTTGTAAAAAAAGTCAAATTAGCTACTTTAAACCTATTAAAGTAAAATGTTTGGATAATGTGATAATTCGAACTAAGCAACCTGCAAGGTTCTGTGCAGGTATCATTAAGAAAACGCTTTGTAGTGTATGAAGAAGAAGATGAGGAACACGGCGTATGCAGTTGGAAACGTGATCCTGGCGATGACGTCAATCGTCTTCGCGACCCGGATTGGATGCGGGGGCTCTTTTTTTCGAACCTGGACGAAACATGGCTGAAAGAAATTATTTTTGCAAATGAATGATGATACAGCAAGCAAATACAGTGACGTTAGGCAAATTCTCTTCGAATTGCTTATTAAACTATTTCATTACCTATAGGTAGGAAAATAATAAGGATAGTATTGTGTCGTATTGTAACCTGGATCTTAAAATTATACGTATTATAAACATGTCAAACCAAGAGATTTATAATAAAGCCTTGCGTGTAATGTGTAACTATGCAAGCACCTCAGTGATGATTTTCATATTTTTTGTGTTTTGATGTTGTGAAAATCCAATCATATATGGTATGTTACTATCATTTTTTTTTTAAATAAAATGAGTTAGTGTAAATTACCTCAGTGACACCGCCATTGTTGGCAGTATGAGTACAGGAGCCCGGCGCTCCCGTGCATGCGGCGCACGACACTAAATCTGCTGCACCGGTTGATTCTCGTTTCTTATCACCCTAAAACGTATAGGCATTTCAGTTCTTACAATTACAAAAAATGAGCATAAATTACAAGGAGTATCAAAATGTGGTCAGAATTTAACATTCTCTATTCTCTGTGAAATTGATACCTATGTGATGTGTCGAAATGAAAACAAATGATAATAATTAAATACTTACAGGCTGTAAAGATCCAAAGCAGCGTTAAAGAAAATAATGCGTTAGTTCTCATGATATCATAAACGGATGGAAAATGTAGGGCAAGTGTTTGCATGATGTTGCTGTGACGTCACTTACTTCGCCGCTAAACGCTGGTGGCGGGGTCTCAGTTTTGACCCACTGAAGGAATGCCATCGCCTCCTATGTAAATTTATAAGTATTTTAGCCGAAGCATGATGTTGAATCTGCTAATTAGTGAGAACAACGAAGCTTTAACTTATCAACAAGCTGTTCTATAACTAAGAAAAAAACAATTGTACAATTAGTATTTTCTTTTTAGTTAATTTATTTGTGAAACATGCAATCAATTATAGGTATCGGTTTGTTTCACTGAGTTGTGACTATAAATTAATGAATTATTGAGGCTTCAATTGTGATTATGAAAAAAGAAGATGCAAAAGAACCTTACGAATTCATATGTAAGTTAAAACTTATTTGAAATTATAGCATCGTGCATTAATTCAATCAAATCTACTAATAAGCCATTCTTCGTATCGCACGAATAGCCAAAATCCCTGTTTTCATAAAATGTCACTTAAGACTTATAACATAAAAATGTTAACAATTTTTAATTGCGTTTACAAAATTTACTGCTCTACAAATACTTTTAGTTATCTAAGAGCTATTTTTAAAAGGCTTTGAATTAGGTATTTTTATTAAAATTTAAAGACTGCCGATATACTTTTTTGGTTATATAAAACATCGTGACAAACAATTATAAACCTTGGAGTGTTTTAGTGCACAATATTATAAATGGGAAAAAAAAACAAAGAGTGCGATAGCCTTTTAAAAATCGGCTTTAAGACATTATAGTCGAAATACAACTTTTTAATGTTGAGAGCAGTGCCAATGAATGTTCTTACCAAGGGGCTGGCCAGTATAATGCCAATCCTGCTCAGGACTGCGGGCAGTCGCTGTGAACACATCACACACACAATTTGTTCACTCGTGACAAATGGTCTAACGATGTGCAATCGTGAATGTAGACTAGCTTGTTGTGGCCATATTCAAAATCAAACAAACATTAAATGTAGGTATTCAATTAAAATACTAGTATGGTTATTTTCATTATAAACTTTGCAATGTTTTCTATAAATGATTAATGAACGTCTGGAAACCAAAATTGAAATTGAGTAGGTAGAAGAGAGTGATAAACGGCCACACAAAATAGTCTTAAAATGATGTGTTACGATCATAGTATGATGTGTTGGATTCTGGCTTACTCGGTCGCGTAAATAATAAAACAAATTGCTAATATTCACATGCACAGAATAATTTGAAAAAATATGAGCATGCTGGGAGGGAAATGACAACACGACATAGCAAATGCACATTATAATGGATTTGTTATGTTGCGTTGTTGTTACAGTTACAAGAAAACATTGCAAAGAGTAAAGTAAGAAGTATAAGAACTTATTCACGAAGGATCTAAAAACATTTGAGGATTGGAGTAATATAAAGAATTTTTGATTTATCATTATGTCAATGTGAAGATTTTTTATTCTCGCAAGTTGTAGGTTAGCTCGTCGCCATCTAGTATAGAGATAAACACTTTTTGAAATTTATTATTTTATTTGTCCAGTATAAGACACTTATATTCCTTCGTGAATAAAAATATTGAATATAAATGGCCACAACTAATATACATACAATTACGTTAAGGAATGTTAAAAATATGAATTATGAGGTACTTAATACACATAGTAGTTAATATCAATTGCCTAATGTAGTCTGTGTACCTATTATGAACACAAGAACAGACGGTCACGAATCTTGAACCACATTCATATAATGCGTGGGTATTCTAAAGTTAATCATGATAATCTATGAATTTTATTATATTTTATAACTTAAGAAAGTCACAATTTCATTTTATAAAAGACAAGACTTGAAATAATAGTAGCACATGTTCAAGAACATTTCCGGATGTTTTTAGCCATACGAAGAAACTGTTATAAACGTTCTGTTTTGTCGTTTTTCTGTGTTTTGTAGTATGTTTACTGTATCGTGCTAGTTTTTAAGTTTAGAATCAAATCACTACCACAAATACTACACATGAAACATCAATACGATACATACACAACACGTTATGTATGAACAAACTAATATTTACCTGCGTGACAGGGTTCTCTCCCGGTCTATATACGACATTGTGCAGAGGTCTCTTCCTCCCCACATAGTTGACACACACGAACTCAAGTAGCGAGGCGTATATGAAGCACATGCAGACACCGTCCCAAACGTTCATCGCTGTTAGATTCGATACTACTGGTAGAGTCGATCGGAACCCGTTAGAAGTTGTGAAAAAGTTCAACATTGTTGTCACACCTGCGTATGTAGAATTGCAGTGTTATAGCTATGATAATAATAATATTATTATGACTATAACTAGAGTGAATAATTTTTCGTTTACTAGTTGTTTGGTAGAATAAAATTATCTCTTGAACTAGTCAATGGATTTTTGTTATTTCTTCAGTCATACTGATATTTTTGAATAATTGAAATCGTATCAAAATTGCACATTTACACGTGAGCCTTTTGCTGTATTTTGTAAACTAAACAGTAGTAAATTTCTTTAAACACTCGCGGTTATCTACATCACTTACATTATTACTAAACGGGTTCTTACCACGATTATTTTTAATTGAGAGACAGTAGAAGTCATTGATTTTTATTTTCTACACGAATTATCGCACTTTTTAAACTTAGGGGCGAAAATATTAAGTTACAAAAATTACGGATTTCGTGATTTGGGCTTGGCCTGAATGAAAAGTTATGGAAGGTTCACCGGTGGGCCGCATGGCACGTAACGGGTTAATAAAAATTTTAAAGTAGGAGGTCTGTGGAATATGGAAATTAAAATAGTTTAGGTATTGGTAACGTTTTATCAACATGTACCAACACAATTTTTTTAGACCTATTTCTATTAACCCTAGTAGCCTACTAGTAGTAGGTTTCAACATACGAACTTTTAATCGTTTGGAAAGGTTCGATGTAGAGTAGGATAAAGAATATCTAGTGAAAGTAACATAATTTTTAAAAATATAGATGTCAGAATTTTTATTTATACCTTCATATCATATTATAATAATAGTCTGTTTTAAATAAATAATCATTAAAATAGCAGTACATTCAAAGAGATTTATACAACATACCAAATTGCAAAAACAAAAAGTGTTTTAGTAAATTGGTACCTACAATATTATTTAAACTTTGATCAATATTATAAAGAAAAAAGTGACAAAGAGAGAATTTAAAAATTATTTACTAAAATTTAATAAGAAATATTAAAAATAGTACCTACCGCAGAACTTGCTGTGAGACATTTTTTATTTATTCAATAGATATTCTTGTGATAGTAAAACAACGTTGACTAACATTTAAGCATACCCAAGTGAAGAAAATAAAGAAAAATATATAAAAAAGCATAAGCCTACTGTGTTATGATGTACCTACCTTTTGTTGTCTTTTAAACATGTTGTTAATAGCATGTTTTTTTTTTAAATATTGTACCTAGTAAAGATACTCAATTTTACTAAATTTGTGAGATTGTCGACTATGGTGATCACACTACCCCATAATGTATGAGTAAATAAAAATTGGCAAAACATAACACCAACCTATCATTACTCTAGCAGGCACAGCATTCCATTCCAACCAAAACGTAATGAACGATGAGGTCACCAAAATGATCCCCGGAATAAAGACTGTGGTGAAGTAAAATGATCTATCTCTGGTGAAGGTAAGACTCACTTCGAGGCAACTGTAATTACCTAAAATAAAAAAAGCATTTATCTAGAAATAAAAAATGTTCTAAAACTTATTTTTAACTTTTCGCAGAAGGTTGTGGAATTTGGAAGGTAACGTTGCCAATATTTATAAAAGCGACACCTGCAGATGTAGCGTGTTGTTTATACAGCCCCAGCCATATCTACAGAATAGTAAAAAATTCGATGCAAGTACAAGACCGAGAACTGTCCTCTGCCAGCCATTTATTTTACCTATCATGGAACGGGCTGGCACCGCGTTCCATTCCAGCCAAAACGTGATGAATGAAGATGTCACCAGAATTATTCCAGGAATAAACACTGTGGTAAAGTAGAACGCTCGGTCTCTAGTAAAGATTAAGTCAACCTTTAGACAGCTGTAGTTACCTGCGAAGTTAAGATTGTTAAATCAAACGAAACACCGTATAGGTGTACGGATAAAAATAATAAAAAGGTCCAATTCGGCTAAAAAAAAAAAATTTAACACCCAGGAAAAGGTATACAAGCTTGGATTTTTTTTAACTCCAAGTAACTCTATTCAGAGGCCTTGAAAGTGAATTTATACAATTAAGATAAACATAAAAGTTTTATGATTTTATATAAGCTACTGTACTATGTCTATGTATGAGTAATGCGTGTTGTGTTATAGTGTCTAGGAACATAATCTGTAGCGTCATTCACTAGAACACAAAGAACTTACTAAACACGTGCCACATTCAATCGGACATGCATGGAAACAGAAAATGATGACTGATTTTTTTCAAGTAAACATATATGACAGTGTGTAATGAGTTCCAGGAAATGCACCTTCGAAGTACCTTATTAGACGGCTGACTTGAACATTTATATGCTCATAACACATTGACGCATTTACTCACACATAAGCTGTTTATATTGCAAATACGGCGACCGGGTGCCGGTGCGGCCGGTGCGACTCAAATACCTTGCTCCTCAAAGCGTCTCTGGCAAAGATTACATGTCAGCTCTTCGTCTTCTTCGTAAAGTGAATTACCCTCAGCTGCTTGCAAAGATGTTAACAAAGTCTTACATTTATGGGTACTTCATACTTGAACACACCGACAGAAATCTGTCTGTATGGTTCTGTGTTCTAAACGTATTGAGGCTATGAACAAACTAATGAACATGCGTTATTAGCTATATTACTTCACACTTATTAACAACATTATTTTTTACTATGACTAACTACGACTTCACCACTAGTTACGTGTAAAATAAAGTTAAAATTAACCTTCATAAATCAAGACCAAGCTGAAAAGAGTTAATCAGAATTTCAGTTACTTAATTGTCATTTGGTCTTTTGTTGTGCAAAGCAAAAGGATGTGCTTGAAAATAAAATAAAATCAATTAAAATAATCTACATTATTAACCAAACAGGATTAAAAATCATCAAAATCATAGGATAGTATAAATATTAAGCGATGTCTGTCGGTAGTAGTGATGCAAGTAGTGTAGTGCGCGTTACCTCTCCAACTAGCCTTGATCGGACACGGTATGGTCTGGTTGTGGATGAGGTATGCGTTCAGCGTCGTCAGCGATGGTGACTTTCTAAGAGTCATCTCATCATTCTTCCAAACGTAAGTTATGGCAGATTGTTCATAAGATACTGAAACAAATATCAGTCTGTACCTACACCTTAAGCTTTCTCTTGTGTTTCTGAATGAAATAATATTCTAGATATACAGTATATCTGATGCTATATGAAAGCATTTGGTGGAGAGTACCTACTTAGTCGATTTTTCTTATTATTATAATAATAGTGTAAAAAAATATGCGTATTTTTATCCGATGTTGCTATCGATTAACAAAATGTGATTTGAAAAACTATTATAAGTTTAAACAGTGGAGTGATTACTGCGGCATTACATATTATATTCGAATTTGAAGACATGTTTAGGTATTACAGCAAGGAGTCATATGTATAATATTTTGTAGTAGGAATGAACTCCTGCTGCCTTGTTTATAGAACTGTGGTTTAATTAAATGATAGTACTTACTACTTTCTAAGGCAAATGAACACAATGGGTCATCGAATGGAAATATATTGAGCCGTCCCTGGCAGGATAATATTAGATGCCGTCTCATCAAATAATTGATAGTTCCATTTCGATAAATACGCAATGCAAAATGCATCGGTATTATGGGATCCTGCAATACCAATATACATATATTAAACGACATCTATTTCAGCAATCATTAACATCAACAAGAAGCATCTAAATACCCTAACTAATACTCGTACCTACATCTAATTATTTGTATAATAATATACCTAATTAACTACAGGTTAAAGGCTGAGAATACATGTGTACACATCCGACTTTATTTACTTATAAATATCACACGTAATAATACAATTACTAGAATGAATACAGCAAAAATGATTTTTTCAGCTGCAAATATGATTCGTTGGACTGAATGCCCAATGATGTTGATGAAGCATAGTTGCATTAGTAAATAAATACCCGTGAGTGTTCAGAATACTCCTTCAACAGAAAGCATGCCGAAAATAATTTTGTGTAAACTTAGTAGAACTTAAACACTTTTAAACATAATGTGGTCATTGATTATGTATCCATATTTAATATTATAACTGACCTTAAAGTCTCCATGCATAATGAAATACGTATCCGGGAGCCAAATATCCTCATGATGATGTATGGCATTTAGAAAATCGTAATGCGATTGATTGGAGTATCTTAATCGAGGGTCGTACCATTGCTGTTGCAGTAAAAACTCCACCTCGTATTTCTAAAAAGGAACATTAATATCTTAACCAACATTTTACAGAGCAAAATAGTAGATTTTGAAACTAAATGCATTAGAAAATATCTTGATAGTCAAATATAGGTAATAATATTATACGTAATCTAAGTAGGTAAACAGACTTAAATACGGTGCGATGCTCATTATATACCTACACCCACATTGCATCGAAGACGTGAATCAAACATGGGACAAATTTATTGATATTCTAATCCACGTAATGCATCGCTTAGGTAGTTGTAAAAAACTATACCCACATCGAGATGAAGGCATATAAATTTTGTAAGTAGGTACTTTTAATCTGACTTTGGAAAAAAAAGAATTAGCTATATTGGTAATTTTGAATGTTGAATTTGTTCATATCACAACTTACTATTTGGTAAATATATTATGTGTAAAACCTCGTTGTGTAAAAGCTTAATAATAGTACGATAATAAACAAATTATTACTTACTAGACTAGATTCATCTGGAGATGCTAAACTAAGAAGTAGCACGCTAACATTTACTGTGAGAACACCTGAAATGTACCAAAGTATGAGAAAAATAATGTCAGTAAGTATGTTGTTCAAAATTAAAATGAGGATATATACACAAAAACATCAGCTAATATATAATTTCCATGCTTAAAAGTGCTATTTTTCTAAGAAAATGTATTTTCAGACAAGGAGGTTGCTTAATACATCGTACTAACACATCACTTATAGAAGTACTAAACGGGTTTTTACCATGATTTTTATTACATGAGCGGTGCTAACACATACTAAGTTTAATAATAAAGTTAACATTTGATAAGTGAAAATATAATATATAGTAATATTTTATAGGTATACAACCTAGATATTATAATATTGTAAGGTACAAAATTATAATAATATTAATTAAAATATTTTACGAGATAATTTTTAAAATTCGATTTAGTTTTATGTTTGTTTTTTAGAAAAAAAATCTAAAGAATACATTATAAGTATTTGAATTTGATGAAATCTTGAAATAATTGCAGTCATTAAAAAAATCATACTGATATTAAATTTTAAGAATTGTTTAAAATATTTTTTGTAATGCTTGTGAAAAGAGAAATGTGAAAACTGTATTTACTCATGTTCAAAAATTGAAATGAAGTGTTGTGTTAACTAATGCCTGACTAGTCACTACCTAGACGAAAGTTTTATTGAATGTATTAAAATAAGGACTGTAAATATGTCATCTAATTACTATTGGTAAGTATTTATGGTATTTTTGTGTGTTCTACTGCGTAGTCGAGTTCACAGAGATTCAACACTGAAATTGTTCATCTAATTTCTAACAAATACCTATCACACGTAGAGTGAAATTACTGAGGAGTAGTTCAAAAATTTTTACATTCTAAATTCTAATTATATAAAATTCTAAAAATATAATCTAATATAAATGCTAGGAACAGACAACAAGACAACAGTTTGAGAAAATATAATTACAGGGTTCTGCTTATTTCATAAAGAAACTTCTTGCAGCAGACCTGCGAGAGGAGAATAATAAAAAGGGTCATAAAAATATATTACAATATACAATTTATAATATACAACGTTGACTGTACTTGAAATTTTGAAATAATTAAGTCTTAAATTGATTTACTTGTTAAAAGCGTATAAAGTGATGGACTAGATAATATTAAATTTTGCCAGGAATATTTCAATGCAAAATAATTTCATTTGTTTGCATTGAAATAGTTTTGCCCAGAGTGGAGTGTATGGAATACATAAATAAAATATAAACTGTGTTTTGAAAAGCATTGCACAGCCGGAAGATTAATAGATACTATCTTAGAATTAATACATAAGGATATTTTTTTTATTGAATTAACACGTATATTACTTATTATAAACGCTGTATATTATAAAGAGATTAACATTACATTATTATTTAAAAAAAAGTTAATAATATAATAATCAAGACATTCTTCAAAACAATTTAAAAATTGATTTTGAAAAGTAAAGTTTTTAGGTGTATTCGTGTTGTGCATTAAAACTATTAAAATAAGTGCTCTAAAGATTTTGGAATTGAAAAGCATAATCTTTTGAAATACACTTTTACACGATATTTTTTTTTAGTGAGGGATATTAAAAGGCGTGCAATATTGCAAATGAACACAGAATCGCTAAAATACACAGGGTATAATAATATATAAACACTAAAAAGGTTTCTCTTTTCAAAAACATTAAACTGAACGCACCGCGGTTGTGCGAACGAGGCCGGAGCGACGAGAATCCGACCCTATTTTGTGCCAAAGAGTCGTTGGGTGATGTTAGACCACAACAGAATTCTGGATCTGCAATATTACACGAACATATACCGGCCCTACATTGGAAAACTTTATCCAATAAATTGAATGCTGGTATTTACATACCTAGTATGAAACAATGTTGTACTTACCATCCACTGGCGGAAGCAGTCTTTTGTCGTAGCGGGTGTTTTTAAGGAGGTTGTCCAAAATCTCTTTGTCCGACTTTCCCGCTGCGAAGCTGCAATAAAGACGAAGATGTATTATACGATGTTTTTTATACTCTTTTTTTGTGAGGATACTTTTTGACATTGCTTGACGAAAACTTTTTGGTCATATATTGTTTAGAAATACGTACTGATGAAAATCGATTTTCTATTGTTTATATGATGATATCCCTGCGAAACAGTTTATTCATACGTTACAGAACGATTAATGTGTTCTGAATAGGAATACCCAAATGCGCAAGTGTACAAGAGCAAAAAGTATGAGGAAAAAGGACTGGCGGTGAATATTGATTTTAGATTAGTCCTCTCATTCAACTAACATATTCCTTACTTAATGTATTTTCTAAGAATGTAGATTCGATTTTAATACCAGTTATTCCTTACTTTCTTTATTTTATATACCTTGTATTTGCTCAATTGTAATTATCTTATAACTTTTCCTTTGTAAGAAAATGAAATGCAAATTATTGTATTTAGGATTATCATTATAACAATTTTATATACGCTGACAACAACTTTTATAAACATAAAACCAATTATTAGAAATAATGTCTACCGAGAAGAATGATGGATTTTGATATATTATAATGCAATTAGCTAAAGTAAGCTTAAAGATTTGATAGAAAATCTTTATATAGGTATTGTTTTACTGCTTTGTTGGCAGACGAGCTAACGGGTCACCTATTTTGATCTTTTCTTATACTGTATCCATGCTTCCCATATTTTATTTTATTGAGGTATATAGCGAGATCAACGTGAACTTCACGGTCCGTCGAACATGGACTAGTGTCGGTTATGTTATTTTCACATCGTCGCCTTTGAGTCGCCACACCCCAACTTATGACATATCACTGATTCAGTAAATATAAGATATGTCATAAAGATTTTATTCTCGAACAGTGACTGGTAAATGATGTTGTTTTTGCTACGTTTTATTTGACGGTAAATACTCCCGTTAATTAGATAGGTATTCTTCAATCTTGCCAGCCGAGCTAATGGGGCAGAACCAACCTAAAAATTAGCATGGGTTTGAGGTATTTAACATAATGTGTAAAAATCAGATCTTTGACTCTTTATAAATGTGTCAAAAAAATACTTTTTTGGAGGATTGCATATTTTCACTTTTAGTCCTGCCCAAGGTAAATGGCCAAGTTAAAGCTTACTTTACTGGCAGCATTCATAACGTTTTGTCGCAAAATACTCTTTTTAATTCTGTTTGAAGAAATATTCTTGGTTACGATAGCATTGCAATAAAAATATAAGTACTTACATGTCGGACGTAAAAGCTGATATTTTGCCGAGCATCAGGAAAAAGGCCACGGCGCGTGCCACGACGCATGACCAACCCATATTAGGACATCTGAAAACAAATGCTTTATATTCATTTAGGCTAATAGTAAAGGTTAAAAGCTGCGAACCGACATTTTACAACCTTTCTTTAAAGGGTAAAGTATAAGACGGGTTAGACTGATATAAAATAAAAAAATACATTTTTATAACAACATTTTACTAAAATATTCATATTTATAAGGCGATAATTCGTTCAATTTTAATGTAGATTGGGAGGTCATTAACGCTGAAGAAGAGAACAAACTCTTATTTGAAAAGAAAATGCTCAGAAAAATCCTCGGGCAAAAACGAAGAACAGATGGAAAGTGGATCCTCAAAAATACTCCGATCGAAGAGCTGGTGGCCCATCTAATATTATTGGAGAAACGAAAGCTTATAAGTAGACGTTCATAGAAGCCAAAACATGGCCATGCAGTAAGAATGGGTGATAACTGTAGCGCTTAAAGAATCAAAATCGTTCAAATGAAGTCAAACGTCCAAGGTACATACCTCAGTCCTATAGTTTGACGTCGTAGAGCCAAATCATATTACACCAAGAGAAGCGACGAAAGCTTTTATTTGAGGTTCTGGCTCGCTTTTGCTTGCATAGCGAAGTAAATAAGTAAACAATTTTGGTATATGAAAAATTTAGACATAGTCTATTAAAGTACAACCAGAATTACCTGTAAAATGTTCATTAAACACTAGAAATTTTAGTAGATGGATAGACTTTAGTGTCTAGTCGATGTATACGATTTAACTAACTAAATATAAATTCAAAACACCAATGTAAATGCAAAACAATTCATTATAAACCTAATTATCAATCTTAAATGTAACTGCGGCAAATTTGAACTTGTATGTTCATTAAACTTACGTACTACGTGTTCGTTTAATGTACGAGTAATGCTACACTAGTGTTTTTCTGCCCCAGAATTAAATTTAATATTAAATTATGACCTACTTCCAAAAGCTATGACGTCATGGCATTCAGTGGTGCTGGTACAGTCTTATACATGCATAGAAAGTACTAAATAGAGTGTTTTTTATATATTTATTTCTGTGTAAATAGTATGTATTGTGTTTAAGTATTCTATAGGTCATTAATCTGTAGAATTCATGATGTATATTTCATTATATTTCACTAATTTGGAATTTATCTAGCGATTATTTCCAATTTCGAATCGTTTTTCAATTGTTAGCTAGATTCCCAAAACATAAAAATAAATAACAAAAATAATAATAGAGAAACGAACCTTTCTGCTGACTGCAGATGCGGACAGCATGTGTGCTAGGTATCAAACAGGCAGCGCTGACGGCGTCCTCCGCGGCATTTTGCTTCTCCTGTCTGTAAAAAAAGATTTGGCATATAAGATTATTGATTGATATGACGGGAGAGTATTGATTTTGGATTAAGTTAAAAGACTGACAGTCTTATGAGTCAGATTGAGAGTGACAGATTTTTTTTTAACTTTTTATAGAAAGACATATTATTATCGTAGCACATGGAGGATAACGAGCAGCTAAGGATTACACACATGTGAAGCAACTGTCTAATCTTCGGAATTGAGGTCGATATCTAATTTAGTAATGTACATTACATTTCAAACCAAAACTCGAGTATGAGTTACAGTAATGATAAGAAGTTAAATATTTATAAAGTAAGCAAAATTAAGGCTTCAAAGAAAATTACGTACATCTGAAAACATGAATGATGTTCAAAGTTTCAGGAAGCCGGCACAAAGATTACTTCCGAGATTAGATGGCATGCATGTAACCCACAGTAGACGTTCTTAGAAAATCATCAGAAATGAACGTAAATTATAAAGTAATCTCGTGGTTTTATTGTTGCTTCATTTATTAACTTTGTTATACCTGGGGGTACGCTAGTATTATTCGTTGGGAACTTGGAAATATTATTAGCACCTATCTCTCGGTTGTTGTCTTTGTTATTTTTTCATGCTAAATATTAATGACGTGAAACTGACGTGAACTTATTGTATTGTACAACCTACATACGAGTATTAACCCTGGCACACTACCATTGGTAATATGGCTCTTCAAAGTAAGCCAAATTAATCTTCAAAGTAATTGTTATACACAGATAACGTTCGAAGAGAAAAAAACTGTAAAACACAAATTAGAAAGATATTATTCAAGGATTTCTTATAAAGATTCTCTTTCTTGTTCGTTCTAATATTTTTTCATGTCTGTGGAAGGTGCTTTTATTATGATCATATATTACTTTTAAAAATCTTATATAATGATTCATAAGGGAATTAGTCTTTATATCAATTATGCTAATTTACACGCGTACCATGTAGGGATAGCGCTTGCGGTATTCGCCATGACCTTCGTGCCGACAGCATTATAAAATACCTATCTAACAATAAGACTTGTTATCAAAATTAAATCTTCAATATACTGATGGAATGACTAATGAATGAAATAACCATTATGTACTCTTTCTAGGGAATAATTTGTCTATTTTATCGGATGTCGATGACAGGTGGCATTGATAAGGAATATTTTAGGTTTCAATTGAATTGACAAGCGTTTACTGGTTCTAACTGGTTTATAAATATAAAAACTCCCTAGTTTTACACAATAATTATTCTTGAGTAAAACTATAGGTATTATATCAAATTAACAGTGTTATAGAAAAGCGTGTACTATCGCTAAGCATAGTAGGCACACGAACATTATGATTTGGATATATTTCAAAAGAGTTAGTTCCGGGTTTAAATACTTGATCAAGATTTCAGTATAACGTGCCAGTAAAATGTTGTAAACAAGCACACTCATCTTTAATTCAAGTATCTAAATTAAGAATGACAACGGTTGCTGCTCGTAGCTTAAATGTACCTATTGGGAGGGTATCTTGCTTACAATCTGACAGTATTAATTAATGTAAGTGAAAAGTAAATTGATACTCGGTTACGATAATATTTAAGGCAGCATCCCCCAGGACGTATCTCTATACTAAATATGATAACTAATTTATCTTTAAGCACTCATTCATGCTTCTTATTTTTCTCTTTGATGTCATTTGAAAATGAAAGTTTGGACTAACTTACTGGTCTTTTCATTTATTATACATATAGCACTTAATGACTTCAACTTCTATTAAAATCAGTCTTCGTCAATTACGTATTATAAATGTATTACATAAAATATTATAGTAATTAATGTATACAATCGGTATGCATGCTGTCTGTTGAAATTAATCGGTATTTAAGCAATAAGTAACAGTGATAAAATTACAAAGGAATAAAGTCTAGTTCTATTTCATTAAGCCATAGTATATGTTGCAAAGGACTATTAATTTACATAATAGTTTTTGTAAACCACTAACAATTACGACAAGTTCTTTAAAGATTCTTCTTATTAAGTGATCCCAATTCCTAAAAAAAGGTATAGTTTCTAACTGAAGTAGGTGTCGGTGGTACGTTTATCAAGTAGATAACTATTTAACACAAACACTAATTATTTTTAAGGAGTATTGTAACCAAAACTATCTAAAAATAGTTGGTAATAATAGTTTATCATCGTTTATTTTCTTGTACAGTGACGGGCCATTACTGAGCTCGTTTCCGGATCCTTTCAGTTACTTCCGACCAAGTCACTGCAGTTAATACTCTCGGTAGGGGTTGTATGGGTTATGTATGTTTTCACAAAATATATGTTACATATCTATCGTGGGGATACGATCTAAGTAAATATGTAGATCGTAAAATAAAAAAAATATGTTCCTCAAGCTTTACAAAATAAATTAATACAATGATTTAAACCAACGCAACTATTAGTAGGTAGTCCTTTCCAAAAATTTAAGGCTAAATGGAATACACAAAATTTTATAATTACTCAAAAGTTCAAACGAACAGACATAAGAGTTGTGGTTATATCAAAAAAAAGTGATGCGAATTAAATAATAATATCAAAGCATTTGTAAAAGTAATAATATTATTGTTTCATCACAAGTAGAGGTATAGGTCTTTTAGTTAGAACTTTACACTTAGTACTGTGAGTTGTTCCAGAACTTGTATCTGTTGTATTGTTTCAAATTACGTAAGTCATTGTGTGTTGTGAGCTTTGTGTTGAAGACGTGGGATTCTGTGAAGTGTCTCTAATGTTCTCTTCGTGAGTTCGCTCGCTACAAACTTTCATTTTAGGCTGCTGCTTAAAGATAATTAAACTACGCCTGGATTCCTGCTTTTGACGTTCAGATAATGAAACATCAGTGTACAATAAACAGTACTTACCTACCTACATCGCGGGGTTAGAACCTACGATCAAAACGATGGTTCTGTTGAGATAATTTATGCATATATTATTGTCTCTACAAATTTATTTTAATCACTGTCTAATTTTCATTTGTGTATATTAACCTTTTTAACTTACGTTTATAAAATACTGATTGACTGAATTCCTTTCTGGTGCAGCTACAGTACCTAAGACCCAATAATTATAAAAGATAAAGAAGGTGAAATAATTTTAGGTACTGTTCTTGGTTACAAATTACCTACAAACTTCTCAAGAAAGGTATGTTTACCAAATAAAACTTTCTTAATCTACTTACATTTCAATGCGTAACGGTTTCTAAACTATAATATCGAACAATAATAACTTTTAAGAACTAAAACTCTCCTATATTATGTTACATGTAATCTCGTACGTCTCAAGTGAATATTGCATGTTTGATATGTCTTCCCGTATCATAATATTATATCGATGCCTTAATTAACAAGATAATTGAAATCATAAAGTTAATAATAGGAACTTGTCGGGTTTCGTCAAGATCCTTCAGAAGCACAAAGGCTCGTTTTATCAAGGACCGAATTCTTGACATAAGATCACTTGAATTAACCCTCTTGCTATCGATTGTTCTTCACAACTCGACTACAGACCTTTAATTAATCAGTAGGTATTTGCGAGTCACTGGGGCTTTATTTTGGGAACCTTGCTTTATTGGGTAGGTATTTACGACCACGATCAAATTTAAAAATCAATGATTAATAACGATATAATATTGAATATTTTATTATATAGGTAATGTTGTCACAGTGCTTAAAAAGTTATTTGAATTGTTATATAGGAATTGTTTTACCTACTTAGTCTACGAGACTCTATTAACAATTTGTCACAAATAAAATATATTTATTTAATTTCAAATTATAATCATTTCATAGTTAATAATTTGTACTTACAACATTTCTTTTTAAACGGTTTTATTAAGTCTACAAATGTTATGAGTGTATTAAATAATAATAAAAAATTATGAAGTAAATTTTACTACAATTGCGTTTCTGTATTATGAATTTGTATTATTCAAAGTTTGAAATGACAGTTTTAACGACTTTGTTCCGTTTTAGCGGAGTTTCGTTTAACTTTTATCGTTTTATGTTTTAAATTTAATACGATATTGAACTAATCTGCTTAATTATTTTCTTCTGACGCCTACTTCTTTTTTATGCTAGATATTAAATATTAGTAGAATAAATTTTAAAACCTTTAACTAAGGTAAATTTTGAATATTTATCGTCTACTTAATAGTTTTTATTGGGTCAATTTAAACTAATGAAATATTTCTGTCCATTATGTTATGGCTTAGCTGCTGTTCAATTACATATGATTCCATAATACTATTTTTTATCGTTGTAACACCTACTTCCGAGAAGGCGAGCTACCTACCCACCCGGATAATTGGTTACGGTCGTGCCTACACCAAAGCTAAGCCAGGGAATCACAACGCCGTTTCCTACCGCCACTGTAAATAAACGTGAAAGAGAACACGTCTTAGCACTTTTGTGAACTAATTAACAACAGACATGCCTAGCTCGAACTGTAGAAATAAAAATAAAGTTTTATAATAAAATGTATTTTCGTGTCAAGTTGCGGAAAGTTGGATTATGATTTTAGTTAGCTCTAGCACTGCGGTGTAGGTATTAATTAGTACCCCATAACCCTGCACTCGTAGTTGCGCTTGAAGTAGAATTAATTGAGTTGGAAAATGTTTTTTTTATATTCGAAAATATAATCTTAATGTAAGTAAAAATCATCACACATTTAGGATCGGTAGAGTTTTGCTTAGCTACTTGATTACATTTTATGTTTACCATTTGCTTAAGAAACCAGGTCTTGCCAGATTCCACTGGAGTTGAAAATTATTGGTTACAATATGAGTTTTTAATTATTAATTATTCAGTACCAACTGTGAATGGTGCTATAGTTTATTTATTGTTGAATAACTGTTTACGTTGGTCAAACTTGTTAGCGAGGTATAAATATTAATGAAGTGCCTTGAGGTAGGATCACGCTACCTTTGTCTGAATAGGTCGTTGTAACAAACCGATCAATAAGTTTTATGTGCAAGTTTTCGGAAGTTTATACATGGAGGTATTGAATTTTATCTGTAAAGATGAAATACACATTCTACCCAGATAACAAGTGTAGCGATATCGAATTATAATATTAATAGTAGAAAAAGTGTTGTCGTTTTATAATGAGATTCTTATTCAAATAACATAGTAATTAGTAGGTAAATTTTGCAAGCACACATAACTGGATGATTATTTTTATGTGTAAGTCTGACTAGTGCGATTTACATTATAAATCAAAACAAAGACAAAGAAAAGATTATTTTAATTAAAATTAAGTCATTTGATGAAAACATTCCAGACAACACTTTTAATGTTGAGTAACATAGAGCTTAGTTTGTCGCGTGACGATTTCCATTTCCCTGCGGTATTTGAACGATTTAGGTATTTTTGTCTTAAGACCTTGAGGTGTGGCTTTTACTTCAACAAATTGTTTATAATTTAACAAAGGATTGTTAATCTGTACTTTTATCTACCTATGTGATTCTATTTATAAAATAGCTAAACTATTTCATTTGTTATTTTATATTATAAGGCATTTTTCGTCATATTATTTCAGAGGACAAAATACTCTGGTCAGGTAGACTTTTACTCTGCGAAAATTGTCTACAAGTAGGTACAAGATATAACATAATTTAAGGAATATAATAACAACAAAGACCTTTGTATTATCAATAATAAACATTATTGTTGAGAATCTAATTGTTCACTTTATTTATAGTATTTTTGATTTTTTTATTTCATTTGTATATTTGGTTTCCTGTGAGCGTGGATAATGTTTCAATTATAATATACAATGCCCTAAAGAAGTAGAAATAGTTCAATAAACCATACTTAAGTGGTACAGACTAGACAATATTAACTAATTACATGACACCACAGCAGAATCATAACCAATTGATGAATAAAATTTTTAATGCACGAATGTGAGATCACCGTCTCGTTATGGAAACATTGTTGGAATTAGGAGTCAAATAGAGGATCAGCCTAACAGATCATGATAGTGAACTGGATGATGCTGATTGGCTAAGTCGACGATCATTTGTAGTCAGTCAAAACACAATTAGTTCATCAGTTTATTTATTTTACATTGAGAATTGCGATAGAGACTTTAATATTAGAGTACTTATATAAAAATTATAACTTTTTTTTTTCAATTGGATGAAATCACCGGATATGTGGGAGTTGAACCTCACTAAAACCTCCAACCGCTCACACTCAGCATCCAAACCCCGGCTGAGGCCAGAACCCAGCACAGGGTTTGGAGGGACGGCGCGACGCGTTACGCGCTCGGCACTCTTTCCCGTCGCGCCGCCCCCACACAAATTAATACTAGTATAGTAACAGCCAAATGAAATACGTAGAGCTCATGGCTGAAATCTATCCTGTAAAATCCAAAGTGAAATCTCAAAGTACCTTTGTAAGATTTTGAAAGTCATGACAATTATTAAGTAGACATATACATAAGTGATTCGATCGAGATCTATTGTAGACAATTGCGTGTAGAAATGTAGAAAACAATGTTAACTGGATTTTGAAACTTTATGTTACTTTAGATACTTGTAACGTCGTTGGTATTGGTTATGTAACTGTAAAGATGATAATAATATAAATGTGTGCAAACATGAATAAATAAATAATTGAGTACTTTAATTTTATGTGTGTTTATTACATTATATTATGTGTTTTACCTACTACTCAAGTGTCTTTGTTTATTTTAAGGTAAGAAACGTTTCGTTAAATAATAAAATAAATCTCGATAAGGTGTATTTCTTTAAAATAAAACTATAAAATTAAAAATAGTTCAAGGCTTTAAAGAAATCTAAATACAAAGGTTACATGTAAAGGTCATAAAGAAAATAAATAATACGCAAATATGAAAAAAAAATTAGCTACACGATAGTCTAAAACAGTATTTATTATGAGTATAAACATGAAAAGCCCGAAGGTTGTTTCAACAAACGGAGTTTAAAACAGTTTAACTATAAATTTGAAGTCAACCTTATGTAAAGCCTGGAATGTATCAAAGTGAAGTTAATACTTTGTAGCGAGGCTTACAAAGCTTAGATAGAGTCCTTGAGGCGAAATACAATATTCTGCCGCGATTCCACTATTTGTAGCTAAATCCTTGGAGGTCCCTATTGTTATTCAGTTTCATAGATATGCCTCGTAGTTTGTATATAAGGAAATCACGTCTGAATACGGTTATGTAGAAAAGTACAATTTGGTATCTTACCTCGTTTCTGCAATAACAGTTTGGCTTTGTAACTGCTTTTGTTGTTTTGATGTTTTGTCTCTCAAGACTTTAATGAAACCTTTTCCAAGTTTTTTCGACGTTATTTATTATTACTTTCTTTACCATTCATATTCATTTATTTGCTCATTGTTTACATTATATCTTTAAAAAAACAATCACAAGAAAATAAATTTAAAAATACAATATAAAAAAAGCAGAGGGCCACTGGAGACGGGGTCTACGACCCAAGCCATCAGTGGTCAGTGCTCAAGAGAGAGGAACCTCCTCACAATACGTGCCGTGTCAAGAACGACCGCCTTCTGAATCAGGCCCTTTACCCAGCCGGAGAGCGAAAGCTTCTCTAGATGACGGTCGAAGCTTTTCGCTATTAGACCGTGCACAGATACAACGATCGGAACAATGATGGTCGATTCAACACGCCACATGTCGGTCACCTCGTGGGCCAGGTCCAAATATTTTAGCAGTTTTTCTTTTTCTGCCTTCACAAGGTTCTCGTCATGTGGAATGGTGACATCGATCAGCACCGCCCGATGCGCATCCCGATCTATTATCACTATGTCAGGCTTATTGGCAACAATAGTCCTGTCAGTGATAATAGATCGGTCCCAGTAGAGCGTTACATGACCATTATCGAGAACCGGCTGAGGCCAATACTGGTAATAAGGTACAGCGGCTTCAACAAGGTCGTATTTCAGAGCAAGTTGTTGGTGAATAATCTTAGCTACCTGATTATGCCTGTGCAAGTACTCGCCGTTAGCAAGACGAGAACAACCGGAAACGATATGTCTAATAGACTCTCCCGGACGGTGACATGCCCGACAAATGTCGACCGTCCCATCCTTTAGAATATATTTACGGTAGTTGTTCGTCATGATAACTTCGTCCATAATTGCAAAGACAAAACCTTCAGTCTCTCCGAAGAGGTTACTGTATCGTAGCCAAGATACGGAGGCTAATTGATCTACATCGGGGCTCATAAGGGCCCGGTAGAACCGTCCGTGTAGTTCCTTGCTCTTCCATACGTCCGTGCGATCCGCCACACTCATTACCTTTAGCGTCCGCCAATTCTCGTTCGCTAAGGACAGCGGAGTGAGTCCCTTATCAACTGCTGCTACATTACGGTACATACCCACGCTTACCTTAAGGAAATATTCCCGAAGGTTGTTTACCTCTCGGTTGTGTAGGTCCTTGACATTTAACATGCCACGACCCCCACACTTCCGAGGAATATACAACCTCATAACAGATGAACGTGGGTGGTGCATCCTGTATGCCGTCAGCAGTCGCCGAACTTTTCCATCCAGGGCATCTAGTTCTGATTGCGTCCACTTTAGAATGCCAAAGGAGTACGTCAGTACAGGCATGACCCAACCATTGAAGGCTCGGATCTTGTTTCCGCCAGATAAGAGGCTTTTCAAAACCTTTACCAAGCGGCCGAAGAAACGATCCCTCACCGATTGTTTCATATCTGCATCGACTATACTCAAAGCTTCGAACATTCCAAGGTATTTGTAGGTTTCCGACTCAGAAAGAGATCTGAGCACCTCACTTTGGCTAAGTTGCAAACTCTCAGAGTTTACAATTTTACCTCTCTGTATATCTATGACCGCACACTTATCTACTCCGAATTCCATTCCAATAGCTTTACTAAAATTGTCGGTTATTTTGAGTAAAGATATTAGGTCAGATTTTTTAGAAGCAAATAATTTGAGATCATCCATGTACAAGAGATGTGAAATGGGCTCACCCCCTCTCTTGAGTCGGTAGCCTAGCGTTGAATCTCCAAGCAACGTGCTTAGAGGATTAAGCGCCAGACAGAACCACAAAGGACTCAGACTGTCACCCTGGAAGATACCCCGCCTTATCCTTATTAAGCTCGGGGAGGCCGGAGATCCAATATGTCCTGGTTGACGAAGAAACGTAGACCACTGACCCATGCATGAGCTAAGAAAGGAGCGTAGAGTGGGATGTATTTTATAAAGCTCTAAAACTCTCATTAGCCATGAATGGGGCACCGAATCATACGCTTTCTTATAGTCAATCCAAGCCATATGGACACCCTTTTTGCCTCGACGAACTTGTTGCGTGATAGTCATGTCAATGAGGAGCAAATCCTTTGTACCCCGAGACCCTATCTTACACCCATTCTGAGAAGGTGACATTATGTCATTTGCCGAGATATGTATTTGAATTTTGTTTCTCAGAATGGATGTAAGTAGCTTATAGATGGTGGGTAAGCAGGTTATTGGTCTATAGTTTTGACTTTCTTTATATTATTACATTTTTTTCTTTTTATTGTTAATAATGATAGCATTAATTAATTATTGATTACAAAACATAAAAACTATGCCCCTAAACACTCTGACAGATATTTAGTTTTTGTATCATATGTAATATACATTAGAGTTGAGGTAGTGGACACGGTTTTTATGTAAAAATAGCATGTGAATTACTTTTTAAGTCACAAAGTTCATGCATAAAAGTTCGATCGAAGTTCGTCGACCGTGGCTATATCACGAACATTTTCATAACCTACACCATTCACCGTCTAGTCCATCCACTATCGATCTAAGTTGACAACAATCAGATTATGCACTTTATTATAACTTGTTACTTTGCTTTTTTCATAACCTAGAAGAGAGTCTACTATACAATAGTCTATCTCTACAAAGATAAGTAGGTATAAGTTTGAACCGCCTTTGACATTTCATTCAATTTAAACGGAGTTCTAATTAACTTAAATTTAGGTAAAGACTAAATGTTTTCACTATTGTTTTGGACTAAAAACTTTCCTTTATTCTAAAGCTGACTATACTTACTTGAAAGTACATTATAATATTGACTGCAATACTATTTCAAAATGCACTTTTATATTTATAATTCAAAAAAATAACGAAAAATAAAATTAATAACATACATTTTTAATTTCCAACGGGTAATTTGAATCCAAAACCAGGAAGGCATTTCTCGGTCTATCAAGAGTCTTATAATATAATTAATTAAGAAATGATAATATTAGTTTTCTTCGGTTGCAAATTGTAGATTGTAGAAAAAAAATATTAGGTAAAACTATTAAAAGTAATACTATGTAGGTTAAAATGAATTATATCACACAATTTAATAAATACCTATGTACCTAATTCATTTGCAGTTTTACCTATTCATCACCGTAATAATAGTCCGGTCAATTTAGACATCCAAGGTTACAATAATTCGCACTTGGCTGAATTTTGGTAGGATTGTTCAATACACTATTATAAAGGAAATGTGAAAAGTCCTCATCGATCCGGCACGTGCAAAAAAAGTTACTCGGGGTCAAAGGTCCCAAAAACGGGTTTTTCGCGATTTTCAGCAAAATGGTAAGTTTTATCATAAAATTAGCTCAGACAAAAATTGTAGATCAGATAATTATCAATAAAAATATCTTAATACTAGGGGTGTGCGAATAATTCGAACTTACGAATTATTCTGGAGTGAAAACACGTGTTTAAAACTGTTCTTTCTCGAGTAGAATACGAATACGATTTAGTTGCTGCTGAGGCTAAGTATCATTATGACTGCTTAAATTCCTTCTTAAGACCTAAAACTGGGGTTAAAGTCGGTCGACCGTAAGATGAATCTACGAATCTGGCAATGGAGGAAATATTATATATCTTATAATGATACAATAAGGTACGAAGCAGCTGCAGTTTTTCCTCGTCCTCCTCATGTCCTACGACCAGAAAGTGGCACACTTATTCAATACGTTGTAGACAATGCTGATATTAATGTAAATACGCTAGACGGTAATAATACGCTCCACATAATGGGTATTATTCAAATTGTTACTCCAAAAGATTCCGTTTTACTAGAAGAACTTATGCCACGAGTAAGAGAAGCTTTTTCAGCAAAAGATTTTCAGGCAAAAGCTCATGTGCCGATCCAGATCTATCAAAATGATGATATCTTTCAACTTTTTGAATCGTTATATCTCAAAAAGGGTGGCTCTTAGGAAAAAAAGTATTTGGACATTTTTTATTGATAATTATCTGATCTTCATTTTTGTCTGAGCTAATTTTATGATAAAACTTACCATTTTTCTGAAAAACGCGAAAAACCCGTTTTTGGGACCTTAGACCCCGAGTAACTTTTTTTGCACGTGCCGGATCGATGAGGACTTTTCACATTTCCTTTATAATAGTGTATTGAACAATCCTACCAAAATTCAGCCTAGTGCGAATTATTGTAACCTTACCCCTATTTTTTAGTCTAATTTGACCGGACTATAAACTGACATATGACTGAATAAGTTTTGGTATAGAAATATAACCTATACATTTCTTTGTTACAAAACCAATTGAGGTCAACCCATATTTGTATATATATATGTATTATGTATCTGTGTAGTAAGTTATCAATCACTTCAACTTTATGGTACGCCAGGGAAATCCTCCCAAGCTATCTCCTTATTCATAAAATAGTACGAAATTATATTGTTTAGTTGTAGTTTTTTGTATGATTCATATGCTTTAAGTACATCAAGAACAACATAAAAAATATATTTAAGATTTAATTTCATAATCACCAGTTTCACTTCATATATTATTAAATTTGAGAACATGAAAATTTATTCAAAAAAAGACTGTATAATGACTGAAAAGAAAGCAAATTTATTCGGCACTCATAAAACGAAACCTTTTAATTATCATTGTGTATTATATTATGTTATGTTACGTAATTGGATTTACATATTTAAACGGACTAGCGGACCCGGGCAACTTCGTCTGCGTCAATTTAAAGGTAGCCTCCTTTTTTTCTCAGGTTCTAAAGATTGTCTGTGCCGAATTTCATGAAAATCGGTTGGGAGGTTTAAGCGGGAAAGCGTAACATACAGACAGACGGACAGAGTAAGGATAACGAAACATAACATTAATTCCAGTTGTTTCTCAAGATTTTTTGGATTTACGGAATACTAACGATATGAAACTACTTATCCTGGCACATGTAGGTTTGTATAATAATTATTGGTTTACACCAATGACTTGGAATAAAATTCGAAAATTAAATAAAAGAAGCCATATTTATCTCTAACAAGTTTGTGATTTTGTTTTGTTTTATCCCAAAACTTTTACGAAACGTAAATTCGCGAAAAAAAGAAATATGGGATTTCGAGTGGCTCAATATAGGTATTTGAAAAAAGAAAAACAGTTGCTATGCGGTACCTTTCCGTCTGCCTTAACATCCGTTTATAGTTTATTTTCAGAAAACACAAAGCCTGTTATGTTCTTGTGAGGGTTCGTCGGAGCCCTTTTAACCAAGAGCTTTCTTAAAAGGCTTCTCATCTTTACACAAAGTGCTTTCATGACGTAGCTTTTCTCAGTTTGTGTATTTATAGATTCGCAATTATTATAAGGAGTACGAAGTAAGCACTTTTTTGTTGTTTATATTAAAGTTTTTAAATTTTAAGTACAATCTTGAAATAAATGATACATCTACCGCTTAAAAAATGAATTTTACGGAATATTTGTAATTCTTCTGTCTCTGCTCAAATTATAATATTTAGTCACATATATTTCGGACGGGATGGAAATGATTCGGTCTATTTATCTTTGCTGAAATATTCGACCTTACCTTTAGGTAATTTGCCCGAATCCGGTCAACCGAATTTAGGACTCTATTTCATCTTTATTTGGTTATAAAAATATTATTCACTCTAATAAGTACTAAATAAAAATATTATCTTTAGGTTTATAAATATTAAATTTGAAATAGCGTGGATAAATCGGTTCTTGTCATGTTTATAATCGTGATTAATTCATGGTGTAATTATCATTGTTTTTTCATGTAAATTTTACTCGCATTAACGGAAAATGAACTAGATCAAAATGTTATGTTGGTCAGGAGTATCGTGTATTTAAAAATATTGTAAATGTTAAAAAAGTTCCATGAATGGTTGATAACTTACAGATTCATTTAAGTCGCAACATTCTTCCAGTTACCTCTCTTACTTATATTATTACGACATTTTCCGTCGTAAGTTTTCCCTTTGCAGTAAACACTCACTTTAATCTTTTACGTACACCACAATATTTCCGTACATTTTATGTGGCAAAAACATGCTTAAGTAAGACACGATTTGAGAGAGGACTGAGAAATTGATTTGTAAATATAGAGAGATTTAGGAGGTTTAAATTAACTTATTGAAAATACTAATAGTATGTGGGTAAAAAAAAACTTGAGAGGTGTTAAGGGACACCCGGATGGAACGAAGTTCCTTTCGATTAATTAGTGAGGGAATTGTAATAAAATTTTATTTTTTTATTTAATAACTTAAATAAAATATTTTGATACAGCGCCATCTAGCGATAATCATCTAAAACAAAAAAAGTATCGTGCCAACTTTTTCATAAGAATTTCCGTCTAGCCCCCTTTCGATAACGCGCGATATTTTATAGAATACTGAAGAATATTATCATTATCATCACAAAATATACAATATTATGACAAAGATTTGCGAATAATGTTGCCATGTTCGAGTAAACGTTAAACGACTGTAGGTTTCACTACCGCTCGCAAGTTAATAAAAAATATACTTGTATCAGGGGAAGTCATCCATCACATGTGTATCAGTTACGTCAAACATCGTACACTCTCGGGGGGAACATCTTCATTAAATCAGAATTTATGAGGATGTTTAGTGTTATGATACGAACTTGCGTCTACACATATTTCTTTATTACTACTGAAAATTTGAAGAAATTACTTAATAAAATCATTTCTAAACATTTTTGAAGATAATGTCTTGTAAAAATAATTAGTGACTAGTATGAAAAAAAAATAATATAAGCTATCATTTTTCATTTTTGCAAAACTGAAAAACCTATTAATAGTTACCTAAATATAGTATTACCTGAGCAAATTATGATGCTTACTATTATATTTTATACTAAACAATGACGTACGTACCTAGAAAGACACTTTGGAAACACACAATTATTCAGTTCTATCTATGTTTTATAAATATCGATAGAATAGATAAAAACTCTTTATTGAACACCACAGAAACATGCAAAGGAAACACATAAAAAAACAGTACAGTCGATCGATCTTACTTGTCATACTTTTTTATTACGTGCACTTAATTGTTACTGCTCATTTATTAACAAACTAAAAGCTCATTCAACCTGGCTTCAAAACGAGTAGGCGGACATTTTAAATCACGATTCGCGGGAACTAGAAGAGTTTTCTGAATTGAAATAACAAAATACGTGTTTATTTCGGGAACGATTCTGAACGAATGCTGAACATACGTATTTTTATTTACTCTATATTATTTTAATATCTACGCTTTGTTATTACAATTTTGTAACCTAGAACACGAAAAGGATTCCCTATAAATCAATTGCTTTTAAAAATATACTGAGTAAACGATTGCTGAAAATCTGTTGGTATTGTATTCAATAAATCTTCTAATATATTATTTATTACATAGGAAATCTAATCAATCATCAAATATTGAGTCCAAACCAATGCCAAGCTGTTTTGACTATTTATTAAGTACCTACTCATTATTTTAGGTACCTATTTACTATCTTTGATTATTTCTGTAGCTGTGTGTGTTTGTAATATAATTTTTATTATGCTTACCACCCTGATTTAATTTGTTTCGTTTTTCTTTTTCAGACAAAACAAAGCTTAACTCTGTAAGATAGACAAAAAGTTTTTTCGCCTCTGCGACAGCTTGATGACATCGTTAATTTTATGTTCCGAGTAATGGGAGCTCGGAACTTTGAGGAAGAAATCTTGGGAAAAAAGGATGGAAAAAGATAAAAATCGTCTATTAGCGACGAACATAGAGCGGTAGAGCTGGGTAATAGAAGAAATGAGTAAAGACCAAATTATTTAGTACATTGATGCTTACATACTTATATATAAATAGTATAGATATTGGTGAGGTATTGTAGAAGAGTTAACAGAACTCTGAAAATGTTAGGGTAAAATTTAGACAAACTAGTTAGACTCATTTCAGAGATGAATAGTAATTTGGACTAACCTTTAACGATGCAATTTTAAAGGAAAGTAGAAAGGAATCGCATTATACAACGGCTACGCCACTTGGCTGCTTGTTTCGGAAGGAATTGCTACCCAGTTACTGTTAAGCATATCACATTGTTCTTGTTCATTGTGGCTGTTATTCTAATTGTTTGTAGCACTACTATATAGAGTAAGGTAGGATGGTTTTGTGTTACAGCTCAAGAATTATTTAACCTTGAACCAAATTCAAAAGGTTGGGTTACACAGTGTTGATCGATAGTGTGACGCGGCTCTATAAGGTCACAGCAAAAGCGGTCGATTTCGACTAGGCATGGACATTTCTATAATTAAAATATGTATGAACACGGTTGAAAATTAAACCCGATCAAATTCGATGCTCCGAATTCCGATAACTATCTTGACTTTAGATAGGTATGAACAGTTTTTTCTTTTATATAAATTGTATGAATATAAAGTGGTAATACATTCTTATCTGGTCCTAAAACTATAACTACCAAATGGAAGGATTAGTAAAGAAAAATATAAATATAGATGTATTAAAGCATCTTCTTGGTAGGAAAAATGTTTTATTTACTTGTAGATAATAATACCATTAATGTCACAGTGTTAATGTTATTAAAATTTAGTTTACAATCTTAAATAGTATTTCATACATACAGACTGCAGTAGGTATTGGAAATAAAGTTATATCACACCATTTAGGTACGTATTCAATTTGCCTCTGCGACATTAACCGCTAATATCGTGAAACACGCTCCCGGTGCCGCCACGCGGAATTTGCAAAAATTGAAAAAAACGTCGCTTCTCGTTATACTGGCTGCGACATAGTTCCCGCGAGTGCACGAACAAACAGACAGGCTAAATAATTTATCCTGTAACGCTTTCAACGTTCTACAGCGGACTGATGAGCTTCCCCCTATGACAGACATTTCTGCCACCCCGGGGGATCTCACGAATTTATTTTTTAAACGAGTCAATTAGGCAGAATGACTTTCAACATGTTGCACGTAGCCACTAATTGGCTTTATTTTGACCTACATGTTGCGACTGCTATGAGCCCGCGAGAAATATTCACGTTCTGTTTATTTTACAGGTTGAAAGTTCCGTGGAACTTATTTCAATGTTGATTAAAACCCTTTCTGATTCAATTTCTGAAACTTTTCTGATTTTATTGAATGTATTTTTCAACGAAGCTTTTTTATGAAAAAACATAATATTACATAATATTATAATTGATGTGTAGGTAAAGAACAACACAATGTCTGTCGCTTTTCGACATTCGTTGAATAAACTTATTCAGACACTCGCGGTTTTCTATAATACTATATTCTAAAAAGCGAACGAGAAAGAGGGTAGACAGATTTGTTTGCTCGTAAATCGACCCGCAGTATCCAGTCTTCTCGTGATCATGACGTTTGCAACAACGTTGAAATATCGAGACAACTCAATAAATTAAATATCGTGGTAAGAACCCGTTCAAAAATGCATGATAGTTTTCGTTGAATAAGTAAGTACCTAATACAATTAGCGAAATATATGTATATAGGTATTTCAAAGGAACCTTATGTAAATACATAACTTGTTTTTTTCCATAATAACATCGCTTCCTATGCTGTTTGGGGAGTATGCAGAAAGTGAACTGATAATCACGGTTATTCCCATTTCATAAGTACCCATATTATTACGATGATGTAACTACATTTTTGAATTTATAATTAATCAGGAGTAGGCTCAAGCTAAACCACTTTAAACAAACCACAACCTCAAACATTTACACGTGGTCGTTTATCAACAATTCCAGCGGGGCTTTTCTCACCGCTCCATACCTAATCTACAAAGAAAATGAAGAAAACGAAATTACGTATCTCACGGCAAGCGTTATTCTTGTACGTGACTGTTCGACTAAATTGATAATTTCGTCGGAGAGAAATAAAAACCAATCTGTGTAAAATACACAAACATCGAACACGTAGTTAGGCGCTAATGAGTAATCTCTAATGTTTGTATTGTAACATTAGTTTAGTTAAATGTAAACAAACAGAACATAAAAAACACGAAAGTTGTAAGTATTTTATCGGAATGCGATAGATCGATCTTATTTAATACTAGCTGCTGCCAGCGACGTCGTCTGTGTGATTTCTATAACCCTTTTTTCGGAAAGAAAAGATTGATTTCTCAGAATCTAAAGATTGTCTGTGCCAAATTTCATCAAAATCGGTTGAGAGCTTTAAACGGGAATGCGTAACAGACAGACATACAGAGTCAATTTCGCATTTATAATAATAATAGGGATTTAGATTCCATTGTATTTTTACAAGTATTTTACAGTGTTTCCAAGCTTAAGTAAAAGCTACAGTTTTATTCAATAGTATCCATTATTATAAAAAAGTAATTTGCATTCCTATTTACATTATGAACCTATTGGTATTTATTGTTCACATCACTAGGTTTTCACAAAGCACTGAGAATGCGAAGTTCTTCATGCTGTTTGAGCATGAGCATTTTGGATATCTAAAGATTAATTACAGGTGAAACTGACTTTGCAATAAAAATATATTCTTATACAAAAATATGAGAATAAGGCAAACTAGTTAATATAATATCTATGAAGCAAGTAGGTATAACTAAGCACTAGCACTAGGTATTTATAGTTCGCTGAACATTGTTCACGGTTCACAGCACAAAGCTATTGTTTGATGTGGAGGAGAAGGTTTGCATGGAAAATGTGTAATACCTACTGCATGAAGCAGATGTCATTTACAGTTTTCATTGCAATGGACTGGACAACTACTGATTAAAAGTTTTTAATCAGTAGTTGTCCAGTCGCAATAAGTCTCTTCTTGATAAAATTAGAATCAACTGGACACCGCATGAATATGAACATTTTAATTAGAGTGATCACATAGAATTAAAACAAATGATAGATACGATCTATATTTAGTCGGTCATCATTTCGAAATAGAATACCGACTTAAAGCTAAGAATATTTTTATTTCGAACATTAGTCACCGTGATCTGGTCTCATACTCGAGTACATATTGATTTTTATTTGCAAGACAAATAAACAAGCCTATGACCCTAATAATGGAAAGTGGGTACCGTCACTCATGTTGAATTTTATTATTGTTAGATTTCGGCTTTAAATTCAATACTTCATCTTTATAATAAAGTAATTCATTTCACAAGTTATTGTTATTGTGTTATGTTTGGATAGTAGATTGATGTTGCAATTTATATGGTTTTTATTCAAAACGCATAAATCGAGAAATTGATTTCTTTTTGGCAAACATTCAAAGTAGATTTTTTTGTGTTTTGAACGTTAAAAACCGAAACTTATGATTTTTTTGGTTACAAGTTTATAAACTTAAACCGATACATTTCTAAACTTAAATGTTTTCGCCTTACTGGACGTATTTGTTAGGATTTTTACCCAAAATATAAAGAGCACCTCGACCACACTGTAGAAGTTGTACATACATATGTTGTTTGCAATTTTTTAAATTCATTTTTTATATTCATTTTTAATCTGAAAGAAAAGTCGTCTTGACCAAATGGGTGAACATAATAATATATTACGACCAATCCAATGAAACTCCACTTAACTATGTTGATAACATGATTTTTTTATTCTTAAGTTTATATTACTACATTTTTTGTACCTACAGAAATGTAATTAATGTTAATATATTATTTGGTCGCATTTGGTCACAGAACGACGTTGTGACATTCCTTACATATGTAGGTTTGTATCTACATGTTTAATGTTATTATATCGATCCAAACATTCCTTTGTTATTATACATTTTAATTTTAGAATAATACCGAATTTCTGTAGAGTTATTTTATTAATGAAAAATAGTTTATTTACCTACATTATATCTTGACTGAAAATCGACTTAATTTTATAACGAGGTGCCTTCATACTGCAAATTAAATATTGTTATGAAAAATAAATTCATAAACAACTTAAACACTACAATATAATAGTATAAATATGAAAAACCGCAAAACGACGACCTTCATAAATGTGTATTTCAGTAAGTCAAATCAGTGTCGCTATTGTTTGTGAAGTAATAAAAACTCCGCAGTAGCGAGTGAAAAGAAGCCATCGTTAGTTGTAATGACATTTTATGTATGGAGATAACTCGGTCACGGGCGCCCTGGCCAACTTGGCAAGCGGCTTGCTTTAATTATATCGATCTACTGTACGCCTTGTAACATCGCTCTTCTTAAACAGTTTCCTGAATAAACACATACACGGATTGATATTACTAGGTATTTAGACACCTTACCGGCCAGCCAATTTGAATTACTTTAATCGATATAAGAGCTATTATTATTTGGGTGTAATGATAAAAAGTTATCGTCACGTCACACATGTTTGCAACAACAGCAAAGGTTGTTTGTAATGCCTTACACAAAGAGCTGTTTAAGTTTGAAATCTCAGAAGAGAACATTGGCGTTTTCTTTCCTCTATAACTGATTATACGGCACATCATGTAACTGAGAATGTTTACACAGCATTGTATTACACATTCTGCCCTTACAGCACGCGTTTTATAGTTCCATAAACATACGTCAGTTTAATTATGATGTAGTAAAAATTATTCGGTCTTTTTTTTCAGTTAGCGTTGATCACTTTTCTATCTATATACAATTTTTCTGTTTTTCCAATAAAATAGAATATAGATACACCGAAATTATCTAAACATGTTAATTTTAATTCCCTTCAACTACATTCTGAAAATTTTATAATCGAAAAATCATACTATATTTAAACGTCACGTGTGGCCATAAGTAGTTTAAGTGCTCGAACTGCCAATAATCTCGTGAACAAATTGTTATTAACTTCCATGATGGCCATGACTACACATCACGTAATAATCCTACTAAAAATAATTAGTTTACTCACAAGGAAATGAATAATAATTAAAAGTACATGTTAAGATGTTGATTGATCTACCCTTGAATTGGCTGTAAACCTGTCACAAGATTATATATGTTTTAGATGTTATTTAGATTAGGTATAAAAAAATAAACAAAGAAAGAAAAGTGATCGTCCGATTTGGATTTTCGTTACAAGAACTTTGGACATATTATTATATAAATTTACGGAATAAAAAATATATTAATTTATAAAAATACAAAAACATGATTCTACAAATTAGTAAAACACAGATTTAATCGAATGTAAATGAAACGAAACCTGAATACCTATTTAGTTAGAAATACGAAGTATACCAGTCACGTTATGTAAGTTGCGATGCTAGTAGATAAGCATGAAAGTAAACAAGACTATAAACTCAAACATTTATTGGCGAAACTTAGTTATGTTAGTATTTTTTTCAAGAACTTTACATAACATTTTATTGTTTAGGCAAGTCGTAATCACATTTCTTTATTTATAATAATTACAATAAAATTTCAGTTAGGTAACTCAATGAAAGGATGCTATTTTTAACCGATTTCCAAAAGGAGGAGGTACAATTCGTCTGTATTTTTTATGTTTGTTCCTTCATAATTTTAGTTTGGATGAAACGATTTAAATGATTCTGTTATCAGATGAAAGGTGGTGGTCGTCATGGGGTCCCATTTTTTTTTAAGGTCGATCAAGTTCTTTTGGGTGGGTGAGTTAAAAATGTGATGTTTTAACGGACAAGGTTTCAGTGATGATCTGTCGTTTTCATTTATGTTATGAAAATATTATTATGTTTCACGAAACTAGGTTATTATTGAAAAATAAAAATAACATAAATACATAGTTTTCTAGAAATATGTTTCTCCGATCTACTAAAACAACCATAATAGTGCTCAATTTACTAGATGACCACCAATAATCTACCGTTGAAGTATAAGGACTCTTCAGACATACCTATAGGTAGATACAGAGAAAAAAGTAAATTAATAAGAAAGCTTCTCACGATTTATGATAAATGCAAATAAAGATTTATAATGCTACTCGTATACCTAACGTTTGCTGTGATATTTTTGAGTCGTTCCGCTTGACGAGGAAAAATGAAAAAAGGAATCATGTAATAGGTATGTTTATGTTTCATTGGCTGCAAAATTCTACTTTAAAGTATAAAATTAATGAACTGTAATACCTACGTAAAAACAGCATATTCTTACTTTCGGAATAAATTCGATGAGATTATTTTTATCTGTTAAATACTTGAGTTGGAAGATACGAAATTGACTTTAAAAGAGTATTACGAGATACGTTACCTACGTTAAAATAATATAAACTATCAATATGTGGGCTGTGCCATTTCAAAACTATAATTTCAGTGTATAATGAATGGGAAGCTCAGTTTACCCAATCACAATAATTAAAATAGATGACTCGCTGATTGCTGTTTGCTGTACAACGGGGTCACGGGTCGGGTTAAATTAAATTTGTTTACCGCAAATCCAGTAGCCAGTAGCTAGTGTAGGTACGTCGTACCGGTGTTTATAACATTATTCACAGATTCAGTTTAAGTCGGGTCAGTCCTGAAAGTTTTAGTAATATTCCGAAACTTTACTTATTTATTCACGGGGACTCTCGCCTTCATAAATATTTCAAACATGTGTGTTTAAAGCTTTGCATATTTAATATGGCTGAATGAATAATTCCCAGCTTAAGACTAAACTTTTCGTGGGGAAGAGATAGGAAAATTACCAAAGAAACATTTCTTCCACTCAAACATACTTTAGATAAAGAATTAATAAGTATATTATTTTATATGTTAAAAAACCCTTGTACAGAAAGAAACTTAAACAATAAAATTGGTTTCAATAGTTTCATAAAGCTACATCCACCTGCCCACTACGACTAACCCTTTCCATGTTTCTCTTTCTTTTCCGTGTTTTGATATTGATCCAAGAAATCCGCTGGCTTTAAAATAGAAAATCTGATGCTGCCTTTATAAATAACTTAAGTTTATGTGGCGCTGTTTTAAATATGCCTACAATATTCTGATTCACATTATGTTCACTTAAAATCTTATACCTAATGCTCCTTTTACTTTTTATATAAAAAAATATAATTACTACTCCGGTGACTTAGTAAGTCTTGGCCTCCGATAGCAGATTTCGCCTCTTCTGTCAGTGTTGTGCTAGGTCGCGCAACGCCCGACGTGAACTTGTAAGCTACGCAAATCTATCTCTACATCACGCCATCGGCATGAACGTCTGACTGGGTGTCAACCGATAGGCTCTTTTAGAACTCATCCTCCCTCATCAACCATCTTTTCACCCACATAGCCAAGCCAGCTAAGTCTGTGAGTTTTCGTCCCTCCGATATTCAAATTAAGATAGGCTCTTTTAGCATGGCTATCTTCACCCATCTTTTTACCCTTACAGCCAAGACAGCGAGCTTTCGTCCCTCCGATAATATTAGGAGTGGCCACCACCTCTTCAATCTAGGAGTTATTGAAAATCCTATAAGAAAATAATATCATTCTCTAAAAGTATAATCTTTTGCCTTTGTTAACTTGTTTAAGTCGAGAAAAATGTAATGCCATCTTTGTTTTAAAAATCTTTATGCAATCATTTTGAATAGGTGAGGACTCGAGTAACACAGATTGTTTGTACTGAGATTGCTTGTGCTACGACGATTATTATTCATTAGATCCCGGCGTCCTTTCATCACGGCACCACTCTGCTCGTTATGTCTTATTCAAACTTTTCTTGTGTATATTTTAATAAAAGACTGACGGGGCAAATTCTTGGATAAAATAGGGGTATACGTAACATTCAAACTGATTCGTTATGGTTATATAAAATTTAAAGTACTTGTATCGATCTTTAACACAAATATTTTAAAGATTTTTAAGACACGTTTTTATACATTTTTGAAGATAATCTTTAAAAAATATACCGACATAAAGACAAATGTCTTAACTTCCTCCTTCATATTATTCTACGCAATAAAGAAAACCTTCACAGAAAGCCTACGCATATGTTTTACATACTTACGTTGTTGCGCGATAGACTTGTTTTACCTCACAAATAAGATTTATTTATGAAGATCTTCCGCAATTTTTCATACAAGTTTCATATGTTTTCCAACAAACAATAAAGTTATATAAATGTAAATAATAGCTTTTACTGGGTGTTTTAAGTTAGGGTACCGCACTTATCACTTATCAAGTATAATGCGAATGATTTATTAATTATTATGTATTACTGGAAAATGATCAGCGTAAGTGTAAATAAATACTTATAAACTTTTCTATTGAAATACTCTATTTAATGAAATATTTTAAATATTTAAGTATACAGAGCGCTGAAAAGGAACTTTATTTTATAGTATGTATATCGTTAAATGTTGTCGAATAAAATATTGCGTTAAGGAAAAAGAAGGTATTTTGAAAATCTCTCGTGAGCTTTGAACAATAATGTAAGTACTTAGAAGAAAACAACGTGACCTCGCTACGTTATGACAAACAGCAACAATAAAAGCCTCGATTATGTTGCTTAAGCTTTCGGGACAGAACTTAGTTGGAAACAACATTTTTGGCTAAAGGTCCCGACTCAGATAAAGTAATTTCGTGTGATACATTTGAACAAGATATAACATAAATTACGCCTTGTGCTACGTAAGTATTCTATGTGTACGAATATAATAATATTATTAACTTGCTTAATGTTGTAATCAAACCGTTCGTCTGTATCGACCCATTACTGCCCACTGTTAGGCTCAGGTCTTCTCAGAAGAGAGATTAGGCGTAGTCCACCACGCTTGCCTAGTGCGGATTGGGGACTTCACATATCTTTAAAATATTTTTAGAACCCTTTTCCGATAGGCAGGTTTCCTCACGATGTTTTCCTTCACCGTTTTTAGCCAGTGGTGTTGTGAAAAATTGCACATAAATCTTTTTCCACATTTATAGATACAAGCCGGCCGGATTTAAATCCGCGACCTCCCGAACGAAAGGAAGCGCTTCGACCACTCGGCCACCACGACTTACCGTTCAGCAGAGCAATATTCATCTCCTACTGCTGAAACTGGAAACCGAACAATACTTTGACTTAGTGTCACTAGGTCAGACCGTGTATCTGTCTCACTTGGCATTGGCGAATCGTCCCGGGTCTTCATGGACGAGGTCCAAGAAAAGAAGAACAAAAGCAATATTCAATTAAATGAGGTAGGTATTTAGATGAGGTACGTATTTCTCACGTTGGTATTTCTATTTATTTATTTCTTTGCAACTTATTTTCAATTCCTAGATGTAAAAAACAAAATTTTATAAAGATTGTGTGATGTTTTTCTACAAAATATAGTAAATAAAGCTCCGGTTACTTAATACTTCTTTTAATGAATAGAGGGAAAAGAGATAAATTATTTAGAAAGTTTTTGAAATTTAATGTATGTAATAAATACTTTTCGGCAAACACATACTTAAAAGAAGTGGTAGTATTAATTCATAGTATTCATTTAATGTTAGCTATCCTTCGATCACTTGAGCAGAATTATCTGAGCATGGCATAGAATTTACCTACTGGAGCAGAAAATATTTAAATACTTAGTATACATGTGGTTTTTTTGTTTTTCAAAAATAAAAATAATACGCACTTATTTTAAACTCAATTCTATTAAACACTTTTAAAGTACATTAACTATACAGTACCTACTACATGGAAAATTTATGGGTAGGCTGAACAATGAAGCTGTTAGGTCTAGAATTAAACTAACTCAAAATGTATGATTACTGAATCCACGCATATATTGTTATTAAGCATGGCACAAATGCAAACTAATTAAACTGTCTATTGTGATTGTGAGTGACAAGTAAATTAAGAGAGTCAATTAACACGTTCAATATCCTTTTCATCACGCCCACGCAAAGTTCGTTAGCTAACTAAAATTTAGGTGTATAGGTAATCACATTTTTGTCACAAACTTATTTTTAGGTAGATCACAAAATAGTTACAGCAAATTCGACAGAATGTTTTTCACTCGGTACAAAATAAATTTGTATTACCTGATAATGAATTTTCATTTGGTTGTTTCTTATTGGTAACTTAACAGAAAACAAAACAGAAGCATCTTTGCTTGGGGTCTTTCTTTGGGTAGTAGGTAACATTATATGAAAAATATCAATTACAAGTAATGTCCTATTTTTCGGTTACATCTTATAATAAAAAAATACCTACAATAATTACAAAGTTTCATTGGTCGTATTAAAGAAGAGTCGAGACTTGTCGAGGTAGCGGCTCCGCAGTGTCTCCTGACAATGCAGAGGTCCATGAGCAACGATAACCGCTTACAACCAAATGGCTGGCATTAGTTTACGACAAGGCAAAAAATATTAATAATAAGAAAAGAAAGCTATTACACCAAACGTATTACAAAATGTCCTATTGAAAGTAGGTAATTACCTACGTACCTACTTAACTGTATATGACATTATTGAATAAATCGAATAATATATAACATATTCTTGCTAAATGAATATCTACTAGTATTGAGTCATAATCTAAACAGCAAGCTGATTTTAAAAGTCACATTTTTGAAAATAGTGAAACCTTTACCGAGTGCGAGTCCTCACCGCTCTTAATTTCTAATTATTAAGATGTAAAATAACAAAGACTCGTCAATTGCTTTTTCTGTGAACTCCGAGTTGGTACTGTCATTTTATCAAATGAATTGTTTGCTTTTGAATCAAGCTTAAGTAGTGTTATGTTCGCCGTTGTTTGCAATGCGATAATCGAAGTCTTTTGATCGAATAGGTACGGTTTTCAATAAACAAAATGTAGTTTACTACTTCCTGGAAATCTTGGTCAAAATCAGACCAGCCGTTTCAGAGATCATTCGGAACAAACATCGAGATTCGAGACAGACAGATAAATAGACAAAATGAAGAAAATTTATATGGTATGTGTACTTCAAAAGGATTAGACTACTGAGCTGGCACTGGGCAGGACATATCTGCAGGATTATTAATAGGTGGACGAAACGTCTAACAGGGTGGATACTAAGGGACAGCAAAAGGAGAAAAGGGAGACCAACTAAAAGATGGAGAGACGTTTTCCACCTCAGGTGAGTAAATCACTGGATGCAGCTGGCTCGAGAAAGAGATGCCTGGAAAAATTTAGGAGAGGCCTATGCTACAGAGGCATCTACTACCGATACATCAATATAATAGTTTAATTTTGTATCATATTTAGTTGTAAAAAACAATTAAATGTAAATATTAATGTAAGTAGTAAGTAAATAAAGGCTATTTTTATTTTTATGTAAGTGTACCTACCCTATTTGTATTTTTGTACAATACAAGTAATATGGAAGTATGCGTTTACTAAAAACCGGTTATTTTAATAATGCAAACAGACGCTTTAATTATTATATATTTTTGTAGACTGTAATAATAGGCCGTGACCACCGCGCTATAAATGAGTTAATAATCTCATGCTTCTCACAATGTATCCACGCTCTATCCCTCTAGCTGTTTGTTTTCTTTTATCCGTATCAGAGGAAACTTGGACAGACAGAATTAGCCTCATTTGTCTAGATTATGTGAGCTTTTGACCTAAAAATAAGTATTATTGTGAGTGTTCTTTTATATCATCCTCGAATACTTACTCTTTGTAACTGTCCTGCCAAACTATTTCTAGTATTGTTTAAGAATCATCTATAATATAAAAATGAATCGCAAAATGTGTTGGTAAGCGCATAACTCTACAACGCCTGGACCAATTTGGCCAAATCTTTTTTTAAAATGTTCGTTGAAGTTCAAGGATGGTTTTTACGGCGAGAAAAAATCGAATAGTTGCCGGGAAAAATGAAAAAAAACGGGTCATAGGGTTCACCCAGACGACGTCGCCGGCAGCAGCTAGTTTCTAATAAAAATCCTTTTAATGGTAAAATTCAGCCTGACAAATCAAGATTATTAAAAAGTACTATTACTTTATACTGTTTTACGCATGTCACTTTCGTACCTACTTTATACTACAAATCATAACGGTTTGAATGAAATAAAAATAGTTTATTATTAGCTATGTATTATGTAGATCAAGACTTTTCAAATAGTTCAGGACCGACAGCTATCATAAAAACAGATTAGAAATAACAGCAAAAATTAAGTCGCATTACTGTGTTCAGTTCCAGATTGGATCAGTTAGAGTGTGGATGACCCGGTGGTGTCTAAAATTAACACGTTTTTTCAACAGTGATGACCGATGAGCAATACGTGTTCACCTTGTTCATGAATATTGTTTTTAAAAGTGACATAGGTATTAACTATTTGCATTTTGTGTATTTTTGTCAAACTAAGATAAAGTTTTAATGACACAATAATAGGTACATTTAAGTACTTTAGGTGGGCTTTACATACCGAGAAAGATCCAATGGTAAGAAGACATTATGTTTAGCAATCTTTTGACAGTTTCAAATACAACAGAAAATTAGTATTGTTGATAATAATAATAAAATAACAAAAAAAGGTATAGACTTTTACTATTTTATCATATTTTATTTAAAGTGGTTTGATATTTCGGGCCCGCATGTCCACTTCTAACATGGGCCGACGCGACGGCGTTCATTTGTTTTGTAGTAGGCTGTACCTCCTGTACCTTTTATTGACATAAAAGGTAACTTGTATTGAATATGAACATAAAAAGTATATATTATAAGATATTTCAATATAGCTAAGAGTGTCCCAAGACTATGCGCGGCATGAATGGAAAGTACCTTGAATATTGAAGAATTATGAATTGCCGAAAGGAAACTTATTTTTTTTTTATATTTAACAATATTTACCTACTGCATTGAAACATTTTTCATAAATTGTTTGGTTTGTCTGAAAATCCAAATAACAAAATCGATAAAATAGCATAAACACAATAAAACAATATATATGAATGGTGTATGTTTTTTTAAATAAATCAAGCAATGTTTCTTTTAATGGAAATTTTCTATTTCAAAATTTTAGACGCCTTTCCCTAGAGAATTTAACGTAAAATTACAGTCAATATCGTTTTTTTATTATTTTAGTACGAGCGGAAAAAAATTGACAAAATAATTTAGGGCCAAACTTTCCATTCCCTAAAATTTGCAGCCTGCTGGCGCTTAAGTTGCTGGCCTGCTGTTTCATCCACCACTGATCTTACGTGCTCAAGTTTATTTGTGGAAACAGCTTTCCATGCAGATTCTTTTCTGATTTTCCTTACAATGTACCTAAAGAAAACCTTAAGTAGCGTTACGAAAAATCATAAGGTAATTTTAATCATAATTAATTTACATAGACATTAGACATCCGGACTGCGCGGTTGTCGCCAAGTCTTCCGAGAGCCCATTCATATTTTACGACCAGCTATCCCCATTAAAATGGAGACCACGTTATAAAACGATGCCAATGACACGTTTTCAGCAAAATGAAATGTAGGTAATTGACCTAAGGTAATATGGGTAATAAAATGTAGTAACGTTGCATAAATACCTATCTTTTTTTTACCTTTTTACCTACTTATGAAAATAATCTTACTTACACATACCTATTGTACATATTATTAAAATTTGCTTAATAAACGAAATAAATATAGGTATAAAACTGATGTAGACAAGATGATTTTCTTTGTTCAATTCAAATTAGGAATAGTTCATTTTTCTTACAGAACCAGAGAATACTAAAATAACACTGTAGTAGTATAAGTGGTGGACATAATACCATATAAATTATTAAGCTTTCAATATACCTAAACGATAACGATCACAGTCAAAAGAAGTAAAGATATCGAGACTGCTGTCTTGAAAGATGATGTAAGTTTTAACTCAAAGCCTACTTTGGGCAGTTACATATTTTGTAAGTACTTTTGTTATTCACGCTGAATCATGAAAAGGCTCTGAAACACAATAGTCTGACCCACTTTCTAGATGATCAACGACGTCATAGGTTGGCTTTTTTCCAAAACTCGCAAAAAATACATCGGAGGTTTCATATCTGAGATTCGTAGCGCCAAATTTCTTTCGTAGCACTTCTGTAGTTACGGTAACCTACCTGTGTGTAAAATGCTTCACAATAATAATACAATAACGGAATCATCAAATAACTTGTCAATTTTTATTACAGAGGTACATAATAAAATTACGATTAGGTACTTTACACATATTCACTAAACTAGGTAATAATAAACAAAATAAAACTTTGAATGACTAAAGTTGCTAGTTAACTCGTATTCAACAACAATGATAACGACATTTACCTACCGTTATTTTATTTTGTTACTTGCTTCTAGAATATCAATGAATGAAGGTAAAAATGAAAGAAACATACGTCGAAGGAAATTTTTTAAACGAAATTCTAAATCTAGATATGACTTTATTTCTAACTTCAAAATTGACTTAATGCTAGGTGGGATGACAAATATGTACCTACAACTTGTTGGACTGACAATATAAAATTTTACCTTGGATGCTTCCTTTGTAGTATTGTTTGACACCACCACAGGAATCCCACCGGTTAACTACCAAAGCAAAACAAAAAAAAAACACAAACACACTAAACGTCCTCACTATTCAGTTATCCAACCGGCAAATGTAACAAAGGTCCATTTTTAACAGTCAAATTCCAAAATAAAAACAAAAAATAATTGGCAATTGCAATACACGTTAAAAAAAGAATACGAATTAATAAAGTTATCTTTAGAGAAATGAAGGAGCGCGCACCGCGGAAAAGTTACGTCGTTTTACGTTTCCCCATTCCGTAGGCGCGCAACGAGCGAAAGTTTTGAGCGTAGCGTCAGAAGGCGAGTGTGCTTTTGTTACGCAATTCACTGCGGCGCGAGTCCACCAGGGGGCAGCGCGCCGCCTAGTGGCGCAGTGGCGGGCATGCGCACTGCGGGGTGCCTCTCACCGCGTCGCGCTGCCGTCTACTGCCAATCAACACACCGTCATAAATCTTCGATTACAACTCACCATTCATTGTTCTTCCCCGATATTTTCAAATCTACCCAATCTCCGTCACATGACAGGAAAACTGCTTCAGTAAAGAAAACGAAACATTGATGCAAATACTATCTTTAGGTAACATGAAGGTATAACGACTATTGTGTAGGTAATACTAATCTAGGTATCTAACCAGAATCAAAATAATGGTTAGTCGATACAAGGACGAAGGCTGAGGTCGAGCGAGAAATACGAACAATAGGGTAGACCGAGGCGAATCGAGTAAATAATTTATTAATTTATAGAATTCAAAGGTTAGATAGTAAATTAAACTTAAATATAATTTATAAAAAATAAAATACGAAACCTCTAAAAAAATCCGATTCGTCCCATTTTCATAAAATCTAAAATAACAGTTAACATCGTGAAATATATAATTAAATATCACAATATACAGCTAAATGTGACTATAGCTTGATAGTGCCTTAAATTTAACGTTTGAGCATTATTTTTATTAAATTTAAGATGTGCCAAAGGCCTCTTAGTAACAAAATATAAATTAATATCAATTAAAATTACATCAAAGGTGTGAATCAATTACTAGAATTCAATTTTATTTATTCTGTCTAATGTGATGCAGATGAAGATCCGCGGGTCCACTTGTTATCCCTACTAATATCATAAATGGGAAAGTAACTATCTGTCTCATAGAATTATTACCTCATCTGTCTGTCTGTTACGCTTTCCCACTAAAACCTCTCAACCGATTTTGATAAAAATTGGCACAGACAATCTTTAGACCTTAACATATGCTACATGTTATTGCGAAAAAAGGCGTGAAGGTAAAAAGGAGTTAAAAAGTTCTCGCAGACTACGTCGCGGGCAGCAGCTAGTGATAAATAAAGAATGAATAGGTTCATCTAAAATTTTTAGAAATATCTTTAATGAGTATGTTCTTTTGAGCATTCTGTCACTGTTAGTTAAAAATAGACAATAGTTTAATTTACTATGATGGGACATAAACAAGTCATTGTCCGCCTTGGCGCAATGGAAATAGCAGTGCTTTTGAAATATTCATTACTATTGATTATGGCGTCCTGGAAAAGTCAGTAACACGAATAATAAAGCATGTGAAACGATTAATAGAACAATTTGACGTCAAGAATTGTATTAAATAGATATTTATTTGTTCTATGATCTTGTTAGGATGGTGCTATCCTGGAATTAAGCCAAACCGGCCTTTATGCTTATGGCATCAAACATTGACCTATTAAAATATTTGCCATATAGAGCAATGGTTTTTTTAATGGAGATTATTAATTTAGGTATATGTATTATCGGCAAAATTCAAATATAGGTGTCTCAAAACTATGCGACATGAACGGGAAGTACCTTAAATATTAGAGATAGGATGTTTTGCTGAAACGAAACATCATTTTATTTTTGATGTTTAATTATACTGCATTCACAGATATTTCGTAAATTGTTTGTTTTTTCTGAAAACCAATAAAATCGGTAAAAATCAACACCCTGTATTTTTATGACGCCAAACGAAAGTACAGTTAATTACTTTTATCTTAAACAAAATAAACGATGTGAAACGCGTGATTCAAGATTTTAAATACCTTTTTTCCACCATTTACTGTGTTTAACAAAACTAGTGAAACTATAATTCTAGCTATCCAAGTTTTGATAGGGTTTTTTTTAGACGGGAGAATATCGCCGGATTTCCACTCGCCTCGCGAGTGGGGTATGTGGGGGTTGAACCGCACTAAAACCTCCCACCGCTCACGCTCAACGTCCGATCCCCGGCCGGGACAGAACCCGGCACGAGGCTGGTGGTTTTGATAGGTTACTAATAATAAATGCCTACTAAAAAAAGTTGTCTCGAGTGTTTTACTTTATACAGGACTTTAGAATATGGATATTAGGAAGAATAGGAGTAAAATATAGATGAAATGTATTTATTGTTTCTGTAAGCAGTAAGTCAGAAATAAATTACTTTTCTTCAAGTTTCAAATGAAATAATTATTTTTGTTCATTGTTTTATTATGTAAGCGCTTCAGAGGTTAACTATTTAAACCTATTTTAGGGCTTTCAATGAAAAAAAAGACGCTTCATCGAATATTGTTTTTAAGTTAATATATATATTAGTAATCAATTAAAGCTATCTTCAGAATAATAGTATGGCAAGTTTGACTAACGAACACCACGAATAGCGGAAAATAAAGTACTTAAAATGTTTAATCAAACATTTCACATTGTTCCTTTAGTTTAGGATAGTTTGTTAGCAAAAAATATTTGTAATTAAGTGTTCTTTCGATTGGCATCATAAAAATATAGGGTGATGATTTTTCCGATTATGTTAGACGATTTTCAGACAAATAGACCTGCCATACCAGGGTTTGATGGTCTTCATCTATTTTTTACGTGAAGTTCATACAGGATGTCATTTTGAAATATAAATTTTCAAGGACTAATCCAAATTGGGGGCTTAGCGAATTTTTCTAAAAGGAACCAATCCTTTATTTCTGAAAAGAACGATTGCAATAAAAATTTTACTCACCCGGGAATAAGAATCGTGCTTGCATTACATTTACATCCGGTAAAATCATGAATTATTTTCCCTCTGAAATTATTTATCTCTACTTTTCTACTAGTTGTTTTTTTTTTATTATTTAGTGATGTTTGTAATGAAAGATTTGTTTTATTTACACACTTTATTCAACTAACGTAATAAAAACAAACATTATCATAATAATTAATGTAATGAACTTCGAGGACAGTATACTGTAACCACAAAAACATACTTATATTATTTGTTTAATAAATTACATTAATCAATTCACAAAACGATTAGATATGTCAATAATTTCATCAATAATATTATCATAATTAATACATATGACAACTACTCGTATTAACTTAGTACATTCTAGTATTACATTTTTTTTAGATTCAACAAAATGTGTACTATCGAATTAATTTCAACTTAATTGTAAAAGGATTCTTCATTTTAATCGTCCATAATAATTATCTATGTTTGTCGCTCAAGAGGTTCAGTACATGAGTGACCAAGCATCGATCTTGCCCACCATCAGTTTTAATTGATGATTTTTTTTTATTTGAAGTATTAAAAATAAAAGATAGTAACGTTTCTTACAACACAAAGACATCCTTTGTGCATATGTAATATACAGGGTGATCTGTTAATGATGGTACTAAATAGTTGAAAAATTAAATTTCGACAAAATTATCTCATTATCAAATTTTAGATATTTTAGGTTGCGTTTACTAAAGCTGTATACCTTATTCTTTGGTTATAATGTTGTTACTGGTCGTATTTGACCATTAACTCTCATGATCTTCAACATGTACCATCATTAATCACCCTGTATATTATGCTAGTAAGTGTACGCCACTTTTAAATATGCACATAGTAATTAGTATATTGTTTTAAATTTAATCTTGTAATTATAATGAATGAAAATTTTGACATCAGAATCTGGTGAGTTATATCTAAGAGAAAATATAAAATTAAATGCTCTTCAATTGCAAGTACATTTAAATAAAGGCTTTTTAATAACATTGACGATACAAATGATCTGAAACATTAAACAATTATTTATAAAACTAATTGCATCAGTCAAGTGCATTTGTTTTCAGTCGTTACATGATAAAATGTGAAATCGTGTTTTAATAAAGAATATTTTTATTTAGGGATTTAACTACACTAGTGCAAAAACAGTTGGGGGCAAGATAAATGCAGATCGACTTTTACGAAATTATGCAAAAATATTTAGAGTTTTAACAACTCTATATTATATGTTCAATTGAATTAGAACAACAACTGACAATGAATGCCACAAAGCTGTGTGCGACAAAGAAAACACTCTATAAATCCGAAGCTATTAATTGCCCCCTTTTTAAAAGTTGAAGTGCATTTATTCTTGCCCCCAACTGTAGGTATATTTAAAAATGAAGTTCGAAATTATTGCCATGATTAAATAAGTTAGTATCTATAGTGTAACAACGGTTGCCAGTATTTTAAGTACATGATTGTTTTTAGTTTACTACGAATTACCCTCTTTTTTGTGACAGGAGGAAAAGGATCGCCGGACTTCCACTCGCCCCGAGTGGGGTATGTGGGAGCCGAACCGCACCAAAACCTCCTGCCACTCACGCTCAGCGTCCGAATCCCGGCCGAGGACAGAACCCGGCACGAGACTGGGCGAGGTGACGGGACGCGTTCGCGATCAACGCTCACGTCTGGCCCCGTCACCCTCGGACGCTTAACCGGCAGTCGTCGGCGAAGCGACCACCGGCTCTCTCGGTCGGCGGGCCGACACTATTTCTTAAACCTAGTATAGATTTTTAAAATTTCAAAAGTAATCAAACGTTACACAGTGAATATTTCACATAATTATATTTATACATTTAAACTGATCGACAATGTTGATATAATCATTATATTCATAATGATTAAAATGTTACCCTGGTGAACTAAAGGTTTCGGAATAATATATTTAAAATAAATGTAAAAAAAATGAACAAAAGCAAATACAATATTGAATATAAGTTTAATACGCATAACAAATTACACAACCCTCATTACCCAACCATCTCAAACCTTGATGTGGAATATGTCTTTAATCTTTATTTAATATCTACTTTGTTTGAAAATAATATTCCAAATATTAAAGAATTAATCGTGCTACAATCATTACTAAATGCAGCAATGAAGCTACTTTGTATAAATTATTTTTGAATTTTCAATAATAAGATAATAGATAATAGTCGTGCGTTTAAAATTAAGATGTTAAAAAGTGTTATACTGTAAATAATTTTTTTTTTTTTGTATTTTCTATTAAATTTTAATTACAACACGCATTCCGACCCTGTCAATAAAGGCTAATAATATAGAAATGAGCTGTTTCAGGCAAAATAACTATAAACACAAATTACAACTAACTAAGCATGTATTCCGTTCACAACACACTGTAACAAGATTTGAATCTGGTCAATGAGCACACAACACTAAATAAGTGTTTAATTTTGTTTCTTATAAAATTTACTATAATGAATCTTTATTAATACTCTTATATGGCACCGTCAGGGGCCATCCATAATGACTTTTTTCCCCTACCCCCTTGTCACATTTCTGAGACGCCCACTCCCTAGTGTGACGTCACACATTTTGTTAATATTATACATTTGAATTTTTATCCATTTTATATTAATTAACAAAAAATATTGACTATTTTTTTTCGTAAAGTCTTTACATAGTTAAAATTTCATTTTTTAACACTTACATTATAGTAGATTTTGAAATGTAACGTCGCCAAATTGAGAACCCCACCCCCTTGTCACACAATGTTGTCCTTCGTCGACCCCCCTTGAGGTGTGACGTAATATATGGACGGCCCCTTATAAATATTAATCTCATTAAAACAATTGATAAGTTGCCTAAGTTCGACTGACGTTTTAAACCTCGAGACTTCGTCAATATTCAGATCCACATAAGGTTTACACATAACGTTGCTACCTAATAGTTATTATGCGCATATTATTACGATTTTCAACAAATAAACTAATATTACTCGAAGCCTAGCTTACATCAACATTCAGATAATTGAGCAAATCAAAATAACATTAACAATGATATTGAATCATAATTATTATTATAAACATGAGTAAAATAGATTAACTGCCTTTTTTCTTAAAAATAATTGAACATATCGTATTGACAGAAAAAAGTATCTATATTTATAAACTACAATATCAGTGTTGCATAAAATTTACATTATTTACGATTACTATTAGATATTGTGTTTATTGTAACACACACTGTAGACCAAAACATTTCCAGGAAATAACATTAATTGTCTCGAGTACACTTCTCTTTATAAAAAAAACTCTTATTGAAAACATCGTAGTTAGCATTACTTTGTAGAATAAAATGAAAGAAAGAATCGTATCAACCACCGTTGTTTAGTCGATTATGTTTTGGTCACCAGTTACATGACAATTACTTTAGAATTGTGATCTGCGTTATGTTTTATAATACATTAACTGTATTATGAACCATTGTCAGGTTTCGACAGTGCAGCCTGACGCGGCTTTATGCACAAAAGTGCTTCAAATTCTTACACCTAAGAAATCTCTCATTAAACATGTATTTCTCATATTAAAATCGCCTATTCAACTACACGTTTACACTATTCACCTGTGTGGTACTTACAATACGAAGCTCTATACACTGTCTTAATTGCAATTAATTACCATTTAATTGATTTTATCAAAATAATTATTGCTAATTTATTTGAAGCGTTACCACACAAATCATTTTCTAAAATTTTAACAACAACGAAAATAAATATAAAATTAATAATTTAAAATCCAATAAGATGAGATAAAATTTTGACTAGAATTTATAATTTCATTTTAATTTCAAAACAATTATATTGACTAGTAATAAGATTACATAATTTGAAATAAAATTTAGGTATTAATTTTAATCATCATCCAAAAATATGCAACATTTAGACAACTTTGGCACAACGTACATTTAACTTTATTCAAATACTGAAGGGGAAGACATGGGGAGTGATATAATACTGGGATATGTATCGATACTATTCGATATCATTTAGTCTAATTGCAATTTCTTACTTCTAGGGTGCAAAATTAAATGTTTATTCTGTGGATTAATATCTAAAAAATTGAAATACAGTGTAGTTTAAATACAAATAGAAAAACTTTACAAAATTAATAACATTCTTTAGTCGAAGTAAATTTTAATTTATAAATATTAAGTTATTTGGCACACAATTTCTAATGTAGTGGCACCTGGATAAGTCTAAGCAGGTAGATAAAATTCGAAAGAGAAAGCTTTGGAACAGTGGTCCTAGATATCCTAATCTATATTACACTAGATTTTCCTCAACATCACGACCAATGGAATACCACTGATTTTTTACTTCGTAATTACTTCTAAATATATTTTACTGAGCAGTCTGGAGAGGGTGTACCAAATAAATACTATTACTAGATTGACCACTCTCACAGTAATTTAGTATTGATCCACAACAATAATGTCAAACAAACTAACAATCTTTGGCTTTGATCCCTAGACCAAATTTTACTAGGTGAAAAAAATTCCATTGACCGCTATACACTCGAGTAGGTACGTAATAATGTTAAATATTTATAATAATAGTTCGAGTGTAAATTAAATAAGAAGACTATCACATTTAGCGTTACTACTTTATTACAACTAACGTCTTTTTTGTAATTACGATTCATTTTAAAACGTAATCATTCTGAAATGTTTATTTCGCATCTGTCTCCCTTTATGTTAGTTTCTTAAAGGATTTGATCCCACCGGTTTCGTATAGCTGAGCCGCACTCTAGCGACACATTAGTATAATATCTGTAACATCTAATTATGCAGGTTGTTACGTTATTATTTATGTACATATATTGTCTTTAACCCTCTCACTCTGTTCTCTAGTCTACGTCAGCAGAGGCGAGGTCGACTGAACGCGTCTACCGCTAACGGCTACATCCGACCTATTATTACTTCCAACGATGCGTAGTGCATCAACTCTGAATCGTTGCGGGTTGCAACTCAATCAGCTTCAAACTTTCTGAACTTTGGATCGTACGTTTTAAGATTAGTACGGTTCGTGACTGTAAATTTTAACAGGCGTACAATAATATTGCGTTCTTGAACCGCTTAAATCCGTAGTAAATTCGATCACATTAGCTAACATTTTGTTCGTATTAGATGCCGCGATCAGTGAACAATTGTACTTGTTATATAAGTTTTGTTAACGACGCAAATTTCACTCTAAGGTTCGTTCACTGATCACGTGTTAATATTTTTTAATGTCAGTCGATTTAAATATGTTGTTATCAAACTACTATACCATTTCTCCGATTCATTTATAATCGCTGACATAATTTTCTATTAAAATTTAAATAGTGGAGAATAAATATAAGAATATCTAAAATACATATAACTCGTAACAAATGTAAACATATACGCTCAGCTAGAATCCAGTAAGTGGCCAACGTCTCCCTCTTTAGAGATAGTTCGGTCTCGAGATTCATTTGAAGAAATATATTGGAGCCAGAGTTCCGTACTGCGGCGGCATATAATACGAGCGATCCGCGTTGAACATGTTGTATGCAATACCAGAACTCTGACTACGAAGCCCCATTCAATGTATCGGAGCCTTCACTATGTGGTTCGGAGCGATGTAGTGGTAGCCGGGCAGCGGCAGACCGGCCGTCTCCATCGTGATCCTGAAACACAACAGTGCACTCTTCATCTCTGCTTCGACATCATTACTTACTCTAACAAAACACTACAAGAACACGTTTGAAACATGACAGCAGAAGGAATTGACAGGGTGCATACGAAGGAAATCGCAAGTTGAGAATTATAGAACATTGATGGAGTTTCTAGGAATAAATACATATAGGAAAATTCTTACCAAGGTATTTGGGTGTTCCGGTGAGAGCTTGTAGGAGAGACCGTTCGGCGTGGCGGGTGACGGGGTCAGGATGGAGTGGCGGGTTCTTGAGGGGAGGCTTTTGGACTGTTTCAATTATTTATTTACCTGCACTCAATGTTTAACGGAAATATGTAAAACGAATAATTGCTAGGTCAAACTCAAATGAAAATAACACACGTTTCTATAATTATTTTATTATTCATTTACTTCTGAAACAATACACTTTTACTTAAAGAATCTAGCGAATAATAATCCTGCAAAGATAAGAAAATGTTACCTTAAAAATTAACATGATTTAATAATTATAAATAAAAGAACGATTCTGTCGCACCTCCTATGGAGCTACTATTAGAAACATACGAATTGGACCTCCGATTTAAATTCGCACTAATTAATATAAGACATTAATACAGGCAGACAACGTGACCGCGATCCTACATTACTACACTGACTAATGATTGATTTACACAACATCTCGAAAATAGGCGGATATTATACAAAAATAATACTTCCATATTTGCTCATTTTATCAATAATGGTAGGTTATAACTCAGAAAATAGTCCTGTTATCTTAGTAACAATGACGTAAAATTTTACCAGTTTTCAAGAAAAAAATGAATATAATGAAAAATTATAGTTGCCAAAGAGTCGATGAATAAAAAAAGATAATAAGAATCTCATTCGCCTCGTTGCATTGTGTAAATCTCCAGTCCTAATTATCTAACGCAATGACATTCTCTGCCTACACCCTATAGATACCCTAATTACAAAACAGTCCAGTGATTCAACTAAAGAATCGTTAATAGCATAAAGTAAATTATCTAAATAATGCAAAATACAAACGCCTCGATTTAAAGTATGAAAATATAAGAAAAAAAATCAGAATGTACTGTAATTTAAAGTGAAATATTGATTTTGGAGCAGAACTTATACAATCACTAAACAAAGAACATCGCTAACAAACTGTAAAAATAAAAATAAGAGCAAATTAATAAATATGATTTATTCTCCTTAGTGTAGTTACAAAATGTTACTTTTTCTATCTAATCTCTAGCGATTATAAATTATTGCTGTTTTTTTCCTTACCTAATTTACTTTTATCATGTAGCCTGACTGTTAAATTAAACAAAACTCATTTTAATATTTACAAACAATTCTTCTATATGATATCACTGAAACAATTATTATTTTTAGATGAAACAGTGTCGTTGGGTGGTGTTACTGAAGGTAACTCAAGAGGTCTTCGTTGATTACGTAAAATTGAAAAATACTTTATATTCTTGATCTTTTCGTAAATTTTAAGTTAGGAAGTAATATAAAAACCATTGCCATCCGAATTATTACTTTCACAATCTTTGCCACCAGAATTAAATTATTCTATATTAAAATTATGCAGACATTTTTGTATTTTTCCATTCATCTTAATAATCGATTGTCTCAGTGCTATTTTGAAATTACTAAAGTTTAATTTCATATTGTTTATCTTTATTTACATACATTTAAACGCGAAGCTTTATGTAATTTACAGCAGTTCAGCCTCTACGTATCCCTACTATTGTCAAGTTTTCTAGTTATAATTTGTATGAATTAACTCGGTCGCATACTTCTGTATGTCAAATGGTAGCAAGTTTTGTAAAATAGGTTTTTCAGCGTTGAGATTCCAGGAATGATTTAGTTGGACTTTATGCGACCGAGCTTACACATATCTAATAATAGAATTATCAGACAGAACTCAGACATTTTAACGCACAGTCATTTAAATTTATCAATCACATTTTAAGGGTGGATGTATAATTCTCTTGGATCCGAAAAAGACGTTATTAAGATAAAAGAAGAATCAATTTATTTTGTGATATAGATTTTACTTTATGAAATAATATTATGAGATCTCAATAGCTCTGTCGAGCCCCGACGGCCCGAGAGGATTGCAAAACGAAAATGAGATTATTCTCAAGGACTAGTCACATTTTACAAATGATGTCGTAAACAGATAAATCAGACTACCTACTTGATTAGCTGAGAACTATCTGATTATTCTATATAATTTTATATATTTTTGTTTTGATTTAATTATTTTTTTATCGAGATTTCGTCATGTTAACACTGCTAGTTACTAATGTATAAATTTTGTACTGATATCTCGACGCAATAAATATGTACAATGTGCGTTTTAAATATAATTTATTCTCTCAACAACTCACGACAAAGCGGAATTAAGTTGGTGTATATAATTTTACGATTCGTTTTTGTCAAAGAAAAAAATATAGCTGGTCATTTTGAGTCAGGTCAATTTAAAATACATGTTTTTTGTAAAATCAAGATTAAAACATGTTTTTTTAAAATAGCGACGATATTAAATAATTTGTAAATAGACAATACATTATTGTATTTTTTTGTCATTAATGAAAACTTGAGATGTTACGTGATTAAAGAATTAAACCAACCGAACGCTGTGTTAATAGCTGATGTTTTCCTAATTTTCAGATATTTTATTTTTAACCCTACAATAGATATAATCGATTTTGATTTTTTGCAAGACTTTATCAGCTTATTTTTTACCACACAAAACAAAATTCAATATGGTGGTGGTCCAAAACCAACCAAAACCAAAACGTGATAATAACCAAAATTGGGAGATTGTCTCTTTCCAAGGTTCAATGCACAGTATTTATTGTCAGGGTACATTTATTATGCCTGATAATGATATTATTATTGTCTCAGATGAATACACTTTTATGTTGTGATCAGAAATATTCGAATTTACTTCTTGTGTTAACAACAAAATATGCGATCGTCGATTTGGTTTAATGCTTTAAAAATATGAGGAGTAGATAATATTAATTGTAGAAGAGCGCTGCAGTTCAGTAAGGATGGTACTTGTTGCGTTCCTTCGAGTTCTTGGCGGGCGGGTCGTCGTCCTGTCGTCGCTTGTGCGAGCGATGCACGCCCGTGGTCTGCACGGGCTGCGAGCCCGCCAGCAGCTCCGTGAGCCCGCCCAGCGCCGTGAGCGAGCTCAGCGCCCCGAGCGCGCCGCTCTTGCTGAGCAGCTGCGCGAGCGGGATGGCGGAGGCGAGCGGCCCCGCGCCCCCGCCCGCGCCGCCCCCCGAGCCCGAGCCCGCCCCCGTGCCCGCGCCCCCGCCCGCCCCGCTCCCGCCCGCGCCGCCGCCCGACCCGCTCCCGCCCTCCAGGTTCGCCTTCTGTAGCTCCACACTGCCGGACCGGGACAGGAATATGTGAGGGACCGGTTCCGAGGGGATCGGATCGGACTAACGATCGATACCGACGCGACTCGACATTCGTTCCCGAGGCATTGTTTAGGGCACGCATCGAGTGTGTGCGCGACACGTGTGTGTCTAGTTAATTGAATTGTATCGTTTGTCAAATCTCGAGTCAAGTATCGAATCGTTTTCAAATCAAATAAAAACATTTGGAAAGGGTCCTGAAGGTAAATATATGTTTAAGGAATATATTAGGACTTCAGATAAATTAATTTTATAGGTGGACTGGACAAGTTTATTTTGGAACAGAACAGGCAAATCACTGATTGGATTGTGGATGGAGGTAGTTTTGTGTATAACCTGGTAGTTAAGCAGACACACGGGTTGTACTGACCTCATGTTGATGAGATACTGGGCCAGCGCGACGGAGTCCGGGTTGCCGGTGATGGTGATGGTTCGGTCGGTGCTGCCGCCCTCGCGCTCCTCGCAGTTCGATATCCTGATCATGGCGCCAGATATTTGACGGATCTCAGCAATCTTGGTACCACCCTTAAAATAGTATTTATGTTATATATTAAGCTACATATTTATAAATGTTAATTTGATAGGGTTATTTGAATGTAGACCGAGATCTCATAATACAAAGCTCAAAGCTAAGCAATTTAACTTTAAAGGAATTTCACAGTATTTCTAGGTGAAGTAACCTATGTCACCTATGGCTTACAGGCAATAATAACAAAATCAAAATAAAACAGATCAATACATAATCAGGACTAAGTGTATAATTGTAGTAAATTACCTTGCCAATGATGCACCCAATGAGTTCATTGGGCACGGTCATCTCGTGCGACTGCTGGTTGGTGGGCTGCTGGTTGCGAGACTGGTTGTTGGTGCGGAGTTGCGAGCCCGCCAGAGCCGCTAACGCTGGGAGAGCGGATACTTGGACCGTTAATAATATTAAATGTTAGATATTATGTTGCACCCATTATAACACATATATTTCATACTCTTCGAATGAAATAATAATTAATATACTTGATCAAAATAATGGACTAAAAACATTTTTTTAAATCTCTCTTACTAAATATCTAGTTAATTTAAACACGAAATAAGCAATTCAAAATTGATTTAAATATTCCAATTAAATTTTGTCAAAATGTGACAGAAATAATGTAGGTACATACCGGCAGGATTTAATCCCGCAGCATTGGCAGGTCCCAATCCACCCAGGCCCAAGGCAGCCAGACTGGCTAAAGGTGACTTTGCAAGGCCTCCCATCTAAGAAATAAAACAAAAACATTACAATACATTCATAATTAATATTTTGAATTAATTTACATAAATCTTTTGTACATTAAAACTTTGAAGTAAGAATATATTAAAGCTACAGAAAAACATCTCGAAAGATAATAATTAGCTTCAGCTGCTTGTTTTCATCTTCAATAATATAGCCGGGATGGGATCCTGGTTAAGGTAACCTGGGTAGAAATAATGTTTAGAAAATAATAAACTAAGAACTAAAAAAATTTGCAATTATTAAGATGTTTAATTCAGATTCAGACAGATTAGGAATCCCCGTCAGATGATGAATTAAACATCTTATAGTAGATTTTCGAAAACATGGGTTCTATATTTGCAAATTTTTAAAGTGTAAATTTCCACATTGTGAGTTTTTAGTGTGGTGCTGCCCGTGTAAGATGCACCATTTTAACATAAACAGACGAATTTAACGGCAACTTATATTATTACGAGTGTTTTGATTACGTTAAGCCATGCTTATTCATGGTTAATATCGAGATAAAATTATTCATAGAAAATAAAACAAGGGATGTAGGCAAAGGCACATGTAGGAAAGGTGCAAGATTAGGATCATATTTGATATTTTTGACTTACATATAAAATTGTGCTCAAAATTTAACACAAAATGATTTCATTTCTTGGCAATCTGCCAGAAAACAAACAGATCAAGCCGTAACAATGTACAATATCTACAAAACACCATTTTTACAACAATCTCTTTATTCTAGAAACTAAATCTACAGGGTTCAATGTAACGGCAAGACATTAATTTATTACTAATATTTGTTATGGGGAATACATGCAACCATCATATCATGGTAAGCTATTATTATGAGAAGTATATTAATACACTACGGGGTATCGCAGCACCATTGATTGAATACTAATGAAGAACAAGAAATATCATACATTATAGTCACTACAGAGGATTAACATAACAAAGCTATTCGATATTCGGGGATAACGGGGCAGCACCAATCACATACCGCGTCTCAAAAGCACACTCATAGAGCTGACACGTAACAAAAATTTGGATATTAACAATTTTGGTGCTAAATTTAAACAAAGAACCCTATAATATTATTTACTGAAATTGAGAGCAAATTATCGTATTTATAATTTTTATTGGAAGTGATATTTTTATAGGTAAACATTGTGATATTTGTTGAGAGGAGAAAGGCCTGATATGTTGTTATTTATTTTAGATTAGAGCTGGGTTGTGTCGTGTCGGTTCTACTCGCGCGTGTCGAGGAGCGGCGCACTCACAAGGTGGTGTTCGTGGAGCGGCGGCGGCAGCAGGTGGTGCGGCGGCAGCGCGCCCACCAGCGGCGGCTTCATCTCCATCATCGGGAACACGGGCGCGCACACCGCCTGCGCCGCGCACACATACGCAACCACTCACGTTATCTAACGCTTACCCACGCGCCCACACACACATACTCGCTCACATAATAATAATTGCACTCACGCAGAATATTATCCGCTTTTACCCACTACTATGTTAATGTCTTATTATGCCATATGCATGGAATTACTTCGTAATCATTAGTCTGAACCTTACACTTTTGTAATCTTTAATTTATTATAATTAGATAGTTTTAAATTACCTCCATTAAATATGAGATGATTATAAAATGGAAACAAGGCTACCCTGAGTACTAAAGTGGAACCAATTTTGGCCATTGCCAAAAACTTAGCATAAATAAACAATAACAATTGTGGTTGTTCAGCTCAGTGGTCGTTGGAAATATAAAAGTTATTCATTTGAAAATGCTTTTCATATCTTTAATACTTAAATAAAGTCTCATAGTACATTTTATTATTGTTTCCTACCATGGTATAGAAAATTAGCCCAAAAAGACGATACTATTTTTTTAACAAGTGTTCTTCTATCTTCTTATTGTATTGAATAAATATAAAATATAAAAAATACTTTTTTTACATATTTGCACAAAACCATTTATGTTTTGTTGTGTGAATTTCTCAGAGTTACAAAAACTATCAATATAAGAGCATACTCCAACCGCACTTTAAAATAAAATGACAATGTACATCATTGTCTAAAACAAATAATTAAATATATAAAAAACCTTTATTTTGTTTGTAGTTAAAATTTTATAAATATTAATCGTATAACTTACATCTTGGGCAGGTACAGCGTAGTTTCCTTGTATGGTGTAGGCTTGTCCACCAGCTAATATCACAGGTCCTGCTACAGTTGGCTTTGGTCTATACGGAATTGTCGCTCCTTTCGGTGGGCTCTGAAATTAATACATTTATGTCAGAAAGTAATTATTAGTCATTTATTTTAAGAGTATTCTCACAGTTTCATTTAGGATAAAATCTTAAAGAATGTAAAAATAGACAATAGCCTGATTTTGAAGCACTGGCACTTTGAGGAATAGACTAATATAGTAAAGATGAATGAACACACTAATACAAAAAATATCTTTAAATCCTTAGCATTTAGAAAAAAAAATAGACACATTTTAATGCAAAACACTTTAAGTTAAAACTTTCTTATTCTCCTTTTTATGCTTGTTTCAATTGCAAACATTAATACACTCTGCATTATAAACTCTGTGACGTCACTTAAATGGGGTAGTGCCGAGTAACAATAGTTGAAGTAGTTGAGTAACATTTCTATAGAAATTCATATTAAATAACAGGTCATGTTGAAGCGATCCTGAGAATATATTGCACATTAACCATAGTCTATTTTTCATTTACCTCTAACATAACACAACAAATGTGATAAATGCATTGCGTTATAGCATCGCACGTGCCGCTGATCGTCACCGCTCGTTCGGTCGAATTCGGCAACATCTCGCTCGCCACCTGAAATCAATAAATAACACCATCAGAATGACATTAATATGTGTTTGACATCGTGCCAACTTGTTTCCACCATAAATTGGACGTCACTATTGACAAAATGTCTGTAGTTAACTAACTGGTGTCTGTCTCCTATAAATAAACCCAATGAATTTTTCTTGATTCAAAATTACAGTTCTACTTACTGACACTATAATGAGTTGTTTGATCATTGAGTATAAATAACTCATTAGCAAATAAACTGGGAGACTGTTTTTAATAAGCATAAGTCATTCAATTTTTCTATACACATTGTTTGTTGGCATGTGTTATCCACTTTATGCTCTAATTAATTATAATCTATTTAACAAAACTGAATTCAAGTTTATGAAGTTGTTAAATTAAAGAGTACTTATCAGTACCTGTATATTGGCTCCGGTGACATCTCGTATTTCCTTGATCTTGGAGCCACCTTTCCCGATGAGCGAGCCGCACTGCGAGGCGGGCACGATGAGCCGCAGCGTGATGGGAGAGCGCGATCCGCCGCCGCCGCCTTCATTGAACTGAGTACACCACTATAACAACAATACATTTTTTTTAACACTAGAAGTTTATATTTTTGACATAAGCCTAAATTGCAATAAAAGAATGTTCATTTTGTAAGGGGGTTCACCTAGCATATTTATTTAGGTTCACCATGGATGCAAAGGCTTAGTAGTAATATAATTTCAGTTCATTGAAACCCTTTTTTGTGGAAGAACAGTCTGCTCTAAATTTATTGTATTTGAAAATACGTTTTCTTATCACAGGAATACTAAATTTAGTGTTTGATAGTATCAATCTTGTATTGGATTAAATATTATATTCTTTAACAAACCTCTTCAAATTTCTTGCATATGAGTGTGAAAGCCTTAAATATAGCCGTTGTGTTTCCTGTAACAGTAACAATACGCTCCGGGCATGATGCATCCGAAATGTTGATTTTTGCTCCAGACTGAAAATAAAAAATAATAATTAGGCTTTATTAACTAATCTATAATCAAGTTGAGAATCACTTAAATTGTTTGATGATTTGTAGTTATTTTTTAGCTTATATTGGGAAATTTGTAATCTAGTAATAATTTAAATAACATTATCAAAACTTACCTCTTCTCTAAACCTTTTAACAATCTCTCCTTTTTTTCCAATAATGCTCCCAACTTCCTGTTAACAACATAAAGATTTCTTAATTAACATTACATTTCTTAATAACATTTTAAATATTTACACAACTAACCAAGAATGTCTATAATGTATTGAGAATAGCTTCAATGCAATAAACAGTATTACAATAAAATTTATAGAGTACACAAAAGATTTCCTGTCTGGGTTCTAAAATAGATACTGTCAACCGGCTCTTTGTTGCTAGTAGACGCATTGAGGTTGCATACAGACAGTTTTAGAACTTTCAGATGCCAGTTCTTCATACAGAGGCATCTCGACTCTCACAGCATGCCAACAATGCTCTTACTCAACAACTCGATTGATAAATTGAATGTTTAAATAGCCCGTACTATACAATCAAATTATTGAACAGAAACTTAAGTATCCTTTAAATGATACAGACAAAACAGGTATTGAGGAAGTGTGAATTGAAAAAAAGAGGAATCTGACATTACTACAGTTAGAAAAGATACAAATCGACATGTTTGATGAGCAGGGCAAGTGCCGATAGTTGGAATACTGCCAGTTGTACTTTGTATTGGATGGCAGCCAATTAAAAGTACCTATATGCAAGAGTCTGTATGAGTGGATGGTATCAATACATCTCACATGTCACTGGGATCTGGTCACAACTACGTGTACTAAATTAGCAGACCAGTTGAGAAATCTTAGTCTAAATTAAATTTATTATTTGTCTTTGTTGTGCTCCAAGATAATAATTAAAAATAGTATGGTATTTAAAATCAATGTAATTAACTTTAAACTTTACAAACTACATGTTTAGATATTTAGAACAATTACTGATATACATGTCACTAATGTATGCACAAACAGGATCTCATGTTGAGAAGCCATAAACATGTGAGAGTTAACAGGATTGTTGTAAAGTCATATTAGATTACTCATTTATGTTCAAGCGTACAACTCTTTACATGAAGTGGGGACCTCAAAAAGCAATACTTTGTAAAAATAATAATTATAAGTGTTTATTAGCATACTAAATAAATATAATTACCAGCTAAATATTGCTTTATAAATACATTAATAAATTGCAGTTCATAAGCTTTGACTAATCAATATTATTAGGAACCAAATGTTACATTTAATTTACTGGATTTACATGCAGCCTAAGGAATTAAAGTTAAGGATTCTACATATATTTTTAAATATTCTAACACATGCAAGTCATTGCAAGGATTACCCACAACCAATACCAATTAAAAACGACAAACATGAGTTACAAAGAGAAGGTAAAACAAACACTTTCACATATCAAACTTAAAAATAGATTGAACAATTCATTTAGTGCCAATGTATAAATAAAGACTGCACATTATCTTACCTTCCCCTGCATAATCAGTCTGATAGTGAGGATAACTTTTGAGTCTTCCTCATGGAGAGAAGGGGCTTTCTCCAGTTCCATGCTGGAGGATGTGTCCGTTGTATCACGCGGAATTTTGGCTGCTTATGGGGCTATGTGTGGGCAGACACAAGGGACACTCCACTCAAACTAATGGCTGGGAGTCTGGGGCTCGTGGCACGCACTGCAGGCAGGGTAAGCTGGAAAACAGGTGTACATCTCAAAAGGAGTCCACGGGTTCTGAGCAGTCTAGAGGATATGGGCACTTCTTGTAGTAAGCCAAGCCGAATTCCCAATATTTATTTACATTATTGGATAGTGGTAAGCGAAACGGACTGAGGGCGGCAAATGTGAATCTAGATACAATAATAAACTAGCTAGTCTCCGTATAACCAGATTATGCGGCCGTAACTCGAGTCGGCTTGCTACGGTCGCAGTCGCCAGGGACCAAGACCGTTATTTGAACTCGGATTGTAGTTCGCGGCTAACGACATAACCTTAGCATCGCGCCTCATGGTTAGCCCAACTAAGCCGACCAGGTTATCGATCCCGTAAATTACAAACAATACCAGCCGAAGTCAAAATACGACAACTTTTCTTACCTCGTTATTTTATTCATGTACAAAAAAATCATAACAATTCTTAAAGCTAATATTAACATCAAAATATGTATAAAATCACAGTTATCACAATTATTTCTTTGTCGTTTTTAATTAAAAAAATTAAAATAAAAACTCGACAGTGACGCGTCGGTTGTGAGCTTGTAATAATGTTGCCAATGACGTGAATTGAAAATCCAGCATAAAAACTGATTATGTTCCGCGAAGTGTAGATTTATTTAGAATTTTTTTATGAGTGTATTTTTAGTGTAAATTTTTATAATTATTTACTAAAGTTGCAAATATTTTTTGAAGCATTTTTTGTATCATTTTGTTACAGCAATTTTTCAATTGAATGTTTTTGAAAAATTTACTGTTTCCAAATAAACGTGGTAATCTAAAGCACTTTATTCCCTAAATTTTCAATAAAAAAACTAAAACTACTTTAACTTCACTTACTTGAAAGAAACTTTGAATAAATGGGTACACAAGATATGGTGAACATTGCAGGTTGCTTATTTAGTTTTAAAATTCTCTAATACTATAACTTCTGTTTTTTTTAAACATGTGCCGAATCAATAAGTTTCGAAAATCGTCAGAGTATTTGTCTTTATATAACTTAAAGTGACATAAATAGTACAAGTAGTTGATAGGCGCTAGAAAGTGTATCCGATATCGGTATTTTGGTAAATCTTTCAGAATTATACAGGGTGTTATAATCCGATGAAACAATACTTTCACAGCAAATAGTATACTTGATGTAGGAGCCATCCACCAAGTCTGGGTTTTCTAGGCATAATATATCATAAGTTATAACTAATCAAAACTACGTGTTAATTTTCTATTAGTAGGAGTTTATTATAGTACGGAACTCTAAAATTGCGATCGGATGCGCCTGTGTGCGTGAAAATAGCATTTAGATATAGCACGCTACATGTAGGTCAGGGTAGGGTTGTCAAAAATAATACAAAATAATAATTTTTCAACTTTGTATGGGAAAATAAAGTCATTATCTCCGTTTCAAAAGTATGTGTATGGGATTTGAAATGTGATATAGATTAAGCCCTTAAAGTATTGTTTCACCGAGCAACAACACCCTGTATATATATTTTTTTCATTTAATGTGAATAATAAAGAGAAGTAGTACTACTTATACTTTTGAAGTTTAATGCAACCAAATAGGAAATAAACAGATACATTGATATTTTGATATAACAACAAAATACAATTACGGCGACTCGCGTTTTCAACTTTTTAGTGAGTTTTTCTGTAGAAGACTCCGACTCATCTCCCACAATTCAACTACTGCTTTTGTTCTTATGATTTGAGTCGGCGTCGTCGAAGACTATTCTACGTCTCCAGGTTCTGCGTGTTGGTTGTGTGTCCGTTTGCTGTGTTGTATTTTAGGTGAGTGTGATAATTGTGAGGTTTGAGTGTGTGCTTTTATTGAAATACCAAAATATCTTGTTTATTATAATAAATTTAAACTAATTTTAATCTGTTAACCAAAAAGCATTGTTCCATTTCCAAGTTTTAAAAGTACCAAGCAGTGACTTTTATTATATTACTTTAAATTTCTGAAAATTTAAAAATTTAAGATATTTTGTATACCTGATAACATTTTGAACGTCATAGACAATAAAGAAAATTGACGTCGCTTGAGTTGCCCTAGCGGTAAAAATGTGCACTACTTTTGACATTGAATTCGATGAAGTTTTTCTGTTGTTGTTGTTTTGATCCTGATTATAATATTAATGTAGGAATACTTAATAATCACAAGCATATTTTGTTTAAGAGTCCGTAGCAAGAAGTTGTAATAATATAGCTAATGTTGACACAGCGCGTATTGTGAGGAGGTTCCTCTCTCTTGAGCCCTGACCACTGATGGCTTGGGTCGTAGACTCCGCCTGCTGTGGCCCTCTGTTTTTTAAATTGTATTTTTAAATTTATTTTTTGTAAATGTTTTTTGAAATATAATGTAAAAAATAAGGTTACTAAATTAATATGGAAATAGTTAATGTAATATTAATATATCGCGGGCTTCATAGTATAGGGGCGTATTATTCCCAGTTTTAATTAGGAATTATTACCTTAGGTATTATCCTTTCTTCTATGAATAACATGGTATTACCTAAGGTAATAATTCTATGAGCGTATTAACATAATTATTTAAAGTTTTTCCCCTGGAGAGGTCTGGGAACAGTGGGAACTACTGGGAACGTCAATTTTCGCTCTATGACGGAACCGGGTAGGTAGTTTGTTCGGAATCACTGCCGTGTTTGAGTATCTTTTTACAAGCTTTAAATTAACTTGCACTGGATGTAAGTTCGGGTGGAATCTTACAAGCTAAATTTGACAAACTTCCCGGTTTCCGATGGAGCTGGCATTTAGCATAATAATATTATGAACATTAAATTATTTTCTATGATTATGAATGAATGGAGAGATTTAACATATTGCGCCGACCCCATTTGAATGGGATAAGTTTGAGCTAAAAAAGATGTATATCGCGTGACAGTGCAATAATATGAAAAACTGGCAGTGATATGATGATGGATTCGATAGGTGGTCATAAGAACTCCTGTACTAAATAAAATAGACCTGTCATGTTTGGTCTCTCATTTTACTAGTCTCGGCTAGCTCTACTGATATGATATGATTGATACTTGATATTTAGGATCTTAAAAGCTTATATTTAAAGTTTTCTGTATTTTTTTTTATACCAAATATGTTTTAATTATTTGAACCTATTATTTTTGTTAATCTTTATTTTTAAACTACGTTGTATTGCATTTTCACTAAAAATATATTAGGTATCTCCGTAAAATAAGACGAATAAAACGAAAAGAGACGTCTAAAACGAAAAGAGACAAAATGTGAGAGAAAAAATGTTATTAAAATAAGTTATCGAACTGTGCTTAATTTTGGCTCTTGCCATAGACTTGGCTAAAGTATTTCAAGTATTTCATTTCATTTCCTTTTGGATGTTCATACCTATCTAATGTCATTTTAAAGATAAAACTAGGTTTACACCGTTAATTCTTTGGACGTCATATTTTAAGGTTTACACATTAAAATATGAAGTGGAAGACACTTACTTTTTTATGAAAATCAGAATGCCCAGTAGAAAAATATACTATTTTTCACGAAAATAGGCATTCAATCAGCGTAATAAAAATTTACTGAAATACATCACATTGAAAAGTTCTACCCTTTCTCGGCAGCAAGTATTTTTCACAGCAATGTTACGTGAAATGGAGCACGTAATAACAGTTTATTTCACGTTATTTAATTCATTCTCTGGAATCAAGAGCAGCTCAGCTCCAACGATCCGTTGATTGCAGGAATCCTGTTAATTGTCGAAGTTGTCTGTTAATCTCCTCTTTGCCTACGTTGTATTTTATTTATGTGGACTGCAGTAATCTTTGTCTCAATTTTAAATTAAGATTGTGTGTTTTTGTAAGTATGTAAATAATAGGTAAGATAAATATTTTATAATAATATTAGGCTACGTGTCACATAAATCAGCGATTTTATTAGACCGTTTGCGTAAACTAGGCTTTTTTAAGAGAATACTGTTAAGATATTGGCATATTTATAGAACTTAATTATAATAGTTATTCTGTGATAAAGATATAATCTTTGTACCTATCATACAATAACTTCAATATCATTTTTAACTTTACGTTGCACGGTAAACACTGCAAATAAAAACACTACATTTTTATACATATTCAAAGCACTAATGGACTCTTTCCTTTCGTTTGTGTTGGTAGATAGGTAGGTACTATTAGATGCACGTTCACAACTGAAGCAGCGTATTGCACTTAACGAGCAATCTCTACTCAGATACTGAGATGTTTTTCACGCTAATGTACCTACGTACACAATGTATCTACACTACCTACACACCTTTTTCTTTTGAATATCTTGTTTGTATTTTCGCGTTTATTATACGATACAATAGTCTGATTAATCGTAGAATCAAGATATAGTAACCTTTTAGCCTATCATTATTGTATGTATTAGTACCTAACTCATTCAATGGGTAATGGACCTGGAACACGGTTGAACTAAATGTAAAAACTTATTCGATAAAATCCTAGACCAAACAAATGGAAATAAACTTATTTATAAAAAAAAAGAAAATTCCGAAAGTAGCTCGTAAAGAGCATACATGTTGAAACATCATCATCATCAAGGGATCGGAAAATCCCCTTGGGCTATTAATCCCATGTCGACGGATCAGCTTAACTGGACACTCTTGCCATTTGTTTCATGATTATCCTTTGATTACATTAATTTATATTTTAGATTAGACCTATACATTCTTGACTACTCATAGAATACCTCTTGACTATTTGGGACATGGGAGGAGAGACGATGTGAAAGCATAAAAAACCATGAAATACAATTAGAGTGTCTACAGTAGGTAACTGGAACTTAAACAATTTCATTCTTAAAAACCACAAATAGTAATCTAACGTCGTTTCACACTCAACGCGCGCTCTTTATCCGGGCTCTCCGACGCAAGCTGACCCAGCTGAGTGTTTCGTGGGAGGGTGACTCGCGGTCTCATCTTGACGGGCTTTGGACAACCCGCAGACCGAAACAGCTGGTGGCTGTATCGCTGGCGGCCGTCACGTCGACTAAACTTCCGTGGGTATATCCGTATCGCACATGCATCGTGCTGCCCCGTATAATCCCATGCTCCCCGCACACCCGCGAAGCCTAATAACCTAACCGTACCTACAAGCTACAAACAACAATATTGGCCTATTGCTACAATTCACAAACCATTTCAATTTTCTTGCAGTATTATCCTGATAGCCGCAAACATAATAGAACCGGAGAGGGTATCAGAATACATTTTATATGGAATATTAATTTAAAATATATATATAGGTACATACACGATTTTGTCGGGTAACAGGTAAATGGTGACTTGTATTAGACATATTTGCCATACACGAGTATTTCATATTTCGGGATAAGGGTTCATACTTACATGTTAATAAAGCGCCTTCCTCCGTATTTGCGAAAGGTAACTTGGAATTATTTTCTTTGAAAACCTGGAACAAAACGAAACCAATATTAATATCAAAAGTATTCACGTATTTGCTGACTAACTGAAATGTATTGGGTAAATGGTTAATGGTTTTGTTTTATGTAATTGATTTCTATCTTAATTGGAAAAGTAGCACGGCTTACTAAGGTACCTACTTATCGATAGTGACAAGGTAATCTGCTGTTAATTCAAATTTCAAAAGTCTGAAAGTAGTCATGTGTAAGGGCTTCTATAGTTATTTAAAACCAGTTTTTTTATAAGTCAGTTAATATTGTACCTACTTAATGTCTAATAATTTACCTATTAGGTAAATAATTATAAGTTCAGGAAAAAAAACATAGGTCGTTCATATCATTTTTTTTATAAGCGTTTTCCTCAAAGAACCTTTTTCGTCAAAGAACTATGATCATCCATAGAATTATATGGTAGATCTAGCTGTAATGCGCCTACTGGCTATTTATATATATTTATACCTTTTCATTTCTGCAGAACATTTATTTTAATTATTTAACGTTATTGAAAATTCTCGAATCAAGATTAATTGATTCAAAAACCAAGTGAAAAATTGATAACATTTTCGATAGAAATATTTTTCCTACCAGCGCTGCCGACTTTTAAAACTTATCCTATTGTAAAATTTTACGGCTCCAGCTATCGAAATTTAATGTCAAGTGATAGGTAGTTCATAGCGCATAAACCTAAATGTTTTAACGGCAAACCATTTCTATGCTGGTCATAAAGTACACTATAGCGTATTAATGTTTTTAGAACAGCGACGCAGCACTCCAATAGAAAGAATTTTATGAATTTACAGTTTTATAGTTTCAACAAACACAATTACTATCTGTTAATGCTTTATGAGCTTTGTGACAGTTCCTCCTGAAAAATATAATTATGAACTGATATTTTACGAAGGTACTACATTAATTTATTTATACTGGTTGAATTTCACAGTAAGTACCTAAGTACGTTCACAACGAAATAAAGACAACAAAATAATAATATTAAAACAAATAAATTTATTTTAAAGAAAACACTTTAAATACAAGCTTTGTAAGATCCAGGATATCATGAAGCAGCAAAGTGCTAAGCTAAGACAAATGAAACGAGCCCTAACACGACGGGTTTATTTCGTTTAGTACTGGAGTTCGTATCCGTCCGAATCTATCATCAGATCAGCGCCATTTTGTCATATTATTGCATTGCCATGTGATATAATATACAGTAATCGGGACGTTGGTCAAATCGTAAGATTCCACTCGAACTTACGTAGTTACCTACATCCAGTGCAAGTTAATAGCAACCTTGTCAAATTTTAATGTATGCACGTAGGCTTAGTAGTACATCCCTATGTAGTATATATAATATAATGTAGCAAAACCCATTTATCAGGTTGTAGTGGGTAATCTTTGAATCTACTAGGCAGCAGTTAGGCATAGATCTAACCTCACAAACTTAGAAACACTAGCTACGTGTCAAATGACTCCATTTTTACCATAGTAGGTAAAAAATAGTGCGTACGTACGAATATTAATCATAAACTTTCGAGTTTTAATTAAATATTGTTGAATGTAGAAAAGTATGAAGAGGAAAGTTACAATAGACGTCATTTCACAGCAGGTCCTGAAACCAATTAAAGTTAATAATCCTCTGATATAAAACGACCGCTTTTTAAATGGAGCCTTCAGAATCCGTTGTTTTATCTCCTCTTTAGTCCCATTTATTTTTTATCTTACGAAGATTGTTTGGATAATAATCGAGGAAAATGTTTAGTATCTAATGAATTCACAGAGTGGTAAATTTGTTTAGTTATTTTTATATGAGGAACAGTGTAAAACTAAGAAAAATATTGTTTTATAACTTTCTTCTCGCAATAACTTTTTAATGTAACTATGTCATTCAGATTTTTTTGTTACCAATATAATTATGAAATACTACAATTACATAATAATTAGGTTATCTGACATCTTACATTCGTATTACTGTTACAAGTATTACCTACCTATGTCCTCTTTCGAGGCACATCTGAATGAGTAGGTAATTTTGAATATTGCCTATTTTACACTAATACGTCTAGGTATTGCTCAGTTATTAGTGTAGTCTATTATGTTTCCCGAAGACGCACAGCCTATCGTATTACTATGTATATGAGTTAACCATTGTTTAAGCCACAGGAATGCACATGAGCAGTTGATAGCACTGTGCATTGATATCTCGCATACCAATTTGATTCAGTTACGATGCGGGTGCTTCACAAATGCCTTTGCTATTGGGCCTGTATAGTAATATTATTTATGTACGTCTTCATTGTGACCTAAATTACCATTATTAATTAAGTAGGCATACAATATTACTAGCTGGGTCGCGTAAGTTCGACTGTGTCACAAAGAGAATCTCAGACAGCATTTGAGATGCAAACACCCTAAAATATGCTTATTTACGACATCATATTAAAAACTTATATTATTGACATGAGTTCTCTCTTTCTCAATTATTATGTTGTAGAGTTTTTGATGTGTTATCATCAACCTACATTCGCCACTACTGTTCATAGATCTCTCTCATCACCACTGAATTCGATCTAGTCTTACCATCTAGCAGAATTGTATACCTACTTATATTAATTTTAATTTATACTTGCATGAGTGGACACAAATATGATAAAGTTTATTCGTTTTTCAATATAATTCATGCCTCGGGTCACTGATATGTTCGATGGAAACAATTATTGTATAGAGAAAGTACGTACATTATTTATTGCGTGCCCGCTGGACCATAATGCGAACGCGAAAAGCCGTTGTAGAGCAGTGTTCAACAATATTGGAATAGTTTGTTTGTGTTTATCTTTCGACAGCCGGTACACAATACACCTCCCTGTTTCGTTTTGAGAGATCGGAAGCCAATTGCGGACTACAGTTTCATATAACTCACCCCTGTTCACTGGTGCATGTATTCCGATGACAAATTTTTCAATATTTTTGAAAGCATTCGATGTTGTACCCACTTCAATAAAGAATACCCAACTTTGTAATATAATTTCTGCACACAAAAGATATTGACTAGAAATGTTTTGTTAAACGCCGAAATAATAGAATCTTGGTAGAGTAAATTACCTAATAAAGCTCGAAGCAAGCTAGTAGATCTGAGAAGCAAAAAAATTAAACAACTATTAATGTTTAGTTTAAACGTATTTTATAAAACCTTATAACTTACTAAATATTCTATGGATTTTACTAATATATCTAGGTAATAAAGATATTCAAAATCATACATGATGTAGGTAAATAGAAAAGTCAAACAAAAATGATGAAAATGACTCGATGTTCAACTTTAATTTCACAAAATTATCACAAACGCAATTTCAGGTAAGTATTCACATTTTGTTCTATCGATGATTTTATAATTGTAATATAATATATTAAAATAAACATTAAACAACTTGTCGTAGTTAGCAGTAAACTAGTTTAATATTATAATAATAAACAGTGTTCGCTCTGTATATCATGTCGAAATGTTATATTGTTAACAGTTTTGGAATCGCCTCGAGGTATTGTTAGCTGGAATCAACAAGGAGCCGTCGCTGAGATGTAGGGTACAGTCGCTAATTAGTTATGCGCATCGGAGTATGTTGATGCGGTCTGTACTAGCTAATCACAAAGCGAAAGACAATATTCGTCTCATAATTATGTTTGCGTCCGTTTTCCGACGTAGCATACGCTTGTAAGTTTTAATTGCTTCGTGTGACTGGTGCGCCCGTCATTCACGGTGTCTGGATTCTGTCTTCGCATAAAAGAACTTGCTTCATAAAAGGAATGCAAAGCTTAGTTTGTGTTTCTCTTGGAAAAAATATTCGCTGCGCAGAACGATTTCTCAGTTAAACTCCTGCATGGAATTCAAGCGCTTTTAATAGTATCGTTTGTGTTTGAAATTCAACCGAGCATTTTGTACAGAAAACTCACATTCTCCTGTTATATTTTTTGTCATTTTACCTGATTATTGTGATTTCTGTTATGAATCATAATAAAATGTATGATAATTTATGATTATGATTTCTATTCTGAAGTACCTAGTATCTACAGAAAATTGATTCTTGAAAATCTATAATATGAAATACCTAGATGTTCGTACACAAATGTATGTTCATGCAATACCACTGTGGAGCAGATTGCAGTGTTTAGACATATTTCCCATGTGGAGGAACCCTGGACTTTAATTTACATGTTTTGGTAAGTAGGTAAGTAGACGTATGATCACGTATGCCTAATCAGAATTAACAATATCAATTGTTAAATTAAATGTTGCAATACTCGTTTAAATATACTTCATATTATGTACTCTATGTATTTTTCAAATTGTTAATTCACCAAAAACCTTTAATGACAATAATGTACACGTGTAAATTGTACGGATCATTTGGATTATATAATTATCAAAATAACTAAGTAACACAAGTTTCAGAAGTAATATAACTTGAAAATAACAAAGCAAAATCTAAAACCAATTTATAGTTAATTTTAATCGTCAGAGTTCGGAGGCGGAACCTCCGTTCCCATTCACATTGTGTCGAGTTCGTTGTAAAGTTTTCACGACTCCTAACATTTACTTCCCTAAGTTTTGAAACTGCGTACGCAATGTCATCTCGATGTCGTCTCCGGAAGAATCTGTGTATATGAAACTTGAGGGAATGTAATTTTATTAGAATGACACAGGTAGGTAGATATGTAGTGGTAGCTATAGTGAAAATGAAAATGACAGCGCTCAAGTAAAATACCTAATGACTCTATAAGCTCACCAGATTTTATTACATTTTGAAGTAGGTAACATGAGTGCGATGTTTTAATATTTAGATTTGTCGGAAATAATGTTCTTTGTAAATCTTAAGTTTAGAATAACAGCAGTTGATAGGTTTATAAAATAAAAAATAGTATAAAAAAGTTTTGTAACTTTGTAGCGGCCGATAGTCTAAGACGGTTGTTTAACAATGATAAATACTTATATTTGTTTTGATTTTTTAGTACTATCAGATGGATATGACAATTACTACTCCACTTAAAAGTTGGGGGAAACAGGAATAGCAGGAAAGAAGAATCTTGTATTTCTTAGTTAAATTTTCATTGTCTTTATGGTTAGATACCTACAACTTTATTTAATAAAGTTGCGTTAATAAGTGTCGAAATGAGGTAAACATTTCGGTCATTGAACTTACCTGCCAAGTTTTTTCGGGGAGCGATGACTGACAATTAGAGAGCAAGATAATATATTAGTTTTAGAATCCAAGGAAGCTCAAAATTGCCCATAGACACGTATAATTCCTCTGGGGCCGGAAAAGAAATGGACAGACACCTCTGCCAAAATGAAAAGAGGCCTGATTTACGGCCTGCGTAAAACCCGAGGCCGGATCTTATTAACATTACTTTTTATAACACGGAGGGTGTTAAATGGTAACAATGTAGACTGAAATTTAATTAAAACGTCTAGTTAGTAGGTGTTGACTAGCTTCATGAAATATTAAAAGAGCCGTGTTTCCCAACGTTAACATTTACCGAGGTTTATAGTCGAACATCAGGTTTCATGGTCGTGTTCTATTAATATTATCGTATTATTAACATTTGTATCTTCTCTAACGCGACTAGCTGAAGAGCTACCAAGGAAAGTTATAAAACGACTGCTGACTAGAGGTGAATAATATTTTCTTGTACAAGGCTCAATGGTAGAAAGCGGTCTAGAAAATAAACTATCAGATATTCAGAAAATAGGTACCAACATACTTTGCTTTAACTCCATTAGGGTAATTTTATTATTAAAATGGTGTTCCCAAAACTTAAATTGTTCAGTCGCTCCAACGAGAAAGATTTAAATAGGATATTAATTTGACATAAAAATTATAAGTGGGGAAAGAGCCAGGAGCAATTTCAGTCGTGTAATTTCGGTGGAGCTACCCCGCGGCTACTACCCTACACAGCTTAGTATGTACATGCGTAATTTTCTGTTTATATTATTCTGTTGCTACGATCCCGAATAAACTGGTTCTCACATTATTATTTGAGTTAAGTCATGATAAAGTTGACGGTAAACATATTCATATAATTAATGTTAATTAATAGGTAATCGTTGAAAACGTGAAAATCGAAGTAAGGTATCTTGCGTTATTTCAATATTGCTTATTTTGAAACTGAAAAACGAACAATTAGTTATGAGTATCAGCCTAGTAGCAAGTAAAAAAGATAAGTTTCCATTTAGTTATCTTTCAGTTATCATACAAAATAATCATGAAACATAACCATAAGGAAAATAATATCATTAAACACTGTACCTCAGATTAATAAATCTCAACACTGAACGATAAATCACTTTATAATAAAAAATCTGAATAATCTACTCCGAGAAAAACTGTATAAAACATTGACAGGTAACAGCAAAGAATAGAAAAGGGTCCGGGGCAGGGATCGGAAACTAGACAGATGTCTTTAGAATAAAAGAAATAGTCAAATAGAAAAGTTTAGAGAGAGGTTTGAATAGCCGAGTTTGAGATCGTTTTCATGTAAACGAAAGTTTCAATTAGTTTACGCTTTTAGTTATTTACAAATTTGAAATAATGTTTGTTGGGTTATTTACGTTTATTTTTCTGTTCTAGTATAGTTTTTTATGACCGCATAAATGTCTAAAATAAAATATGGTGGATACCACTTATTACCAGCATGTTAATTATTACTTTAAGCTCTAACATCGAAATTTTTACCTTAATCCTTAATTAGAATAAGTCTTAAAAATCCCGTATAGAGTCATTAATAAATACATAATGATATTTAAATGAGCGGCAACAATTTCGTTAGGATGTAAGTTAAATACAAAATCTGATATTATCAACAAACGAATATAATCAATTGGGATACCCTATTGGGATCATATTATTTGTATTGTACAGCATTGTACGGTTGATATTGGGAAAAAGTACGTAAAACGAACGAGGAGAGATGTCGAATCGAGTTATAAAGGGCTTTCAATGTCTATTGAAATACATTTACGCGTCTTTGCTAAATGAGTGCGCACCGTGTGTGCCCCTAAACGGATTCACAGTGTGTAAGCTTATTTGATTTCACGTTTTCACACATGCTTTATCATATTTATTATATTGAACAAAGTACATTGACTCTTTCAGACATGAATTCGAGTAGGTAAATGATTTTTTGCGCGGATGTTAGGTATTGTTGGTAATGGGGTATAGTTTTAGTCGATCCTTAACTTTCTAGTAATTGGATGGTTCATAACTGATACTTTGACAATATTAAAAACTTAAAATTAGTGTTTCAAAAATATAATCTGTATATTCTAGATTTTATCCACGTTTCCAGATGTTATTTTTATTATTTTTTTTCTCCATAAATGACGAAAATCGTAATTAAATAAGGGCACAATACATTTAGACTTATCAAAAATTTACCTCAAACAATTCCCCAACTTGTGCATAAATAGATGAAACTTCTGAACTACTTGGTAATCAAATGAAAGAAGTTTCTCGCGGTGTTTCCGTTTCACGGCATGAAACAGTAAGTTTTGCTGCCACTTAATCCAACCCGCAGTCGATAAAAGCCTTCAAAGTTCAGAAACAAACACAAAAATTCAAAGTGCAGTCAGTTTGAAGTATTCGCGGGAAAATATTCAAGAAAATATGAGCACAGTTTCCGTTCCTTTGCAATTCGTGACTTTAACAATTTCATTATTTTACCTCTGTTGATTTCAAGTAGAGACCTAATTCTTACTTTTTTTTAAGAATAATTACTTTAATAATTACTATACTTTACAACAGGAAAAGTATCTTTTTAGAAAATGAAATAGGAAAGGATGATTAGATTTTAACGTTATAGATATTAAAACTTTTTCAATGAAATCTTAAATTATGTTTCAATCGCCAATTATAAAGTAATTTGATAATCTAAAGTAAAGTAATGCTAAACAAAAGTTTTTAATGGGCAACAAAATTTTATAGCAAAATTTACATTTTAAATCAATTAAGCGTACCGCATTAATTAATGATGCAAATTGGCAAATAAGCTATCGTTGGCCGCAACCCCGGCATCCCTGGGGCCGTTGAATAAATACCATCCCTCTCAACATACTGATCGTTTTCAATAACTACAGATCATCCTACAAATAAGCAATATAAACTCGCATTCGTTTATTTAAAATAACAAATGGACTAACTTAAATTCGATGTGATTTTAACGTGTTTGCTTTATCGGAATACTGGAAACTTTGCACGTAAACATATTTAAATTCCGAGTAAACGGTTTTATTAAAACAACATTACAGCTAACTGCTTCATTGTGAATAAATAACAACGATTTTAAAAATAGTATTATTTAGTTTTTGATTACGAGGAATTAAAGATTTTTTGGTTTCGTCGATCGTGATAATTTTTTATGGCAATGAATTATTTATGAACTGTTATTAATTAAATTAAAATAAACAATATCCATTTATAATAATTTATAGTTGGTAAAATAAATAGCTAAAATACAATTTATCGTAAGTACTATGTTTACATAGTCTTCCTAATATGAAATTAAAGTGTTATAAAATAAATTAATGAATAAAAATAAGTTGGTATTTTAAAGAGCACAACTTATGTACTTTTTCATATTATAATTTCTATTGAAATAGAGAGAGAAATATCAATTGAAATGAGCAGCTAAGCATTGTTCATTTTAAAATGATTGAATGTCCGCGATTGCGCGCGAACAATTTAATTAACAGGACAATGGCGGTCATCAAAATTACAAATAGTTGAATAATTTATCAGCCGGGCTCAAATTCATTCAAAATTTTATTTAGTTTTTATTCAGTTTCCAAGCAAAACATGATTTTAAAATATTTATTTCGTATTCACATACAGTAATTATACCTAACCTTTTTTTATCACCGTGTCTAATATTATATTAATATGAGGGTTGTTACTATCCAAAAGAAAACAGAGCCAATGTGCGCAACTCAATAATCTCACGGAGCAAAATGAAGCTTACAAATAGCTTACCGAATACTAATAAATACAGTAGCATCGTAGTCGCTGAATATTCCTATTTAAGTGGGTGGTACCTGGTAAACCTAATCCCTTTCAGGTGATTTCGCAGAGCCCGTTAAATACCAGGTACTAGAAAATGGTGAACATTGACTATATTTTGATATTTATAAAATTATGTTTTTGTTTTGCTGTTTACACATATTGATTTTTTTCTTCTTCTTTACTATGGTAGTGTAGTTTAATATGCTTTTACTTTTTTGGATGTATGGCTTTTCCTTGGATGTTTTATTATTTTTCATATCATTGTTTATATTTTACAAACCTTTAGTTATTTAGCATTTCATTTAAACACAGGATGAAGACGACTCTTCATAGAACGTAATAATATTTTACTAAAAACAAAGGTTTTTTTTTAAATATTAAAGTTGAGGTTATATCAGTACTTCGTTACTCACTAATTAGTTTACCTTAAGTTAAATCAATTTTCTGCAAAACACTTCAGAACTGTAATGATAAAATAATAGCCCGGCTCAGCCTAAAACAAGCGTACCAAAATACACCGTCGTTACAGAACTTTGTCTCGACCTAAGCAAAGTTACTGACGGAGACTTTTCAATCGAACTAACAGTAACAGCCACATATTGGCTTTGAGCAACCAATTAAAGTTTTCATCAGAATTCGGAAACTAATTTCGAGTAGTTTGACAGAGTCAGCTCGGCCGGGCAGGTAACTACGGGACCACTTGCAAGCTAGCGTGTTCACTGTTCACCCTTCGAATTATACAGACAGTTTTAAATTGGGACACTCGCCAACCTAAATTGGATGTCAATGAAACTAAGACCCTAATTTATACTCTCGATCACTTTGCTAACAACTTGTGCACGTTGACATGAAACACAAGTTTACCCATGACGAAGTTCATGTTAAATATTTTATTTTAATGTATTGTTGCATCCTATGATGCTGGAACTAAGTTTTGTGGAAAATTATGTTATTTTTAGTTAATATTATGAGTATTAATTAATAATGAAAATGGAGATTAAAATTCTAGAATGCAAACTTCTATCTATCACTCAGCAAAACAGTAGGTAAATAAAATAAATCATAATAAACCTTGATGAATACAATAAAGTCAGTTTCATAATGAATCCAATTCTGAAAGTAGCTGCTATCTCTGGCGGGTCAAGCTTGCTCGCGTTTCGGTTGTTGTGCCACAATTAAAATTTTGCTGCACTTCGAGTTCGGGTTGACAAATAATTATGAACTTGTTCCTATTTTATGATGGGAAAAGTTTGTGTAGTTCTCCAGAGTACTTCAAAAATTAGTTGAGTAACGTGAAACTGATATTTCATCTTCGTATAATATTTTCAACGGTACTGTAGGTAACTTATAAGTACCTACTTATAGTTGGCATAATAGTAATGATTAAATCTTACCTAATCAATATCACAGACTATAATTTTTTATTCTGGAATAAAATATTTAAAAGTTCCAATTTCATTCAAGTAAATTGTATACTATGTAGGTATTGTAGTATAAAAAAAATTAAATAAGACTCTTAGTACATTAGCTATAATATTTCAGTTTTATCGTGTAATGTAGTCCTAAACTCGTATGTAGGTAATAGTTGTAAAGTTAACAATGTCTTGTTCCATCACACAGCCACATCTCGCTTGATGTGGGCAAGCCTGACAACGACATGATTCCAAGTTAGATAAGGATGATTGAAAATGTCTACCGGAACTATATCGAACTAGAACGGGAGGAAACCTTTACAAATGGTACAGAAAGAGACTGGTAATGCGATAGCGGGTAGAACAGATGTAGGGTAGCCATTGTCAGGCATAACGGCCGACACTCACGGAAGCACTCGTCACTGTCGCAACGAGAGAACCATTCCGATAAATATTGTATTACAGACACAGTACGGTTATAACAACCCGAGACATTAACCATTGATACTTTATATAGAAACTACGATTTAAATACAATGGAATTTATACATTAAATTATAAATATAATAAATGTTCCTAGCTATCACATTGGCCAAACATATCCTTTTCCATTTGATTTCAAATGTTATCAACATTTGTATCCAATAATCTATTCTATCTATTCATTTTTATTTAATATCTAGCGAATTATTCTAAATAGAAATGCTTTTTAAAATTTAATTAATTACGAAAATTGTTATTTCCTGGATGAATAGAACAATCCTGTGGCGTCATTACACGCAAAATTAGTTTGTAAATACTTTAAGCCTGGCATATTATTAGGCGCATCCTTTCCGAGAGCCTAATAAATAAACATGAAGCAAGACCGATTGAACCCACGAGAAACCAATCTGATACTTATTCTATCTTGTTATAGTAAACATTCACCTGCGATGTGACTAAGTAAAATTTGTTTTTTGTGTAGGTATGGTTTTTAAAACTGGTATATTTTTATGATATTTATAATATATGTTATATTCTAAACTGTTAACTGGTATTGAAATAATTATCAATGCTTTTACTAGTTATTGTTATAATAATATTATCCAGTACCTAATGTATAAAAAGAATTCAAGTAGTAAAAATATTTTACTTCATATTTACAGAATGCAGTTTTTTTTGATGAAACTAAAAATACAACGTATTATTTTATAAACCGGCTAAGTTATTCGTTAATAAAACAATATTTCGTCTAACGAGAAATGCTTTGAATTAAAGGAATACACGGCACTCCCTACGGGGGAAGAGAATATTTATTCCTGTAGCGTAACTAAAGACTCGCAATTATTGGGCAAATGTTTACGGAGTGGAGTGAACATGCTCTCTGCCCTGTGCGAGTGCCAAGTCCTTCCTCGTTCGAGGAAAGTACAAGCTTAAAAACATTTAAACGGTTTGATCTCGTGTTTATTGTTTTAAGCTTTCAATTCCCGTAGACTGTTTTGGTTAATTTTATTCAAATAAATTTGTAACAAAATATATCTCTTCGTCTTTGATCTCCAATTTTTGTCGTTTAGATTATTTTTAACGTTTGGATTTACACGATTCTAATTTGTATTCAAGCAACAAAACTTCATTGTTGTACTTTTTAGAATTTGTAGGTCTGGTAACGTGTAGATAATCTTATTTCTTTTGTTACGTTTTCTAACGTAACGAGGCTTTAATAGAAAAACTTTGATCAAAGTTTACTGCTCGTTTACTTATAACTATGTAATTATTGTGGTGTTTCAACAAAGAGTTCTGGTATTATATTGCTAGAACTTCGCTTACCACAAATTCACTGCAACATAATATTAAAGTGTATAATAAAGGGGGATAATCAATCAAAAATGTATTATGTTCATATTAAATACCCATAAGATAATAATAGTCATCTGTATTACATAATATATGTTCCCAACAGATGAAATCTCACAAGTACCAAAACCAGCGAACTAGAAACAAATAATAACATTTTGATTCGCGAATATATTACAAATTCTTAAGGTAAACATCTGAAAATGTACTTCTGTGAGCATATAAATCCGGACGTGAAAGATAATCGGGTTGGCGGAACTGATTCGCTCACAAATTGAATAAGAGGCAGGGAATATACCCCATCGAGAGTGAGTACCGAAGCGACGGCCCGGGAGGGTGATACTCGCTTAAACTGTGAAACACTCCACTTATAAGCTATTCCCTCGCACTAATGAAATGTTCAACTTACCCGAAACTAGAGTTTCCTAGCATCATACTGTTTTTGACACTGCAATGGTTAAATAATGTCGTGCTCAATAACGCAATGCGTTTTTTAGTTATTGACATAAAGCCTGCATAGTTTTAGAAAGACATAATTTAGCAAAGATGGTAAAACACACTTTGTACCTGTTTAACTGTTAGTAAAACAAGCATAAATTTAAAGGACTGAAAGCTTTTCACTAGATAACTAGATTATGGTACTTAATATTGAGGTATTTTTGTTGGCAAGCTCTTTCATCTACTCTTTCATATAGATTTTGAACGCGTTGTGGAAAATATATTACGTCATTTTTTAGTAGCGGCCAATTTAAATTCGAAATTCTTCATAGTGCTAGATATTTTCATAGTGTAGCCTTTTAATTAGATAACAATATTAAAGGAATGTGAAAAAATATGTAATTCACGATTCTGTAGCGGTCGCCATTTTATCCGATTTTCATAAAACAGCAAAAAATTTAAATCAAATTGGTTCATCCATTTGAGCGCTTCGCTCGAACCAACAGACACACACATACACGCAGATATAGCATAAATACAGTATTAACAAAAAGAGTTGTTTCACGTTTGCAGAATCGCTCGGATGTCCTGTCACGTTTGCCGAATCCCGAGGGTGTATTTCATTACTTTCATCAAATTTAGCGGAAAATCAAATCTTTCAATAAGATTATCCCGACGTCCGCGAAGTTTGAGACGCTTCGACGAGTTCGCGCCGGGCGCTCGACAGTTTATGTTTTGCTTCACCTCATTTCCTGCAATATTCTAGTTTAGAATCCATCATATAAATAATTTATAATTATTATTGTACTTATTGAATATTATGCAAATGATCGTTGCGATGTTGTTGTAGCTGAGTAATTTATATTGAGGTATCTTAAAATAAAAGTTATTATCATCATCATCGCTTTTCATCATTTTATCCGAAAATTGACGTTATAGCCAGAATTTAATCACCATAAATTACACGGTGATCGTCTATGTATAAAATACAACGAATTTGAAAATTTATAAATTTTCACTCTGTGTAAAATAATGATTATCTTACATATTAACCTAAAATTGCTGTAAAATATTTGAAAGTTTATGAAATGTAACTAAAGTTTAAGGAACAACTTGGGTACGCATTTTATACTTCGAAATTTCGTCTGCACAAAATTATACGACAAAGCTTTGAAAGCTAATGAAAGTACTTGAAATACCTTCATGAACGAGTCCTGGAATAAATAAAGTCAAATTGTTTATTAATTCAACAAACAAACCACGTTTCAGCTCTTTACACGTGAATAATTTCGTCTGTTGGCTTGCATTGATTTTCAGTAGCGTATCTAAAATCAAATATTAACTTTCATGGATGAGTGACTGTTTCGGGTGAATACTAAAAAGAATTGTAATAATTTGAATCACTTTGTGCAATCAAAATTAAAAAATAATAACTTGTTCACAAAAAACACCAGTAACGTTATACGTAATTTCTCCTATAATTTAGTTTCTCAATTATTTTTTTAGACACGCCAATAAAGTTATAAGCATATTTACTAAATATGTTTTTTTACTTATTCTAACAACGCGCTGCTTACGACTAAAATAAGGCTCAGTGTTATTCAAATAAACAATAATTGAAGATGGAGAGCATATACATTAACTCACCACAACTTAAATAGTAAAAAAATCCTCATAAGTTTAGAAAAACTAGTAAGAATTATCTTTAATTGCAAACACATATAATACAATTTGCAAACAAGAATGACTTGTAAAAGACTATACTCTAAATAATAATTAAACTAGCACTTCAATGAATACCGTTCGATACTAAAACCAAATTTCTGGAAACGTAATTGGAAACCAAACAGCAAATTCATCCTTTAATGTTAAGGAGCTTAAATGTTTATCGGATATCCGAAGATCAGTTGGCTTGAAAAGAGACCGCGCACTTTTCAAACGGCTAATAGAAATTTTATTACTCCATTCCGATATCCGCTTTTGACTTTTCTCGCTTGCAAAAGGCCGCTGAGTTGCCGGTGGTGGCTTTGACGGAATTAATTGAAGTTTTCGCGTGAAAATACCTAACTAATTAACTGTAGTCTGGTGGCGGTCGGTCGCCGGCGGTTTGTCTGTGGATGGACTTGGGTGCAGTGCTCTTCGACATTTCCTGTTTTTAAACTTCGCTTGTGATTTCCGTACAAATTATTTTGTATGAATTTACTTCTTGGTTCTTGTTATTACTCGTTGTCTCAGTTTTAATAATTTTTTTTTAATATTTGTATTCGAAGTAAAGAGATAAATTATTGAATTAGTTAGGTATATTTTGTTGTATTGTTGTTTTATGAAATTGAGAGACACGACCAATTTTTATTCAAGGCCTTCCTTTCAGTATTAGATAAGTATTTCATGATTTTGTTAAATGTAGGTTAAACTCGACGTCAGGTGGGCCTGTAATGAAGTTCCAACAAGTAAGATAACTAATCCATTGTTTAAATCTTTATTATGGTCCTTAAAGTTAGGTCGTAGGTAGCGACCCTTCAGTGTCCTCTGACATTGCAGAGGTTCATGAGCGACGGTATCCACTTACGATCAGGTGGCACGTTGGCTCGTCTGCCTACATGGCAATAAAAAAGAAAAAAATGCTAGGTAAATGCGTAGTAGGTAATTTTGTTTAAAGAGTAAAATATGTATCAGGTTTTTCATCAAACATTAAAAATATGAATAGCTCATCGAACCAATTTCATTACTACTTAATAAATCTATTAATGGATACAGTAAAAGCGGCCCACAACGTTCTATACCTATCTGTATTACGTTAAAAGGCTGTCTGACCTCGAATACAGTACAAAATGAGTGCAGTTCCTTTGTATGGGTTCCATCGATTTTACGTAGGTACTTTCAATTACATTAAAGGATCAGACCAGTAAATTCTTCACATTATACGGGTATAAAAAGCCATGAGAAAAACGATCCCCTCATAAATATTTTAACAACTGATGGCACGGGCCGTGAAAAGAATGTAGCGCTTTCAATGACTTCATTAAACTGGAGATGACCATTGAAAAATGTTTCAGTAAAATTTTGTCCCGAAGAGAAGGTCTGTAATATATTTCAGCTATGTATTTCTATTATTAAGATATTTTTGTTAAGAATATTTTTAATTAAGGATTATAATATTTACATTCATTACTTAAACACACGAAGGAGAAAGGACAAACATGCAATGGGTAAATGAACACATTCTCTGACTCCTATTTTTTTCTAAAAAAAATATTTTCAGTATTTTAAAACTTATAACGGCTTTGCTTTTCTTTAACGTAGACTTAAGTTTTTTTAGAAGATGTCGCAGGAAAATTAGAAGGAATTTTCAACAAATGCTTTGTATTTACAATTAATATCAACCTATGTATTAGCTCCTAGTAAAAGCTAATCTCTATATTGCATCTGTTAAAATATCCGGATATTAAAGTAATATGTTCGAGATTACAAATTGCAGTACCGATGGGAAATCTAGCTTAAGTTTCAACGCAACTGCGACCACGTAAAATATTCCAACTAATATTCTCATTTATATGGACGTTCGCAGCAACTTTTACTATTCAATATCACGTCATAACAGTTTTATATTGCCCCTCTAATAGTAAAAGTATTATATTTTTATTCTCATAAATGAATGGTTATCATTTAGGATTATTTTAATGCCTTGTAGGCAGACGAGTCATCAGATCGTAATTATTATCGTGATTACCAACCCCAACCTACTGATTACACCAGAAATATCTAATCTGGTGTAAGTTGGTGTCGTGAGGTCATTTTGAAATAGATTTTTTTGTATATGCTATGCCATTTCTTATCAGGTAGTTATGAATTTAAACAAATCGGTAAAAAGATATAAAAAAATTAAAAACTACAGAATTTTTAACACTTCAAAAATAAATCAAGCGAATATTACATCTCATTTAATTATATACCTACTGTAAGATAGATTTCAAAATATCAATTATATTTTACGCCAATTAAACCTCTAGCTGATTGCTGTGTTGTTATTTCAATATTTACGATAGAAAAAATACATATTATAAGGGTTTTTTTTCGGATTTTGTAAAATCAGTCATTTACACTTCGTTACACTGCACTTTATTTTCATTTTTCAATTCTATTACTAATTAAATATTTTTGAGATGATTGAGTATTGGGAAAACAAAATTAACAACATCATACATCTTTCAGCTAGATGTTACCATGCTTCGTTTTCAAATTTTAAACATAAAATAAATACATCTTATACGCACACAAATCCAAGTGTCGAAATATAGTAATTTAACAACAAAATTCGACATAATTCTGTGGCTAGTTCCAATTCCGGAAACCGTATGTATTCTCTAACGATTAGAGAAACCAAAATAGTAAATATTTGCTTTGCGGCTTGTTAACTTGTTTAACTGCGAAGCTACATTGAGGTAAAGTGTGTTTTAGTGTCGCCATGTGCATCCTTGCGGATAAGTTTGACCATTGCAAACTTTGTACTCTGCTTTATCTCCGCTCTGTTAGTATGCTTAAGTGCTGTCCTAAAATGTGGTTAATAACATTAAATATTCAAGAGACGGAACTGAAAATGTTAATTTTTACTAAGTTTTATTTTTTCCAAAATTACGATTAATTTTTATTTTTTGGCATTAATCGAATTAATGTATGTAGCTATATATAGTTTTCGAATTACTTTTTAGAATAATTTTCAAATCACTTTTTACTATAGAAATAATTTCGCATTGAATTCATGGTAGAGAATTATTCGAATCATTATCTAAGACACTTTTTTAATCTCCATGTTTAAAACTAACTGTGTATTAACTTTGATCTATTATAATTGATTTAGCTGTTCTTTTATTTTATCTAGATACTTCATTATATGAATTTCTTTACAAATTAACATAGAATGAACTTGTGCTTTCTTGGCTAATGCCCAAGAATCATAAATTCAGACAGAGATGACTGCGAATTCAAAATATCTCCGTAATTTCGACGAACAATGACTTACCGGTTCAAAGCAAGTTGACTTGGTGAAATTTGATAGTATCGTGCCGTACGGCCCTGTGCAGCTACCGAAATAATTGATGCCTCCTGGTTCCGTCTGAAATGTTGGATACCGGTAGCTTTAAACCCTGTCCGACAGATATCGTATGATTCAGTGTTGCATTTCATTTCTCAATTTTATGAATTTAGTTTTGAGCCATTGAATGTGGAGATTCTGTTAAATTTTTATTTTCTTCGTTTACCTTTATTTTCGAGACCTAGTTCAAAAAGCATAGGTAGGTATATAGTTAAAACTAAAGAATATCTACCCTGTATGGTTGCTATCATGGATAACCAATAATATCAATGTTTCCTTTACAAATATTTGTGATAATGAATTAAAAATGAATGAATGAAAAGATACCTAATTCCAACAATAAGTAAATTCAGCACATTTTCTGTAGATATTATTTTATGGACGAGACTGACTCAACACACAACTGTACGTTCCTGTAGTAGTGACTAGTGACTAGTGCTACGACGTAGACAATTTAATCCGGCAACTCGCCGCTTGCGAGACAATAGATAAACAAACATTTTGCTGGCAGCGGTCACGTCTGCTCCACGAGACTATTGTAAAAGGCTTACAACACGTCAAACTTTACGTACTGGCAAGTTGGTACGTCCATTTAAAATGCTAATTTTCAGAATATAAGATTATTTATAACTAGGTGACCCGCGCAACTTCGTCTGCGTTACAAAGGGGTTCAAAAATTGTAACCTATGTGTTATTCTGATGTATAAGCTATATTGTGGTAAAGTTTCATTCAAATCCATTCAGTAGTTTTTACGTGAAAGAGTAACAAACATACATCCATACATTCATACATCCATACATACAAACTTTCGCCTTCATAATATTATTATGATTATAATGACAGAAGGTTCACTTATAATAATAGCTATTTTGATTCAAAAGTGGAATGAGTGGCTTCATCTTCGAGTAAATCTGACTTTATTAGATTATGAACATGTGTTATGTAATCTAATACTTTCTTTTTTTGTTGAAAACGAAGCACTGAATGAGGTATACTTTCTCTATTATTGTACTAAACTAGAGAACATGTCATTGAAAATACAGTCTAATAAAAGCGTATATAAAAATATAGCTCTTTTTTAAATATAAATCAACAAAAAACCGTTCAATCAAAATGAAAGGTAACAGAATACGAATCAGTGAATTCAAACACGATAGTAAAGTGGTTAATTTAGCTGTCGATTCTCTTGTATCTTCGATCTGGTCCTAAGTAAACCACTTCTGTTTGAGGATGTTTGTGCTCAGACCAATAAAAGCAGAGATTTCTTCCTTAATCACCTTTGTTCTAAGTGCTGTCGTAATTACGTCTTACATTACCGCACCGTACATTATGCCTTGAGGTAAGTGCTTTTATAAACTATTTGTTATTTAAAGTTTGGTTTATTTATTTATGTTAGTTGGTTTGTTTATTGGTATTTATTTTATATCTGTTTGTTTTGACAGACGCGAATACCAACTTTCGCGGACACACAATCAACTATTTGATAAAGTATGAAAGTAAATAAAAACTAAAAGTCGTATATCTTGAGAATCGTTTTTCTAAATTACTTAGGTTCGGCCGGGATCCCATTAGTCTGTACTCGTTACGGCCAAAGACAAATGGCGCGAAGAGTTGGCGCCTTCGCAGCCCCGTTTATTAGTATTAACAAACTTCCCCACCGGGATCATTTATACAAATGAAAAAACAATGCAGAGCTTCTGCTTTTAACTAGGTCTTAATGTAGAATTTATTTATTTTGTTCCTTTTATTGTTAAAATTGACGCTGAAATCGAGACGTAACTAAAAGTTTATTCGAAAACGAGAATTGGACTTAAAAGAGAAAACTTAAGAAAGATTTAGGGAGACAAATGACCTAAAAATACAAAAGTTCGTCTAATATGGAGCAGTTGAAGTAACAGAACTGCAGAAAAATTGACGGCATAGAATCGCAATGAAAGCGATGTATCAGAATACTGTCATTGCAACCACGACCACGCTGCCAAGAGTTAAGAATTAAATAAAAAATAATAACAAAAATATGTTAATTCCAAAGTGATAAGCGATTTGCCGACAGTTAATAATTTATATAATATATAATCATTTATAATTTTTATATCATTATATCATTTTCATATTAATCATTTATATCTTATAAATGATTAGTTTACGTCGAAAGTAAAAGAGATCGCCTCAGTACTATCGTCATATAATGTTAAAATCATAACGTATTCCCTGGCGCAGATATCAATTTGTATGCTCTTTCAGCTGAGGACATTCGACGAAAGGACGGAAATATAATACGAAAATTTAATTGCAGTTTTGATTAAGCACTATCACACATGGTGCATTCTACGTTGACTAATTCAACCATAAGAAGTTTTAGAAAATATTTTTTGTTACTTTGATTTAATACTATTATAATTTTATGAAAGCTGTATGCACCTCTTTTTTACATTCCACTCGGGCCAAGAGAAAACTATGTATTTTTAGTTTAAGTATAGTTAAGTGAGATTGTAGTTGGTGTTTCTGATATAAATAAATAAATAAATAAATAAATAAATAAATCGATCAAGTTAATTGATATTGACAAATCAAATATTTCTTTTAGTACGATCCTTACAAATGTATTTTATTTTCTTAAAGAAAATTAGCAACTCCAATGCCTGATTTTTTAAATGAAATAAGTAATTTATAGTATTTATAACCTTTAGTAAAATCTATTTCATTAAAATATTAAATTTACCCAAACATTTTAAAATTCTAAATCTAATATATAAAATTCTCGTGTCACGGTGTTCGAACTTGAACTCCTCCGAAACGGCTTATCCGATTTTGTTGAAATTTTTTGTGCTTATCAGGTATCTATGAGAATCGGCCAACATCTATTTTTCATCCCCCTAAATGTTAGGGGTAGTCCACCCCTAATTTTTTTATCGACGCAGACGAAGTTGCGTGGGGCAGCTAGTTGTTTTATAAAAAATTGAAGCCTGTTCGTCATCATTTTCACAAACTTTGATCTTTGCCTGCATAGCGAAACATTAAACGAATTATTCACTCCTTTGTGAATTTGAGGGTCTCTCCTTCAATTTGTGAAGTGATCGCTCTCGTGTATCCAAAATCTGCAAGCGATTCTTTAACTTGAATACAATCGATGACAATGATAAATAAATTTCGTCTCTATTCTTGAAGTTTAAGGTTTGTAATCTTTTAGCGACCAAAGCAGTTATCACGTTTTCATTTTAATGTCGTAAACAAATAATGGGCGCAAGGGATTGATGGAAGTGAATGATTTCACGTCCTAAGCAAACTTCTGCAGTATTCCAACTATGGCTATTGTGTTGTATTCAAAACGTTCAAGCTGCCGAACTGTCGGGGAAATATTGATCTTTTATAGTTTATTCAATATCGGATACCTGAGCAGATGTTTTCCCGACTGGAAAATTGTATGTAATCTAATGGAGAGGAAAGTAACGTACGACGTTATTTTGTATTTTTATGTATGTATGTAGTGTACGCAAACAGCAGTGAATTGCAAGCACAAAGCCAGTATTTTTAAGCATTATTCACTTTATAAAAAATTAAACAGTTATGTAATTTAAATTAATAAGTTTATAATTATGTAGGGTAAAATAAGCTTTTAGTAGAAAGTTGTAGGTTTAATTTATAACAATTCCCGAGACGTAATTATATCCATTAGCAAAGTTTGTTTAAGCAACTTTCGCTATTACAAACTATTTCTGAAGAAATCAAAATAAACCATGAGATTCAAAATAATGTTCCTATTTTTTATTATACCTAATGTGGTAACGATATCTTATCAAGTTAATTTTACTTTCTAGCGAAATAAAATAATTAAAAATTGAAAGAGAAAATAGGATTTCGGTTTTAGTTAAGCTCAAGTTCAACACTAATAACTGACGGCGTGGTCACCGCCAGCGTCGAGCAAACAAACAACTAGTTATACAACTTTAATAAAAGTAAATCGCATTAACACCTAACTTGTTAAGCTCTTTTGTCGCCGTCCACTGTGATGGAGCTACGTAGAAATGTACGTGGAACGACAACGATTTTAACTGTTAATCAAATTTTAAATTGGAATTTTTTTGTTTTACGTCTTTTGTTTCTCTTATTGTGGTCTTAGTGATGTTTTGTGTATTTCGAAAAAGTCTGTGTATCATATCTTAATCTTACACAATGTCTGTAACAACCCATTACTGCCCACTGCTGAGCTCAGGTCTCCTCCGAAGAGGGGTTAGGCATAGTCCACCACGCTTGCCTGATGCGGATTGGGGACTTCACATATCTTCAAAGGATTTTTAGAACCCTTTTCCGATATGCAGGTTTCTCACGATGTTTTCCTTCACCGTTTTTAGCCAGTGGTGTTGTGAAAAATTGCACATAAATCTTTTTCTTATAAAGATTTAGAGGTACAAGCCGGCCGGTTTTGAACCCGCGACCTCCCGTACGGAAGGCAAGCGCTTCAACCACTCGGCCACCACAACTACACAATGTAATAAATAAATAATAAAATTGGATGATTAAGATTCTTATTTCGTCTATACAGCATCAATGCGGGTATGTTATTTATAGTAATTTGCTGTTAGTCAATTAAGATAAAATATGATTACTGATTATTATTTTCTAGGTAGAACATAAATTGATTCGATCAAAGCAGCGATCTGATCTTATATTTATTAAGTTACGAACAACCACTCTCACACAGATGGGACTTCAGCTCCACTCGTTTCTGAAATTAAAATTACAATTACGGTTGTGAAATAACCAATTCGAATAGTTACTGAGATTAAGCATGATTAATTTTCAATAACCATAATTTCATCATTAATAATGTTTAACGAAGATTTCGATGCTCATTTACCTTCCATAACTCGATGAATTTATTCTCATTTGGCTTTTCAAAGCGAGCGGCAACAGATTCTCTTCAAGCAAAATTGTAAGTAAACTTTCTTAGACGTACGGGTTCAAATTGCTCGAACGAAATACAAACAGTAACTTCTTGGTAAAATGGCGCATGAACTTAATATGAAAGGCTTCGATTAACGTTGAGTAAGTTTCCAATGTTTGGGTTTTGGGAGTAATTTTTGTGTGTTATCGTTTCTCTGGTTCGATTTAATATTCATTTTAATTACTGGATGTTACGCATATTATTATTTTTTTTTTCCAATTTGTAATATCGTTTAGACCTACATTGTTTGAACAACTACTTCAATTAAAATACCGACATGCCAGGCATAACGTTACAAACTTTATGATTTATTATAATTGTGAGTAAAGTCTACTTTTGTGTTTTGAAAGTCCAAATGATTTTACTAAATTTAATCGACTTAAATTAAGTGGAAGTTTGTTTTCAGTATTTTTTTTAAATAATTACTTTAACGTGGTATAGCATCGTTAAATCTTAGTACTTTATAAAGCAAGGCAAAATACATGTATATGAAAGTTTGTTTAAATTATTTGAGTCTGTGCAGTGAAAAGTCGTAATTAGCGTGGCTTTCATGACAACGTCCTCGTGAACTCTGTGGCTCTTCTGGGATTGTTGTGACGACGCGCTCTCAAAACTAGTTCGCATTGTTATAAATAATAAGGTTCTTTATATGAAAACATATATTTTTTTAATTAATTATGAATTTTTAAGAAACAAAATGTCTGAGATAGCATGATTAAATTTAGTTTACAAATCCTTTTACGCCTTTACCTATATTTGGTGAACATTGTTTTCTTTAACCATGCGATGAATTAGTATCAATCTGGCAATCAATTACATAATTATTTTTAGTAGCTATGTGCATCTATAAACGGCAAAGATTTTAAACTGTTCAAATTCTAAATCGGTCAATGACCAGTGTTGGAATTCAGATCCCAGGTTCAATATCCAATAGGAGTCTTATAACAAAGCTTTACTATGAGATGTTAGTTACGCCGCGCCATTTTACTTCATTTTGAGTGTGTCTGCAACAAACTGCAAATAAAAGAGATCTCAGCATTTGTATGATAAGCTAGAGTACCTATGTCTCATCAATCAATAGTCCTATCCCAATTAAATAGTAGGTAAAAAAACAATAAATTACAACCTCGAACGTATTACACATATGTAGTAAAATGTTCAGATTTAAAAATCCACGTATTGCTAGGCAATTTTTTATGATGTTTCGCAAAGTTTTTGAGTACAAACTCGTAGTGCCGGCAGGTATGAGCTTAACCCCCTAATGAAGCCGCGGATGCACTGGCGTGTTATTAAAGGATTATTTTACCGCCTTTATACGCCATGAATATCGTGTTTTATTAACTTTATTTTAATAACGCACCGCCCTACATTGTACCTTCATTATGTCTACACCTTGCTTAACAAGGTTCTTCATTAAAATCTCGGTGGTACTTTGTGAAATAATAGAAGAATCATTTTATCTTGAAAGTAAGTTGATATGAAAATTATTTATGAATGAAGATCGATGGTCTTTTTGGCATTCTCCTCGGAGGAGGTAGGTATATGTACCTATATAGGTAATGTATATATGTTTAACAGCTAAATTCTTCAACAGTTTTCCAGACACTATTCTACTTTACAGTGTAAATATTATTGTATAATGTATTTTTATTACCAAATGTATATTCTTTTAAATTCTGATAATAAAGAGCCTGTACAACTTGGTTAAGGTCACTCGAGACACACATCATCTTAATAGAAACTTACTTTGTTAAAGTAAGGTTTTTAAAGAAAACACTCAGAGGTGGTGTTATCAATTATAGGTACCTATTTTTAGTCCTAATCATTTCACTTCAATACCTTAATGAAGCTTAATGTCAAATCTGAGTTTCATTTCAGGGAATAAAACACAGAGTGACTTGTAAACTTCAAGGAGCTAATACAATTATCACACTTGTTTACATGTACAGAACAATGAACACACATATGATATAATAAATTGTGATATTTGTTAACTTCTATCTTCCTATAAAACTGCTTAAAAACCTAAGTAGTCTATCTCCTACTGGTCTGGTCTATTTTATATAACTGATCTGTCTTATTATTTATTGTACCATAAACTTAAAGCGTAAGTAAAATAGGCTTGTAGTATCTCATTTAAACGTTCACCAGGTGTACATTAAGCCGACTGAATACAGTACTGTGGCTTCACCGAAATTGAATTTAAAAAATATTACCGACTCGCGAACTGTTGGCCGGTTTCCAAAAGACAATACCTACGACGAGTCCTGTATATTCATTTTAAAGAAATACGCAAATACATTAAACAAAGAGCCTTGAGCACTTACCCTCCGTCTTGATAGCGTCGAACGTCTCGAATAATGACCCTCTTGTTTACTTCAATAGTTCAACTCCTTTAAAATAAAATCGTTGCTTTTAAGTAAAACTAACTGACATTTAAAGTTTCTTATAAAAACTCTTCAAAATTATGTAACAAAATAGACGACTTGAATACTAAAATAGTTTTAGGTATCGTTACTGCTGTTTTAAGATATTTTTATGTAACTAAACAACAATAGAAGCGTGCAAACTTTTTACATTAGTAGGTATACTATGCAAAGTCTATTTGTTTTGTACCTTCGAACCTGGTTCTGAACTACGTGCAAGTTTGGGGTCTCATTTTAAAACTCTCTCGCTCCGGGTAAATTTTAATCATAAAGAGACAATGAAGGTGAATTTATAAACTTTTGATCACTCTGATTTACGCATTGTTTATATCCAAAATTATTCCAATAACTCGGTAATGTTTCGTGTCATTTTACGACCTGCCCAAGTTGTATCTCACTGAGCGTAGTCAATTTGACCCATTTGAAATTAGAAGGGTCAAAGCTGGTAGCGGTTTAATAATAAACATCAAACAGCCATTTTGTCCGCAACGAATAGAAATTGGATTCAAACTATTTAACTGTCCATTTTGTTATGTTATGTCTGTAGAATATCAAGTTGCGAATTCTATCTTCTGTCAGTTTATTAAACATTCATTATAAATGTGACGATGCTGAAGTATAATCTATCTATATTTTATATAAAGTTAGGTAATATCCAGTTAATTGAAAACAACTCAGATAAAAATTGGCCACTGGAAAGTGTCCAACAGCGAGACGCAAAGAGCGAGCGATATATTTTGCATTCAATTTAGGGAAAACGCGACGTAGACGGCTTTTATAATTTAGACGCAGCCCCTGTTTATTTACCTCAATAATATTATACGTATTAAGCTCAAGGTAAATTACTTCATCTTTGCCTCCATCATTTTAAGATTTATTTATCATTGAGGTTTTCATAGACCTATCAAAGTTTTATCTTAAACTTCGTAGCGGAATGAAAATTGTTTCCTCTCCTATACCTGATATAATTTTAATATTCAATTATTCAAGATTTTCAATTTTGAGGGAACGATTATAAGATTTCTTGGTCGGTTTAAACGATAATGAGTTTCCGGCGTAGCAGTTTACGGGGAAGAGGTTTGCGAGCCATTGCTTGATCCGAGCAACGAATCTATTAACGAAATTACCATCGAGTGGCCCTTCGCCTTTTCACCGGCTCTAATAGACAACATCGTCTATTACATGGATCACACAGACTCACAAATAAAAAATTGTTGAAATGTTGTTAGATAAAACTATTATTGTTCGATAACAAACGTGACTTTTGGAAATAAATAATGAAGCATTATAAAACAATTAATTAACTTCTTTCATTTTATCGTCTTTTTTCTTTTATTTTCCTGTTCATTTTCCTTATGATCCTACTTTCTAAAGGAATATTATTCGAAGAAACTTGAGCCTCTAAGGTCAAATAATATATACCTACTCCAGAAATTACAGAAAGCAATACAATATAACAAGAAACACGATGAATCATTGGACATTTTCCCTTTCGATAGTAATCTGTTAAGTACTTATGATAGTATCAAGAACTGTTAATATAGATTCACATTGTTAATTATTTTTATATACCTTAGAGATATTTTCTACGAAATAATTTACCTAATATGATTTAACGTTCCGCAATTTGTCGTCTAATAGCAGGCAATGTATTAAATTATCTAACGGGAGGGAAATGGTGGTTTTAATTATTGTTCACTTTAAGTAAAATTTATTATTGTCAGCGATTCAATATTGCAGTATATTATACTAGGTGACCCGCGCAACTTCGTCTGCGTTACAAAGGGGTTCAAAAATTGTAGCCTATGTGTTATTCTGATGTATAAGCTATATTGTGGTAAAGTTTCATTCAAATCCATTCAGTACTTTTTACGTGAAAGAGTAACAAACATACATCCATCCATACATACAAACTTTCGCCTTTATAATATTTATTAGATTAGCTTTTTGAAAAAAAAAGTTAAATTATGTTTTAAAGTGATGTTAAAATAAAATTTTACTGTTATTTTCTTTTGCAATCGAATTGTCAAGAATATTAACTTCACATTATAAGAGAAACTACTTATCATTCATAGTGTAATAATTATCAAATTAAATAGTAACCTTTATGATCCTATTACGCAAATAATAATAGAAACAAAGCCGATCATTGTAAATAAAAGTTGCCACAGTAGACGAAGCATGAGCCTAATTAAGAAACACGACAAAACATGGACAGCTTCAGGTAAAAAATACCAACCCTCCGAAATTTTACCTCAAAATATTCTTATTAATTTAATAGGAAAGGTACTTCGCAAAGGGGCAATTTACCGTGAAATGAGTTTATGCAAACTTATTTGGGATAATTGCCGAGAAATATGAGTGTGGAACCGAGGAGTCCCATTTCCAAACAATTATTCTCGCTTAATTTCCCATTCATCGTATGTAAAAGTACACGAGTAATTCAGAAACGGTCAGTCGCACATCATAATGAGAAAATCACTTGTATTTTCTAAAATTATTCGCAAACATTCATTTTACTTTCAAAGCGATATCGGTTACGATTATTAAATAAATTTACTTGTTCCCTCAATTTACGTTTTCGGTCCTTTGTAAATTTACATAATTGTTTGAGATCAACTATAATTGAATTTCTTAAGTAATTCTATAAACTTGGAACTCAATTTCACTTCATATATTCGCAGTTATAGCACATTGATAAACTCGTTAGGAAAACAATGTTGTTTGAACAAGTATTCAAGTTTTAAGTGTTTACGTAAGTATTTTTATATATATTTTTTTTGTTATTATAAGATAGGTATGGCATAATTATCATAATACTATTATAAAGGCGAAAGTTTGTAAGTATGGATGTATGGATGTTTGTTACTTTTTCACGTAAAAACTACTGAATGGATTTGAATGAAACGTTACCACAATATAGCTTCTACATCAGAATAACACATAGGCTACAATTTTTGATAATAATATAGACGGGACGAACCTGAAGTCCACGCGAACGAAGTCGCGGGCAAAAGCTAGTTGATCATAATTTACTATTTAATAATGCTATGCTTGAGTACCTCATCACTGTCACTCAAAGGCATTGATCAAATACAAAGATAATATATTCAATACACCTATGAAATTATTGATAATCACTTTAATAACATGCATGAATAATTATAATAGTTTCAATATACAATTGACATAGTAAATACGTAGAAACAATTTACATCGCTATAAGTACAAATTCTGTCTTCAGCTTTATTTTGATCCCCGCTCTGTAGAAAAAACAAATGAGGATCTAATTTCATTGAGTACAAATGTGAGAAATTCGAAAGGCAAGCGTCTTACATCTCAGTGATATTTTCAAATAGAATTTCAGTACGAGTCGCGTCGGTACTTACTTACTTTGTTTAATGTATTGCAGGTGTATTCTTACTTGAATAATGGGAGAGTGTTTCTCCGTTCGTTTAGAGTAATGTCCGATGCATATTTAAGGGTCTGACGTCTCGACGGGACTGTACTATACAAATGGAATGTCACGTCAATCACGGAAGTACTCGTGTTGGGTATATTGCACTTCATGTCGGTTTCAGGAGATTGTTGTTGCGGTAATGGGTGCTTTTGTATTATATGTATAGGGATAAATGTGATACAAATTGCTCCAAAATTATACGAAAATCATGAAATATGGAAGTTTGTCCCAAAAACCTTTGCTTAGGAGAATAATGATTACCTATTGTTAAATTACTTACAGTTATTTACAAGTGCCAGACACCTACAGTAACGTAAATTATTAATACTCATTTAAAGAAAAACTTCTATAAGATTAATACTCTAGCAGAATAAAAATGATGAGCGAGATAAGATCTATTGTCGTCTGAAACAGCTATAGCGAAGTGTAGCTACATGATCTATACGAGAAATAATATTAATTACATCTTAATCATGTGCCGTAATCGAGTTGTGCTATTAGCTACATATTTGTTAATTAGACGGAACGTAATAATAATTCTCTCGGTAACAAGTGGTATAAGTGTTGGTACGTGTACGTGTACTCCGTTCGTAATTGCGTTTCGAGCTCATCCGGGCACATACACTTGATTACAGATCCCATTTTGATCACTGTTGAGTGTGATCGTTGATCTATAGAATGTTGGATTAAGATAATTTACTGATATATTTTAAAGTAAATAAATTATGTTGCACAAGAATTTATCCGATTTACCTAATAATTAAGTATTTTCTACAAAAATCACCAATAGAAAATTATAAATAAATACGAACGAACATTAATGGACCGGTATTAAATAAAGTTTGTAGACTATGTTGTTATAAGATAAAACGATAAGATTAGCTTTATCTGTAAAAGAAACCAAGACATAGAAAGTTAAAGGAACCAGAAAATTGATACGAAAGAAAAATACGTTTTTTGCCAAACCCGACAGTTTATCATTTGCATTTTTCATGACCAACTCAATTTAGTAGGTAACGCCTACAACACTGGATCTACTTTTTCTTTAAGAGACGATATCTGCAGGATTTCCTACAATTTAAAAAATTGGTTTCTCTTCAAAGTTTTTATATTTTTAGTACTTTATTTGACTTTAGTCGTCATCCTAAACGGTCATTAACAAATAGTTTATCGTTTAGGATTCGCACATTATTTATTTACACTAAGTAATAGGATTATAACTGTTGAAGAAAAAATACTGTGCCCGGCGATAGCGCATCAGTCGATAAAATGCAGTGTCTGTTAAGTCCCATGACACGACCGAGGTAGACATATTAAAAGCACATTGACATAAAAACAGAGCCTCCCTGTAACCAAAAACCCATCTAGCGAAATTGCCATCCGCTCGCTCATTACTGCCTGAGCCAACCGCGGGATCCGATATCCCTGCGCGCGTGACTAAAGGAAATTGAAATCTCTATCGCTTAATCGAAATATTCAATGGAGTTTTCCGAAAACAGATTTTTAATTATTCGCTAATGTTATTGTTTCCTAGGTGTAGGTACCTATTTTCTTTTGTTTTTTTTTTATTGCCCCGCAGGCAGACGAGCTAACGGCCCACCTGATCGTAAGCGGTCACCGTCGCTCATGGACCTCTGCATTGTCAGAAGACATAAGTAATGAATATTAATTAGTCATGGTTTAAGTGAAATTGATATCTCTCTCACTATCACCTAATTTAATAATACATAATCAAAATTATAAGTAGAGCTACCTAAGTAATTTTACAACAATCTTTGGATCGATTTAATTTTTTTTCCATAAATAAGATATTAAAAATATTATAGAATTTACAACCAAGTAACAGGAAAAGTAAACATTTTCCTTATTCTTTGTACTAACTGACAACCATGTAACGTACCTAGTAATAAAATTAATTAACTCTTAAAAACTCGTACATGGCACACAACATGGCTTTAATCCTGTTGTTTTTCCTAATTTATTAATCATATAACAAAGGTATAAAATAAGAAGCATTTGTTGAAGTTATATCTCTGACTGTTATATACGTACTTACTGAATTAGAGCTTTTTAATTCACCAACAATAGCAAAACTCTATTCTAAACATCGAAGATCATCACATTGGCAGGGTTAAAATACGTTAAAATATACTATAGGTAGGTATACTGTGCTAAATAAAATAAGAGTAAAGCGTAAAACATTGTCTGCTTGTTAGCATGCACCTTACACTTTTTTTCTTTTGTTATTAATAATTAATTTATAAATATTTTATTTTTGTCTGAATTAGACAAACGTCTCGTGACTATCTTTAAATAACAATGTTGTTGTTAATCTGTTCGGTTTCCTGCGATACAGGCTTGACCTAGTGCGGACCATTGTTATCTAGTTAAGTTGTACATTGTTTTTTGGTAAATAAACTATTTCATTTCATACTATAGGTTTGTTTCTTTCTTTAAATAAGTAAAATGTTATTTTTAATATTCAAATCATCGGAAATGGTTTCATAGGTAAAAATAAATTGCAAATTTTTTGATTAGGAGATACAAGTCGCAAGGACGCGGCCGCTCTGAAGCTGCCCTGATGGACCCTACTTATTATGAGCCTGCACGGTTTGACACTTGAACACGTTTGCTTTCCACAATCTCAGAGAGTCCTTTCTTTTACCAATCGTAAAATTTTTGACTATTAAATATATACCTACCCCCCGCAACTTATTTAGGTATCTGTTCTGTTGATTACACTTTGGGTCGCTTTATAGATAAAATATTCCAAAAAATATACCTAACTGTAAATTATTTATAAGGTACCAATATCGTTTAATTCTAATAATATATTTTCTACATTTATTTGAGAAATAAAATATTTTTTAGATACATTAAATTATTTATTACATAAATCAAATTATATAGAACGAACTTCTTATATGTTATACCTAAATTAAAGGTCGACGTATTTTAAAAGATAAAATTGTCAAGAAGTAGAAGAAAAAAGGCATAATCATATGATGAATTTTAAAAGATCGAAATTCAGTAAATAAATAATTTAGATAAAATAATATAAAATTAAGGATAACTAAAATTTGGGTTTCTAATAATTAATCTACCGAAAATCATTTTGTAATGTCTTAACTAAAATCTGTGACCTTAAATCACTTAGAGAAAACAAGCGAATGTAAGCTCGGAACGTTAATGGATTTGAATTATGTCACGTCATCTTAAGTTTTACGGTTTAATTTCATTAATGTAACGTGGAATTAGGTAGGAAGCGTTCACGCGAATAAACTGAAGCGATTATAATTACTAACGAAGTTTCGTACTGTCGAGCCGGTCTACACGATAGCAAGGTGTAAATGGAGGCAAATTCGTCAATTTATATGCGGAACAGGCCTTTGAGATGCCATCCCACCTTTCTCATATCGACAATTCTATTAGTATATTCGATGTTTAATGTAAACTTTGAGAGACAAACCATTATGTCATACATTATAGGATGTTATTATTAAACTTTATTGTGTTTCATTATGTGCGTACAATTATATTATATGCCTAAAAAAATAGGTATACATTCTGAGAAATCAATGTTTGATTTGCGAAGATTAATCTTTTCGTCGATTTTAGTCCAGTTATTTTCAACGAAAAATTTTTCAAGTTTATATTATAATTTGAAATTCGGAGAATTTTTTGTTACAATATGCGCGACCAATTAGTGTTTCCTTAAATATTTGCGGAAGATTCTACATGAAAGGTTTAATGGACCTCCATAACGGTAAAAATAATGTGAAATTTTTACACTTGATACTCAAAACATTTTATATAATAAAAACCTTATTACGATAGCAACATCAAGCTTCATTAAAAATCTCTTTTCTTGCTGCTTGGCTTTAATTATCCGTTTTCTTTGTTCACAGGCGTTGGGGATCTGTACACTCGGAAATATTACCTCATGATTTTTTTTTGATAATAATATGTCAACTTTAAAACTTTTCAGAATTATTTTAAGTACTCTAGAATGTCATGTTGTTAAGTTTTACATTGACTTTTACCATATTTAATGATACAAAGACTCTACTAATATGCTAAAAGTCATGACGATTGTTCTTAGAGTTTCTTTATTTTCTAGAATTCAATAACTTTGATAATATAATATCATAGAAATATAAATAGTAATATCATAACATTGTAACAATTAACTTAGAATAACAACAAGAGCAAGGCAATAAATAAACAGGTTACAAAACAATCTTGATACGAGAAACGATTCTTTAAAGTCTTTATCAAGTACTTACGAAGCATCTTGATACAAGTAACAGGTAAATGAATATTCAAAGAACCCAAACAAAAGTCAAATAATTCAGTGGGTACAAGATTGTTCATGATTAGTCCGAGACAACCATTAATAAAAGGAAAACAGCGGTATTTGTTTCAAAGCGCACCGCAGCCCTTTGGAAAGTTGTTTTATCCTAATTTCCTGCTGGTTTCTTCGGCTTTATTCTTCTTTAATATTATCAAGAGACTCTGCGTTCATTTTTATTATATTTGGTTAAACGAAAATTTTATTATTTGTATAACTTCTGTGACCTTTTATGTTTGATTTGTTTATTGTAATCGATTCCTTTCTCTCGTATAATATTGTAGTAAAACTGAAATGTTTTTTCTGTAATAATCCGAGGAACGTAAGCAATGAAGTTAGTTTCAAAGAGACTTTTGACTTGGAAACTTGAAGTAACTACGCTAAGTGCGATTGACCACAACACGACAAATCACTTAGCCTCTGTCTTCAACTGTTTTCAAGTGATTCTCAACTAAAAAAGGTAGGGTTTACGTTTTTAGTTTGACTATTGATTTTACAACAGCACAGATCTTTATTGTGGAAAAATGTATGACAATTTTAAAATATAATTTAAGATAAGAAAACATATTAGTAAATAATAACATAATCGTGTTGGGATAAAAATATCTCGAATATATTCTCGTAACCACGATGAAATCTGTGGGGCAGCCCAGAATAATTTTCGGCTCCATTTGCTTTATTACCTTTCTGTGGGTAACGAGCACGTGCCCTACGAATAGCCTGTCAAACATATGGAGACATATTCGTACCTACAAATTTATTTTATATGATTATTAATTTTATGTAATTATTAAATAGCTTAAATAGCTAGGAAGTCGTGGTGGCCGAGTGGTCGAAGCGCGTCCTTCCGAACGGGAGGTCGCGGGTTCAAATCCGGCTTGTACCTCTAAATCTTAATATGAAAAAAAAAAAAAAAGATTTATGTGCAATTTTTCACAACACCACTGGCTAAAAACGGTGAAGGAAAACATCGTGAGGAAACCTGCATGTCGGAAAAGGATTCTAAAAATCCTTTGAAGATATGTGAAGTCCCCAATCCGCACTAGGCAAGCGTGGTGGACTATGCCTTATCCCTCTTCGGAGGAGACCTGAGCCCAACAGTGGGCAGTAATGGGTTGGTACAGTATTAAATAGCTTATACTGTACTAAACTGTATATTCTGAGGTCACTACTCACTACTCACTACTGCCTTAAAACTATAATATCACTATAGGTATTTAGTAAAATATTTTAGGTGGGAGTCCATCGGTAACTCTTCCTCGAGAAGCCTCCCAGTTTCTGTAGACACTCCTCTGATTGCTCTGGAAGACTCTATTCAAGTGGTACCGCTCCGATCTTATTCGGTACCGACGAATACGGTTCGCCCATGCGCAAACTTTTTGCTTCCAGTAGTCAACACGCTCGACGACACGAGCCAGGTAGTCGTTCCTGCTGACACCGGTGTCAGCGAAGGCTCGATCGACGAATCGCATTACGCGCGGGCGCGTGTTGCCTGCCTGGAAGCAAATAAGCTTCGCTATAAGGGTCCTGGCTGCATCTATGCGCCTCTCGATTCTGCACTGCCATTGCGGCTTACCATCATGCCGGCGGTACGTCTGGTTCGGGTTCGGGAATTTTACCCCAGCCACTCGACAGACAGCAACCGCACCGCAGTACAGAACCGAGTGGGTGTCGATAAGGTCTTCAGTCGACTCAAAATAAGGTTTTAACATGCAGTCCAGGGCCAATACCAGCGAAACATTGCGTTTACACATGGGCAACCGCGGTAAACGTGGCCGCGAGCATGGCGGGACAAACCTAAATTCGTGTATAGAGTCCTCCAGAGCGCTCCTCAAACGCTCATCGTCCTGGATACTTGCACATGCCTGCACCTGAAGCTCCTCCGCTGGTGGTATAGCTTGGGTGACAGTGACATTTACCACTTGTGTTGATTGTGGTTCATGAGGAGCAGGCAGTGCTTCGTTGCGCAATCGGTCAAGTACAGTCTCATCCAGCAACTTAAGTCGCTGAATGACCCGCACCTGATCCGCTAACCGTTGCACCGTGACGTCGACAGTTGGGCACAAGACCTGAAACAGAGGCAACATCCTTGAGCGATACGCAGTGAGGTTAGTTCCCCCCTCCGTAGCCCTGTAGTACGCCCGCATGACATTTTTATTTACTTCTTCAGACCATCTCATGCGTGGGCGCACTGCACCACTGGTAGCGGGGGCCGTAGACGAACCATTTCGGTCCGCTGGTCCCAAGCGTGCCGGTGGGCGTCCCCGACGCGCAGGTGTTGTTGTCGCAGGGGAAGGCTCGTCGTCTGATGTTATAGTTCGTCTCGTCAGTGTGTTTTCACTCGACGACCGCGACGAGCTGGTAATAGTTGGTGATGGTGCGCTTTGTTGTTTCTCTCGGCACTGACGTTTCGGGTTTCTTCTCATATTTCATAGTAATTTTTATGTATACCTGTTCAGTAATTATTGCCCAGACTATTTTCTTACATTTTTACTGTCCATAATTTGTCTTTTTGTGCAATTTTTTGCCATTTTTCCAATATTTATCTAATAATTTAATATTTTTAATTTTGACATTGTATTGTCATGACAGTTGCCAGAGTTTTGTAAAATATTTTAAATTATTATCACACAAAAATTCGCTTTAGTATGCATTCTCTGATAATAACTAAAATATAATAAGTGCCTAAATTACATGTTGGATATAGGATTAAACTGAAAAGGCTAACTTGTCACGTCAATATATTACGGCACGGTACGGGCGACCATCCGTCATAATTTGCCATGTTCACGTAAACTGACTTATACTCGTACATCGAAGTGCTGGCCATAAATACAATGTGGAATAACTTTCAAATATAAAAATATTCTTGTTCGATTTGAAGTGTATTTCACTCAAACGTACTTTAATAAACTAAAAAGTAAGAAATTGAGTTGATGTTCGCAAAGTTAATGGAGAAGGAAAATCCTTAGTTTTTTTAATTTTCCTTGACGATACTTGTTGTGGGAAGTTGGAATAATTTGTTAGTAAAAAAAATGGAAGTTTTTTTGATAATAAATATATTTTATGTTATAGAATTTGTAAACAGTTAAACAAGATTTTTAGTGTCTATAGGTATTTGAAACATGGAAATCAACAGTTTCGAAGCTATAACAAATACCGTTTAAAAAACTTAATAACCGCAAACTTTCAATAAAATAACGCTATTTGTGAAACTAAACGATTTCCAGTTCTCTCTACTTTTATGACAAACCACCAATTCACCTCATATTGCACAATTACTATAGTGGGTCACATTGAAACCGGAGAGACAAATCGGCGAACTCCAATGACCGTGTCTCGCATATCTGAATTACCCATTAGTTGGCATCAAGATCCACTTACTGTCACTCCATAAATGCTGCTAAATAAATAGTTGGAGGGACCCACACTCAGGTTACAAACGTTCATGTTACAGCAAAAAAGAAAAAAAATGTCAGAAACGTGATTCCCTGAGTGACGGAACAATAGGTTTAATCTTCGCATAAAAGAAAATGTGACGTCGGAACTGAATGGCTAGACGATGAGAAATTCAAGAACCTTTTTACGTTTCTCTAAGTAAACTGAAATAACCCGTAAAGTGACTGAATGATTAACGGAATGACGCTGCAGAAGGTGCGTTTGAGAATATTATAGGTACTTATTAAGATGAGTATGTTTTTGTTTATGATTTGTTTGCGATACTTAGACCTATAAGCGCTGATACTAGAAGTATAAGTAAATTATGGCGTAGTAATATAATATAAAATATTTTAAATTAAAAGTTATTTTTTATTTCAGAATGTAAGGTACCTAAAGGATACGATGAAGTCGTTGAACATTTAGTTATTAATCATTAACTTTGATAGACTTTTATATTATAGCTTTAAGGAATATCCGTATTCTATCATGAAACTTTTCTATTCAACGAAGCTTTAAAAGGCTTAAAGTAATAGTTTCATTTCAATATAGGGATGAAGGTTAAGTAATTCTAATGAGGAAACTTTCACGATTTGCGCGATTATGAACAGTAGGACTACCGTTGAACTTTCATAAACTTAGTTTATAATACGTATATGGATCTTCCTAGAAAGCTTCTTAAAAAGAATTTCAATAACCGCCACAAATAATTACGAAGTAGTTTTACAACAGATTAAAATTTGAGCAATTCACTTTTGTTGTTAAGTGGCGGCGGCGGATACGAAAACTATGTTATTTTTTCATTAGCATTTTCTTAAGGCAAATTCATCACGGACTCTGTGTTTTTCAAGTAATTATTTTAATGATATTGTTAAGAAAGTGTTGCTTCAAGTAAATTCCTTTGTTGATCATCAACTCATGTCCGCCGCCGTGGACAACCGAGCTCATCGAGCTAGAGTCGTCTAGGGACATGAGCGATATACGAGTACCGCTGAGTTTTTCGGCACAACACTCTTTTTTTTCTTATTAGATGATAATGTAATGGTATGATTTGCTATGCTGTGTTTAAATTCAAGAAACTAATGTTTGCAAAAAGTATGAACGAGTTCATTTTTAAATGATTTTCACCGAGTTCATGAAAGCAAACAATTACACATCCAAATTGAGTGGTGTTTTCATCTAATTTTGTGTGCGTGCTATGGTTCCAAATGTGAGGAAAATAAACAAGTAATATCACACTTGATAGTGGATGTCGACCGACCGCGTATTACACAAACACACGACGCTTGACGGCACAATTTGTTAGGGCCGTTCTTTGTAAACGTCTCGCTTTGTGATTCCCGTAAACATAGCGCGAACATTTTGACAAGTGGAATTTGTTCTGCAAGAGAGGGTGGAAATACGCATTGCTTCTATGATAAGTTAGCTGTTGCGTAATGTGGTTTTCCGCGGCTTTATTCCATACACGCACTTCGGCTTCGGAAATCTTTGTTCATTTATGGTTTATGTACTGAGTAAAAATAATGTGCAGAGTACTTTGAACATATTCTAACCATTTTTAAGGAGACAAAATAAATAAAGTTAGAAATCGCTAACTACGGATTTACCACAATGCTGTGTATGATACATAATTTACTCGATCTACTGTCTTTAAGATATAATTTATAATACATAATTTATATTAAATCCTACTTCATGCTTTGCCAAACAGTTTACAACTCTTAGACCATAGCAATCGTTTAACTGTCCGACACCACACACACAGTGTACGAAACACACACGCAGTATTTATTCGACTTTTAATTTCCTGTTGTAAAGTTTTAATTCGAGATATAAAGCGTGCTTGAAAGCGGTGTCTGGCAAGTTTCATCATCGCACAGATGCTTTGGTAGGAAGCTTACTTTACACACAAAGCCTACAAGTACAAAAGACTTTGCCTCCGCTCCATTTTGCGCTCGACAAGCCGGGAAGTCGTGGAATGAGGAGCCTCAACTCTATTTTGACGGTTATAATGTTAAAGTGACGAAAACTCTTAAAATTATTTCATTTACATCTTGTTATTGCTCGAAGACGCTCACAAGAATACAATTCATACAAATGTAATTGTGAAAGACATTATGAAAATTTTATTGTTTTTAGATAATTACAATTAATGTTGAACAACAAAATTAAAAGTTTAGTTTAATAATTTGGTCTTTAGTAAATCCACTTTAAAACATATTTTTACTACTTCTGTAAGAGCCTTACCTAACTGACGAAACAACAGTGATTATTAGTATGTATTTAAAAAATGCAATTAGAAAGAAAAACCCTATTAGACGTCAATAAAATTACCCCTCCTAATGTTTGCCAATTGTAGTGAAATTATAGGCAATAAATAGAAGGCAAGGAGGACGCGTTAGGGCCGCGTCACACACACCTGTCCGACGATTAAACTGCCCGATATCGCACCGTTTCATTCCCAAACCAATCTTCAGAACTGCTTAAGAAAAAAATAACACGGAATAAATGCGCAGTGGAAATAGTTTCCTTACAGGAAATTGGACCAAGGAGATGAGGTTCCGCGTTCTAAGGTGACGATTTCATAAAGCATCTTCCTTTGTGTCACTCCATTTTAATGTCCTGTCTATTATGTTAACGTAGAATGGTGTAGCATACATTTTAAAGACTTCACAATCTGTAAAATGTTTGACTTTAGATAAAATACAAATTCAGTGTCCACTGAATTTATGATAATTTGTATTTTGTATGAAAGATGTATAAAGGTTTTAGATAATTTAAAAAAAAATAGGTACTAACATAGCGAATATCACTGTATGTGACAACCCATTGTTGCCCACTACTGGGCTCAGGTCTATTCAGTAGAAAGATCAGGTATAGTACACCACACCTACGCACTAAATATAATTTTATATTAAAAATACGTGATGTATTTAAATTAATATTGTATCACTTTGCAGACGTTACAAGATTATTTTTACCTCGATCAATACTGAAGGTGTCACGATAAAAATAGTTGCGAAGTTCAGAATCTATTATTATTGAATTGCATTGCATTTAGAACGTTCAAAGATTGAAAATAGGTATGGTTGCCTACCTCTAACTCTCGACTGGTTACAGAATCTGAAATGAAAGTGAAATTGAAATTAGTAAATAAGTGTGTGTTGAGTAGACAACTAAATTGACTTTAGTCTATGAGCCAGCGCCTTTTTTTCATAATGATTATTTGTGAGTAGCTTTATTTTGACGAGACGCCCAACTTTTTCCTCTACGAAAATTCTCGATAGTGAGGGCTTATACAGTATGGAAGCGTCAAAGGTGTTAAATGGGTGAATGATCAAATTTTATTACTAACTTGTGATATTGACGTTGAAAATCAATACATAGTATAAAACAAAGTCGCTTTCGCTGTATGTCTGTATGTATGCTTAGATCTTTAAAATTACGCAACGGATTTTGATGCGGTTTTTTTTAATAGATAGAGTGATTCTTAAGGAAGGTTTGTATGTATAATAAATGCATAATATAGTAGAGAAACACTGATAAATTTAAAGGTTTCTAATGTGATGTCGTAAATAAGCACGTTTTTTTTGCGCTTATATTGCAAACGCTGGCTGAACCCTACGAGATAGACCAAAATAATGTACTACAGTATTGTTCACCTTAAAAAGTTCAACAAAAAAGTCCTCGATGGTATATGTCTATCTCTTAGAGATAACCCAGCATAACCATTTTTATTCTTTACTAAAAAATGGTTATTTACGAAGTGATTTTAAACAATACAGCATTAATCCTTATCCAATTAAGTACCTTAAATAAATTGTGCATTTATTATAGATCAATATGCTTTTTACAGCATGTAATTTAAGTGAATATTACCGAAGATATTACAAATTTAAAATGCAGGGTCGTAGTTGTTTGCGCCGGGCGGCGCGTGCCTATATAGGCTACAATTTTTGAACCCCTTTGTAACGCAGACGAAGTTGCGCGGGTCATCTAGTATAATAATAAAAGGTAGTCTAATAATCATCTTGATAATTATGATATTATTACCTATAACAATATGTTTTATGCTTACAGTCATCATCACTACCATACCAAGCATTTTACTATTCGCTTAAACCACCCTTAGTTTAACTGCGAAATCAATTTGAATTTTCAATTATGTTAGAGATACGTGCCTCCAATACCTACGAGTAAGTTACAAGCCGCACGATACATGTCTTCGTGTGTAAATTCGCAGTGTATTTTTGGCTCGTTCCCGATGAAATGAGAGAGCGAGCATGCGGTGCCGTGTCGTGGTCGCGCGGCAAACAATACGCTTCCGGCCCGACGCCGAGGCTGGGTGAAGCGCATGGCGGCACGGTCGTTGCCTTCCAAACACTTCAACAACATTGCGTAATGAAAAATCAAACATGCGAAATTCGTTCTGTAATTAGAGTTTCTGAATACTCCCTTTTAAGGAGAAGTTGTTATTTTAATGGAATGACGATCTCTATCCTAGAAGAGTCATTCAATGGGGCTTTTGAATAGTTAATTTGATAGTATTTTAAATTATACAGTGCTCCAATAGTTATTAACCTTACATTTATTAATATTATTAGGTAAGATTACAAAAATGAATTCCGTAAGGTTTCTAATGATTATTTTCTTCATTGTATAATTATTTGACGAATGAAAATTTTCACTGATCGAAATCAACGGTAAGATAGGATGTTTCCCCTTTTTTGTGATCGTATCGGTTACGTCAAAAACATGCTCAGACATTTTTGAAGTTTGACAGTTTTAATATCCGTTATTGTTAGAAAATATTTTATCTTGTACAGCGAGAGGGTGGCATCTCGGTAAGCCGAGCGGATGTAACGGAATGACAAAATTATTTTCCTTGTTCGACTCAATATTTGTTATAAAATAATATAATAAAATTGTGTACTTTACGAAAACTTATTTTGTCTTGTGGAAAAAAGTTTCTGTCTGTAAACGAACTTCGTCTGTACCTACTGTTTATAATTATTGTAAATAACCTCAAAAAAATATTTAAATATTACCTTAGAAGATTTACAAGTATGAAAACGGAATACAAACTCTCGAGATGACCTAAAACTTGTTACTTAGGTAACTATTGGGTTAGTTACCAGAATTATTTAAAATATTATTTAGATTTTAAAACTACACGTGATACGCTAAACCATGATTTGTTCCACATCAATAAAATCTATCTGTTAATGATTTCATAAGAGATCTTTGAATGAAATAATGTTTTTGTGTTTAATAGACTTTTCTTAATAATGAAGTGCCTATAATGATTATAATTGCTTAACACAAAGTTATAATTAAAAACATTTTTTTCTTTCTAATCAATTAAAGCTGAAAGCTTACTTTGTTTTTACCTTTATAAAAGTAAACATTCCGATACTTCAGCATGTGAATAGAAATTTAACGCGAGGTAAAGGGATTATAAAGGATGACGTAGGTCGACGGTATGATATCAAAACATTCACAAACAACTTTGGAAATTCGCCCAATGGCAAAAGAATTTTTATTATGAAACGTCTTTGGTTGCGGCCCTTCAGAGTTAAGAGGGTTTTCTAACTTTGAACCGCTGACTAAATAGGGACTGGCAGTTTTCAATAAAGATTAATCATCATCAAAATTATTATTAAATTTGGTTGGTTAGTATGATTCTATTTTGAAATTTAATGTTAAAACAAATTAACATAAAGTGATGACAACGAACAAATTATCGTAATATATCAATACATAAAGTATACCTACCTACTTGCAACATAACTTTATTTAGGGAGTAGAATTAGTAACAATAAAGAATAACAGTGTAAGTACTGAAGTGACAACAGTATACATTCATGTTAGGATGATTCTCGTGTAGCAGTTCCGTGAAGAGGCGTCGTTCGTAACTCAGAACATTTGTATAGCCCCTTAGCCTTTCACCTACATCCATCGCAGCTACACTTGACACAGTCGAATGTCTACATCGACTTGCGTTGTCATACAATGTTTCCATGCGCATTTCAATTTGTATTTTTATAAGAGTTCTTGAGATTGGTGTTAAAATTTAAAGCGAAAATGGAATAAAGAAAATCGTCGATGTTTCTACAGTTTACAATTTAAAATTATGATTTTACACACTTTCACGTAAACTTTCTGTCTTTACTTTCTAAACCGTAAATTTTATATCAATATTGAAAAAAAATATTTGCAATTATATTAATTTAAAAATTATTACAAATAACTTGTTAAAATCTGTTTTTAACCTTCTTATTAGTGTTGCGTGAAAAATGCCCAATCTTCAAGTAGTTTTCTAAAAAACTTGAGTTATAAATATGCTGAACTAGGTTAGTGGAGAGTGCCTAATGTTGTTATAAATTATATTACCATCATTCCAGCGGTGTTGCACTAACTTCTGTAATGTGTTCTCGACGAAAAGTGAAGTTGGCTTGTGCACACAAAATACCGTCTCGAGAGAGCATCATAGTGCACTTACACGTGAAAGAGCAGTCTTCTGCAATATACTTAATAATGGACAAAAGAAGTGTGAATAAAAAAAAAACATTATAATAATATAATTAGAACAACTGTACCTATCATTAATCGTCATCATCATCATCAGCCCACACTCGTCCACTGCTGGACATAGGCCTCTCCCAAAATACGCCACTGAGCTCGATCTTCTGCTCGTCTCATCCAGTTGTTACCGGCCACCTTCCTTAGGTAATTGTTCCATCTAGCAGGGGGGCGTTTACCACATCGCGGTCTCCACTCTAGAACTCGTCTACTCCATCGGGCATCAGTTCTTCGACATATCTGTCCAGCCCATTGCCACTACTAATATGTATTGCCATTACTAATAGTATTAGTAAATACAATAAAATGCGGTTTACCGAATTTGGATTAAGTTTTAAATACTTTACGTAGTAGATTTAATATTTTTAACGCCGTTTTAATATTAATTCAATTTTATATAATAATAATAATAACGTAATCGCTGAATTCTGTATAAAATACTAGTTATTATAAAACTTTGAAATGGCTCTGTATCGATTTTTAGTTTAAGTCCATTGAAGTGAGACTGGTTGTTAATTGCTCCATTTAGTGGCACACATGACTCCTAAAAGCAATTTGTAGCCATGTCTTCGGTCCCTCGAGCAAACGGTAAGTAACCACGTGGAGAGCTAATGTAATTCCACAACTCGACCCTCTTCAACTAAGTGCATCATTAAAATAATAAATACTCGAAATTAATTTAGTATAAAAGGACTTTAAAAAATCAATTGATATTTCTAAGAATCCGTTTTTTTGTGTGTTATTCCCAGGCTATTAGATTTTAATTCATTTTTTCAGTTTCAAAAGTAATATTATTTAGTATTTTTAAACTACTTAAATATTATTCTGTTTATAAGATGTACAAGTATATCTTATTACTAAGGCTAAAACGCGTACCGACGTGAAATATCTGAAGAAATTCATGAGTGATCTTTTGATCTTGTCGTTTCTTGTGACTACATCATAAGACTGCGGTTCTGCTATACAAAAAGTATTTTTTCCAGTTTTCTTATTACTTATATTTAAATTACATTTCATCTTTTTATGTGATTCATAGGTTTATACAAATGTTTTAACCATTTTAATCTAATCTGGTTTAGTTTTTGCTGATTTTGCCTTTGTGTGTAGATCTCTCTACCTACTGCTGGGTATAAGCTCCATTCATGTCTGAGCGGTTCTCCACATTTCAAATCTAGTTCCTTCCCGCAACTCCCTTCAGCCAGCTTAGCCAAATTTCAATTAAATATTTTTCAATACGGACTAATATATAATCTACAGAGTTTGTGGATATACTGTACAGTACTAAAAACCTCAAAATCAGAATTTGGCCGCAAATAAATCTGCGCACTAGGACTCCCATATCGCAGCTTCATGCAATCAGAATATAAAGGATTAGGATTAGATGTACTAATTTATGAGTACATGATAAATACGAACGACTTGGTACAGTTATCAAACAACAAATACTCTGACCGTGCCTCTGTTTAACTCAACGACAAAATAATATACAGCGGTATTTCCCTCTAAAGTATATAAAATTTCCCTCAACCACTTGAAGACAGGTATTGATTTTTAATTTGCGCGGTTAAATCTAGATTGCGCAATCTGATTATAAATGGCGTAAGGGCAGGGGTCGATGTGGCACTACATTAAACACACCTAAAGTTAACGTCAAGGGATAATGACCCTTATTTACGAAAAACCGACACGTACAAGGGCCAGGAAAGGTCCTCAAAGGGTGCCAAAACCGTACCAATTTACATCGAGTGTTTAAAGTAAAAGTTTGGTTTTCTTTTGAAATAGTTTTTTTTTGTAAGATGTGTGTTTTTTCCACTCACTTGGATGTAATTGAAAAATTTTACGAAATTGGTATTTTGTAAATCTTTTTTATTTCGAAGAAAACCAGTTATCAAAATTGATGATAAGCGTTCAAGTTGTCTAAACAGTTCAGCAATTGTGGATATTCAAAATGGTGAAATATATATATATTGAATGAATTACCCATTGCTGGGTAACTCTTTACACGTGAACTATCCGGACTAATAAATCGTCAACAATCATTAGAAAATCGTGTCGCTTATAAAATATTTCTCTAGTAGTTGTACCTTAATCTACCTATAAGTAAATTGATTTGAAAAATATTCTTGTTTTACAACTATAAGAAGTCATAAAATTAAATCAGGTTTGAAAGGGATTTGTCTAATAGTCAAAAATCGAAAAGGGGCTCTTTCCATTCCAATGACAAGTTGCAAAAGCGATTTTTTTTTTAATTGCAATGTGGGTGAGCTTATAACATTATTTTATTTATTTAGTTTTAATCATAGCGGCTACAAGGGCCCACATTACAATACATAAAAGTGTTAGTAAGTCTTAATCTAATTGTTAGTGACAAAATAACAGAATATAGCTTATAGCTTGCTCGTAAAAGATGCCGTACAAAATTATGTTTTTGTTTTAAGTAATGATTAATTTTCGCTTAAAATTATGCACAGATTATTAATTACATTCTCTGAAACCCTGTGTTAAATCTGAGATTTTAGATTACATTATTATAGAAATTTTAGTTTTATTGAACACAGAAAAGTAGACGCGCAGGTGAGAAATAACAGTTTAAACTATCTCTGTCTGAGAATTATGTTCACCTCGATGCACTTCATTTTGTCTGTCGCAAACTTAGTCTCAATCCGTTTCGTTGCCATCCAGTTAACTAGAACTTTGAGCTGTAATAGTGAAGATAATAATTGTTCATTGATGTTATTGTATTTGCTGCTTGATATCTGCTTTTTAAATCAACTATGGTAATTAATACCATATTTTTATTGTAAATATAAATAATGCAATAACTTTTTTCAATTACTTTGGAAGGTAATTGATGAATAGTATAGTAGTAGTGGGTGGCAAATATAGTTCCATAAGTAGCACTGATTTTGGAATAGGTAGAAAAACAATAGTAATTATTTTTCACTGGGTAATGAAGTTTAATTTCCTTAATTCAACTCTATCGTTTTTTATGTTGTAAGTATTTATTGTATTAAGTATAGTTAATTAAGTAAACAATATCAGATAACGTAAACAATAACAAACCGATTATCGTAACTAAGAACATTGTAATACTTCGGTAATTGGTATTATTGTTCTGAAGTAAACACAACGAGAACAAAGTGAACAAGGTTATCATTCGCCCATCATTACAAGTAGAAGGTCTTAATAGCATTAATTTTCACGAATTTATGGCCTTCTGAATAACTTTTAATTTAAATGATGATAGATAGATACACAATTAAGATAGCTACACAGATGAGGGTGCGAACTCTTGAATGTAAACATTAAGTTCGTGTAAAGGGACAATCAAAGGGAAAGTCCCTTGATGCTCGGAGGCAACAAGGAAACTCTAATTAATTGAAATATTTATGACGTCAACCGTGGGAGCTCTGTTTCTGCGATTCAATTGAACTCACTGATAATATTAATTTAAGCGATCCTCATTGTATTGAGATAGGTATAATAAAGATGTAAAATTAATGAGGTTTGAGAAATTAACGTAAATTTACATTTATAATGATTATGATCTGATAATTCTGATATTGTAAACAATCTCTAAAGTAAACTGAAGATTATAAATTATATCCTCTTCTTATAATTTCTTCTTTCAATCAAAATATTTTAATATCTACGCTAGGATTTGATACTAAATATAAATGAGAAACGTTTTTAGATTTTTGGTTAATCATTGTCAAAATTGTAGCGAAAGTTAGAAAGCTGCTGGCAAGAAACATTAAATGTAATTTCTAGTAACTATTTTTTCTGTCTATTGGATACCCTTTTCGTTTATATTTTATAGTCTATTAAAATGTCAGAATATTGTCTTGATCATATTCTTCTTCTTCTTCCACCTCGTCCAAGACTCGGGACGATTCGCCAATGTCAAGTGAGACAGATACATGGTCTTTAAAACACTAAGCCAAAGTATTGTTCGGTTTCCAGCTTCAGCAGTAGGAAATGCTAATATTTATTATATAAAATGTTATTAAATTCTATGAGGTATAGTACATAGTGTAAAAAGGTAAAATGAGATAGAAACTACCTTAAAAAAATATTAAAATATAATATAACAAGATATAATGTTTAAAAGGTAAAAATAGAAATATAAAATAAATGGTTACTGAAAAAATGGAATAAAAACTGAACATGAAAATTTTGCAAAGCAATAGAGAAACAGTGGAGATCCATTACATTCGTCTAGCGACACTTTCCAAAAGCGACTCGATCGGCGAAGCTAAATTAGGATTGACGCCGACAGGTTTTGTAAAAGCATTGCACTGTTGAATTATTAAGGCAAGTCTGGCTGGCTCTATATTCGTACTGCCAGCGGTCTACGTCTATATAAACACAGTTACATTTAAAATAGTGAACACTTCTGTTTTTGGAACTATCTTTACAATTAATTCTAACGGTTGTACGTATAGGTATATTCGTTGAATCAGCGATAACTATGTGGTCATCTGTTGTATTTTTTGTATTATTCATATTTGATACACATTTATAATTCAAGCAATTCTTAAAATTACAAGCAAATACTAGTAGAATTTTGCTTCCTCTCCTGTGGAATAGTTTACGTACATACCTACAAAATTTTCTCTGAAGTAAGTAGGTAGTCGATCTTTGTTTTGCAACATACAGTTTTACCCAATTTAGTATTTTAATGTTTCTTTATTAAACACTGCAAAAGCAATCGCAATTGACAAGAAAAAGCCTATAGCCTTAATTCCAAAGTTTCTATTTTCAAACATTTAGTACGAGTTCAAAGTTTTCATACTAAAATATTTCATCGAACGTATACAGATTTTATAACAGGGTTAACGAGTAAAGCGAAAACACTTACTCGACGTTACCAGGTAAATTAATACACAACAATGAACTATGTGATCAAAACTATGCCTTCGGAAATTCTGTTTTAAGCTTATTGAGGAAGGAAAAGTTTGAAAGCAATTTCGTGAAAATTTAATGCAGCCGAGAACTTACGTGAATGTGGAATTTCAGAAACGAGCTAACACAGCAAAGTTAATTTTTATGTACCTACCTACCTAATTTTTAGTGCGAAGTGCGAACGAATAGTATAATTTTGTTCTGGCAGTACAACTACGGTTATGGTTTTTGGTTTTACAAAATAACTAGTAACATAGAAATACCTTAAAAATATTTTAATACATTTATCTGCTATGCATATGTATGCTGTGAAATCATCATTATAGTAGGCGCTCGATCGTTCAAAATGAAAAGTAGATTTTTTAGAATTTTGTACAAAGTAATAACTTTGATATTTAGTTACTACGCTATTCTATCGCTCCAAATTTGCGAAATAATTTCCATTATTACAGAATCAATCCAATCACACTGCATTAAACAAATGTATGCAAATATTAATATTTAGTCCGGTGAACCACGAATTTACTTCCAATAGAGCTTTGATTTTACCTATTTGAAACTGTTTTCTATAATTACATTACACAACTTATATTATACAACTGTCTAACTATATTACTTACTATTACCTATTATCTTATAAGGCTTACAAAGAAGTTACATAAACTAGAATAGTTTATAACTTCAATCCATATCCAAACACAAACTTTTGTTTCATTTTGATAAAACCTTTTAATTTTCCATAGCGCGATGTCTCTATTGACGCGATCTATCTCTATTTTCCCGTAAATGTTCCATATTATCGTGTTATGTTAAATTTAAATTCACTTTTTTCACTTCTTGTTAGTCATAGTTTTAGATTGTATTTCTCGTATTAATTTTCTTTCATTGAATGCCTTAAAGGCAAAGGGTGTAGGTTAGCTTTTCCTCGAATAGTAGAACAAACTAATTACCCGTTTAGATTATTTGCTTTGGCATCGTGATTGCTTTGTCGCCTGTGGGCGTTCGAGAACAGCTTACAGCCTTGATACATGTTTCCTTGTTAATCACTATCTATTGTTTCAACTACAAATATTTACGTTGTATAATATTATCATGTTGTGTTTATACTAAACTTCAAACTAGTGACTTAAAATACATTAATTGGAATTTCCCTTTCTATAAAATGAAGGCAGGAGTTCAGTGGGGTCTTACTTAGTTTGGTCAAATGTTGTGATAAATTAACTAAATATAATATTTTTTTACAATGCCAGTCATAAGTAGTAATAATGTTCCACTTAGCAGATATTATTTAACTTTAAAGCTAAAAATTGCAATGTTTTTCAAAATATTATAAATAAATTTAAAAAAACGTCAGCTTGCCAGACCGGAACCTATCCTGAGTTCAAACGGCTGGATATAAATAAACGTCTTCTCTGCAAACCCCATTACAGAAATATTAATTGCTCAACGCCGTCCAACATAACAGGATAACTTCCGTCTGCGGGGCATTTTAGCCACGTGGTTAGTTTTCTGCCAGGTAGGCCTCTGTCCTTTTCCCTCTGACGTCATAATTATTAAGAGTAAAGGAGCTGACATAAATTCCAATGCCACGAATCAATAATGTGGTGCGAACAGACGTGTTTGTGTGTTTATACCTTCAGTTAGGTAAACAATACTTTGTCCGAATATTGCGCGCGAAAAACACGCGATTTATAAATAATGACTGGAATAATTGCGACTCTAGAACACGGACTATCCATGTCACTTTGCAAACTTTTATTGTATCTATTTACTGCATTGTTTAACATTAAAAAAGTTTTAATATTAACATCCGAGAAAGCTAGATACGGATCGTGTTTCTGATGAAAACAATATTATGTGTCACTAGACAAACTTCTGTTATTTTTAGTTAAACGAAATATATGCGTAGGTAAGTGATAAAGGAGTAATTAAAAAATAATAATATTATCAGTCGTACCTTTTAAACACACCGTTTCCAGAAATTAATTACCTCCAAACATACGATTTATACTTAGTACATATTGGATTCTGTACCGGTGTAATGGTTTATCGACACTATTATTAGGTGTAAATAGGCATGTAAGGCTGTCATGTAGAGTTGACAGATTCGATTTACTAGCTTTTGATTTGCCGTTAATCGAGAATATTCGGGTTAGCGTCACTTGTGTTCAATCGAAAGTTGTACGTTGTAAATATATACTGTTTTACGTATTTACAATCTTATAGGTAATGCTAATAGTTAGACAAAATTTCTAGATAGCATTCAGTTGTAAAAAAATAAGTTATCTTTTTCTATCTGGATAATTGTAACCCAGAGCATAAAGTTTACTAAAGAATTCAATACTTTATATGCTGCAATCTAAGGAATTCTAATAAACCCAAAATTACGCTGTATATTGGTGTGAAGAAGAAACTTTACAGTTGCGGTAAGTAGCATAGTTTGACATATAGATTGAATTCCTTTAACATTCAAAGGATTTGAAGAACAAGTTAATTTAGTAAGTGGCCAACCCAACCGTAAGTTTGTAAAGGTTTCGAGGATTCCACTCGAGAACTGTATCCCAGGCAACTTGGTTGATCGTTATACTGAACATTTAAATACTTTCAACGGATTTGTTTATGTAGACCTACGCATTTTTTTAAAATTAACTTTTCATTTTATTGTATAAAAATATTTTTCAGTATTCCGTAAGGAAAATAGCTTTATTCTCAATTGTGGAATTTTGAGGTAAACGGAAGTTAAGTTTCAGTAAAAATTTAAGGAAATCCTTTTTTGGGTGAGGTAGGCATAAAAAAACGACTGCAAAAATTCCAATAAGGCTGCGTTTCCACCAGAGATGTGCGAGGATGCATAGCGAGGGATGTGTTTATAAAGAACCAATAGGATCGCTTCATTTACCTTGCCTCGGTCAGCACAGCTCTGGTGGAAACGGCTCAGCGGAGCTAGATTTTTGCGCATACAAAACAAGCGCGGGATGTGTACGAGGGAAGTGTGCGAGGAATGTGTGTTGAGAAAGATGTGTTGCGAGGTTTGCGCATACTGTACCAGCCAGTCCATAGACGGAGTTCGCAACGCATCCTCGCGCCACACATAAATGCGCATTTTCACAGCTCCGCTACACATCCTCGTAGGCACATTATCATCGCACAGCTTTGGTGGAAACACCCACACATTTTCACAGCACAGCTAGACATCCTCGCACGACACATTTCCATCGCACATCTCTGGTGGAAACGCAGCCTAAGTTGGAAGTCCTACAGCGTGGTGGACCTTGCCTAATGCCTCTTCTGAGGAGACCTGAGCCCAACAGTGGGCAGTAATGGGTTGGTACAGAAGTATATGGCATATTATAATAAATAAATATGTAATGATAGTATTATGTTCGTAAATGAAATAATAACTTAATTTCATTTCTATAAATAAAGACAATTTATTAAGCTATAAGTAGTTCTTATACTGAAATTACAGTTGAAAATAATAAAAAAACAAAGTAAAGATAAAAATAACATTTATAGCTATTATTCAACAAAAACAAAACTTTTGCTCATATTATAGGTAGGTATATTTTCCATTAAAATTGTATTGTTTACCAACCAATTATTTGCGTTTTCAATAACGACAAAAGGGTGCAGACGTCGCGGGCGTTATGGGTACAAGTGTTTTATTTTGATCACGTCTCGTCTGTTTGAAATATTCAACAGATCGATTATCGGTTCGCTTTGTACACAAATACTTTTTATTCAATCCTACATTCGAATAACGTTTATAAGTTCCGATTCACGAATATTTATGAAATGAATTGAAATTTTCACGCTATTTTAAAACTGAAAAACTATGAATTGGTTTGTTTTGGTAAAATATAAATATTTCGTTTGAAAACGTTTCAATTGTCGAGGAATGTTGTACAACTGTAATCAGTACTTGAGTAGCTTTAAATTTAGATTATAGATAATTGATTTCTGGTTTAGCAAATATTTTTTTGAGAATTTGGTTTTAAATAAAAAGATAATGTAAGGCAGGTATACAAAATCAACAAGACGATATTGAAAAGGTTGTTCAAACCACTTCGAAACTAGACTCGGCAGAGAAATTCTCGAACTCTTAATTGCAATACTTTTGGCGTTTTAATTGCAGCCAAGTTGTGATTCTCGGTGAGGGTTAGATTTCAAAGTGTTGCTCTTTGTAAATTAAGAAGGGGAGACTACCTAGATTTGACACTCCTTGTTTTCACAGTTTATTAACTTTAGCTGCTTCAGTTTGGTTTTGTTTTAGTTCGGAGTCAATACTGTTGTTATACTAGGTAGGTAGATACAGTGAGAGCGGCGCGACGGGAAAGAGTGCCGTAAGCGTAACGCGTCGTGTCGACTCTCAAAACCCCGTGCTGGGTTTTGGCCTCAGCCGGTGTTTGGACGCTGAATGTGAGCGGTTGGAAGTTTTAACTCCCACATACCTCACCCGCGGGGCGGATCCGGTGATTTCCTACAACTAAAAAAAAAGATAGGTACAGTAAGAAATATAATTTACTCTCGCAGATTTAATCGAGCTTATTTTAAAAACTGACTATTATCGGTAGTATCCATTTTAAAGAAAAATTTACAATTTTTATAAACCATGAGTAAATCCTTAATTAATCACTTTTTTTTATTTATACTTAAAAATACAGTTAGTTTTATTACTAAAATCGTTAAGGAACCACATCCATTATGCTTTGCTCCGGAGTATTGCAAATCATTTAGATATCTATTACTTATTCCTTCACCATGAAATTAGCGTACTAGGGCAATAGAAAAATCGTAAACGAATATTCAAACTTGCTAACTAATATTTTGCTTTAATATTTATGATTTAATAGCCAATCTATTAAACAACTTCAAATGCCAAAAAGATTCTCGGTTTAGTAACAGAGCCACTGAAACACTAAATTGAGTTTATCGCGAAATCGGGATTTCAATCAGCAAGTATCGAGTGTCGAGTGTTCCCGTCAAGTCAATCAGACCAAATTGAACATGTCAGAGCACTTTTCAAAGGGACACGCTATTCGATTTACTGAAAACAGAATTTTTCGTGAATCCATGCGTAAATTCGTTGTTGAAGGACGTGCGTTAAATCGTAACTGGTGATAGTGATTTTACAAAGAGATAGTATACAAGTTGCTGCAGTTGTAGCTGGTTTTTTAAAAATCTTTTTGAGTCTCATTGATCATTTACAGTAATGGAAATAGCTATGATATTTAATAATTTTCTAGTTGAAGAGTGTTTCAGAATCAGAATCGAGAGTCATTAATCAGTATGAAAACACTCAGAGAAGCAAAGTGGCCGAGTTTGAGACGACCCTACTCCACGCATTAGCGAAATCGGTATTGACTTGATACATTAACCGCTGTCTCTTGATGGGGAAGTCAACTAAGTGATTGTATAACTTCTGATTTAATCCATCGGTATTTTGATTTTTTTTATCAGTTACAAAATTAGAGTAGATATATTTTTCATGTGGAATATCTGGATGGCGTGAGTTAGACGTACAAGTAACGACATCTTTTGACGATAGTAGTGTCTGCTATACCTAGTGTATTTTTGACTGTTAGTGGTTACTACAAATTTATTATTTGTATAGATTAATTTACGAGAGCGCAGGCGCCATAGCAGAATACCTCGTGTGGTCGCATGAAGGCGTATTATAATAAAACAGGGATATGGAATGCAGACGAAGTTGCACTAGTCAGCTAGTAATACCTATAATGTATTTAGATATATAACATATTTTACAAAAAAATATTTAGCTCCGTAATTAAATTCGTAAATTAAAGAAGTTCTAGAATAAGTAGGTATCTATAAATTATTGTACTAGTTAGTAACTGTAGCAGTTATAAAATATTAACGAGAATATGGACCATTCATATTAAATTATTATTTCAAAGTAATAATGTTTAACTTCCAACATAATATAAAAGATAGGAAGACTAGTTCTTCTATTCAACTGTCTTTTTGTGTGATTGAACAGATATATTTACCTAACTATTTTAATGAAATAAACTGCAAAACTTGCCGTGGGGTCCCATTAATATATTATCCAGATCTACCTGGTAATATTATACTTGAACGAAATGCTTGAAATTTTAGTTTTAGGTAGGCACTTTGATTCAGAATAGAATAGGAACAGATACGAAACAAAAGTTAATAAAAACACGGAAACAGAAGTATAATAATCTATGAACAACTGAATAAAAATAAGAGGCCGCTATCAATCTTAATAACTTGAGGCAAGTTTCTGAAACACAGGCTATTATCTAAATGTAAGGGAAAAGTTTATGACAGAATATAATATCGCCAAAGGTTCGTCTGAAAAATTTGTTTCACAAAATTGTTTGTTTGTAGTTAGTTATTTCGGGTTTTCAAACATTTTGTATAGGTTCATTGTATTATCATTTCAATGTTCGCAAATAAAATTGAAGTTTAAGTGTAACTGTAATTTTAAAAATAATGAAGTGTCAGCAAAGTAACTATGATATTCAGGCATACTTGCTCTTACTATGTTATTATGCACTATCCTTCAGACGCTAGACGGAGGCGACGAGGCGTAAGTGAGTGCTTTTCTGCCACTTGCTGTCATCGAGCGCAAGTCTTGATGGGAAATTTGGCTCGACTCTCAGTTCCCTAAATGTAAGTTGCTCTCACATGCTAGTTTGAACATTGGTGTGAAGAACTCCCGAAGACAACGTATAAAGATTTACATGACTCGAAAAGAGCAACGTGTATTTGAATGGAGTGGTAGCATGATGTATCTATACCTAGGATATTATCATTATTGAAACAACGATAGAGAGAGAAATAAAGGTTTCGTTCGCATGTCACTATTTTTAAATATTTTTTTTTTCAGTTTTATTTTACATCAATGAAGAACAAAACCTAAGAGGATACATTTATTTTTAGTTGACATTGTGATAAATTGTTTGCTCAATCAGGGTCATAACAATGAATTAAGTAGGTACTACGGCTAAATATATAATTTTACTAGTACTAGCCCTTATGAGAACCACAACATGTATCGTTATTCGTAAGTCCTTTTAAAGTATGCAACATAACTTTATTACTTAGACATAATATATCAATATGTATAATATGTTTTTGTATTTTAAATTGTTTCATGTGTATTTGTTTCAGTATTTCTCCTTTAAATTTCATACTAAACGAGAATGTTTTAGTCGCTTCATAAATCCTCAAACAACAAATATTAACGTTTATTCCATATAAAGAAAATTTGCCTTTATCAAACATTTTCGTTCCACGAATTTGAAATATTATTTAAATTCTAATTATTGTACCCATTTGTTTGTGATATTGTTACGTGTACTCTGCGTATACAATTTTACCCGTGACATATTCTAATTTGTGAAGGATCCATTTTAAATTAATTTACCTATAAAACCTTTTTGTTTTGCGCGTGTTAATAACATTTCGAGGTCGTTTAGATTATAAATGGAGCTAAAATTTCCTTTTTACATATGAAACATGGAAGTGCTTCTTGCTTTTATAAAGTAATATAAATCTTTTGCATGTTTAAAAGCATCATATGTGTGGATTTCACAGAAAAGGCATTATATTTTTAAGTGTTAATGTTAGTACTATCACGACACCTTGCCGTATTTAACTAAATTTATAACATATTTTATAACGCAGTTTTTCCCGGAAAAACATTATGTTAATTATAATCAAAGTAAGTGTTAGTAAAGTTTTTGAAGAGTTGAGGATTGAAAATTATGTTCAGGTAGATAATTATTTTACAAATATTAAACCTTCATTACCTACATTAAATTATAGGCAGTCTTACAACAAAACACTACAGAACAATTCTGTAGGTATTTTCTAAACTTTTAAAGTATGTACGTAGTTCAAAGTGAACAAGAGCACGTACCCAATGTTTTCAAAGAGAAAACGGCGACACCACCATTAGTGTGGAGCCGATTAAGTCTACTAATTCAGGGTATTAGTGATCGTTACTGTGAAGTCAGTCGCTTGTACCAGTATTTACGCGAGTCCGATTTAACAATAGCTACTAAACTTTAAATAATTCGATGAATGTGCATTGTACTATATTGTATTATGTTCGGTTCTTTAAGGTTAAATTTAACTGACAAGAAAAGGAACATGGAAATGAAAAATGTTGCAAAATTGGCGTTTCAACTTTTGTTATGTAATTTATAACAGCTCAAAACACTTTTCACTTTTAAAAAAATCCGTTAGCTTTAAAATCTAATTGATAAACATTCATTATAATTATGGAAGTTAAATAGCACATAGGTACTTCATTCCATTTGGCATATAAATAAAACCAAAGTCACATAAACTGTAGCCGAGCGAAATAGATACGGAAGATAACGGTGCGCCATAAGAAGTGAAGATGTGATAAGTACTTGATTGACCAGAAGGGCCTTTAACAGGATTCAAACGGGCCTCGTCCGTGCGTGAGATTCCAGCTAACGGCAGTAAGTAGCTTAATGGCCCGGAACACATTGAATATTTGCACTTGCCAGTGGAACGAGTCTACACGACTTGTTCGTATGTTGTTATTTTTTACCATTTTATCTCGAACTGCTTACGCGGTTAAGAGCATTGAACGGTACGTTTGCTGTACAAAGTGCATGTTGAACTTAACCATAAAAAGAGCGAACGGTTATCTCTTTAGAAGATTAAACCTACATTAGACGTGCTTTCGCGATGTTTAGTTTTTTTTTATAATAGGATAAATGATTAAACTCAGTCTTTGATATGAGATGATTTCATTTTAATTTCAGTTTATTAAAACAATTATCCTCTAATGCATAAATCTTTTTTGATTCATTTAAATCTGCTTAAACGAAATTGTAAGTTTGTGGAAATTTTAGCTTTCCATGCTACCGACTATAATTATGTACTACACTGTCAATTATGACTATTCCGTGTTACATTCAAAATACCAATTTAAAATCATGATTCTTATCAATAATTTCACATCAAAAAGTGTTTTTTTTTATTTTTTCACAAACGACTGATTTCGTTATTTTATCAAGTCTGTTTCTCTTACTCCTCTTCCCATCATCAGCTCTTCGTCCGAGGGCTTTATTTCGATCGTGTATTGTCAGAAGATTGCACATGATTTATGTGTCGAAGCCGAAGGAACGTTTCACCCTTTGACCGGCAGAAGCAGACGTGACTGTATTACATACGTTACCCAAACAGTTTACTGTAACATTTTCACGGACATTTATAAATATTGTAGCTCCGGTGTATGAGGGATTAATTAACCGTAGACCTCTGACCCTTTTTGGGTTTTTATGGGCGTTGTTATTAAAATGTGTAGTAATTATTAAATTTAATTAGGACCTGAGCTTCAATGTTGTTGAGCTTGCTAGCAAATATTTGGCTTTAGAAGTGATTATGGCATTATACTGAAATATCTGTGATTTATTAATACGAGTAATCGGATGTCTGAAATTTTTTTATATTTAATTTTATAATTTGGAATAAGATATTGGATTAAGCGAATGGGCTGAAACCGTCTCTTTTTGTTACTAAACTTGTCAATAGTCTAGCAGAAAGCAAAGAGCATAGTAAATATCATCACAGAAATCTCGCCATTTTATTACAATGTACGTAGTAGTAAAATCTGTCTACCACTACCAATAAAACAAGTGAGTTTTTAGATGTACTATGAACCAGCCAAACATCAACATTGAATGAAATGGTAAAAGGCTAAATATGAAACAGGTAGACAAAATGTATTACAGGATTCCCGTCAACTCGTCAAAGCAATGTCTTATTCAGGTATGAGCCGGAAAACTTTCTGAAAGTTACGAGAGAGCTAAAATTGTAACGGGAAATTTGGAATTAAAAATGAAACGTCTTTTAAAAATTGTATTATGCCGAGGGAAGCCGTAAGATCAGCGCTTCAGTAGGCTTATAACGGTAAAAGGGTGTTCGGCAGACAAGGAAGGATCGCTTAGGTATTCTTATCACGGATTGATGATAAAATATTCAATGATTAAGGACGTCTCAGGGAAAAGTAATATTTTATACATAATCACTAAGTTGTGCAAGTGATTTTGTAGGGTTGTTTTCGGTCCCATTATTCATAATATTTAGTTAAATGTAGCTTTATTTTAACAATAATTTAATACTTTTATACATATATTTATTATTTTCGAGCGAAAGCGTTTGAAGTATAAAATTGGCTAATGATATTATTGGTTATACAATTCTTTTACAACTTAAGCATGTCTTGTTTCTTTAATTAGGTACATCAAATAACGTAGGTAGGTATAACAAGTCATGTACCAACGTAATTTCTTTTGATCGCTCAATTAATTAGTTTAGTTGTAGATAATAAATTGTTGTTAGATTTTGAAGAGGCCTATGTCCAGAAGTCACGGACAGTCACGGACATCCACGAGCTGAGGATGATGTAGATAAGACGGATAAATTACTGCACATCACACTCAAAACACACAAGTCAAACTTTAAAAGTTATGACTTAGCATGATTGCGTAAAAAATATTTAAACCGTACATTTGTAATGAAATAGAACCTTTAACCGGTCTTCGACAGATTCCAAGGCTCGCTAACGATGTTGGTTCAAACAATCAGAAGTGAAGCCGAAATTGATGGGGTGCTCGGTTAGGCCGCACTAATGTCAACGCGTACCGCCCAACTTAATTAAAAGACTTCACTCAACCGTATCTTGCAATATCGGGACATTTGTCTCTGTGATGTTCTCAAGTCTCAAGACTGGATGTAATACTCGATTTATTTTGAACTAGCTGTTTCCTTCGGCTCTTCTGTATCACTTTGGACGTTGCGTTGTTTCAAGGTTAAAAGTTTAACATAAACAATTTTTTAATGTAGAAAAAATTGTATTCTTCTTTGAACACACAAGTTAGTCATAATCATATCCAAAAGTACATTAATATTAAATTATTAATGATGATTGAATATATCATTTCTGAATTGTCCCTACGTACCTAATGGGATAATTATAAGATTATTTTTTATTATTATTAATTTATTGTTACAAGATTTTACTGTCTCCAGTTATCTTCTCAGATGCATTTACGCATGTTTGCGTACCTACCACTGCCACTTGAACTGCAACTTGATAGTTTGTTTATTTGACTGGGAAAAGTTTTTCTAATTTTAATCTAGCCAGAAAAAATAAGCAGTCGTTTTCGGAGTATAATATGGTATTACCAGTATCACCATCCAACATCTGCCTGTGTCTAATACATGATGAATTTACATACGAAATACTCAGTCAGACTGCGTAATAGTTAATCTATTTGAGGAGCATGATATTGGGTCGGTTATTAGCTCCCGGATTTAGGTAATGTAGCCAATTAACAAATGGGTTCACAAGTAATTTTCACCTTATAATTCAAGATAACAAGTTAGTAGTCTTCATATAATTAAATTTAATATGAATACATGGACATTGTATGTAATGAGATAATAAATGATCAATTGTATTTTATTCAAGTTCTAGTACAATTTACCAATCATTCCCGATAAGATGCAAAACGGATATTTACGTAGGTATAGTAGGAGACAATAACCTTAAAACTATGGAGCACCCGAAGAATCGTATAAAAAATAAAATGCACCTACCTTTACAGTTGAACCGAAGCTCTTCAATCTGTAACAAGAAACATCAAATAAGTCAAACGCCACGTGACCTACAAACTAATAGGGAACAAAGACAAGCAATATACTTATCATGTCGTAAAACTGAGTAGGTAACAGTTTATTGACCCTAAAGGCGTGTTATCGTTACATTTGCATAAGGCCGGATATACATACGACCTCTTACTGGCACTAACCCTCCGTTTTTACGATCCAAATGTGACTATACGGTCTAGGTACGCCCCATTTTTACAAGAGAAAATATTCTTCCCTCGTTGCTTTATAGACGACTTGATTCATCACTCAATATTTTACAAAGCGAATAATTATACACAGAAGTGCGTAAAACGACTAAATACACCACAAAAGACTTTTATAACTCGATAAAAGCGCCGAATCTTGTTTGAATTTTATTTTTAAGTAATTCTATTCGCGCTTCATCCGAACAATAATCTTTGTTTGAGCGTTAATTAATTTGAATTAATTTCGTACTTTGAAAAGGTAAAATTAAAGGAAGAAGCAAAGAAATTTTAGAAAGAAATTTAATAAGATGTACGCCAACTTTGATTGACTTAGGTACTTTTATTCAAAACGTATTAAGACTTTTTAGTATACTTTCATAATTAATTTAATTAAATTGAGTTAAGTAAACATTTTTTATAAAGATATAAATAATTAGTTTTTATTTGAAACTATCTTGCGTCCATTACTTCTATTATGTTCATCATAATTATCTATTTCATGTATGTATGTATGTATGTATTTAAATGTTACTTATCTTCAGTAAAAAGTGATTATCTGACGATTTAAATTTACTTCTACTACTACTTAACACTACAATTACTTAACTTAATTAATATAATATCTGCTTTTCATATTGTTTTTTTTAGAACTTTATATAATATCATATCTTGACTGTCTTGAGGCATTTCTATTTTATATATCAGTTTATTCCACTATAAATTTTCGGAGACCACAGTACTTAATTTTTTTTAGATATTCTAATTTTTAAGGAAGTAAGTGTTACGAAGCGGTAATATTAAATATAAAAAATAACAGCGCTGTATTAAATACTACTTTTTACTATTCGAAAAGACTGAACCTATTTTGATGGAATTACAACTAGTAAGTAGATTAAGTAAGCGCCTAATCTATACAATTTTCCAAGGATATCCAGCTTAAAATTATCATGCTTGCCATTGTGATTATTTTCATAAAAATAAACAGAACATTTTATAAGTGGATTTCGTCAACAGAGAGAAAAAACTTCCACTTGATTGCATTCAAAAGTTAAATGTGTTTGACTATGTAAATTATATACAGAAGTTGGCAACGAATGCTGAAAATTTTGAACAAACAAATTTGCAACTGAACTGTTATTTATGAAGTATTGTTGTAATATTCAGTTGAATTATGAATATTATCAACAAGAATGTATTTGTTGTTCTTTGTTAACTAATTTCATTATTCCGTGGTAACCTTCAGTTTCACATAGGTATAAGTATTATAATACCTATTAGGTAATAAAGAAATGACCGTATTAATGACAAGTCTTTAAAAAGTATTTGCGTAACTATACCTTTGTTAATAATTGCCGTTATTCTTATTGCAAAAATCCATTCCGACATACAGTATTGTAGGCCACTAAAGGTTTTATGTTGCGTTTACATAATATTCACTTCCGATGCACGCAATTGACAACTCAAAAATTTTAAAGTTTTTAACCTAGTGGTTAGTCTGACGGGCCTAAAATATCAGTAAACCATCTTCAAATATAATATTAGATATTAATATACTCTTATTTTTGTAACCTACTTGTAAATTAAAAACCAACAACATCTACCTATCTAATGTTTATTTAATAGGAAAACTGTTACTAAAATGAACAATATATTTTCTTCAGTCAGTAAATATTCAGAGCTACTAAGTATTGCTGTAACAACATGAACCTCTAGAGAAACATAACCTTTGACTACTATACTTATTTCAACTTAAATTGTTAAGTTCTTACGTTATTTATTAATAGAATGTTTTTTAATATGCATTATTTTTTGGATCAAACATAGATAGGTACTCATTATACGTTGTTGTGTACTATCTTTTACTTAACGTAAATGTTTATTTTTAAAATAAAGTTTACAACATAATTACAAATACTGTATTTTATTATGCTCGCAGTTATCACCTCCAAACGACAACAAATATTTTATACGGGGTACTAATATAATTTTTAATATTAGGCAATAGTATTTTTTTACTAAAACCAGCAGTTAAACATAAGCCGCCGTCTTCAGCCTGTGCGTTCAAGTTAAATGTAATCTGTGAAACCCCGATCGTCCGGAATTATTAAGAATAACCACACCGGAAACTAGGAAGGTTTACCTTATATATCAAACTATCCGGTAGTTGGTAATAGTGATTTTTCTTATATCTATGACCTTTGTTTTTGAGAATTATAGTTGGTATCGTCAAGTTACTTATTTTACAAATTTTTTTTTACACAATTAGGCACTCTTAAACGGCTGAATGGAAACGAATGAAACCCTGCATATATGAAATGCAGATGAAATAAAAATTAACTATGTTCAGGGAAAAAGAAAAGAAAATTTACAGTTGCAATTCTGAAAAGTACAACAAAAAGTTACGTATACTATTAGAATTATAGCAACAATCAGGACATAAATTAATTAAATTAATTCTGTGCCAAAACCAGCTGGTCGACATAAACAAGAGCTTACATTCATCAGGACTTTTGTAAACGGTTTTTAAGACAGGCACAACGAGTGAATGGCTAATGAGCCTCCGCATTCGGCTCTTTGTTTCAGCATATTCATTACCTGCTTTCATCGCCGTTTGTACACAAAAAACTGTTCATTGTTCGCAGTCGTGGTCTCTCGAGAGTAAACAAACAATATCTCTAACAATTTTGAGGTCAAGTGATTTCGTCCGGTGAATATTCAAGGAGATAATTAGAAGAGAAAACAAGCTTAATTAGTACAAATCACAATTAAGAGGAAGCGGTGTTAAGGTTTTCGCGGTAGTGAAAACAATGCGAAAATTAAGTAAAATGCTCTGTGAAAATATATTCTTATTACAGTTTATATTTTATTGTTATAATTTATTTATGAAATAGGAGATTTAAAGCTCCATCTGAAACTAATATACATTAATTCTTAAAGTTAATGAGCTGAATGTGGTTTAATAGTATAATGTTTATGGAAATTAAAAAAGGTAGGTATTGAATTTACCAACGTAATCATTTTAATATTAAAGCTTCACAATTTGGAAATATGTACTTAGTATATTGGTGAATTTTATCCGCAGATATTCATGTAGCAACTAATAAATTAAACTTTTTGTCAGCAAAATTACGACCACATATTAGTGTGCTTGCGTTTTCGCAATGAGTTAACTTTATAAATAATAGTTTATTCACAAAAAAAGCCAAATAATAGTACCTACCTGTAAAGGAATTCTTTTTGAAAACTTATGGTAGACCAAACGAAATTCTCGAGTTGCGCATTCAATAAACGACGGAAGCCCAGAGAGAATTTTTCGATACATAAAGCACCTTGGTGCGAGTTTGTAGAAGGGGTAAGTGTTGTCGGGTAAATCCGATCAAATATGGATAGGGAAATTCTAGTGGAAGCCAGTTTCCGCAGATGCAACCTTTTGCAGCACCGCAAACTGGGACGTTATTACCGACGTCAAAAAAATAAGAAATTTCTACTTTTATTTGTGAATAAGTGAATTGATTTTAAAACATTTTAGATTTAAACTTAGATTTAAGGTAAACAGCGTCTCTGATTCCAAATCAAATCTGACTATTCTCCTAATAGGTATCCAGCTTATAAGTGTGTGTGGCTTATGCGCTATTAGGATCTTGTTTTAAACAACATCAATACAATGAAGGCATTTTATGGTTTAGTAATATTCGTTTATTTTACTGAATTTTCTCACGTGCTCGTAGGTTTTGCTTACCTTAAAATGTATGGTTACTGATTAACATACGGTGATATCATGCAAATATAATTTGTGTCCACAATTTGAATATTTGTTTTTCAACTAAAACAGAGGAAAAATAGCGTAGTCCGTTTGAACGCGCAGCACGTAGGTATGTGCGGACCGACTCATCTAATATTGATGGTGTACGTTTCAGCAGCGAGGACACGCTCTGTTGCTTGCCACTTGACCCCAAACTAGATATGTACGCATACCACACACCTACCTACCTAACATCATTTTCTTTTATTTATTTATAATAGACCCTTATTTTCTTAATTATTATATTTACTTAAGTACCGAACCACAGATAATCTACAATCTCTTGAAGCATTAAAAGCGACACATTTTTATTATTCTTCATATTTTTGCCATTCTAAACCGTTTGGAATTTATCATGATAGTATGCGGGATTCATTAGACCTAACTATAGTTACGATGACCTTGTTAATCAATCAAATAAATAGGATATGCATAATGAGTTGATCTTAAGGTAAATTCAGTTGGATCATGGTATTAGTCAATTTTACATCGATTCTTCTAAAACTTTCTAAGCGGCCAAAAGCTAAAAAAACTATGTTGAGTTACCTAATGAATATTTCACTTGAATATTCTATTCTTTCTCCTTCTATCTCGATCATAAAGTCAATTGTTCCCAAACGTTAATTGAAAAATTCGAGTTTGTCATCATACATAGGTAAAGTTTAATACGGAGAACGTTAATGAAATTTATGAACACAATACGTATTGGTACACGGTATCAATGATAACATTTCGTTCCGATGACAATGTTCAATTCCCTGCAGAAATAAGTCGTAAATTTGTATTACACTTGACCGAGTTTGGTTCCATAACAACTATAAATTCATGAGTATTTTTGATGAAATGAGGTGGAAATTTTGCTTACCTATGTAGTATAAGTTAGTTAATCCATTTGGGAATACCTATACAAAATTTGATTTGTCTTATAACTTTCGGCCTTTTTTATATAATTGGGAAAGTAAAGATCAATGCAGCTTCCATTAATTGTAAATTTTATATTTTTTACCTATAAAACTATACCCCTAACACAAAGATATAGAAATGAATAACAATAATAATTAACTTTTGCATATTGATGTGTATTCGAAACGTCATGAATACACAAGTGTGTTGTATGAAACCCTCATGTCCTGCAAACCAGTCTGTCCCCTAACTGGATTACCCGGTCAGCGGTCAATGAATTAAATCTTACTTGAAGTGACTTTTATTATTTTTCCGCAATCAATTGCCTAAAATTTACGATTATTATCATTTCATATTTTAAAAAATATTACAGTTTCTTGCAAAATAAAATAAGACCATAAATATGACATCATGAAGACTGAATTTCATGAATCAGTGTTTAAAAATCTAATGTACCTATTTTCTAAGACAATTCAATTTTCTAATGCTCGTCTACCTAAAAGACAAAAAAAAGTAAAGACAATATTTCACGATACTATAATGAAGTTACAAGGAACTGTTCTTTCTTGCATTGTTCACAACTATATCCGTGTATGGGCAACATCATGTGCTGTGGTCGACTTATTCAATAATCTGATTCAATTCCAGCCAAAGGTACAGTTTCATGCTTACGGACATCTTATTTAATATTCCATTTCTGATTCCGTCCACTAGGTACCTGTACTTGATGGAAATGGCAAATCCGATTTCTATGAATATTGCACTTTGATTATAAGTTCTAGCATTGAATCAATAAAATTTATTTAAATTTAGACTGACCAATGTTTTACATCCAAATACCTTAAAATAAAAAAACATACCTCCAAAATTAGTGACTTCAGTATTTCATTTTATCATTATACATTAAACAATAACTCATTTTTTTAACTGGTTACTACTTTCTGAATCTTAAATAGCATTTACCAGCACCAGTACATTCACAAGAAGTTTGCAATATCATCTAGATATTAGATAATATAATTAATGACAATAATTTTAAGTAAATTTTTGTTATAAGTAGGTATTTACTTTTGGTTTGGTTCTTAGAAATAATTCGATACACAAATAGAAGGCCTTTATTTCAATGACTCAAATCTTTCGTGTCACCTACTTACATGGTCGCTAATACTTAGTATATCCAGTTAAACTGGCAACAAAGCCATCGATTTTGCAATAAATTAATGCATATTTATTAGCAGTGGGTTATTGTCCTGATGGATAATGTTTGCACAAATATCCCAAGTGAAATGCCTGCAATAACCATCATGCAAACAGTCAATGAGTCAATCAACTAAACGTGTTGCATTCACACAGCTAAATAATCTGAACGGGCTTAGTTTGTCACATTGGAAATCACAGAATAACAATATACAGAAATAAAGCATTACAAATACCTAAAAGGTATCGTTGACACTTACCTTCACGCTCATTTGAAAACACTAGACTTAATATTTCGTGTATAGAAAAATACGAGTTCTTAAAAGCCACTTGATTTATTTTCTGTATAATTATTCTGTAACAGAGACTTGTACGTGACGTGGACGTAGAAGTTTATTGTACCCTGAATACTTTCAGTCTACGACTAACAAGAAGTCACTCGTTGGAATTCTTCATAACAATATTTGCATCTTGTTTGAAAATAATCTTTAGTTTCTTATTTATGCTGTAAGTTTGTTAATTAAGCTGGGTTTGTGAATAAATAAGTAGGTATAGTGGTAATTTAAAAAATCTTTGATTACAATATCGCTATGGGTACTTGGTGTAATAGTCATATTCTACTATGTCCTAACATTACAGACATCAAGGAGCGAAAGTAACCACTTACCATCAGTTTAGTTCTGAACAGTTCAGTTCAGTTACATTGTTCAATGTAACATAGTGCTGTGTAACAAAGAATGATTATAGCTATAACAATGAATTGAACGATAAATGTACAAAAATGTGAAAAGCAATCATCTTTATGATTGAATTTCACATTTTTAATACAAAATAATATTAACAACAACACAAAGCAGCGAACTTTCAAAAGGATACAAACAATAATGAAATCGAATTTACACAGCCATTTAATTTGCTTTCAGAGATTTAATATTTTCTGTTTTCGCTTATTTTTATTGTTTCATTCACAAAACCATTTTAATAATGTCAAAGTACAATTTGATCACTTCCAATACGTTTACTTACCTGGTATAGGTTGTATTAATATTCCCTGTGGACGTCTGAGCTTCAACTAATTAAAAACATTGTATTTTATAACTCAGTTAAAGTACACAAGGTAAGGTACACAATATTATTAAGAATTTCAACTATAAACTACAAATAGGTATTTCCCTGATCAATGCCCATTTAAATTACATTGTTGCACCCTTCTGGAAATGCTCCATAATTGTTTATTGTAATGGTAGCCACTACTATGTAGGAAACGTTAACCAGCGCAATGAATCGTAAAAATAATAGCAAGTACTGGAATGTTTTGTAATTTTCTTGTTACCCAATTTTAATTGAAGGTAGTTTTATTTTACTTTACAATTTACAATAACAAATACCACATGAACATTGTGTTTACACCTTAATAATAGAGACAATAAGAAAAGTGCCAATGGACACATTCTTAGCATAAAATCATATAGTAATTTAGGTTAAAACAAAATTGCTTATTAGTCTGAATTAGACTAGATTGTAATTATAATAGTGTGCGTTATAAAATTACGTATACTAAGAAAACAAAAAAAAAAAAATTAAACAGTATGTGGACTTTAAGCACACGCAAGAAAACTAAATCATATAACTTTCGAGACTTTCATCTATCAGCTCATTAATCTAATACCTACTTATTATTATGAAAAAATCTCAACATCATTTTATATGTAATACAAATTGTAAGGGCCAATAATATGTTGTTTACTAGTACCTAATACTACAAGTTCAATTCGTATTGTTGAATAAAATAAACTGAATACAGAGTTAAAATTATAACAAGGCAAATTCAATATTACATCGTATCAAATTCTAATGACATCCTTAATACAATCTCAAAGGGAAATATAATAACATTTATTAGCACCGCGATTTTAGCGACATTGTCTCTTGTTAACAATGTCCCGCAAAATCCTTTCCTCTGTACTCAGTTAATGAATTTTACTTCACATAAAATTAGGCTGTTTTGAGTTAAGGGCCCGGACATTAACTTCGCGGTACGAGCTTTACAGGGGCGTAATGGTTAATAAACCTAATTATCTAGTGTCTGCAACATTTGCAAACTTTGTGGTTCGCATACTAATACCGTGATTTGGATGAAGCTGTCTCCTGTCATTTCAAACTCGCTATTATAGTAAATCTTGTGAATAATTGTCACGCAATTGATATCACAAAACTAACTCAGCTAAGTAAATAATTTATCATTCAACATTATTGTTATTTAGCCTAACAATTTTTAGTTGCAAGAGTATAATATTTAAGCTTAATTTGTTTTGCCTTTTAAGTACCTATAAGTACGCCTATACGACATACCTGACGGTAAGTGTTTCCATTGCTTATCTCAGTTTAATTTCTCTTCAATACTAGGGCAGGAGTACCACATCGTGCTACCAATACACAGAACCCTTTTTAAAACTCGTTTGAACTGTTATTTATTGCAAAATATAAAAGTAAAGAAAACACTGTCAGAAACAATAAAAAAAACTTAAAATAAATCCCATTCTTCGTAGGAAATACTATCCAGTCTATTGTTTATTCAAAAGTAAAGGCAAGCTTTTTCGAATGAATATTCCTTTTTAAGCAAAAAATGAGAATTAATAAAGCAATTTTCTTGTTTCACGTGTCTACTGCAAGTTGAATTAATTTTTTTGATGTCAGAAACGGAATACAAAAGCTATTCTCAAAGCATTTCAAAGTGCAGCCTTTTCATACGAGAGTTAAACAACAATCACATACCGTTTATTTCCATTCAACAGCTTTAAAACGATTTTCAAAGCAAAGTTGCTACTTCATATATCAACGTCATTTTCCTTTTTGTCGCTTTAATTCACTCACTTTACTGCACTTTTCCTCGTTTTCCACGTAAAACGTGATATTTAAGATTTCAAGATTAACAAATTAATGCCATAGGACGTGTAAAACTTTTTAAAGTCTGTATTCAATTTTTATTATTAAAATTGAATCTCGTTTCAAAATAAGGAAATAATTTATAATAGGAAAATAGTACATACCTACATAATTTAAGATTCTTTGATAGAACAAGGATCAATTTTAATCAGGAAGATCACAAGACAGAAACTGCACTGACTACTGTTAAATCAAAATCCATAATACGTGGTATAACTTAAATGCAATTAATGAAACTGATAATTAAATGTTAGACAATAATGAAGTTTGGGTCCGATCGATACTCAATCTAATTCATCATAATAAATACAAACGCATCTTTTGTTTTTAATTTAATAAATCTAGTTTTAATCCAAAATTACTTTAGTTTCGCAAATCATTTTAAATGTTAAATTTAGGAATATTAAATATCCACCTAGCTGTATAAATTTAATCAGCTTACCGACAAATGACGGACATGCTCTCTCACATTATCATGGAGCAGAGCCACGTTTATTATGAAAATGTGGGTAGCCAAAATGAAAATATGATGTCATTAATTTATATTAATGGCATTCGTTATACTTAACTTTTGTGAGAAATAACTATTGGCAACACAACAACAAAACTCACTGGGCTAGATCAAGAAAATCATATCAGTGTAAATTATAATTACGTTTGTCAGTATAGTTAAATTTGTTTGAAAACACAATTTTTTAATTTTATTAATTTTAAAATAATTCATTTCTCTTCAAGAAGAAGTTAGTTTAAATATTACGCATTTACTATATTAAACAAAATAATTCTAAGAGATGTCAAGAATATATGACCTTATCCACGGTCTTTAGAACTGTTCTTGGATCTTTGCTATACTGGAATTACAATAATCGCAAGGGGCAGGCAAATATTCTAAAAAGGTGTGTCTAAAAGGTTATCTTAATTCATTTATCGTTAATCAATATGATTTAATCCTCCCCAGATAAAACCAGCTCGAGATATTTTATATAATCACGGCAAGCCTTTAGAATCTACTTAACGCCTTCAATTTCCAATTGCAAAGAAACTGGAAAAAACACAAACTACATCAAGTTCAAAGGTTTCGGCCTGACCTCACAAACTAAACCCTATTCTACCCTAACCCTCTTCGATAAAACACAAAAGAAGAGATTTGGTAAAGAAAAACATGTATAATCTTTACCTTGGACCCCTCTCGTTCCTGGCTTATACCTTCTCAGTTCGTCTCACAGTAGTAAAACAGGATCAGCTAAACGTATTTTCTTTGAAAATCGATCCTTTCGAGTTGAAGTTTCGTCACCCAAAAATACTTCTGAACTCTTTGTCTTATATTATTTTCTATATTAAGGTTCACTACGTCGCCGTCGTCGCCATCGGATTCCTTTTCCTGTTTTTCTATTATTTATTTTCTCATCAAATCAAACTTAAAAATAGTAGCAATGAATAATTTCGATAATGTCCTGTTTGTTCACAGTTCTTCAGTTCTCATTGATCTTATGACGGTTTCAAAGGGAAGCAAAGTCATCGAGTGAAATGTTTTGAAGTTATTCTAAACATTAAATTTAATTACAATTTACCGTTTCCCCGAATCCAATAAAGGTACTCCTTATTCATTGAACGAAGGAAATCCGTGTAATTTATTTGAAGTCAAATTCTAACATGGCATTAACTGACAATGCCTGACCGTACGACTTTATTCAGTTAAATTAAATGGAAAAACAACTTGAAATTAATCAACACAGCAAATTGCTTTCAAAAGTTGTTTAATGGAAGTAACGGTTGCGTAAAGTTAAGCATATAGACGATTGGATTACGTTGGTTGGGCTTATTTTCCATACAAAAGCGGCACAGGCTTCATATTGCCTCCGATACTGTGTGGCAGTGACCGCAACCGCAAGCCGATATCTCTACGCACGTACTTAATACGTATAGTATGTACTACCTTGATGCGTAGTTGCCAAGAAATCTAATAGGGATATTATACCGCAGAAGGATACGATGACATCTTTTTGTATTTCAATTTTATTTTTAACAAGCTTGTGCATGTTTCTGCGTGGATTAAGTCTTCTTTTTTTTAATTTTATGGAGACTGCTTTAACTATTTTCTTATAAAACATAGTTAAAGTTGTTGATTATTTGTGGTGTGTTACTCAGTCTTATTTTAATATTATGTATAAACATTATAGTCCTTGGTGGCCGAATGGCCGTGTTCCTAGACATTGTCTAGGGAGACGGCCATGAGTCTATGAGCGGTGATAACCACTTACGGTGGCCCTTTTGCTTGCCTGTCTGCGTGGTAATAAAAAATATAAGATAAATATAAAATTAATTGTTTTAGAAACAAGCTTGTGAACTGAAACACTTTATTTGAGAACAAAAGACATTACTCTTCACAAAAATGTAAAAGAAATCATATGATTGTTAAACTAAATTATGAATTACCATATAATAGAGATACAGCAACATTAAATTGTTTTCGAGTAAGCTACCAGAGCTAGCTAAATAATTTCCCCAAAGCAGTTTTAGACACAAAGAACATTCTTTAGAACTTTTAAATATTTTCCTGAACAAAGAAAATTGTTTTTCTCTAAGCAAACAATAATACCTATCTTACTAATAAAATATTTATTCTTTTTTCAACGACACGATACTGTACCCTTTCATAATCCTCAGTCACTACACGTAGTCCCTTTTCTGTTAAAAATTGAATGTGAAAAAAAACCTTTTCTACCCTCTCTTCGTAGTATAACTAGTTTGGTTAAGCGATGGAAGGGTTATAAAAGAAAATGTCATCATAATCATATTTTTATTTGTTTGAGGGTCATTCAGCATAGGGGAAGTGGCTATGTAATTATCATACCTACATTTCAAAATTCAGTCGAAAACTATGTTTACATTAACTGTACAATGTACATGAACAACTTATTCTCTAGTTTCGGAAAGATTTAAAATAATTGCTTAGCTTAGTGAATAATTTATTAATATGAGCACGTTATGAGACTCCGTGAAAATTGGTATGGGAATTGAGGAAACTACAGAGTCTAAAGATATCAAGTAGAACTCATTAACTTCAAAGTAATGGAACACGAAAGGTACAAATATAGTATTTTACACAATAACGAAGTAGATACTTGTTTATTAAATAATTATCATAAATACTATTCTACTACACAATAATAATTTATTTTACTTACTCTCACAAGTAAGTAAATGCTTATAATCTAATCTCTGCAGCAGACCAGAATCAGAACTTTCCGGCTGTCAGTTGCGTTGCTAATAAAGTGTCACATTGTGTTTTGTACCTCCTATTCCAAACTTATGTTGTTCGCATTCGCTTAGTAAAACTTCAGCATTTACTTCATAAACAGCAAAAACATAATTCAAACGAAATACCAAGTCAAAGACTACAAATATAGGAAGTTAAGCAAATAATAAATAAATACCGTGATTTCTTTGTATCTACTATTTTATTTGCTAGAAAACTTGTTATTGTTTTATCTTTGATCTTAAATCTTTTGTAAAAGAATCTCTTTTGTAGATCGCAAAATCAAAAACACGTCTGTTCCAGTTTCAATAGTCTAAATTCATTTCTAGACAGAATTATGGAACAGTTGTTCCACTTTCAACATTCTAGCTCAGTTCAACCAATGGAAATATAAAATGTAAAAGTTATGTCAACATGATATTTCACCAGAAACTGAAATTTCATTCGGTTTTATTGAAATACATATACATAATATTTGATACGGCAAGTATCGAGTTGAGTTCTATAATATGGATATTTAAAATTTAGTAATTGTATGTGCTATAATATCATCATCATCAACCCATAGCCCTTCACAGCTAGGCGTACTAAACCTCCGCCAAATTTCACCACAACGACCGGTCGTACGCTGTTTACATCCAGTGACTTTCCACGGCTTGGGCCAGGAGGCTTCCAGAATATTCTAGAGCCATGTGCGAGCTACTCCAATCGAGATTATTCGAAAAGATTCTAGAACAACGAGTGACTGAGATAGATGTATTGCTATTTAAAAGATAAAATGAAAGACCTGTTAATTCATTGGAAAAACTTAGCTAAACATTCCCATCAGTGTCTCGATATGGTCAAGTGCCCGTTAGTAATTTAAGAAAAACCTACCATGTACTACCATATAAGTTGCATAACTATTAGTATTAACAGTTAACGTTTAAGTCTAAAATCATAGGTTTTTAATCTACAATATACAGTGTGTCACAAAACTATGCGACATGAACGGGAAGTAGGTACCTTTTATATTAGAGAAAGGATGTTTTGCTGAAAGGAAACATCATTTTATTTTTGATGTTTAATAATACTGCATTCACAGATTTTTCGTAAATTGCTTGGTTTGTCTAAAAATCGAGCTAACAAAATTGGCAAAAATTAACACCCTGCATTTTATGATGCCAATCGAAAGAACAGTTAATTACAAACAATATTGAGTAAGAAACATAATCTTAAACAAAAGGAACAAGGTATAAATCGTGATTCAAGATTTTAAGAACCTTATTTTCCATTTTTTATCTGAACTACGAACTTGGAATGTGTGAAACATGAAAATTTGCTACAATATTTCCATTCAATTACCTATGCAAACAGCATTGCGCATTTTGTCCGTTATCACAGAGGTAGTCACCGGAAAAATGGAACAATGATTCGAGCTGATTATATTTTAATGTCACGTGAAATCCACCCTCATTCAGTTTAATAACGAATGATGTTTTCATTAATTATAATGTTACCGCATGTTAAAATGGCTGTGGGTTTATGTGTGATTATTTTTGTTTTAAATTTAAGCATAATAATATTTTGAAATAATGTTGCTATAATTTTTGTGGTTAGGTTTATTAAGTATCATTTTTTATAGTATGTATAACAATATAGTTATACATATAATAGTTTGAATTGAAAAACTTTAATCCAGATGAATAACATTCATTAGAAAAACAACTTTTAGCTCTAATAAGAAACATCTAAGGGGTGGACCATATAAAGTTTGCATTTTCCAAAAGTTCGACTGTCATGTTGGCATGTTGCGCCATCCTGTTGAAACTAAATGTCGTCCATGTCATACTCTTCAACTTTTGGAAACAATAATTCGTTGAGCATGGCACGGTAACGCTCGCCATTGACCATAACGGCGGCTCCTTGCTCATTTTTGAATGATGCCGCCGGACCAAAACCCACACCAAACCGTAACTCTTTGTGGGTGCATTGGCTTCTCAATGGTGACGTGTAGATTTTCCGACCCCCAGATGCGACAATTTTGCTTATTGACATAGCCTCCGAGGCTGGGCTTCATCTGAAAAGACGATTGTTTGATAAAAATGCTCATCTTCGGCCAAACGATCTTCTGCCCATCAGGCGAACCCAAAACGTCCAATTTCGTAAATGTCCAACCTTTAACTAAATTATGAACACAAATTGAATGACATTTGAGCTGTCATTCTCTAAATAACCAGTAGTTCAAAATGCAAACGTTATATTGCCCACCCAACAACTTATAACAAATAATGAAGGGAGAAGACTAATTTCTACTAATATGATTACCGAATAACGTCTATTGAAAAAATAGACTATTAAATAAATATATCAATTGAACTATGAGAGACGTCAATATTAGGTATTTTACATACATTTAAAAACAAAGACAAAATACCGTTTCGCACTGATATTAAATGGAGACAATTAAATCTAAATAACAATCCGAGATAAAATTTATAATGATTGCCGAAACTATGTGACATTTAAGTAGTTGGAGCCAGATTTATCTACCGGGAATAAATTAGTCACCGGTACGAACGTATTAATAGTACAAAGATATTTCAGTGCTAGCTAAAGTGTAATACGTTGTTAATTCTCAGAGGGAATCGAATTAAATTATTTTCTAAGACCCTGATTCGGAACGTCATGTATGGAAACTTTAGATTTACTTTTGATGTAGATATTAGGCTTTACAAATATTGTATCTACAAACGAACACTAATCAAAATACACTGACAAACATTTTTGCTAATTCAAGTTTTGGAAAACTTAATTTTCAAAAAGCTCCAAATGCTATAAAAGAGTTTAAAGTTTAATTTATTAAATGTTTTTGATTTTAATATAAAAGAACATTAAAATGTAATAAATGCTCTTGATTTATACAAGCTTGTAAATTGTAAAGTAAGAATGTAAATATATCAGAAAGAGAGATGACATTAAATATGCTCAAAGTAAAGTATCTAACCTTGAGGGTGTCAGTGAGGAACGGTGTAATTCATCAAAAATGCACAATGTTCCATTAACAGAGAGTTTGTGTGTCTCATTATGAAATTGCGTTGTATGTTAAAATTTATAACATTTCACTTTCGTAACAGACTTTTATATCTTCTGTATGTACACGAACTGTAAAACAGGTTAATGTAACTGTGACTAGAAACATAATGGAAAATTCAAACACTAAGCTAAAAGTTTACTATTTTATCTAACAGGTTGTCAAACATTCCTATCAAATATGTTTCACGTAGTTATTCAGATTTTAAAGTCAAATTCAGAAACATACATGTTTGATGTTACTGTGCAACTCGCTATGCCGCATTTTATAAAACCTCGTTTGAAAAAGAACTTAACGCTTAGAAAATACTGAAAAGCGGAACTCAAAGCAGACAAAGGACTCGATTGTATTCGAAATCTCGAATATCATTGATTCCAATCCATTCTTATTTCTCCGCAGTACTTTAGAAGGTCTAAAATCAACGAATATAACTACCTAGTACACAATTGAGATACACAGACAATTTCAGTTCATAAAAATATTGAAGTTTTCAAATAATGATATCTACTATATAAAAATAAGTCCGGTTTTCCTCCCTGACGCTATAACTCAAGAACGCCTGGACCGAGGTGCCAATTCTTTTTTTAAAATGTTCGTTGTAGTTCAAGGATGGTTTGTACAGCAAAATTAGTTCGAATACGTGCCGGAAAAAGGATATTTTCAATTTTTAAGATGATTTTAAAGCAACGCCATCTATGAGAATTATATCGAATTACGTATAGAAGCACTTTTTCGATATAAATAATTTAAATTTGATTATGTCATTGCATTGTGGGCGACGTAGTGATTTTCGATTGTACTAGATGGCGTTATGCATTTTCTGCTTAAAATTGTTTAATTAATTCGTTTCAGAGATTAGCAAGACAAACAAATAAATGTATTTATTAATCTTAAGTGGGATGTAGGAACTAGCTAATTTTAAGAGCTCGAACCAGCGCGCGGTAGTATAAATACACAAGAATACTCCGTTCTCTTTCTAAATCTTAGCGAGGAGAGAGGTGGACAGGTGGTGCTTCTGAGTCTGTCGGTAGAGTTGTATCCAGCTTAGAAGAACTCACTGTGTGTACTTTTTTTGCTGGAAATCGCGGCGCTGCGCTTGAGATATGTGGTACTTAAACCGCACTAAAACCTCTAATCGCTCACACTTAGCGTCCGAATCCTGGCTGAATCAGACCCCAGCATGGGGTAATGCGGGACGGCGCGACGTTTTACGCACTACGGCACAAATTTTCCATCGCGCCGCCCCCGAACACCGAACCGGCAGCCACCGGTGATACAGCCACCGACTCTCATGGTCAGCGGGCTTTCTGAAGCGGGACCGCGTCTCACCCTCCCACGAGATGCTGGGTGCATACCAGTGTGGATCGGAGAGTGCGGTCTTCCAACCAACGGTTGCCTTAACGCAAGGTGCGTGCTAAGCGAGACACGACACCTTCTTGGAACCCCGCACGCTGGGTAGCGTTGAGAACCCGAAACTCTTAGACAGGCAAATTCCGAGCGAAATTTCAGTTCCAGCGCCCTGATCGATGACGGCGGATTCCTGCGTGGAGAAAAGAACTCAGTTTCACACGCCCTGCCGCTCTCTTCCGAGATGGTGGACTCGCAGAAGTCGAGCCGGTCGAGGCCAGACCCGTAGAACCATAGGGCCTGGGGTTTATTTAGCGCCACATCGAGACCCAACCTCCTAATTATGCCGGCAACGAGGGCCACACCCGCTGTGGCTAGACGGGCAGACTCTCTGTAGTCATCTCTCTGGGCCACAACCAAAATGTCGTCTGCGTAACAAATAACGCTAAGACCCGAGAGGAGAGCACCTCTCAGCACTCAGTCGTACCCAATATTCCAGAGGAGAGGTTATGGACCGTCCCATGTGGAACACCGCGGACTTGAAACCGGTGCAAGGTCCCATCGTACACTGTGGTACTACAACATCAGCAGAATTCTTGAGTGTGCGAGCCGCCCAAAAGTGATAAGGACGTAACGAATGCATTCTTTCCGAAATTGAGAGGAATTAAAAAATCACACGTCGTTATGCAAGATGAAACATTATTCTGTGAAATTTCTGAACTCTCTATCAGCAAGTGTACTTCCAGTGCATACCATCAAGCTGAAGGTCGGTGTCCCAATTATGCTTCTTCTGAACCTATTCCCGAAGTTGTGTAACTGCTGCCTTAAAGTCATCTCAACTTGCCTGCTGCCTTAAAGTCAGACACACCATTGAGGCGGAAATTCTTTCGGGTTGAGGCTTTCGCGACGGGAAAGAGTACAGTAGTACGTAACGCGTCGCCCCGCTCCGCATAATCACGTGCTGGGTTCTGTCTTCAGCTGTGCTTCAGACCCTCAGTGTAAGCGGTTGGAGGTTTTAGTGCGGTTCAACTTCCACATATTCTTCAACTAAAAAAAACGGTATGAGGATTAGACGAGGCTTTATTTACATCATGCATTCTTCTCATACCTCATAACTTTCTGTTCAAATTCAAGAGTGTACAGTTTCCCCGTTAGTATTTGCTTCGCAGTGATTAGAAGCGTCCTAATGAGATCTTTGCGTAGAAGCTGAATGTCAAGGTCTGATGATGGAGCTGGAAGGTGGCTATGGGAACTCTGTCAATAAGCAAGATAACCTCATCGCGTTTAGACTCTCATGAAGCGTCTTGATGATTTCTTTGCGTATAAGATGAATGTCAAGGTCCGATGATGGAGCTGGAAGGTGGCCACTGTCTGTTTGTTCTGGCTAATCTCTGGAATGGCTAGACCGATTCGGACGGGCTGACTTTCAATGGCTGATAGTTTAAGTTATAAGGAGTAACTTAGGCTATATTAATTTTAGAAATTGTTGTTTTTTTTTTAATTCTCGATGAAGTTCAAGGATGGTTTTTACAGCGAGAAAAAATCGAATAGTTGACATTTAATTGAGATTGGCGCAGACGAAGTTGCGCGGGACAGCTAGTGTTTTATGAAAATAATAATATGTTTTTTGATTGTTAAGTTATAAAAACAGTTTTAAATCTTAACAAAACCTAAATATTAAAAAGCAATTATACCTAATATACTTTAGAGTAAATACTTTAAGTTTTTTTTTTTTTTTTTTTTTTTTTTTCAGTTGGAGGAAATCACCGGATCCCCGCCCGCGGGGCGTATGTGGGAGTTGAACCTCACTAAAACCTCCAACCGCTCACACTCAGCGTCCGAACCCCGACTGAGGCCAGAACCCAGCACGGGGTTTTGTGGGACGGCGCGACGCGTTACGCTCTCGGCACACTTTTCCGTCACGCCGCCCCTTGGACGCCGAACCGGCAGCCGCCGGCGATACGGCCACCGGCTCTCTCGGTCGGCGGGCTATCCGAAGCCCGCCAAGATGGCTGGACCGCGTGTCACCCTCCCACGGAATACCCCGCTGGGTCAGAACCAGCGTGGGTCGGGGAGCGCGGTCCGCCATCCTCCGGATGCAAATACTTTAAGTAACTTTATCTGATCTACGCGTAGGTATAGGTATCTATGACACCAAGTAGCAAATAAAACTTACACCTCGCTTTGTTCGCATCAAAACCAATCAAAAGTTTCCACCCAGAAAAGGCAGTCATGGGAACAAGACATCGACGTTTTATTGAGCAAGTACCTGGAAAACTTATTGAATTGGTTCGTAGTTGAAACTTTTGAGCGGTGTCGGGTTAAATATTGACCGAATAATGTCCCTACAGACGGTATGCAATAACTTTCGGGGCCGACAATCTGTATCGTCGTCCACGTTTTGTATTTATACAATAAACCTTTTCTATTTTGAATAGGGTTAACTTATTTAAATTTTCTTAAAATATGTAAAAAATATTTTTCAACAAAAACCACGATCACGTGTTTTCGTAACAAAATTAAATAATTACATAACAATAATATATTATTCACAAACGGCATAACGAAGATTTGGAAATCACAATAATCCAACATTAATGCAAAACATAAACGGCGTTAAGAGAAAGATACAAGCCTAAGTCAGAACAGTCGAGAATAGATTAACAATAGGAATTTTCGCATGGAAACTAATCCCCAAGTTATCTCGAAAGCCCCAAACAACGCTTCAACTTAGTTCAGATTGGGTTCAAGTGTAGTGGTAGGTACAAATAGACTTTAATTTCGCACCTACTGCAAACTTGGAGCTCGGCGTCACAGACTGGCTGAGGAGAACTTATTAGCATCTCTGTGAACTGCGGCTTAACAAACATACTTGTATTATTAGCCTGCTATATGACAGTGTAACGTATAAAAGCTATTTAATCGTAGGCATAGAAACAGCCAATTTATTTTTATTAGGTACTCGTGAAACCAGCCACTAAACTAATTTCATAATTTATTTTTATACTATTACTAATTGTTGTTTATAATAGTTATCATAGTTGTTACTTATTTTCCATAATCAACGTTATAATATTGGATATTATATGGCATATTTACACGTGCAATTTCATCTGCCTGTTTTGACCGCAAAGAAAACTGAAATATTTACATTTCCAGAATGCGCCATTTCTACAATTTCCTGGTCAGGTTTTATATTCACTACTGTACTGTCAGTAATAAATTCGACGAACATTCGTGTTTTTTATGTATCTATTTAATAAACATAAAGGATCAAACACACTACACATAACATTTTGATGTAAATTCCTTAGTTTCCCATAATAATAATCATTCGCTTCACTTCCAACAAATTATATTTACGCATAAATGGATAGAAAATTATTTATTGCACACGACAATAAATGTACATTGGCAAACTTAATGCGAAACAGTATTATCGACCAGCTAACTCGGATGTAACGTATCCATACATTGTTTGATAAAAACACAAAAACTTAATACCTATCAATTCGGTGGATTTCCTTGTTGCCTAATTAATTATTCTCATTCGGCATTTGTTTACTAACACCTCGATGTAGCTGAGTACATCACAAAGCATAAACCAACCCGTATTTGCCAATGTTCCACTCTACAATCTACTAATAACATTTACAAAATTAAACAAGCGGTCGGCCGAACCACATACAAGTGCACAATTACAACAAACTGACTTGCTTTACCTTCTAACCGTAACAATAATATTTAATTATTGATAATCTGATATCAAAACTCACAAAATCAACGCCAATTTAAATTTTTAGTATTCTGGTTATCTACTATATAAAAATAAGTCCGGTTTTCCTCCCTGACGCTATAACTCAAGAACGCCTGGACCGATTTGGCCAATTCTTTTTTTAAAATGTTCGTTGTAGTTCAAGGATGGTTTGTACAGCAAAATTAGTTCGAATACGTGCCGGAAAAAGGATATTTTCAATTTTTAAGATGATTTTAAAGCAACGCCATCTATGAGAATTATATCGAATTACGTATAGAAGCACTTTTTCGATATAAATAATTTAAATTTGATTATGTCATTGCATTGTGGGCGACGTAGTGATTTTCGATTGTACTAGATGGCGTTATGCATTTTCTGCTTAAAATTGTTTAATTAATTCGTTTCAGAGATTAGCAAGACAAACAAATAAATGTATTTATTAATCTTAAGTGGGATGTAGGAACTAGCTAATTTTAAGAGCTCGAACCAGCGCGCGGTAGTATAAATACACAAGAATACTCCGTTCTCTTTCTAAATCTTAGCGAGGAGAGAGGTGGACAGGTGGTGCTTCAGAGTCTGTCGGTAGAGTTGTATCCAGCTTAGAAGAACTCACTGTGTGTACTTTTTTTGCTGGAAATCGCGGCGCTGCGCTTGAGATATGTGGTACTTAAACCGCACTAAAACCTCTAATCGCTCACACTTAGCGTCCGAATCCTGGCTGAATCAGACCCCAGCATGGGGTAATGCGGGACGGCGCGACGTTTTACGCACTACGGCACAAATTTTCCATCGCGCCGCCCCCGAACACCGAACCGGCAGCCACCGGTGATACAGCCACCGACTCTCATGGTCAGCGGGCTTTCTGAAGCGGGACCGCGTCTCACCCTCCCACGAGATGCTGGGTGCATACCAGTGTGGATCGGAGAGTGCGGTCTTCCAACCAACGGTTGCCTTAACGCAAGGTGCGTGCTAAGCGAGACACGACACCTTCTTGGAACCCCGCACGCTGGGTAGCGTTGAGAACCCGAAACTCTTAGACAGGCAAATTCCGAGCGAAATTTCAGTTCCAGCGCCCTGATCGATGACGGCGGATTCCTGCGTGGAGAAAAGAACTCAGTTTCACACGCCCTGCCGCTCTCTTCCGAGATGGTGGACTCGCAGAAGTCGAGCCGGTCGAGGCCAGACCCGTAGAACCATAGGGCCTGGGGTTTATTTAGCGCCACATCGAGACCCAACCTCCTAATTATGCCGGCAACGAGGGCCACACCCGCTGTGGCTAGACGGGCAGACTCTCTGTAGTCATCTCTCTGGGCCACAACCAAAATGTCGTCTGCGTAACAAATAACGCTAAGACCCGAGAGGAGAGCACCTCTCAGCACTCAGTCGTACCCAATATTCCAGAGGAGAGGTTATGGACCGTCCCATGTGGAACACCGCGGACTTGAAACCGGTGCAAGGTCCCATCGTACACTGTGGTACTACAACATCAGCAGAATTCTTGAGTGTGCGAGCCGCCCAAAAGTGATAAGGACGTAACGAATGCATTCTTTCCGAAATTGAGAGGAATTAAAAAATCACACGTCGTTATGCAAGATGAAACATTATTCTGTGAAATTTCTGAACTCTCTATCAGCAAGTGTACTTCCAGTACATACCATCAAGCTGAAGGTCGGTGTCCCAATTATGCTTCTTCTGAACCTATTCCCGAAGTTGTGTAACTGCTGCCTTAAAGTCATCTCAACTTGCCTGCTGCCTTAAAGTCAGACACACCATTGAGGCGGAAATTCTTTCGGGTTGAGGCTTTCGCGACGGGAAAGAGTACAGTAGTACGTAACGCGTCGCCCCGCTCCGCATAATCACGTGCTGGGTTCTGTCTTCAGCTGTGCTTCAGACCCTCAGTGTAAGCGGTTGGAGGTTTTAGTGCGGTTCAACTTCCACATATTCTTCAACTAAAAAAAACGGTATGAGGATTAGACGAGGCTTTATTTACATCATGCATTCTTCTCATACCTCATAACTTTCTGTTCAAATTCAAGAGTGTACAGTTTCCCCGTTAGTATTTGCTTCGCAGTGATTAGAAGCGTCCTAATGAGATCTTTGCGTAGAAGCTGAATGTCAAGGTCTGATGATGGAGCTGGAAGGTGGCTATGGGAACTCTGTCAATAAGCAAGATAACCTCATCGCGTTTAGACTCTCATGAAGCGTCTTGATGATTTCTTTGCGTATAAGATGAATGTCAAGGTCCGATGATGGAGCTGGAAGGTGGCCACTGTCTGTTTGTTCTGGCTAATCTCTGGAATGGCTAGACCGATTCGGACGGGCTGACTTTCAATGGCTGATAGTTTAAGTTATAAGGAGTAACTTAGGCTATATTAATTTTAGAAATTGTTGTTTTTTTTTAAATTCTCGATGAAGTTCAAGGATGGTTTTTACAGCGAGAAAAAATCAAATAGTTGACATTTAATTGAGATTGGCGCAGACAAAGTTGCGCGGGACAGCTAGTAGATGAAATAAAACAAATCAGGTGGCCCGTTAGCTCGTCTGCCTACAAGGCAATAAAAAAAAAATAAAAAAAAATAAGGATGATCACTATCTTACAAAGAATTTTAGTCGTAAAAAGGACTTATGATAATATAATTATGAAATTTATTATACTACTGTCTACTTGTCTGCATATACGTAATTATTGACATCATTGAGCACCTTTGACTTTGGAGAAGGATAACATTATTACATTTACTTAGTTTATCTTATATATATATAACGTCTTTTCATTTCATTAATAAAATGTTGAAGGCAATAATGTACTTTTAATGAAACGTTTCGTGAAAAATCGATTTCCTTTAATTAGTCTTAACATGAGCGACTGTGGCGCACGATTTATTTATTACCAATTACTTGATGGCGCTCACAACGTATGTACACCTTCGTAATATTTTTAATTGATTCGCTTGAAGGGTTTAAAATTTTCAAAATATTTTTTTACTTTAGACATCAACAACAGCGTGTTTTGTTGAAACATGAATTCGTTATATCAATAATACAAACGCTATAAAGTCAGAATTTTATGTTCTACAATGGATGTACGCTTTTATACCTATTGCAGCATCCGACGACGAATGCAGTCTATTGTTTTCCGATGGGAGACGACAGGAGATGGATGTTCCTTACATACCTGTCCCGATGAACTGATGTTCAACTAACAATATCGGTGATAGAAAATATTTGACTTGAAAATATTCGACCTATCCTAGGTTTCACGCTTTCCGTATCCATCCATATCACGTATATATCCTAATAAAATAAAATATTTTTGCATTATTTTCCTATCGCAATTGGTAATTGTAAAATCAATATTATTGTAGGCATTCGAGTGGAATTCGGAAATTTCATAGACCAGACCAACCAGCAGAGTCCAAACATAAAATCCAAACCAATTAAAACCGTTAGAATGCATAGATATTGACGGTTATAGCTATCTCAGTATTATCATACCTAACAAGATCGCGTTATGTTCTATTTTTTTCTGCGATGTTTTGATACAATTGTGTTTCATCCAAGAGAAGGTTTTTCTGGGCGGGATTTGTTCGGATTTAGGAACCGCCAATCTATACCATCGCAACCGCTGGAGGAACTGAATACTTCGACCGGATAAAAAGGTCCTACTTATTCCTTGTTAAGAGATTTCTGAGGGTAGTCAGTAAAAAGACGAAACGGGAGAGAAAATATTTTTCATATCTTTTTGTTGGGTTCACAATAAGGTACGTGACAGGTGAGTCCCTTAAAGCCACCGTTTTATTATACACAGATATGAGGACACTGACGACATATTTTAAAGCCAGACTAGGAATACAAAACATTCGGAATTAGCAGACCATTTTATTGAGTTGTTGTTTGAGATTGGATAACATAATACTACTTCGTTAAAACATTTTGAACCGAATTAATTTTTCAGAAAAAGCAAATTTAAATGTGGTAACATATTTAAACTACGTCTCTAATAAATTATAAAACCTAGCTGGTTACCGTCTCTTATGAAATCTCTGCAATGTCTGAGTATTAAAGTGGTCTTCGTTCGGCAGATCCACAACCTACCAACCAAACAGTGAGTGGGTATAAAAATTAATTTACCGTACGAAATTTTTCTAACGAACATTCACTGAAAATTGGAATAAAACAAACAAGGGCACAGGTGGGGAACTGAACAAATTATGCAGAACCATACGGGTGCTAATCCATCAAGCTATTGGGTGTGTTGGCTCACATTAATCATCCTCTATTGATTAATGTGTCTCCGAACAAAGTAAGTAATTTACTCTCAGTATCAACTCCGAAATTGATGAAGTGCGTCTTGATTTTTCATCAAATGATAAAGAAAGCTATTTTTGTGATAAATTGAATAGCAATATGGATTTTGACGTAATTTAGTCTGAGATTACTTTAAGTTCGATTAGGTACCTACTGCAAAAGTTAACGATATCATTAACTTTCTCGTTTATAATATATAATTAAAATTTCATCAATCATGTTCTAAAAAACATTATTTTAGTAAACTCTGATTAATTATGATTTTAACTTACGAACTTGAATAGTTTGGTTCTCGTCTATGAAACTAAAACTGCTAATATAACTGTTGACACCGAAAACGTCCCTAACAACTTATTAATTTAAATACGTGATAGCTAGTTATTATAATTCTGATTAAACAGTGAGGGGATGCCATATTGCTTAATCCTGATGTCATCTGGAACGGTCTGTTATTGGCCGGGATATGAAGCCTTTGGACAAGCTCGTATAATTAATAATGCAAATGTAGTTAGCAGTTAGTCCCGGTGAAAGCGTTTTGTGAACAAATATAAGTAAACAATCCGATTCTCGAGTTAAATTCATTTTACATTAACAATTTCTTTTATTTGTGGTTTTTAGCTACATAGATATATTGTAGACTTTTATGGAGACTATGTTCTGGTATTATTCAGAAAAAATTAAGTAAAATATCAAATCCACTGTAATACGCCACTCGAATTGATATTATTCCCATAAATTACAGAATAAAATTTAATTTAAGATAAATAATTTACAATAAAATAATAGGAATACTCTCAAAATTTATGACTGTAGTTTACATGTGTTCATTGCAATTTGCATTGCATATGCTTCGTGTAATAGCAGGCGACCAGATGCTAAGAATTTTTTTATCTCACTATCCGTTCACATGTTTGTTAATTTTGAATTTACACACATTAATTAACAATATGTCAGTGTGTTTTATAAACATCTTTCTAAATGAATTAATAAGGACGAAATTATAGACAATAAAAAAATACCCCGTAAAAAATAACTGTGAATCTGTGAAACACAAACTATTTTCGTGAAATAATTATAATTCAAACTATAATGTGGTAACTGTAATTTAAAATCAATTCCTCGAAAATGATTTCAGTTCGCAGTAGAGACTCCATTATTTTATCAAAGTAAATATTATTTACGTGTACATACATATAGGTTCTTAAATCAAATATCGGCAAATATTTGCTCTTACAATCATTTGATTCTATCGTCTGTCATATTTACATTTGATATGAAAACAAATCAATCGAGTGGAGTATTGTTGAAGCGCATCATAGATCTATAACGAGGCTACTCGAATGTTGTCGCGTTGGATAATCGAGGACCCTGTACTTGCTTTGTGTATGATATCAAAATAAACCGGTATTGTGTATCTTTACCAACTGAAACCAGAATAAAAATATTTTATCGTTTGTTTATTTTTAAGTGAATTGAATCATCACAATACTTTTTAAAACGAATATACACTAAACAGTCCCCATCTGAAAATAAATTTAAAGAAATTTATTACTACATAAAATTATTATCATACCTTTTAGGATTTTTAAACTATCGTGGTGCTAACAAATGAGAATTAAATTTCATTTTATTACCAAACTTTCTAAAATTTTCGACTTAAATTTATTCAATTTCAACTTTCCACTGAATGTTTCCCTGTTTCTGAAACTAAAAGCAGGAAGTTAACGTACTAATAATAGAGACTAATCATCCTTATAATTACACGTAATATAAAATCGACATTAAAAACGATACATAATATTTACACAATATAAAATATTACGTTTATGTATTTTACTTTCTCCAACAGTAATTTACAAAGAGATTCAAATGTAAACATAACAAACGTAGCAGTTAATTCTATCCGGAGTGTCTGAAGTGTGTTTAATTAGAAATCCTAGTTCATAACAAAGTTAGTTCTGTAACCATACGAACTGTCTTGCACAGGTACTAAACTGATTCACTTAGACATATGCCTCTTTGCTTGGTTCAAGTTGTATTTTAGTCTGTGTACCTATATTCAAATATACAATATAATTCTAGCTTTTTTTTTACCTGTGTTTTATTGAATAATTTATTTTTAAAACTTGGAGTTTGAGTTAGTTTAATTCTATTTTACTACATCATACATTACGTTATTTACTAAACTCCAAGGAATGGAAATTATAGATTTTATTTGCCGTTCTTTATTATCGTTTGAGTAATTTAAGTATTATTTAATTAAAAATGACTTGGTCCTTCTTTTATAATATGGAAATTCATTCACGAAAAAATAACGTCAAAGATAAGATTGAAGATGTTACATATTATAAATCTGAAAATGTAAAACAAACTCAACAAATACAGATGGGAGTTTATTATACGTTGTGTAAATAAACGCATATTCAACGTGTTTAACATCTTTCGAATTAAGGTTGAAACCGAAATTCTCGTCGTTTTAATATCAATAGAAAAACTCAGGTGAGCTTATTACGTATGAATATATGTCGTAAAATTTACGAGCCCTTTAATCTTTCGCTTCAAATCGTAAAGTACCTGTAAGTAGGCAACATTTTTCCCGCCTCATTTGTATTCAAATATCAATTTTGTGGGACGGAAATCAAAATCATGTCTTCGAAAAACGAATGTGGAAAGTACGAGAATCAAACGTTCCAACACTTATGATGTTTCCTGAATTATTTTTGCGTATTTGCAAACAATATTTTGTTGATTTAAATTCCTATTTCACGATAATTACATTTTATACCTTAGTGCACACAATACATGTTTGTGTGAACATATAATATAATATAGAGTTGTTAAAAATCTATATATCTTTGCATAATTTCCTAAAAGTCGATGTGCATTTATTCTTGCCCCCAACTATACTTACCTATGTCATGTATTGTCATATATCGTTTATGTACTATTGTTAGTAAAAGTAGTAGGTACTTATGACTTAAAAGAATCTACAATTAACAGATTTATGTTGTAGGTACTCAAATGCTACATAAATGAATAAAATTAAAGTTACTCATACTTATAGTAACTGTTCTACTGTTTACATACAGACCAATAATATGTCGAATGTGAATATGAGGGTTATATAGTTGTCCAGCAAAACATCAATCATTTTAAAAGCAATCCCAAACAAACATCGAATTTATTGAATTGAATCGAAGTACTTTTTGTTCTGCTAAAATTTATTGGAGTGCTGTAATCTCTCTCTAAAAGCTAGTTTTATGACAGTGTCGATGAAAAAGTTTTTTTCTTATTCATCTGCTATCGAAATAAAGCCTTTAAAAATGCTCTTATAAAATGTGTCCATAGGAGAAAATAATCATTTTGAAATAAAAACGGTGTGATTTTCTGACAACGTTAATTTAGGAGGAAAGGAAAGCAAAATGTAATAATATAAATGGGACTACGTTCAACTGTTTCATCACAAAGCGAACGCTTCTAAAAATATTATATTTTGAAATGATAATATTCTGTATTCGAAGCTATATCGTTTCCGTTTTCGGCGAATTCGATCCCGTCGTAGCAGTGATGCGAGAACCGAGGGCCCGGCCGAAAGAGTGGGACCAGTCACGCGTGACACATTGGTGGAACTGATCAGAATAGGGATGTCTAGACACCTTTTTGCTTAGCACTGATTTACTCAATAATACTCTGAAATATATTATCATCACCTATGTTAAAGAGATCCTTATCACAAACTTCGTAGATACAAATCGTGGTAAGGCCAGTGATCTTAAAATTTCCAATTTAGACTGCTGGAGAGTTGAAATTTCAAACGAAATCACATTCATTGGGTATTGCTTGGTGTCCCAGCAATCGACAAATGTATTATTTAAAAACCTTTTTCCCTTGAATTCTCCTTAAATAAATTAAATGTATAGAATTTTGTAAGAAAAACTCATACCACGTATTAATAAGTCCCGCCATGCTCGCGGCCACGTTTACCGCGGTTGCCCATGTGTAAAATGTTTCGCTGGTATTGGCCCTGGACTGCATGTTAAAACCTTATTTTGAGTCGACTGAAGACCTTATCGACACCCACTCGGTTCTGTACTGCGGTGCGGTTGCTGTCTGTCGCGTGGCAGGGGTAAAATTCCCGAACCCGAACCAGACGTACCGCCGGCATGATGGTAAGCCGCAATGGCAGTGCAGAATCGAGAGGCGCATAGATGCAGCCAGGACCCTTATAGCGAAGCTTATTTGCTTCCAGGCAGGCAACACGCGCCCGCGCGTAATGCGATTCGTCGATCGAGCCTTCGCTGACACCGGTGTCAGCAGGAACGACTACCTGGCTCGTGTCGTCGAGCGTGTTGACTACTGGAAGCAAAAAGTTTGCGCATGGGCGAACCGTATTCGTCGGTACCGAATAAGATCGGAGCGGTACCACTTGAATAGAGTCTTCCAGAGCAATCAGAGGAGTGTCTACAGAAACCGGGAGGCTTCTCGAGGAAGAGTTACCGATGGACTCCCACCAGTTGATGAGGATGTGATGACCTCATTTTGGAAAAATATCTGGTCGGTGCCCATCGGTCACTCCGAGGGGGTGTGGACTGAGTCGGTCGGATGCGCGTGCGAGTCTATTACAGACATGAACACCGTAGCGATCACGCCGATTGACGTAGCTTGTGCGGTGCGTTCGGCCCCGAACTGGAAAAGTCCGGGACCGGACGGGCTGCACAGCTACTGGCTGAAATGGATACGCAACTCGCACGGGCGCATGGCTGCTCAGTTTCAACAAGCCCTCGAGTCGGGAACCCTCCCAGATTTCATGACATCAGGGGTCACTCATCTGATATACAAATCTGGCAATACCTCGGACCCTAAAAACTATAGACCAATAACTTGCTTACCCACCATCTATAAGCTACTTACATCCATTCTGAGAAACAAAATTCAAATACATATCTCGGCAAATGACATAATGTCACCTTCTCAGAATGGGTGTAAGATAGGGTCTCGGGGTACAAAGGATTTGCTCCTCATTGACATGACTATCACGCAACAAGTTCGTCGAGGCAAAAAGGGTGTCCATATGGCTTGGATTGACTATAAGAAAGCGTATGATTCGGTGCCCCATTCATGGCTAATGAGAGTTTTAGAGCTTTATAAAATACATCCCACTCTACGCTCCTTTCTTAGCTCATGCATGGGTCAGTGGTCTACGTTTCTTCGTCAACCAGGACATATTGGATCTCCGGCCTCCCCGAGCTTAATAAGGATAAGGCGGGGTATCTTCCAGGGTGACAGTCTGAGTCCTTTGTGGTTCTGTCTGGCGCTTAATCCTCTAAGCACGTTGCTTGGAGATTCAACGCTAGGCTACCGACTCAAGAGAGGGGGTGAGCCCATTTCACATCTCTTGTACATGGATGATCTCAAATTATTTGCTTCTAAAAAATCTGACCTAATATCTTTACTCAAAATAACCGACAATTTTAGTAAAGCTATTGGAATGGAATTCGGAGTAGATAAGTGTGCGGTCATAGATATACAGAGAGGTAAAATTGTAAACTCTGAGAGTTTGCAACTTAGCCAAAGTGAGGTGCTCAGATCTCTTTCTGAGTCGGAAACCTACAAATACCTTGGAATGTTCGAAGCTTTGAGTATAGTCGATGCAGATATGAAACAATCGGTGAGGGATCGTTTCTTCGGCCGCTTGGTAAAGGTTTTGAAAAGCCTCTTATCTGGCGGAAACAAGATCCGAGCCTTCAATGGTTGGGTCATGCCTGTACTGACGTACTCCTTTGGCATTCTAAAGTGGACGCAATCAGAACTAGATGCCCTGGATAGAAAAGTTCGGCGACTGCTGACGGCATACAGGATGCACCACCCACGTTCATCTGTTATGAGGTTGTATATTCCTCGGAAGTGTGGGGGTCGTGGCATGTTAAATGTCAAGGACCTACACAACCGAGAGGTAAACAACCTTCGGGAATATTTCCTTAAGGTAAGCGTGGGTATGTACCGTAATGTAGCAGCAGTTGATAAGGGACTCACTCCGCTGTCCTTAGCGAACGAGAATTGGCGGACGCTAAAGGTAATGAGTGTGGCGGATCGCACGGACGTATGGAAGAGCAAGGTACTACACGGACGGTTCTACCGGGTCCTTATGAGCCCCGATGTAGATCAGTTAGCCTCCATATCTTGGCTACGATACAGTAACCTCTTCGGAGAGACTGAAGGTTTTGTCTTTGCAATTATGGACGAAGTTATCATGACGAACAACTACCGTAAATATATTCTAAAGGATGGGACGGTCGACATTTGTCGGGCATGTCACCGTCCGGGAGAGTCTATTAGACATATCGTTTCCGGTTGTTCTCGTCTTGCTAACGGCGAGTACTTGCACAGGCATAATCAGGTAGCTAAGATTATCCACCAACAACTTGCTCTGAAATACGACCTTGTTGAAGCCGCTGTACCTTATTACCAGTATTGGCCTCAGCCGGTTCTCGATAATGGTCATGTAACGCTCTACTGGGACCGATCTATTATCACTGACAGGACTATTGTTGCCAATAAGCCTGACATAGTGATAATAGATCGGGATGCGCATCGGGCGGTGCTGATCGATGTCACCATTCCACATGACGAGAACCTTGTGAAGGCAGAAAAAGAAAAACTGCTAAAATATTTGGACCTGGCCCACGAGGTGACCGACATGTGGCGTGTTGAATCGACCATCATTGTTCCGATCGTTGTATCTGTGCACGGTCTAATAGCGAAAAGCTTCGACCGTCATCTAGAGAAGCTTTCGCTCTCCGGCTGGGTAAAGGGCCTGATTCAGAAGGCGGTCGTTCTTGACACGGCACGTATTGTGAGGAGGTTCCTCTCTCTTGAGCCCTGACCACTGATGGCTTGGGTCGTAGACCCCGTCTCCAGTGGCCCTCTGCTTTTTTTATATTGTATTTTTAAATTTATTTTCTTGTGATTGTTTTTTTAAAGATATAATGTAAAAAATGAGCAAATAAATGAATATGGATAACAACAGTATTATAATAGTGTAGAAATCTATTTCGTGTAAATATGTAAAAATGCCAACCCTACAAATAATTTGTTGAAGTGAGGGACATATCCACGTAGAATCATAAAAAATCAGATATTAGTCGAGCGTACTTGACAAACATTTGATAGAATGTTCTGCTTCTAACGAAAATGTTTGTTCTATTAGCAGACTGAATGAATTCATATTTGTAAATAACCATGAATATTTTATTCCATAATAATTATATCATCAAGGACTAGTTACATATTTTCTTTGATGTACCTCTAATCATATTATTAATATGCTTTATTATATTCAAGATTTTATTATGTTTATAATTTGACTACCTTTTTCGTTATTAGCGTACTCACTACTGTATATTTGAAGAGCAAAATGTTATATAAATTAAAAACTAGAATGCGAACATTGTTCGATCATTTGTAAGTAAAAATACAAACTAATTCTAGAAGTTTCAAAAAACTTTGCCCGGAAGCCAGACTAAACTTTCCAATTTGCGCAAACTCAGAATAGCTTTAGCTGCAGTTTTAATCGTATCAATATCAGAAAGCTCGCCTCGACCGAAATACCTCAAATCAATACTGAATGTCGGTCTGAAGCCCACTAAGTTATTTAAAATGCAGTTGACACGTCATCCGAGTGAAAATGCAATATTCCACGCGAACACGCGGTTATATGGAATCGTTGTTATACTTTTTTACCTACTTCTCAAATCTGAACAGAAATATTTTCACTTAAAAAATGTAACATTAAATGCGTTTATTTGGATTATTTTTAAACAAAAAAATTTAAACCAATAAAAACAGAGTATATATACTCTTTTTCAACAAGCACATACTGACAAAATATAATATAATACAGTAGGTACAGTTTAAAATTTTGATTGAACACAAAAACATATTTTTCGTTTACGTAACAAATTTCAAAGTAGATACATTAATATCGTATTACTTAATTAAATCAACAAAGATGAAAAATATATAAAACAAAATTTATGCGTAGTAGACCTGCCTCACAAACATGAAGATAAAAGCGAAGGTAAAAGAAAATTTGTAAAATAAGTACTCGTATTTCATGAGCACAATATTCCCGGGCGTTACGATGACATTACAGCGGGAATTTGTCATAATTAACACGATCACGGCAACGCTTCAGTGATCACAGGATCCCCTATTTACATTATTTGAAGGTTCATTACCCTTTTGGTGGAAGTTAAAAAATAAATATACAAATACGTCCTGAAGTAGAAATTGATTTGTTTGTTTTTTCAACTCAAAACTTGATGAAATTCGTAGTTTAAGCAAAGTGTCGTTAGTGTGCGTCGATTACATCATTTTAGGCTTTGGCTATATTACGCCTAATGGGGTGGACTATAGGTACTATACCTATTGAAAAATATTAAATGCAATTGATACTCTTATCACTCTATTTAGTCTCTACCAAGTTCACACTCAACCTATAACAACACTATTATGCATGCAAGTGACCTAAGTATAACAACACTAAATAAGGTTACCTTCTCAGTCGTTAAGTACGTATGCGTAATACCGTGAACTTGCTGCTTGGCAAGTGTATTTAGCATTTTATGTATCAAACCTAAGGAACGCAGCTTGTAGCAAATCATTATGTCTAATAATCTTTTGATTTTCCAATGTTTTCTTTTGCTACTATGCTATGCGTTATCTGAGCTTATTATATATATTTTACCCTTCATCGCAAGACGAGATGTCTTATATACATTACAAAAATTTAAATTAATAATGAAAACGGTGTTCTTCGGTGTTTCCCGAGCGCTATGACTTGTCCTTCTTCAAACGAGGCTTAAAGAAAGTCCTTAAAAGGTAGGCCGTAGGTAGCGGCCCCGCAGTGTCCGCTGACATTGCAGAGGTCCATGAGCAACGGTAACTGCTTATGATCAAGTGGCCCGTTAGCTGGTATGCCTACAAGGCAATAAAAAAAAAAATAGAACAATCTCTACACAAATGATAGGTAACATGGTTGGATGGAATTAGACTTCCCTCAGTAAACATAGCAGGCAGGTCGTGTTATCCACTGAGCTTTACAAATGATAGCTTTGCCGTCATTCTCTTTGCACCGTCACGAATCTCGGATCTCCTGTCGTGCAATGTATTAGATAATTGAAGGTTTGAACTGAGCTCCAAATTTACAACAGGATGTTTGGTGATTTTATAGCTTTTTATTTATGGAACCAATAAACGTATTATTTTGATTAGTAAATAGTGAAAAATAAACATCATAATTCATTATCTAGTCCTAAACGGAAATAAAATTTGTAACTATCTAGCCGTCGTCAAAAAGTATGATTTTATCGTAAAATAATAAAAATCTACATTATGTTATTATAAAAGAATCGTAAATTATGAACGAAAATTACTGTTTCATAAATTGAATGAGCCATCTCAACTTTATTAACACAAAAACTTTTACTAGCAAAAATTCGTTTTACCTATCCTACATATAGTGAACCCAAGTCGGTAGTGTGTGACCTTAGTTAATGTGTTAGCAACAAGATCTAACGTCGAAGGATTACATCTTCACGGCAACGTCGGGAACTCGTTCAAAGCTTACTAAGTCCTGCCAGATTGTCGACTACATTGTACAGGAACGTGTTAATTCGTTTTATGCGTATTTTGACTATATTAGAAAATGATATATAATTGTATATAATAACTTTTTTACGTATTCATATTAGAGTATAAAATGCTCCTTTAGGTTTACCGTATTAACCCATTTACTGAAATAAATAAAATAACTATACTTTACTTTCACTTATAGACATTTTTTTTTGTAGAAAAAGCAAGCAAGTTTTCACCAGCTTGCTTGATCTAAATAATATCGAAAGCTTACAAATTTAGTTTCCCACGACTTCCACGATGAAAGAGCGTTGGTCTTAGAAAGCACCTTGTGTAAGACCTGCCCACGCAAAGTCTTTCAGAAACCGTAACACTAAAACATTTCAGCATAGGTCTACACTCAGACAAATATTTCTCAAAATGGTTATGTAAATAAAATTATATATTATAATAATATTATTAATTATCTAAACAAGTGCACGACAGTTATTTAAATCACCCTATTTTTTTCTTTGATAAGTCCTGTGCCTTATTATTTCCTTGTTAAATATTTACAAAGCAAATCGTAATATTTCCAATTAAGTTATTTGTCTTTAAAAAAACTGTTACATTTTGTTATTTCAGTAGTTACAAATGTATGACAACTTTCACAATTTTATTTATAATAATTAGTTACCTACCACAAAACCAAATTGATTAAAAACATATATATCGTGGTAAGGACCCGTTCAAAATGCATGAAAGTAAAGTATTTTTTTTATTAAGAACATCAATAACCGTAGTTCGTATTATTTAAATACTTGCAAACGTCGAGAACATAATTTGAATTTTAACATATTTTGAACTGTTAGAAATATTCCGCAATCTCACAACTTTTTCCGCTTGATAACTTGTTCCTGTTGCTGATACAGTACAAAAAGTTGGCAAAAAAGCTAATGATTTCCATAGAATGACATCCCGTCACACTCAATAGGCAATTTACCCTTTGCGAAGTGTATAATGTGATATACGAACACGTCAGACGCCGCACCGCCTCGCTTCCCTTGGCCAACTCATAAAATGGAAATTCACTGTTTTTCAATTACACTACGGCTGAATAAATCATGGTTATATCTCACAAAATAAAAACGCTTTTATGAACAACTGACAACCGATCCGAAGAGTTTTTAATGGTTTATAATAATATTCTGTAGGTATGTTTCAATGTATCCAAACTAATATGATTTAATAAGTTTTAGGTGAAACCATTTATCGAATAAATAACTGCAATTACTTTCATAAAAAATATTTTTTAATGATGACTATATTTATTGGTAAGAAAAATAACTTCTTGAGTAACAATCATAACTAGGAATCATAGTTTTTCTTCGGTAAATTGGTTAATATTATAACGAAAAGGTATAATATTTTTTCAAGGGCCAACAAATATTTATCTAATTTAGTAACGTGAAATAATGTAATTTAAAATAAATTAATGTTCAAATGTAACTGTAACTCAAGACACAAATTGAGTCCAATTAAATATACTTAATTTGATTTATCGAAGCGTTGAGATATCTCCCACTTCTGAACGGTGTGCACTCTTGTTCCTTAGTAGGTATTAGTAGGCTCACGGTTACTTTCCACACGCTCCTTAATCAATAGTACCAGATCATAGCAAAATCCATCGACATCTCTGGAAAGTCAGCCAAAACTTATTTGAAGAAGAAGAAATCATAACATTGTTTAAAATAAAGAACACACTACTTCATAAAGTGCAAAGACCTAAACACCAACAACATTTAAGCTACATAACAAGTTTTTTCCACCGCTTTAAATCGTATCATTCCTATTCATGAACTTCAACTTGATATAACTATGAGTTAGTCGAGAACCAGAGTCTAGATTTTCCACATTTCACTCAACAAAAACAGAGCTTGTTTGTGTTGCAAACAACTTTCGTGTATTAAGTTTCACTGTAGCAAGTTGTCACACCAGTTATTCTATCCGTGACATTGGTACAACTCAAATGTGTACTTAGGCTTAGTCCGCAGCATATTGAGAAGTCAAACAGTCATGGGAGGGTCTCAATCGAGTCCTCGTGTTAGTTTAGGCGAATGTGAGATGTATATTCGACCACATTTATCTTAGATCTTGGACAAAAGGTACTCAGTGTTGTACAAAGTGATTTTCAAAACAATATACTGTTGTAGTCAATGGGACAATTAAACACTTGCTTTTGTGTTCATCCAAATTTACAGATGTAATAGTAAATGTACAATAGGGTCAGTTACTTAAAAGGGAACTTAGTTAGATAAATATATAAGTAGATAATTGGATATGAAAAAAAAACCATTTGAGTTTCTTTTAAGGTTTTTCAAGATTAAATTGAGCTAATGGGTTAAGAACTGCTTCATGAAATTGAATTTACTAATTAATTAATTCGTTATGAGAAGTAACCGCTCATATTACATAATAATATAATATCAATATAATAAAAGTATTTGCATTAGAGATACAGATTTCACAATTGTAAATTCTTGAGTAGGTAAGTAATCAAATAAAAAGAACTACATTTTGGCCGAGACTAACACTGTCTATCTTGCTTGCTTTATTATGCTGACTTTTATAATAGTTAAAGTATAGAGAAAAGTAGGTAACTACATTAAAAAGAATTATATACAAGTCCTCCAGATATTGTTATTTGTAATATCGTGAAAGAGTTTCAAAAAAACAACTTTTACGCACGTAATATACCATTAAGTCTTCAGATATACATCACCGAGCCACATCCATTCCTTTGCCGATGAAAAACCTATGTCATGAGCTCGTAATTTTTCTTCTTAGTAATAGATCGTATTGAGGAATGCTTCTAGTAAAAATTGCGGTCATATTCCCCCTTTGAACACAGTTCGCGTGAGTATAAAATATGAATAAAGTAGAGCTCCCACTCCGCGTGACCGTGTAACTTACATATTACAGTGAAATCCCAATAGTGGTATTCGTCTCCATTTTTCCGTCTCTCGCGTATATAATTTAGTGTATAAAGACCCTAAAAGGGAAAAGTTACCGACGTATTTATTTTATACGAGTTTATAACTTACCTGGGTGCTGTGATAGTACATTTATTTATTTATGTCTGTGTGTATGTCAGTACCGAAGCCCTTGTCCATTTTTTCGAATATTTATTTCTTCTTCTAGAGGTAAGAGGCGGTTCGAAACATTTTTTTTTAGAAAAAGTACATTGTATTGTATTATTTCTGTGAGTTAATTAATAGTAAAGCTTTACAGTTCCTATCGACATTTTTTTTTCCAACAAATGCATATAGATTGTATTATAAGGAATTTAATAGGTTTGATGAATTTACAATAAAATTTAGAGTACCAGATTCTGATCAGACAATGTTGTAGGCTCTACGTAAGTACTTTACGCTTCATTTTCACGGCAAACGTTGTATATTTTTTATGATTTTTAAACTACAAAGTAATCATAACTTTCATTATCCATTTTTAGAAATTAAGTACCTAGGAGTATATTGATAAAAATGAAAAATAATTCTTGTATATTAAAAAGTACTTACATAGCAAACAAATTACATCTAAATAAAAAAAACATACACCAAAACCCATTGAAAATGCAAATTAATAATGAAATATTTAAATGCTATACCTACTTTCGACGACAAAAATTAACCTAACTTTTCAGTGTAATTATGATTATTACAACATGCATGATAATTTTGTAGTAAAATTCTACTTTATGACAATATTACACAAATACATTTAAAACCTGTAGTTCCTGAGAGAGCTTCAAAATAGAAACTAAGGAAAAGAGTTCAAAGCAAATTTAATTAAATAATAGAAAAGTTGTTATAAAGAAATAATTCTAAAACCTTTTTATTTTATAATAAAAGTTGTTAAAAGTCAGAAAATAAAAATCAGTACTTTCTTTACGGTCTCTCGCCCAAGGGCGGAAACTTTGAAGCTATCTTAGTATGATCACTCTGAAAGCTGTTGAGAATGAAGCGAGTTTTAAAATGCGGACGTAGCAGGTACTTACCTAGTGCTTGACAGATGGAAATGAGACCGGGAGGCTGGCAGCCGACCGCTTTCCGCTTCGGTCACTTTTCTTACCGACAATCCAAACAAACCTTTATACGCAACCTCTTTTAAAAGTTCAACAAGCTGGCAAAGCGTTCGAAAAGTTCAAAAAAGTTAACAAAAATTGTTTAATAAAAACTAAGAAACTTAGTGATATGATTTTCAATGTTTCACAATATGATGAAGGAGATATGTTTTAATTAAAATCGCGAATAACACGGTACACCCGAGTTAATACCGGTAGGGTTCGGAGTATTCGTACGTCGCGGAGAGGACAGGTTCGGACACACGACCGAGGAGACCGAGACGATGTGAGTGATGCCGGCGGCTTGGTGCGGATGCCTCCCGCCCGCCTAACGCCGAGTTCTACTGCGAGCAAAAGGGATGCAGCGAGTGAACCCTCCGGTTCGCGAATATCGCCGCTCAGATCGGCTCGCCAGAGTCTCAAGTGCTCTTCGCTACCGGCAACGCTCTCTCGCAGAGGGAGGGCTTCGATCGTCATAGCTCCAGAACGACCTATTACACGCAACCTCTGCGATCTAATTTCACTTCTAATACAGATACAAAAGGTTTATTTTAAAAAATATACGGAGGGATGAACACCTGACGTTCGCCGTCATATCGAAAAACGTATGCCCCTGTTGGCTAGGTGTAGCAAATGCCATAACGAAAACTTTGGCTGAACTCACCTCATATTGTGCAATGTTAGAAGACTTACATACAGTTTAAAGTTTACAAAATCTTGTGCCTTCAATAACAGAAATAAAAATATATTTACAATGCTATGGCTAGTATTAAACTTACGTCCTCCTGAATATAAACAAAACTGATATAAAATAAAATATAAAAATAAACAGCTTTAGAAATACATTAGCTACTCTGTTGAAAAAGTTTCATTTTCACGCTTAAGAAATAACTCGTGTAACAGGCCGACCAACCAATCCATCAATCAATTAGAAACGTTATCCAACTGCTTATTTACTGCACAGAGAGCTTCCGAACGTCGAGTAATTTGTTTATTAGACAAAGTGAGATTAATAACAAAATCTTATTTAGGTACCAACTTTTATAAGTTATTTCTAAGAAATTGCATTTCAAATGTAATACAATACTGATAACACATTTTATTTCTACCTTTCTATTAAATTTGGTACCACTTTTCACTATATATTTAGAGTGGAATGAACACAAATTTTCATTTAGCACATTCATCAAGAATCTAAAGACTGTTTTGTTGTTACAAATCCACTTAACTGGGAATTAACCAAAATGACTGTCGTCTAGTAGTGCCATATATAGGTGACAGTCACAAACGAGTGGGTACCTATTTTTGGTGTACTTGTTTATACCTGGCAACCCATAGTTTGTCTAGGTGAATGATAGGCAACCCTACGTAGGCATATATTCTATATGTTTTATACTTTACGTTCAATATAAAATTATCTTATTAACATCATGTTGCAATAGCTTATAAAAAATCCACTTTTATTTTTTTTTTTTAATGTTTGGTCCAGGATTTTTTTACGCAACCTATTATGAATATATTCTCTAATTTACGAAGTTTGATATAGAATAAGTTTTATTCTATTATCAACCCGGTGAAGGTCGATATAGGGTCGGATCTTAGACCATTATGTTCCTTTCACCCTATTTACATAATATATCTTATCATCGCTTGTAGATATCAGTAATTCGAGACTTATTGCTCAAAACTCTTCAAATCTCATCGAAAAGGGGAGTCGTAATGCATATCATTCGGAAAACATAAATTAATTTTATGCTGCGTTTGACTTACCTGTAACATAATATAGAATTGTTAATAAACCAACAAAACTCTGCATGTTTATTCAGTAAAATAACTTTTAATTCCATGTCAAGAAACTATGTAGTTGTTTAATGTTTTGACGTAATTGAAACGGAACATAGCGCTTTTCACAAGGTAATTAACGTTTAGTTCAACGATGTTAAACCGGTTGGGAATACGCTTAATCATTATTTAACAATAATAGTAGAGGAGCTTCAAAACTTAACATTATTTATTAACCGCAGTATGATCAACAGATTTATTCCTAGTGGGCTAGCGCAATTTCGTCTGCGTCACATTAAGAGGGATAAATAAAATTGCAAAATATCTGTGTAGTTGTGCTTTACAACACATTCATGCAATGATTCATCTTTATATTGTAGATTTGGAAACGGTTTTAATCGACTGAAAACGAAAGTAATAAATAAAAATACAAAATTGGTAACAAATTTAATGTATCTAATAGATTATTAGTTACCTACTGCGTTATAAAAAACTGGACGCGATGCATTCGATGCAATATTTCTATTAAAAAATTGTAAACAGTAGACAGCAACCATCCGCTTGTACAAAGTGCGCGATGGGCGATGTTTTATTTTTCAACCTCTCTTAAAAGTCTGCAAACACGGCAATTAAAACCGCAGACTAATTTTAAAGAGCCCAGAATTTACGACGAACGAGTCTTGACATTTATTTCATAAAAAATATTGAGAGACTCTTAAAGACTTTATTAACGATTTTGTGGCAGAATTTTAAATTAGGTAGGTTTTATTTATGATACTACAGAATTTTGTGATCTGAATTTACAAAATTATAAAATGCTTACTTTGATAAACATAAAACTTATTATTTATTTATTTTATTTATTTAATAATAGGAAGAAAAACAGCTTAAATTACACATAATAGATAATGTTAAGATAGTGACAGGAAGCCAATTAGTTAATTACTTATGAAAAAATATGGTCATTTTTTATTCATATTTTTTCAGTAATTTGTAGCACTCAATTTCATTTTTTTTGCACAAACAAAATATGTAGGTTATTTTAATTATTAAAAACAACATAACTGATCCGTGTAACTCAGTCTGCATCACATAAGAATAGATAATAATCCAATCAAAAACAAATGTGAAATGAGAGCCAAGTTCAATATTATGATAAATGCCTTAGGTGTTGACTTCAACGACAGAAGTGACATCTAAATGGGTGCCAAGTGCAATGTCAGTCCTGAAAATTATTTATAAGTAACAGTATAACATATCATAAATCTTCTTATAACATAAGACTATGCTTTGTAGCCTAAGGTCTGATTTGGTTTGGTCTTGAAAACTATAGTACTTGAGAATCACTTGAAATTTTGATAGAATGTAAAATACCACGACGATTGCAAAGATAAATTATCAATAAATCATTTTTTTTTCATTCGCTATATTCATAATTTTACTTCGTAGATACCTGATTAATGGGTCTGCAAAAAGTGCTATTATTAAATTAGAAGACAGTAATTGCTCTTTGAGGCGTAATTTCGTGGCGTTCACGACAATCTTACTAGACAAATGTTCCACCCTTTTCATATAACTTCATTTGTTCCCACAACCTCCGATGTCGCTAAAAGGTTTTCTCCGCACAACACTCCAGGTATAGGCGAGTTATGGAATATTCCTCTCATAAGGTTCAGTTTTTCATTTACATTTTTGTTTACTATAGATCTACAATTTTAATTATTTAAATAACAATGGATGAAATTTTTACTAAATGAGAATTTATCGACCAATATAAATGATAAGTAAATTAAAGTTTTAAATGAGATACCTACACGTAAAATTTTATGAATTTAAAAATAATCAGTAATGTGTTCTTAACCTGAAACATTTAATGTGAGCAAACTAATTAATTTTGCATAACAACTCTTAAATTCAACGCTTTTATAATACTTTTGTAGAATTTTATGAGAAATATATTTCAAATCAGTAACTCTTACTCAGATGACTAATTAATAACATTAAATTAAAATTGAAAATAATTCATCTTAAGAGGTACTGTCGAGAATCAGAAAGAAAGAAGTAATAAAGAAATCTTATTCAATTACTAAGTATGAATTCCCTAAAAGTTATTAAGTATTTACAGTAGGTACACATTTGTATTGACAGCATGCGTGACTTTGCATGACACATCCCAATATGTCTAGCGCGTGACTATACGCCACAAATCGATCTCCTCGTCTCTTCATAGCCTTATGATGGATAGCCACGTTGGTCAATTTAATTGCATTGCGCTTCACTAACACGCATTTGAATTTAGAATATCAAATTAGTTGAATTTGGTATTTATTTGTGGATGTTATTACAAAATTATAATAGTACTAGCTGCTACCTGTAATACGTCGTCTGCTTAAATCCTATACAGCAACAAAGATTATACCATTTTTCGGCAATTATTTCAGTTTTTCTCGCTGTAAAATCCTTGAACTTCAAAGAACATTTTTTAAAACAATTGACCAAAATTGGTCCAGATTTTTTTGAGCTATGCGTTTAGCAACACATTTTTTAATTCATTTTTATATTATAGAAGATTATGATAATATTAACTGCACAATATTTATGTGTTGATTTTAGAGCTTACCGTTATCTTCAATATTACAATATTTTATTGTAATATAATATTGATTTACAGTTTTGCATAATAATATTAGGTAGGATTACCATTTACTTGGTATAGTAAAGGTTTTGTTGCTGGTGTTGCTGATAACCACAGACAACAAAATGACCACGAATTTATTTATTTATTTAGTTAACATAAAAAGTTAATAGACCGGACCATTATTATAAAGCTTTATGCGTTTCAATGATTTTGTTTAAAATGCAAGGTATTCGTACCTATACTGTTGTGTAGCAACGTTTTTTTTAATATTCAATCTAACAATTGAAGCGATTTGTGCATCAGCACGTAACACGGGGAGGCAACATTTTATTGTTCATATTTGCTTTTAAAATTTCCCGTACACCCCAAACGTTTTATGAAAACTTTCAGGTATTTTCAAAACATGTTAAAATAAAACTACAAGCTTACTAAGCTAAAATGAATTAATATTTGGTATTTTGGTATGTGTTTATTAAAAAAAAAAACATTTTTATTTTATTCAAATTAATATGTATCTGGCATATGCATAATAAATATAAAATAAAACCCGTAGAAAAACGTTACTGAAGTTTACATTATCTATAGGTACTACAGAAACTTATAGGCGATAACCATAAATAAAAAAAATGCAGTTAATAATAATATTTACTAGATACTTTACTAAAGTCCTGCTCCTCTATTCAAATATACAGGGTGATTTCCTAGTGAGGGTACATATTGAAGGTCATGGTAGCTGATGGTTATATACGACCAGTAAAAATATTATTACCAAAGAATATGGCTTAATGCCTTAGTAATCGCAACTTAAAAATATCTAAAATTCTTGCAAAACGATGGTTTTTCGACAGCTGATGGGTGTGGCGGTAGTGTGGGGTGCGCGAGATCACTAGAGGTCATTAGTCAACACTCTTTAAGCCGAAATTGTTTATGTTTGAGGTAGTTTTGTCGAATTTAGATTTAAAAAAATTTATTTTACCTATTTTTTGTAATATTCCGTATTAGAATAGAGTACTCATCATCCTCCTGCAATATGTACCCTCTCTAAAAAATCACCCTGTATTATTATCTACAAACAAAAAATGTACCGGTGCACGAAGCTCACGAATAATAAAAACCAAATATACGCCAATTGAACGAGAGGTTTTTTATGAACAGTACCTAAATGAAACTATGAGGTAATTATCTTCGATATGATACATAAAGTTTGCAGTAATAATGCATGTCGGTCTACAAAAGCCGGATGGTACGCGGATGTTCTCGACGCTGAAGTTAAACTAACCTCCGGTTCCGGTGTAATCACATTTCCCTTCATGTTTCGGCCATGTCTGGAAATTCGTTTAGAAATCCATTGTTTACCTGCAAACATCGAAAGCACTTTGAGTTAAGAGAAATGCAATTTAAAATAACAAACGTTTATTGCTAATTGTTATAATTGAATTTATTTCCAAATAAAAAAAGGTTTAGATTTTTTAAGGTTACCTATTTATTTTCTTACGTTGGTGAATAAACTGTTAAGCTTTTACAATACTTTTACTTGAAGTCTTTGTTTAAATAACTTTAGACTTGAAAGCTTACTAGTTTTAAAATATGTGTCGTAATTGATGTAAGTACGAAATAATATACCTAATTTGCAAGAATAGTTGTAACAATGCATAACCCATCTATGTTATTCATAATTATGATAATACTTCGTTTGTTTTTATTGTCAAACTAACTACATACTATACCATAATATATATAGTATATCCATAGCCTTCTCAGTAAATCCGTTTGTAATGTATGTGAATGATTGACATCCCAACAAGAGATAAAATCTTCTTATTTCTCATACGGAAAGTATGAGTGACGTATAAAACCAAAGCATTTCAGTGAAACATGCAAATATACAAGCTCATCGTGTAAGCTACGTTCTTACAATTGTACGTATCTGTGTACATTCTACACAATAACATATATGTACTATGTAAAGATGGTTCATCTGAATATTGGTGTTGTAAATATTTCATGTATGTAATGTCAGTTAGGTAGTTCTTGTATATTTTTTTTATTTCTTGATAAAGTGTTTCCTTATTATCCTACAATTAGTTCAACGTCGTTTATTTATTTCAAAATCTCACCAACAGTATCAGTTACAACAATGTTATTACAAAGATAATGATACAATCTATACATATAATAAAATGATAGCAAAGTCAACATTGCAAAATACACTCTCCCAAGTCAAACAACTGTTGAACATAATGATGGCGCGATTCAGAATCCATACATTTAGTACTGAAAAAAAGTCAGCTTTGTCCGGGATAAACTCGAAAACTGCTGCATCGATGTACTTCAAATTTGGCAAGAATATTGCTTAGAAGTCGGGTCAACACATAGGCTATATGTTATAGTGCTATCATCTCCGAGGCACGGGATATAAATATAATAAATTTCATTAAACAATTTTAGAGCACCGACATCTATCGGCGTTCAAGTCACATTTCACGTGGAAGCATTTTTTTATTAGTACGAGAGCTAGCAACGTTGGGAAAACAAGCATTTCAGTAAAGCCAGCTTTTATTTTTATATATGCTATCTCAGTATCTCTCATACTCTTTCACTTTTATATCAGTTGGCAAATTAATTTTAGGTTTTTAAGTGGTTAAAGCCTTCATTAAAAAAAAAAAATTTAGAATTATCGTCTGGCACAGAAGGACAACAAAAAAATATCTGGCAATAATAAATTCATGTAGCAAAAGTATAATAAAAATAATTTAAAGAAAAATGTCTTAAAAAAAATTTTAAAAATCGGTTTTTTTATCCGGACTTTACCACTACCGGCTGGAGGCTACTACTAGACAGTCCGTATCGGTAAATACTCTGTCAAAAACGTTGCTAGCTCTTATACCATAATTAAATTTGATTGTGTCATTTTTGATTGTGTCATTTTTACAAAGAGTTCTGTTCATTCTTAAAAAATGTGTCTTTAATTCTTTTCTGAGATTAGCAAGATCTATACATATAAATAAATTTCATTAAGCAATTTTTGAGCAACGACATCTATTGGACTTCAAGTCGAATTACATATGGAAGCATTTTTTTGTTGATATAAAATAATTTAAATTTGATTACGTCATTGTGGGACAATGTTTCCTATTTGCTAACTAGATGGCGTTGGTGTATAAATTTGAATTATTCTGAATCGCGCTATTATTTTGTACACCAAATGTCAAAACTGAGGTTACCTGCTTTGCTATAAGTCATCGTGTGGTTAGTCAAATTGAACTCTTTAGCTATCTGTCTGTCTGTACCAACCCATTACTGCCCACTGTTGGGCTCAGGTCTCCTCAGGAGAGGGATTAGGCATAGTCCACCACGCTTGCCTAGTGCGGATTGGGGACTTCACATATCTTCAAAGGATTATTAGAACCCTTTTCCGACATGCAGGTTTCCTCACGATGTTTTCCTTCACCGTTTATAGTCAGTGGTGTTGTGAAAAATTGCACATAAATCTGTTTCACATTTAGATTTAGAGGTACAAGCCGGCCGGATTTGAACCCGCAACCTCCCGTACGGAAGGAAGCGGTTCGACCACTCGGCCACCACGACTTTAGCTATCATTATATTATTATTTAGTTTCGACTTAAAATACTTAAAATGCCTGGATAACGGTCCAATTTATCCCAATGCTCAAACGATACTCGAAGGAAAAGGTTAGCTCGATGTCTAGAAACCACTGTTGAGCATGAAGCTAGGTTGGCTAATGGCTACTCTTTAAGAACACATTGCGGAAACTCAGTCGATCGAATATCTTGAAGAGCAGGATACTCAGTTAAGGAGAGATCACTCTCAGCCTGCTCTTTCACGGTCTTTGGAGACTGATGAGCAGCATGAAGAGCGTAGTGCAGCTGCTCAGCAAAGTTATCAGGACGTACGTGACGATACTTCTGCTCATATATCGCAAGACCGGGACAGAATGCAAGAGTTGCAAGAGCCACCATGGCTAAATAAAGAGGGAAGTGGATTCATGTACAATGTTGCGATTAACTGCGCCGCACACGGAGATATTAGCAATCTTAGAAGAAGTGTGCGCCCTTTGTCGAGCCCGCAAATGGAGAGGGGAGCCCAATGGGATGTGTTGTGCATCTGGTAAGGTACGCTTGGAGTCTATGCAAGACCCACCAGAAGTATTGAAACTCTTACTAAGCGGCGAACATCCGGGTCCAGCCATTTTTTGAAAAACATTCGAGCCTATCATAGCACCTTCCAGATGACTTCGTTTGGTGCAAATCAAATCGTTGAAACAGGGTTCATGCCGACATTCAAGATCCAGGGACAAGTTTACCATCAAATTGGTTCGCTGCTACCTACAGATATTTCAAAATTTTTGCAAATTTATTTTGTGAGTGATTTTAAAGAACAAGCAAACCTACGAAGTAGATCCATCCCCAATTTAGAAGTGTTCAAGAATTCTCCGATGTCCTTCTAAGTCTTGGTGAAGGTACTCTACCAGAAGAGAGAGGTGGACAAGTGATGCTTCCAATGTCTCTCGGTAGAGTTGTATCCAGCTTAGAAGAACTCATTCGCTGTGTGTACAACAACATCAGTCGTATATCACACCATCAGAATTCTTGGGTGTGTGAGCGAGCCATTTTGACACCCTAAAATGACCAGGCTGCAGCAATTAATTCTCTCAGAAATTGAGGGAAATGAACTGTCGTCGAGCAAGATGATGCTACACATTATCCTGTAGAATTTTTGAACTCTCTGTCAGCAAGTGGTTTTCCAGCGCATACTGTCAAGCTGAAGGTCAGTGTCCCGATTATGCATCTTCGGAACCTATCTCCTCCGAAGTTGTGTAACGGGACCCGTCTTAAAGTCTCAAAGTCTCGCTCCACAAACACACAATTGAGGCGGAAATTCTTACGGGTTCTGGCGTCGGCGACGCAGTATTTATATCACTCATTCCTCTCATACCGTGAGGTATGTTCCTGAACTTTCCGTTCCAGTTCAAGCGCGTACAGTTCCCTGTGAGTGTTTGCTTCGCGATGACTATCAATAAGTCGCTGGGGCAGACACTGGGGACAGCGGGTGTCGACCTCAGGACGGGCTGCTCCTCACACGGGCACGGGTACGTCGCTTGCTTCCGCGTCACCGGTCCGGACTCTCTTTATATTTTGACTGCGGAGAGCCAAAACACTATTGTGGTTCATTGAGAAGTTCTATAAGCATGTTATTTTACGCTATCTTCTAATCTTATCTTATATTTGTCTTAATTGGATTATTTTCTACATCTGCTTTAGTCACAACTTTTGCCTTAATTCAGCAAAATCACCTTAAAGTCATTTATTCGAAGCGGGTCTAAATTAGCACTTTTTGCACTTCAATTTTACAAAAAAATTCTTATTCTGTTACTCTGTTTAGTGTAGATATGAAAGGTAAAGAAGAAATCCAGTCAATTAATGTTAGTTTAAAGGATACAATTGTTGGTATATTATTATGGTGTAGTACATAGCATTCACGCAGACGACGTCGCGGGCAATAGCTAGTCACATATAAATGAAGAAATGCTGTGTAACGATACTAATAATAGGTAATCATAGCTTTATAAAATTTTAAGGGGACAGACGCAAAATAAATACACTTATAGGAAAATCTCATTAACTCTACGCAGACAACAAAACACAAAAACACTTACCAATTAAAAAAAAAACCTATAATACTAATAAAATTACAAATTAGATGAAAAAAAAAAGTTAATAATACTATTCTTGAATGAAATAAATGGCATGGAAAATATATCGATCTCATCATTTACCTCTGAGACATAGTTGAACGATCCGGTCATCCGCGGCATAGGGCTGTTTGTTCTTTAATAAAGGTTTTAGTATCGTTTATTTTATCGTTTATTGGCAGTAAAATAACATGCTCATGTACTCTTTACAATAAATAATAATATAACAGTATTCACAACCTGATATCTGCTTCCTTATCAAAATAGTTTGTCAACTCGTTTACATAAAGCACAATGTTAGTACGAAATTTCAATATTCAATATAATTATCGATACGTTGTTCAGTGTACGTAGTAAGGGATAATGTTTACATTCGAGCGGCGCTCAATCACGCGTGCCACGCTTCAGTACATCACCGTTACAGAATATATGCTCCTAAAAGTAAAGTTACATATAAATCAAGATTGACAACGTAAACATAAGTAACTATCAGGAATTTGAGTTATCAAAACTATTTTAAAACATGACATGAACCAAAACATGCGTCAGCGCAAGGTCAAATAAAAAACTAAAGTACACAAACAAGTTTAACTTCTGGTAAGAATTATTCTGTGTAACCGCGCTGTAAGATAGCAACGCTATTGTCAACGTATTTATATCAAACGATTATTTTAGGGCGTGTCCTGTAAACTATTCAATCGTCTCGGTAAACAGAATTGATGTCATCAAAGACGAGATAACACGACTCGTCTTAACTTGGGGTCGTCATAGAGTCGTAGCGATTGTTGATATAAGGAAATTTAGTTGCTTTGTGTATTTTAAGACGCGGAGGGTTAATTTATTATTTGAGTGTACAAGCTGACTAGAAAACGTGACGTCTTCGTTACAATTCCAAAATTACTTATAAACATTTCGATGTATGTTCGATGAACAATTTTCTAGGTACAGCTTTTAATTTTCAATAAGTGAACGCAGTGAAAATAAGTAAAATTGGATTAAGACGGGTCCGGCGAGTTTCTTGTACCGCTCCATGGATTTGGATTACAAGTTTATGCCAAGTTCAAATATCATCTATTACTCGACCATTTGCCAACTATTCATTTGATTTAGATATTGCGATATCGTACCAGAGTTAACTTATTGAAGCATAGATTCAGAAGCGTATTATCTCTAAGTACTACTACTACTTACATAATTGGTCAAAAATATCTTCAAAATTAATGATGTGAAAGCTAAATAAGTTTATCAAAAATATAATATTGCTTAATTCCAAAAAAAAAATAAGAAGAGAAAAGTTTTTTTTCACAATAAACATAGCATAGTATTGCTGCGTAAAAATATTAGTATTAAGCTTGGATCATTTTGATATCTTCAAAATAGTGGTATAATTTGTATGTATTTTTTTATTCCCATGCAGACAATCCAGCAAGTGAGCCGTGAGCCGTTTGATTGTAAGTAGTTCCGTTGGTTATAGATCTCTGCAATGTGAGGAAACAAGGACTAGAACGAAGAGGGAAAACTCGTAATATTATGTCTTCTACATTATTTGCGACTAGTGATTTAAACCCTAACAACAGTTTTGAGACTTTTCCTTTCAAACTAAAACAACGCAGCCGTAATGAGTTTCCAACGAATAATGAGGCGACATTGAATGGATTTTCTGAATACGTGACTGTTAGTGAAGTTAGCATCCCTTTGTGCGTTATCTGTGAAACACACGCGTCAGAGCTCTGCCGGGTCGAGCGACCGCCTGCACTGACTGATGGTACCTACTCTGTACCATAGTCATAGAATTAATACCTACATACTTCAAATGTTTCAATAGAAACTCATGCCGATAGCGTTAAAACTATCATCTCAAACATTTCCCTGTTCAAATAATTTTAGTTGAACTGGAGTTTATATCACCAAAACTCTCAGTTAAATGTTAATTGATTAGTTGACGTAAAATTAAAACCAACAAACGGCAAAAATCCCGTCTATAATATTTACTAAGCAGTCCTAAATCAAAATTGTGGTCTTAAATACACCAGAAATCATACATTTTGTAACCTTTACAAAATATATTATTCAAACGGCAATGTTATTACAAAGTACAGAACTCAAAGTTTATTTTAAAAAGTTCTTTAGCAAATACTGAGTTCAGAAGAAACTTGCGAAGTAACTTGTAGCACCTTTTAGTTCCGGTATTCAATTCTTCGGCAGTCGGCACCGTAACCTAGAGTCATAACGATATCTCCAGTGCAAACGTACTTTTGAACTTTATTAAAAGTTTCCGACGTGATCCTTTCTTGCCGAGGTACTTACGTGTCACGGATTCATTCTTCCCTCGATTTATTCCGAACATCTCTGTTAACATAAACAGAAATTTCATTCAAACGTACTGAATTAATTTTACGGCTAGTTAAACTTGTTCGTAACTTTTATTTCATTTCATAAGACTAGATATTATAATTATATCAAAACAGAGTAGATACTGCTTTTCTACATTTTTATTTATTTGTAATTATAGAGATACACATTTAAACGAGCATACGGCGGACTATCTATATATTGTACTACAATTATATAAAATCAAAACTAATCACAACTATTTTATAAAAGAAAAAATATTATGCTAATAGAATCTTAAATTTTAATCAACAGATTAGATCAACCAAATCGGCTATTAAACATCGAAACACATCCGCCAAGTTGAAATGGGACATTATACGGAAAATTAATTTCCAACGTGAGCACCAAAGTGAGACTCGACTGATACGTGATCAATTTTAGCCTGGCCGGTGTCGCCGCACTGTACACAAGTGCTTCGGCGCGTCTAAACTGCCTAAATACATCAACAATTTAGGTTTGACGTCGATTGTTTGTGCGATCCGTACATTGTATACTTGTCCACTAATGGCCACTTTTGAGTGCTTTGTTAAAATAACTCGACTTAAGCTTCACACATAAGTTGCCAGTTAATGAATTTGAAAATCTATTCATTCTTTTGGCTGTCGTTACCTTAAATGAGAAAATTCCGAAGAAATTGTTTGTAATATTTACAGACAAGATATTTATGAACTACTTGATGTGACTTGTTACTTATTAACGATAGTTTTGCAAATTCATACCTTTTTTCAATGATATTAAATAAACCCAAGTTCAATGTTATCATAACTGGAACAAATTCTACTAAGATTTGAACATTAAATTTAATAGTATGATTCACTTCAAACTATTCAATTAAGAATCAACAATAAGATAAGATAATCTTTCATTTACAAATATAAAAGTATATCTATAGTAACTGAAGATATTTTCTGATCATTTTTCAATACTCCCATTCCTTTCAAAATAAAAGAGTTTATTTTTAAAAGGGTTCTATCTGAAAAATATCAATTTGTTGGCTAACAGGGAGACGGTTAGCTCTCGCGGTACGTGAGTGAAATGAGAATGAGCACAAAACAGATTTTGAGGAACATCTTTATTTGGATATGACGTTGATAGGGGATTGAAATGGAATAAACATGTATTTTTGTAAGACTGACAAAGGCAACTCTTTTTTGTTAGACCCATTTAATTGTTTTTCAACGTTGAAATAATCTAAGCAGGCACAAAATTTTGATGGAGTTTCACTTTTATAACGAATTTCGTTAAAACCATATGAAACCGAATAATTTATATTCACGATTAACATTCTTGAGATAATTAATTTCAAGAGCGCAAATTCTAAATATTTTTGGGCTTAAACAGGATTTCTTTATTTTATACAATATAATATCAGTAAATAAAACATTATTACAGCTACATTATATACTAAATGAGGTTTATGGTACTGAAATACTTATTCAATACAATAATTTGTACAGAAAGAATGCGTATCGTTTTCGCAAGATAATATTATATCGAGTAAATTGTCCTTAAGTAGTTAAGTAGAACTACTCATCGTTTTTCCTATAGGTCGTTGTCTCCTTGTATCAAGCCAGCACTTCACGGTTGGCTTACATCGATAAACGATATTCCATTAAAGTGAACACTATAATCCGATTACCGATTTCATTTGTTGTATTACAAGTATTTCCCTGACGCATGGCTATTAATAAACGATATGGATTCAATGGATCGAAAAATGATTTTTATGCTAGCTTATCTGTTAATTGCTATACTTGAAACTTATTTGTGAAACAATCATAAGTTGTGAGTTTCTGCAACGAAATATTATTATTTTATGAAGTACTTAGATCTACTTATTTCTAAGTTAGCACTGGATTTTCTTTTTTCTTTCTAATAGAATGTTTAGGCATAAAAATGTAAACCAACCAATTAATAAAACGAGCTCCATCTTCAATTGACTTTTAGCGTTTGTTCTTGGTCGAATGAGCTTAAAGCTTAAAAATAATGGTTTTATATTTATCTCTCTCTCTCTCGTCAATGCCAAAATATCTGTGATTATGCTTTTGGATGAATCGTATTTACTGGAAAAATACATTTTCCATCCGCACTGTACTATTACTGTACTGTATTACTGCCCACAGCTGGGCTAAGGTCTCCTAAGTCGAGGGATCAGGCATAATATACTATTACACTTGCCTAATGCGAATTGGGAGTGGTATCAAAATCGTTATTTGTGATCATGGGTTACAATGTTATATTGATAAGTATAGATCGCTATGGTCTACCATAAGGTCCACAAGGCATACAAAAATGTATTAAACTATCTTCAAATGCTTTTTAATCCTCTTACATTTATGCAGGTTTCGTTAGACGTATCCAGATGCGTGTTTGTTTCACATTACTGTTACCGTCAAAGTTCGTAAAAATATCGCAAGTAGATATTAATTAATTAAAGACGATTACTAGCTTCCAGAGATAAAAGCCAATAATCCTTTCGGAATAGATCTCGAACGCTAATTAATATTTAACAAGAATGTCTTACAATTTCTTAGAGATTACGACCTATGTAACAACTTAGTATCTTTGCGTGGTTTATTTATTTATAGTAATTAATGAGTTCAAACTAAGAAGGCTTCAAACAATCTTGAGTTATATACCTAAAAAGCATTGACGAGAGAATGTAGTACATATATGTATGTATACTTCTATTTATATTATAAATGGGGTAGTTTTTATGTATGAATGTACAAATCAATGTTTATTACTGTCTTGTACAAAAACTTGAAACTATTGTATCTAGCTTAAATATCAGAATAAGACATAGGACTACAGTACCCTTTTGTGACGCGGCAACCGGGATTAACATCGGCTGTCGCTAGGTACAACTAATACGTCTAAAATTTTGTATATTATGAAGTAAAGTAAGATTATAGAATATAAGAAGTAAGATTAGATTATATTATTAGTAATGCAGTTTTAGGATTTTTTATAGTATTCATTACACTTTCTCTAAGTAAACTGCACTACTTGAAATTTAAACACTTAACGCTAAATGAGGAAGAGTGGCTAACTGCTATTGCAATTAGTTGCAGGACAATTCCTTACTTGGGGTTTTCCTGGATATTCCATTATCCACCAATAATCATCATGTTTCACATGTTGAGGTGACATATCGCAGTTCGTCTTGACTATCAACACGTGCGTCCACTGGCTGTAAACGTACAAGTCCTCATAAGCCTCCTCGTTTCAGCCGTCTACTTGAAGATAAGTCACGTATTCATTACTCTAAGGTCGGATGAGCAAGAAATTCTAGAAAACTGTTATTCTTCCTGTGAATATGATAAACGTCAGCGTAACAATACAATACAAAAACTCTTTATTGAAACACCACATGTATGTTTATTAGTTATATGTTACAAAAATTAAACAAAGGGTATTAATGGCGTATAGCGTTAAGTTAATCAATTGGACAGCTGCGTATGTAAATTTATAATTGTAAATAAGAAAATAGCATAATTTTATTCGTACATAGCAAAGCGATTGAGTTTAATCTGCCTAATATAGAGCTTACAAACTATGAATAGAATAAAAATTCATAAAGAAGGCTTAAAGTTTAGTAAAATACTAATCCATATATATATTCTAATGCATTGTAAAAGTATAGGTAATCCTGAACACAAACGTCAATCGGTCTCTGCCATAAGCCACCGGACACGGCGGCGACGCCATTATAAAACGCATTAATTTTTCACATCCGCTCCCTCGCGTATAATTCAGCTTTTCCATTTCTATGACGCGTGGTTTCACGTGTATTTCAATGTTGTTATTAATCAAACGGAATATTCAGACACTTTTAATGCAAAAGCAGAAATATAGTTCTTATGTTACGAGTAACACATGACATAGAGCATAAAATGTTGGAACCTATGTATAAATAATAGAAAAAAATAAAGATTTCACTATCAACCGAGCTGTACAACAAATCAAAACATTTTCATTAACACGTCTTTTGCTAAGAAAATTATATTGATGAACAACCTGGACCTGAACTACTTCGACAAACAAAATAAATGAAATGTACTGTGTACAAATTCAAAATAAGGAATTAATAATATTACGATTTATATCCATTTATAATCATAATTGGATACTATTGAAGCTTAAAAATACTATGTTTAATTTTGTGTTTCTACTTGAACGTGTATTGAACATTCAATAATGTAATACAGCATTTGTGAAACAGGTTTCTGTTGAAATATTGTCTCAATGAGATCTACCCATTTCTTGAATAAATGAGTAAAGCTTGTCGAGTACTATTTCATCTTTAATGAATTCAATATTGGCAGTACGAGGTTTGAAATAATTAGAAGGCTTTGAAGCGCTATTTAAACTATGAAAATTATTCTATGAGTATTAAGAACGAAACAGTAGGTACTTACTACTGTTAATATGTTAAAGAGTCAGAGGTGTTTTTCGTAGAAATGCAGATATAGAAACCTAATAGAAATATTCATATGAATCATTACAATGCCATTCCAACATTATTACAATGCCAGTGAAAGAATCATTTGCAAAATTGAAAAATATAAAATAATGTTATTTATATTGGAACGAAGTTCCTTATCACGCGTTATCGAAAGGGGGCTAGACGGAAATTCTTATGAAAAAGTTGTCACGACACTTTTTTTATTTTAGATGATTATCGCTAGACGGCGCTGTGATTAAAATCTTTTAAAACAATACCTTATTTTGTTTTATATGATTAATGCTAGATGGCGCAGTGATCAAAATATTTTATTTAAGTTATAATAATTTTAGTTTAAAACGTCTGTCCCTCTCTCTCTTCTGAACTTCGTTCCATCCGGGTGTCACTTGACACCTCTCAAGTTTTTTTACAACAAATTATAAATTATCTATAAAATATAGTAATCATACTAAATCAAAACTTATATGAATATTTGCGACAATAGCGCCTGTGAAAATACTCATAATTTGCTGCAAAAAGATAGGTACCAATAATTACGTCTAATATAAACGGCGGTAACATAAAGCCACGGTTTAACTGCAACCAGCTGTGTCTCGGGAGTTGTAAGCGTTCACTTTATCGTTCAAGTGCTATACGAAGACAATTTGTTTTAGTTGATACAACTTTATACCAAACAGATTGAGTGTGAGCAGTCTGTTTTTTTTTGATAGAAATATTAGATGAACATAATTGTTCAGAACATAAACTTTTTGTATCTGCATGAAAACTATTTTAGTAATTTTTAATTTTCTTATAAATTTTAATTTGTTCTATGTCAAATTCAATTCTTCATTTGTTTCTCACTTCTTTACTAGCGATATAGGAGAGTGGTCATGTTTGTGTTATTTTATATTTTTTTTCATATTTCAATGAAATATAATAATAATATTTAAAAACAATAAGTCTTTTCTTGTGTTGGTTCCAATAGCATCCAACATAAGAAAGTGGTCCTTCGAGCCGGATAATCCATCGATATTATGGAAAAAAGCATCCACGTTCGTCATTTTCGGGCAATTGGAAAAATTCTATAACATTTTTCTTGCCGGGGGAAGTTCCATACTTGGAAATGTGAGAAGCTAGTATTATTGATTGAAGTAAAATATCAGCAAAGAAAAATAATTTCAATCGCCATTACAATTTGACGTCGACTATATTTGACAGTCAAAAATTTTTCAATCTCGCTATCGATATATAGCAACAGCAAGAATGATCTCGGAACTGAAAAGTCTGCGGATAAGAAGGGAGCAACTGAAGTCTGCAATGACAAGGTACGCAAAATTTGTCAACGATGAGGAACCCATGCGGTCTGCTGACGTGAGTCTACTGCAAGCACGTAAGGACAAATGCAGAAGTGTATTTTCGGAGTACGAAGAAGTAAATTTAAATATATTGATTTTAGACTCCGAAGATGTCGAAGATGTGTTGTTAGTAGAGGATCAATATTTTTGTACAATATCTAAATTGAGTGAAACCATAAAATTAAACAATAACATAGTACAGTGTGCCCCTATAGTAAAGTTGCCACATATTGACATACCGATATTCAGCGGTAAGGATTTCACTCAATTTAGACCTTTCTTTGATTTATTTACGGTCGTTGTGCATAAGAACACTAGCCTCAGTGATGTGCAAAAACTATTTTATCTTAGGAAATATCTGTCTGATGAGGCTTTGTCTATTATTGTAAACTTACCTTTGGTCGGGGAATCTTATCATGAAGCTATACGACTTTTACAAAAAAGATATTATTGTAAAACGCGGCTTATTTTTAATCATATACAAAAAATATTAGATTTACCATGTTTGACAAATGGTACGGCTACTCAAATTAGAGCCTTTACGAATGTTCTTACGCAAAATTTATACTCTTTAAAAAATTTAGATCAATCAGTTGACAATTGGGACATGTTAATAATCGCAATTTTATGTAGGAAGTTAGATAAATCAACCAATCGTGCTTTCCATTTTGATAGAGCTGATTCGGAGACTTTACCCACAATAGAAGGTTTATTACATTTTTTAGAAAAACGTGCCACTGCACTGGAGATAAGCCAATCGAGTGCTGGCCGTCCTGATGAAAGGTCTAAAATTTGTAAATATGTAAATAATCATAACTTTGTTAGTACAAAGGCTAATTGTATACTTTGTGACGAGTATCACGCACTCTATAAGTGTCCTAAGTTTAAGCTTTTATCCATAAATGAAAGAATTTCTATTATTACTTTGAAGCATTTGTGCAACCGGTGCCTCAAGTCGCATTCGGGTTCCTGTAGATATAGGTTTAGATGTAAAAAATGTAAAAAACAGCACAATACATTGCTGCATCAAGAAAATACACATTATGAAAATCCAACACTCGTTTCAAACTGTTTAATTGTTAAACATGCCAACATTTATGATTCAAAAAAGTTTAAAAATCATCGGCTTTCGCTGTCGCGGGAAATTTCTTCTCGGACACGCGAAGAAAATAACTTGTGTTTTTATAATATTCCTAGTTATTTTGAAAATCGTAAGCATGTTCGTTATAAAAGTCAGAGGAGAGTGGTCATGTTTGTGTTATTTTATATTTTTTTTCATATTTCAATGAAATATAATATTTAAAAAATAATAAATCTTTTCTTGTGTTGGATCCAATAGCATCCAACATAAGAAAGTGGTCCTTCGAGTGTTTTAAAAGTGGTGCCAGTAAAGTTTTTCGGTCCACAAACCATTGTGGTAACTTCATACCACACAAAATAATCTACCAACTTCGCTTGGGTTAAAAATGGAGGAATTGAAGTCTTTACGTGCCCGAAGGGGGCAACTCAAAGCAGCATTGACACGTCAAGAAAATTTCATTAAGAACGTGGAGGCAATGGATGCTGCAAACGAGGATTTACTATTGTTGAGGAAAGAAAAGGTGACGGACATTTTTAAAGAGTACGAGCTAATCACGTCGAAGATAGAAGTTCTGGATGCGGATGATTCAGAGGATCTTGAAAGTATAGAAAATAGGTATTTTTTTCTTCTATCTAAATTGGGTGAGTCTTTGCGCCGCATAAAGTCAAGTGGCAAAGTCCAGAGTGACTCCTCAGTAAAACTACCACACGTAGATATACCTATTTTCAGCGGCAAAGATTTCACCGAATTTAAACCATTCTTAGATTTATTTACAGCTGTTATACATGATAATAATAGTTTGAATAATATACAAAAATTGTTCTATCTTAGAAAATATTTAATTGAAGATGCGTTATCAGTTGTTGTAAATCTACCCTTAGTCGGGGAGTCATATAATGAGGCCCTGAGTTTATTAAAGAAAAGATATGATTGTAAGACACGTCTCATTTTTAATCATATTCATAAATTATTAGATTTACCTTCATTGACTAAGGGTACTGCTAGTAACATTAGAACCTTCACATCTGAGATTAGGCAAAATATATACGCTTTGAGAAATTTTGATCAGCCCATTAACAGCTGGGACATGATTTTAATAGCTATTCTTAGTAAAAAATTAGACAATTTTACGAACCGTGCGTTCCATTTGGATAGGGTGGATCTGAACTCATTACCTACCATAGACGGCTTTCTAGAATTTTTGGAAAGGCGGGCGGCTGCCCTCGAGGATTGTCATTCGAGTAGTGTTAGCCGTGAAGAGCAAAAACATAAATTTAAATATGTGAACAATTGCTCTGTAAATAATAATAAAAATAATAAAAGTTGTATCTTTTGTAAAAAGGGTCATGCATTGTTCATGTGCCCAACTTTTAAGGTTTCCACAGTAACTGACCGACTTGCCTTTGTAAATTCAAAGGGTGTATGTATTCTATGTCTCAACATACATCCAGACAAATGCAAGCACAGATTTGTGTGTAAGGAATGTAAAGGAGCGCATAATACATTGCTGCATCAAAACGAAAGGAAGGATGAAGATAGTTGCATTGCACTCTAAAAGTCAGGTATTTACTAATGTTTTGTTGCCTACCGTTCAAGTTAAAGTTTACGATAGGTATGGTAAAGTTTACTTTGTAAAAGCTTTGCTTGATAGTGGAAGTCAAGCTTCATTTATCAAAGGTTCCTTAGCAGAAAAATTAGGTTTGACTATTTCCTATGAGAATACTAGCATCATCACTATGGGTAATAGTGAAAAGAAAATAAATAAATCTGTTAACATGTTATTGCACTCAAATGTACATAGGGTTCAATTTAATGCACGTTGTTTTGTAATGGATTCTATAACAAGCATACTACCGCAAACTTTCTTAAACATATCAGACTGGAATATCCCTAATGGTGTGACATTGGCAAACCCTGGGTTCAATATTCCCAGTGAAATAGTTTTACTGTTATTATTTTCAGTCACAAGACATAAGATTGCTGGACATAGTAGGTCATCTTCAATGCTCGCGATTTTAAGTGGCCTGCATACAACGCGTTCCTTTGACCTTAGTTATTTCATCTAACCATCTGTGTGAGTTTGATTAGAATAGTGTTCTTATTAGCAATCGTAACAATTTGTGATCAGGTGACCCATAAAAAAAGACATGCATCCATTACAAAAAATAAATAACACACCATCGGAGTGAGAAACGTCACATATGTTGAGTACAATGATGCAAGGATGACTGATGGATGGAAATATACTGAAGTGATGCGAACCTCCGTGCTTTAAAAATTACCGTGTAATAAACCAGTTGATGTAGATAACTCGAATGACTTTGTTCATCTGCTCAGAGCTAGGTTAGGCATGCACATAAATGTCAAAAAACACTAAATTACATACATCGGAATAGTTTCTAGGCTATTCTATGTTAATCGTTTATTTATTCCATATCTTAGAGTTAAGTATTGAAAATTGTACTAAAAGGTCGACTGTCAGTACTCTATATCACAAACCCCGAGGCAGTCAAGCAAAATACTAAGTAATACTGGAAATGGGCCTCGAAATTATTACCCAGAAAATGTCGACGGCTTCTAATAAAAGAGGGACATTTCAGCAAATTTTTACTGGCAGTGACAAAATACTTCATTAAGTATTGTAGCCGGTGTTAAATCTACGGGAGTTTTTGGTCACATTACTCTTTGTTAAAAACGAATCAATTCAAAATAGCTACGTTACGATTTTTGTAGTTTTTCCAGAAATCATAACCTCATCTTTACGTAGAATAAATAACGTTGAGTTAGTTTAATTATAATACTTCAGAACATTTGATTCGCTCCTGAAATCTCTGAAGGAGCTATTCATTATGCAAACAACGGTTAACAATAATTTAATTTCAATTACTTTATAATTCTTGATAGAAGACCGCGGTAGAGTTCATAAGAAATTATTAATGTTTGAACAAAACTTTCAGGGCCTGCGGTTTGCCTACTTCGCAAAAGTTACCCTGACTTGTTACAAAATAATCTATTATATTCGAGTTCGTAATGTAACGCGATTGATCGATTTAACCTTTCTGTATTACTTTCAATTTTCATACAAATCAATTACCAATAAATAATGGTCTTACAACAAAAATCTCAAAATGGAAAAACTTATGATTTTGTTGTTTAGTGAAGAGAGTTCACACACTGTTTTAGTAAGTAGTTAGGTACAGTCAGTTCTCTGTACTCTCTATTTCCTATAAAGCTTGGCTGACGTAACCAATTAGGACTTAGAAGCTTTGATATAAACACAATAAGTCCATTGTGAATCGATGAGGGAATAAAAAAAATACAGGAAATTTTTAACATGAAATAAAAATAATTTCATTTCGCTAATGACTTCAGTGATATTGCTTGAGGCATTATACGAATGTACCCTACCTTACCAAACATCGTAACGTCTCAAATTAGGAAAGAAAATTATTTTATAATGAAAGACTTCCTTAATAATGACCGTCAACGAAATACGGTATATATTATATAGCCCAGTAAAATTTAGTAGAACGACTTTTTTGTTCTAGATTGCATCAGTTGATTAAAAATGTTTGAAAGATTTAAACGTATTTATAATAAAACAAATCTACTATATAAAAATAAGTCCGGTTTTCCTCCCTGACGCTATAACTCAAGAACGCCTGGACCGATTTGGCCAATTCTTTTTTTAAAATGTTCGTTGTAGTTCAAGGATGGTTTGTACAGCAAAATTAGTTCGAATACGTGCCGGAAAAAGGATATTTTCAATTTTTAAGATGATTTTAAAGCAACGCCATCTATGAGAATTATATCGAATTACGTATAGAAGCACTTTTTCGATATAAATAATTTAAATTTGATTATGTCATTGCATTGTGGGCGACGTAGTGATTTTCGATTGTACTAGATGGCGTTATGCATTTTCTGCTTAAAATTGTTTAATTAATTCGTTTCAGAGATTAGCAAGACAAACAAATAAATGTATTTATTAATCTTAAGTGGGATGTAGGAACTAGCTAATTTTAAGAGCTCGAACCAGCGCGCGGTAGTATAAATACACAAGAATACTCCGTTCTCTTTCTAAATCTTAGCGAGGAGAGAGGTGGACAGGTGGTGCTTCTGAGTCTGTCGGTAGAGTTGTATCCAGCTTAGAAGAACTCACTGTGTGTACTTTTTTTGCTGGAAATCGCGGCGCTGCGCTTGAGATATGTGGTACTTAAACCGCACTAAAACCTCTAATCGCTCACACTTAGCGTCCGAATCCTGGCTGAATCAGACCCCAGCATGGGGTAATGCGGGACGGCGCGACGTTTTACGCACTACGGCACAAATTTTCCATCGCGCCGCCCCCGAACACCGAACCGGCAGCCACCGGTGATACAGCCACCGACTCTCATGGTCAGCGGGCTTTCTGAAGCGGGACCGCGTCTCACCCTCCCACGAGATGCTGGGTGCATACCAGTGTGGATCGGAGAGTGCGGTCTTCCAACCAACGGTTGCCTTAACGCAAGGTGCGTGCTAAGCGAGACACGACACCTTCTTGGAACCCCGCACGCTGGGTAGCGTTGAGAACCCGAAACTCTTAGACAGGCAAATTCCGAGCGAAATTTCAGTTCCAGCGCCCTGATCGATGACGGCGGATTCCTGCGTGGAGAAAAGAACTCAGTTTCACACGCCCTGCCGCTCTCTTCCGAGATGGTGGACTCGCAGAAGTCGAGCCGGTCGAGGCCAGACCCGTAGAACCATAGGGCCTGGGGTTTATTTAGCGCCACATCGAGACCCAACCTCCTAATTATGCCGGCAACGAGGGCCACACCCGCTGTGGCTAGACGGGCAGACTCTCTGTAGTCATCTCTCTGGGCCACAACCAAAATGTCGTCTGCGTAACAAATAACGCTAAGACCCGAGAGGAGAGCACCTCTCAGCACTCAGTCGTACCCAATATTCCAGAGGAGAGGTTATGGACCGTCCCATGTGGAACACCGCGGACTTGAAACCGGTGCAAGGTCCCATCGTACACTGTGGTACTACAACATCAGCAGAATTCTTGAGTGTGCGAGCCGCCCAAAAGTGATAAGGACGTAACGAATGCATTCTTTCCGAAATTGAGAGGAATTAAAAAATCACACGTCGTTATGCAAGATGAAACATTATTCTGTGAAATTTCTGAACTCTCTATCAGCAAGTGTACTTCCAGTGCATACCATCAAGCTGAAGGTCGGTGTCCCAATTATGCTTCTTCTGAACCTATTCCCGAAGTTGTGTAACTGCTGCCTTAAAGTCATCTCAACTTGCCTGCTGCCTTAAAGTCAGACACACCATTGAGGCGGAAATTCTTTCGGGTTGAGGCTTTCGCGACGGGAAAGAGTACAGTAGTACGTAACGCGTCGCCCCGCTCCGCATAATCACGTGCTGGGTTCTGTCTTCAGCTGTGCTTCAGACCCTCAGTGTAAGCGGTTGGAGGTTTTAGTGCGGTTCAACTTCCACATATTCTTCAACTAAAAAAAACGGTATGAGGATTAGACGAGGCTTTATTTACATCATGCATTCTTCTCATACCTCATAACTTTCTGTTCAAATTCAAGAGTGTACAGTTTCCCCGTTAGTATTTGCTTCGCAGTGATTAGAAGCGTCCTAATGAGATCTTTGCGTAGAAGCTGAATGTCAAGGTCTGATGATGGAGCTGGAAGGTGGCTATGGGAACTCTGTCAATAAGCAAGATAACCTCATCGCGTTTAGACTCTCATGAAGCGTCTTGATGATTTCTTTGCGTATAAGATGAATGTCAAGGTCCGATGATGGAGCTGGAAGGTGGCCACTGTCAGTTTGTTCTGGCTAATCTCTGGAATGGCTAGACCGATTCGGACGGGCTGACTTTCAATGGCTGATAGTTTAAGTTATAAGGAGTAACTTAGGCTATATTAATTTTAGAAATTGTTGTTTTTTTTTAAATTCTCGATGAAGTTCAAGGATGGTTTTTACAGCGAGAAAAAATCGAATAGTTGACATTTAATTGAGATTGGCGCAGACGAAGTTGCGCGGGACAGCTAGTTATAACTATAAATTGAGCTATGTCAATCTTATGGATTATCACAACCTTTTATTTTGAAACAATTCAGAGTGGTTGTAGATCACTCTAAAAACTAGTATGCATTTTTTAAATAAATAATTAATCCTTTTAATTGAGCTATTTACACTTAATTTATTTACGCTTACCATCAGGTGGGCCGTATGCTCGTTTATCTACCTTGCAATAAAAAAAAAAAAAAAAAAAAACTTAAATCTCCGTTTCATTCCATTGTATAGGTACGTATTAATCAATTCATGCAAACATACAACTGAATGTTCTTTTTATTTTAAGATATTTTAATCAAAATATATTTTACTTAAAGAATAAGCAAGTTGAAGTGGCAGTGGGCGGGCCACATAGCACGTAGAACCGATGCCCGTTGGAGTATGAAGGTTCTGGAGTGGCGCCCACGTCAAGGCCAGCGCAGTGTGGGACGACCAGCTGCAAGGTGGACGGATGATCTTGTTAAGATCGCAGGAACACGCTGGATGCAGGCCGCTACCAACCGCGAGCATTGGAAATCTTTGGGGGAGGCCTATGTCCAGCAGTGGACGTCTACAGGCTGAGAATGATGATGATGATGATGATATTTTACTTAATTATTGCAATCTTAGCGATCACCTCAATGGCTATATCACTATATCATGGAATCTCTGAAATGGATACAACGCATATTGTAGAAGCAGGAACATATTGCCTTATAAAGACTTATAAATTTTTGATGTTTTCATGTACTAAATTCAATGCAAGACATAATATTTTTCATAAATATAAAAACGGTTATTTTGACTAAACTATGATAGTTAGATATTTGCTGTCGCGGACTTTATTGTTTGTCTGAATAAGACCTAAAAACCCGTAGTACATTATTTTGTTCTATTGTCAATAGTTTTTGCAGCGTACGCATAAATATGTTTTCGATTATTCACCTTGTGTTACATGTTCGATATTTTCATACGGATCCTTAATTTTTTTGAAAATAAAATATAGCCTATAGCCTTCCTCGATAAATGGACTTTCTAACTTCGAAGAAATTTCTCTTCAATCATTTTCAAACGTAAGTATTTTTGTTCAAAAATATCTTTACAGTGCACACAAGTGAAATTGTATCGTTGTCAATGGCAAAATTGTATTATTCTAAACAATTATTTATTTGCTATAGGAAAAGGTAGACATAAGAACTTATTATCGACTTCGTCCATCTGAACATCAATGTAGTCTCTCCCCCATGGTAGGTACATAAAAGCCACTAGCTATCATTATCCTCAAAAATATTTTTTTTATTGCATGATAGATAAACGAGCCTACGGCCTACCTGATGGTAAGCGGTCACCGTCGCTCATGAACCTCTGCAATGCCAGCGCAATGAGGGGCTGTTATCTATCGCCTACCGATACAGGACTTTTCTTAAACCTCGTTTAAAGAGGGACATGTCATAGCGCTCCGGGAACACCGCGGATGGGAGTCCATTCCAAATTGGAATGGTACGGATATTGTTTTAATATTTTGAATACCTAAACATTATACTATGGAGCACTAAGACTTGTTCTCCATCGAACGTGACTTAATAGGTTCTTCAAGGTAGAAACGATACCATAAACAGCCTCACAGCTCCATTGAGTTTGAATTACGAATTCATTGAGAAGTTAAAAACGATTTCTTTTACAGAAAATGGCGTCCGCATATTCATGTTCTAATATGCTAAGGCAGGTAAATCGCTAGCAATAACTTAAGGTATTAAGACAGATTGAAAGAGGAATAATTGCGAACAGTTGTAGCAGAAAGCAATTTCATTTCGCAAATCAAATATTAAAACAGATTTTCCTTAAACTTAGTGTGAAATGCTGTAAAACATTGTACTGAAGTGATTTCAGAGAGTAGTCTAGTCACGTAGGATTCGCACCGAGCGACGGCCGACGAGCCAAACAAACACATCGGTGTTGCTTCTTCAACAAATTGTTTGTTTCCACATTTGTTATTTTTAAATCATGCACTTATTTTAATAGAACCAAGTAATGCATCTAAACTTTTGTTTGAATAAATAATAGAAGTACAAATTATTTGTCTTCAATTTAATACTTAATAATAGTTAATAGTACTTAAAAACTAAGGCTTGATAAGATAATATTAGAATTACTTTAAAAGTAGCACCTTTCTGTGCCAAATGAGGAGGAGGTGTTGAGGAGAGATGAGAACCACGTTACAAAGCGAATGTAGAAATTGAAAGTAGATGGATGTAAGAGGAGAGGAAGGCAAAAAGAGATGGTTGGATTGTGTGAAACGATATAAAAATTTGCGGCGTGATAAAGAACTTAAGCTAGATTAGGAATGATTGGGAAGAAAACACATTGCGCTGACCCCATTTGATGAGTTAAGGTTGAACAAAAGAAAGTACCTAAAAAACTATTAATATGATTATCATGTACGGCTTGGTACAATTTAAGTATCAGAATTAATAATTTAAGATTTTACTAAAATATAAACTTTTCTAACAACATGATTTATTAAATATACATCTTTATAAGACCACTACCACTCGCACGAATTATTTGAAAATAGGTATATACCGCATTACGCATAAATGCATTATAAAATGGCATTATAACGGAAATTCACAAAATGCTTCTTCAGGGGGATGTAAATCATGTCATTATTAAACTGTAATAAATAAGGAAGATCCGGTTCGCAATATCGAATACAACACGTAAATTATCACACTCGAATGGACAGTGAAAATAGACGTGGAAGAAAGAGGCGGGCTTTATCCAATAATAATTCTCACTTGAATCGGTCTATTTGCTCGCCGTCTCACGATCTGATATTGAATCTGGATAAAGTGAATTATATTCAGAGTGGCGCCTACTGTCGACTCGCAGAGTCCCAGATAAGAGGATTACTTACAACTTATAATTGGTTCGCCCTATTCAAATGAATAAAAAGAAAAACTCAGTATCTCTGAGTACCTCTTAACTACTTTGATTAACTCGATGATCGTTTTATTGCACGATCAGCGCTTCTGTACTCGCTAATTAATTGCATAATTTCTCCACTAATCAGTTTTACTTCACTACTTATTTTATCTCATTCAACTGATTTTATTTTATGTTAATTTAAAAATCACAAATGAAGTATTTCCATACAAAAGAATTGGGTACTATGTAACTAACGGTGACTCTTAATTATTTTAAATTTTAACAATTGTGCGCTTTTAATAATATTATTTAATATTTTCGAAATTATAACGCTATTTTTCTCACGGATACGTAAATAATTAATCTGGGAGATAAGTACAACTAACTTATAAATAAATGATTAAAATATAGTCTTTGACAGTGATATATCGTCCCTGGATGAATAAAAAATCTACGCTTTCAATCAAACTCTAAATTAACAAGTGTTATTTAAATAATCAAAACATCCAAAGAAACTTCAATAATTGCATGTAGAACTAAAATACGTTTTTGTTACGTGTTATTGGATTCAAACTAAGCTTGGGTTCACTATGATTATGTAGAAGATGGAAGTTTTAAACAAAAACAAAAATGTATTAACTTTATTGTAAAAACACTTTAAACCAGGTTTTAAAAAAGTCCTATATTTGTAGGTAATAGATAACGGACCCCTATGCATGAACTTGAGCATAAGCTTGTTTACCTGTCTTGCAATAAAATAAAAAAAAAAACGTTCATTTGGAGAATCGTCTGTCCAATGGAGTGAGTATAATACGGTTTGTATGCAAAGTAAAAAGCAGACTAATTGAATGTTCACTGTCAGGAACTGTCCTCTCTCACATGTTTGGTACTAACACAATTACGGTCACCGACGTCGACGTCCGGCAATCTGAAGCAAATTCAATTAACATCGGCTTTTAAGGTCCCTTATTGTCTAGACATACCTCCATATTGATGGCAGATAGCAATTTACAGTTTCATCATGGCGGCGTAATATTGAAGGTATATTTTGACACAGAAATTGTCTCTTAGCAGATTTAATTCTTTGTTCTGAACATTGAAATAGCTAACCAGTTTCTTATCCAATGTAAAAGATATCATGTAATTTTGGTCATTCTTAAATTCTATAAATATTGAAGTTCTTTATGAAGAAGCTGTACTTTTCGTGATGGTTCACAGAGTTGTGAATTTTTGTATGTTTACTTATATGTAAGGTACCTGCGGGTATTAAGGGAAATTTTTCAATCAACAAGTTTTATTATAAATCAGTCTTATACTTTAATCACTATGGGTTTAAACCAAAAATAGCTTCTCTAGCTTTAATCCAACACAACATTTAACTTTAAAAAAAACGCTGTATGTAGGCCTTATTATACTAGGATAGGTTAATAAGGCCTATACTTAAAACTATTCAAAAATAAACTTAAACTACGTAAATTAGTATTCTTGAAATCAATATTCATTAACTTAAAGTTATATAAGATATGGTGGTCTTATAAAACTAAATAAATTATCTTCACAATTAGAGCCAAAGCTTCGTTTGTGCCAAGAGCATTGACACACCCTGCAATGGTAATGATTTCAGAGTATTCAGAAAACTGCAAAGGAATTCTCTTAGCCCTTTTTTGGCCAAAACACTTTGTTGGTGGTGGATAGTGAGACTGTATCCTTTCTCATCCATATTATAAATTTCTCGGGATTCATGATGTCTTTTCATGAACGCTTTGAACCAGCGTCTTCCTGCGCGTTGGTCTTCACCATTTGGTTTACGCCTCAAGCTTTTCTTTAAACTACCAGACAGTAGATGATTTGTTATTGTTATTCTAGGAACCTTATATCTCTCTGCAGCCTTATATGTGTTTAAAGTTCTTCTTTGTACTGCTATAATAGCTGCTATCAGATCGGCTTCTGACCACAGTGTTCATTTGGGTGGCACGGCCGCACCGTAAGCACTGAAAAAAAAAATGTGTGAAAACGTTTTTGGTTACTTAGGCGTTATTGCCCGACAGGCCTTAATAGCCGCAGGCGCCTTAGGTATGGCTTTCATGTGCTAGATTTGGTGTTGTCCTAGTCTTTAATGTAATAATAATGTGCACTATTTTAAAGGACTAACATAACTCCTTAATAGTAAAATCTTTTACCTTTATAAACAATATTTACATATTTTTGTAGAAAAAGACTGAACAACAAATATTTACGTTTCAAACCTGAATTGTGAAATACTTTTTACTTTTGCACATTGTACGTTTAAAGCTAACGGTCGACTGGGGTTACCAGTATTTGATTGTTTCCTCGCTCCATCGGTGCGTTTCGGGGATGTCGCTATTCGAGTGTTCATTCAGAATAAGCTCTGTCTCGATTTTATCTACATAGCTATTGGATTTTTGAATTACAAAACTACACGAATTGAAATTGTTTTTGAGTGGGTTTCTTTCTCAAAGAGCACAATATTCATATCATGTATTGTAATATATTTTTATTATGCATAACGGCGTAAATGGTGTGTTGAGGTGTAATGACGTTGTAAATAGTCGATTTTCGTTTGGTTTTGTCAGGAATGACGTCACAATCTCCACTTGAACACTTGATGATCAATACTTTTGAATAAAAACCTCAAAATAACGAGTTTGAACAGTTTATTACTTTTACATCAAGAGGTCCGTTCGCCTCGAAAATTCAACACGAATGAATAATAACAGCAGCCAACGCCTGTATATATAGCAAATCTCCACTTCCAACTACCCGCACTGTGAATAGGATGGTTTACCTTGTTATCACCCCGTCATGCATAATATTGATTTTGAGAATAAACATGTGTTTTATACAGTACAGTAGGTACGTACTACAGTAGGTACGTACTACATTACTGCCACGATACACGAACAAGTACAACAAACCTAATAAGTTATAAAATATGACTTTTTTGATATAGTTCAGTATAATATAGTCACTTTATGATATCATAATGTGATAAAACCCCTTTACCGACCGTTCACATTTTAGAGATAATAGCGATGCTGGTGACATGAGAATTACTGTAACATCTGCATTCAGTGGACGGTCGGACACTGAAACCTATTTGTCGGACCGACATTATCGGTCGGGGAATTTTCTACAATCTCTGTCCTTTTGTGACCACTACTGCTCATGACATGTCAATTACTACATTCTGTAGGCTCAACAGGCAACAATGACTCTAAAGCTTTCATTTTTGAACAGTTTTGTTTTTTTTGAGTTTTAATTAGAAAAATTATATTGCTTTCCTGAACAAAACTAAAACAGAACAGTTCAAATAAGCATTTGTACCTACCTAAAATTGATATTTTACTTTATTTCTATCTGATGATGGTGGAATAATAATTAACTGGGAATTATTATTATTATAATTAGTTGTTGTATTTTTAATACTCGCTCGCAAAACACGAGGTGTTAATATCATTTGCGGGCTTGTGGCCAAACAAATAATATGGGGAAATTTAATTTTATTATTTATATTTATTATTTATTTTTCAATCAACTTAGGATCACAATGCACAATATAAAACAAATAATTACTCAATACAAAGCTAAAAATATTAAAATAAAGATAAATGCACATTATGACACTGCAGTTTTTTTGCATGTATGTAAGTACTTAAAATATGGGTAAATAAATAGCTAAATTATTGTAGGCACACAATTCTCTTAAAAGAGTGGTTTAGCAAAGGTGATTCTTAGCACTGGTCGTTAGAAGCTTATAAACGACGGTAACCACTTAGGTGGACCGTAAGCTCATTAATAAGCTGTCATAATAACAAAGACAATTTGAATATTCATAATCGCATGATTATTATATTCATTACATATCAAACAGCAAAAAAGATTCTAACAATTTTAATTCTTAGACCTTAATTAATTATTTTTGTCGAAAAATAACGATCACGTTTAAAGATAATGTCACATTATGTTTAAAACGTTTTCCTCTTAGCATGGCTTATTCTGCGAAATGAATTTAAACTTGGTTATATCGTAAATATCATTTGATCATCATTAAACGTAATTAAAAAACAACTTAATAATGAATATTAAGTCGTGGGATAGGGATATTTTCTGAAAGCAAAAAAGATAATAAAATCATTAAATTAATACAAGGATTTTACCACTCTTTACCTTTTCAGCGAACTATCAGTCATCATTCAGATGCTATCTTCTTGACCAAAAATTAAACTGACATAATTATGTAATTATATACTATACGTTTTTCTTACGTTCTTTTTTTGATTGGTGTACAATAAAGAATACGTATTAGTCGAACAAAAAATAAAAAAATAATATGTGTTTTTTTTTTCAAAAACAGGTAGGTACAATCGAAGGTATACGGACAACAAACTACTTAAGACATTCAGCATCTTGTTTTTATACTTACTTTAATATCTTTGCAAACTACGATGCTGCTAGTTATCGCCTGAGTGAAATAAGTACATAACTATATATATATATATAATAGTTTATAATAATAGTATAAGATCATTCTACTGCAGGTAATAAAGAATACCTACATACAGTACCTATAGTACAATTATATAATACTGTAGGCTACCCACATTCAACTATATCGGATTGCAGCCTTATCTCAAGAATGATGCCGATTCATCAAATATAAATATAGCTATTACCTAACTATACTTTATAATAATATTATGTTATTACGCAGTATAAAACTGTAAAGTTTGGTTTCATTAAATGCGTTAATTTTAGAAATCACGAATTGGGTAAGAACTTACTATACCTAGTGTTAGACAGCCTAACACTATTATAAATTAATTTAATAAAGTATCAAAGAACACATTCTACAATGATTTAGAGCTGTTTGGATGGGTATAAACTTTAATTATTATTTTTGCTCTTTAGGTTTCGTAAGGCCCTGCTAATTATCTGATATAGCTGCTGCTCTGCTCTAATTAAATGAAATTCTTAGTAATATCTAAATTGTAACATTTTCTGTTTCCTCTTTTCTTCAATACCGCCATTACTCTTCGAGAAAAGCCAATAACGAAAATTCAAAACTGCTTTGATTGAAAGAGTCAGAATTGAAATTCGATTCGAAAAACCTAGAAAGTTAACAAAGCAGCTATTGCATGTAAAATAGAGCAACATCATGATTTCCGAACGTTCGTTGGAATGGAATAGCTTGTGTAAGTACCCACTATGGACTACGGATGGAGCTACTGACGCGCCGAGGAAATAACATGTCATTCAAAATGCAACCACAACGGCTATCGTGAATACTCGTTTCGTTTCCATTCAAACTTGTTTAAATACTTTTTTTTGTTATTATTCACGACACGCAATGTGTTATACTTCTGGGAAATATAAGTTATCATCAAAGAAGTTTGTAATAATCATTTATGTAATGAATCTGTTCCAACCCATTACTGCCCACTGTCCCAATCACGTCTCCTCAGAAGAGGGATTAGGCATTGGTAATGAATACTCCTTCTTAATGCTGTATTAAATGCAGATGTTTACTTGCACAATATCAGAGACAGTTCACGAATTCCACAAACAATAACTTAGATGTTTCATGGGAGCTCGTTTTCCTAAGGAACTGTTATAGCAAGCTAACGTTTGTAGAGAACGACTTTACGGACAGTTAAACATGCAATGCACGGAGAACATCCTTACCTCAGCCTTATTATTTGACTTGAGTGTCTATAATATGCTAAGAAGAGGTGTTATTTAAACAAGATTTATGCTACTAATTCTGATACTTTATACAAACAACTTTCATGGTCGTACATTTTAGATAGATATTAGTACTAGATTGACGACAAAAATATGTGAAATCGATTATTCTGTTTAAACATGTCTCGACTCAGAGATCTATGAGGAATGCTAACAACTACCATCATTACATATTATGTGAGCTTGTGAGTTTGACTGCTTTTACAGATAGCCATGCTACTTGTATCAAGTGGATGTTCACGCACTTGACTAGACCATATGTTCATCTTATGTGGCAAATTTATCCAGTTCTTATCGGAGTGTGCTTACCATCGATCATCTGCTTTGAGAGAAGTAAACCCTAGCATGTTACAGTAGAGAACTTATGCAATCAAGAAGCTGCAGTTAATGTATTGTGGGGCGACGATTTCCCAGGTGGAGTTACAACGTGCAAACCGCCTTTGTCCAGCACTCGACAAATGTCAGATGCCTAAGTCACAGTTTAAAGATTATAAGACCGAGAGCTAGTGCCAAATTTTGAGCAGATATTTGAGGCAATCTGAAAACTTGGTACATAGTTCAATTGCTACCCCTGCTCGGAAATGCAGACCTGGCTGCTGAGTAGCGGGGCTAAACGAATCTCTATGTTTTTAAAATGTGTGATTTTTTTATTCAAGTAATGTGTTTGACGACTCTTGTAACATTTACGAGTATTAAAAAATTTTAAATTAGGGATTCTACTATTTCGTCCTTATTTGGACTTATTTCGCTTCCTTTCCAGTCTTTTTATAAATAAACTTCTCCTGATATAAATGGTATATATAAGTGTCAAAATTTAAGAAGATTAAATATTCGAAGCTTTGAAATACATGAGAAACCCAGATTAGTCCGCACCCAAACTGTTTCCACATTTGCATTATTGCCGGAAAAAAGGGAAGTTTAACTGTACCCCAGAGAAAGTCAAAGCGATCACAATAAAGGTACAGTACGACAGACTCATCGGGAGCCTCTGCCCTTTAATAATTCATGAACGTGCTTACCGAGGCCTCTCGTCACAGCACACTTAACCCGGCGATCGCTTACACACCTTTTATGCAAGGTTCTTATGCTCGATATTTTGCACACGTTTGCAATACACGGTTGAAAATAGTTTATTAAAAGTTAGGTCATAAATTTTGACGACAATAATATATCTAATTCTTATTATAACGGCGGTTTTGTAAGAGTAAAGTTGTTAAATTATAGGCTTTAGGTACTCGTGTATCGCAATCTGCTATATGATTTATCATATTTAAAGCCCCACATACCGACACTTGGATACCTCACTACCTTGTTGTTTCATAAGTTCCAGATACGTAATCCCTAATTGGCAGTGGAATTTTCTGGTATGTTTTTTTTTTAATTGGAGGAAATCGACGCTTTCCCGTTTTTGAGATATATATGTGGAAGTTGAAACGCTCTAAAGCCTCCAACTGCTTCCAATGGAGTATCCCGACTGAGGCCAGAACCCAACACGAAGTTATGCGAGCCAGCCATGGGGGTCATCGTGTCCCCCGAAGGGGGACACGGACGGGCCTTGGGGGCACCCCTCTGCCCGGGCTTGATCTCTCCGCCATTCTAGGCGGAGGTGAGGTTGTATTTGTGGCGTTGATGATAATCCCCTTCTTGGGGTTTGCCCATGGTCTGGTCCTTGTTCTTTCGGTTTGGCTGTTCTAAGTCACCGCCAGCCCCGGCCGAGTCTTCGCCCATTCTGGGCAGTCTTGGATCGAAGGGCCACAGCAACGAAGAAAGTGAAGATCAACAAATGACTTAAATTTAATCATCACGAAGTTATGCAGGGCAGCACACCCGTTACGTACTACGGTATTCTTTACCATTGCGACGACACACATTACAAAACTAAATAGACAATTTCACAATTCTCAGGCATCATTGATCACACCTAGTCTTAAACAACATTAAGACCTAACGTCTATTTACATAAAATGTTTTAGTTTAGTAGAAATCGAAGGTGAAAATCATTTACCAATTTGATGTTTTGATTTGCAATTTTGTTGCTTGTGCAACATTAAAATACTTTTTAATAAACTTTGAAATTGACCGTGAACGTTTATTATAATAGTTATTTACATAAAAGTAACTTCAAACTCTTAGAAGGATGTTTTATAAAGAAAATATTCAACCAAGATTCCATCTTTATAATCGGAGATCAGAATGAAAGGTTGTCCATCCTGTTTCTCCGTTGAAGACCCGTACACTCAGAAATCAGTCGACATGTTGCCAATTTACCCTTTGGACTACCTTAACTCGAAGGCGTGGCGCTTCGACATTAATTGTTCTATTGTTTTTTATTATATCTAATTAACTTGTCACCATTGTTAAAACAACTTGTACATAAATACGTGCTAATCGATCATAATTGTTGGTTACGAATACTTTTTTTATAGTGATATTACACAACAAAATAAAGTATCAATTTTAAAACTATATTGATTAGTTATTTTACTTTTTAATGACAAAGGATGTTTCTATATAGGCACGCTCACTGTGTACTGTAAACATTTGGTCAATCATCAAAGTAACTAAAGTACCAATAAATTATACAGCAAGGTTCAAGTTTATTTACACAGAGAAAGCAAAAACAAATTAATTAATATGCAATTTGGAAATGCATTGTTGATGCGACTGCCGGATATCACTCGAAAAGCTTTTAAAACAATTGAGTTTGTTGTTCGACACTTTAACAGACAGGTCGCACTCAGTGTATACGTTCAATTACTGGATATATTTATGGAAAATATATTATTTACTGGAATAGTTTTTACTCAATAATAATTTCTAAGCCTACTGTTAGATTTTTTTCTTTCTGTTATATTTAATGTTTAGTTTATCTTCTACAATCTACATGACTTGTCCTTTTTCAAATGAGGCCTAAGAAAAGTCCTTAGAATTAGGTGGCAGTCAGCGGCCCATCAGTGTCCCCTGTCTACATAGCAATAAAAAAATATGGCCCACCTGATGGGGAGTGGGCACCGTCGCCCATGGATCTCCGTAATGTCAAGGCACAGTGAAACCATTACCTACCCCGACTGTATTTGAGTTTTTAAACGTTATTTGAAGAAGGATACGATATAGCGTTCAGGAAACGCCAGGGATGAAACTCATTTCAGAGCTTGATAAAGCATAGTGGTCTTCAGCTGCTACCTGTCACTGTCGGAATTAACAGATAATACAATTAATACTTAATATCATTATTCTTCACACAGTGTGTAGGTAAGTTTCTACAAATAATAACATCATCATACGTTGTTTCATTCATCACAACTATTTAAAAATAATGTTTAAAGTAAAGATATGTGTAACAGCAACATATTATACCTAGTATTAGATAGGTATATTTTTCTTATGTATTGTTAATAAGCACACAACAACAATATGAATTCCCCTACGTGCCAGAATTAATTTTGATAAATTGCCGAACGTGTAGGTACTCTTCAAAGAAAAACAGAATTATAGCAATACTTTTGAATTCGTGAAAGTGTAAAACATCAAATGTTGCCATCGCTTCTTACAGTTAATTTCCTAGGATAGCTTGATTTTAGAACTTAAATATTTTTGTGACCTTTGTTAAAAGACAAAATATACCCATTGTGATGGAAAACTAAGCACAATATTACTACATAATTATTATATTCTACTTAATTCCTTCTTTCAGACAAAATAAAAATAAAGTATCTACCTATATTTACAACTAAACAAAGTATTACATATTACAGTGTTGCTCCTTACTCTGAGTTCACATTCACAACAAAATTTCTGCCCAGATTGTTATACTTCCATAATTCATATAATATTAATAAAATTATTCTATATTTATGAGCACGTTAACCTAAATGATTTAGTCGACTAAACTCATCGGTTCAGTAGGCTATACATCGAGCTTTATTTGTGTCTCACTTTGAAGTGACTCAGTCCTCTGTAAGGGTTAATTAAGTGAAAGATACTCATGGGCGCTGGACCCGCTGATCGCGTTAAACAAATTAGAACGTATTATTGAACAAAGAACCCACTTATAACGTTGCAAACATGACGACCGAGTTTTCAGAGAAAATATGAACTCTATTCCTATAATGCAAGGGTGAGAATGCTTTCAGTGCAATAAAAGTGTCATAGACTAGATGAAGCATGAGAAGCGGTTACAAGATTAATTACGCTACATTGGTTTACATGCAAGGAACAAGTTGTTTTACACGTTCTAAATGGATGTTCATTAATCAATATTTTAAAAGGTCTATGCATGAAACTAAAATATCAACCTATGGTAACAACAAGACATTAAACAAAGTGAACCCAAATTATTGAAAGAACAATCACCCGTTCACTCATGATTTGTACCTAATAGTTTATTAGTTTGAAACAATACGAAGTCTATGTGAGGTGTGATCTAAGAACTATAGTTTAAAAAACATTTCTCTCTAATGAATCCACGGATGAACTGGTGATTCTATTCAATAAAGAAGTATCCACATTATTTCAAACATATGTACCTGTATGATCTTTTTTAATTGCCACATTGATAGACGAGTTTTCGATCAATGTACCTAATGGTAAGTGATTACCGTCCTTTTTGGACCCTTGCAATATAATTATGGTAGCTAGCATTAGCAGTCACCTACTTTCAAGTACTAAGTTTAAAATATTCATTAAAAATCACTTAAGATTTCATTTGTAAAGTAATTATATTAGACAAAATAACATATTTTATATAAAGATCATAATTGTTAAATTGAGATTAGAATTGAGAATTCAGACTTTATATACATTGGCCCAATTTTCATACAGCTTTACGATACCATATTTGAATATTAGTAGCATTATAAAATCACGCCTTTGACAATACATAACCTTGTGACATAATCAAAAGGTCAATTAGCATACATTTTCAAGTGTGATTTTTGCCGAAAAAGAATAAATAGTTTTTTTATAAATGAGATGTTACGATATTTAAAAAATACTTAAAACAATTTAAAAAGTCAAGACAGCTCTTTACTCTTGAGCTGTAGGTCTAGTGAAGTCTAGTTTTCTATTTGGTGTCTTTAGCCATACAGATTTATTCTAAGCTTACATATATAGTCTTTTTCTCAACGGAGGCAGCCAGCATAGACAGTAGTTTTTTTTTTTAAACCTACCTACTCCCCCAACATTATCAGGGCCCTTATTTAACTATTTTCATTTCTTAATTTGCTATTCGCCGTTCATACCAGTTCTCACTCGTGTTCAATCCTTTCGTGCCGCATACTTCACATTTATCCTTCTCTCAATTTCACTGACTTGCTGGTAGGACTCCAGCCTATCTAACCAAATCTCGGGAAAAATGATTATACGCGTAATTTAATTATTAAATTTATATCTACGATGTTACATCTCTTCTTCCATCCTTTACAGTAATTTCTGTGTGCACTACCTATTTACTAACATTATTTAAAATTTTGTGATATTAATAAATACAATATTTTAATCATTCTATTTCCTGACTCTTAATTGCTACTTTTTATTGTTATATCTTATTCTAATTTATCTTACATAGGCAACAGTTGCACTATAAATTGAAATTAGTTGAACTATTTGTCGCAATAAAAAGGCAGAAGCTTTTATTTCTCAGTTCCATTTCCTAATAATAAGAAATGTACGTCAACAACTGTAAATAGCAGATGTTTGTTTTACGACTTGACTACTTTGTGTCGGGAAATTGTTCAGATAATGGTGATGTAAAATTTTACATTGTATTTCCTAGTTGTATAGTTTACAGGATATTCCAGATATAACAAAATTAGTAATTTAGGAAGCAAGAGATCTTTAAAATCTTTTATATGTTGACGCTGATATATTATTGTCTGTCTAATTAAATAAAAGTCCTAATATTTAAAATATCAGTAAAATAGTAACAAAGTTATATCGCATACATACATAACCTTTTTTTACGTATCTAATATCAAACTCATAGTCAGGTGTTCCTGACGCCTGCATTTTTGTTTTCAAAGCTCATCCCAAAGACTTTTAGGTCCAAATAATTTAGACTACCATTATAAGATGAAATAATGATTACTTAATGAAATGGAAGTATTAAATACAAATTATAAACACATTACATAAGGGACGTTTTGTATTATATTTATATATATACCATTCCATTTCTCAAGCATAGCACAGGAACTACCAGATCTTTATCACATTTATATGAGATAATTCTGAAAATGTCTGCTTTCTAACAAAAAAAGAATCATCGAAATCAGTTTCTATAAAAAAGAAATACACGCAAAAACGCATAGCAAATCGTGAAATGTTGTCCGTTAAAAATACACATTTTTAAACACATATCCAAAAGGACTTGTCCGATATTTAAAAAAATACAACGGGACCAAAGTTCAGAATCCCAGAATCATTCAAATCGGTCCACCCAAACTGAAGTTATCTAGGAACAAACATAAAAAAAAATATAGACGAATTGAGTACCTCCTCCTTTTTGGAAGTCGGTCAGAAATAAGCACTTACAACGGATATGATGTGAAATTCCAAATTGCAAACTTAACTGCAGGCGAGACGTAATTGATGTATTTAAATGATAAAAATCATTAAAAACCATTGTTCTAAAATAATATTATTAAACATTAATTAATCATTTTTATAATTTTTATGATAGCAATAAACAGCAACTCGGTTGATACGTCATTCAAGATTTAATCTTATATATCTCTAATATAAAAATACATCCCAAAATGTGTGGTAAAAACTCAACAACGCCTAAACCAATTTGGTCAATTATTGTTTTCACATGTTCGTTAATGTTCAAGGATATTTTATATTTTTACGGCGAGAAAAAATCAGATAATTGTCGGGAAAAATAGTATAATCATAATTGCATAGGGTTCATATGGATGACGTCGCGGGCAGCAGCTAGTAATTATATGAATCTAAAATGCAATAAAAATATATTTACCATCGGGTGGGCCGTAGGCTCGTTTATCTATCTGGCATAAAAAAAATCAGTTTCAATCTGTATCTACTCGTACTATCTCGACATGATAGGTATTATTGGTAACTATGTAGTGGTTAAAAACCCGTTAGTCGTGAGTGAGCATGCATTGCACTTTCAAGCATTTATTATTTCATTTTCAACATAAAGTTTTTATTTACGACGACATTCCTATAACAAAATTTTAACATCGATTTCTTTAAAAATTTTAATCGCGTGCATCCTAGAACAATTTTTGTTCAAGTATGAGATGTCACAGAAGTATAACTTTTGGCTCTGACGTTTATAATAGGCTAAATATTCACAAAACGTTTTATTTTATTTTAATTATATAATGACCTACACATCAGTTCATCAACTTGAGGAAGCAAATAAACATCTAACTAACCATTGTTCTTAGAATTATTAACATACTATTAAGTTTGCATAATTTATAATTGCAAAAATATACATAAGTAGGTAATGCAACAAAGTCATTACGCATTAATATTAAACTTTTTTACAAGTGAATATTATATTGGGGGCGGCGCGACGGGAAACAGTGCCGAGGGCGTAACGCGTCGTGCAGTCCCTTTATAACCTCATGCTGGGTTCTAACCTCAGCCGGGGTTGGGACGCTGAGTGTGAGCGGTTGGAGGTTTTAGTGCGGTTCCACTAGCCCACATACCCCACCCGGGTGGGCGGGTTGTGTATGTGAATCCGGTGATTTCCTCCAACTCAAAAAAAAGTCAATAGTATTCAATTCTAAACAATGATTTTAACTATGATCTCAATGTTGAAATGACAATAATATTTGAACAAGTTGTAGGTTTTACGTCAAGCAATAAATCTGATATTATTTTCACCTTTATTAACTACTTACACAGAATAAGTAATAAAATCGAGATAAACATCATTCAGAAAAATGAAAAATTAACTCATTAATGAGTTTTCTTTCAGCTAACTACAGTAATTGTTACCAATATATTCGTAGGCACTAAGTATACTATTTCAGTATGGTAACACAAAGTTTGTAAAATTGTGCAAATAAAGAGACACAGATATAACAATTCTCGCACAAACAAGTGACATAAACACAAGGTATGTAAACTGACCTTCGCAACTTTACTGCGTCACATAACAAGGAGGATATGCCGTCTGTTTTCGCAACGTTTTTCATTGTTGCACCGCTCCCACTAATTGTTCCTTGAATCTATAATACATAGGATAACATTATGAAGATACGACTCAGAAGAAGAATATTATGACAATCTACACAAAATAGTGGCTGAGTGGTTGAAGTACTTGCCTTGACAGTACAGTACAGTACAGTACAGTATTATCCCTACTAATGTTATAAATGCGAAAGTAACTCTGTTTGTCTGTCTGCCGGTTACGCTTTCCGGCTTAAACCTCTCAACGAATTTTGATGAAATTTGGCACAATCTTTAGACCCTGACTAAGAAGTTGGCTACCTTTTATTGCGAAAAAAAGGAATGTAGAAAAAAGGGGTTATAAAGCTCACGTAGACGACGTCGCGACTCGCGGGCAGCAGCTAGTTAACTAATATTTTATTGTACTGTGTTTACAATGGCAACACCGAGTGTCCTAATTAATTAAAAGAACTGCAAGAAATTAACTAGAATGAAAATGCCAAAAGCAAAGAGACACGAAAAACAAAAATATCTATATAACAATTTTGCAACTTACAGCAGTTCTCATTCAGCAATAAACTTAAAAGTCGTCTAAAAGCAGCCGCTATAAAGAGATACAACAAATAATATAAGTATACAAACATAATATGTATAAACCGTAGGCTACCAAACCTACTCTAATACTTTCATGCATTTTCAACGGGTTCTTACCACGATATTTAATTAATTGAGTTGTCTCGATATTTCAACGTTGTTGCAAACGTCATGATCACGAGAAGACTGGATACTGCAAACCTACTCTATACTGCAAACCAGACACACTGACAAATTTTAAGTATAACGAAACATTAAACTTGTGATCTAAAGTGCTTAATTATTCACGTCTACTAGAGGTCGTCGTATTAGCATAACTCGATTCCAAGGGAATGACCGCTAAAATTCGTTTGTCATAACTGGAACACATAGAGACAACATTACATCACTGATTGTGCAAGGAATTAGTTAATGTTGATAACATAATAAATCACATAATTATTTATTATATTGGAAACTATTATTATAGAAAATAACTTTTTTCCTTATCGTGCAAGAAAGAGTCATTTTCATAACATTTTTATGCAGTACTTACTGCATCAATATGAGGTTATGTTCTTTGAACTCGTCCCAGTAAAAGTTCTCATCGAGATCAGTTGACATGTACATAATTTAGAATGAGCTCCTATTTGACTCGATCTTTAATTTTTAAGTAGTATTGTTTTTAACGAATTATAACAACAATTAACATTTAGATATGTTCATATTCTGTTTTTTGTTTGTTCATATACCGATTTTAGGAACTCTCTTTGTAGTGTAGATGACACTAGTCGTAGAATAGAAGTACTTAAATAATATGAAGAAGTAGTAAGTAATCAGTTGGTAAGTAATTTTGTGGCATCTAGAGTTCATTCTAAATGTATTCTTAATTTACAATTCATTCAAAATTCAAATATCTGTTTTTAAGAATAATATACATTGGTAAAGTATGTTATTAAAATTCTACTTGAAACACACATTCAAACCGTTTTAAGTCAACAAAACCTTGGCAAACTATCGCGAAAAATCAATTAAAACGATATGTAATACTGACAGGATTCTAACGAACACGATCCCAGTTTTCTATGTTTGCTCTCCGTGCCTCGTTATCCGACGATGTTCGATGCAATTTGACAGATCAATTTTGGGGAGGATTTCCAAAAAAGAATAAAATAGACTGTAGCTCAATTAAATTAACAAGGTAGTGGTAGGACGTCAGGTGTACATAAACTGACTCTCAGAGATCACTTGATCGTTATCTTACCAAGAGACACACATTTCAAGTAAGGATCAGTGTGTGTGACTAATATTCGTATTCGCAAAAGATTATCCAAATGTTATGCGACTATTTTGACAAATGATGCGTGGATTTAAAGAAAATCTGACTTCCCAAAATAAAAGTCACTTCCCTCCCTTTAGAATGAGCCCGTGGTGAATACATAACATAATTATATGACTAGAATCGTAAAAAAACAACTTAAAGTTGTGTATGTACTCGACATGGTAAATGTTGGATTATATTAGCAAAAAAAGCTAATTACCAACATTTTAAGTTTAAATAAATAGTCTAGTGACCGACCGAAAGTTTCGTTTTCGGTTTCGGCCAAACCGAAACTTTTGATAACAAGTGATAACAGATAAATGGGGTTCTGAAATGAAGATTGTAAGCATCTAATATTCAAATTTGAGAGTCATGTAGAATTTATTATTTCAGAATTAAATCGTACAGGGGGTGCAAAATATAATCTCTCCTTTACAGACTTGGTCACATTTTTGAAACATCTCCCCCTTCACCTTTACGTGAACATGATTTTTGGATAACCTATTATGAAACAAATTTCGGGAAGAAATGATAATATGCACTAAAGTCAAGGACATTTTCAAAAACTAAAGTTTTTCTTTGAAATTTGAGAGTTTCGGTTTCGGCCAAAACCAGGCCGAAGGTTCAGTTCGGTTTCGGCCAAAAAACCAGTTTCGGTCGGACACTAAATACTTAACGAGATATTCACAGAAAAATAAAAATTACAATTGTATAATTATTGTGAACTAGAACTCTTCCTTTTAAAATAATGTAGATACTAGATAGTTTAACATTCAATATGAGACAATATGAAAGAAGGCATTTACTGCAAGAAAATGAAATAACCGACATTAGATGTTTCTATAACAGGTTTTTACTGTACGTGTCTATTTCGATTACTGAAATATTCGGAATAAAATATAACTGGTATCATATTTCCACGCGACAGGCGGAAATAAAGCCTGCCGGCGAATCGACACAGCGGCGCTGCCTCACCGCGGAGCTTCTGACGTTTACTGTTGTCTATAAAACATAATCCAAACATATACCATAATATTTTTACAATTTAGGTACACGTATAATAGGTACTAGCTAGTCGTAGATATTAATTTCATATGATTGCAATGACTACAAAAGATTTTTTGGCTGAGTTGACGGCGTTTATCTAGAGCTTACTTAGTCCACTCTTTGTTTATGCACCCGTTTTTTTCACATACTATTCACCTTTGCAACAATTTTATTTGTTTCTGGCCACAAAACTTTTTTTAGGTCCGCATTGACATTAATATTTTTCTAACTCTTAGATTATAACCACTAGGTATTTTAAATGGAGAAATCGATAATCGTTTCTTGTAGAATCTGCAAATACTTTCACTAAGCTATTATTAAATATAAACCTAATAGGTTAAAGAAATAAAACAATATTTGGCACACGTTTTTTATTGTAAAAAATATATAGGTTTGCATAGGAATTCATCGTCAAATTAACTATCTAACTAACTAATATAATTAACTATAGGGTTTGTGGGAGTTGAACCGCACTGAAACCTCCAACCGCTGACATTCAGCGTCCGAACCCCGGCTGAGGCCATAACCCAGCACGGGGTTTTGAGGGACGACGCGACGCCCTCGGCACTCTTTCCCGTCGCGCCGCCCCTACCTAGGCTAATTGAAAGATCTAATTTTATAATAGGAATAGATTTTTGTTTAACTTTAATCTAACAAAAGATATAATAATTTGAGAATTATGTAAATTAATTGCCTCTGTGGAGCGTGAAGTTTATATTGTAAAATAAGATAATACACACGACTAATGCAAAAAAAATATAATTACTGTTAACTCAATCAGCTATTTAAACGTGTGAAGTAACGATTTACTCTAACAGTCGTTTTCTTTCTTTATAAACTAACACGTTCGAAGTTGTGGAGAAACCATCAATTTAAAACAAGTTATAAATTTTGGGAAATTGCCACTGACGTCATCTTTGGAAACTTTTTTTCAATTTTATATCCTCCATTAGGTAGAAGATTTCTGCAGCAGTCACGTTCAGTTAATAATCGAGTATTGTTGTATGTAACGTGTAACATTAACTGAATCCATTTTTGGACGAATAATCATAACGTAGTTACAAAGAAGTGCATTGTTTCAAAATGGGGGCATTAAGTTCGATGCTCAGCCGAAAAGACAAAACAGGTAATTATATTATTATAATATTTAGACATTTTTGACATAAATATTTATTCATTAATCCTTTTTCTTGTATTTGTAATTATTACAATAAGGTTTACGTATCTAATGGGAACCGAAACCATTTTATTTATTCCGTCTCATGTGAGGCAAACAAAATTGTATGGTCACATATTGGATCACCAACGTCGTACACATGTAAAAAGCAAATGACGGCCTACGAATATGTAGACGGGGGTTTGTATGCATTATCCTAGTGTAAAACAGTATCCCAAATATCACTTGTATGCTTTGAAACTCGGTGATCCAAAATGTAGAGGCCTCTTAAAAAAAACGAAATTAAAACTTGTCACATTTTTCAATAAAATATAACGAGATAAACAATTAGAGCTTAAAAATAACTCTTGATGATGATGATTGACTTGATCTTGAGAATTATTATTGTTTCTTATAAAAGGTGACGTGATGGCCGTTGTGGGGTCCATTTTTTTATATCTAAGAAATAGGTGGTATTTGGAGCTGTTTAAAAAGATTTATATTTTTATCGGAAAACAATTCACGATGACATATTAGTTATATCAACTAGTGTAGGAGTATCAATCTAGAATAATACAAAACAATAAAATTATAACACAGCCCAATTATTCAGATCTTTTCTTGTTGTATAACTAAAGATTAACATTACATTCTCACATTCTTTAAGTTTTTTTGGAAACAATTATTGTTTAATATCTAAGGTAGTTTGTTTGCAAAATTTTGTTTTTGTACCTTGTTATATTTAATCGAAAATATTTTTCTTTGTTTTGAATGACAGACTAAAAAAATAACAAAGCACTAAGTATTACGAGTAGATAAAACGGATTTAAATACGTCCTTCATTCTATTTGTAATTAACTAAAGGAAGAACCCGAAACTGGCGTCTTTGTTTCGCACATTGTAATATGCAGAAAATATTGTAATCGAGGATTTGTTTTAATTGCCTCAGATTTTTCAAACAGTCTTTTGTGTTTAATAACAATAAAAATATTTCCTTGTTCATCGTACGATTATAATTTTTATTGTATTCTAAAAGACAAGAAGAAAAGTGATTGAACCGTGATAAAGACAAAAAATAGTTTCACAAGCTTTTATTAATCTTAATGACCAAAGTGATTGATTTTTCTAGGATCATGGGCTAATTATGCCATATCGATACTGATAAATCGATCGCCCTATCGATAGAATGAGGCATGTTAAATTCATTTCTTAATTATTTAATTACTGTAAAAATACCATTAGACTAAGAAGAATAAGTTTTCTGCAATGTTTTTAATAACATGAGACACGATTTTGTAAATTATGATTTCAAAACACGATGTGAATATCATTTTTGAATTTGTAAACACGTACCTATGTTCTCGTATTTAGTTGCAAGTTGCATAAGATTCTTTGAACACACGCAGCCCTTGTGCTAATTCTCAAACATGTTTTTTATGCGTTGTCTAAATAGATGTTAGTGGTTACTGGTCCAAATATCCTTTACTTACTTCGAATTTCACACTCCACTTTGCGTAAGTACCTATACTGTTAACAATTGTATCAGTATTAGACCACCACTTACCATCGGGAGACTCATAAGGTTGTTAGTTCATGCAATTCAAAACGTATATTAAGAAATAACCTATTTTAATGTATTAGGTGGTTAAAATATTAATGAAAATTACATTTTTCATGATATTATCAAACAACATAATGTGCAGCAATATAGTATTTTTTTTGTTTACCTGAGTTAAGTACAATAATATTTACCTATAAACAACTAAAATGAATTACTTATTGAAGCAATAAAGAGGCAGTTGGTCTATGTCTCTTTAGTTGTTGTATACAGAGCAGATGCTGTTATACCTGAGTGTATTTAATGTTTAGTGTATACCAGCTAACCCACACAACTTTGTCTACGTCAACATAAAACAGAATAAATAAAATTTTCCCACCGTATAAACATTCCCGGGGCTTCGATGAATATTTCAAGCCTAAAATGAGCCAAATCGGTTCAGTCAGTAATCGGCGCGACTAACAAACAGCAATTCATTTTTATATACTTACATACATAACACTTTTAGACAGATAGATCAATAGCATATGAAAAATTATTTGTAAGTACAAATATAAGCACATTTTCAGTTAAACCCAGTAGTTAGCAAATAATTTTCATAGGATAGAGTATTAGGTGCCTACTACCAATAAAGTATAGACTAGAGTCCTCTCTTTGTTCATTGAAATTTGGTTTCTACTCTAGAAGGAAGACTGATTTACTCGGAGTGTATCCGCTAGACATAGGAAATAAATGAAACAACATACAACTTCTTTAATAAATATAAACATTTTTAACCATTCAGATTCAGATTCATACAAACAATACGACAATTATTAATACAATTACCTAAATACATATTATCATTTTACATCATCATAATTCCGTTTGAAATAGAAACAATATTGAAAACTGTATGATAGTATGTAAATTTAAAGTTTATAACATTGCTCCGCGCTGTTTCTCCGTGTCCTTTTGGCAATTATTAGTTTGAACTCCCATGTTCGCAATATTCGCTTCCAGGTCAGAGCAAAAACAACCTGAGCCCGAGGCACGTATAAATAATTGAAAATCGTTGCGTTCGACGCACACATGGACAACTAAAAGTAAAAATAAACACAATATGTCAGCGAGGCTCGTCGGAAGCCGAGGGCCAAAAATTAAAAAACTCGGTCTTTCCGGACCGGTGTCGCGAACAGGCGTCCGGTTCAAATTGCCTCTCTACACTCAATTTAACGTGGAAAACACTCTGCTTTGTCCAGGTAATGAACGCAGTCCAAGTCCGATGGCCGACCGATGAGTTCTTCATTAACGTACGCGTCATTATTAAACGATTAAACTTTGATTTGAATATTAAATTATACCTACCTAATAGCATTCTGATAATCGTTTTGGAAGGAAAACCAGTTGGTTATTTGTATTAGGCCAGTGCACTACAAGGACCACGTAATAATTTTAACAATGTTTAAACATTAGTTACGTTTAAACGTAGTGATTTGCGGCTAGACTATGGATCGATAAGTAGAAACCATGAAGTTAAAATTAAACAGGTGAAAAGTAACGAACTGCATGCATTTTATTAACGGATTTCTTTAATTAACTTCTTATTGGCTGATAATCACACGACTTGATGTAATTGCGATAAACATTGATACAATAACGTACCTTTTTTTTTACAATAGTTGGAGGAAATCACCGGATCCCCGCCCGCCCCGCGGGCGGTTTATGTGGGAGTTTAACCGCACTAAAACCTCCAACCGCTCACACTCAACGTTCGAACCCCGGCTGAGGCCAGAACCCAGCACGGGGTTATGAGGGACGACGCGACGCGTTACGCCATCGGCACTCTTTCCCGTCGCGCCGCCCCCAACGTACTATACCTACATAATACTATAATCACATTTTCTGAACTTTATGTGTAAACGCACCGCGATATTTAAATTACACAATTAGTGTTGCTATTACTTGCTATGTTTCTACAAATTACGACATTGCAACACCTATCATTATTTTATATTACACGCATGGTCATGTTGAGACTATTTTTTTGTGACTACCTGTAGGTACATAATACTATTTACAAAGATAATACGAGCACAAATTTAATAACTCATTATAATAATATTAAAGTACCCTAGTTATTAATTAATTTTAATGTTTATAGCATTTCTTCTTAATTTTCAATTAGCTAAACAAAGTATTCAATTTAAAACCAAAGGTTCTTATTATTATTTTACTACTTAAATAAAAATCATAAAATAGTAAAAGCTAATATCGAATCTCAAAAGGCATAAACTCGTTTAATGACCATGACCAATTTGCAACAAAAATTGTACACTGGATCGAAGCCAATTGAAACTGCTCGTCCGAAAACTGTACCGGGGCTTCCATTGCTCATGAAATATTTACATCCAAACTTAGATGCTCATTTTGAATGCACTGGAAATTTAAAGGATAATTTAAATTCGTACTAACTATAAAACTACCGGTTCAGTACGACCATAACATCAAATTCAACAATAAACCACACAAATCTCACGACCCACTCATTAAAACATCTTTAATACGATCATTAACAATACTATTACGGGAACCATAGACAAATTCTAAATGTGTAAAATCTAAAGTTTCATTTAAAACTACATAATTTACAACGTTCGGTAATTGTTTGAGTGCTTCATTAACATTATCAACTCTACTGAACCAGTCCGATTCACTGACGTATAAATGTAAAGGCGCAGTCACTAATTTCAAGTTATACTTGGGTGGTTTTGTTTTGCTGTACATCACTAAGTTCTTTGTCCTGCCATAGTCAAATCTCTGGAACTGCCCACTTACGTAACTTTGGAAGTAATGTAAGAATGTTTTTGTTGACACACCAGCCGGAATATGACTCGCCAAAGCCGGTAGTCTACTCGAAACGAGTTTCTTTAAGTCCGTCACTCCATAATTTAGAAAAAACTCTAGAAGACATAACACATTTTGAGGCTCACTATGACGACACACTTTAGCATGATACCAATTAAAAATTACATTGTCCGAAAAAACTTCATAGACGCCAATATCGTCGACAAACGATGCCACAAAATCTATGTTCTTCGTAAAAACATCTATAAGCGGATGCTTTATACCTTTTGTGGTTGTAATCGGCGCTAATAGAAACGCTTCCTTAATTTTCAAATTATATTCTGGTTTTAAGCTACACATGACGAAAAATATTGTAGTTCCCTGAGAAAATCCAACGTAAGATAATTTCGAGCGAGACGTTTTCGAAAGTATATAGTCAACAACGGCGGGCAAATCCAAAGATCCCATTTCTTCGTAACTGAAGTTCCAGTACTGTTTTCTTGGAATATTCTCAGTATGTCCTTTGCTGTATTTATTTCCTCTTGCATTGTAGATCCATATATCATTATTGAGATCAGATAATTGGTAAGCTAATGAATGAGACGGATCCAATACCAGCCAAGAATCGGAACTATCCCCGATTCCATGTACCAACAATATTGGAGGTCCTTTCTTCGGAATCCGCAGTAAATTTATTTCATATCCATCTTCAGTGACCACATTATGGTTTTCCGCTGGATATCCGTATTTTTGCACTAATTTTGCGGAATCCGAGAATAAATCCGCCTCATTTACAATTTTTAAATGAAAACTAGCATCGCAATTTAATAACGTAGGAAACACAATGACCTCTAATAAAAACACATTTACTATATTATACATTTTTGAGAATACGTCTTACTACGAGAGAAACGAAACGTTATCTAAAGCGTACATACTACAAGTTTGGTTTTGGACTTGTCGGTCAATGCCGCACAACGGAAACGTTCGCATTACCAATGACCTCTTGAAAACATTTCAATTTTACACATGATTAAAAAACATATTTAAGGAAAACATCACAACGTCTTCTATTGAAAAAAAAAAATTAAGCCTTTCTGTGATTTTGTTCATAATGTCACCGTTATACGTACCTATCGAATTCTACAATTTATAATAAGAAGCGTAGATCAACTATCATAATGGTTTGTCAAGAAATATTTTATGTTGCAAAAATTATCAACGAAATTTAGTTTTTCCCCTAATACGAACTTGTCTGTTCATTTAATTATAAGATCAAATCAATTTGAATCCATTGAAAGATAGAGGCATGAGGTAAACGATTTCAACATGCATGCCTGGAGAGCCACAGAGTAGTTTGTAACGATGAGAGCACTAGTCTATCGAGACAAGCACGTGCTCAAGGCTTGCACATTTTATTTACAGGCATTGACTTTAACCTTGGAATCGCACTCTATGGCTAGCGTTGTCTGTGTGCTTAAAATTGCGTATCCATCAATGACATTTTAGAATGTTCGTCGCATGAATACTACGAATAAAAACTTAAATACATATACATACCTATTCATTATAAAATATTAGCATTATGAATAGAGGCTACTCTAACATTTTGAAAATTAGATAGTTAACATTACGAAATTCAACAAACGAAAAAAAATAATTACTTTGCCATACAATCCTATACCATAACGTGTAAGTACCTACACGCAAATTATGTTGGGTATAATATATAACGGGGTGATAACAAGGGAAACCAACCTATTCACCATGCGGGTAGTTGGAAGTGGAGACTCGCTATAAATACAGGCGTTGGCCGCTGTTATCATTCATTCGTGTTAGAATTGTCGAGGCGAGCGGACCTCTTGATGTAAAAGTAATAAACTGTTAAAGATCGTTATTTTGAAGTTTCTATTCAAAAGTGTTGATCATCGAGTGTTCAAGTGGACATTGTGACGTCATTCCTGACAAAACCAAATGAAGATCGACTAATTACAACGTCATTACACCTCAACACACTATTTGCCCCGTCATCAGAAGTGGGATTGGATCTCGGGACTTGCCGACGTGCTATCCAAACAACCAAGATGGATTACTACGGATTAAGATGGATTACTGTGGATTAAGATGGATTACTGTGGATTAAGATGGATTACTGTGGATTAAGATGGATTACTGTGGATTAAGACGGATTAAGGCGGATTACCGCGGATTAAGATGGACTACCGCGAATTAATGAGTTCGGTATGCAAAGAAACGCATCCAGAAAAATTTAAATGAGTTCAAACTACAATTTGGACGTGGTTCTGCCTGGTGTCCAAAAACTAAACATCTTACCATGTTTTCAGATGAGTTTATTTCAAAATTAGACTGCATTTACAACAGTAAATGGAAGGGCCAAAGTAATCATAAATTTCTTTAAACACTCGCGGTTATCTACATCACTTAAACTATTACGATAGGTATAGTGTAAGAACAATATTCACAACACACAAAAGTACCAAAGAGTACACAACACACAAAAGTACCACAGAGTACACAACACACAAAAGTACCACAGAGTACACAACACACAAAAGTACCTCAGAGTCGCAACACACAACAGTACCTCAGAATCGCAACACACAACAGTACCTCAGAGTCGCAACACACAACACATACGCACACCGCAGTGCGACAAAGTTCACCTATCGAGATATATGAAGACAGGTAATCTATTGGGAATCTGGTACGCAGATACCAATTTTAGAGATAAACATTTACTTCCTTCCGATTTTTCGTCTGCAAGACATCAGCAACATGTTATAGTTGTGCAGATCGCGCACTGCCGGTCAGAATAAATGTTGTTAGCGCAAGGCAACACCTTATCACGTGTTCCGGATAAGGGTAAAACATGTAACGAGCTACCGACTGCACGCTAAGGGGGAGCGAAGACGCTTTGAGACTCTACGAGACGCTTTGAGACTCTACGAGACGCTTTGAGACTCTACGAGACGCTTTGAGACTCTACGAGACGCTTTGAGACTCTACGAGACGCTTTGAGACTCTACGAGACGCTTTGAGACTCTACGAGAAGCATTGACACTCTACGAGACGCTTTGACACTCTACGAGACGCTTTGACACTCTACGAGACGCTTTGACACTCTACGAGACGCTTTGACACTCTACGAGACGCTTTGACACTCTACGAGACGCTTTGACACTCTACGAGACGCTTTGACACTCTACGAGACGCTTTGACACTCTACGAGACGCTTTGACACTCTACGAGACGCTTTGACACTCTACGAGACGCTTTGACACTCTACGAGACGCTTTGACACTCTACGAGACGCTTTGACACTCTACGAGACGCTTTGACACTCTACGAGACGCTTTGACACTCTACGAGACGCTTTGACACTCTACGAGACGCTTTGACACTCTACGAGACGCTTTGACACTCTACGAGACGCTTTGACACTCTACGAGACGCTTTGACACTCTACGAGACGCTTTGACACTCTACGAGACGCTTTGACACTCTACGAGACGCTTTGACACTCTACGAGACGCTTTGACACTCTACGAGACGCTTTGACACTCTACGAGACGCTTTGACACTCTACGAGACGCTTTGACACTCTACGAGACGCTTTGACACTCTACGAGACGCTTTGACACTCTACGAGACGCTTTGACACTCTACGAGACGCTTTGACACTCTACGAGACGCTTTGACACTCTACGAGACGCTTTGACACTCTACGAGACGCTTTGAAACTCTACGACACACTTTGAAACTCTACGACACACTTTGAAACTCTACGACACACTTTGAAACTCTACGACACACTTTGAAACTCTACGACACACTTTGAAACTCTACGACACACTTTGAAACTCTACGACACACTTTGAAACTCTACGACACACTTTGAAACTCTACGACACACTTTGAAACTCTACGACACACTTTGAAACTCTACGACACACTTTGAAACTCTACGACACACTTTGAAACTCTACGACACACTTTGAAACTCTACGACACACTTTGAAACTCTACGACACACTTTGAAACTCTACGACACACTTTGAAACTCTACGAGAATCTGTAATTATTGTTTGTGAGGTTCTGCTAGAACCTACGCATAGAAAATAATTCAAGTGTTACAGGCACTTGCAGTAAGCTAGTGCACAACCCTACAACAACAACCCTCGCTTCCCATGGCTGGTGCAGAGCGCGCACCGCCAATCAGAATGGCCGTAACGGGGTGATAACAAGGGAAACCAACCTATTCACCATGCGGGTAGTTGGAAGTGGAGACTCGCTATAAATACAGGCGTTGGCCGCTGTTATCATTCATTCGTGTTAGAATTGTCGAGGCGAACGGACCTCTTGATGTAAAAGTAATAAACTGTTAAAGATCGTTATTTTGAAGTTTCTATTCAAAAGTGTTGATCATCGAGTGTTCAAGTGGACATTGTGACGTCATTCCTGACAAAACCAAATGAAGATCGACTAATTACAACGTCATTACATCTCAACACACTATTTGCCCCGTCATATACTATTACGAATATAGAAAGATCTCGAGTTTTAGCGAGACTAACGAACAGCAATTCATTTTTACATATAAGAGAAGAAGATAACATAACATACCTCACAAACATTTATAATAATTTATACGAAGAAAAAAAAAAAAACCGAATTTATTGTATCGGCGGCTGTGAATAATTCTGATAAAATATTGATAACCGACGATGAATTACGTATAAAAATGCGTATTTAGAAAATCGATGACGCCACGCTTCAAATTTTTTTAATACCTCTAAAATTGCTGGTCATAATTATTATCTAAAGCTAAAGATGGATGACAAAAATAATAGTACACTACTACTAACTAAACTGCTACTACATAAATTACTATTAAATAAAAGATCGTAAAAACTTATCTAACAGTAGTTGACTAACGCGACTTTGTCTGCTCCACAAAGGGAGGCAATTTTTACCTTTACCTTTGATTTTAGAAATATTACTTAGCCTATAATACTCACAAATAACGTTTCAGTAGATCCAAAGATACAACCATCTAAAACGTCACAAACATCAGGACATTAACTCTTTATGATATTAGTATAGGTAAGTTTAGAAATGTAGAGTTTGAACGACGCGAAGTTGCACAATTAAAGAAAGATTATAACAGTTACTATATTTAATGTTAAATAAGTGGAAATATGTATCCGGAAACAATTTTAAGGTCATAGGTAAAATCTTGTTATACTTGTGTTAAAGCGACAAGGTCTTAGTATATTTAAGTGCCATTGTGAAGTTCGATGTCCTATCCAGGGTCCTATCAATATGCAATTTAAATGTTAAAAAAACGTGTTGTTTTAATTTAATTTGTAATTAATAATTGGTACCTACAATTTTTTCTCTGGTGTTTAGATTTACGTTAGTGTTAAGCACAAAAAAAATCAACTGACGGTTTTAATAACTACAAAATTCGAAAAGGATTTTTTATTTATTTTGAGTAGGTACAGTTTAAAATTAAATAATAAATCTATTTAAGAAACAACTAAGTAGATACTCATCGACCTTACGACAAAAAATCGGGAAAAGATTTTTTTTTTGTACTTGGAAATAGACTTCAGACTAGGGATGTGCGAATGTAGATTTTTGGACATACGAATTCGAATATTCATTTTCGACATTGCGAATGTTTCTTCCAACCAAAAGTTCAAGGTAACTAGATCTACTAGAAAGGTAGGGGGTGACCACTGCCTCCCCTCCACTGAATAATTGAAATCCCACCGCAAACTATCTCGACAATATGAGGTCGTAGACTCATCAAGTTTGAGTTCGTTTAAAAACATTCGCAAGGTTTTTTGCGAATGTTCAAAAATATGCGAATATTCATTACATCCCTACTTCAGACTACCTATGATTTAGTAGAGAAGTGTTTCGTGGATTTTGCGAACTGAAAGCGAACTTTAATTTGTTTCTGAGAAGACAGCGTTATTATAATAAATGTGAATTCATAAAATCACACGGTTGTGAGGTGTCATACCTAATTATAAAATTTTTGTTTATGTTTTACACTCCACTTTATTATGTACTCATGGTCAGTAAAAACATTAACCAATTATTTCGTATTGTTATTTGTAAACATTTTCAATGATTCAATACATTCATCTTCGTGAGACAATCCAATTTCTCAACCACGCGAGTACGTACGCTTGTGTAACATAAAAATAATATTTACATATATTCAAAACAGCAAACATTCGTGGATCACATATGGTAGTAGTGCACCTACTCGTAATTAAAGTAGTAGGTATTTAGTACTCGACAGTCCAAGGTGTTCGTTTGTTCATTACAAAAATTTCTATATTATATTTACATTTTATAAAATTTAAATTAAAGTAATCTAAAAGTGGATGATTTCAGTTTTTGGAAATAGTTACCACTTCCGAGAAAGATATTGTGGTAAGAATTTTATTTTCTTTGTAGTGTAATATTTTAGGACGGAATTGCTTAGGCTTTGATGTAGGCATTAGAAAATTTTGTTCACACAAATTTCGTATTTAAAGTAAAACCGCCCTTAATCTACACGAGTACACCCATATAACTACCTACTTTTATGAATTTTACTACGCTAGACAGAGGAGGAGACCTAAGCCCAGTGGCCGCAGTGGGCAGTAATGGGTTGTTACAGTGTAGGTACAGATTTAAGAAAATTGAATTCTAGTCCATTTTCATATTACAAAAATTGAGAAAAAAAAATCGTATTAGTTTTCAAATAGTTGATTTCCATTAATTCAACAAGTACCTACGTTCCACAGTAGGTAGGTACATTTTCGGTTTTTTCACTAGTTAAAAAACCAACTCCTTACTCAAAATTTCAAAGGAATTTAGTAGATGTTTAGAAAGCAAGTAAAAAAAGATATTTCCCGACTTATATTTCAAAACTACTACGTATTCTATGTAAGAGATAGAAAATTGTATTCTCTGACATAGACGTCAATTCATTTAAGGAGTCGATCACGCTACCGCTTGCCACTAAAAGCTACTAAAAGCCCTCCATAAAAGCAATAATTAAATTGGTGTAACGCAATTTAGGAAGGGGCTGCTGTCTTATGAGGTTCTCACGCAAGACTTATGTTTTTGAATTATTTTGTATGATTTTGAATTTAAGAGTAGATTATTTTCAAGCGACAATTCAGTAGGTATTGTTATCCCGATAAGGGTATTTCAAAGAAAATATCGAGCATTTAGGGGTTACATACGAATTTACGAAGCAGTAGGTACTAAGGTATTGATTTACATAGCATAGAACCACACCCACGATAAGGAAATCAGAGTTTGATAATTGCTGAATGGAGACCACACGAATTGAGGATAACTTTTTTGTTTTTGTGCTGTTATTGAAATAAGGAAGTCGGTTGTTTTAATTTTTGGTAAAAAAAACTATTAGTTTTCCTAAAAATTAAGATAGATGGGTTCTTATTTAGAACTACCGTACGTACCGTAGGGAGTTTCTACCAGAGGTCTGTAGGTACTACGGAACCCTAAAAAAATTGAGTAGCATTTTACTTATTGGGCACTATGCGAAGAGGTAACTATATCTACTAGTAAACCTATCTTAGGAGACTAAATGATAACTACCAAGCATCCATGCTCAGACTTCATCCAACAAATAGCATGGGTAAGTAGGCACCACAGACCATACATATATATATGAGTAGGCACTATACAAAAAGTATACATAAGGTGAATCGCTTCAAGTTTCAAGGACTCCTGATTCCCGACAGCCATAATTATTGACGATCCTATTACCCGCTATAGTGGATTTAGGTGTCAGGCACAGGCACTCTAACTAGTAAAGCACTCCTACCAACACAGACCATACATAATAATATATGCCTACCAATACCTAGTAAGATATTGGAAACTAACTCATCAACAGCAGAAAGATTTATAAGTGTTTTGCCTTCATTTGCTTGTTACTTTATATTATTTGCATTTTTAATATTATATAAATATAGTTTTGGATGCCTTGCCTATTACGTTTTATTTATTGGAATAATTTCAAAAGTAAGCTCTAAAATGTAAGATATCTTTGATTTTATTTATGACCAACTTCATGTTATTGAAATTTGTCATCAGCTGTCACTGTCACTTTGATAAACATTAGGGATGCTGTCACCACTATATATTACCTAGATTCGTGAATTACTTGTATTGTACAAAGCGCGTACGTACCTAGTAACAAAATGTCAAATTGAAATTCCGTGAAATAAACAATATTACATTGACTGGAAGTGTAAGATGTGAAAAATGTTTTTTATACAATTTTTCACAATTACACCTTCCTGTTATATTTAACCCTTTTAAATATAAAATCTAGGTAACAACATTGGACCAAGCATTTAGAAATTTACATCTAATTTAATGATCATCAACGTCATAAGCAAACTTAAAACAAGAAATAGGTACTAAAAAAGTCATTATGTTGGTGCATTTAGTACATTTTGAAAGAAAAGTATAGTGACAATATTGATTTACTAACTGATTTTAATAAATCACATGAAAAAATATATTTTGTAAGAATTATTTAATCGGTCGGATTTCTCGGTGATAACCACAGACCATACATATATATATGAGATAGATATGCAACTGGAGATAGGAATATGAGCTGAAGTTTATCACAGCCGAATCACAGGTGGAGCCACATGCTTGAGTGCATGCGCTGCGCGCTAGATTTAAATTTATTTTTTGTTTACTAGGGGAATTCAGTTTTTCTATTTGAAAAAAAAAAATGTTTCATTACAATAGCTGATGCATCCACTCGTAATTTAAAACAACAAACTCATTATAATTTGAAATCTATTAACTTGCTCAGCTTTCTAACAAAACATTTTTTCTTTCAAATAGAACAGTTTTCAAAATAAAAAGCTGCTGTTTTCACATTCCATTTCAAATTTATATTATTTTTATCAATAACATTATAATACCAAGAAGAAGAAAATGTACAAAAATAGCAACAACAAAGGAATAACATTCAAAGAAAATGATTCAACAATATAATATTTTTACAAGCATTTTTTGTGAAAATATAGTATACCCAACCATCATTTTGAAAAAAAGTTTAAATCAATCAAAACAATATCTTATACAAATATGTACAAGCATAACAAAAATTGCGTATTCAGGAATATTTCGGAGCTGAATATAATCTTCATATATTTTTTATTCTTTAAATGTAAAATTTTATATAATAATAACCTAAAAACCCTTAGATGATTTAGATCCTTTTGATGCTATAGTAATTCTATAACTACACTTATTTATAAAAAATCACTGATTTATAAAATTGTACACAAAATAATTTCACATGTAGTTTCCTTCCAAATTTGTAAAAACGCAACAGGTTTACAAAAACTAGCTTTTTATAAAATAATTATTAAACAATGGTTGTGTTATTAAAGTATCAGTAACTTGTGTTATTATCGAGGATAATTTACAATTAGTAAGTTATAAACTTATTTAGACACTTGTGGTTTTCTATAATACTTTCATGCATTTTGAACGGCTCTGCAACAACGTTGAAATATCGAGACAACTCAATTAAATATCGTGGTATGAACCCGTTAAAAATGCATGAAAATTAGTAAGTTACTTAGCTTTACATAAAAACAAATTGCAAAAACTAAATATTCAATGTTATGGTATTTTCGTTCTACTTGTGTAGTTGTCTAATAGCCTAGTCAAATTTATACTATATATTCTACAATATACTATTTCGAAGAATTCAACATTGGTTGAATGTTTGTAGCAGGTTTATAAGAATGCTTTAAAAACTGTTTTGACTTAACAATGTTCAGTCATAAAAGTATAAATGCTATGGTACAAATTGGTTATTTATAGCATTAATTGATAATAATTCTTCTAAACTTTATTCCAATGTTTAGTTCTTTGAAACAATTTTATAGCAGTATTGATGTCTTGACATTCAGGATAAACTCCTCCTTCATTTTTGTTGACACTGATGACTTTCTAGTCCTGCGAAGAAAAATAATAGTATTAGTAGTGTGACAGCATTAATTTATTAAGAAATTAAATGGCAGTAGTAGCAATTAATAGGTAGCCTATGTTATTTCTTAGAACCTAAAGATTGTCTGTGCCAAATATCATCAAAACCGGATCAGAGGTTTAAGCGGGAAAGTGCAACAGACAGACAGAGTTACTTTTGCAATTATAATATAAGAATATCTAACATATGACATGATTGTAAGTTTAGATCAATCAAAACAATTAATGTTATAAAAATAATAATAAACGTATTGCATATTTTGGTTGACTGGTAGAGAATGCCTTCGGCATTAAGTCCGCCATTGTACCTTTTGTGCATGAAGTTAAATAAATAAATAAATATTAAATAATATTTCGGATTTTAATATAATTTTGTGTTTATTTTATTCTATAAATGTAACATTCTATAAAATAACATTTTTATTACAAGTTACTCAATTCTATAAAAATGTTTTACAATATATCTCGTCTTTGTTTGGTGGAAGAACAAATACATCATTCAGATACTATTGAAAGTGTTATAAAAAACTAGAAAACCCGCGCAACTTCGTCTATGTCACAAAGGGGTTTAAACAGCACTCACAATGTCGTCGCGTTATTTTTGACGTGAAACGTCTTTATAATCGCGTCGAAACATACGGGTCTATATCATCGTAGCTTAATAACCAAAATACTATTGTTAGTCTTGCGATGTTTATATAACTCCTATGAAAGCTAAGTTGTTGGGGCGTTCACTTTACAAAGAGAAGCATAGGCAGTAATGGGTCATAGTACCTCGAGCAGGTCCATCTTGAAGTAGAGCGCGAACATGGTCGTGGTGGGTGGCTCTGGGTCGTCGGCGTGCGACGTGAGCAGCTCCTCGCAGTAGCCCCGGCACCGGTACAGCTCCGAGCGGACGTAGCGCCGCGCTCCAGTTACGAGCCTGATTAATTGTTTGCAATTGTTTTAATTGTTCACTATTTCTGAAATCATAAATTGGGAAGTTTCAAATTGGATCCATAGCTGGCGGTTTTGTATATTCCGTGACATAAGACATTGCAGGAGTCTATCTAGGTAGTCTAAGCAGCAGTAGTCATTAAACATCAGGTGTGCGGTACGCTCATCTAAATACCGATCATTCAAAAAATCCAAACAGGAGAAATTGTACAAACAGATAAAACCACAGTATTTACACTCTAATTCAAATTCGTTTTTGCCTAACACCACCTGAGAATGAGCTTTCCTTCTCGGGCGCTTTAATCTGTACTCTTTTGAACAAAGCTTAAAGATAGGTGTTACGTGACTAGGAATTTGGTAAGACTTGGTTTTATTCTCTACTAGCTTTTGCCCGTGACTTCGTTCGCGTGGACTTCAGGTTCGTCCCATATTATCAAAAATTGTAGCCTATGTGTTATTCTGATGTATAAGCTATATTGTGGTAAAGTTTCATTTAAATCCATTCAGTAGTTTTTACGTGAAAGAGTAACAAACATACATACAAACTTTCACCTTTATAATATTATATTATGATTTCGACAAAGAGTTAGAGTAAGTAAAATTCTGTGTTACCTTATTACTGGTGCAAGTGCCGTTACACTCGAAGAGTATGGGTTGTTGTGGGGCACGGGCTCAGCGCCGCACTGACAGCACGCAGCACAAGCATGTGTCAACCTTACACCTACAGCCCTGTTGAGTAAACATCACTAGAGTACAATTAACCCGCTACAATAGTGATGCTCGTAAGCAACGTAATATGTACAACATTCAGAGGAAATAGTACTTCAATAAATAATAAAATGATAGGAAAGTCAAAACTGCAAAAAACATTCGCCCAAGTCAAGCAACCGTTGAACATTATGGTGGTGCTAATTAGAATCTATACATTTAGTATGGTAAAATAGCCTTGTCCGGGATAAACTTGAAAACTACAAAGTTATTTACACCATAGAGTTATTTATTTAAAGCAGGCTGAAAAAAAACAATTTTTGCAGTTCGATTTTACTAAAGACAATCTCTCTCTATTACTGCACTTTCTGTAGATATGAAATTTAAAGAAGAAACGGGTAAATGAATGTCATTTTAAAAGGTCTAATTGTTGGTATTTTCAGTGTTGTATAGCATTGATGAAGATGACGTTGCGGGCAGCAGCTAGTACATAATAAATTTGGACTAATTTTTTACAAGCTTTATATTAACTTTCACTGGATGTAACAATGGAAGTTCAATAGTTATCATAAATAGTACTTGTGTTATTAAAGTAATATCACTGTTATTAAGATATACATTAGTAAGATTCTTAATCAAAAAAAAAAGTTTATAATAAAATAAAAAAGAGTTTTGTTGATTAGAATCAATAATAATTAAACTCACCTTATCATCTTTATTAATAATACATGTCATGTATTTTTGTTACTGAATGGTTACTGGTCACCCAAAATGTTCTTTCCAGTTTATGGTTATAAAAGTTAAAATACCTTTAGACACAACAAGCAGTGACTTTGCTCAAATATGTATAGGCTTAATGTCATCATCTCTTTCTCATTAGTATATCTGCATTGTCTCCGTTTATCTCACTCTTCAGTTGCATCACAGTATAGATGACTACTCAGATAATTTTTCTACATGGTCTAGGAGAGGTTTGGGACGAGCTAGCCTTTTGTCTAACTTGAGGTCATTCTTCTGTCTTTTACTCAACTGCACTATTTTGTAACCTACAATAATAGTTATTCTTTAGTTCCTAAAATAAAAAAGAATATTTTACAGCAAAAGATATATTGTAAAACTTTCATATCATAATATCCATTTTGATCCTCCCCTTTAAAATGTCGAAAAATTATGTATGTTTATATGTATTTTTAAAAATAAATAATCCAATTTTGATGCAGTTTCCAGTTGAGTAACTTAAGATCAAATAGTGCAACTCCTTTTTGATGTAGACGAAGTTGCGAGGATCTGTTAGGTATTTTCACAAACAAACTCTACATCTTTATATTAGAACAGATACAGGAGACTTACCATCATTGACAAAGACATGCGAGTGGCATATAAATAACATTTTGACTCAGTTTTTTCAGTTTCAGTCCGCAGTTAACATGCTTGGTTTTACACTTCATCTTCGCAGTTATCCCACACTTCACATGAGAAGTCATTCAAGGAATTGAGAAGTAGAGTTTCAGTACAGTTTCGAGTTTTGAAATTTATCCAAAATTATGAAGATACTCTTCTAAATAAACAATTACTACGTAGAATATTATTAAAATTGTGATTAAAATGGCGTCGGCGTCCACCAGTCACCAGGGAAAGCGTACTAGAGATGTTACATAATTTTTATTTGTCAATAACTCGATCGATAGCAATAAAAAATGGTTGTTTTATACAAACAAATTGTTGATTAATTAGTAAAAGTACCAAACTTATTAGTTACTAAATAATTAAATACTGGATGAACCACGCAACTTTGTCTGCGTCACAAAGGGGTTTAAACAGCACTCGCGATGTCGTCGCGATATTTTTTGTAGCGGACAACGTTTTATACTCGTGATAATTGCTCAACGAAATATCTGATTGGAATAAAACAATAAAAATAGGTAAAAAACTTTTTAAGTTAAACGGTTTTATGTTAAACATACATTGCAATGTTTAAGATAAATGTACTAAAAACCAAAAAATAATAAAATAGATACAGTCCTGGGAATTATAATACCGTTGGGCACGTCAATTGTCTACAATCGTTGATTAAAATGTTTGTTTTGTAATGTTACATTATAATTAAGACAACAACGATTGTAGAAAATTTATGTGCCCAACGGTTTTATAATTCCCACGACTGTATCTATTTTATTATTTTGGCGGGCTTTCCAACCGCGTGTTCCACGGCATATTCCGCTGGGTCAGAACCAGCGTGGGTCGGGGATCGCGGTTTACCATCCCCGTACTTTGTGTGTAAGATTATTTGTTTTAAAGTTGTTTTTAAAAAGCGTACAACATCAAATGAAACATAGTTTTAAGCCGAGCGCGTTGTAAAAATTTATAAGTTATTGAAAATTGTCCCAATTTACTTGTTGTAGACAACAGTTTTTGTAATATTAATCAATTGGAATGCTGAATAGAAAATCGATTCCCAAAAAGAAAGCTAATCGAGAAAAAACAATTACCGAAATTATAGGTTCTACCCTAACTTTGATCAAAGAATGAATGATACCAGATTACCGAAAAAAAAATAACGAAAAAAATCTTATAACAGCACATAACAATAAAATTAATTTACATTTTAAATTTAGGTTATAGCTGACTGAAAAGTGTACATTATCGTCAATAAGTAGCAGATCATAAAAATTTAGGAAAAATTGTTTTTTAAATTTAGCGCCATCTCGCGGGGAAACAATGAAATGGAAAAAGCGTGGACAAGAATTTCAAAACAGCGCCATCTCACGTAAAATCATAAAAAATCGTCAAATCGTGGCACAACCGTAGCGACACCTAAAAATCAGCTGGCTAACTAAGTAACCAGTGGCACCCCCCTGGTGATAACCACGTTTTTTAACCTAGTATACCTTATCTTTCAGTTTTCTCGTACCTATTTTTGAATGGCAAACGACAAATGTGTCAAGTGTCAACAGACAATAGTTGATTGGCAAATGCAAATAACTTCACGTCAGATCCTCCTATTATTTTTAATCATGTTGTTTCTTTTGTAAGTGAAATTAACTATTGGTCTGATAAAAACAGTTGTTATTACAACAAGGTTAGAGTTAAATGTACGTTATGTACATAAAGCAACAGCCAGTTATGATTTCGCCATCCAAAGAGAAGGTCGTTCTCACAATCAATATTCCTTGAATATTAACTTGGAAAAACTTTACGTACTCAAAAAATAAACTTTATTTCAGGTTCTAATGAAGTATACGCAGAGATGACCGTGCTAAGTCAAGTTATAACGCACGATGACATGATAAAAATAACAGCGGAGTTTTCTAGAATTGGAGGTAACAATCTCAATTTTTCCACTAATTTTACACTAAGTGTTCTATGCATAAGTATTAATAATCTAAGCATAAACAGTTCATAAAGTCATGTTGCTATCTAATAATAATTATTACTCTGCTTATCATAAGCAATTGAAACTTTCACTAAATTCATTAGACTTAAGGTATTTTCTAATTTTATTATGTTGGACTAAATATAAAACTGGTTTTATTGCTTTTTTATGTTTAATGGTTGTGTAATTGTTAAATGTGTATGATTCTATTTCTTATTAATAGCTCTTAAAGGAATTGTTTCTTTTAATTATGCAATTGAATATTGTTACCCAAAAAATCTCAGTAAAAATGTGATATGGAGATCTATAGATTCTTATTACAACTGGTAGATATGCTAGATAGATTGTCAACATTTTAATAAATATAAAGATACCATCAAACTTTTAACAAATATTATTTGAAGACCTTAGCCTTGTCACAAATAATTAATTATCTTATCTCTGGAAAATTAATGTATTGGTTTTCTATGAGTAAAATCAGAGCAGAATCAAGTTTTGACAAAGTAAACAATAATATTATTGATAGGTTTGTGCTAAATTATTGTTTTGATTTAGTACTTTAAAATTGAATAATAATTAATATATTATGTATTTTATCAAACATCTTGTTCACTAACAATGTTCATTTTACTATGAATATATCAAAAGTTCTGCTGATATTGAATAAGTTGTTTAAATAATGTAAATATGGATGGCAAATACGAAATTGAAAGTAAGGTAATTATAAACCAGATGTTCCAATATTTAATCACTTTGTTTCCGGTTTACAGACAGGTGTTACTTGGACAATGCTGGGGCTACTTTATATCCGAGAAGTATGGTAACAACCATAAATGAAGATTTAATTAAAAATATTTACATGAATCCCCATACGGATAAAAATACAAGAGATTACATTGAACAAATTAGATGTTTGATATTAAAACATTTCAATACCGATCCTTCAACATACACAGTTATTTTTACATCAGGAACTACACAGGCTTTGAAATTAGTTGTTGAATCATTTCAGTTCTCAAATGATGAAGACAGTGATTCAAATTTTGGAAGTTTTGTGTATTTAGAAGATAATCACACATCTGTTGTGGGTCTGAGAGAACTAGCAGTTGACAAAGATGCTGAAGTTGTTCACATACCACATGAAGATTTCTTAAATGTTATAAACACAAAGCCTGTAAGATCAAAGAAAAATCACAAAGGTGGCAACAGCCTTGTTGCTTATCCTGCCCAAAGTAACTTCAATGGATTTAAATACCCACTAAACTGTATAGATAATATTAAAAATGGATGCCTAAACAATCATTTAAAAAAGCATTTGTGTGAAATTAACAGCAACTGGTATGTTCTGTTAGATGCTGCTGCATATGTAGCAACTAGCAAACTGGATCTGTCGAAAGCACAACCAGATTTTGTTGCTATCTCTTTCTATAAAATTTTTGGTTTTCCAACTGGATTAGGAGCATTATTAGTTAAGAAATCTAGTGAAAATGTTTTAAATCAAAAAAGATATTTTGGTGGAGGAACTGTTGATGCTCTACTGAGTAATGAGCATTATCATATTAAAAGAGAAATTTTTCATGAAAGGTAAACAGTGTTATAAAAAAAAAATTTAGTGTTAAAATAGAATCTTCTGTGTTCACAACAACCACAATATTAAATCAGTTTTAAAGGCATAATGAAGCACAAATAGTCAATCATTCTTAAGAGCAAAACTTAAATAGCTACAAACCATAAAAAACATAAATCATACTGCAATGCCCATTATCTTTAATGAGTCAACAAGATATCAAGGCATTCAAATAATTATTATCCAACTGTAAACAGTTGAAACTGCTTGAAAATGAAATGAGAAAATATTACATGTTCAAAAATATCCTCTTTCTATATTTTACCCCTAAATAGTCTGTTAGGATGAAACATGTTTACTTAAATATGTATAAATCATTCCTATTTCAGATTTGAGGATGGTTCCCTTTCATTTTTATCTATAATAGCATTAAAACATTGCCTTGATACAATGTACAAAATCATACCAAGAATAATACATGATGATATTATGGAAACAATATCCTACCATACTTATTACTTAGCAAAAGATTTATATCATCAGTTATTGGAATTACGTCATCGCAATGGAACAAAGGCTGTAAAAATGTATTTAGATTCAGATTTTACTGATATCAAGAAGCAAGGTGGTGTGGTAACTTTCAATCTTGTTAGAGAAGATGGTACATACATCGGATTTTCAGAGGTGAGATAGTACTTAATACATAATTATCATTGACTTTATTTGTAAAACATGGAGAAAATTTCTAATTATGGTATTTAATTTTCATGTTGCAGTTTCAACACATGGCAGATTTATTTAACATTAGTGTAAGAACAGGTTGTTTTTGCAATTCTGGATCATGCCAGAGACATTTGCTCATGTCCAACAAAGACATGAAAGATATGTATAATGCTGGTCACAGATGTGGAGATGAAGTAGATTTAATAAATGGAAAACCAACAGGTGCAATAAGAATATCATTTGGATACTACAATACTTTCGAAGATGTTGACAAATTCATTAACATGATATGCAGATGCTTTGTTAATGTTAAAGTGAAGAAGCAAAATCGATTCATCAACTATAACATTGTAGAAACACCAAAGATGAAGCATTACAACGGAAATATAAATAACATAATAAATGAAAAGATTTACTTCAAAAATGGGAATGATATATTAATAAACATTCCACCACCTTCGTCCACATCTAAAATCATTTTGAAAGAAATTGCCATATTTCCAATAAAATCGTGTGGAGCCTTTAAAATTTTATCTGGATGGAATATAGGACCAAAAGGTTTTGAATACGACAGAGAATGGATGGTCGTTAAAGATAATGGCGTGTGCCTTACACAAAAACAAAATACGCGTATGTGCCTCATTAGACCACAAATAGATCTGAAACAAAAAATAATGATACTGAACTTTCCAGGTATTTTATTTTGTATTTTAGCTGTAATCTTGTAATAGAATAATAAATTGATCTCGCATCAAATAGCTTTAAAAGTTCCTAACTCTTTCTAATTAATTAAGTTGTGTTGTACTTACTTACCTTGTACCTTTTAAAGTGGATTTTTAATGTCACTTAGGCAGCAAGTTAATGGGCCACCTGATCGTAAGTAGACACTGTCGCTTATGCACTTCTGCAATGCCAGAACAATGCAGGGACGTTACCTACGACCTTAAGGACTCTCCTGAATGATCGTCTTTTTATTAATTGTAACTTATTGCTCTATTTATAGGCAAAATTCCGATATCCGTGCCATTGGATCAGTCAGTAAATGAAGTACAGAAGAATGGTTCAATGTGCCACAGTAAAGTGTGCACAGATATGATTAAAGGATTCGATTGTGGTGACGAAGTCGCGGATTGGATTTCTGAAGCACTAGAAGTGTCTTTCCTAAGACTAATACGACAATCTAGCCAAGATAGCAGATCCCAGAAAAAGAAGAATGATGAAAATAAAAAGATGTTGTCATTAAGCAATCAAGCTCAATACCTTCTAATCAATAAAGCAACGGTAAAGTGGCTTAGTGAAAAGATCAAAGATCCTCTATTTGACGATGATTTAGATAAATTAACAGACCGATTCAGAGGGAATCTAATTATTGAAATGGATGAAGAACTATTAGAACGTGAATGGCAGACTGTTTTAATCGGAAACCATGAATTCAAGGTTTGTAACATTTATAGCATATTTTTGGCAAATGTAAGAGCAAAGTATTTGTTGTCAAATTCCACAATTTAAACTCGAAGTTTATCAATTGAAAATTCATATAAGCTACTGTATGCATCAATTTATAGTAACACTTCTTAAGTACATGACCTTGTCGATCGATGGGTCGACGTGTAATCCTGATTTAGCTTGTGAAAATATTTGCACTTTATCATATACATTTCAGGTGGAAGGACAATGCCCCAGATGTCAAATGGTATGCATAGACCAACAAACCGGGGAGAAGACAGTAGAACCTCTTAGGACTATAGCTGAACAATTCGGAGGAAAATTACGTTTTGGAATATATTTAAGTTATGTAGGCACGGTAAATGAATCTGATGATAAAACTCTGAAGACTTACTCTCCTATCAAAGCTATATTAAACGACGACAATATAAGTAGATAAAATAATTATGAACCACAAAGTATTGTTAATAATGAATAATATTAAAACCAGATAGTTTAATGTTGGCAAAAGTGCCAGGCTGAAAAGGCTGAGCAAATTTCATGTATTAGGTTTCTTTGGTTATCATGTGAAATGCAACAAATGACAAAACTCGTTCCTCATGATTGGCTGTTTAATCAATCCTATTTTGTGCATCTGATTCCTTAGTACCCTTGCCTCTCTTTGTTGCCTAATGCCAAATCCTTGCCAAGTTGAAAGCGATACCTGTGATACCTTTAGTATCTGAAAATTTATAAAACAATATATTAATTATTAGTTACTACCACATATCACATCACACCGAAAACACTGTAAAAAGAAACTTACACAATATTGTAATTTAATTATATAATATTGACACTTAGTAATTCTGTCAACTTAGAATATAAAATGCTTTATATAGTACTAGCTGCCCCGCAAAACTTCTGCATCGAAAAAATAAAAATTTAGGGGTGGACTACCCCTAACATTTAGGGGAATGAAAAATAGATTTTGGCGGATTCTCTTAGATACTGGATAAGCACAAAAAATTTCATCAAAATCGGTCAAGCCGTTTCGAAGGAGTATGGCAATGAAAACTGTGACAAGAATTTTATATATTTAGATTTATCTGTCATGTAATAAAACTTAAAATATTTTATGTTTTTAAAAGAACAAGCAGTAAGACTTATTCTATAAGATTTACAAAAAAAAAAAATAAGTTTATAAATCATGATTCTCAGTCTTAGAATCTTATAATAATATAGAGAAAATGTACTGTAAACAATGCTACATTCCAAAAATTTACCTTTAGTAGCCTACTCAACTTTTATTTGTTTATTTATAGATTTTATTCATGTTCTCACTATTATTATATTATTATTTAGGAGCACAGTATTTTGATCAGGGTAATCTACACAAAACATGTAGACACAGAAATGTATTCTCAACATAAGTATGATTAGCACACTTCACAATTCATTTAATTCAGAATAATAACATGTCAAAATACATTATTAAAATTATGTATTCAAGTATTTGATTACATCTACCATTACTACATAACTTGTTAGTAAAAGGTTCTGTACACACAGTAATTAATTAGAAACTCATGAAGCACTATCACATCCATCTGTACGTGGCCCAAAGTGTAATTGAATTTATTTATTTAATATAACAAACCAAAAAAAAAATCTGATAGCTATATTAGCAATCAGTACAATAATGGATTTACAGGTAGTGGGGGTTTGTTTAGTTTAACCGTAAGTTATAAAATCAATAGCAAATTTATGGAATAAATCAAGATATTGCGCAATTGATTGGTTGTTCGCCTTTTATTTCTCTTGGTTCCTGTCCTTGCGAAACATCATGTACTACTTGTGCTACTTCTCCATAATCTGGTAACGCCATTGTTTGTAATTTAGAATATATCAACTTATCATTCACAACTATTTCAAAGGAACCTACAAGAAAGTCACACTTTTTTAGATAATAGTGTAAATGACGTTATAATCTCATGTTATTGCCGTACCACTACAGTTAGTACAATAAAATTACCTTGACGTCCTCTTTTACAAATTACTGAAGCAGATGGTGTTTCCTGTCTAATAGTTTGTGCTAGAGCCAAGCAATGCCCTCCATAATCACAAGCACCACTAAAAATAATAATTATATTGTAAAGAAACAATGTTGAAGATTTAGACATAATATTATAAAACAACCGGAGTCTACTGAGAGAGGGTTCTTAAATCAAGCCACCTGTAGTCAGGACTCAGCTCTATAATGAGAAACTGCCAATGATAAAATTTAATGTCTTGTCTCTGCCAGTCTACGAGTTTAGAGTTAGTGCAACGCCACTTAACTTACCAATATTCTACATGCACTGCAGTAATTTCTTTCGCAGGATGTTCAGTCATTTTTCATGTCTATATATATATATAACATAAGATTATTTATACCTTTTGATAAGAAATCAATAACAACACAGACAAGTATGAAATACCCATAGAATTATTACATCTGGAATCAACATCATGAACGACAGAATGAAGCCAATTTAAATCGCACCGATCGCGCGTAACAACACGATATTTTCATTCAACATCCGAAATAACAAAATGTACTTTTAAAGAACTTATGTGTATGTAATATTTTATTAGTGTGTTAAACGAATTGAGTGTCATCGGTACACTAACGCCAGAATGATGTAATAATTCTATGGAAATACCATTCATTTTTTATTAACAATTATGTTAACAAAAGGTTACTATCAGATTAATTGCTATGTTCTTGCTTTATATGCACTTAGATATTACATAAGTAAAATTTAGATGATTGTTTTGTTAAAAAGGCTATAGAGTATAGACTAAATACTGTTAGAATATTTAGAATTTGTGTAGCATTTTAATTAATATTTGTTAAAGACGATCACGACAGAGTCAGATTTTATCGACACGTAAAGTCTAATATGTACAACTATATAAAAGTAAAAAACCTTTATAATTAAAGTTTTACAGTGGAGGTTATGTTTTTATTTTCATTTAGCTTTTTTTTATTATTGGACATTGGCTGCAAAGCCACTAGTCTAAACATATTACATTTAAATTTTCTTAAACTCTTTCTCTTTAACTTTCTCAATTTTGTGACATCACATTCAAAATCTATTATAAAAGTGTTAATTTTAATCTCCATTTCACTTAGTTGTTTATGTCTATACTAACTTTTTCATCCTCAATCATTTATGTTGTGTGCTTAGGCGAGTGGCCTTGTAGCCAATGGGTTTAAAAATTAAAAAAAGAAAAATTAGTAATTTTTCTTTTTAGGGATGGGCAAATGAAAAAAATATCGATATTTGAAATATCGATATTTCGATTGTATATCGAAATATTTGCAGATTGTCAAAGAATACTGGTGTAGATAACGAAAATTAAATAAGAATTGGAATCATGTTGTTCTATTCATTCAAAACATCACAATATGATAATAGTCAAACCAATCATTGTCGATATTGATATGAAAAGCACTCTCTGTTTTATTTCTTTTTAGGGCTTGTTCGCAAACAACATAAATTCCATCGGTAAAGCGTAAAGTGAAGGACTGCTTTTTGCAAAATATTACTGTCAGGTAATAAATATCGAATTTTAAATCCGAAAAAAATATCGATTATCGAGGTATCGATATTTAAAATGACGATGAAAATTATCGATAATTTTACTCAAGCCTAGGAAAAATATAAAGAAAAGTGGAATTTTCACTGTGCTGTAAATTTTCATAATCGGTCACCGATTATCGGGGTAGAATTTCAGGAACACTTGCAAGAAATTGTGATACCAAAATAATGTTATAATTTAATTGGTAAATTATCTATATCTATTTGTTATAAAATTCTAATACAGGAACTACAGTTCGATAATAAAGATGAAATTATATACTTTTCCGTGGCTTTTCCAAGAGGAATGCTAAGGTACAATTTTGAATAAATAGTTTAGAAATATGAACGTTTCTGGCATAAAAAATAATAATTAGATAGCACTAGGTAGTGTACTAAAAAGTTCGCAGAACTCTGTAGTCACTTTAAAATATTTGTGAAAAAATTGGGAAGCAACTCCTTAACTTTCAATAAAATAACGAATATGGATTACGACTATCTTATTAAACTGTTGTGTGTCGGTGATTCAGGAGTAGGAAAAACTAGTTTCCTTTACAAATATACTGATGGTGTATTTCATACACAATTCATATCAACAGTTGGTATTGATTTCAGAGAAAAAAATGTGGTAAGTGAAATTTATCAAGTCAAAAATGATTTGAAATTATTGAAAGATTTAAAAACATTGAATTTATATTTTATCAGGTTTATCAACAAAATGGCAGACAACATCGGATACACCTACAGCTCTGGGATACGGCTGGACAAGAAAGGTAATATTATGTTACAATTACTTGGCTCTTTACTTTTGTTACTTTTTTAAAATAAATAAGAAGACACATTTTTTAAAGGTTTCGCAGTTTGACGACAGCATTTTACAGAGATGCAATGGGGTTCCTTTTATTATTTGACCTGACTAATGAGGCATCGTTTCTTGAAGTGCGCAATTGGATTGAACAACTAAAGGTGAGGATCTAACTTTCAATTATCAAGCACTAGTTACTTAGGTCTTACTCTTTTCAGTTATTTTTGTTGAGGGTTTGTCAAAACAGACTTATTTTAAAATACCATAATTATAAATGGGGACATTGTTAGTCATGAGATGAACCATTTTTTATTAATTGGTATTTTGCTGAAATAATTGTAGTAAAATACATCTTTTTCCACTTGAGATTGTGATCTCAGCGAGATTTACTTACAAATATGTTAAATTTATACTTAGAAACACAAAAATATAAAGTTTTGAACATCTATGTATCATTTTTTTATTGTTTGTCATTTATTTTCAGACCCATAGTTTAAGTGATGATCCTGATATAGTGTTGTGTGGTCACAAGTGTGACTTACAAGAGAAAAGGCTTGTGAACCAGAATCGTGCCAGAGAATTTGCTAAAAACTATAATTTAGTATATTTGGAAACCAGTGCCAAAACAGGACAAAACATTGATAGGGCTATTGATATACTATTGGATAGAGTTATGTACAGGTGAGTCAACTGATATAACTAAGTGCTTGATAACAAATTCATGATAATAACTATATTTAATTAAATTTATTGTGTGACTGATACTATATTATGAGATAGATAAGATTTTAATCTCCACATAATTATGATTATGGTTTAAGGATTCATTAATGTTTTTAATTAATTAAGATATTAAAATATAATTTTTACAACTTCTGCAGCTTTAGAAGGAACAGGTTAATTACCCTTCCCAATATTGTAAAAGTTTTCAAAGTTTGACAACATTTGATGTTTCAATGTTTGACTTTGTGGTCATTATGGGAAATAATTATTTGTAGAAATATATTTAAAAACTTATGGGATTGTCCACATCATCTATAGTAATAGTTGTAGCACTCTTGACAATCTGAAAAATACTAGGTTATTTGATAAAAAAAATATCAAAATAAATTTAACATTTCTGTCTACTAAGGTAATAAAGTGAAGCTTTAAAGAGGTCATCATGATTTTTCTATGAGAAAGAAATTTAAAAAATCATTTCATTAAAATCCATATATTTCAGAATGGAGCACTCTGTGGAATATGCAATGCTCTGTGCTTCGGGTCGTCGTCGGCAATCTTTACAGAAACTGCAAGCAAGGCAAGAAAGAAAACTATGCACATGTTAGAATTTATCGTCTGTGATTCTATTCAGGCTGATTTGATAATGATGCACAAATTTAAGGAGGGTGAAAAGTACTCTCTAAATATAATAATTTAAAAAAAAATGGTAAAATTGCTAATCTAAATTCGACAAACATAAATAATTTCGGACAACTTAGTGTTGACTAACAACCTCAAGCAATCTTTACTCCTCCACCACACCAATCGGATATCGAGCGACAATAGTCTTACTATTGCCTTATAGGCTATTTTCCTTGGTTATGAAATTGTATTTGGTTGTATTTGACCAACTATTGTGGCCTTCAATGTGCACCATCATTAACAAATCACCCTGTATAAACAATATTATATTATACTTCAACTTGATTCCTACAATATTTATTCCATGATACTAAGGTTAAAATATTATTAATTTAAATATTTTAATTGTTATTATTAAACCAATTGAAAATCAGCAAATGTAAATGGCCTGCATCTATAAGAGACTGATTTTCGGTCTATAAAAATACTTATACTTATTACTTTACTAGATTTTCGTTGATTGTACTAATGAGAAGATAATTAATTAAACTGCCATCAAAAATACAGGGTACATACATTCTAGTCATATCTTGTGTGCACCAAAGATTCAGTTTATCAGAATAAAAGTTCGAGTGTAAAATCGCCAGTAACATGAACTAGTCATAATAATAAGAAAAAGAACTGATTTTTGAAATGTTAGAGATTATCTTAGATGATTGCATCTCATGACTGAATTTATACTGGAATATTAATGATCTCAAATGAAAATAACAAATATATAAATTTTAATTACATATATTTCTTAGCGTCAAAAATAATCCTATTAAAAGCAAGATTGTTTTAAAGACGCATAAAAATAATGTGAAGAAGACAAGACAATTTTAGTTATTGTTTTATTATTATACTAATTAATATTAAGTGAACATGTAGCCCTATCTCATAATAGGAGTATATTACTCGTATTATACTGTATTTATTATTCAATTTTAGATAGCTATCTTAAATAAATAAAAAATACGAGTCGACTAAGTTACGGATTGTTTCGTTCAAGATAATATTTTACTCACGACGGGCAACTACAGTAAAGTGATAGAACAAATGATGAATCAATATACAGGGCGCCTTTATTTCAAAATAACGTGACTAGAAAGTTTCAAAGTTTCGGTGTTAGAATATTAAGCTTTTTCTTTATCTAAAAAATGTTGAATCTTATTTTTTTTAAATATAACTATTTTATTCTATAAATATATATAAGTCATTAAATATTCGTTAAGTCTTACGTACAAATTATTATTATATTTTACTTAAAGAATTCTTTATAATAAATATAACGCACGGGTGTGAAACGCTTTTGCACAAACATTTATTTACTAATTTTATTATAAAATTAAATTTTATAATTATATAAAATTATATTTACTTATAAGTATTATATTTCGAATAGCTTGAAATCTCAAATAGTTACATGTTGCTAATTAATTTTATTAATAGATTATTAAAAACAATTGCAATTTATAGGAGTATACTATTTTACTTTTTACTTGTACGGACACCAGTGGAAAGTGTTAATTACAAGTTTTATTAAGATTTTAAAGTCTTTCGATTGAAGATTATGCAAGAAGAGTCAGTCAACATAGAAATTGTCAAAACAAAGAATACGAATATCTTGGCGCAAGGTGCCAAAGGCTGCTTCAATTAAATTGCTTCAAAATCAATATGAATACCTAATTATTATATGTATGTATTTACTGTAATTGTATTGTATTTCAGTATACACGTAATGTGAAATAATCGAATTATAACTTATATTTCCAATCATCTTACAAGATGATCTAGAAATTCTAATGTAAGTATACTATGCAAGTTTCATATCACCCATTAGGGTTATAAAAAGTATTGTGCCATTTTATTTCAGTAAAAATAATTAAATTATTCTAGTCATAAATATAAAGTATATTTCAAACTTGACCAAATTTTGTGAAATGTGATTATTGAAATTTTCTATGTAACGTCAATTTATATTTAATTCAATGTTTATGTGTAATAAAAACAAATGTAAAGATTCATTATAGTTTTAATATATTTTTTAAGAAATTCATACACAGTGCAATGAGCGTACCGTATTTTAAAAACAGGTTTGTGTTCAGAACTGAAAATATTGACTTAACTATTTATTTTCTAATTAATACATTGTAGACGTGGTGGCCGAGTGGTCGAAGCGCTTCTTTCCGTACGGGAGGTCGCGGGTTCAAATCCGGCCAGCTTGTACCTCTAAATCTAAATGTGACAAAAAGATTTATGTGCAATTTTTCACAACACCACTGGCTAAAAACGGTGAAGAAAAACATCCTTTGAAGATATGTGAAGTCCCCAATTCGCACTGGGAAGCGTGGTGGACTATGCCTAATGGGTTGGTTGGACCTGAGCCCAACAATGGGCAATAATGGGTTAGTACAGTACAGTACATTGTAGACTAATTTTCTTTGACTTATACGGTCATTCTTTCACACTTCACGATCATGGTATAAGTACAACTCAGTAAGTAAAACTAACGATTATAGATCGTGTAATTTTCCCTTTTTATTATACAAGATCAACAAATACTGTCATTTACTTGAGGGTCATTTTGTTAGGCCACTTCTATAGTTGTTTATTTAGTGTGATTAGTAAAAGATATTAAGATATAGCTACCTACTGCTTGATCAATGAGTAAATGTAAGGAAGCTCCTACAAGAATACCTACGCTCCTACAACCATTTAAAGCTTAACATACAAAACTACACGATAAAAGGGGTCGTTGTAATATTAAATAGAGCAGTGATGCATTTTGATCGCATGACATTACGCGTTAAATTGAATGAACATGTCCCTTTTTAAACGAGGTTTAAGAAAAGTCCTGTATGGGTAGGTGATAGATAACGGCCCTCTTTGCCCTGGCATTGCAGAGGTTCATGAGCGAAGGTGACCGCTTACCATCAGGTGGGCCGTAGGCTCGTTTATCTATCTTGCAATAAAAAAAAAAAAAAAAAAAAAAAAAAAAAAAAAAAAAAAAAAAAAAAAAGAACAGTATGGTGTGCGCTTTTGCATCCATAAAATCCCGCGGGCGGGGTATGTGGGAGTTGAACCGCACTAAAACCTCCAACCGCTCACACTCAGCGTCCGAACCCCGGCTGAGGCCAGAACCCAGCACGGGGTTATGAGGGACGACGCGACGCGTTACGCCATCGGCAATCTTTCCCGTCGCGCCGCCCCCTCTTTGATACTGTAGCCGCATATTTTGGTAAAATACAGATTTCCTCACAAAACACAATTGCAGAAATAAACGGCACCTTAAAAAACGGGATTACTCGTACGTTAGTGATTAATCTCTGTAATAATATTAATACAAAACGAAGCCGCCACATACCTATGTGTACAGATTTATATTATAGTTTTTAAAATAATTTAGTAGGACAGGAAATTGAAGTTCCGCTATTTGTTCGTTTCTTCCTCTTTGTACATTTTTCCTGTACTGCGTTCATGAATCCCGGTTTTGTAAGTTGGGATATTTTTACACAATATGTATTAATGGTTGTATTTGCAAATACTTGAGTCACTAAAGTTAAAATTAACTATATTGTTGACCCCAGTACGGTAAATGCCTAGTACGGCATTTATGTAAAATTGGGTTAAAATTCGGATGCATTTTCTACATAATATATATATATATATATATGTATATATATATGAAATGAAATGAAATAAAGTTAAAATTCGGATGCATTTTCTACATAATATATATATATATATATGTATATATATATGAAATGAAATGAAATGAAATTATTTATTCTCAACGTTAATGAAATTTTAATGCTTGTTGATGTCAAAGGGCTACCACCAGTTCGGAAAAAGATATAGCCACTGTCCTGAGAAGAACTGGCAAGAAACTCAGCGGGCATGTCTTTTTTTGTATTATATATATATATGATTATAATATTATGTGTAGGTATACATAATATTATAATCATCAGTTTTTAAAAGAACTCAAATAAAATTATTTTTATTTTATAAAAACATTGTATTACAATAACTCTAGTATAATTTTGGGTCTCGCACTAAGCTGAGTTTGTGTTGATTAGAATACTCGTAATATACTTAATTGTTCCAAAAAATACCAAGTGATTTTTAAACTAATACAGCTTAAAAACTAAACTAAGCTCACATAAAAAAGTTGGTGTATCATGCCCTGACGATTTATTTTATTGCAAGACAGGACTTTTCTTAACCTCGTTTAAAGAGGGACATGTTATAGCGCTCTGAGAATACCAAGGACCGTAGCTCATTCTAAATCGTAAGCCTTATAGTCTACAAGGCATGTAATATAATGTAACTATGTAAAAAAAAAGGTTTTCATCTAAATATTATTGTTCGGTTATCAGGATGAAGATGCTTTTCAACGTCTTCTCTACGAGTATTAGTGTTGTGTGGATGTAGTCGCTGTCGCGATGGAAGAATTGGTTCAAACATTACGTACAAGTATGTGTGTTTGGTAACTTAGTTAGCTTTACATCTGTGTACCTATGTACCTACATTTTTCAAAGACCCGACAACATTTTGATAAGTTAACTAGAACTCAGTTTTTTACCCCTAATTGAGGTTTACAAAAAATGCGGACGTGACGAGTTTTCTATTTCGGTATTTAATCAACTCGCACGTGTTCCAGTATTGATTTTAGAATTAGTTAGAGCTACGTCTGTTTAGACGTATGTTTAGAATACGTACAATCGTAATTGTTTCGTTTGAAACCTTATAGCATTGAGGGGTCGTGCGTGAGTTCACCAAACTGCAATCATCTGGCCCCTCGCCACGTGATGTGTACGTCTGCAGCCTACTTCTACAAAACGAATGCGGTTCTAAGCCAGTGTCAAAAGGTTCATTTTTCTGCAGCTGCGATCTGATAAGCTGCAGTGAGGGGTGACAATGGTTCATCGTGTGGACTTTAAAGCAAAGACACAGCGTCCAAATTAGCCCTCCATTCAAGGACGCGTTCGATCGTACCGCGCAGACGCGGAAGCTCCACAACATCACGTTAGTAATAATCTTAGGCCTACTCGCCTACAATGTTTTTGTATTGTTTCTAGCTGTTTTCAATGAAAATAATTATTTTTTTGCACAACAAGTCCGTCCATTTGGCTTACATTAATAATGTGTGTTACTGCGGTGCGTGCGGTCAGTGTTGCTTCGTCTGTGACTAGCTTCATCTCAGTAGCAGTTTGTTTATGTATGGAAGACAACAGATTGGTGCAGGCCGGCATCCGCGAGCGCTGAAATGATGTTTCCTACGTTTCAGTAAGACGATGTGCGTGAATGAAACCGCTGAAGTTTGAGAGTCGGACGCTAGCAGTTTGTTACGCTAGTCTACATAGAAAACTTTATCAAACTGAACTTTACGATGAAGTGAATTTGTAATTGTGCCGTGTTTGTTCTTTCAGTATCGAACTATAACGATTTCCGAAAATAAAACGAAAACTTTAAAACAGTGGTAAGTTACCTGTATTATAACTTTATAAATTATTTATTTACATATTGAGTAAAGTATAATGTAAAATATTTGTTTGTCACTTATACATGTGTATTTTGTAAAGTTTTTATTCAGTATCGTTGACATACAGGTAGTTTAGGAGACTTTCTAATTATCAACTCCAATTATTACCTAAATGTTTTAGATGGAAAAAAAATCAATGTTACGGTGGCTTATGGTTAATAATATAAGGTTATACCTATATTTAAAAACATTGGGACACTAAACCAAATTAATCAAATAGTTTTTTGACTAAAACTAAAACAGAACGTTAATATACATACTTTTCACAATATTATAATTTAACATTTATTTTTCACTTCAACAGTATCGGACAGAGCTTTGCGCATTTTGGCGCCAAAATCACAAAAACAGTAGTAATATTTGAATAATGCTGTTACAAGATAGGTTCAGGTTTTAGAGCACAAAAACAGAGTGAAACTATTTCATTTATGATGTCATTTACATCATTGGCAGATAACGTTCGCCTATTGCAACCAATTAGTTTTAATTATTCGTAATAACTTGTTAATTTCGTCTGATACGATGTGCCCGAAAGAGCCCATGTAATTGACTTATTTACGTCCCATGAAATCATTTCAGAATTATTTTCTATTCTGGTTCATAGTTTACATTTTCAAATGATGTAAGAAGTACATGCGCAATATTTTTATACTCTTTTAACATTCGTGTTTAAACAACAATTTTAATGGATTTAATGATGTTTAGGGATTATCGTATAGCTACGTAAAATTATTTTTGTTACGTTAAATTTTAAATGTACACTTGGTGATATTATTTATTATTACTCTAGACATATGTCTGGGTTTGCTGCTCACCTGATAGTAAGTAGGTTACATGATAATTTAGAGGAGTTTTATTAGGCAGTTCTGCTGTGCACCGACGTTAATAAGGAGATCTATGGGCAACGGGAACCATTGCCCACAGATTGGACTTTTTGCTTTTTTACTGCAGTAACAATAAAATTTACTTACTAGGTTTAAAGTTTAGGTAAAGGAAAGGTTTAAAACACATTTCTACAAGCACAAAAAGAAACTTACAATTAATATCTATATTCAATATTAGTAAAACCACAGTTACCTATTTCTCTTAACAGGATGCTAAATGAATATAAATGTTAGACTTTGCATTGACATTGAATATTAAGGGCTGAAAACTCGTAAATGCCTGTAAATTGAGTTATCGGTCATGTTTTAAAGGACGTAACTTTACGCCTCGGTAATGCTCTGTAATTAATCTTACGCAAAACGACGTATAACGTGCCAACTAGCCCAGTCTGTGCCGTTCGCCTCCCAACACATGTGATTAAACATATCCAAACTTTCGTAACATTGTATTGACGTTAACGTAATTATACATTACATTTGTATTTTTTATTTACCTACTGACCGAAAGGTTTTTAAAATATGAATTATTTAATGCAATATCAATAGAATATGGACAATTGCGTGACGCATTTTGGGAATGTAGTTAAGATTAGGTCCAAAACATAACATGGTATAATAAAAAACTGTTTACAGTAACTTTGTTACTAAATGCCGAATTTTATAATGGTAGTTACGTATAATTTACAGATTGCTTTGAATTCAATTCGCCTCTCTTACAGATAAATCTCAACGTTTCGCACTTAAAATAGACAATAAACGATTTTACATTAACCTTTTAAAAGATTTCAAGATTAGTTTTTGATTAAAATAAATATTTACTCAAATAACTAGAGTAAGGCTAAGTTTTACGTAGGAGTCCATGTTATGATTTCAAAAATAAAGTTGATGGGCCAGTGAAATTGTTGTCAGATATAAACCAGCTGCCGTAGTTTTGCAGTAAACATGAGTTCGCAAAGTTACCCAAATAAACTAGAATTTGAACCAGAATTTTTCGAGAAACTAAAAATGTGCTGCGATTGTTTATTTGTTTGTGTAGCGTTTTTCTGTGGATTTTCCATACACTCGCATTATTTGTGTCATTGTTTGATTTTTTTTTCACCTCTGCATCTTAGTTAAGTTTCCAATGACAACTAGCTTTTCTGCTCTTGTAATTCGTGAAATGTATTATTGTTTAAAAGACACATCGTATCTGTATTTATAGTATTTCAACTTTGTTTTTTATTGCATGTCAACTATTCGTTTTTGGCTGTCAAATGTCAGCTATAGATGGCCCTACTACACAAACGCCAATTCGGGCTAGTTCCTATTTGAATGGCCCACGGCCTACCGGACGGTTAGTGATTACCGTTGCTCATGGACCTCTGCAATGTGGGCATTGTGTGGAACAAAAAAATCGCAGGAATATCCAAAAATATCCTTATAAATTGAAAATTACTGAGATGTCTCGATAAAATAGAGTTTTTGCTGTGGCTTTACGATCTGGAAATGACGTTGCCGACTGTCCAGCCTTATCTATCGGGGACCCAACCCTTTTCACTGCCACTCTCATCCGCATTATGTATCTACTTTCGTTGATATCCTCATGAACTCTTTTTATAAGTAATAAGTAGTCGGAAGTTCAAATACTTGATGACTATATGTGTATGCTAAATTGACTTAAGTCACAATAATAAAATTTTATTAAGCTTTTCAAAATGGTACATATGCACTTAAAAAACGATTGTCTTGTTGATTGTAAATGTTTCAGTGGTCTAAATAATCTATTTTTGTGAACACAGACTAATTCTGGACAATTTGATGGGTCATAATAATTTTATGCGTTTTCATTACGTACTCGATGACGCAATTTGGAAGAACGTTAACTGACTTTTGTTTAATAGATATTTTGTTAGTTTAGATAATGATAGGTATTCAATTAGTATCTAACACAACACATTCACATGTAGGTATAATTTATAATTGATTAAACGTTAATCAAATTCTTCCATTATCAAAGGTATTATGCGATCATATTAATTGTTCGATATAAGATCACATACCTAATCGACTTTAAGGGGGGATGCTGGTCTAGAATTTTGAAAAAACCGACTTTTTTTTTTTTGTCTTAAAAGGTACTTTAGGGCCTTAAAAATAACATACCAAAGAATGGATGCCAGCAGAAATGTCTAAATGCCCTAACTTTTCATTCTGCGGCAGCGCCTCTCAGGCCCCGAGCGCCGACCATTATAAAGGACGCTCTTTTCACGACGCTATTTTTTTTCGTGCACACGTTTTAATATTCAAATAATAGTTCGTGGAAATCAGTGATAATCTAAATTCCGAAAGGAAAAAGAAGCCGAAGAGATTGATACAGAAGGACAATTGTACGGCGCAGGCATCGCAGATTAAAGGTATACGAATTTAATATGATTTTATAGTACTTAAAACTTTAAACGCGTTTTTCTCGAAATCACTTTTTTTTAACTGGCCGAAGACATAACTCGAGCAAATCTTCACCGATCTATACGAAATTCTGACAGTACATTCGAAATACTTTTCTCCGGAGACGTACGTAGGATTTTTTTTTTAATCAACAATTTCGTCTTTTTTTTTATAGTGAAAATGTTAATGTTTTGTTCAAACGTGCACCATTTCGCGAAAAAACAAGATATCGAAAAAATCCTACGTACGTCTCTTGCTGTTGTTATATAGAAACTAAAAAAAATCGGGATTTTGTTCCAGGACCAAAATGAAGGAGGTTACATCTTCGGCCATGGACCCCTCTAAAGAATGAGGCGCCTCCGATGAAATGCTGGGCAGCCGCCATTTTTAATTTAATTTACACGAAAAAATTTGTATTTGTATATTAAAACCTAAATATTAAAACCTATTTCGCAGATTTTCGATTGATCTTTTTTTTGAGTCACAAAAAAATCAGAAATTATGCGCATTTTTTGACGCTCTAGACCAGCGTCCCCCCTTAAGAGGAAAGGAAGCAAGAAACGATGCTATAGGTAATTGTGATGTTAACATAATTCCAGAGTTTAATTCTTTGAGGCGTAAGATTCAAAAACAAAAAAGTAATAACAGGTTCCATTTGGAGCCTCTACTCGGATGGAATTTTTTGTTGGGAAATTAAATTTTCCCGACGGTAATGTTTAAAACTTTTGTAGCAATCTGAAATCCACGTCGAACGAATGTTTCGTTCGAAAAGTTTATTTTCTTTATTCTTTTAGTGCATCTCTGTAAGTTGTAACTGCAGTAAATGTCGCTTAATGTAAGATATAAAATCGGAGTTTCTATCTAGTCTGATATCAGATTTTTGAAAATTTAAATTTACTTAGTTTGAACAAGGCTGCCTGCCTTGTTCCGACAAACTCTACCTATACATTTTCATGAACATTTATATTATTTTATGTTTGTAGGTAAATAGTATAATAATGTTCTTAAAGCCAATTTAATTCGGATTGGTATCTTTGAAGATAGATCTCGAACGGCTGATCGCGTGATCCGCTCTGGTTACTATCCTCTTTACGTTATTTATTTGAATGACCCCTTTCTCTGTACAGAAACGAACAATTCCTATTGTTTAGAATAAATTATTTACAATGATCACGTGGGAAGTTTCTAAAATTATTGTGTTTTCAATATGTTCATTAGCCGATCAATAAAAACGGTACTAATTGAAGTTTTAATAAAACTTTTTAATCTTCTTAATTTTAGGATTCTTTCAAGAAACAGATATTTGAGAATACAAATAAAGTAACAAATAAAGTTTAAATTTTTCAAAAACTAAGACTTATTTCGGAAAAGTAAAAAATAATTTCTATCTTGGCTTAAATACGCACAGCTCCGCTTTTTACATAAATAATTAATATGTTTCTGGTGAATAACTCGTCAAGAAACTCCCTCTTCGGGAAGGTTATGCGATTTTTGAAACGACATTTCATATTCAAAGGTAGCGGAAATAAAAATACGGGATAGAAATCGTTAATCACCATAAATTAGATACAAAGGTACAACAGTGTGGGTGTTGTTCTTTATGAGTCAAAACACTTGGGTAACTATGATGAGGTAATATTGGGTCATTCACATAACGTTACAAAGAACTCTATTATAAAACGTTGAATGCTTTATAATTTCTTACTCGTGCTGGCTAGTCCCGCAAGAGTCCCGAGAAAAAGTAAATGGGACATATCAGCTAGAGTAGAAGGATTTTGTATAAATTAGTACTGCATCATTCGTTCCCTGGAATTTGAGTTTTCTGTTTATAATATGTATCTCAAGTATCGTAACAATAAGATACGAGTAACTTAGGGAAATAAACCAAGAAGGAAACCTTTCAAGATATCCCGGTTGAAGCTGTAAAAAGCGGATTACGTTTTTACTTTAAGAGAGGGCGTCATCTAATTAATATATATATACTTTCTTCTTCTTTCTTTCTTTTTAATATATACTTTCTATAATTTCTAGATACGTCGCAGGATCACAAAACCTTCAGCCTCAAGTGACCAATAAAAACCGAATTTAGTCATTATAAATTCCTGTAACAGACGCTGAATCGCGATTCACCTTAAGAAATGAAATGTGACCGTTTTATATTTCCCTGCGGAAAGCCGTGCAATAAAGTATGTTAGCAATTTAAGGAGAATATGCATTTAGTAGCACGACAGCCATAAATTCAGTCGCAGCAAATGAACGAGCTTCCGTTGAAGCTACATTCTGCGGGATCTCGCAGCCACCGGCGTGATACCGACCTGAAATATTATGGTATGAAATCTTTAAAACTGCACGACTCGTGAAATAACTCATTATAACGTCCGGTACCTGTTTTAGTACCGCTCTATATCAAAAGATCGTGAATTTAGGTCGAGTTTTGATGTTTGTTTAATTGATAAACCGATTTCTGATAATTCTTTGATTCCGGCTTAGAAGATGTTCCTGTAGAACTTCTACGTTTAAATGATGGAATTAATTAAAGCTGTGAAAAAAGTGGTAAAAAGCAGACGAATACCTACTATTTAAAAATCGAACCATTAGCCAAATAACCAACCAGATAGCGTCTGAGCTTCTTATTATTAAAATTGATAAAACCAATATATCGTGGATTACGAAACAGTCGTCCATTGAGAAAATCCTTCCATGCGGTTATCAACAGATATGGATTGTACGGATTTGTGTGTATACCGTTGGCTTGGTATTTGCGTACGATGGTTTACTCATACAATCGCAATGACCCAAATGTGAGCTCAATACATTGCGTCTCGATGGTGTACGTGTTTAAAAGCTGCCAAAAAGTTTAATTCTGTCAATGAAGTAACATCCGCATACTCGTTTCTTCCAGGAAAAATATTCAATAATTTTATTTCAATTGTATATTTATTTATTCACTTATTTTTACATTCTATTTAAAAAAAAACAATTACAAGAAAATAAAAAGATTCATTTCAATATTAGATTTGAATACAAAGAAACTGGAAATGAGATTGAGATTCAAAGAATTGTTGATTTAGTTCAATTACGAGATTAAGCAGTTTTGTTTAATCAAGTTCGAGTATTTTGAAGTACCTAATGTAAATGAAATTATTCAAAGAACAAGTAAAGTCAAATTATACCTAACTTTCTGAAACTAAAATTAATAAACGTCCATTCAAATTAATATACAAAATCGTTCTGCCTCTGGGCCTTCTGCCTTGCAAATTATTTATTGTTCAAAGACATGGTTTTTCTGGTATTACGATATACCTAGCCCACAAGTTACCCTGATGAACTAATTTGTACTAAGGTAATTTAAATCACAATAATTAACATACTTTTTGTGACTTAAAGCAAAGAATTATGCGGTGAAACTTGATCTCAATGTACGTAGGTATTTCTCTACGCTCACTTTAGGTCATGAGTTGTTTGTTAGTTGTAGGTAGGTAAACAAGGTAGTAGGTACCCATATGCGAATTTGTTAAGTCGTAACAACGAAACGAAATAAACCCGGTCCCTTAATGGGAGGTCCTTTAGGAAATCACTATACAGGTTCACGGTTCGATGTAATAAAATAGCGAATTTCTGGAGATTCGTAGTTTTTAAAAGCTATTGTCGAAAAGTACCTTTGTTACGAAGATTCACGGTTCACATTAGATTCTCTTTACCATTTGGGCGCTTTTGTAGCCTAAGGGAGAGGGTCAATTTAATTAATTACAGAAACCACAACATGCACCGTATTAAACCTTAGTTACGACGTATTATTTTACTTTCTTCGTCTGATTAGGATATTTATTGTTATTGCTTTTGGTACTGTTATTGACAAGGCTTAGGTATACTACAAATATTGTGAGTTTACTTCACAGAATTGATGAAATTATTGGAAAGCAATGGGTAGTTACAGAGTTATAAAAAACTACGTATATATTTTAATGAAAGTTGCTTCGTTTTGTTTGTTTCAATTTCTTGCTTGTTATTACTAAATACTATTAAGAATTTTTCACTTTCTCATCATTCATTACGCCTTACTACATGCGCAGTCTTATGCAAATCTTTAAAAGTTGCTTAGGTAACAAACATTGTTTAATTTTAACCTTCGATTGACATGCAGAATGAGTCATCTCCGTGTACGATATTAAAAGCTTCGAACGTCTTTGAAGTTGAACTGACATTCAGCTTGATGCTGATCTATTCACGTCATAGCACCCAACCTTTTGATTGTCCCTGATATGAGATCGGTGGAATAGTGTTCATTCTCAGCGTGAAAGCCATTTATTTGCGAACAAATGGCGACTGTTCTGTTACAAATAGAGTGGAAACAGTGGAAATGATTTGTTGTTAGAGTTTTTATATCCAATATATCAGAAAAGATATTTGTTACTTTATGTAAGAAAAATTCAGCACAAGTTATATTATATCCCAGTGCTGATTTTCTCTGCGATATTCGTTGAAAAATTGCTTTACATCAACGTCTTTCATTCTTCGAGAGATTCGAGTGAGATAGGAACTCTTTCATGTTCTAGGAAGTAAAATCGAGTATCATTTGTGTATATGAAGTCTCTACGAAATAAATAGATTATTAACTTTTTTCTTTACTAAGTATTTACAATGTCATATTTTAAGTTCTTATGCTGTAGTTATAATTATAGGTTTGTACTTACTAATGAAAAATGATAGTGTTATTATTAGGTAATCATAACAATATTGAAATAATATATGTTGGTCGTCGTTCCAATTCGGAATATTACGAACAAACCGAGATCTGGAAATGGCATGGACATGTTTACAGATTGTCACAATGCTGGTTGGTACTCACCCGCAGGCGCCGACAAACCGCAGCGTTTCAGTTAAATTCCGACTGACAGCATTCATTCCTATCTATTATATGGATTTTGTATTTATATTTTAAATAGGTACCTACCGATGCTATTTAAAACCAATCAATAACACCCTGTACACAGTGCAGTTGTACTTTTGAGGAGGAATCCTACTTCAGTTTCGTTAACATATAGTTTATACAAAGTTGACTGATATTGCGAGAAATATTGTTATAACCAATAGTAGTTTTAAAGCGTACTGTATTTCTAATTCTTGTAGGATTTTTGTAAAAAATACTTGCTAGTAACTTTTGTTAAATTCATAATTAATGAAAGTATAATTAATAAAAAACAGGCTTATTATGGTACAAAGTATAATCCTGTCCTTGCGCCTGTGGGTGAATTCTTAAAATTAGATTTGAGGGACAGAGAAATGATGGTGGGTGTGAGCATTTTATAATATGAAAATGATGATTAAATTATGTCCGGGCTTTGATTCCCACATCTACAATTTATTTATTTTTAGATCAGATTATTTATTTACATTTTCATGTAACTTTGTGTTATTGTGTGATTGGTTGAAATAAATTTATTAATTTTTATTGCATCAGAGAACCAAGCAAACTACCCACATGATCGGAAGTCGTTACTGTAATCATTATATTGTTATTTTGCACTGTGTAATTTTATATAATTATTAAAATACATTGGAAATTAATTATAGATATATGATACAAAGTGGAACGAGTACAAACTAATATTCTAAAAAGTATTACTATTTGTTTTTTCACCTTGCGAAAGGTGAATCAAAAATGTTTCAGAATAATTTTTACTTCATCACGTAGACATGTTATATTGTTTGGAGTGAATCATTTACTAGTCGACCTTCAGTGCAGAAGTCTGCATCATAGCCTGAAATATTTCAGTTGTTAGCGTTACCTACTGACCTCGCTGCTAATAAAATTACTTGTAGTTTACGACGATGCTCTTTACCTAGTTTCTTCTAAACTTATTCTCGATCCTATAATTTAAAGATATATTTCTTTTTCGTTATTAGTTTTGGACTGATTAGTGTTAAATAAATAAACTAACACTAATAAATGATGTGGATTCAACATTTTAATGTGTGTAAATTTAGATATAATTTAAATACTTGCCTTGAAAATTGTATCAACAACATTGGCAGATATTTTCAGTATACGAATTAATTATATCGTGTAGCTTTATGATTTTAGTAGGTAGGTACTGGTGCCATCACTTGATTAGGAAATTAATCCACAAATATTGCATATTCATCTGAAACTTATTTGTATTATTTTTCATAATAACAAGGTTCCATGATTAAAATATTGAAATAAAAACAGGTGAAGTGTTTCTCGAGTTTCTCCTTCAGGCCTCCTTCTCAAAGACATCTGTTACAACCGAAGCTGTTTGGTATGCATTTAAAAATTTTACGATCTATTTAAACGATCATAGGAACCGTTCACTTCTAAATATACTTTCTGTTATATTAACCACCCAAGCTGTTAAAATGATTGAGTAACACGAACATCATCTAAAGGGTGAATCGTATTAATTACTCTATTAAGTGTTTTAATTCGATTAATTACAATCTGAGGGTATTGATGTGCCGGTTTTAAAATAGACTCTCCCACATTCTTCAAACGAAATGATATAATATAATGAATTACTTTTCCCACGTATGCAGTGGCACTTGAGCTCATATGATCATTCTTAGTATAATTTACTAAAATAATTATTGAATAGAAAACTAGCTTAACTAGAATCATTCTAACATTCAACGAACTATGATTTTATAGGAAGGTACATAAATCATACAGTTATAATATTAATAATATTCTTTTATCAACGTGAAGCAGAACCACCAATATACATTCTCAACTATAATTTGTAAAAACTTACTTTGCTTAATTATGTCATTGTATCTAATAGTAGTTTCTTTTGTTACAGATTAAAACAAACGACTGAAAATAATTCGATTGTGATAATAATAAGGGCTTCCAATTAATGCTTTAACAAAACGACAAATAATATTTCTTTGTAATAATATAAAGTTTAGTAAGTGATCAGTGTAATGAAATGAAAAGCAAATAATGTCTGTGAAGGAGGTGGAACTGACAGGGGGAGTGCCGTGGGGATTCCGCATGCACGGTGGAAGTGACCAGAACCAGCCACTACGAATATCAAGGGTAAATATATTTAATAGTTGTTTGTTATCAAAATGATGCCAGTATTTTTCTGTAACTACAGTAGGTAACTGATTCCTAAAAATAATGTAATAAATAGTTAAAGCAGTAAGATAATATAGTGAAACGGAATTATATTATTTAAGCATATTTCTTTTCCTCGTATTTTATTTTGCAGTACAAATAAATTCCTGCCTAAACTTGCAATATTCAAATGTCCAAAATATTAAATTTATCCAGACCAACATCTAATTAATTCAGGAAAGATAAGGAAAAAGGATTAATTCTAGAATCAAACACTCATTTGAGTAGACATCTTAATTATTAAAGTATTTTCAGTAGTTAAGAACCCTTAGGACTCGCAATGAAAAGAAAGTAATTTACTTGAGAATTCCTTGGGGCTGTAGTGTCAGATTACGCAATTAAAGTTCGCTGTAAACAGTGGAACAACTCGTTTCACTCTTTGTTCGCGACTCTTACAATTTGTCAAGAGTAGCTATTTTAATTGTGGCTAGCTGTTGTGAGGTGTTAAGAATCTCTTCTAGAAATTTGCTAAAAACTACAGAAATCATGGGGATAATGAAAGACAAAATATTTATGAAGTTTTCTACGGTATGCAACCGTTTCGTTCAATCTTAGGTAATATTGGTATGCTGAAGTCTTAGAGGTTGCACAGACAGATAATGATTTCACTAGTTTCCTCCATAATACATTATTCAGTAAGTATAAACTGAGGATGTTTCGAAGTCATAAAAAACCAGTGTGTTCGCGAGTTTATTAGATTTTGACATGCTTAATTTTATAGCATGTACCTACCTACCTTGTTTTCATCTACAAAATTTGGCAAGATATCGTAGATAATGATTTTTATTTAAAAAATAAACTTAGATAGTTACTTTATTTTCCCATACAAAGTTGAAAAAATATTTTTTTGTATTATTTTTGACAACCCTACTGTGACCTACATTTAGCGTACTATATCTATATGCTATTTTCACGCACACAGGCGCATCCGATCGCAATTTTAGAGTTCTGTACTATAATAATCACCTACTATTAGAAAATTTATACTAGTTTTGATTAATTATAACTTATGATATATTATGCCTAGAAAACCCAAAGTTGGTGGATGGCTTCTACATCAAGTATACTATTTGCTGTAAAAATATTGTTCCATCGGATTATAACACCCTGTATAATTAAAAAAAATCTTGCAACGAAATTATTATTCATAAACATAATAATTTAATTTCAGAGCGTCAGTTGTACACACGAAAGCGTTCCTGATCGCGATGTGAGTAAGATTCCCCAAAATTGTGTTTACTTAACAAACAGCAATCAATCATTTTAACAAGATTGTTTCTTCTTTATTAAAACCAGTAACGTTTTTTTTCTTCTCATACTAACTACCGCATGTAATCAATCAGGATTTTTAAGACAAGATAAATATCACTCTATTGCTTTCGGTTGTCTTGCTCAAAATGATCCTAGGGGTTCCCAGACACTTTTGTCTCAAGTCTTGAGCTTGCTTTACGAAATACCGTTATTATTTTGATGTGGGTACTTTTAAGTAATCGTATATTTTCACGTCACAAATGTTTTGTCCCGAATTTTTGTTCGAATTTTACGGTTCATGCTCAAACAGCGAAAGCTGCCGGTGACAGTGAGGTAAATCCCTTGCTTAATGTAACAAGATATTGTGATCCCTCTGTTAGATTAAGGATTATTGTTTGATACCTCAATAAGGATTGAGGATAGCAAATTAAACGACCCTATCCTGTTTCTTTTAATCTACTTATTTCGTATTATTTCCATTGGATACGGTAACAAAAAGAAATAAAAGCGTGTTCTTTGTTGAAAGTGTAAGAAGATTTGAACAACGGGAAAAACAGTTTATTGGAAATAAAGCAAATATACCGAACCCACTAATATTTCTGAAAACAAATTTGAATAAAAAAATAAAATTACTACTGTTTTCTAAACTACTAACAGACAAAGTACGAACATACAAAATTCCTTGCTTGAGAAAAAGATTGAAAGATATGTGACATGTGATTTTGTACATTTAAATGAAAATTGTTCATGCAAAGGGAGGCTTCAAATAAATAGCTGAATAATTGTTGATGAATCCTAGGTAGAGGCGAGGTATGTAGCATCGAAATCACGTAGAGGGTTGAAAGTCAGGGCCACATGCGTCATTACGCTGATATTGTGAGGGTTGATGGTGCTTTGTCGTTCGCTCGAGCGTAAATTATCCCGCACGTTCAACAATTACATGCGCTCATTTAGAAAATCGTCGTGTGATTCCACAATTGTATGCGGAAAGCGTTGTACTTTAAAATTACGAAACAGTAATAATAACACGTGTGCGTGATATTGTTTTATCTAAATAATTTATCACGAGTAACATGGGTAACATTCTAAATGTTTATTTCCAAATGAGGATTGGAAAAAGCTCTTTGCAGTTGACTGTTAAGAGAGGCCTTTGTGAATTTGTGATTTTAGGCCTTGTTGTGGGCGTTAAATATATTGCTTAGTAAAATCAAAATAAATTAAAAGTTATTTTTAACATTTACTTCACCTGAAACTCTGCTTGGAATATCATAGTTAGCAGTTCTTAGATCGGATAAAAGTGTATGTCTAAAAGTTTATTTTTTAAATACAAAATATTATTTTGTGAGTCAGGTATACTGGGTTTTTGCGTTAATCAAGTACAATGTTTAAAAAAAAGGATAAATTGGAAATATAGTTCCAGCAGATATGGAATTTGATCGGTGAGGCGACGCACGTCGTAGAGTCACGCGGCGTACGTGTTCCGCATGTTAATATTACCGTTGTCATACCCAGATTACGTAGAACCACTCATCTCTTACATTTCACACATTCTTTACCTCGTCATCTTCATTCGGCAAGATACATGATAGCTCTAATTAGAATGGTATTGTTTCGAAGGCGTCTCACAGTGAAATATAACCCATTGCACGTTACTAAACGCTTATTAGCTCAATTTGCCTGAAAAGTAATTGTAAATGCTTTCGTATTAAGATGCTGGAAAATTTGTTTCAATTATGATAAAATAATAACAACAATTCTGTGTTAATGAGATATGACATAATATAAATTATTGATTGGATGAGGTCAAAATAGAATAAGAAAGACTATAAAAATATTTTTTTTTATTAGAAAGAGATTTTAATTTACACGGGCACAGTAGAATCGTAATCGTAGCATTAAATTATGAATGCGAACAGAACAGAACTTATACTAATAAGTTTATGGAATCGCCACTGTTCGCAATATTTTGATTTTCCACCACAATCATTTAGTTGCTATCAGACTACTGTGTTCAGAGAAATATCCTGACCACAACCATGATATCAATCAATCCGGAGTGATGCCTTCAGACGCGTTGTCAGTACAAAGCCTTTCCTATCCATTGATCGTGTCTCTGTCAGAGACTGGCTGTTTATTCAAGTAAAGATTCTGAGTTTGAGTATTGGACGTTTTTGCGTCAAACAATTTAGAAGTTCATTGAGTTCATCTGAAGAAGTTTTAAACGAATAAACTTGTCTAGTGGATGCGGCACCACTTTGTTTAATTTCGCTAACAAGACGCTCACAACTTGTGCATTCAATTATAATATCTCAAATGGAGATGGAAACGTATTCCGCTTAATCTGGTTCGCACATGAATTGCAAGATATTATAATTACTTTTATGAACGAAAACTTTATGTCCAATTCTTGAGTGTAGTGTAGTGGTTTTAAGATTTAGAGTCTGTTATTTAAGAGGGTACATATTTGACATTGAGGAATGAGTTACATAATCATAAATAATAAAATATTTAGCGATTTCCATACAATGTACAAGTTCATCGTCCTAATAAGGCGACATAGAGTTTCCGAAGCAGCACGCGCACACGACATGAATCGAACGATACCCCGACTTACCTTCGACAAGATTAATATTCGTGGCGAGTGATGGACCCCGATGTGTGCGTCCCTCACGGCGCATGCATTTTCAAATAATGCCCATATAATGTTTCGATGAAATTGGCTGTTAAAACGCGCCTACGCCTTTAGTATTCCTCACGACTTTCTTGGAGCTACCGGTTGATGCTTCATGGGAATACCACGCTCTAAGTCTAATTGCATAATTCGCACGTCGTGCGAAGATACATATTTGCGTGAACAGCTTTTTGTGTTATTAACTTTTTGTGTGTTTAAATACTTATTATGTGATTTGTGCGCCTGGGTACCGTTATATAACGTTAGTGATCGCGATGACCTTTCCCAACGTGTAACTGTGTGCGTTTAGTGAGGGGGTCCGGTGTCAATTATCGAGGGTTGCTGTACAGAGAGGGATCATGTTGAAATTTTGCTCACCAGCGTCGCGCCGGCGGGAAACAAATGCGGTTTGTGCTTATGACATTTCGTTTAGGAAATGAGATCCAATGAAATTAATTTCCTAACTATTTTGCTTTGTGAAAGCTTCAGTCAAAACAGATTTTGAAAACAGTGTTTTAACAGATGTAACTAAACTTTTTATTGTTAATAATAATAGTAAACTAATACTAAGTAGTGTAACCATCAGATATTGGCTTTATAAAACTTGTTGTTAATTTCTGTAGCATCTAATATTATGACATAAATAACATAAAATTATTATTATAGACAGTACAAACTATATTATAATACCAGTAATCCATGAGGTTTATTTAAAGTGAAACAAAACTACGAACCACCCAACTGCAACGGCTTGATAGTACAGATTCACTACAACCTCTATAGTAGTAATTGTTATGTTTCACTTGGGCTTTAGTAATTGAGTTTGTGAAATAATAGTAACTGTCTAACAAAACACCTCAACTAAATAAAATGTAATTGTTTTATAACGTAAGATCAATATTTGTTTGTTTTACAGGTAAATCCAGGTCGGAAAGCATCGCTAAGTGGCATTCGTGAAGGAGATGTCATCTCTTCTATAAACGGGCGACCGACGAGGAGTATGAGCAATGCTGAAGCCCACGCGTTATTACGATCAGCTGGCCCCGTTCTAAGGCTCGGGCTCAATGAGTGAGTATTTCTGGCTACTTGACCTTTCAAAGAATAAAAGATCTCGTTTCGGTCGATTTCGGCTTCAAAGATCATTACTTCTGATCTATCATTCTTAGCTAAGTTTGAGTCCTCATAATTACTTATTTAATCAATTGAATTGGAAGTAATATCAGTTTTAACAAAAATGTTAACTAATATGTTATGCATTACTTGGTATTAACGTTTGTCTATTATACACACTAGAAGAAATGTTTCGAGGTATAGACGATCAGTGTAATATTCTTTTAGAGATCGCTATAAATGTTAAATATTTAGGAAAGAAACGATAAAATTAATCTTCTCAAAGGACAATATGTAAACGTACATGAGGAAATTATTCATTTTGTTCTATTTACAATGTGTTTGTTTTGTTTCACGTGATCTTCTAATAAAAGATCAACCGTTATGTTTACTAAGACTTGTCAATATTTTTGTTTGAAGATAATTCTTTATAGTATTGTTTTCGCACACAGATTATTTATATTTTCTCCATCACTTTGTACCGTGGTGATAATAATAATATTGCGATTTACTGTATTTTGAACTATGTCCGGATAACAAAGCTTGTTTTTCATAAATAGCCTGGTTTGGTATACGATGATTTTCTGGTCGTAGAATATAGACACTTTAATGTCATGAGAATCTTACTTATTGACACTTTTACTATTTAGATCCATGCTGTGATGTTTTCTCAGGTTTGATAATATGATAGAATTGGTGATAGTTGAAACAACATTATTTTGAAATTGTGAAATTATATCAATAATACCGATATGTACGCGTATATAGTACAAAAAATAGTATGCATGCATGTCGAATTCACAAAGCCAGCAACACTGTCAGTACAAGTTGGACGGCACTAATCCAATCTCTTTGCCGTTTCACATGAGTTTGAAACGGTGGAGCGCTTGCAGATTCCTCGTGACACAAATTAATAACGAGTGCGATGCGACAAATACAATTCGAGTTTTCACTCCAATCCCACTTTTACCTATTGAAAATAATTCTGCAGTCTGTAGGTACCTACGTTTTGAGTTGAAGAATAAATTACCTGTCATCATAAATACTTCAACTTTATAGTGTTGTAGCTACTAACTGGGTTTGTTTAAGTACTAAAATATGAAAAAGTTACTTAGTTTATTATCATTTTATTTAGGTACTTTTGTAACTTTATATCTGATTTGTCCGCAGGGACCGAGAAATGTCACCGCGAAGAAGATCAATAGGCAAAGGAACCGAACTTATAAGTAAGTTGTCAGTTTCTCATCATTTTATTAGTATCTTAGAATAAATTTTGAAACGAAATAACTAACAAGAATTACCTTACATATATTTATATTCAACATTGAAAAAACAGATTTAAGTTTAAAACCTATGTTTTTTACATAAGTCGACAATGTATGTGGTACCAGTATACAGTAACATATAATTATTACGATGTATATGAAGTACATAAATTGAAGTGATGTTTTATTTTAATATGTTACTGCCATAGCGGCTTTCCAAAGGCTCAGGCCGAACTAAATGGTGCATCAAAGCTCAGTTCAACTATAGGATTAGCTCTCTCGGCTTAATGGAGTAACTATGTTGACGATTCCGTTTGCCTGTATCAGTCGATGTGCTAGTGAAATACTATTGATTGTTTAGGACAGTCCAATATTCAAATCTAAGTTCTGTTCAGACTTTTAATACAATTCACTAAAGCTAAACGCGTATATAGATGATGCAGCTATCTACTTACAATTTGCACTGTTACGTACTTAATAAGTAGATTATTATATTGTCGTATTGCCACTTATTTCTTAATTAAAATTGTTCACATTGGGTCAAGTCTCTTCAAGAAAAGAAGAATCTGTACTGATGTTATAAGTTAAAAATTCATTTCACAACTGAAGCATAAACATTTCACAAAATTGTTTTGTGTTTAATATAAACGTTAAGTTGTCCTCCTTTGACAGAGCAATCTCCGAGACAACACGTAAACCTCTATACAAATCAGGAACGTTAAAATATTTACTTCTCGCTGTCTGGAATGTTGCCTTTTGTATGGCGGCGACATGTTTTACTTTATCATATGTCTGCATATGCAGAGCTTTGGCTCAAACGGAAAGTGACTTTATTATTGCTACGTGTTTACTTGACATCTTAAAAGGAAACTCACATGGTTCATATAAAGATTTTTTGATTGACGGAAATAGCGGCACTATAAAATTATGGTATTGCTGAAAGTTTGATAGAAAAGCCGTCATATATCGACTTTTGAATAGAAATGAATCTGAGAAATTGGAAATAAATCTCTAGATGATTGTAATTAAGCAAAAACACAGTTGATATTTAATGTAATTTTCTTCAATTAAATTCTTTTCTTCAATTAAAGTTTTCTTAATACGACGTGTAGGTAAATTTTTTATGAGAAATAATCGTTGTCTTTTTTACAGGGCCATCGCAGTTGATTTCTGAACGAGCAATACCTCAAGCACCAGTATATGCAACAATTCGACCATCTCAGTCTCCGAGCAAGCGTCCATCTCCATCGGGCATCCGTTCTTCATTAAGTTCATTACCTGGTGCTTTTAATTCGGCACCCCTCGTTAAATCGGACGCTGGTTCCGAGGATACTCTTAAATTCCATCCGACAAATCCTTTTTATACTACTTTACCTTCAAATTACTCGAGTGCTTCCAGATTACCGGTGCCGAATGGTAGAGGAACTTTAAATTTAGATAGAGATAGAACTAGTAACTTGTCTGCATTTGATGATTCAAGTGGAGGTGTGAAATCTTCACCAAATCATACATATTCTGGTCCCAGTAGTCTACCATTTTATAATTACAATAATGTTAAGAAAACGAATGGTTATGAACCTACACCACCTAAACCAGACAAAACGGAGTATAAATCTGATTATAACTTTCCACCTTTTGAAAATCATAACAATGAAAGTAATGATCATTCTAAAAATCCATTTGAAACAAAAAGAAACAGCGATCCTTTTGAAAAGTATTTGCGACCTGAATACGCAGTCAATGGGAAACCTGAAACTATACCTAGTTCGATGAGCGATAACAGTTTTAAAACTAAAGAAGAAATCACGCATCGTTCAACTATAACTGAGCATAAAATTAATGAAATCGAAGAAATTAAGACAATCAAAAAAATAGTTCTAAATGAATATGAAGAAATGAGCGATAAAATACAAGAATCCCACTATAAAACTACTCCTAAAAATATAAATAGTGAATTTTCAAATCACATCAAAGTGTTCCCTCAAGAATCACCTAGAACCGAACAGACAGAAAATATAAAACCTTCCAGAAACGGACATTTCAAAACAAATGAAGAAGATATAAGGAGTTGGAGTTCATTATCTAATACGTACAATCAGAACAAAACGGAGCAACAGAATAACTGGAACATATCAGGTAAGCTGTTGTTATGTTTATCGAGACTTTTAAATGAAAGTGCTTTTGTAACTTAGTCGGATTATCTGTATTTTGTACCTTTATTCCTTTCAATTATTTTATATTAATAGCACGGTAAATAACATGACCGTAGAGATGTCGTGGTAAACTTTGACATTGAGTGGTTAAGTTATAAAGTGATTTTGAAAACTCCTAAAATGACAATAAGAACGAAATTGCGGGGTGTTGTTGAAGGACTACTACTGATTAATGAGAAATTACGATTAGATCGTCATATTAATATAATTGCTGTGCCGATATTTTAATTAATGATTAATTAATAAATCCAATTGTGGAATATATTATTATGTATGTACGTAAGTAGATACCTATTATTCGAATGGAACATCCATCGAATTCCGCTTTAATTAGAACGTAATCTAGATTTATGTACAAGTATTGTTGCCAATTGCGCTTACGTTATACATACATGTTATCATTGCATTCAACCCTCCATAGCAGGAACGAAAGAGGTGGATCGTTATACTGCCTTACGGTACCGATAGAACACGAATATATTATTATAGCTAACGATTACTGTCGTCCTCACGTTCCCGTGTGCAGACTTTATAAAATGCTCTACGTGCTGTGAGATAAGTACACAACGTCTGAACATTTACGTGTGCTGTTTCTTCATTTCTTGATACTTAAATTGAAATAACACGAAACTTGCAATTATAGCGGAATAAGCGTTTGTAAAAAAGTTCAATATTTAAAGTATGTAGCTATTTACTCAAGAAATCTTAATAAATTCTCCTGGAAGTGCGTTAGCGCGCTATCAAATGAAATGAAATGCCTGTTCAAACTAAATAGCAAGATGGCTGCGCGAGTATTGCAAGTCCTATTAATAAATCTCTATCTATCGTTGCGAACACACCGTGCTGAAAGTACTGTCTGGATTTTTTTTTTGTATTATATTTTTGATGTATTGGATGATGCTCTGATTAATATAATGAATAACACAGATTAGTTTTTCAAAGAAGATTAGATTAGTAGTTACCGCATTTTTTCTAATATTTAGGTACCTACCTAAAATTAACAGAACTCTATCATTCTGTGAATATATCAGAATGATATAAAACTATTTTTTTATATATTTTATGTAGTGATCGCGAAGATTATAATCTGCATTCAGGACTCGTACCAGGAGCACTTCACGCCTGAATGACACTTTAAGTGAGGAACAATTCAAGAGCATACTTCCCCGGCATCACTGACTTAGACGGCTCCAAGTTTAAAACTTGAGATTTGAATTTCTGCCAGCCCGTAATGATCAAGCTATTGTTGAGGTTTTTATTTTATCTCATCAAAACTATTACATTCAAATCAATACATAGTATAAAACAAAGTCGCTTTCGCTGTATGTCTGTATGTATGCTTAGATCTTTAAAACTACGCAACGGATATTGATGCGGTTTTTTTTAATAGATAGAGTGATTCTTAAGGAAGGTTTGTATGTATAATAAATGCATAATATAGTAGAGAAACACTGATAAATTTAAAGGTTTCTAATGTGATGTCGTAAATAAGCACGTTTTTTGCGCTTATATTGCAAACGCTGGTTGAACCCTACGAGATAGACCAAAATAATGTACTACAGTATTGTTCACCTTAAAAAGTTCAACAAAAAAGTCTGCGATGGTATATGTCTATCTCTTAGGGATAACCCAGCATAACCATTTTTATTCTTTACTAAAAAATGGTTAATTACGAAGTGATTTTAAACAATACAGCATTAATCCTTATCCAATTAAGTACCTTAAATAAATTGTGCATTTATTATAGATCAATATGCTTTTTACAGCATGTAATTTAAGTGAATATTACCGAAGATATTACAAATTTAAAATGCAGGGTCGTAGTTGTTTGCGCCGGGCGGCGCGTGCCTATATAGGCTACAATTTTTGAACCCCTTTGTAACGCAGACGAAGTTGCGGGGGTCATCTAGTATCTAATAAAACAATGCGAACTTTTAAGTTTCTTGGTTACTGAGTAACTTTCAGCGGTTACGTATTCAATACTTATAATTCTTAGATTTTAAAAAATATGTTTGCAATACTGATTTTTTTTGCAATACGGATTTAATTAATAAAATAATACAGTAGCCAAAAGGTAAAATAAATACTATAAAAATTACATTAAGTGACTAAGTAGTCACTTAATGTAACACTGAAGCAGCTACTATAACTACGTAGGTACTGTATACCTTCAGTGTTGTTTTGTTATGTAGAAATAAAAATTATGTTAAAATATGCAAAAAATCGACAAACATTATTTTTGTAGCAAAAATAATGGGAAAATAAGCCGACGGAGAGGTCAAGGGATTAGCCGCTTTATTTCCCTGGTGATTCTAATAGTTTTTTTTTCCTGAAGTCATGCTCCGAAGCGGAAATTGAGTATCCCTCGAAGAAATCTATCTTATTCGCGTCCGAGCAGAAAATTATCTCCGGTCCCTAATTACTTTTTAAGAGTTACGTAAATCCATTATCCTTGTTTCATATAAAATCAGAATTATTATTTTGCGGGATAGATTTATATTTGTCGATATCTATTACTTTTGCTTCTCTTTAGCTTTGCCTATTGATATAAGTACCTACTGCTTTTTTACGTTAAATTTTAGTTAACAAGAATATGTCGCTGGTAAAATACCTAGTTGGTAACCTGAACGTAGTTCAATGTTTTTTAGAGCTTGTTTAGTATTAATATATTTTCTGTCCACACCCTTTTATTGTTTTCATCTAAATTCATCTAACATTGTTTCCGTATCATTGGTTAGTCTGCCGACGTTAGTTCCGATTAATTGTGGCCATAAATATTAGAAGTAATACGGGCCAAGGCTATGTAGGTGTGCCCCAAGGAGCGGTTTTCACGGTCTGCAGCCTGCCTCAATAGAACGTCTCCATCTTCGCTAGTTCCGTCGTCGACTCTGACCAACGCTCCTGAGACTTCACTGTGAACAGTCGCAAATTTAATTCTACAATTATAAGTGTTTGTGTATAGAAATGAGCTCGTGTTTTCAAAGTAGTCCGTACGTTTTTCATCCGGTTTCCGATACGTCGGCGACGGAAACCGACGACAGTATTGACTCAGGCTGTGAAAAGACGATCGGCGTTGGTTCGCGAACGAAATCTTACACCGACCCGAAGTTTAAGACGATTAACAAAGTCAGCGAGAAGATACTGAAAGCTATTGAGAAGTTGACTTGTAACATTAAGAAGAGCAAGAATTCCAAGTCAGTCTTATCTTCGGAGACAGGTTGAGTTATTATATTTATGATAAATTCTTAGCACTTGAGTACGTATATTAAAAGCTAATATTTACCGTATTGTCGTTGAAGTGTTAGAATTATTTTCCTGAAATTATAATTGTGTGAATTTCTGTAATACAGTCTTTGAAAACTGATGAAACTGTAGATGAAGCTAAAAATGACATCTCCTGTCTTGAAAAATCTCTAGCATTGATGTTGATAATGATAGTCGATTAAGACGATGACTTTGTTATAATATTAAAACTTAAAATCAAATACCATTGACTAGGCCTCGGGCTCGTTTGTTTACTAAAGCGATAGCTCCTTATTAATAAAAGATCACATTTTTAACTCTATGTACGTATTCTAAATCCCTCTGACTTACACTGTATTTAATTGTTTTCCTCGTATACGTAATTTTTCGCCGTGGAAGGTTATATTGTAATCACGTAGTGATTATCGTAAAGTACACTCTCACGACACAAGTTTAGTTTCGAACAATAGAGTTTATAGTGCGGGTAATGAGAGATTCTGAGGGAGCCTCATAAACTGTGTACACATGTAAAATGTGAGCGGTTTCTAAAATCCTTTCGAGGCCCTACGAAGGTTTTGTTTATTCAAATTGTTGACATAAACAAATATGTTTTAGTTTGACTTTTACTGCTTTTGTTATAAAGGCGAAGGCCTAAGTTTGAAGTGATGTATTGGTGTTGCTATTTAAGCTTTCACATTGTGGAATGTTTTGTTATTTTTTTATTATTAAGCCTTTTAACTCTAACAACCGTGAGGTTCGTTTCCGTGTGCAATAAATTAAACAAACAAGATGAATTTCCTGATATCTAATGTATAAAATTCTCGTGTCACAGTTCTCGTTGTAATACTCCTCCGAAACGGCTTGACCGATTTTGATAAAAAAAATTGAACTTATCCGGTATCTATGAGAATCGGCCAACATCTATTTTTCATCCCCCTAAATGTTAGGGGTAATCCACCCCTAAAATTTTTATTTTTATTTTTTCGACGCAGACGAAGTTGCGCGGGGCAGCTAGTAATCTATAAAAATGTGAAATTTACTTTTCCGAACGGTCAATTACTTATATCATTCGTAATGGTACGTAATGTGCTCAATAAGTACCAAGAAATAGATGAAATTGAAGTTACAAAGGACAAACATTTTGACCTGGAAATTGTAATAAAGTAATGGAGTAAGTACTATTATTCATCTGTTCTACCTCTTGATAATTTCCTACTTTGGTGAAGTTTGTTTCGTTGTTGACTGGATGATTGTAGATTATGTTTTTCTAACATTTTCTATTACTTTGGCCGCGTTATAGATAGTACAATAGAAAGTTTTTTTTATTTTTAACTGTTTTAGTTGGAGGAAATCGCCGGATCCCCACCCGCCCCGCAGGTGGGGTATGTGGGAGTTGAACCTCACTAAAACCTCCAACCGCTCACACTCAGCGTCCGAACCACGGCTGAGGCCAGAACCCAGCACGGGGTTATGCGGGATGGCGCGACGCGTTACGCACTGCGGCACACTTTCCCGTCGCGACACCCCCACGATAGACGGTGACTTGTGCAAGAAAATAGCAGCAAAAACCTTTAGCAGACGGACAAAAAATGTGAAATTATGGGGTTCCTTGTTTGGACTATAGAAATAAATGTAAAAATGTGAGGTCTGTTTTTCTTTTGTATAATATTAAATAAGTGTATTCAAGAGACGGTATAAAATAAACAAATTTTAATGAACAATTCAACATCCTTGTTGGTCATTGTCCGTATGTAAGCTATTTGCTATTCACCTCGTTGCTTCGCTCCCATTTCTTTATTCCGTGAACGAACCGTGTATTTTCCAAGAATAGAATTACATACCAATTTAAATCGAAGTTAGATAAAACTCGTGTTTATTTGGAACGCAGCCGTGTTTCTAAAACCTTGGTAATTAAAATCGAACGATTTATTTATTGATAGTTGAGAAGTAAGAGGAAAATATTCAGGTTTATATTCCGCAAAGGAAATCTTGTGTAAGAGCAACATTAATATTACGGTTCGTCATAATATCGATATTTATTTGACGGTCTAATATTATCAAGTGCATAGACGTGATCCGAGTTATTGGTTTTTCCAGATCTTGTTTGCATGTAAATTGTAGGTAGGTAGTTGTCATTGTATTTGGTACATGTTATACAAGGACATCTCAAGAATATTTATTTTATTTTATACAAGGACAATGACCCTAATATGATACGGCTACTATATTTTGAATACGATTTGTTTTATTCATCATTGCCAAGCGCTTTTAAGATAATCTAATGAATCTACCCTACACCAGAGGAACCTTTAAGTTGTCCTCGTCTCTTGTCGGTTCGGTTAATCTATTGACACGAGTTGGAGCATGAGAAATGGAATGTTCATTGTATAATCATATTTTTGATTTTTCCTTTTCCGGGTCACGTGATCCACAAATATTTCCACGCTGAGTTCGCAAGGATGGGACAATGTTATGAGACCGGTCCTTGATCTCACTGAAATTATGATAAAAAGCCCTCCCCAATCTCGACAGGATATTACAATAGTATTGTCGGAGAATATATTTTTACATTTATGCTCAGAAAGATAAAGAACCGATGGAAAAAGGTTTAGTTTACCATTTCGTTTTCACGAAACGAATGGATGTGATGTATTTTGTATCTTTTACTGTTTTGAGGCTAACGTGGTGTGGGAAATACAGTTCGACAGACATAAAACAATATCATACCAAAGTATAATAAAAATAATGAGAGCCATATAATAGGTACCTATAGTATCAATGTTTTGGCTTTGAAAATGAGAATATTCTGTTCAATTTCTGTCCTTAATCTTAAAAAAATCGAAGTAAGTTTAGTAACAATTTACAAAATAAATATAATATTATTGTTTAACTTGCCAATTTTTAGCACACTTGAAAAGTATTTTTTTTAGAAAATTAGCATTCCTTCAAAATCAACTCCCTCGAGTAGGTTATTGCAGGTCAACGTACTTATATAATGTTGCATCTATGTTAAACCCTGGTTATTAATAGAATTATTATGAACGAATTTTGTCAAAAAAGTGGCACTCAGACAAAATAAACTATAAATACGTAAGTTAAACTATAAATGTTTTCGTTGTTATGTGGTAGTGTCACTTAAGTTAGGTAGGTACTAAAACCTTAGAATAACACTTATCATTTTGAATAATATTCCTGCTTAAAATAACGTTTAGCAAATTCGAATACCTACGGAGTTTCCAGTATAATTTTATGTATAATGTACCTCATCTAATTTAACGTTTGCATTAAACATTTGTGGTAATTTCAATAAACTTCAAAGGCAATAAAACAAATACCAATACCTAATAAGACAAAATATTATATTTATTAAGTTTCTAGTAATGGATAATATTTTTTTCTCATTATGGTAAATTATGAAATGAAAATCTACAATCAATTCTATTATGTGTCCGTGACACCATAATTCGTCGGTTGGTCTAGTTCCCAAATGCATAACAATTTCGTAATACTATTGAGTGCCGTAACAAATCTATCCAATTTGTACACATCACAATAGCTTTTCCACTATCCACATAAAATTGAATCGAGGTGCGCCGGCACGCATCTCTGTGACAACCGCAGTTCCGCCCTTTTTATTGCTCAAATAATCATGCTTCAATGAACTCGAATACATACAAACATGCGTATGTTACACAACAAACCATTCCATCTAATTTTATTACAGATTATAGTTAACGTTGATTGTAATCTCGGGTTAATTAATTTGTACCTACCTACTCTACGTAAGGAGGGTTTAAACGTTTGGCTGAAAGTAGGTTTTAATTAAAGTGCATATACCTATTTGGTTTCGTCGTGAAACATATTATAATCTAATATATAAAATTGTCGTGTCACGGTGTTCGAACTTGAACTCCTCCGAAACGGCTCGACCGATTTTGATGAAATTTTTTGTGCTTATCCGGTACCTATGAGAATCGGCCAACATCTATTTTTCATCCCCTAAATGTTAGGGGTAGTCCACCCCTAATTTTTTTTTTCGGCGCAGACGAAGTTGCGCGAGTCAGCTAGTAATCTTATAGAATAGGTACAAATAATGAGGAACAATTAAGTTACTAGTCTAGTAGTTGAGACCTTTTTAGTTAGCGGAATCTTGAATAAACTCGACGTAAAGTTATTGAACAATGAACGAACGTTGGCTCATCTTATTTAATTCGTATTTATAATAAAATATGGCAGGTAAGAGAAAATAAACTTGTATGTTACACTTATGAAAGAAAATCTGAGCTTGTAAAAAAGGTTTTATGTCTGTGCAGCCAGTACTTATTCCAACATCGTCATGTGCTAGCGCTATCACGTCCGGCTCGTAAACACAATATCGGCTAAGACAGTGCACGTACTAATGTGTTTTCAAGATTTCTGAAATCACACTGGAATTCCTTGAAAACAGTATATTATCACCCCTTCTCGTAGGACAACATAAACATTGGGTGAAACCTGTCGTAAGATAGTGTTTGGATGGTACATGAGTACCAGTAATAGCATTTTTTTAAATATTACTCATTCCTTAGAGTTTTATAGCAGAAGTTATTTAAAGTTTATGCACGTTATACGTTATTTGTACCTACAATTGCGCAAAATACAGTAGAAATCGAAAGCTGTTCAACTCAAATCCTTATTTACTATTCGTTAATTATATACATGCATGCAGATTGAATAAAATGTAGGACTAGGAAACTCATCTATACTAATATTATAAAGAGGAAAGATTTGTTTGTTTGTATGTTTGTTTGTTTGTAATGAATAGGCTCCGAAACTACTGGACCGATTTCAAAAATTCTTTCACCTTTGGAAAGCTACATTATCCCCGAGTAACATAGGCTATATTTTATTTTCAAAAAAATTAGGGATCCGTATGAAAATATCCAATATGTAACACAAGGTGAATAATCGAAAACCTATTCATGCGTACGCTGCAAAAACTATTGACAGTAGAACAAAATGATGTATTACGGGTTTTTAGGTATTTGTAAGACAAATAAAACAGTCCGCGACAGCATATATCTAACTATCATAGTTTAGTCACAATAACCGCTTTTATGTTTATAAAAAAATATTTCATCCCCAGATTGAATTTAACGTTAAATGAGTATCGTTATATTAACCCTTATCCAAATTAAGTATTATATTATCAAGAATATTAATTTAGAAGTGACTTACTTTTTGTTTTATTCCAATAGGACTTTTCGTTTAGAAGTTATCACGAGTAGAAAACACAATGAATATGTGGGTGGGTGCACTACGGGCACATAATAACGCGACGGCATTGCGAGTACTGTTTGAACCCCTTTGTAACGCAGACGAAGTTGCGCGAGTCAGCTAGTTGTACATATAGTGTGATTCTGCACTAGACCACAATCGTCATATTGTTTTCCATTCATTCAACCACAAGTTACGTAATGTTCTCGTATAAATTTCCGAAGATTGTTAAGTTTCCGTAATTGTTACCGTGTTATCATAATATTGACGTCATTCATTCGTCAGTTAATAGGCTTTTCGTCAATTATTAGGTTGTCATATTATGCTATATATCCTTCCAAGTCTCGTTCCAACATAATTCGTATAGTAATCATCGTAAAAATCAATGGGAGATTATTCGTGTGTCTACTTCAATTCGTAATTTCTTTATAAATTTTGGACTTGCGTGAAGGAATATTCTAGAACTAACCATTCGAATATTACTGCTTGATATTTTGTTTCTATTTCAAGATCTCTATATAAGCTATAGACATAGACATCCTTTATTGGTGGTAAAAATGGTACAAAACAATAAAAATAAAAAAACATCATATTACAGTTGCGTTTATGGGAAAGTCCTTTTAATAAAATAACTGCTGTACGGAGAGCCACTGATTTTCCTTATTGCCTCATGCCTTGATATTTGGGTCAATTGTAGGAGATCAGCGTATTTTTATTTACAATAGCTTAGTTATAATATTACAAAAATGTATATAATCTTCAATAAAGTCTTCCGCCACTGCGCAAGTCCGATGAAAGTCTGGCTCATAGTGCGAAGGAGAAGGCCGATCTCCTGGTTAAACTCTTCGCCTCAAACTCGACTTTGGACGACACACCACCTACCATCCCACGGTGTGACAGTACCATGCCTGAGATCCGCATTACACAGCGTGCGGTCAGGCGTGAACTGAAATCACTCGACGTCCATAAGTCGAGCGGGCCGGACTGCATCCCCGCAGTGGTACTGAAAACATGTGCCCCTGAACTGACACCTGCACTAACGCGTTTGTATCGTCTTTCGTACGACGCCAATAGGGTCCCGTCTTCATGGAAGATAGCCCATGTTCACCCTATCCCCAAGAAGGGTGACCGGTCAGATCCGTCGAATTACAGGCCTATAGCGATAACATCCTTGCTTTCCAAGGTCATGGAGCGAGTTATCAACTTCCAGCTCCTGGGCTACCTTGAGGATCGTCAGTTGATCAGCGATCGACAGTATGGCTTTCGTCACGGCCGGTCGGCTGGCGACCTCCTAGCCTATCTTACCCACCGTTGGGCTGAAACTTTGGAGAGCAGAGGCGAGGCTCTTGCCGTGAGCCTTGATATTGCGAAGGCCTTCGACAGGGTCTGGCATAGGGCACTTCTCTCGAAGTTACCATCTTACGGGATCCCTGAGGGGCTCTGCAAGTGGATTGCCAGCTTTTTGGATGGTCGGAGCATCAAAGTCGTCGTCGACGGCTGTTGCTCTGATACCATGACCATTAATGCAGGCGTTCCACAAGGCTCGGTGCTCTCCCCTACGCTTTTCATCTTGCATATCAATGACATGCTGTCCATCGATGGCATGCATTGCTATGCGGATGATAGTACGGGTGATGCGCGGTATACCGGCCATCAGAGTCTCCCTCGGAATTTGGTTCAGGAAAGACGATCAGAGCTTGTGTCGGAAGTGGAGAACTCTCTAGGGCAAGTCTCCAAGTGGGGCGAGCTGAATCTGGTTCAGTTCAACCCATCGAAGACGCAAGCATGCGCGTTCACTGCAAAGAGGGACGAATTTGTCATAGCGCCCCAATTCCAAGGGGTATCTCTGTCGACCTCCGGGAGTATTGGGATTCTTGGGGTTGACGTTTCGAGCACCGTCCAGTTTCGGAGTCATCTGGAGGGTAAAGCTAAATTAGCTTCTAGAATGCTGGGAGTCCTTAACAGAGCGAAGCGGTACTTCACACCGGCGCAGAGGCTACTGCTGTATAAGGCACAAGTCCGGCCTCATGTGGAGTATTGCTCTCATCTCTGGGCGGGCGCTCCCAATTACCAGCTACTTCCATTTGACTCCCTCCAGAGGAGGGCTGTTCGGATCGTTGAGGAACCCAAGCTCACGGATCGACTGGAACCTCTGAGTGTGCGGAGAGATTTCAGCTCTCTGTGCATTCTGTACCGTTTGGTCCATGGGGAATGCTCCGAGGAACTCTTTGAGATGATCCCTTCATCTCCATTTTACCATCGTACCACACGCCGCAGGGGCAAGGTTCACCACCTTTACTTGGAACCGCTGCGATCTTCCACGGTTCGCTTCAGAAGATCATTTTTGCCCCGTACCATTCCGATTTGGAATGGACTCCCATCCGCGGTGTTCCCGGAGCGCTATGACATGTCCCTCTTTAAACGAGGTTTAAGAAAAGTCCTGTATCGGTAGGCGATAGATAACAGCCCCTCATTGCCCTGGCTTTGCAGAGGTTCATGAGCGACGGTGACCGCTTACCATCAGGTGGGCCGTAGGCTCGTTTATCTATCACGCAATAAAAAAAAAATAAAAAAAATAAAAATAAAATAAAACCAGATATATCTGTTATTAAACCGTTAAAATAGTATGTAAGAACTCCATTAAAATAATAAAAAACCTTTTTTTTATCAGTCACTAGCTGCTGCCCGCGACGTCGTCTGCGTGAACCCTATGACCCGTTTTTTTTCATTTTTCCCGGCAACTATTCGATTTTTTCTCGCCGTAAAAACCATTCTTGAACTTCAACGAACATTTTAAAAAAAGATTTGGCCAAATTGGTCCAGGCGTTGTTGAGTTATGCGCTTACCAACACATTTTGCGATTCATTTTTATATTATAGACTAGCTGACTCGCGCAACTTCGTCTGCGCCGAAAAAAAAAAATAGGGGTGGACTACCCCTAACATTTAGGGGATGAAAAATAGATGTTGGCCGATTCTCATAGGTACCGGATAAGCACAAAAAATTTCATCAAAATCGGTCGAGCCGTTTCGGAGGAGTTCAAGTTCGAACACCGTGACACGACAATTTTATATATTAGATTACGCTTTATTTTTGTAAGGAATGTTACGTGTGAAAATTTTATGATTTTTTTTATTTATTTGTTGTTAATAATAAATGAATTCGTGGTAGATTTAAAATTTTGGCTCGTAACGTTTTATTCGGTAGGTACTTTCTACCGAATAAAACCAGTAGGTATATCTCAAATCACCTACCGTCTTAAATCAATATATCAGTTTACCTAACAGTAAAATGTATCACAAAGAATAGTTAACCTCACGATATTTTTGTTGTTATCAAATTCCTCTTTTAACATTTATCAAACCAACATAAAATGTAGTAGGTAGATTAAAGTAGCAAATAAATTGGCTCACAAAAAATCATATCTGTAACAAAACAGAACGTCTCAAAATATTCTAGCAAGAAAATATTATGAGTCACCAAATTAAGGTGTTTCTGAATGTTACACGTAGATAAAAGAAATAAAATAATAAATTACTGATGTATTACAATATTAAACTGTGCCAGAAACAATGTTTAAATGTACTGTGTCCTACTTTTAGCTCGTTTAATAGAACACCTCTGAATAGTCCGCTGTCGACATGTATCAGGGTGATGGATGGTTAAAACTCAACTTAGGTCGAACAATTTAGCTGACAATCGAAGACCACACCTTGGGTTTGGATATATTGCACCACTAGCATTGGCAGCGAACACGAAACCTTAATTTTCCTGATATTGAACTTGCCTTATAATTTCACTGAAAATTTGAGTTGATCAAAATTTCAGTTAGTCCTTACCTTTTCATTTTAAAAGCGTGGCAAGTCTTAGCAACTGTTCTTTAAGTGTTAGTGAAAATCCTCTGTAGAGGAGATAGATTATGACCGGTACCCGTAACACTTCAGTTGCCTTTCCATCAACTTTAAATAGATGACCCATAATGACCTACTTTTATTAAATTCAGAGAAATACAAAAACAGAAAGAGGACATACGGACTATGGGTTTGTAAATTCGACTCTATGTACATCACGTTGTTTCGTTGAGCGTGTCGTAATCAGTGTACAAAGCGGGTATTTTATTGTGATTTACATACAGAAAGTGTCCATTGTTGATGCGCGCCCTGTCACAGTCGCCCTCTGGCCTCCAGTGGCCAGCGCCGCGGTCCAGATGACCCGTGTCATTATTACAAACTAACAGTGCACTCAACTTCACATTCGTGTTATCACATTAACTACATCCTATTCCAGTTTAATTGGTAAGAATGCAAAAATAATTAATTCTATCATTGATGTTCTCGTTTACTCATTTTCAATAATCAACAATTTAATAAGAAGCAACGCGATGATCAAATAGTTAATTAGTCAAATGTATAAGTCACAAATTATTAATTCTTAATAAATAATTCTGTTTTTCAAAACTTGTTTCAAACTTGTTATACTAAATTAGAAACTTGACAAATTACCTAAGTTAAAGCCCGTTGACCTGCTTATTAAATTAAAGTCTACGAATTTCAAGTAGCTTATGTATTCGTCTATTCTAATATAAATAATATTTCATAGGTTTCAGTACAAACGAACTGAGATGAGTTTCGAGATATGCTCACTATTCTCCAATATTACTTAATATTAATATAACACATAAACTTACAAGGATTCTTCACTTATTTTCATTTGAGTGACTATTTTTCCATTTAGGTAGAAGGATGATTGTTTTTCTATTAGGTCTAGTGGAAAATTTCAAATTTTTCTTTCTTAAAGCTATGAAAATTCTGTCACGATCTCTTTCGCACATTTAGTAAGGAAAGTGAACAATTGTTAATAACAACTACAGTGCTTGGGTCTTCTTCTAGAGATAAGAAAGACAGGCTTAGTTTGCTTAAATCAACAAATTAATAATTTCAAGTAACGTATTTTAATAAAGAAATTTAGTGTTAAATCATTGTCTTATGAGCTTACTGACTATACCTAAATATTATGTTGGTTACTGATAACCTTCACCCTGCAATGTTAACAATGTTTGAAAATATCAGTAGGTAGTTTTAGTATTATGTTAGTATTAGATGTATCTCAACTCAGCAAATACCACTATTATTTTATATTATGTCTAAATTATAAATTTCTTTAAACACTCGCGGTTATCTACATCACTTACACTATTACTAAACGGGTTCTTACCACGATTATTTTTAATTGAGCGGTCCCGATTTTTCACCACTGTTTCAATCGCCATGATCACGGGAAGGTTAAAAATAATCGTGATAAGAACCCGTTTAGTAATAGTGTAAGTTATGTCTAAATTATATTATCATTCATACATTGTACTAAGAAAAACAAAATTGTTCTAGGTATTTGCCTTCGATATCGCCCAATATGTCAGGGCTCTTGGCTAGGAGCCCAATAGAAGAAATAATTTTTGATTATACTAAACCTAGCATATAAATGTTATATCTTTGAGCATAAATGGAAATAGAAGAATAGATAGTATTTAGAATGTATTATTAATTCGCTGCATTCATTATTTATTACCCTCTTATATTTAAAGAGTAATAATGGATTTTATAAATACTCTAAAAATATATGTATGTTGTCTCTAAAATACAGTATTATTCAATTTATAATATTTTATGTATTAAGTAAGTAATTATGAGCCATACTTATAATTTTAGGTATCAGTGAGCCAAACCTACCCTAGTGTTTTTATTAGCGCGATTTACTTATATTTGTAAAAATAATATATAATAAATTATTTTATGTCATAAAAAGTCTCTCACTGCAAAAAGCATTAGCCTATAGAAGTAATATTAACTCAATTTTAATTATTCTTATCTAGTGCACCTTCTCGATAATCCTTTAGCTCGTCCCATAAAGATTTTTAATGGTTGTTTTAACGAGTCACCTCGTTACACTTACCTGGTTGTCGGACGTTGATAGGTCAGGTTTGCTGAAATTAACTGTGCTTTATTTACGACTGTGAATAGGTCAATTAAAATCAACGTGCCAATTACCGATGCATCAGAATAAATGCCATCAATCTCATTTCCTGGTCACTCATTTGTAGAGGAGTGACACGGTTAAACAGGTCAACATCTTTGCTTCATACAAAATTTCAAAAGAACCTAAGTAACCTAAATCATGGTTTTCTTTTAGTTCCGGAACGTTTGCAATTATAGTTTTAAAATCATGATATTAATAATGGATAGATCTGTTTCTGAGTAATAAGAAGGACAATTCCCTTTTCTTTTGGTACAAAATTATTCATTGATCCACTCCTTCTATTCGTCGTAGCATATTTTATAACCGACATAACTTTTCTCTATGAAAAACTAATGAAGACTTGAATTTTTATTTTATCTAAGTCTAAGGACTTTACAAAATGACTGTGCCTTAGTAGAGTATAAATCATATTGAATGTCTAATGATAAACCAGCGTAGGGGATAATTTTGATAATGTTATTGTTCGAACAGAAATATGTACAACAACCATTTTAGCTTTATAATGAAAATAAATCGACAGAGATTTAGACTCACTTCGTGGCATAATGTATGGCATAATATCTATCTGGACATAAAGAATTTCGTTTAGTATACCAACATACATTTTAAAATTAATTTTACTTTTAAGAAAAAAATCACGGCGTCGTGGACCTTGTAGGCCGTTTTATTAGTAGCTAGCAAGGTATGTTTCTTATTTAAACATACCCGAATCAGGTTACAACAAACCTTTATGTATAAATAATCTCGATCAGTTGAACCGACTATTATTAGTTCGATCGGAAACGTAACGTTTGTTCTTAATTAAACCACAGCTGCTTCGAATACCGATAACGGTTATATTAGCAAATTTTAACCGGCCAGTTATTTTGGATACAATCTGAGTACCCTGCCGGATGTTACGTTAATTGTATGCTTTGATGTCTGAAGCGACATCAAATTGTGTTTCTGAAAAAAAATGAGATGGATATACTTTATTAATTTAAGAGCAAATACTATAAATAAAGTAAAAATATTAAACAATCTTCCAAAAATGTGAGCACAATAGACACACTTTTGAACTAATATTATTTGTTAGATGTTACTTCTTGCCCAGTTAATAAATAACGTTAAATCTAGATTTTAATTACACTATACTAGAACTGCTACATATGAATTCTAATGATACATTTTCGTCTAGAACTCCCAACTGACTGAGACCAAAAATAAATACAATGGCGTTAAAAATTAAGGTTCTTCTAAAAAATATAAAGTGCGTGTAAAATGTACGTAGGTATAACGTATTGTGAGTTGTAGGTTGTCAGGTACATAATATAAACAAGACGGCCCAACAGCCTCCAGCAACCGAATAATTTATTGTTTGTAAAAGACGACTTCGTATTTGTTTTTGTACCTTCTTTTCCATTGTATTAGGACGGTTAAGTCCTTTGTGACGACACCTTCTTACATATTAAACTCCGAATCAAGATTTAATTTTATTACGAATTTGTCATTTGCTGTTGTAGATAGGGCAAATATTTTTGTAGTACACATTTTTACGATCTCCTTGAATTATCTCAGTTCTGCCTGATCCTTGAAGAGATGTTGTAGTTCTTCATTTCACTTCAACTAAAATGTAATTTGGCAGAAAAAAGTAAATTTAAATAATTGTCTGTCACTCAAAGACAAGACAAAGTTCGGATCACGGGTTTCCGATATTGCCCAGACTAAGCAAACAGGCAGCTCCAAAATAAATATTTTTGGATTCATTAATTTGATTTTTTGTATAGACGTGCTTTATTTTTCACAGGCGAATTACAGTCAAGCGAAGTGGTGACCATCAAACCGCCCGTAAAATCCCCAAGTACCCCCACACCTGCAAACGGTCCAACACCGAAACGTGAGTAACCTTTTGTTTTCGCCTCAAAATTCCTTTGTTCTTTGTACAAAACCTTTTGTAACATGACACGGACACCTGAAACTATTTAAAATCTGCGAATAGTTCGACTAGAAGAATATAACAGTATTTTTTATTCATTTTCACATAGGTATAAAAGTTTTTATTAAAGTACATGAAATTAAGAGTTTCCACGATCATTGAACATTAAAACACTTGTGTTTGACCACTATTGATTGTTAATCATCGCTGCAATAAGAATGATTTTTCTAAAACAATAACAAGTCTAAATAGGTGTTTTCCTCTATAGTGTCTACTCTTTCTTATACAAATGAACGAACTCATCTCATCTATGAGTATTTTGAACTTGCTACGTAAATGGCGAATAAATATAATGAATCAATCATTTTACAAAAATGCAGTTGCCAATTATTGATTAAAAAAATGGTATTTGAACCAAAACATAAACAAAAAACTTTTCTGGGACAATACATTTATCCACTAAACATCTACGTTTAATTCAAAAATAGTATTACGAGAATGACATAAGAAGTGAGATAACAGAACACATTATACCGTTGTAGTCCGGTCAAATTAGACTAAAAAATAGGGGTAAGGTTACAATAATTCGCACTTGGCTGAATTTTGGTAGGATTGTTCAATACACTATTATAAAGGAAATGTGAAATGTCCTCATCGATCCGGCACGTGCAAAAAAATTTACTCGGGGTCTAAGGTCCCAAAAACGGGTTTTTCGCGTTTTTCAACAAAACGGTAAGTTTTATCATAAAACTAGCTGACTCGCGCAACTTCGTCTGAGCCGAAAAAAAAAATTAGGGGTGGACTACCCCTAACATTTAGGGGATGAAAAATAGATGTTGGCCGATTCTCATAGGTACCGGATAAGCACAAAAAATTTCATCAAAATCGGTCGAGCCGTTTCGGAGGAGTTCAAGTTCGAACACCGTGACACGAGAATTTTATATATTAGATTAGATTAGCTCAGACAAAAATGAAGATCAGATAATTATCAATAAAAAATGTCTAAATACTTTTTTTCCTAAGAGCCACCGTTTTTGAGATATAACGATTCAAAAAGTTGAAAGATATCATCATTTTGATAGATCTGGATCGGCACATAAGCTTTTGCCTGAAAATCTTTTGCTGAAAAATCTTCTCTTACTCGTGACATAAGTTTTTGTAGTAAAACGGAATCTTTTGGAGTAACAATTTGAATAATACCCATTATGTGGAGCGTATTATTACCGTCTAGCGTATTTACATTAATATCAGCATTGTCTACAACGTATTGAATAAGTGTGCCACTTTCTGGTCGTAGGGCATGAGGAGGACGAGGAAAAACTGCAGCTGCTTCGTACATTATTGTATCATTATAAGATATATAATATTTCCTCCATTGCCAGATTCGTAGATTCATCTTACGGTCGACCATCTTTAACCCCAGTTTTAGGTCTTAAGAAGGAATTTAAGCAGTCATAATGATACTTAGCCTCAGCAGCAACTAAATCGTATTCGTATTCTACTCGAGAAAGAACAGTTTTAAACACGTGTTTTCACTCCAGAATAATTCGTAAGTTCGAATTATTCGCACACCCCTAGTATTAAGATATTTTTTTTTGATAATTATCTGATCTACAATTTTTGTCTGAGCTAATTTTATGATAAAACTTACCATTTTGCTGAAAATCGCGAAAACCCCGTTTTTGGGACCTTTGACCCCGAGTAACTTTTTTTGCACGTGCCGGATCGATGAGGACTTTTCACATTTCCTTTATAATAGTGTATTGAACAATCCTACCAAAATTCAGCCAAGTGCGAATTATTGTAACCTTGGATGTCTAAATTGACCGGACTATTGGTCAGCCAGCATTAGCAAGTTAAATAGGTCGATTGTCATGCGACGACCTTTGCTTATTTGCGTCTATTTGGTTTGCGTACCACACACCCTGGGAACCGAATGATATTATTATTTAATCTTAAATCCATTTTAGGTTACATAGTTTAAAAAACTATAAAATTTGGATAGATTAATAGATTTTAAAGATCCAAGGATTTTAAATTATTAATACAAGTAAGAATATGTCGAGTCTCGTTTTATAGAATTTCATGTATTTCCTAGTAGTCTCCTAATTCTGTCAGTTCAAACCTTAGAATAATAATACTCCGAACACACAAATAAATTATAAATATTCTTAGTCTACACTACCATATGTATCAGCCAGTATCTGGAAGACAACTCAAAAATACTTATGGTGTCGAATCGAATTTCGGTGAAAGACCATAATTTTGTCTCGATGATAAAGTTTAGCGTGTCATAATATATTTAAGATATTATACAAAATCAAACGTTATTAAAGAAGACGGTCATTGTGTTACGCGTGTTTTCGATACGTTCACCTTATAACCCTTTGAAAAAGTGCCAAAAAACAGTAGCCGGACTTAGCGCCCGCAGTCGTTTTGGCACACTAGCCCGGATCTGTACGGTGATTATGTCATGCAACGCGATTCCGAAACCCCGTTTGTTATTGCGTTCGCCACAAACAAATATCTGAAATTGATTTTTATTGTCGCGAAGAAAGTCCGACCAGACGCGTAGAGGAGGGAGCCTGAGATATTTCTGGAAGGTTATACGGTCATGTGGTTGATTTGTAGCTAATGCAATGCGCATAAACGGATAATAGTTTCTCACAGAAAACACTCGAACTCAATATTGCTTGCAATCATTCGGTATAACAAATATTTTAGAATCTTAAACGAGCACAGTTAAATATAATTATATCTCCAGCTACAAATAAACCGTGAATGAACGTTTCAGACACTTTTAGTACGAGAGCGAAAATCTTGACCCATTTTATCTGAACCGGTTTAGTGATTCTTTATCATTGTTAAATTTAGTTTTGGAAGCTTAATAGCATGCACAAGTAACCTTGAGTAATTGAATTTTCGAATAAAAGAGAGTAGGTAGGTACCTAGTTTGTTCGGCCAACTTTTTTCCCGACTATAACTTGCTCGTCAATAGCAGTTCAATATATTATCCATCATGAGAGTGGTCTCTCATTCTGGTCACATTTAATTTAAAATATAATATTTTTCACCGAGAAACTTGTTAAGGTTAGGCTTATTAGATATAATTAATTAATTATCAGGTAGAGCTCTTTTATATGCCAAGTAAAGAAAAAATTATGAACGCACAAGAGAATATACTAATAGAGCTTATTACAAGATTTGACGACGCAGTGAAATTTCAATTCTGGGAGTATATTCTATTTTGTATCTAGTTTGTATAGTGTTACACATTTAGGTAACTGTGTTTATCTGTGTTTGATTCCGATCTCTTTTTCTGATGTGATTAGGAAATTCTTATCAATTTGTACGTCCTTACGTTCATAATTATACTATTAGCATAAATATTATAAATCGCAACCTAGATTAACTAATATTATGTTTATTCATACGTTTTCAATTTATATTATTCTAATCCTGACAGTTGCCGAAACATTTTAATGCGTCTTACGTACGCGGGTACCGTTCATAAAATTGGATGACTGCAGAACGGAAATAGGCCAGTTGCACGTTCAATGGCGTGATAATAGATTTATATAGATTTGAAACTATATTTTGGCCGTTTTGTTCTGGCATCTGATGATATTTTGAACGCACTAGTTTAAACTTGCGTTGTTGCGCTGTAGTAAAAGTTAAATGTTGTTAGACAAATGAATGAATTGTAAAGAACCAATGTATTTCAGAGTGAAATTATTAGTCCACTATTATTTTCGAGTCACGTTATTAAATTTACAAAAAAAAATTGTTTTATTGAACTTCAGAATAGTTCAGAACCTCATTAAAAAAATTAGCAAAAAATCTGCATGCTGTTTTTTGGAGTAAAAGTAATAATAATAAAATATGACGACTAACAGATAAAAATACGAGTAAATCGATTTCGTTGTTATGATTTTAATTGGTATCTAAATACGATCAGTTAACAAGCTCATTTATTTTATACAACGAAATATATGCTTAGTATTGCGCAAAGCAAGTGGAAAATTACAATATAATCAGTGGAAACTCGATGTGAGTTAACTCTTCAGTACTATCTACTAAGTTAACTGATTTATCTTTCTAGATGAACTATTATCATTAATATATTTCAGTACGAAATAACATTATGTTAATATTGTTTGAGTATGTATCCATCGCACACTTACGAAACAAAATGTATTTAACCTGAAGAAATATGATAATGTGAAATCATTGTAGTAAAAATAAACTATGAAAATCTATTAAGGCGCATTACCTCACAGCGAGTGCGGCGTGATTCGCTACTGAAAGATATGGCTCATTGGCACACTTTGCTGTTATTTTTGGTAAATAACAGTCGATAAATGATCTCACGTAACAATGGGTAGCTCTTGAAGATTTTTCCTTTAGAACTGAGCTTGAGTCATACAATTTTCCTAATAGAACGTTTGTAGACCTTTTATTAGCACAGATATAATTTATTCACGTATTTCTTTCGTTCGTTTCGATGCATTAAAGAGATTTAAAGAGTAAATTACTTGTGTATCTAAAATGTATTAGGGACCATTGACTTATTATGCTAATAAAAAAATGTCGTGTTGAAGTTATTAGCACTTTTAGTTTACTCACGATTAATAGTATTGACCACACTTTCTTGCAGATACCAAAATCATAATAATGTGAACATTTTTCTGAACCTCACCTAATCTAACTTCACCTACCTGACACATAAAGTAAAAGAACACATTTTGAAGAAACTTCGTGTTCTTGTAGTTTTCCCTTCTTAAATTATATTAATTAGGTATTTTTTTTTGTAATGGAACCATTGGTCTTCGTGCATAACGCGATCAACCAAAAAGAAAATAGTAATTTTAAGCATCGCAGATTTTGATAACAGCTTTTAACACAATTAGTGTTATATTTTTACAATACATTGGTTGCATGAAGTGTACATTACTCACCTGTAGTAAATGCATTAAATGTGACATAGGTACCTATATACTATATATGATTAAAAATATAAAATTACTGGAAACTTGAAACATTAACTTCAGTTTGATATTATGAATATTATAAAATCTAAATTACATTATTTTATTTAAATATTTTTTTCTAAACATACGTATCTTGTAAACATATTTTATATTGAACTCAATGTATAACTGCACCAGTGGAAGCGGTCAATCAATCTAGTTGTTCTCCACGTTTAGATTCTAGATACGACGTACATGGCACGGACAAACTGTAATTATCTAGCATTATCTAATATCCTGTGCCGTTACTTGTACTTTCTTGACGGGAAAAGGAAAATTTAGCTCGGAAACCGGTGACCAATACCTTGAATAGAAACCAGTTGTGAAGCATAATAATTATAAACTTTGAGAGAAAGATTTGATAATAATGCAGAATAATATTGAGTATTTATAATTTTGACACATCATTCTGTAAATATTTTGAACACAGAAAGCAAACAATGTAATACTATGTATCTTTATTTGATTTCATTGGAAATTAATTTAGTAATAGATACGTAATGTAACATGTAGGTATTTTAATTATAATTTTCATCGTGTTGTAGTTACTTTATAGTGGAGTAATTTGGACTCCTAAATATACAATATTATACGAATACAATTTTCAATATTTCTATTTTAAATAGTTTGTAAATATGTCATTATAAAGGTATGGATCGGTAATAATATTATGATATTTGAGTTATCTCAAGGTAATCTGAGGGATAACATCAACGTTATCAGTTATTAAATACGAGCGTATGTAAGCACAGTTGCGTAGGCTAATTTTAATGTCGGTGCATGTGTGTTGTAGTTTATTTCTAGAATTAATTTGTTTCGTTCGATTAAAACATAAATCAATGTGTTCGATCGTACACAATGGTACTGCTAGTGCCTTATTTAGAAAACCATAGTATTTTCGACTTCCTCCGTTATTCGTCCCTAAAATAGGCAAGACGTGTGTGCGCAATATTAATTAGCAATATATTATTGAATTAATATTGATACAAAAGAACAGCGTCGGCCGGGCGAGGGCATCGTCGTGCGGACTCCCTACGTAGCCAGCGGTGCCGCGTGTACCGGCATTGCGCGCGCTCCACTCGCATACACGTCTCCGCTTAAAAATAAAGTCCACACTGCGCGCTCGCGTACTTCAACCCATTTATAATTATCAGTAAATCGCCGCACGAGTGCACGACTGCCACGGCCGGCGACCGTTCGTCGTTTCTTTTCAATAACCACCGGCGCTAACCTCTGATCCGAATCTGACGTCCCAGTTCCGTGAGCCCTTGTACTAACAACTGAAATTACCGGATTAAAACTACGAATTTGACAACGCGCAGGGTCAGTCCGCCGAGACTGTAACTCCTACGCCTCATACCGGTATCGTGAGTGAAATAGTGAATGAACTAAGACTGTTTTTGTGATAATGATTGTGTTTTGTTAGTGATAATAGTGTTTAGTTACGAATTTTAAACGATGCCTGAAAAACCAAAACGACGTAAAAACAAAAATAAACGTAAAAATAAACAAAACCAACCCAATAATAGCGGGGATAAAAGTTCTTGTGATGTTTCTACTACAGAAAAATCTCAAAATGATAATCTTAGCCCTGAACCTGGAACGTCCGAATGTATTAACAATGATGTATTTTCGTGTAGTACTTCACCAAATATTACAATTCCAACCATTGACACCGTCCAAACCACCGTAGAAATTCATCATGAGAGTAACGATAAAGAAATAGAGAACACTCATCAAGAAACTGTTAAAGAAATTCATTTAAATACAGAAAATCAGCATTTGATAGAATTTAATGGCGACCTTGATGAAATTCAAAATTATATAGTTGAAACTCCAGAACAAAAGAAACCGATACCGAAAATAACTAACACCGTCAAAAGTAAAAGCCTTGACAATGATGACGATACTAAAATTATTGATGTTACTGATGATGCACTCTCTGAAGAAAACAATGTTCCTATAATTGATAGTAGTAATATAATTGTCACGGATGTAGAAGCAGATGTTAATTGGGAAAAAATTGATGAATTGAAAACCCGTCACCCATTTACTGGGGAAATTGCAACTGAAACTATATCAATAACAACACTGCCATTAAATATAGCTCAATGTGAAAATATAAAATCATTAACACCTGATCAAGAAACATCGTTGCGAAATTATTTAAAAACTCTTAACCTATCCACAAGTCCAGACAATCTGAATTCTATTGAAATTAAAACTGAAATTGAACATTTAATAAATCGTGAAGTGAAGCATAGATTGCGGAAAAAGGCCTCAGCAGATGATTGTTTTTCACAAAAGCTTTGTCCTCCAAGAATGTTGGATGTAATAGACGAAGAAGGTAGCAGTGAGTCATCTATGACTTCACGGCGCCATTCATATTTAAGTGAAAAAAAGAGTGATTTTGATGACTTAGAAGACGAAGTTTTTGAAGATAAAAATGTAATTAAAGAAAAGTTTGCCGCAAAACCTCCGATCGCTCTTCGTAATAAGCCATTAGGACGTCTCGTTTCTCAGCAATGTGTTTTAGTTGATGCAAAACTAAAAGAACCTGAAGTCAGTGAAGCTCGAGGAGATTGGACAATGAAAACTGTTGAAAAAATTTCTGGTGCTGAATTAGTCTATTTAACGGATTCGTCTAGCAGTACCAGTTCAATTCACGAAATTGAGGATGAAACTGATGACAGTATTGATACTGATGTTTCTGTTCGTATGATCACGCCTACAATTGAAGTTATTGATACAGAAAATTTATTGAAGAAAAATTTCATATCAAAAGAAGAAAATTTTAACGAGAATCTCAATACCCTAAACAAAAATGCTAATTTTATAGTGAATGATAAGAAAAATAATGAACATGTCATAAACATTGAAATTGAAAACAATGTAAAAAAACAATTTATAACCACGCCAAATACAACCCCAGAATCACACGAAATCGTAATTTTATCTACTGACGATATCGAAACAAACTTATATGTTAAAGAATTAGAGGATGAAAAGGAGAACCTCGTTAACAATAACATACACAGTGAAAATAAAGAAGAGAAACCTGTAACCATAAGCGCCATTAAGAATGACAAATGTAAAGATAAATTTGATTTAGAAATAAAAGTTATTAAATGTGAATTAAATGATGCATTTAATAACTTGATCAAAGAAGTTGCATCTGATTCAGAAAGTTCAAATGATTTGCAAGACTGCAGAGAAACATTTACGAGACAAGATTCTTCAAGTAGTGTTTGTTCTTCACAAAGTACTGCTAAGTATAACCCTACATCTACATCGTTGAATGATATATCTAATATAAATCATGACGAAGCGTTAGAAGGTAATTTGAATGAAAATAATAGTCAGTCAATCAAACTCAGCACTAAAGAGTCCATTACCTCTAGTCATGTTAATGATGTGATCGAACATGTTCCTGAAGCAAATAGCATTAGGTCAACTCGTGAAGATAGTCACTTACAGCACCCTAGTACTTTGAAAGAAATAAGTGTTAAGAAAATTGCTTCTTTGCCATATGGAGAAAAAATTTTGGAAGAATTGGCTTCTGTTTCTGAGCAATTACAAAATATTGGTATAACACAACCTAGTCACAGCAAAAACTATGTAAGTGAACAAGTAAAAAAATATGAGAGTGATACAGAAAATATAATATCAACAAATAAACCTGTAATTAGTGTGCCTCCCCCTATCAAACCCCGAGTGTCTTCGTTGAGAAAATCTCAAGACAATGAATGTAATTTCGAAGCCCCTAGATCTGAACCTAAACTGTTGTCAATGTCACCATCACAAAAAATGTTAATGGAAAAAACAAATACTCATTCCATCCTTGACCATACAAAGGAAAAAATGGAGCAGCATACTGATCACTACCATAGAAAAATCAGTAGTGGTGAAAATAAAAAAGAGTCCCAAGATATTTTTCAGTCTACTGATCTTAAACCAGATGTCAAAACTTTCGGTCCTTTGAAATCGCAGACAGGGAGTCGTTTATTGGCTTTAATATGTGATCCTAAAATAACATCCACAGTTAACTCGTTAAAAAATCGTTGTGATAATAATATTAATAGTACAGAAAATAATTTATCATACCGAAAAATTTCAAGAGAAAGTAATGACCACTATGAAAGTTGTTTATCACGAGATTATTCACATACATTTAAACCAATTCCACCGCCTCGGCCTAGAAAAATATCATTAGGTTTTTACGACAGCGAAGATAACTCTGATTTTGCTGAAAACTCATTACGTTCCATGAAAAGTGAGAAAAAATCATTTCATTTCTCAACTGGTAATCTAAATAAAGAAATTGAGAGTGACATATCGTCTATACAAAATATGCATAGATTTTACACTAATACTAGAGATCAAATTATTAATTATAATAAGCCTAGAAGACCTTCATTGCCAAAAGATTTATGTGAACAGCAAATGGAGTATATACGTCAGAAAGAGAAAGAAGTGGAAGCTGAAATTGAGCGCTTAGAAAAACAGTCAAGACTCAATTCAGCAAATCATGTAAGAAGAGGTCCTAGAGCTCCACTTATTTTGGATAAGGACAGTGTTGAAGAAAATAGAAATAATTTCTTTGTTTCGCATAAAAGGGATATTCCTATATCTTCAAAAGATACTGGCAATAGCAATACGAGTAAATTGTCATCTCTATTTAGCAGTAGTCAAGAAGAACTACAACGTGAAAAAATGTACACTGAATATGTTACACAAATGGCTGAAAGAATGGAACGGAAGCATCACAAAGTTATCAAAATCCGTAATACGCCTGTTTCGGGTAAATCGGTATCTAAAAGCATGCCTATTCTAGATGTTCTTGATTCGAAAGTTAACAACAAAATTGAAAAAGAATTCATATCAAAGGCTAGGGAAAGGTGGGATAAATTAGGAATAAGAGACCCTGAAACTGATGATGAACGTAGTAGGTCTAGTGCAAACATATACAGAGAACCTACAATAATCGAACATAAAATAAAAGTAATCGAAAGTGGTGAAGAAAAGGACGTTCAAAAATTGCCTAGTCATCTGCAAGACTTTATTCGTTTTACAGTAAAGGACAAGGGCGATGAAACAAATAACTCTGGTGAGTCAGAGAATGACCCTGCATCTCCGTACGTTGTGATTTGGTGTGCAGTGTTAATAATAATAATCTCCATTGGAAAGTATTTTGTGCGTTTGTTAAGAAATAGTGATTGATGTGATCGACTAATTGTTTTAACGCTATATTCAATAACTCAAATAACAGCATATGTTTTAGTGGTTAATTGTGTTGTGTAGCATGAGATTTAAAATTGCATAATATATCATAAAAATTGTATTAACTAGGTAGTTATTTATTTTAGTAGTTAATGGATATTCGACCACCACGCCATGCACGCCAGTTCTTTAAATCATAGTGGTGAGTATTTTTCAAAAAAAAATTTATATTATAATATTCTGACTATATAAATTTAAATCAAAACTCAAACATTCAATGATGCAAATATCAAGTCATGTAGCATGTATATTATGAGTGTAGCACAATTAAAATAAACATTATTTAATATCTAATTGAATACAAATTATCATATCACTACAACATACTATAGTTGTTTGTTAAATGTGTTTTAGGTTGATTCATTCCATATTATTGTATTGAAAATGCTTGTGAATTCTATAGTTTAAAGTCGTCATTCCAAGTATCAATTTGCAAGGCCCACATGCTTCCCGTTTATAATCGAGCAATCTTCTAATAGAACTAAATTGACTTGGTCTATTATTTAAATTATCTTAAATTTTATAAAAAGGTAGTCTACCAAATTGTTTTAAGGTACTTCGATATCTTTTAATTTAAAATGCAAGTAACCCGACAGAATTTCATTCATTGTTGAAAATATACTTACCTACCATAAATATTCTGCAGCATTTGTTCGTTAAACAAATTGTAATGTTTTGCCTTTGCACCCTTATTTTCAACAAAAACGTTTTACATTGTTGGCACACGTTCATTGTTATAATACGAGTATTACCTATATTGTTTTACTTGGTTTCATGCCTACAGTATTTTAGACAAAGACATATTCTATGCTTTCTCAATATTACCTACATATAACACGAAGTCATATTATAATGGCATATTCATTCTCCTATTTATAAAATTCTAATCACTAAAATGTCGACCCTCATGCAAAATGTCAATGCTCCCACGTGTAAAGCCTCTAAACGGAATTGAAAGCATTTCCTTAACATTTCAAACATTCTGACAGCTAAATGCCACACAGCGGTAGTGAGATAGGTGAGATAAACGTCTTATCGTAATGATGAAAATGTACAAACAGCCAACATAATGAGATAGTATGAATATCGAACGAATAAATTATTAGGAATGATATTAACGTCATGATAACGCTACAAATGATAACATAGAAATGCTTACGAAAATTTCCCGATATCGCCAAGAATTATTCGTTTACGAAGTGAGGCAAGTGCGTCGCCCGTGAAAATATTTGGACCGTCTAAATCTGTGCTAAGTGGCCTTTGGTGACTCAAGACGAGATCGCATACCGTGTTCTTTCGTATATCGCCAAATTTAATATTATATTAAACATTTTATGAAAAGTAAAATAAAGAATATCTCCTTGTGAATACACGAATAAATTAGCATTTATTTGGTAATAGCTGTTTTTAACAATAGCTATGACTAATGTATTTAGTGTTGTTGTCAGTCAAACTCGTGAAAAACTGAAAACGAAGTTTTGAATCATATTCAGTATTTACATTTCTAGATATTATTGTAATTGAAGCATTATATACTTTTATCATTGCTATTATCGTTGATTCGTGAAAATTACGCAAGGCGTTATGTAATTATTATACTTTTTAGTATGGTAGTTATGAAAGTACAGTGTTAATTAAAAATGATAACTACGACAATGAAAATTAAATCATCTGCTACATCTTAAGGAAGACAACATAAACCATTTTCAGTACTAACTATTTGAATTAAAAATATATTATTTTAATAAAAGATAATATGGATGGACAGGATTTGTTACTTAAAACCTCTAGGGCGGTCGAACGGAATTGGATGAAATTTGGCACAAATTTACTAGATTATCTATTACAAGACTTGACCGACCTACACAGTAGTTGTATGGTTACTGTCAACCTGAGGATTTTAGGAGATAGAAAATCTTGATAGTAATATAACGTGTGTTTATGACAATAACTTTCTTCTTTTTGTGAAGATAATGGTAAACCTAGAGTTCATAATTCACACACACACATCACATTTAATGAATATACCTACAGTTGAATATGTATACTAATGTATAGGTTAGTAGTATTAATATGCTCTATGAATATTGTACATATACGGTTAAATATTGTGATCAAACCACTGCATGTTCACAGGGAAAATAATAATTTGGGATACTCGTCCAGAATGGTTATTGGGTCCTGTAATAGGAGTTATCTAAATTATCAATCGCTGTCAATTAAATTGGTTGATCTCGTCGCCGTCGATGCGAGGACAACAACGTTGGCTGTTTAATTAACATCAAAGACATCTCTATAATAGAATCGAATATAATTAACATGCAACTATCTGAGAATCACCTCTGTTATTGTTTGTGTAATTTACCTAATCATGTGAGAAGCATATAACTATGGTCTGTTGAAAGATCTAGTTTATATTTTTAATTAGTAGAATAATTGGACGCGAAACGATTCGGAAATGAAAAAATAATAAATAAGCAGGTGACATATTATTGCGGCTCGAGCAACACACCATTGGAAAAAGCTTGATTATTCACATAACATCAGAGATTCAGGAACAAATATCAGACTGAGTTAAAAGAATCATGATGATGTGATAACTATTTTAATACAACTGCAATCGACGCATTGCATCATGATTTAATGAATGTGCAAAATTAGACGTGACCAGTTTCCGATAACGTCAAGTTTAAAACGTTGGAAATGAAAACAATATTCACGTTAAAAAGAATCGTTATGCAAGACCGTAAAATATTCGTTTAGATGCTTCTCTCTGCCAACGATCATAAATTTTGTCCATAACCTCCCACGGTCTCGTGTATTCAGAAACAGCTTGCGTTGCAACTGTGACTCAGTTGCTAATTTGTAAACAATGCTATTTTTCTACATTTTCTTTAAAAAAAAACTTGTAGATTATTTTCGGACATTGATGATGAGATGATGCACTAGACATCAATTTAGTGGGCATTGTTGCTCATTGATCGTTTTCTACTGAGATTTGTGGTGCACATTACAAACATAGGTACTACTTATCTATTGAGAAGAGATTTAAATCAAGTTAGAGGGAAAAATAAAGTTGGTTACGATTTTAACTCCCCGGGGAATAATGGAGGTAAATATTTTTTAAAGCTTATTTCTTTACTTTGAGGACCCGCAGTGGTTTCATCATAAATATATTTAATGTCCTCTTTTTTATTACCTCTGTAGATCCTCTTTAGTCCTTTATTTTCATAAAGAGAATGGCAGAAAAAAATCTTGCTAATTTATGATTTTTAAATTCATCGGTTTGAAATTTTATGGTAAGTATTAAATAAAATCTGTAGGTAATTAATTTATTTTACTTATTTTATTTAATACTTTATTGCACACCACAGAGAAAACAAGTTATATTTAAAAAAAAATGTTCACTAAAGGCGAGCTAATTATAGGTCTTCAAAGTATTTTTATAAGTAAAGAGGATACTCAAAAATGAATTCGAATATCGTCAACTTTGATATCCTAACTACTATAATAATGTTAAACTAACATTTATAGTATTGTAATGTGTATTTATACGTAGTAATACGTACTTAATAGGTCAAAGTAGTGACTGATAATAAATACAAAACACTTATGTAATATGAACACACAATGTCTTTGAGTACAATGTTAGATTAAATTGAATAATATCAATACCTACCTTATAAGTAAATATCACTAGATAGGTGTTAAAAAAATAAAAACAAATTAGTAAAATGTTTCTGAACGGTCTCAAAATTACTTAATTTTTAAATAGAAATAAGGACTGATCTGGTGTCTCTCATCTCGTTATTTTATTTTATAATAGTTGTCAATGCTCAATGTTATGTTTTATTGGAAAAACATTATTCAATCCTAATTAATGATAATATTGTTTTGGGTATGTTTCAAAACTTTTACTTATGTGAAATTAGTTTTAGTAATGCTATTTGGTTCGAAAAGTGGCGGTTTTTTTTATTCAGTTACTGAAAGTTTACTTACCGATGATCTTTCTCTTGTAAAAAGTGATACGTGTGCGACTCTTAAAAGTAGGTCAGAGATTATTCCAACACACTTTGTTGAAGAACAATTTAGTTTTGCGATCTTGATTAATGAGTTAGTTCACAAACTTGGGTTTGCGAGTTGAGAAGCGAAGTCCACATTTTCCAGGTGGCTAATCAAACGAGTCATCTAGGAGGTAATGTGACGCATCGGGGTCCCCAACAAAGAGAGAATGTCAAAGAGCCCGCAGCCGCGCCGGAAGCGATTTGACTGCGGAACTGACGTCATAGTGGGGTCGCACTTCTCATAAAAGTTTCTGCGTTCGCCTTTATGTTAAGCGGTTTTTAAGTGTATGAACTAAGATAACCTCAGGTAGGCAAGGTTATCTCAATATTGACCTAATAATCTCCTCTCACACACAACAGCAAAATGAAAATCCGGATTACAGTAACAAAAGGTATAGGTACAAAATTATATTACGTAGGTATTCTATGATACCTATGTACTCTTACCTAGTTACATTTAAAAACACCTGTAATAAAAAAGTACACTTTGTAATACAAAATAAGATTCAATTAAATACCTATACCTAATCAATTAGCAGCATCAGCAGTAGATATATCAACAAACTCAAACATGCTCATTTACTTATACCGCCATCTGTTGTAAGATTTAGAAAGCTGAGATGTTTACATTTATCACCGCTAGATGGCAGTACTTGACATCAATGAAAATCTTGATGGAACCACATAGCGACTGACCAGATGAAAACTTGCCAATGGTTTTTCGTAACTCTACTCAGAATTGGCATTCGTCTTTATAATAAACCTACGATGTTACGATAATAACTCTGCTATTATTAGAAACGTTAGCATATTATTCAACAGTATTTTTTATGTTTCCGTTTTGTCAATATAATGAACGTTTTAAAATTCTTTTGTTGAAATGATGAAATTGTATATTTTATGCATTCAAAGAAAGCTTATTGCGGAGATGGATTTTAATATCGTGTAACATGGTTTTTCACTGGCAGATAGCTTAGGTAATAGGCTACTTTTATTGATGAAAATTCGTGAATAATTCCTATGTGACGCAGATTAAGTTGCGCGGGCCAGCTAGTTATTAATATATTTTGCTATTTATGTTTCTACTTATTTGTCTAAATCGAACTTGTTTTTAATGAGTTTATATATGTCTGTCTTTATTAAATTTTATATGAACTTTAGTAATCAAAGACATTGAAAATAAACTAGATAATATGATTGTTTTTGTATTAGAATATTTTTTTCCAACACTAAAGGAATTTTGAAATAAACATGGCATCTGTAACATCGTATTAATTACATTAGCTTATCAATTCCCCGATAACAGAGGTACAACAATAATTAGCCTACAAAAATAATATATGAATTCAATAATGTCATACTGTGTTATTATCAAATATTTCAATAACAATTTTACGCCGTGTGTGAATGATTAATTTTATTATAATAGGTACCTAACTCAGTGTATCCCATAGAATTATTACATCTGGAATCAACATCATGAACAACAGAATGAAGCCAATTTAAAGTGCACCGATCGCGCGTAACAATACGATATTTTGATTGAACATCAGAAATAACAAAGTGAAATTTTAAAGAACTTTTGTGTATGTAATATTTTATTAGTGTGTTAAACGAATTGAGTGTCATCAGTACACTAACGCCAGAATATCGTGTAGTTACGCGCGATCGGTGCACTTTAAATTGGCTTCATTCTGTTGTTCATGATGTTGATTCCAGATGTAATAATTATATGGTGTATCCTAATATATACCTATTGTCATCCACAGTCCATACCTAAACGTCTATGAGATTTATTCAAGATCTGCTAAAGTTATTCTGCGTCACTATTTTTTTAAATTTAGGTACATTCAACAGATTCTCACAATTTCCAATCAATCTGATACTCGTATTGTGCGAGCGATTTCTTTCTTTATGCTAAGCCTAACTCTTTTAGCTGTGTCGATTGCTTTTATTTTATTACATGCTAGTAAGTAATACAATAATTAAAAAACGAGCAAACTAAAATAGGATAAACCATCATCACAACTACAGCAAAAGAATCAAACATAAAACAATGCCTTATTAGTTTTATTTTAAAATATTTCTTATTGATCATTATTATTTATGTATCTTTAGATACCTTTATATTATTTATGAAAATAGATAGAATAGGTAAAAAGAGACCTTTACAAATGCGTTATAGGTATTCAATATCGGAAGCTTGATACAATCTGAGTACGTACAGGAATTAATCTTGGCATCGCGAGGATTTCATGCCGATTACTGATTCGTACAATTCCGTTTGCAGAGAGCGAACCTACCTACTCTGAATATTACAAACATTGTTCAATTAATATGAGCAGAGATTATCTCATTTTCTTGGTAAATAAGCAATTGTTAACTGTAACGAGAATGTTATTTACTATCAGTCTTAGCGATGATTACTAAGTATAGAAGTAAAATTATTGTGTGTTCATTATTAGGGTTTAAGTAGAAAACAGGTTTTAGTGATATCAATAAAATAAAAATAGGTTATTATTCAAATTATTTAAAAATCAAAATTATTGATCGCAAATATTACCTACAAATATTTAAAAGATGTAATAGAAAGATATTCACATACCACTTACGTGAAAATATACTCATTAATTACTTACATAAAACGATATTTCTTATTATTTACCCAAGGGAAACTAATTAATTAAACGTAGGAATATCTTGAAGCTGATATAATGTACACAAAGCCGAATATTACCGCTGTTATAATTATTGTGGTGTTTGAGTAGGTACCTATATGAGCTGCCTCCAGAGAACGAAAGTTACGTGAATTCTACAAATATCTATCAAACATTGTTTTAATCGCAATTTTTAATTTGAACACAAATTTTTGAATTGGATTCAAAATGTTTTAAAAAGTTTTCTCATTAGTGACTTAACAAAAATTCTTCGAAAAAAACTCGTCGCGTGGCAGTTTGTAGTAATTTTTTTATTTAATTGTAATTATAGGTGTGATACAATATTAATACTATAATTAAATACGTAAAGTACCTTAAGTATGTTAAAAAATAGCCGGAAAGGGTATATCATATGTGTGAGTGGTTATTTTAATGCATATGACTCTGCTCAAGATCTTTATTTGATGCACCTTAGACTAATTTTACTTAATTCATTCCTACAATTCCAATATCATACAAACATAATTAAGATTGTTCAATTCGCTATAGTTTTTTTTATCAATTTCTATACGATTTTAATCCAAATAATATTACACTTGCCTCCTGTAAATCTGAGATTGATCAACGATATTTTACTCACATGTCAAATCAATCATAGTCGAAAGCGTGTTACGTGAAAATCTTCCTAGAATTGATACGGAATGCCCAACAAATTGATTCAAGACAATTTTAATATACGAACAAAACGTGTTCGTATATTAAAATTCATGACTTCAGGTTACACATTTATTGATAAGCTATAAATTGTTTATCTTAAATATAGAAAAAGCCATATTTTTTATATCTATAAACTACTATGTTTTCGAACAGACTACTATGAACCCGCACATGCTTTTATATTTGACTTGAAATTTAACTTAATTGTCTAGAACTGCATCATACATCTGCGACACTGAATTACTCTGACACTTTTATTATTTTACCAGTCGTTGTTATTATTAATATTATAATATATTTTAACGCTACAAATGCATGTTAACTGAATCAAAAGTTGGAAGTCATAACTCTAAACATATGAACCGATGTTTCAATTTAACACGCTTGCTGGGTAAATTGTGACATTCCAAATAGGAAACATTTAATTTAGAATGTCGGAAACATTACGTAGAGTAATATAAGTCATGTCAGATATTGGGCTGCATCGGTGTAGAGGAACGTGGCCGTGGGAGAATCCACACCGGACAAGATTAATTACAGTTGTGGTTAAATTAATAACGGGCCGAGCACGCACCCTAGACGCCACCTCGGATTTACTACCCTTATACACAAACAATAGCTAATCAAATCGTATTATCGCCTACAAAAGCGATTAAGATCCTGACGGTTACACAAAGCTTAGCAGTCACCGCGCCATCGCGCCAGCTCCGAGATCGTGTTCGGTTTGATGAGATTCTAATAGCATGCGTGATTACGGTATCAATGAAATTAATTCAACATCGATTATAAAACACGATTACTCATTTTGCCGTTTTCTTTATTGTGCCCAAAAAATAATTTAATAAGTACGTAAAACAAAGAAAATTGATACAAAAAAGTACACATACGAAGTACATACTATCTAAATAAACATTTTACTTTATAGATGTGTTATTCTAAATGTTCTCTTCAAATAAATTAACTTCAATATATTATAATCATCAAATATTTTTTATAGGTTACAAGTGGAGACGCAATTGAATTTGCGTGTTGCTCAGTTGATAAATTAAATAGATATCGACTGGTTTTTGATGCAAATTGAAATAACATAATATGAATGACCTCAGCGGACAAGTCACATTGGGATGCAAATTACATTCTGTACGTTATACAAGCTATTATGAATGAGTTCATACCGCGACCGGCAAATAGCATGAGGTCAAAGCAGTTGACATTGATATTCAAATACATTTTTAATGTATTTAAAACGAAAAGGAAATTAAATTATATTGAAATTTTGTTCATGACAAATCAAAGGAAAGAAAAAAATCCGTTAATAGAAGAAATATAATATATATAATTATTTATACTACTACAATACGATATAATTATTTATGTATATTATCCCTACAATACTTCACTATAATCTCGATGCTTAATATTTTGCAATAGTAGATTCTTCTCTACTTTTGAGACTTACTTCAAAAATAGCGTTTAAAATTACACTGTGTCTGTTAATTTCTTAACAATACACTTCATTTTAATATAGGTAGGTACATCATAAGGTAAAATTGTACACATGAAATACTTTAAAAAGAAACGAAAAATCAATTACACGTATTATTTCCATTACAAAGATAATTTTCACACGTCGTGTTTGTAGTGAAAATGCAACCCAATGAATTTTGTATTTCATTTATCGAAATGGCACATCAGGTGATGGGAAGGCTCCCAGGATACAGGTATCGAATGAAGCCAATTTGGTAAATCGAAATAATAGGTCAATTTACTTAATCCCCAGAGTCTTTCCTAATAAAGGTAAAATGAAGGCAATTAAAAGTTAACATACGTTGGATTTAGTTTGGGACAAGTAAGTACCCAATAATAAGGGTACTTTCCGATACGAATATTATATTATTATTTTCTCGTTGGTTTCCGACGTATTGTACAACGTTAATGAGGTCACTAGAATTTTCCGTGGATCACTTTACTTTTCCTTATCAAAACGAAGTAGACACACTTACCAACTATCATAAATTTTACTAGTTTTATAGAATAAAAAATACATATGTATGTAGATCTTATCAAAAAATAAGGCGTTAGTTATTAGGATACATGTATTTGACTAAAAACCTGTTGAAAAAAAAACTGCTCTTAAATATTAAAAGTGGATGTTTGTTCAGAAAATGATAGTTCACTTACAGTAGGTACAAATTGTTTCTCTAATTTACTTGAATCTATCATACATGGTATTATGTTATTGTAGGAGACAGAATCAATAATTTACTATTTTCCACTAGAAGTAGTACGAAGTACCTACTGTCGACGATACCGCATTCTGTAAATAGTTTTAACATTTTTTATTAAAACCTCTATTGTAATAATACTTTTTTAAATAGGAATGTTGGCGCGCTACATGTTATTTTATGACCCCATTTTGGTAAACATTATTGCTTTTCCAATATTTTTTTTTTTAATACAAATATTAAAACTGTTTTTTTTTTGTTTCAGTTTGATAAGTAGGCATATAATATAAAATAAATATATAACCTTCGAGGTTCAATGTAAATATACGAGTAGTACCTTCATAATAAAATTGTATATTAATATTCAAAATTACCTACACTGAGAACCTAAGAAGGTTGTTACTGTTCGCCTGGAAGGTTTTATTCAAATTATATGTACAGATTAATCACAAATAATTGGCTATTATTATGAAAAACATTTTTATTAAATACGGTAAATGTAACAATTTTATAATTTTATAAACTTTCTAATAAATAAACACACAAATCAAAATTATGAAAAAGGGGAACGGAAGGAAGGAAAAAGGGGTTTGTAAAGGACCCATCGGAGTCCGATACTTACTCAAATAAATGATTTGTCTGTGAACTTCTTAATGACTGGCTCTAATCTTCAAATCAAATGTAAGAAATTCGATTACATTTATGTCACAATGTTTGCAATATACAATTGAGGATGAAAACCAAACATAGTCTTTCATATTTCAGTTTAATAAAATAATGAATACGTATGGAAGTTTCATATTTTACTTAAAAGCATGAAACCTCAATATGGGACTATTAATATTTTGACAGCTCCATTTTCATCATACAGTGGTCGATACGATTGTTTCCGTTCCATGCAAATCAATACGGTGTATTTTACAATTTTGCTGAATAAATTCATGATGTATTAAAGCAACTTTTTTGTTTCTTATAGCTCTAAAAAGTTTACGGTATTTTGTTAAGGCTTAAGGAGTGAGATGATTTTCTTCTCTTCGTCGAAATCAAGGCATCTTCACTATGACCAATAGTTTTATAAATTATTTTAGGGCTATTGGAATAAGAGTTAATCAGTTTTAATAGTATTTAAATCTAAACAACACTATTACACCTTATTTATTCTTTCCAATCGAACAAATAAACACCAAACTAGTTTGAACTAGGAATAAGTACGTACTTCAAATCATAATCTCAGATCGTTCTGGACGCTCTCGGCGGCAGTCTTGAGTTCCTAGAATACATCTACTAATCGATACGATGGCGGCGACCCGATCTCGTATTCTAACCAGTTGCTTCCGATAATGTTTTAACTTTAAAATAAAAATATAAAGTGACCTTTTTGGAACGAAATAATCGATAATATTCAATGAATATTTAAAACTATTTACAATTTAAAACTAAGTATACAAATAGACTGAAATAGTGTAGTTCAATTAGTTTTCTGAGATTTTGGAGGAATGGAAAATATTTCTAAATGGGTGTTAGATGAAAGCCACAGACAGCATTTATAAAGTACATTCCACGCTACGCTCCTTTCTTAGTTCATGCATGGGTCAGTGGTCTACGTTTCTTCGTCAACCAGGACATGTTGGCTCTCCGGCCTCCCCGAGCTTGATAAGGATAAGGCGGGGTATCTTCCAGGGTGACAGTCTGAGTCCTTTGTGGTTCTGTCTGGCGCTTAATCCTCTAAGTACATTACTTGGAGATTCAACGCTAGGCTACCGACTCAAGAGAGGGGGTGAGCCCATTTCACATCTCTTGTACATGGATGATCTCAAATTATTTGCTACTAAAAAACCAGACTTAATATCTTTACTCAAAATAACCGACAATTTTAGTAAAGCTATTGGAATGGAGTTTGGAGTAGATAAGTGTGCGGTCATAGATATACAGAGAGGTAAAGTTGTAAACTCTGAGAGTTTGCAACTTAGCCAGAGTGAGGTGCTTAGATCTCTGTCTGAGTCGGAAACCTACAAATACCTTGGAATGTTCGAAGCTTTGAGTATCGTCGATGCAGATATGAAGCAATCGGTGAGGGATCGGTTCTTCGGCCGCCTGATAAAGGTTTTGAAAAGCCTCTTGTCTGGCGGAAACAAGATCCGAGCCTTCAATGGTTGGGTCATGCCTGTACTGACGTACTCCTTTGGCATTCTAAAGTGGACGCAATCAGAACTGGATGCCCTGGATAGAAAAGTTCGGCGACTGTTGACGGCATACAGGATGCACCATCCACGCTCATCTGTTATGAGGCTGTATATACCTCGGAAGTGTGGGGGTCGTGGCATGTTAAATGCCAAGGATCTGCACAACCGAGAGATATACAACCTTCGGGAATATTTCCAAAAGGTGAATGTGGGTATGTACCGTGATGTAGCAGCAGTCGATAAAGGACTCACTCCGCTATCCTTAGCGAACGGGAATTGGCGAGCGCCGAAGGTGATGAGTGTGGCGGATCGCACGGACGTATGGAAGAGCAAGGAACTACACGGTCGATTCTACCGGGCCCTTACGGGTCCTGATGTAGATCAGTTAGCCTCCGTGGCTTGGCTACGATACAGTAACCTCTTCGGAGAGACTGAAGGTTTTGTCTTAGCAATTATGGACGAAGTTATCATGACGAACAACTACCGCAAATATATTCTAAAGGATGGGACGGTCGACATTTGTCGGGCATGTCACCGTCCGGGAGAGTCTATTAGACATATCGTTTCCGGTTGTTCCCGTCTTGCTAACGGCGAGTACTTGCACAGACATAACCAAGTAGCTAAGATCATTCATCAGCAACTTGCTCTGAAATACGACCTTGTTGAAGCCGCCGTACCTTATTACCAGTATTGGCCTCAGCCGGTTCTCGATAATGGTCATGTAACGCTCTACTGGGACCGATCTATTATCACTGACAGGACTATTGCTGCTAATAAGCCTGACATAGTGATAATAGATCGGGATGCGCATCGGGCAGTGTTGATCGATGTCACCATTCCACATGACGAGAACCTTGTGAAGGCAGAAAAAGAAAAATAAGCTAATAAATGGATAATTAAAGTGAAGTAGTTGTTCTTGCAAATGGTGATTAGGGACCTAGAAATGTTGTGTTGTGATCCCTGATTTCCATTTACCATCTGTACTCTACTGTACTATAACAACCCATTAATAGTAACTGCCTACTGAACTCAGGTCTCCTCCGAAGATAGGTCCATCACTTTGGCAATAAAAAAATAATTAAAGGAGGCGTAATATTTTTACAGTAGGTAGGGAATAGGTTCATTAGAAACAGTAATCACTTCAACTTATTCAGACACTCGCGGTTTTCTATAATACTTTCATGCATTTTCAACGGGTTCTTACCACGATATTTAATGAAATGAGTTGTCTCGATATTTCAACGTTGTTGCAAACGTCATGATCACGAGAAGACTGGATACTGCGGGTCGATTTAAGAGCAAACAAATCCAAGAGGAAATGAGCAAAAGAAACCGTTTGAAATATCGAGACAACTCAATTAATTAAATATCGTGGTAAGAACCCGTTGAAAATGTATGAAAGTAATCACTTACCTTCAGATGGTCACAGGATATCTGTCATACAATAAAAGTACTAGAATAATGTTTATCGTTTTCTATTAAACTGTTTAGGTATTAAACTGTTTTACTTAAGCAAGTTATAGGTAGGTGAATACATGTAAAACTTTTCTAATAAAATTAACACATTTTTTAACACCCTATTGCCTAAAATATTAAATTTAAAGTAATATTGTAAAGTATAATATACTAAAATAAAAACTCAACAGTCCTCAGTCACATTAACTCATAGAGTTGGCCGCAGTTTATTTACAGATGTTTAGTTCCAGTTATTTTCGGTTCTTCCTGTCTCGGTGTACTGCGTGCGAATCTAAGGGCAACCTAGTTTAATGGGACTGTTTATTATTATCTTTGTTTTTTACAAATAATTTTAAATCAAAGTTTAAATTACGCCTATGTACAAACTTGTGCATGAAGCAATAAATAAATAAATAAATTGCAGTAGTTTTTGAAATTAATACTTGTTCAGATTAAAAAACAACTCTGATAATGCACAAGGAGTCAAAAAAAATTTTAAAATTAAATTAGAGTATTAGATTAGTAAGTTTTATGTTTACTCCTAGTGTGAATAAAAAGTGATTAATGTTAACTTAATTTCTCTCATAATATGACATGGTACTTCTAGTATTGTCATACCTACTTAAGTCGTTTTTAAGTGATAACTTTTATAATTAAAAAAAAAGAGTTTTTTTAAACAGTACCGTGTATAGATGTCATAATAATACACATAACAGACAGTGTGATGTTCATTGTAATAACGACAACACGTCGCATTTCCATTGTTTCCCATTTTCCGTTTGTTAGTATCGGCGTCGTGCGGTGTTATCAGAGGCAGACGGATCAGTCGGTGCTCGGCCCTCCCATACGTCGCACGCTCGCGTTTTGTTCGAGTACGTCGCGCGTTTTCCGACAGTTTTCCGCGCGTCCGTTCGTCTCTCCCCGCTCTGTGAACGCCGCACCGGGAAATGTCACCCTGATATACATTTAACGGTGTGTATAAACAGCCCTGTGTTTATTCTATCGGATAAGTTAATGTCTAGTGTAGTGATTGGATTACTGAAAGGGATAATATTGGTTTTATTGACGTAAGTAGGCGATGCGGTCGAGGATTTGTTAATGAATTAGATGCGGTCAATTGGTTTAGATATTAGTTCTGATAGCCGGCATGTCGAAGGTCGTAGTGATTGATTCATTTATCTTTCGCTATCTTTTCGAACGGCATTATCAATTGCCTGATTTTTTGACAAGTTGTTGATAATCAGTTCGCCTGCAAGTGTTGAAGATCATTATAATGTTCTTTTTTTTGGAATGATATTATTGAATTTATCTATTACTAGCACGATGTTTTGTATATTTTTAGGCAACTCTTGTACGGAAATTATGAAATTACATTGTAAATATGTGGCAACTTTTGTAAATTAATGGTACTTAGGACGCCCATGATCGAAGATTACTTAACATCAAGTGGGTTGTTAAATCGTAGGTATACCTACTTAAATTATCAAAAAACCTACCTATGACACAAACATAAGTCGAAATTAAGTAATTCATATGATGAATCATCAAATGACCACTGTGACATGTTGAGGGAGGTCAATGTTCAAGATTGCACATTCTGATATAACATTTACCTACTGCATAAAAATCATTCACTAATTATTTACCTACAGTTTATCAGTCATCTGCCTATCATGGCAACGCTTCTTCTTGACAATTCTTCTATGCAAAAGGCCACATTTTCATAAACCTTCTTCGGAATATTAAACTTTCATGTCTGCTATAAAAACATTGAAAAAAGCTTTAAAAGCATCATAGACAGTTGTTTTTTTCTCAACTTAGTTGATAGTATCAGGGTGCATATAATCTACATGAACATTCTCTTTGAACCCCCGTCATCCCTGACGTTGTACCTCGCATATTGAGTTTGTTTTTATTTCCGCTCGTTTTATTGCTTCTACAAAGCCTTTACAGTGTTATTAATGGCTTTATAAATTTATTGGAACACAACCTTTTGTGTTAGGTGCACATTTTACGTTGGCTCAATGAAATGGCAAATTTATAGCGGATTGTAACGAAACAGTTTTCCAATTTGTTTAAATCTCCCGAAATTTCGATTAAATATTGTTTACATTTCTTAAAAGTGTCATAACTTTTCTATAGTATAAATATCGAAGTATTTTATAATGCAAAAATGTTTTTAAATATTCAATACGTAATGAATTTGTTAATGTTTTAATTGAACTGAATAAATAAACATGATGTAGTTTAATTAATATGTTTATAATTAATACGAACTAGAAATTACGTAGATACAATAAGCATTTATACTTGTTATGTACTGAATTAATATTCAAGGTTAATTTTACGATTATTCAAAATGACATATTTAACAGAGCACACATTAACTAGTTAATTAAATTTATTATAATTTTTAATTGCCTTGTCAGTGGTCTTTATGGTAATTAATGAAAGGATTTTTCAAATTATTTTTAACTGTGGTTTATTGACCAACTTTTAAAACGAGAGTTTTTCAATTAAAATTATATTTGCCTTGTTTAGTATCCTAAATACAACTTCTGGGTTTTATTACCTATTTTCATTGGTCTTATTTCAGTTAATTAGAATTTCTTTAAAAAAAAATTTCAAAGCCACACAGTTTTGTTTATGTGAGAATGATTTGTTTAACGTGTTGAGAATTCGAATACATATTATTTTCTGAGTGTCATTGGGTGAAACGATTTCGCCGATTCCTTTTATTTGCCCGATGGCATTTTTTTGTGGTCTCTATTATATTTGACAAAACTGCGACAAGTACTTCGGTAATTCTTAGAAAAAGAATAGTTATCGACCATTTACCGTGGTTTTCATTTTGTGTACTTACAAAAACATGTTTTTAACAAATATGGTAGAAAAGAAATATTCAGTGACTTAATATTAACATGTCTTGAGAAATACACAATTCTATTCATATTTAAATTTAAAATGCATTTTAAACTGCAGCTAATGTATTTCAAAGCGTTGAATACTACAAAACGTTAAGTATACATATTAATCTCATTAACTCACGCCTTTCATAATTACCATAATGATCTCCTAATAAGATGTTGAAACGTTAATTTTCGTAATGATTTAAAAAAAGCCGACATTTTGTTACATAACATCGTTAAAACCAAATGTGAGACGTAAGTTGGTACGTTTTCCAAGATGTGGGCGCGATCATCTGTAACAAGAGCTTGCTGGGCGTGGGTCACGGTCAAAATTAAATGAGAGATCGACAATCTGTTTCTAAGATCGTTTGTAATAAGAGACAACCTTAATACTTAGCTAAAAAAACATTTCTTTACTCAAAGCGTTTTCGAGAGATCAGATATCGTTTTCTTTGATGATGTTCAATTAAGGCACCGACTCGTATCAAAGTCGAAATGTTTACATTATGCAAAATGTTGAACGACACTCAATTAATTAAAAATCGCGGATCAATCATTTCGACAGCACAAACGAAACCTGCCCTATGTCAATAAAGTAATAGATTCACTTTAATTTGAAGTGAATATTTTTAGTTAGCTGTTGAAAATATATGTATACGTAAATAGGTTATTCTTGAAAATAATAAATTGGTGTACACCAATTTATTCTTGAAAATAATAAATTGGTGTACACCAATTAAAACTTAAAAAAATGGCAATTAAAAACATTTAGTAAAAATGTGCACTGCTGTAGAAAAAGAAAATAGTAGAATATTAGAAATTAAAAAAATTAAAGAACCTGTAGAAATAACCTTCTTAATTATTATCAGTAATAGAATTAATTTCAATTATTTTTCGAAATTTATTACTAAATTTATAGTTTCACATTATACACTTAACGGCAAGGTTGTAGCCATTAAAAAAAGATATTAATTCTTCAAAGCCACAAGCAAACACAATGCAGACGAGACCACTATTTAGGTCATGGACTAAGCCGGACTACGCCCTGCGCCCGGGTATTTATGACGAACTTCTCTAATCCCTTGTAGACTTAATCATAGATGTGTACTTGTAATATATTATTGATATCTTTGGGCAAATTATGTTGTAATGTTGATAATTTTGATAACGGACGCCCTTGCAACCAAATCAATCTTTCAATATAGAAATTGTTTAAAAAAACTTTTTATTCCCTGAAATAAATAAATTTGTTCAAGATTGCATTTACACACGCCACGGCATGATGCTTCGTAGTAGATTTTCCCCGACCATAACTAGTTTTTAATATCAAATGTGATTGGTTTTTAAACATACCCTTTAGTTAGACGGTTAGCTTCTTCAAAAGCAATAGATAAATGATGCGTGTCGAGAAATGAGTAGAACGGTCACATAAATAATAGTGGTTGTAAAGGTCAAGTGTCGAATGAAAGACCTTCTTTCACGACAATAAAATCGATTAACCCGACGCGTTCCCAGCGACCCGACTAATTGTTACTGTGAAATTTATAAATCATATTTCACGTTCTTATACAACGGTTCAAATCATTGAACTCGATCCTTATATGGTTGTAAAACTGGGTCCTAGTGCTCTCTGTACGGTGTTGTGAAACCTGTCTAAGAAGTCTTGAGTGAATCACGAAGTAATTTATGATTACTAGGACATAGCGTTCATGTTGAGCTAATACGATTATGTTTTCAATGTTATTGGTCTATTTATAAATTGAACAGCATGACGTTAAAATAAATAACCTTGACAATTATAATACACCATGCACAGTGAAACAAATGTATTGCATAGGTAATTTGTGCAGTAAGTGCATTTGTTTCAACTAGATGTTTTTGTTCATTGAACAGCTACGAATAATGTAGGTACTTTCTGAAAAGATTGTTCATAAAGATGTATAGATACTTTAAATAAATCAATATTCAAGTATCCTCGTAGTAGAGCGATTCATTAAATATTTTAATTTAGGTACTATTGATTTTATTGATACATTTGATTTTAGACCCAACTTTTCATGATGTCATTTAATTAGCTACTTCATCAAACATAATTAGTATTCATGAAGGTCACAACCTCAATAAGTAATATTCGCGTACTAAACAAAAAAGGTAAATAAGTTTAATAATTTAGGTTTTAAAAAAGTTGTTTAATAGAACGGGTTACATGAGCGAAATTCGAATTTGACGACAACAAACACGACCCTTACATGAAAGCAGAATCAATTTATTATTTACCTAAACAAAGTGAATTTTCAGAGCATCGCTAACTTTTTAAAAGGGCTTACAGCTTTGTTCCCAATAACGTAGGTAACTTTGATTTAGAAGTTGAAAAGCAACTTTGTTTCGAATCGAGAACTGCTATCTACAACTTATTTCAGTGTCATTAGGAAATACTCAACGAAAACTCAATAAAAGTAGGTAGAGACATTCAGGCCCAATTTTACGAGGGACATTATGTTGATATCGGCAAAGGCTTTTAAAATTTCGTTCGTATTCTTGAATGAAACGATTGTCATTATACACTATTATCGTTACTCGTTTTACAGTCTCTATACATTTTAGTAGGTTTTCAACGTGAAATACTGCTGTGTTCTCGTATTTGGGTTATTAAGTTATGTATTAATATATAGTGACAGAGTTATTTTTTTTTAGTATTGAAGTATCTTTTCTAGAGTAGGTACCAACCTGTTTAATAATTTGAGGCAAAATAATAATAACGAAGATTGCACGTATTGTGAGGTTCCTTTCTCTTGAGCCCTGACCACTGATGACTTGGGTCGTAGACCCCGTCTCCAGTGGCCCTCTGTTTTTTACATTGTATTTTTAAATTTATTTATTTGTGATTGTTTTTTTTTTAAATATAATGTAAAAATGAGCAAATAAATCAATACTGAATACGAAAATTACAATGTTAACGGATAGAGTACGTTTATTGTAAAACTCTGTATCTTAAAAATATTTTAAAATATTGGACATTTCTAAGCTCTATACAAAATAGTAAATTAATAATCATACCTAACGTGAAACATCTGCCATAAATAATTTTAATCATAGTCGAAAGTCATTATACAGTAAATAATTAAATAGGCAGTATTCTTCCGTCTTCTAAGCCTCTCTGCTAATTATTATGTACACAGTAACGTATCTAATTGCGCACCGGTGCTAGGCAGCAAAGTTTTCCAACGAGCTGGCTACTGTACATTTAAACGTTTCCTTAATTTAACCTAGCCGTTGTAAACTCGACTATAATTCATTTAACTGCCGGTTACATGTGTCATTCTGAACGATGTTATTGGGTAGAAGTTAAGTGCTGTAATTTCTTTGTAATAGGTCGTTAGTTTTAGAAAAGACAGATAAATGAAACTAACGTGTTTAGAAATGAAGTGAGGCTATTTAGCATCAAAGTAATTGTAGTATAGAGTTGCTGTATATTATTATCTGTGCTAAATTTGCGCTCCTAGGTATTTAAGATTCATCATTTAGTGTTATATTGTCAACTTATAGGTATTGCGATAAAGTGATTTTTTAAGACACAACGTGAAATATGGAATATCTTTAGGGAATTATTTGAATGTATTTTATTCGAGTAATAATAATAAATAAAGACTACACACATGTAATCAGTGATTTCACCGAAAACATGATTATAACCTACTGTTATTACAGACATGTCTTAAAATGTGATATGTTGTATCTAATGATACAAAACAAACAACTGAAACAAACATGAATGATATTTCACATACTACTACTTACTACTTACCTATTCATAAATTATAGATAAGACAATGGTAATGACGAATATCCTTATGAATGTTTAATGAGAAGCTTAGTGCGTGTTTTGGTAGTGAATGAACAACGTTGATAACTACTGACGCCCTACCTATTTCAGGTGTGAAGGATTCGTGCGTACTGCTTTGACAGTCTGATGAACGTAAATAAAATTTTAATATTTTGTATACAACGTGCAATGCTTTAATGAATGCTGGATATACTTTACTAAAAATACTTTAATTTTTCCTTAATCAACGATATTAAATCTAATATAGATGATAGATAAACCTATTTAACTATAACTATTAGGTACTCTACCCACTTTCATTTATTAAAAGTAAATTTGTCGTACACTTACATACAGATCTGTTTAAAAAGAAAGGTAAAGTAATAATTTTTAGTGTTGTAGTTCCTACTGTGTATATAATAAATAATATAAATGTATAACAGTAAGTACGCATTGACGAACTTAGTCGTGAACACTGCTAGATGTAAGCTGCTGTTCATCGTAGATGACTATTTCATATAAGATATTTTTTTCAGTAAATGTAATTAGTTTTCTGATTTTGAGACAAAAGCGTCTTGTATAACGATTGAATTACGTCGAGTTGAACTTAAAATTGTTTGCATAGCCCGGGGGCGGAGTAAATTTCGGATTAACGATTTTCGCTTATTCTCACTTGAATGATCGATTTTATTGAAGTTCCTATTCATTTTAGAACTGTCTTTAAAAAGTTATAGACAATTTCGATAGCGTTCAATTCTCAAATTAACCTATTCTTAAAAAAAAATTGTTAAAATATCCTATTGCTTGTTTTATTTTTTTCCACATTTTGATCAATTTGATAACATGACAAACAGAATACTCGAAACTTATTTGTTCAGAGCAAATATTTTTAGCGTAATAGCAAGACGGTTGATGTCTGAGTATACTCAAGTTCCAGCTTAAAATATAATACTGAAATTGAAACCGTGAGTCTCATTTCAAGGTAAATTTTTATCGTAATGCAATATACTACATTACGATTATATTACTTTATTAAAATGTTTTTACGTTTACTATTATTTATTCTTTATTTTACAAAAAAAACGAGGAAAATTGTTTTAATAATTCAATTTATATTTAATAGTTTTTCTATTTCAATCTAAATAAATCTGTTTGTCTAAATTTAAATACATTGTTTTAATCTTGATAATAATGGTTTTCTTAGTTTCATGAAATTGGTGGCAATCTATCTGTGTAGCTCTTAATTAGATTAACCTGTCTTCTGTGGTTTATGTGAATTGGCTCTGTTGGCTCTTTGAGTTAAAAGATTTATAGATAATAATATTATGAGATGTTGACTATGAAAGGAATATATTTTCCTTTCATTGACAAAGACTTTCTAATAAAGTTTATTATTATCAGCCAGGGTGCTCAAGATCAGATGTTACCTGGATTGAGAATTTGAAAGTTTTAAAATCAATCCTAAGGTATGTTCTAAGTTTTGGAGACTAGAAATTATACACCATTAATGGCTCGCTAAACGAATAAGAAACAGAATAAATATAAAGGTTACTGTAATATTGTAATAAGTGAAATATTAGCTGATAATTAAGACTATTCGGAAAAATAATCCAAAGAGAGATACTAGTAGTAACCTAGTTTAGACATCTGCTTCGTTAGTTCATTATTAATTAGGTCGTTGAATATGGAGCGTTGTGAATTATATTATTAGTATAATGTTTATATTAATAAAATATTAAATATCATTTTAACACTTACAACAAGGCTTACGTATTGGTTTATACTTTTCAATTTACGTTTTTCTCACGATGTGGTTAGTTCTAAACATCGCTCTAGATAGCGGTGAATAGTTAGTATTTGTTAAATAGTGATCGTAGTCAGTTACAGTAGATGAGTTGATTGTGTGTAATGACGGGCGCGGTCGGTTCACGCACTGCACAGGATCTGGGCTTCATTTGTTGCGTCGGCGCAGACCATGTGTAGCGGCGCTCCCTCGCCCATAGCTCACTGATTCGTAAACACCATTGTTGTTATAATATACTGAATATTTTTATATCAGTACATGTACTGTACAATGTCTATTATCTGTGTGTTGGAGTTCAAGTATATTTTTAACAATAGATGTAACCTATCCGCTTTGACCGTACCAACTCGATTTTATATGGTTTTTAGTAATGAAAATATTGAAGTAGGTCTATTGTAGTTCTGTATATAAATAATGTATATTAATTTAAGTTTGGTATTCCCGGTATTCATCTAAGTTGTTCAACTTGAGTTTATTAACTTTAAACTTTGACGATCATTGCCTGAATGATATTCAATATCATAATACAAATTTAATTTCGTCTTTAGAGATTATTATGGCACGTTCATCTTTAAGCATCATGTCTAAATAAACAAACACAATGACTATGCAATTAACCAGCAATCCTACATAGCGGAAACTAAACTGAAACTTTAACACCGTTAGGCAGTCTGATTGCCATTTTCAATGTACATATATCGGAACGTGTGACGATATCCTCCTGCTTGAAATAAAACTAGGGGTACCCGTCAAACTCCGTATACGAGATGAAAGATTATACACAGCGACTGTACATCGTTTCCAAATTCGTTTCGACTGAATCATTGGCTCGCACCTGCATCTGAGTTTCGGGTTCACATTTCATTGAACAGGCGGTAGGTAGATACATGCTGTTTCATCTTTGAATGCAAGCCAATTCGATTTCACGGGCCAGCCGCTGTCAAATAACGCTCCGTATACTAGAGCCCTTGTAAACGGTATATTCAGAATGTTTGCAATTAATACTGAAAATAAACATAAAGTACTAACTGCAGTCTTGGAAAATTTAGCTTTATGCATAAAAATAATATTAAACAATTACTTTAAGAAAGATGTACAAATAAGGTATATAAAATGACAAAAAGTTTCAATGAAGCTTTGCCATCCAGTAGAAATTATTCTTATTGTGAATAAACAATTTAACTAGTCATCGAAAACAACTTTGAAGTCATGAAATTAAGAGTCCTCCATCTCCTAATGTTTACCATTAGGGGCGCAGTAATTTTTAAATTAAATTCAAGGGATCATCCTCAAACGTAACGGCTTTATGGAAGGCAAGGTCGAAGTGTTGTTAACTTTGTTAAGTACATTTTCTAAGCTCAATGAGGGTTGAGGTCGCGGTTTGTGGGGGAACAAATAAACTTGTCGAATGCTTTTTGTCCAACCTAAAAGAAGGTACTGAAGCACTGTTGTTTAGATAAAGAAATGCAGTCATGTTTAAATTACTTAACATACAATCTAAATCATTTTGATGAAAACAATGAGAGCTTGAGATAATGGATTTAGTAAAAAATAGTTATTTTTAGTCTTCAAAATTTTCCTAATGCAAACTCGGTAGGGTCAAGATACTGGCCTATAAAATCTTGGTGATATTTTCGTAAAAGTGTCGAGGGCGCATAATTAGGTCAAAATGAAAATTTCTCTTTAACTCAAAATATTTCAACATAATAGCTTACAACATGTATGTATTTTCAAACTATGTTTGCATGATTAGTAAGTATCTAATCATTTTGCTGGTTTTAGTTGGTAACGTCTAACGAGAGTTTAGAAGCGAAAGCTTTCTACAATTACTCCGAATGCGTTAATTAAATATTAGTTTAACACCGTTCCAGAGAAGGGTTACCGAGTATCAATATTTGCTAGGACAGTACGCTATTATTCACAAGTTTTATTTACGTAGTTAATATTTGTACAAGTTTATTATGTTTAATGTATAAGTTATTCGAACTACTGACCCATAATGTTTTACACAACCGAATAGTTGGACAGTAAGACCTGTGTTTATTTACTTGATTTAACAATTATGATATGTTATTATCATCAATCTAGGTAATTTCAAGTTTTATTTTTATTAATCATTCTAATTCGAATCTATGATCTACTTTTAATACAACGACGTTTTTTAGCGTCTTATTTTAGGGTTTTCTTGATTAGGTCAGAGTTATAATATGGTTGAACGAAAGAAAGAAAATAATAAGATAATCGATCACGATTATCACTATAACTTACTATACTCTACAAGATGAATACAACAAGATCATATTAAAGTTAAGAAATGTATCAACCACCCATACAATTTTCAGTGAACGCTTTTCTTGCAAAATAGACGTAAATAGATAAGTAAAAACTTTAAACAAACACTAAAAACATACGTCCCAAAATTGAGACACAATTAATTTTACTTTAACTTTTTGATGTAAGGCATGTCTCGAGTACCTAATGGTAGCTCTACAAAGAGATGGGGAGTAAATTCCACATTTCAACGGGAGAAACTATAGGGTAGAGTTAAATTTTCTAGGAATTCAACCTCAGGAAAATCCGTGAATACACAAATGACGTACTGTGACCTACATCCTTCACCTTCACCTCGATAGCTCCTTATCTTGAACCACAAATGTTCACAGAATTGTATAATAATATGTTCAGTGTTACAAATTATTCATACGACGACGATAACAATTACATTCGTCTGATAAGTTTTAACGTACATGACTAGACTCTTTGTTTTTGAAGAAATTATTTCTATATACCTACTTGTGTTGTGAAATACAATTTTAAAAACAATAACATTAGTAAACAATAAACTTGAAAATGTAGAAATTTTAGAATGATAATAAAACATAGGCCTGAATAGCACGTATTAGTGTAGCTATATTTTCTTAAATTAAAGTACCTACCTACTTAAAATTATAAGTGATAAAATTTTATAATGATTACATGGTTGTGGTGTAATTTCAGAGACCGTCATGATAACGCCGACGTTCAAGGCGCGCTCGACTTCCCCAGGTATCGCAGTGAGATTTGAAATAACGCATCTTGTGTGACCCATTTACATATCCAATTTTGCCGATATTCATATGCTGTTAACAAAATAGATTTTGAGTCACGTAGTACTTTTTCATATTTAATGATCCCCTTATGTATTCATACAGTATAAGGAAACATTGTTTTCTAAGAAACAAAGTTTGAAGATTAGTATTTATGGAAATGGATCGGAAAACCCGTGAAAGATACCATTTCTTTTCATAAAATATGTATATGTTATATAATCACGTGAAAGCTTTGCGGAAAGATTGTGAAGCACCGTATTATAATATTATTATTCGACGCCCAAACCTTATTTACGAAATAGGCAGTAAACGTATGAAATTAAATTCCAAAGAATTGAAGATTATTTTAGGGGCCACAGTATATTTCTTATTCATACATGTCTTGGTTGCGCAGCATATTAATATTCGGCAAATGAATAAAATCGTGTTTCTGATAACACGTAAGTATGTATAATATGATGTTTGCATATGAATGGTATGATTCAGCCTTGGAATTCTTTCTGTTTCGTTGTGAGTTTTAGGAAAATACGTGAATTATTTCATACTAATTGTGTGAAATGTGTGTTGTTGGTGAGTTGTTGTTGAAACTAACAAGCTAATTCATTGATGTTTTTGAAGCCATTGTTGTTGTATTTTGAACTTACAATATTTGTTACATGTGTTTTTTCAGGTACCTATTACAATCAACAGTATAATTATTGTGCAATTACGATTTTCTAGTTATTTTCTGCCTAAAATCTTATGAAGATGACTATTAAACCAAAAAAATTGTAATTTTCCCAAATATTCTGAATTATGTGCCAACGTTTATAAGACAACTCCGGTTTTATGAGTGTCGACAATCATATCCGAATATCCATAAAAAGGCAAAGTCATAAAACGGGCATTAGTCCCTCCATGTTACTGCTGACGAGGCGAAATTCCAACGATATGCCGCATCGAATAGAAAACGTTATAATCTCCCTATTTTGATTCACCTTTATTGTGTACAGCATAAAGTCTATTTCCGCAAGTTAATTATCTGGTAAATTGAAGCATATTGTGATATTCTGACGGTTGACCCACGGCATTATGGGAGGAAATGTTTTACAAAATTTTATATGTGAAATTTAATGTCATGCAGATAACGAGTGAGGTGTGAGGTTGAAAATTTCGGAGCACTGACTACACGAATATTTTTTTAACGTTTGTTTTTTTTTCGTGGTAAACATGTGTAAACTCATATGGTAGACATATGTAATATTTTGCAAAATTCTTTTTTTTTCTAGTTCATATCGCATAGAGCGGTAATTTGAAATTATAATTTACTATGATAGTAAGTGATATAAAGTAGTGTAGTAATCCTTTTTATCTTCAGTAAATGAGTGGCGCCGTGTGTGGCCTCACAGACAGCGTGTGTGTATAAATATTACGTCATATACTGATAACGATAACATCACGCACTTCCTGATAATTCACGTAGCTATTTTTGAATAAAGTTCAAGTCTACTATTAATTGGAAAGAGTGGTGAGTTCATTCTCAATATGATGTCACTGACTTTTTATACTGAAAATAAAATGCTACTAAAATGTGTTTTATATTATTATATTAACAATCTTATCACAGTACAAAACAAAAAAAAAGCTACTCCTATATAGGCAACTAAATCAATTTAAATATTTTACCATTAATCACATAGAAGTTTGCAGAAACGTAGCGAAAGAAATTACATATTTCAATTCTACGCGTAGAATAATGTAGGAATTCCGCTTCACATTTCACTAAGTTCGAATAATAAACATTGATAAATTATGTTAGGAGTACCTTTACCGTACTAGTCTTATATTAAGTCCTAATATTTATGTAAGTGCTTATGATTCTCTTTAATAATGGTCATGCGCTTTGATTTATATTAATGGGTAGACTTTAATAAAATACAAGCGTCGTTAAGGTAGAAAGGACAAGTGAGATGAGAATACAGAATTATGTCCAAACTTGCAATTCAAACAAAACTTATCTAAAATTTAATTATCCTTAAAATATGTATTATAACCTCGTATTTCAATTTCGAATAGTGCAGAACTTAATTTAATGGGTTTGCGTTTTATCAATGCTACGTCTTAGTTTTTCACACTTGAATATATACTGTATAAAAAGTGTAGAATTAACTGAGAAAACACGAAAAGAAATGAAAATTCGAGGCTCCATTTATACGGGTAATATCATTGAGTTGACTCTCGAGACATTTAGCTTTGCCGTCACAAAACCGCTAATTTTAGCCATGAACATTGCCCTTTTTACTCGCTAACCGTGAACAAAACGTTTGACAGAATATTGAGCTGTATGTGATAAATCTTAAGGTTATGTTACGTCACTAAATAATATGCATAATTTCTAGCAATATTTTAAAACTTTTTCTATAATATTCAGCTAATATTTCACTGATTGACTGTACAAAAACTTATATTTAAATTAATTCATTCATGCACGCTATTGATAATCATGTAAAACTATGTTCGAACGGATAGTTTTAAAATATTTCTTCACCAATGCACGCAAATCGAAAAATATTTGAGTCGTATTTTGTTCGTCGTCTGAATCCAAACCGTCCAGTTTGAAAGGTTCGCCTTTGCTTGTTATCGACATGTAAAATAAAAGCCGACAAAAGCTCCACATTGTTAAAATAACACCAAATTTTTGTCGTGTTTGATGTTATAATATGTTCGAAATGTATTTGACAGTGAATCTAAAAAAAGTCTCAAAATGTAATAGGTAGGTACGTACGTACGTGTTACTTTTGTGTAATATGCTATAATTTGACTACAAGTAAGTAATTTATTTAAAAAAAAAAATGTTGGCTAGTAGAGTACGGCAAGTTTTACGTAAAATAATTAAGTTGTCGTCTTCCAATGTCGCGTAAGTCATAAAACATTGTCTTATAATATCTCAAGCACGGTCACAAGTCTGTGCAAGGTCACAAAGTCGTAACTCATACATTGTCGACATCTCGTAATAAACCACTAAACCTAACTGTTTTTATTCTAGTTCATATTTTACGACTCTTTATTACAACTAGTTGTAGATAGAAGATAAAATAGTTTCTTTTTTCATTATCCTAAGTGGATTGACGCGTCTTCATCCCACAAGATAAAAACCGTTGTTCATGAATCTTTGTAATGTCAATACAACGCGAAAATATTATCTGCTAACTTTTCGTGGTCTTTCGCAGTCTCCAGGAAAAATTCAGAACAGATTTACATTTCAAAGAAGGAAATGAAATGGAAATAGTGTTCTCTTGAAGCACGCCAATTAGATATTATTTAAGCAATTTCAAAAGCTAGATAAATACAAACATTCAGCTATCATAATGATGTGAATTGAAATTCATAATAGAGTTTAAATATGAGTGGCATCCACCATCCGGTCTCGAGTTCTGGCATTGCAGACGTCAATGAGCACTTACTGTCAAGTAGCATAATTAATCTAACATGCACTACACATCATCACGCAGAGTCCTCAGTTATTTTCATTAGTCGTTAATGTAACGTGAACTGAAACAATACGTCTTTACAAAGGATATTAAAACGTAAATGTAAAATGCAGTTTCATCTTACGTAATAATGGTTCTTGATATCGTTTTATTGAATTGTATCATAGTCATTCAAAGTATCAGGTACTTAACATTAACTTTTGATTTGCATTAATATTCAAAAATATATTTTTAGAATAGCCAATATATTATTATGCTCGCCTACGTCAAAAAGGGAGGAAAGTTTCTCAAATGATATCTAATTTATCTAATTTTGATTTAGAACTCATACATTACTTTAATTTTGATTATATTGCTTATGACCCACAAATAACGTAGCTTCTAATTAGATCCATAAGCGCCGGTAACCGCTTACCATCAGATGGGCCGTTAGCTCGCTGCATAATCGCTGCAAAGTAAAATGTATTATTTTACTGTTTTTTTTTTCAATCCAAAGATGTGGAGCTAACACGTCACAAATGTAACGACATTACTTACCTCTTTATAACAATAATAGGTATAGCTAATTAATTACTTTCCTATCTAATTCATCTCTTCTGCTGAAGAAATATCTTTAAAATTTTTCATGATTTGTAATAAAATTTGTGTAAAAGAGTATAAAGATAAGTTAAAACTATCTCGTTTCACGGTAATTGTTAACAGGATGTAAAAATAAGTTTCAGTTTACATTTTATGATTCTGTTTCGCTGTAAACTACCGAGGTAATTAGAAAAGTTTCCTCGTTCACCTCCCGTGTTGGCTTTAAATTAATGCAGTTTTTGTTTACCTTTATTAAAATTAAATATTACTAAGCAATGGTAAAAGTTAAATTTGAAAATGCGATGCTTGTTACTGTTCATTAAAACTATTTCGAAAATATCAAGCTTACGTTATAAAAATTGGGGGCGGCGCGACGAGAAAGAGTGCCTTGGGCGTAACGCGTCGCGCCGTCCCTCATAACCCCGTGCAGGGTTCTGGCCTCAGCCGGGGTTCGGACGCTGAGTGTGAGCGGTTGGAGGTTATAGTGCGGTTCAACTCCCACATACGGGCGGGGATCGGGTGATTTCCTCCAACTAAAAAAAAAAAAAAAGAAAAACGTTATAAAACTACAAAGTTAATTTACCCACACATATTTCACAATATCTATTATTATTATCGTAAAAAAATACTCCTATATTACATTTTTAACATTCAAATATAATTGTAATGATTCTGGTATACAAAACAAAAGACCATCTATCAAGTCATTTCTAAAAGCAAAATATACAAAACTTTTAGCGTTTCTAAAACAAAAGGTGAAAAATTGAAGTGTTGTCTATGAATGGCAGTACAATCAGTTGTTTTGTTTGTCCGTGCGTTTGACTGATTCCGGAATGAGTAGGCAATTCTAACTTCATTAGTTAGCATTCATCAATTGCGATTGATATGTCGTAGGTGTAGTTTTTCTTTTCAAGATCACAAAGTAATGTGAAAGTATTTACGACGTTACTTTTAAATTAATGATTTTTAATTGCAAACAAAAAGTAACAAAAGAACAGTGAGTGTATTGTAAACAAAATTCAAATAGTTCTATTTTTTTATTTATTTGGGTATTCTTTAAAACTTAGTGTGATTTTGAATAAAATTGATCCATTCAGAAAAAGTTATAAGGTAATCAACTCAATTAGAAAATGATTACCAGGTCAAGATTTAAACATTTCGGAACGTTATTATTATTACAGTAAAAAAGAACATAGGAACCACGTTTAAAAAGATTCATCAAAATAAAATTATGTATATTGGACCAAAGTTCTACATTGAATCGATATGTCAGTACATTTTCATAATAACATAATGAAATCGAAATTACAAGGCAGCTCGAGCCAGGGGTGTATTCATTGAAGTTTTATAGAGTTACCAGCGTCGGCGACTCGTCAGAATATTAATGGCACATAATACGTTCTTGTTACGTATGAGAATTACATGTGTGTGTATACGTGTGGCTGCGCCCACACTGCAACCCCGCCGATGGCAATAAACCAGTGCGCAACTAACCGGTGTCTCATTTACACGTCTGTCCAAATACATAACAGTGGCGACGAGTTACTACCTACGCGTTAACAAAAATTGTTATAATGTCAATGCATCACGGCATTTTATGTACGTTCGAGCATCAAACGCAAAATTGGAAAACGTATAAAGGCCGAATTTCGCAATATTTTATTGCAAATGATATAAACCAAACAACGGACATCGCCGGTTACAAGAGGAAAGCTATATTACTCAGCGCACTCGCCGAAACTACCTACAAACTTGTAACGGACTTGGCCCTTCCGAAAGAAATCGAAGAGGTCCCTTATGAAGATATCCTCTTATTATTGGACAGCCATTTCACACCGAAATGTGTTGGTTTTGGTGAGAGACACAACTTCTATGCCGCATCCCAAATGGCAGAGGAAAATTATTCACAATGGGCAGCAAGATTGCGAGGATTAACAACCAACTGTGGATTCTTAAACGTGGAAGAGGCTCTGAGGGACAAATTCATTATGGGAATGACGCCGGGCAGAGAAAAAGAAAAGCTATATACGCAGAACTTGGCCGATCTGACACTGGTCAAGGTCGTGGAGATGGCGGAGAACATGAGCCGCGCAAATGCAGCAGCGTCGATGAGCACAGGAGCTACATCGCACTCAACGGATGAAAATCAAATTTTCAAAATTTCATCGATAAAGAAAAAAGGCAAGATCGAGAACAAGGCGCATTGTCAAGTGTGTGGGTACACTAATCACACGACAGCTGACTGTAAATATGCGAACTATAAGTGTAAAAAATGTCACGAAAAGGGTCATTTGCAGAAAATGTGTAGAAAAGTGAAATATTTACAGTTAACAAGCGGTGATAAGGGTGAGGATGACGTAGATGATGACGGTAAGCTATATTATATCCGTTCAGTTAAAGGGGAACCAATGATGGAAACTATTTTAATTAATAATCAACCTTTTAAGTTCGAAATAGACAGCGGGTCAGCGGTAACGGTAATTTCACAGTCATTTTATGAACAAAATTTTAAGAATGTGCCATTATCAAACACGTATAAACAACTCAGAACCTATAATGGGAAAAAAATACAGTGCATAGGAATTATTACCTTAGTAGTAGAATATTGCGATCAAAAGCATAATATAGTGTTTTTTATTGTACAAGACGGCGGACCGCCATTATTAGGTCGCGATTTTATATCGGCATTCAATTTACAACTTTTATCCGTAAATTATTGCGGAGATTTTACTAAAAGTTTAGCTAAACAATACCCGAAATTATTTTGCGATAAACTAGGCACCTTTAATAAATATAAAGTGAAATTGTTATTAAAAGATAATGCAAAACCTATTTTTTGTAAGGCACGACCCGTAGCATTCGCTTTACGAGACAAAGTAAACAAAGAAATTGACAGACTAGTCGAGCTAGGCATTTTGGAACCCGTAGAATATTCGGAATATGCTTCGCCGATAGTACCGGTTTTAAAACGAAATGGGTCGCTTAGATTGTGCGTCGATTACTCGGTAAGCATAAATAAACAATTATTAGTGGAACAATACCCTCTTCCTACAATTACAGAATTATTTTCTAAGCTCCACGGCGGCCAACAATTTAGTAAATTGGATCTATCAATGGCATATAATCAACTCGTTTTAGACGAAGATTCAAAAGATCTAACTTGTATCAATACAAGTCGAGGGTTGTATAGGTTCACCCGACTTGTGTTCGGGTTATCCAGCTCTCCGGCAATTTTTCAAAGAGCAATCGAAAGGGTGTTGTCAGGGATGGATGGAGTCTTATGTCTTCTAGATGATATTTTAATCACTGGAAAAAATGAAACAGAACATAAAGAAAAACTAAACATTGTTTTAAAACGATTACAGGATGCGGGACTGACACTACAACCAGATAAGTGCGTTTTTTTCCAAGATCAGGTGTCTTATTTGGGGTATATCATAACGAAGGATGGACTCAAAAAATCACCGGAAAAAGTTAAGGCCATGGTGGAAGCGCCGATCCCTAAAAATGTAAGTCAGTTGCAATCTTTTTTAGGATTAATTAACTATTACAGAAGTTTTATACCAAACATATCTACGACACTAAGTCCATTGTATAAACTACTTAAAAAAGACTGCAACTGGAAATGGACCGGTGCTCACTCCGAGGCATTCGATAAAGTAAAGAGGTTGATGACGTCAGATCAAACGTTAGCTCACTATAATCCAAACGCCAAATTAATTGTCACAGTCGACGCTTCTCCGAGTGGACTTGGGGCCATTCTTTCGCAAATAGGATCAGACGGTATCGAAAAACCCATTTCATTCATATCGCGAACATTAAATCAGGCGGAAAAACGGTATGCACAGATACAAAAAGAAGCCACGGCCATTATATTTGCAGTCCGGCGGTTTCATCAGTACTTATATGGTAGGTCTAATCCGTTCATTCTACGAACAGATCATAAACCGTTGTTATCTATTTTTGGCCTCCACAAAGGAATACCGGAGATGTCTGCTAATAGACTACAAAGATACGCGTTATTCTTGAGTAGCTATAATTACAAAATCGAATATGTTCGTAGTACGGATAACAGCGCGGATTATTTGTCACGTGCGAGCCTACCGCGAGTGATGCACGCCTGTGCGTGCACCGAGCGGTGCAGATGTTGTGATTGTGAGACGGCATACGATCGCGCGACGTATGTATGTTTCGTGGTTGATGAAACGTTGCCGATCACTATAGAAAATTTGCGAGACGAAACAAGACAGGACGTTATATTAACAAAAATAAAGAATTTTATTTTACGTGGTTGGCCGCCCAAGATAAATGACAAACATTTAACGCCGTATCATTTGTGTAGATCGCAGTTATCGTTTGAAAATGGTGTTATAATGCGGGGTCATAAGGTCGTATTACCGGTAAAATTACACGAAAAAATTTTAAATGAGTTGCACTCGGCACATTTAGGCATCGTTAAGACTAAGGCTGAAGCTCGGTCTAGGTTTTGGTTTCCGGGAATCGATCAAGCTATAGAAAGGATGATTGCGTCATGCAAAATTTGTTTACAATTAAGGCCTTCTCCTCCTTGCGCGCCAATAGCTCATTGGGACTTTCCAGATCACCCGTTCGATAGAATACACATAGATTTTTTGGGACCGATCAACGGAAGTGTATACATGCTAGTAGTGGACGCACACTCTAAGTGGGTAGAATTATATAAGATGACCACTAATACTTCGTCGGCTATAGTTATAGAAAAACTCTGTGAATTTATGGCCAGGTTTGGAGTACCCAAAACTATAGTGAGTGATAATGGCACAGCTTTTTGTTCCCACGATTTCGAACTGTTTTGCAAATCAAACGGCATACAACATTTGACGTCACCAGTCTATCATCCTGCCAGTAATGGGCAAGCAGAAAGTTTTGTAAAGATAATAAAAAAGGGAATTAAGTCTTGCATTTTATCAAATTTAAGTGAAAATAAAAGAAAAATGTTGTTATTAAAATACCTAATGGATTACCGTAATTCCGTTCATTCCGCCACCGGGACATCGCCTGCAGAGTTAGTTTACGGGCGCAAATTAAGATCAAGGTTAGATTTAATTGATCCCATTGCATCGGCACCCTCATCACCGCTGGTGGCTAATCGTGTAAAAATGCAACAGTGTACGCAAATTAAACTACATAAAAATAAAACAAAAAAATACTGTTTTAAACAAAATGATGTGGTATTATACAAAAAGTTTATAAATAAAACAAAAATAATATGGTGTAAAGGAGTAATTGTAAGAAGAATAGGAAAAGTTTTGTATTTAATTAAGGATATTGTTAGTTTTAAGATTCTTAAAAGACACGAGAATCAAATTATATTGTATAAGGGTACGAACATGGACAACCTAAATTCGGAACATACGTCAAGACTGTCAGCGACGCCAGTTAATCCAAGGCCAGTACCAGTGTCTCCAGCATCACCAAGCGTGTCGCCTAATGTTTCTAACACAATGCCGGAGTTAGAAATGTCGACTCCACCTCGCAGCGTGCAGATACAGAGAAGGGCAGAACTATATGAACCTAGCACACCCTTCTTCTGGCCAGAGACCTTAGAACAGTCAGAGGTTCAAGAAACTGTTGCCGAGGAACGAGAAGGAGCAGACAGCACAGAGAGGACGCGAAACGTTTCGGTGACCGAAGACGAGTTTCACGAAGCAGAAGCAGAGCCCCAGGGTACAGCCGAGACTGTGCCAGTCACGCAACCAGCCGCACCTAAAAGAATGTTACGTAATCGTCCACCGATATCCTTTAAGCAGTATTTTAAAAAATGAAAAAGTAAATAAATTTTAGCATTAAGTTTGAATAGTTTCCATATTGTTAAGTTTAGTTCTAGTATATTTTTTTGATAGGGGAAGGATTGTTACGTATGAGAATTACATGTGTGTGTATACGTGTGGCTGCGCCCACACTGCAACCCCGCCGATGGCAATAAACCAGTGCGCAACTAACCGGTGTCTCATTTACACGTCTGTCCAAATACATAACAGTTCTGAATACTTGTTACAACTTTTCCCATTACGTCGCTCAGATTTACACCGGGAAAAAATGTATTTGACGCATAAAGACGGTTTAGCGAAACTCAATGAAAGTTTGTCGTGTGACACGATTACTGTTATATGTGAGTTTAACGATTATACGCGTAGGTTTTTAGTAATTGCCTAAGTTATGAAGTAATTAGACGAAGTTGCTGAGAATTGGCCCGAAGATAAATGCTGTGGAGTGCGCTTCTCTCTTCATGAGTCATGGGAGCTAAATAAACTTGGGTTTGATAAAATTACGGTACATAAAGTCTGATTTTACCTTTAAATGTTTAAAATTAGTATCCTTCACTTAAATACCTACACAGTAACGTTTATTAGTGAATTGTGGCGAATTTGTTGTTACATTGGCAGAGTTGAACAGTGAACTCTCAGTAGATCTAGATAGGATTCTTAGTAGAAATATTGTTTGTATTTATCTTCATCGATCTCTAAATATTCCAGTACAGAATTACCAATGCATTACACTATTTCAATTACCCTTTCTCAGTAAACAAATTGAATAAATACTAAATTAGCAAACGCCCTCACCAACAATACCAAATCAGCATACATAAGTCCATCGCGGAGGACCATTATGTACTTATACGGAAATGAAGTGTTCGTACAGTGTACATTACTGCGACAAGGAGTCAATAATGCACTTATAAGAAAGTCATTCTATCCCAGACAAAAGCGTCGTCGCACGTAAGAGCTCCATTGTATGTACATATACAGTTATTGTTTGCCTCGAGTTCACTAAAAGCAGGCAATCGAAAGCTTCGCCTTTTTCTCTTATTTATTCGGGACAATAAAAGGACTACGAAAATATTCGCAAAGTATACAAACCCTTTGACATATTACAACATATGGAAATTCACTGGATTGTTGTACAAAAACGGTTTTTTTTTACATTTCACTAAATCCTTTCAAATTCTGTTAAAACACTAATCTGGTTAATTAGCGACGAGAAAACAAAGTACTCTTACCGCTTGTTCTTTGAATAAAGGATACCGAAATGAGTTTAATTAAAAAGTTTTGGTTTTGTTTTTTATTTTCAATAAATGAAAGTCGAAAAGTTTGTTGACTGTAGCTCTCTATTTTGAAATTATTTTATCATTTTAAATTTAATTATAAACAAGCATAATTCAAAATTGCTCTCATCTTTAAACGTAAGGAATTATTTAATCATGTTGCTAGGTATTTATAATTTTTTTGTATACAATGTATTAAAAACTATCACATACACAAACCGTTTCTTAATCTGAAGACTGAATAAAATAGCAAGCTAAATTATACCACAAAATTAACGTTACATTTAATTAAGCTCGTTAATAATATTTTGTTGCGATATCAGTTTGTATGGTTGCGATAAAAATAGCGAACACATGTTCGTTCGCGACCAGATGCCCTGTGACCTTACGCTGAGTTCATTTTACAACTGTGCATAACACCATCCACCATGAATATGGGCCGTTTCCGTATCTTCAGTACATTAAGTTTTAGATCATATAAAACCCATAACCTTGGCAGATATATTATGTAATAAATTTTGATATGTCATGAATGATACAGTTTTCTGTCTACCTTTTCATTAAAAAATTGTCGCTGTAGGACATTTACACAATCTCTGGATCTAAATTAACTAATTTTATTTGTTTATTTTGTGTTATACCTTTATGTATTGCGTTAAATCGCTTCGTCAATTTTCTTCGATCTTATTTTACTTAACATGAATTACATTTGTTGGTATAAATAAACACCGAGAAAGAAAAGTAATATTTTAAAACTCTGTCATTTATTTACTGGTGTGTGATGAAATGTAGCGAATCCAGAGCAAAGAAACTCATATCTCGTTGAAATCCCGAAGATTAAAATCTCGGAAGCCGGGGTGCGATTATTTATATGTTCATTCAACACATTTTTCTTTTCTATTCATGTGTGACTTTCATACGAACGATCTTTGTTGAGCGATTTTAAAACATTCCGCTTTAATCATAAAATTCACAGTTGCGTAGCTTATTGCGTAAACTTAGTGCGTTATGGAAATACATTTAAAAAGTAATTTGTTTTAGCTTATGACGATATTATTTGAAGACTGTATGTTAATTAAATCATCATTAATACTATTAAATTGAAATTATCGTTAATTACCGAATTAAGAAATTAAGTACGATTATATTGAGAAGTTTGTACAAATACATGTACCTACTGCCTACACACATCAGTATTAGGTACAAAATTTCTTTTAACACTCGCGGTTATCTACATCACTTACACTATTACTAAACGGGTTCTTACCATGATTATTTTTAATTGAGAGGTCCCGATATTTCAGCACTGTTTCAAGCGCTATGATCACGGGAAGACTGAAAAACTGCGGGTAGGTCATTTAAGAGCAGACAAATCTGTCTACCCTCTTTCTCGTTCGTTTGCCGGTACCACTGCCGGTATCATGGCGCTTGAAACAGTGCTGAAATATCGGGACCTCTCATTTAAAAATAATCGTGGTAAGAACCCGTTTAGTAATAGTGTAAGTGAGTGTTAGGTACTATAAATAGGTACATTCATTAAAAAATACAACATCGCATCAATCATTGTGACAGAAGCTTAAAATAGTAGTTTCATTTCTGTGGTATTAATGTGTGTCAACTCAGAAATAATTTTAAGCGGCTTGGCCTAACAAAATAATATACAAAGGTGTACAATGTATGTACTTTATAAATACTGTGGTTTATATCCTTACGGCACTTAAATATGAATATTTTAGTAAGTAAATAAATGTTAGTAGTAAATTTACCACACTATTGACTGGTACAGTAGAGAAAGAACGAAGATCTTCTACAGTAATAAAAATCAATGTTCACAACAATTGTTTCTCTATCCATTCCAAAACAACACATTAGATTATGGTGAAACATTTTTAAATTTTCCTGAAAGTACCTATAACGGTCTCTGTCTAGAAAATTAACACATGCATAAAATTATAAAAAATCAATTATATTATCGTCGAATCTCAATAATTAACAATAGCTAACGATAATTTGCTAAACAATTCAACATTTTCCAATTTACATCCCACGCAAAACACAGCACTATCAGAAAATTAATGCATTGCATCATTTAATTAATGTTTCTGTTACTTACACAAACACCACGTGCGGGTATTTGTTACACATTCCCGATACAAAGCTATTAACAAATAAAGTAAAAACGTCAATATTGAACCTGAACATGTTGCTTCGGATTACTTCAATTTGATTAAAAGTATAGGATAGTCAGATAGCAGTCAGTGTAGAAGTATGTTATTTGAATTTACTTTTTTCCATTTCAAAAGGTTAATAGGTTCCGTGTGGTAGGTAAATTATCTTTTCTATTCTTACTTTATATTCTAATATAACATCACATATGACAAAGTACATATTGTCATTCTTCATATTGTCATTCTTCATCTTCTGTTACATCTATCTTTTACACTTATAATTGATACATGATTCCATCCCTTCTCATGAAATGCCCGAACCTCATCAACCTTTTATTTTTGAACTTATCACAGATAGGCGTCACTTTCAAATTTCTTCTTATATTCATTCATCACTCTGTCTTCCCTGGTAATATACCGTGTATTCATTTCAAGATTCGCATCTCGCGCGAGTGAAGTTGGTCTACTTTTGTTGTTGTTAATACAACTGTTCTTTATAGTTCTGATATTTGAATTGAAATATAAAATCTCATAAGGAAGATTTCCTGCTTTACTCTGCTAAATTAAGAATTAACTTAGTGTCATTTAACCGTCCAAAGAAATTTTAATAACAGATGCGCCATACATTGATCATATGGTTATCAGGTATGTGGCATATAAATATTAGGTTATACCACTCTTTTCCTAGGACGCGACACTTCCAGCCACAACGTGTCCTTAAGTTTATCCAACGTAAAAGCAGATCACACATGAGTCACGAGCAGTGTGTCAACAAATGCCCGTTACACGGAGGTCACAACACCTGAACGTTTGGCTTGGCAGACTGACAAGTTGCATAATCGACAGACAAACTAGCCGCGAAAACAGGAAACATGAATTTGAGTCACCGTTATAATGTTAACAAAAATACTATTGATGCTGTAGATAGCTCTGGTCTGAAGTTCGCTCTTGTTCTACTGAATGAAACAGTTGTATTCATAAATATAGCTCCAATATTCAGTCGTAATGAACGCAAAGATAGTATTTTTACGACTGCGTCTTAATGAATTTGAATGAAATATATTATCTAATATTATAAAAAGAAGGAAGTTACAATAAAAATAAACTGTTTTAACATCCATTGAAAGTCTTTTACAATGCATATAACTAGATAGACCTAGTTTGAATCTTGACGTTGTTCTAGAGAATGAAACAATAATATTCAGACAAAATGAACGGAATCGCAGACAGCAAGTACTCCATCCAATGTTTTCGTGAGCGTCTGTTGAATAATATAGTACGAGAAGGTATTACCTAACAATATTGTAATTATATATTTCAGATATTAAATGAAATAAAACACTTAGATAACAATTTTCTTATCACTTCAATCTTCAAGAGAAATCACCCCCATTCGTATAATGAAAATATTGATTCTCAATTAGGTAATTCCGAAATCCTTATTCCCTAGGCACCTACGGTAATATAATGCCTTTTTTATTAAAAATCAATCCTGTTGTTTTATTTATGTTCCTGATTAGAAATACTAATGGATTTATTATCTACAGGTACATAAAATAGCGGGATGAAATTCTCAGAATATAATTTTAAGCAGGTTGTCTAAAAAAATAGTAGATAACTACAGAAAAGAATATTTTTTACATGTATTTCGTTTTATTGTTGTTAAAGAACACAAATAGCTAACGTAATACTTAATTTAAACAAGCACCTGCGTAAATATCCCACCTCTCACTATTGTGCTCAGAATTTTTATTTTCGAAACGTAGCGTGTCCAACACCGTGATTTGCATGGCGCGAATTTTTTTCACAAAACAAGGGTCTGCCAACACGATATTTTTCAGTGAAATTCACAGTGAGATTTTTTTATTAACGTACCGTGTTATATCAAACAAAATTGCATTGTCTTCCTCAGCGGCTGACAAAGCCTGACTGTGAAGCATAGTTGAATTAGTTCAGTCTTTGGCTCCTCTTGGTGTGTGCATGTGAATTCAATAAAAACTAAACGGCTCTACGGAAATTAAATCAGCGCAGCTCCTCGTGCTGCAGTGTGAGTTTTATTTCTCTTAAAATTTTCGCGTGATGAAATTCTACTTTTATTAGATTGTAGTGCGTGTCTTCCCTGATATATTCATTTAGAGAAACACATTTTATTTTAGAGATTTTATGAATTGGTAACTGTAATTTAGAAGGATAATTAGATTTTTTTATTGCCTTGTAGGAAGACCAGCTAACGGGCCACGTAATGTTATATTTAAATATTATCAACTACACACTGTTTTTGCTATAGTTTTAAGTTCTAACGAACAGTAAAGCACCGTTGGTCACTTGTGTTTAAATCAAACCACTAGCAATAAAATTTAAATAAATAGCACCACCATATCACTATCATGAATGTTTGAATGGTCCTCCAATACCATGACATTGCAGAGGTTCATGAGCGACGGTGACCGCTTACCATCAAGTGGAAGCTCATTTATCTGTCTTGAAATAAAAAAAAATATGTATTGAACCTTTATTTTTATTTATGTAAAAAAAAACTTGAGAGGTGTCAAGGAACTTCGTTCCATCCGGGTGATGGAACGAAGTTCCTTTCGATTAAAATATACTTTTTTTTATAAATATATTTTTTTTACGCGCAATTAGGAACGTGTTTTAAAAGATTTTGATCACAGCGCCATCTAGCGATAATCATCTAAAACAAAAAAGTGTCGTGACAAATTTTCGTAAGAATTTTTTCCGTCTAGCCCCCTTTCACAACACGCGATAAGGAACTTCGTTCCAAAATTGATGATATGACTGATCTGCTTAAAGAGAAGGCAAACGGTCACATTAAACATTAGTCAAGGCGCTGAGTTTTTGTCGGCTCCCTTCTTTTAACTAACGACGCTATTAGCATTTCCAAGACAATAATTTAATATCTCAGAGGATCCGTTGCTGAAGCGTTTGGCAAATGATGACATCATTCTTCATGAAAATCGTTTGTTATATTTATTTGATCGCTTTAAGCTTTACGAAAACTTTGGAGAAATTGACCGTCATTTTAAAACCTTTAGAACGTTTAAGTATCTACATACATAAGCTTTCTTAACATAATACTATGTTCCTTCAATTATGCAATTTAATATTTTACTAATATCATCTACTCAATGCTTAATTCCGAACGTTCCTATTGGTAAATCTAAGAACAGACAATCTCTCAAAATTAAATTGTGAGTAACTTACTATTTTGTTAAATTCCCATACAATTGTCAAGAAACTGAGAAGGAAGTACAAAAGAAAGGAAAGAACACAGACATTCAAGAATTAATTATACATTTTCCTTTTTATAACCTTTTAATAGCTTAGTTAATAATATTCGAATAAATCGACCTACCAGTAAAATATTCTAATTAACATTACCATTGACTACCTATATCTAGGTCATGGATGTTACTAATACAGAAGTTCTTTGATAAACAACAGTTTTATTGTGTGTGTTGTGCTGCCATTGATATCGATGATGTCCGTGTCCGGAATTAAGCATATTATGTACAAATAACGTCCGATGGTTTTTTTTTTAAATGAAGTAGTGAAAATTACAAAAAAAATGGAAGCTTTCTTTTTTCTCTCTTATTTTTTATTCTCAACAATATAAAATAGATATTTGAACATTTTATAAATGTCACATTACACTGGAAAATAAACCAATCTCATATTTCCTATTTGTAACAAAGAATATTTTTCATCTGAAATATTTCAATCATGTCCGAGAGCACATGATATTGAATTTTAATATGATGGCGAGCCCGTTCGCTAACTAGATTGCGATCGTATGAATATCATGACGGAAAATGAGAGATTCTGAAATCGGGCACCGAAAAACATGTTGGCATCAGACCCGGGAGCCTCCGTACCATGTATCGTTAAGTTCGGGTAATGTTATTATGATGTCGATCGTAAACACTTAAAATCAATGACGCTTGCACGGCAAGAAATCAAATTATGTGAACATGTGGTCGCGTTTCTTGTAAATATTGCATATAGCATAATAATATGTTGAAAATTTGCAAAATGTGTTTATTATTTTAATGAAATATTACATTAAACTTTTTCACTATACTTTAAAGACCCAAAAGCTCTCTAATGCATAATGGTTGCAATGGTAGGAAACATTACATTCTTTCATTTCAATTTAGTCATAAAACATATAATAGTTTTAGAAAACAGGTAGGTTTAGAATACGAGAGTATAGTCTCGGTAATTTGAAACATAAATCTTAGTAACCCTCCAGTTTTCCTCATATAGTAGGTACCTAAATAATTTGTAGTCCCAGCATAACACTGTCAGGTATATTTCCATAATTCATTCATAACTACATCTTGTAGTTGATGTAAAAACAAGTATGAATGATTTACTGCGAATAAAGTTTTCGTAACGAGAAAAGTTGGAAGTTCGTTGGAGACTAGATCAGACTGGGGCTTTTCAGACATTTCTCTTACCTCTATAACTATATAATGTTCCGAGTATTATTTTTGTTCTGTCTTGCGAATTAATGACAGTTTCAAACAGTGTAACAAAATTTTAACATTTATTTTGAGCAAGCAGGATATTTGAAATGTAGAGTAGATTAGTTATTATAAATATAATATTTCTTTATTATAAACGTCACTAAAAATTTTGCGCATAAGTACCTACTCCTGTAATTTAACTTTCTATCTACTAATGTAATATTTTACAATCTTAGTGGGGATATCTCCGCATAATTATATAAAGTTAAAATTTTACTTATTAATGCCGTCGATTATAAAACTTATCAATGATTTATTTTATTGGATAATTTTCGTTTTTTGTGTTAATTACAATTGAGGACATTTTTTCTGGTACTTTCTGAATCGTGTATAAACGTGTATAATTAAGTTTTTGACATAAATTTTATTAATGTGCGTTCTGTAACTTAACGCTAGCTCATAATTTAAATATCAGAGAGGTTGATATTCGTTTTCGTAATAGTTCTTTAATAGCCGTAGTATACCTAAATGAATCAACACAAATACTTGCTTGTTAAAAAAAACTGAAACACATTTCACAATTAGAGTACGAACGAAAATTAAAATACGTTCTTCCTAATTATCGGAAGTCGGGAAACGAAAGCATTAGAAATCAAGTGTTTATGGGATGTTGCCCAAAATTGGGAATTTCGTTGGTGTTTCATAATTAAATTAGAAGTCGAAGGCGGTAAGTTAGTGAAGCGTGCACGGCCTACTTACTTGATCTGAATCCATAATCTGCTCTTTTTTGAAAGCTTATTTTGCAAACGGTTGTATTTTTTGTTTATCTTTAACCTTTTCCAATACACATTTCAAATTTCTTAAACATTTCAAATTATGTTATATGAATGTACATACTTAGTCTCTGGTGAACTGTTTGCGTATTCTATCTAAGTGGGCGATTAAAATTGCAATACTGCTATTTTAGTGACTGTGTTAACAAAATCGTATAATAAATATTTAAAATACTAGCTAACTAATAGCATATTAATAATGGCATAAAATAATTTAAATAAATTTTGTAGGAAACGAAATTTACAAATATTTCCGCTACTTAAAACATGCATTACAACATTACATACATAAATTACATAGCCTGTCATTAATCTTGATAATAATTCGAAATATCACACGTACTTAACACAAAAGAACGCCAATAATGAAATTTTATTCTCTCAATCCGAGTTTTAATCCGGCCCACACAATAGACAGGACTCAACCGTCCCGAGCGTACAGTACATTTTTCTCAGTTGGGCCTTAATTGAATTCGCTTTTAGCTCACTTTTAATTTATTTGCGTTCGCTTCCCCACTTTGATGTCGGCACACGAGCTCTGAGGGCTTTTTAGATAAATAACCAATTATCTCGATACGATGTAATCTACCGTCCGCATTGGCATGTGATCTGGAATTCGGAGCTTGAATTACAGTCGCCTCGGGATAATTTTAACTCTCATTGTTAAATTAATCAGTGTAATCGTGTTCTCTCTAAATCTCTTTACAATTAATTATTTTTCTTTTAATTATTTCATTAAGAATTTGAAGATTATGATATCGTGGCAATGTTATTTTGTAATAAAAATATCATTAACATTAAGCTCGTAGGTTAAAAATTAAGGAAAAAGTATTAAAATTCTTTTGTTCATCAAGTTTTATTGCCTTCAGTTATAATCATAGAACAGTAACTAAGTAGGTAGTAGTTTAAATTCCGATTTCGGAATGTCCGATCAAGATCACGATTTTTTTTTAGAAATGTCAATTCACCTTTTGTCTTGACAATCTAGGTGGCTACGCTCTGGTCTAGATGGTCGCAATCGGCGGAGACAAAGAAGATGCCTCTCATTTCATGACTTTCTTTTATTGTACACATATGTGGAAATCGACAATAATTTCTCGAACTACCGTCCCTATGTCGAACGAACTTATAACCGATATTGTGATATAAATAGTATAAGCAAGGTATATAAAACCACTCGATAAACCGAAAGGGCTTAATGGATTAAACATCAATAAGTGCCCGAGGCTACAAGTTACTTCGTCAAAAGTTATCAACTAAATAGTTTCAGTAAATCGCGTTTCAAAGATTATCTTCTGATTATAATAACTTGTATAATAGCTCATAACTCTATATTACCTATATATATATATATACCTATCGTTTAATTATGATAAGTCATCACAATGCAATGATATTTTAGCGTAGCTACCTCTATTCCTTAAATTTTATTGCTATTACAAAGCCAATTATTTTCTGGATGTATGCAGCACCCAAAGCTACGAGTTTTTTAAATTTAACATTCGTATCATTCATACGTGTGTGAGAATAAAAATCGTACCTATATAAATTAGCGATTGTCTATACTACTTCTGTTTGCGGTTTCAGTCTGTGAAGATTTTTATGTCCCGATACTACGATGACATAAATGTGTACCTGTACCAACCCATTACTGCCCACTGTTGGGCTCAGGTCTCCTCAGAAGAGGGATTAGGCATAGTCCACCACGCTTGCCCAGTGCGGATTGGGGACTTCACACATCTTCAAAGGATTTATAGAACCCTTTTCCAACATGCAGGTTTCCTCACTATTTTTTCCTTCACCGTTTTTAGCCAGTGGTGTTGTGAAAAATTGCACATAAATCTTTTTCACATTTAGATATAGAGGTACAAGCTGGATTTGAATCCGCGACCTTCCATTCGGAAGGATGCACTTCGACCACTCGGCCACCACGACTTCTATGACATAAATACTTTGAGCCAATGTTCAGGTTTAAGAAAAAATAATATTTGTTCGTCAAATAAACCGATCCGTGTAGCTAATTCAATTACGTTAACCGCTCATGTTAAGTACACAAACAAATTGATTCTCGTGCAAATGTAAATATGCGAAGATTAACATTGGCGCGTGATCACGTCACAATCCTAATAGGCTAAACGATTACGTCGCCAGGGTGCGCCACTAACCTAATTCGCGCAGAACGACCAAGTAAACAAACACACGGCCGTTTACGAGATTTACACCCAACCTATAATAAACTGCATTGATGAGAGCTCTGGAAAATCAATATTATTCACCTTTGTAGAGTTTGTAGAAGAATACAAAAAGATATAGTATGCAACAGCCTTTTTCTTTCTTCTTTGTGTTACGGGTATATGAGACACAAAGGACATGTTTACAGGTACATTTCGAGAACAATAATATCTTATGTCAAAGAAACTAGTTCCGATTGAAAATCGACCCCAAGCTCGCAGTCAAAAGCTTTAAAATTCAACAAAATAAATGCTACAACAATCTTTTGCCACCTTTACTCGTAAATTTAAAACAAAAATTGTGAATACAAATATACTTCGAGTATTTGTTTTAAATCAATCTAGAGACTTATTATTATAGACAAATATGAACACGTTGCTTTGCTTTTTTATGACGTGGATCGAAATCTTCAACAGTATTTGACTCAAAAAAACTGTGAGGTTAAAGGATGACTTTTACTTGAAACACTAGAATACTCCAGGATATTGCGTAATCACAAATAATCTTTAACAATCTGTATCTGTACCAACCCATTACTGCCCACTGTTGGGCTCAGGTCTCCTCGGAAGAGGGAATCTTTAACAGTCACTCTGATTATGTATTATAATTTCTAATAAACCAGTCTATCGACTGCTAGGCCTTTGACCTCAAGGCTTACCGTCTATGGGGGAAATTTCTAACATTGCCATGCTATCTCGAGAGACAATAGTTGCCTTTTACGGCATTCACAGGAAGGAAATCAAGTAGAATTATTCTATGCATGCATCAAACGGCTGCTCCAGCACCTTTACTGTTACCGTACCAACTTATTAAGGGGATTATGAATGATAAGAAATCTCCTCCGTAGATAAAGCATGTATTATAGTCCGTCACTCTTGTCTCACGGCTTGGAAATTCTACATAGGTATCTGCCAGTATCTGGAAAGTTTTTAGGCTTCACCAATATTCGAGTTTTCCTGTCAACCTGTTCTCATCATTTTAGTCAGTGGAGTAGCTTAAGATTCGAACTGCAATACTTTAAACGCTGCTAAGGCAGTCTGTCCTGTCAATCACCGCCTTGTTTATCAAATCAATAATGTATTATATTTTCTGTGTGCAGCCGTGTGGAGGCCGGGAGCGCCTACACCACCGCCGGCACCAAGCTCGGCGCGTAGTCCCGGCGGGCCGCCGCCTCCGCCGCCGCCACCCATCTGGACGCCGAGCAGCACTGAACCATCTCCACAGTTCCCACGGAAGACCTTCCGACCTGTTCACTTTGAGGAGACGCCTCCTAGTCGCCGGAAATTTACCGTGAGTTTCGTAATCATTATTCTAATAAATGAGAAGGAGGAGGCCATATAAAATTCTATGTTGGGATGTTGGGAAAATTCCACGGAACGCTCAAGATTTAAATGTAAAAGCGCTCGCCCTCAGACATGATCGGAACCCCTTATTTTTTTAAATAATTATAATTTTCAATAATTACAGTTATCATTACTATGAGGCAGTAGTTACACAGCTGAACTTCCACAATTTTCTGTGTTATTGCGTTCAGTGATTATTAGTAAAAGATTTTTGGTCGAGTATATCATCAAAAATAACAACGATAATAGAGTGATTGAGTTATTAATAAGACTAATGTGGTACTCCCATAAACTAATAATAAATAATATGAATTTTTCTTCAAAATGTAAGGACTTAATCTCCTATTTCAGACCACGGAACAGAACGGTTGCACAAGTGGCTCGGAGAGCGAGGGTCGACTGCGTACGTCGCAGAGCGCGCCCGCCGCCGGCCTCAACACGCTGAGCGGCTCCTCGTCCACCAGCCGTCTGCCGCGAGTACAGAATCCAACCGTCACTCTATTACAGAAAGCACGAGGTAACTATTACTGATCCTCATTTTTCTCCTTCCTTATTATTCTAATGCAAGCCAGATCCGACTAGTCTAATCAATCCGGTCTGTGGATAAAACATTGTATTGTTTTACACCAGTAGGTACCTAACTTTAGAGTTATTATGCTTGCATAGCACAGCTAATAAAATAAAAATTATGAGACTTTTTGCACAAAGAATATTAGTCGAAATCGGTGAAACCTGAATAGCACGTTGGTATTAGACGCGTAAATATGATGATGATGATAATAATGTCTTGAACACCTAAAAATCGGACTAGTTTAAGGAAACACTCAAACGTAAAATAAACTACTGAAAAAAACCTATTCACAATCGTGGTAAATTTAAAGTAAAACGTTATTTTCAACGTGATAACAGTTCAATTACAACAGAGGAATGTAGTTTGTTCATTAATTAATCAAAAACCTCAGCTTGTCAAACGAAGGGTTCTTTTGAAAATTAATGAAATTGTAAAGTTTAGTTTATAAATCTACTATCTGTTTTGTATGTAACACCTGAATAATATGATTTTGTCGAACTTTATTGTTCGACAAACAACAACGACAACGTATAAATATAACAAACAACAACATACAAAAGTGGTAGATCCACTTATTTACAGGTTTCTGAAAAAGTGAATTATCATAAAGCAAAACCAGAATAATTATATACTTTTCTAAACTTAAGGAAAGGTAATGTGAATGAATTTGAATGAATCACAGAATATAAATCTTTCGCGCGGTTCCAATTTTAATCAAGAACCAGTAAATTATAAACTCGACAAACGAAATTTCAAATTAGACCGCTGTACCGTAGTCGACAATAACCATCATTCTCACAAATGAAGCGAAATAAATAAGTCGGGAACTCTTGATTCGCAGAAATTGCGCCTTACCTTTCCAATAGAATAGGTGATAATGTGAAAAAGATGTGTCGCCGTAACGAAGGTTGACAAGGGTCAGCTTGCGTCATTATTAAACTTTAATATTCTACGAGTGGAGCTGACAATTTTCCTGTTAAATGAACGGTCTCATTTCATATTAACACTGTGTAATAGAACTTGGTCATGAAATTTATTAATCATAGTTACTTAGGTGAGAAAATCTTATGATAATTAGAGAGATACCAAACTCATTTTAATTTCAATATTTTCATGACAATTCAGTCACACACAACACGTCGGTTTGCGTAACAGAACACTTCCATATAGAAATAATGGAGATCGTTGAAAAAGTAATAAAACTTACGGTTTCAAGAATTAATTATTGTTTTTTTTCCTTTCAGAAGGACAATTGGCACGAGGCTCCGCTCAGCAATCTGAGAGGGATAGTGCCAGGCTCCCTCGTGATCGACCTTCGCCACCCAGCAGTGATCCAGGTACTATGCAAATTTACATTTAAAAACTTTCTGAAAAATTATTGAACACCTTTTTCCTATTAAGCTGTCATTAGATTCAAGTCCGGTTCACAAAAATCAATAATAACAATTATTCTGAATACGTTGAAGGATAACTTCGTGAGGAAACCTACGTTTTGGGAAAGGATTAAAAACCTTTCGATATCTTTGAAGTCACATACCTCTTACTAGGAAGGAGTGATGAAACCTCTCTACTGAAAAGACATGAGAACAGCAGTGGGCAGTAATCAGTTACAGTACATTACTAAATTCATGTGGCTCTTAAATTCGTCGAGATTTTGACTATTAGGACCTACTAGGTAATATTTTAAATTAATCCAAATATGTATTAATTTCCAGTACATGCATTGAGAAGGGAGTACGCGAGCGAGAGTGAAGCTGAGAGACGTGACTACGATCGTGCGGGGGCGCGGAAGATGTCTGATACCCAACGGAAGGTGGACGGTATCGGACCTATCACTAAAGACGGCATGCCGGTTACACTCAGATCTGTAAGTTTGTTTATTTATTTATTTATTTATTATTAGGTCCATCAACAAGATTTACATGGTAACAATAAGTTTGAAATATGTAATATGTAAGTTTATAATATTAACTTTGGCTCTGTGTAGTATTAGTTTTATTATCACCATCATCGACAGATGTTGGTCGCCATAACGACCGGTCCTGCGCTGTTTAATTTCAGTTGACCAGACGCAGGTATATTTTTAGTCCAAAATTATTCCATATTTCAATTTCATTAAACATAGGCATTTGAAGATCATGTACGGTTGAATTCGAATGATGTTTATTAGAACGAGAAATCAAATTGTTTCAAAATCTCACGATGTAATTTAACTACAGCTCTATGAAGTCGACAAATATCTAAAATAGTGTTAAAAGCTACAATGGCTACAGGTTGTTTTTTGTTAACAGGAAGTCAAGGACCCTTCGCGGTGGTATAAGAAAATGTACGACACTATACATAAAAATAAATACGATGGTAAGTATATCTTAAAAATGGCATACACATAGATCTATTTATAAATGTCTGTAGTAGGATGTTCAACAGTGAACCTGTCATATTTGGCGTTTGCAAACTTTTATAAAATGTAATATGAGTATTTATTTTCATTTCACTATGCAATAAACTGAAATTTTCTTTTTACAGACGATTACGTGACAATTCGATACAAAAATCGGCGAGGTAACTATTGATTTATTTATATTGTTACTAACAGTAAACAATAAATACAGTATTTGTGAAATCTTGCTACATTGAACTTACTTCCTGATTTCCGACTGAATTGAAATTTTTCATAATGATCTTAAGTCACAGTTGTGAGCATCTCTATAGTATTTTTACTCGATATTCTATCTCATTTAACTATCATTAGCTCTTGACTTTAATTCCATTTTTTTGAATTCCAGATATCCCAGAACGCGTATCCAGCAGCAAGTCCCAGTACGCGTACTTCGACCCTCGCTCTGGCTACCTGAGCGAGCCGGAGGGCGGGCCGGGCCGGCTGGGCGCGGGCGCGTGGAGCGACGCGTACGACAGTGACGTCACCACCGGCCCGCGCCGGCGCACCGCCTCCGTGCAGGAAGAACGCAGGACGCATGACGTCAGCTCTACTTATTTACCTAATAATAAGTAAGTTACTTTGTATTTTTTCTTATTGCCTAGCTACCGGCCATCTGATCGTAAGCGATTACTGTTGCTCACGGATATCTATATTGTTAGAAGACACTGCTGGCCCGCTACCTACGGCCTACCTTTAAGGACTTTCTTCAAGCCTCGTTTGAAGAAAGAAAAATACTTGACTTAAGAAGATTTACTACTCGGAAAACACACGATATTGATTATAGATAACGACCCCTCATTGCCCTCGCAATGTAGAGGTTCCTGAGCGACAGTGACTGCTTACCATCTGGTGGGCCGTAACCTCGTTTATCTATCTTGCAATAAAAAAGTGATATACAACGATTATACTGGTAGTTAGACTATGAGTATGAGTGTCACAATACGGAACACTTCTTTAATGGAGATAGTGTGCTATGTAAACATTCGATTAACAATTTTAATTTCATATTAGCGTAATTTTAATCCAAATTATTATTTTAGGACAAGAATTAGTACATTAATAATAATAAGTTTTTTTTATTTCTGTATAAAGTGTGTAATATTTCAAAGTGTTAGTAGATTACTTAAACTAGGTTAGTTTATAATTATCTTAAATAGTTATGTTTGTTGTAAAATATTTTAGTTCTTCTTTAACACGAACCCCTTTCGGGTAAAAGCCTTCTCTAATTCCTTCCATTTGTCTCTATTTTGGAAAAAAGTCTTCCAGTCTTTGCCTACTAAGTCTTTTATATCATCAGTCCAAGTTAAGTGGTCTGCCTTTGCTTCTTTCTCCAGTAGGCCCTGTCCATTTGGTAGTTTGTAGAGACCATCTCTTATCTGTATATCTTGACACAGCCCATTGAATTAGTACATTATAATATAATTTATATTGAATAGCCGTGATTAATTTTACTTAATTATATCAGATACAGTACGTTGGCATCAGCGAGAGCTAGTCAGGAAGTTTACAAGAACCAACCGGGACGGATCGAGAACTACGTTCCAGGGAAATCTTCTGTCGTCGATAAAGAAGCTAAACAGGTACATATCATTAATTTATATAGCATGTCATCAAAATGGGGTTTCATATTATGTTTGCAAGAATAGAAAACTCAGTGTGAAATATAAAGTGATAAATATCTCGTCCAAAAGTCAGTTTAGAGATAAATAATATATCGCGGTATTGAACATTATCTTTTGTTTTTTTTTATTCTTGCAAATTGTCCATATCAGAAATGTGGTTTTTAAATATTTCAGAACAAAAAACATTTTTGTGAATAAATTGAATATATTTTACTATTTTTCATCAAGTGTTTTAATAATTACAATAACTTTTTTTGTTCTGAATTGAAATCGTTTACCTTCATTTTCATATTATCATCACATGAAGAGTTTTTCATCAACATTCAGGTTTAATAAAGAAACACCAACAGATTGTGTTTTTCTTTTCTAGTGGTGGGACGAGGTTATGGACATTTTTGACGGGGTACGAAATTTTTATTATTAAGTACTATCGTGTTTCTGTGTTCTAATTTACAAAAATCTTAATAATTATTTTTAATCCTATTTTTTTAAGAAAAAATATATTTTTCATATACAAAATTTTTCTATTGCCAAAAAATTTTAAGCAAAAATATTTTCATTATACTATAAAATTACTAACAATTCACACTCCAAGAATAAAGTCTCCATTGAATTATTTCGTGATTTAATTTGTACATAAATAATGTTTGTGGTATGTGTATGGTGTATGTGGAACTAACGCGTGTGTTCCCATGTGTGGTGGCGGCGGCACTAACAGTGGCTAGACGAGAACTCTCCCCTGCCTCCTTACACCACATTGCTCGCTCGCGCCATACAAAAAAGTGTAAGGTCCTTCAAGTTAAAACCTTTTTGACGTTCCAATTCTGATTCGTACAGTTCTCACTTTTCTCTTTTTCTTCTTAGCTAACTTTTGACAGAAAAATTTATTATACGAATGGGTGAAAGGTTTACGAATTACCTTAAAACTTATTCAGACACGGTTTTCTATAATACTTTCATGCATTTTCAACGGGTTCTTACCACGATATTTAATTAATTGAGTTATCTCGATATTTCAACGTTGTTGCAAACGTCATGATCATGAGAAGACTGGATATTAGAGTCTTGTAGATACAGTGAGTGTGGTGTGTCATAATGTGAGTTCGAGTTCCAGTGGTACTACCCAAAACAAACGAGAAAGAGGGTAGACAGATTTGTTGGCTCTTAAATCGACCCGCAGTATCTAGTCTTCTCGTGATCATGACGTTTGCAACAACGTTGAAATATCGAGACAACTCAATTAATTAAATATCGAATTACCTTACCTTAAACCTGTTGATAAAATACGTTAAGAAAAAAAAAACTGAACCATGTTTTTCATAAGTACTTAACTAATGACGCTTTTTAAAGTGTTTTGCTGTAACATTTTAGAAGGTGAAAAGTTAAACAACCAGGAAATAGATAACCAACAAACATCTTTGATGGAATACTTTATTTGTATTATTAAAAATAAATGTATATTTTAAGAAATAAAGATGCTTTTTTGCTTTATGAGTATTTCCATTTTTATGTTTTAAATTGAATCAGAATTGGAATGTCAAAATAAGGTTTTCTGGCCAGTGTTGTGTTGTGCTGTATGGGTGTCTTCGCTTGCACGTTTATAAACTATTCACTTTATCATTGCAGTTCACACTTCATTGACTGCATTTTATAGAAGATTTCTTCTCTTCTGTTACCTATGTTATATTATCTGTATGTTATTTTAACATTTTGAACTGTATCTATTCTATTATATATTTGAAAATACCTTATTATATTTTTAGAAATTTGCAGTTATTGAATGTGGATAAGTATTAAGATGCTATGTTGTCTGGTATTGCTATATTTGTGTATTATTGTATATGTTTCTTTGCATCAGGTTCTATTACTTTTAAGTATTATAAACATTTGGATAATATAAGAATACCTTAATGATATTTTTCTATCATTCGCTACACCGAAATAAACCGGTCTACGATTTCAGATTTTATATTCTCTTTCTTTATTCTTTCTATGGTGTTCTAAAGTCTGGTTCGCTTGTCTTAGTGTAACTCTTTAATTATTTTTATGTTATTGTTCCCGTCTATATAATTAAAAGTTTATGTATAGTATTACAATTATTTCTATTTAAACCCAACATAAGTAAAATGAAACTGATGATTCATTTCTTTAGCATGAAAACTTTTTAATAACGTTTATTAAAATGGAAACTATAACCAGCTCATGAGCATGAAGCTTACTGATATTTTATACGCTGTAAAGAGAATCGATCCCAGGTAAGATATTACGACAGTCAGCCTACAAAATAGTAGTAAATTAAATTATATAGATTTACAGTGTACATTTATTATTATACAATGTACATATACTTGATTGAAATAGAATATTTAAGTTCTTGTATGCGATGTATTATTTCATCACTTTTCTTGCATACGTACCTATAACCTGAGGATCGGTTTTCTTATAAGCAAAAAAAATGTTTAAATGAAATTTTAATAGAATATCTTTCCTGCAGCAAAACATATCCAGCACTTCGTCGTTACCCCAACCATCACCCAAAGAGAAGAAGGATATCACTTCAGCGATTTTGTCAAAATCTAACATGGCGAAGTAAGTTTATTGTTAAAAAACAATTTTCTGTACATTAATAAGAGTTGATTTATAGTTAGGTAGATGGTTATTTTACCATATACTTGTAAGACTTGGCGTATATATAACATGTAATTGCATTGTAACTATTTATCATTTGGTGGCGTGTTATATTTTCTGCCTTCATTAACAATAGACATATTGAAATCAACCTTACTAAATAAGAATTAGATATACACTAATAGATTCATTCATAGATTCTATGTTTATTGACCAACTTCCAGAAAGGAGAAGGTACTCAATTCGTCTGTATATATTTTTTTATATATGTTCATCGATAACTTTAGTTTGGGCGGACCGATTTAAATGATTCTGGTGTCAGATGAAAGGTGATGATCAAACTGTCCCATTTTTTTAAAGATCTGACAAGTACTTTTGATCTGCGTGTAAAAATGAATATTTTGAACTTATAAAATTTCATTATTTCCTATGCGTTTTTGCATGTATTTCTTATTTATTTGAACCGATTTGGATGATTTTTTTTTAGGAAGCAAACATTTAAAGCATTATTTCATATAAATTTGATAAAGATCTGACTGGTAGTTTTTGTCCTATGCTTGAGAAATGGTAGTAGATTGTTTTCATTTTTGTAATAAAAATATTTTTTGTTTTAAATAACAGAGCACTAAAAGAGTCCGGTTACGAATCGGATTCGACTCTGATATTCCGTCGTCGCGAGGACACGGACGGGCCGCTCTCCCCCGCGGAGAGGAGGGCCGCGTATAGAGACCTGCAGGCCGGGGGGGAGCCGCCCTTACGAGGGTTCCGATCACCCGCACCACCGAGACAAGGTGAATACTACCTTATATTGGGGTTTAAGGTTTTGTTTCACAAACTTATTGCAGTTCATTTGTGATGAAGAGTTTTAATGATAGAGAAAGTTGTAAAATAGGACCTTATTTTTTTTTTATTGGTAGATAACGGATCTATACCACGATCTTGAATTTTCTATTTTAAAAACTCAGATATAAAAAAAAATATTTTTTTTCAGTTTTTCCAGCCTATTTTTTAACATTAAATTTACGTTTTATAAGCAATTAGTAAAGATACGTTATCTACCACTATTTACATTGTGATATCATTATTCTCAATTTTTCTAGAGTAATTTATAAATAACAAAATGCCACGAAAAATTGTGAATGAGAAATATTGAATGGTTAAAATATTTTAATATAATAAACTAAAAAAAGTTTTCTAAAAATAACATCTTGCTTCTGTCTTAAGCCGTTCACTCCATACCATAAAAAATAAATTTAATATAGGTGTAATTTTGTCTTGGGTATTGTTTTAAAATACTTAGGTACAAAAACCCTAAGATTACAATTTCTATTGGTTAATCGAACACTCAATGAACGGTTTGACACAATAAAAGCTTAAAATGGTTGTAGATTACAATAACCCGCATGGTATTCTATTTTGGCAAACGGTGTCGGACTTTAAAAACATCCGACTATAGCCTATTTTGGCTCGACGATTTGGCAAATAATTATATTCGATATTGGAAACGTAAATGAGGTCAAGGTAACTGATGTGCAGTGTAATAGTCATGGTGTTCATATGTGCGCTATTGTCGGACGTCACATATCAAGGTCGTGTCATTATGACACTAACATCACGATTCAACTTGCCACGCTATGTGCTATTTTAGTTTGTACCGACAAACACGCGAGGTGAGTTTACAATTAAAGTCTCCTGCATGCTCTATCTATCTCCTTAACCTGGGTCTGGTTCTTCGGCTGGCTGTCAGTAAGGTATAGTATTGCATGAAAACTAGTTGACTCCAAAATTAAACAATCACGTATTAGCCTTTCTAGACACGTCCATATTTTAATACATCTTTGCAGCACTATGTAGACAGATTAGAGATTGCAAAATGCTTTCGAAAATTTGTACACGTTTTAGAAACACAAGAATCACGTTTGTTCACACCTAATTTGGCACAAAGGAGATGCTGCTGAATAAAAATTGAATTTCCACAGACGAGACGGAAATCGAATACATCCCGATTTCCCCAACATTGACGAAGATCCGCGTTCATAAAAAAACACCTCAAATACACGAGGTTGTCTGTTATCCTGTGACGAGGATTGAAACGGATTTCCATACTAAATTTAAAAAACTTGCGCCATCCTTTCTAAACTTCAATGTTCCTAATGAATTAATAGAATATCCACCAGCACCGCCACGTAGGATCTCATCTAAAAATAGTAGGACTCTAAAATTAGTGACCTCAACTAGACCTTCATCAATGTCGCCGAAGAGATCTAATTCAAATGTAATGAAATCAAACGTGGATTTTTTGAAAGACAAATTAAGCCACAAATTAACAAGACAAAACACCCAAATTATTTCTCAAGGTACAAGTAAAACTACTGATCATAAGACAAAAATAAGAATAACATCTACTTCAGCACCTCCAGCTGTAAATAGGAAAAGTAATCCTGCGATTCCTTCAAAAGCAACCAAAAATATACCAGAAAGAAAAACTTTGTGCACAAGTAGTTTTGGTTCATCCAGGAGAATATTAGTACCAACGGAATATTCGAACACTCACACGAAATATGGCCAAACACCGCGATCTGTTATAATAGAGGGAGGTGTTGGAAGAAAAACACCCATATCGAACGTCTTAGATAAAATGACTTCGCTAGATAAGCTGTGGAGTGCAGAAAAACGCAATGAAAAGATTGACTTACAGAAAGTTAGTAGGTCAGTTGCTAAGTATGGTACTACAACGAATAGTAATAAAAGTTGCATATCAAAAGTAACAACTGGAAGCAGTACAAAACCTTCGTCGAGTGTTACTCATAAAAGCAGAGATATGATTCGAACAGCGGAAAAAGTGCAGAGATTAAAATTATCAAATCAAAATACAAAATCTACTCCTTGCTTAGCAGTCAGAAGTGATCCAAAAACATTGAAACATGGTTCACTACAATCATCACAAAGTATTTCTAAGTCGTCATCAAATATTTTACAAAGTTCTAAAAAACAATCGCAAGTAAAAACAGCTCTTGTAACAAACTTAAAAAAGAAAAGGTCGCTAGAAAGCGTTGTTATGAGACCCAAAAGTGTACCTTGCCACAAAACATGTAGTAAGAAGTCTAAAGAAGTAAATAAAATGAGTAAAAAAAATTCTAAACCCAAAAATTTCAAAAAAGGAAATACTGTACTGGTTGCTGATTCGGATTCAGGAAGTCAATTCGGAGACAATGTAAATTTGTCCAATTCAGATGAACGTTTAAATAACAAACATCTAATTGTTAAAGAAATAAAACAATCGCACGATGCAATCACTTCAAATTCATTTTTTCAACACCTGTTTCTTGGAAGATCCTGTGGTAAAAGTTCACCTCAGTCACTTTTAATGGAGCCAAATACAACAGTGAGACAAAAAGCAAAAATGTTTCAATCATTACCAGCTGAGAACGAGACTCCAAAATCATTGAATTCATACCTTATTCACAGAAAACCGGTCTCATTATCTCGTTTTAAAGTATGGGATAGATATCCAAGTCCTAAAGAACCTCAAAGTCCAAGATCAATATCATGGCCTGGACGCATGTATAATGATATCAAAAAATTAGATAACCGAATTCAAGATGAAGATTTTGGTTCAACCTCATCGTTGGCAACAATTCGAAGCAAAAGTGAACCGCCTATCAATAAAATTTTCTTTTCACAAACATCTCGACCGAAATCTCCTAAAGTTGTATTCTATAAAAAAATAAATTCTAGGCATTCACCCAATAGAGCATCTACTTCGCCAAATAGATTATTTTTTTCGCAAACAGTTAGACCCATATCACCTAAATTACGTGGTACTGAATCACATAAATTATCTGTTACCGACTTGGAAGATACAGAGGACATAAATTCGAGTAAATGCTCAACAATGTATTTTTCGCAGACTTCTAGACCAGTATCTCCAAAGATTACACGAAAATCAACTTCCTCATTAAATATTAGTAGGAGCCACTCTACTTCGCCTATTTCTTTGCGGTCACCTTCTTATCGTCGTATTCATAATGTGAGATTACAAACCAATAAAAATGTAAATGATTTAACGAACAGTTTAGTCAGAACTAGAAGCGCTGGTGACGCCGACAAAAAAACATTTTCAGAGAAGCTAAAGTTTAGGACAAAAAGTGATGATATGCTACAAAATAATGATCCAGATTATGATGAGTATCTACATGATGTAGAAAATACCAAAGCTAGGTCTGAGCGATTCCGAGAACTAAATAGATATTACACATATTTAGAAAGGGTTGCAGAGTTAGAAAAAACTACTTCAAACTGTGATTTGCGTCATAGAAGAAGAGATGAAGAAATTATAGACTTTGATCGTTGGAAGAAAATTAGGGCAATAGAGAGAGCAGAAGAAGAATTAAATAATTTATATCACAAATTAAAGATAGCTCAAACCGAAAAGGATTTTTTATTTTATCCCCGAGATTTAAAAGATTATCGATGGAACTACGATCGCGAGCGAGGTCTTCGCGTTAAGGAAAAATCCGTAGAAGATCTGAAAGACCATTTCCAACATATTGGTGATAGTGATTCTTTAGATCTTGATCAGGTGGTATCCAATGACATTTACAAACCACTATGGCGGGGAAATAGTGTTGCTGAAACAGCTTTCCATATTAACAAAAAAAGTGACGTAGAAAAACGTGAGCAACCCATGATAAAACCTATAATTACTTTGAAAAATGACACATCATTTTCCGACCTACGTAAGAAAATAGGACTTGGTAACCGTTTGTGGAGTAGTTTGTCAATGGATCAAGTCAATGCTTTAAAAAATCAGCTTAATGCCATTTACAGTAGAGAGCTGGAGTCAAAAATGAACAAAAACGAAGAAACAAAATATGCTATTGAAGTTAGTAACGAAAGAGCAGAAAATCAAAATTTACACGTTAGGCGTAATTCATTGATCACATCAAATCTTATTTCAGATTTACAAAACCCATCGAAATTAAGTAAATCAGATTCTTTAGCAGCAATTCCATGCCCAATAACTTCTGTCAAAGAACTAAAAAATAATGTTAACAAAATACAAATGAGTTTAACTGAAAATGAAAAGAAGAAAATTTCTCAAACATTAAGTAAAGAATTGTTAGATAGAATAAATAAATATGACTGTGAAATTACTGTTGCTTCAAAAGAACAAAATAACAGAAACCAAAACCAACCAACTCATCAGGAGCCTGCGGAAATTCCTGAAATAAAAGTCAGTATTTTAAATGAATGTGAAGACCAGAGTAGAAAAGATATTGATTGTCTATCAAAGGACAATACAATTAAATTAAACGCTGCTTTTGAAAAAGAGAAAAAGGAAATGCAACATTTATCTTCTGCAAGCGAAACTGAAACCGCCAGTTCGGATAACTCCAACAAAACTGTTATATTCCGTGGTCCTAGCAAAGAAGTGTTAAAAAAAGTAGAATATTTTGAATCCGTAAAAAAAAATTCAAATCAACCTAAAACCGTATATCATGCCCGTGAAAGTTCTGATGAAAAAGTGGAAAATGGTAATGATTACAGCACAAAAGTAGGACAAGAATCTACAGTACAAAAACATCAAATTGTTCAGTCACGTTCATGCTCAAATATTAAAGAATTTTTTGGAGAAACTGAACAAAATAAGTTTTTATCACTTCCAATAAAACCGGAAATAAATTCACGAACAACGTCACCTCATTCAGAATTATACATCACCGACAGGTACACGCCAGACACGCTATTTTCTAGCGAAGAAACGGTATGGCGTAGTCGAAGCCCTTCGCCCGATCCGGAACGATATTGGCGCGCATACCTAAACCTGGCGCGCGCGGGTGAAGTACGTCGGCTCGCTAGACGATTCGATTCACCCTCCGGAGCTAGTACTGTGCTACGTAGGCATCGTAGTGATCCTGAAATTGCGCGTAATGTTCTCAATAACAATTGGCCTTCTTTTGAAAAGCTCTCTTCTCGGAGGCATATGTCTCGGACCCTTCTTCCGGTGGCTCGTGTCTCACTTCGAACCGCAAATCGATTTATGCCTCATATTGATATTATATCAAAATTAGCAGCTCTACGAAGACGAACAGCTCCGAGATCAAGGTCGGCTGAAGAAGCTTTAGAATGCCGGCCAGGGGAAGTAAACAGAATTCGGCGCAGATTCGAAGCCATGTCTCTTCTAGGACAACTCTATGCTTCAGCACCTGATGTTAGCGAATTACACGATATTGCTCCCTATCTAGGGGGTACATGGATAGCTCACCGTTTTCCCAAGCCTAGCGATAATAATAGGTCACTAATAGATCCGGATTCCTACGTTCGTGAACAGAAAATTCCCGTAAAAAAAGACGTAAAACAAGTAGTGCCTAAAGATTCTATAAAATTAAGCTCAATTTTAAAACAAGATACACAGTTAATAAAAGACTTCGATCCATCATTACATCGTCCTATTAGCCGATATGAACCTCCAAGAGCGCCTCCTCGCCCTCCGCCTGCTTCGTGGTCTCATCGGTTTGCCTCCTACGGGACTCAACCGCGGCATACAGTAAAATTTCAAGGTTAACATCACTTTTTTATTTCATTTACTGTTTCATTTTGGAGCAACTTGTACAAAGGCTTTTCTTGTTAAAGATTTATTGATTTATCGTTACGGTGTGTAAAGTTTATGTTGCGTGTCGGTTTAACATTGCATGTTTATTCAAATTGTCAACGAAAATACTTGCGATCGTACTAAACACAGCAGAAAATTTTGCTATAAGAGAAATATTTACAATTGGAATTTTCCGATATCCAATAGCAATTGATGTAAATAACGATTTTGAAAAAATAATGTTTATTTAAAATCTTTTACTACTTAGTTTTTACTAAGAAGTCAAAATAAATCTTTAACATTCATCATTTAGTTAATTTTGTTACTATTATTTTTTGTTATGCTTTGGTAGAAACAGACTCAGCGCCAGAACCACCTCGCAGAACTCAACATGGGAGCTATTCAGATACAGGCAAGTATTTTAATTAATATAATGTCCTACGTTTTTTATCCGAAATGTCAATTACCTATAATTAGTGCTGCACAGTTTTACCAACCATAAAACTAATTTTGATACAGTTACCTCACAAAATAAAGAAATTTTATAACCTACTTTTACATGTTAGATAATATTTTCTTCTTTGTTACTTAGCGAGACTTCGAACCGACTATTGTAAGAGCTAAAGAAATATCTTATTATAGCCCGAATAAAAAGCAACACAATGGCCTTTGTTTGAGATAGTCAACACTAGACGAAACCAAACTTAATAAATTATTCTCTTAGCAGTTACTCGTATCGCGCATACGTGTACGGTGAGAAATATTTAAAGTAAAAAAAATTCGTTTGATAAAAAAAATACTATAGGTTTATGTAGAATTCATTATATTGAATATTTTGTTCTAATCTATTCAGTCCGCGATTTGCGTCAATAACCTTGGTTGTGTGACCATAACTTGTCGGTTCAGTTTTTTTTTTTCGATAGTAAACAGTTCAGTCAGCTCTTTATACATGTGCAGAACGTTTTGTTTTGGATAAGAATTTAAATAATGAACTGTGCAGTGAACATGTATGTTTTTAATAAAATCGGTATCGGAAATACTACTATATCATTGTGGGTTGATAAAACAACGTTATCTGCGTTATCACACTTTTAGTAAGGTACGAACCACTTCAGCATTGCGTGGAGTATCAGTAACATTGTTTTGTGTTAATCTAAAATGAGTGATACAAGTGAAATAAATAACAGAATAAACCGTGGTGTTTTACATAGTGAAATAACATATGAAGATGATGGATTTTTCAGTGACGTTCCTGGTTCTGGATCATTATCAAGATCTCTTTTGGCTTTGAACAAGTATGTTAAAAATAATTTACTGAATAATGAAGATGTTGATGAAATAGAGGATGGTGCTTATTTTTCGAAGGAAAGTAGTCCCAACAAATCAATTTCAAAATATGAGACAGACAGTGTAAGTAGTGAACAACAGACTACAAGAACGTACCAAACAGCAACTAAAGAGACTAAAGGTGAAATTAAATCTACATCGGTATTTACATCCAAGGCTCTAAGTGAACCTGTGCGTAGTGAACATAATATTAATACAGTAGCACAAACTGATGACTATAAGTATATGCGAAAGAATCTTGAAAATGCAGAACGCAATTATGACTCTAATAATGGCACGGAAGATCATCTAGAATCTAAAAATGAACCAGCGGAGTTTGTTGAAAATGAAAACTTCCAAGAAATTACAATAAATCCTCGACCAATTACTAATACAGTGGTTCATATCGAATACAGTGATATTCGTCAAAGTATTACTCCTTCCATTGATTCTTTAGATAAAGCAGATCCGCTAAGTGGTGATAACACATTGCCTAGTATTGTGACAAAAGCTGTAACATTAATAAAACAATTCGATGATGAGAATTCTGTAAACAAACAAATTGATATTTCTACAGATAATGACTTAAATAAAATAGAAAACAAGCAATATTTATTGATTGATAAAGATGACAATAGTAGAATTTATACCAATCTCGATTATAACTATGGTAATGAAATAAATCATAGCGATATTGAGGATAAGCAGAGATATTCCCAAGAAAACCAAAACAGACGACGTTCGTTTGAAAATATACGAAATTTAGGTGAAATACCAAAACAGTTCGAAAGTTCAAATGAAAATACCAACACAGATGCAGTAGTTCGACGTCACAAGCCTTTTAGTTTGAAAAAGGAAGACAACCGTCACACTTTACATGAATTTTCAGAATGGGGAAACAGGACTAATATTTATCCTGATGTATATGCTCCTTTACCATATAGTGAGTACATTAACTAAAATAAATACTTTTTAAAGCAATTATTGATATGTCATTGTAACAGTCGAAAATTAAATGTTGGTTACAAAATAATGAAAAACATCTTACTGTAAACATGTGTAGGCTTTATGCTAAGTATCGGTCATTGGTATCTATAACTTTTCCCGGGCTCTACATTCTTAAATAACCAACGAAACCAAAATACTAAAGGAAATAAAATGACGCCAATATTACTAACAATGTCTAATATCATAATAACTTATCTTGTTAACATTTCGTTTCTAATGACATTATAACTGCGGTCGATCCATTCATGTTTATAACGTAAGTACAAGAACTACCATTACGAATTTCGTCGAGTTAACAAGCACGTGCGTCTAGGGAAAGTGACGTCTTGGCGGGAGATGTAGGCTTTCGACTCGGATAGTAAGTTCAGTGCAGTTACGAGTCGTTGACGACAGACGCGTTGACGGACGGAAAGATCGATCGCGGTAGCATAGTGTTATACCAGAATGGGAATATTAAAGCAGATTAAGAAAATGGCTAATCATGGTTCGTAAATTATTTTAAAGGTGTAATTGCATTTATTTTTTGTTTTTCTACTTCTGTTTTTGTTAAGAATTTTTTGGTCACAGCTTATTTTTTTTTTATTTTAAATTGTTTTTGCATTAACCATGATACCATTTAGTAGTTTGATTTGTCGTTAAAAATCACTAAGATTTCCCGAATTTAGTAAATATTAAAAATATATTATAATACTAACATAATATTTTATACTATTTACTAGAATACCTCATTTACAAAATTTACTACGCAACAAGCTTTTGTAGCAATTTCATTCAACATTTTCATAGTATCTTCAATGTACGAGTATCTTATAGTATCTCCAAGTATTTTATAAGTATTTTCGATTATGAATTGCGTCATGCTTCAGTGACAGATTGTGAAATACCACGGAGGCTGTGAAGAAATCGAAGTACCGAAGTCTCTTGCTTAATTGCCGTAATTCGAGTCGTGGTTTTAATAACAAAGATATTTGGTTTCAAGTAAAAATTAAGCAATCATAATTTGTAAACACATTGAAGAAAACTAGAACATGAAACAATATTCAGGATTTTTATCTTTTCAAGAAGACTTTCTTTGTCTTTTAGGAATGCGTATGAGCATTTACCGTCAGTAATGTCAGTGTTACAATAATATCACGTCTCGTGGAGATTAATGACGGATTACATGTTCTTCTACTTTTCGGATTAAAATTAGTCACTTTCTATGCTAAGGGTAACTTTGCAGCTCCTGGACAAGGAGCGCTTGATGGAAGCCTCCACTGTGGCGGCGTGGACGCCCATGCGTCCACACCCTGTGGATGTGGAGGTCGAGGCGTTATGGCTCCGGGACACGATGCATCGCATTAGTGATGCTTCGATGCCTCGGGTCGGCCCTCGGCCTCCGAGCAAGTCGGCGTACTGGTGGTCGCCTGAGATAGCGCAGCTTCGTGCTGTATGCGTCCGGGCGAGGCGCCGGTGCGCCCGACATCGCCGCCGCATCCTCGCGCGTCGCGACGATCCCGTCGCGTTCGCGGAGGGGGAGGCCCGGCTGTATGGCGAATACGCGGAAGCGAGGAGCGCCATGCGGCTGGCCATCAAGTTGGCCAAGGAAGGGTACATGGAGACTCTCTTGGGGACGCTCGATGACAACCCGTGGGGGCGCCCGTATAAAACGGTGCGTGGAAAGATACGCCCGTGGGCGCCTCCCATGACCGAGCGTCTCCAGCCTCAGCAGCTGCGGGACATCGTCTCGACGCTGTTCCCGCAGGAGCAGGCCGGATTTACTCCGCCTGCTATGGATGAGCCGCCGGATCTTTACACCGGCGGTGAAGCCACTGCTGAGGTGCCTCATATCACCAGAGATGAGCTCCATGTGGCCGTGACACGGATGAGTGTGAAGGACACGGCCCCCGGCCCGGACGGCATCCACGGCCGGGTCCTGGCCTTGGCCATCAATGCCCTAGGGGACCGACTCCTAAGGCTTTTCAATTCTTGCCTGGAGTCGGGACGGTTTCCCTCGCTCTGGAGGACGGGCAGACTGGTCCTCTTGCGGAAAGAGGGGCGCCCGGCGGACTCAGCCGCCGGTTACCGTCCCATCGTGCTGCTGGACGAGGTGGGCAAATTGCTGGAACGCGTTCTGGCCGCCCGCATCGTTCAGCACCTGGTCGGGGTTGGACCCGATCTGTCGGCGGAGCAGTACGGCTTCCGGGAGGGTCGTTCGACCGTAGACGCAATTCTACGTGTCCGGGCCCTCTCGGAGGAGGCCGTCTCCCGGGGTGGGGTGACCTTGGCGGTGTCGCTCGACATCGCCAATGCCTTTAACACCCTGCCCTGGTCCGTGATTGGGGGGGCACTGGAGAGGCATGGAGTGCCCCTCTATCTCCGCCGGCTGATCGGCTCCTACCTGGAGGCCAGGTCGGTCATGTGTACCGGGTACGGTGGGACCTTGCACCGGTTCCAGGTCGTGCGCGGTGTTCCACAGGGGTCCGTTCTTGGACCTCTATTGTGGAATATCGGGTACGACTGGGTGCTGAGGGGCGCCCTCCTCCCGGGCCTTAGCGTTATTTGCTACGCAGACGACACTTTGGTCGTGGCCCGGGGGGATGACTTCCGAGAGTCTGCCCGTCTTGCCACAGCGGGGGTGGCCCTCGTCGTCGGCAAAATAAGGAGGCTGGGCCTTGACGTGGCGCTGCACAAATCCCAGGCCCTGTGGTTTCACGGGGCTGGGGCTGTGCCGCCGGTCGACGCCCAGATAATGGTTGGAGGCGTCCAGATTGAGGTCGGAGTGCAGCTGAAGTACCTCGGCCTCGTGTTGGATAGCCGTTGGACCTTCCAGGCACATTTCGCGAACCTGGTCCCCCGATTGATGAGGACGGCCGGCCAACTCGGTCGGTTGCTCCCGAATGTCGGGGGGCCCAGCAACGCAGTGCGCCGCCTCTATGCGGGGGTGGTGCGATCGATGGCCCTATACGGTGCGCCCGTCTGGGCCGACGCACGGGTGCGATTAACTATCGCCCGATTCCTGCGTCGGCCACAGCGCATCGTAGCTATTAGGGCCATCCGCGGTTACCGCACCGTCGCTTTCGAGGCGGCGTGCGTGCTGGCGGGGACGCCGCCCTGGGAGTTGGAGGCGGAGGCGCTCGCTGGTGATTATCGCTGGCGATGTGACCTCCGCGCCCGGGGCGTGGTGCGTCCCCTGCGGGAAGCTGTTCGCGATAGGAAGGTCCAATCTCGGCGGTCCGTGACGGAAGCGTGGAAGAGACGTCTCGCTAACCCCACATGGGGTCTACGGACCGTCGAGGCGATCCGCCCGATCCTAGATGATTGGGTGGGTCGTGGCGCAGGACGCCTCACCTTCTGGATGGTGCAGATGCTGACCGGGCACGGGTGCTTCGGTCGGTATCTGCACCGGATTAAGGCCGAGCCGACGGCGAGGTGCCACCATTGCGTGGGATGTGACCAGGACACACCGGAGCATACGCTCGCGCGCTGCCCCGCATGGGAGAGGCAGCGCTGTGTCCTGGTCCAACAAATAGGTCCGGACTTGTCGCTCCCGGGCGTCGCGGCGTCGATGCTCGAGAGCGACGAGTCCTGGAAGGCGATGCTCGACTTCTGCGAGTCCACCATCTCGCAGAAGCAGGTGGCGGGGGCTGCGAGAGAGAGGCTTTACGCCGCTCTCAACTTGCCAACCCGCCGCCGTCGAGCAGGGGGCCGGGACCGGGATCTCGCCCGGATTCTGGCCCCCTAAGAGTTTCGGGTCCCCAACGCATGCGAGTGCGAGCGGGGACCCAAGAAGGTGCCGTGTCTCGCTCAACACGCCCTTAGCGCTAGAGCATCCGGGGGATGGTAGACCGCGCTCCCCGACCCACGCTGGTTCTGACCCAGCGGGGTATTCCGCGGGAGGGTGACACGCGGTCCCATCTTGGCGGGCTTCGGAAAGCCCGCCGACCGAGAGAGCCGGTGGCCGTATTCGCCGGCGGCTACCGGTTCGGCGTCCGGGGACGGAGCGACGGGAAAGCATGCCGATGGCGTAACGCGTCGCCCCGTCCCTCCAAACCCCGTGCTGGGTTCTGGCCTCAGCCGGGGTTCGGACGCTGAGTGTGAGCGGTTGGAGGTTTTAGTGCGGTTCAACTCCCACATACCCCGCCCGCGGGGCGGGCGGGGATCCGGTGATTTCCTCCAACTGAAAAAAAAAAAAAAAAAAAAAAGGGTAACTTTGCGTGCCAAAATTCATATAGCTATAATTTTTTTTAGAATTTCCAAATACGTTGTCAGTTCAATATCAAATCACTACTTAATGCTCAATTTCTGGGCCTCCATGCGTGTTAAATATGTGTTCAGAATAAATATCAAGCGAAAGCCGTTTAACTTAAAGTTTCTTTAAGAAAATTTCGATTTGTATGCCATAAACGTCAATTTAACAAACTTTTGCCACCTTTGCGTGATAAGGTATCAACAACCGTTATATATTTCACGTCAACATTGGGATAAAATATAGTTATATTCAGCTATATTACTATCATTATATAAAACAATCTTTTATGTTTTCAAAATAAATAAAATTAAATACGGTAACATCTATAATATTAAAATTCGTAAACATTTGCTTATGCAATCAATGTTTTTAGTGTAAAATCATATTGCATAATTGCATAAATATTTATTAGATTATGTTTAAGATTCAGTAAGATGTTAATTTTGGAAAAGTAATGTGTTTACGGAACCGGTTTCCGATGCATGGGTTACATGTTATAATCGCGCTGTGCCCCAAAATCATCGGTCATGGTGTTACGTCATATGGCGTCTCACGTCATAAGACATCTCACTTTCACCTTTATAAAAATAAATGTCAATATCTGAATCTTGATTCGTCGTAATACCATTAATAACGTGTGCATCGGATTAAAATTAGCGATGCGTTGAGGTCGTTCAACTTTGTATGAATTTTGTTTTAAAATAGGTTTCTACGTTTAATTTATATTTTAACGTGAATGGGAATTTTAATATAGTATTTGAAATTTAATATAGTTTTTAACTTTGTTTGGTTTGAGTTTATTTCATTAATGCTTATATTATTCACATTTCATATTACGGTATTGTTATTAGTTGTATTAAATTTATTACGGATAGGTATAAAAAAATATTTATCGTACTAAGTCAACTTGAACATTATTGATTCTCATAAAATAATAAAAATGAGGTGGCGCTTAAGTGTTGTATACCATTATTTAAATAAACAAATTAACAGGTCTGAACCGGTTGACTTGATATTATATTGGAATTAAATCAAACTTGTCTTAAAAACCTGTTGTTATCTTGAACAAGAACAGGCCCCAATCACTTTTAAATTAAGTCTTAAAACTGTAATTTGTGTATAAATTAACACATTTTTTTTCTTACTATATCATTATAGGTACAAACGTTTTAAAATTACTGATGAAATGCCTAAAACATTATTTTTTTTGACAGATTTATCTTGTATTGGTCTTTATGCCTAAGCATAAAATACGAAAAGAAGTGCCTACTTTTATAATTACGAGAATATCAGCCGCTGTATAATTATAAATTCCCTTCTCTTCATTTTTTTTAATTTCATCCCTACAAATAATAATGAAAGTAGTAATAAAAGTAAAAGAAGTAAGTATTAGTAAAGAAATACTTCGAAGAGTTTCTGAATCAAAATAACAAATAGACAGATTATACATTGAATTTTATACGGTAATTTTACGACGAAAACAAACCATAAATGAATAGAAAATTATTATAATTTCCTAAAAACTTTATTAATTAATGTATGTATCACGTAACAGAGTCTCCCCGTCGTTACGTGGAAAGCGACGTGAACATACACTACCGGTGTCCGGTGCGACACGACCCGCTGCCCCTCGTGCCCGAGAGAGAGCTCGCCAGACAACAGGCTGAACATATGAAGAGGCTGTACAGGGAACAGAAACGAAATAAATATTTACAGGTAGATACCAACCAACCTATTTTAACAAGTCATAAACTGTTCAGAACCGTAAATAACCACGCGGTGTATTCCGTATTGTCAAAAGACCTAATTGGAAATCAGTATTGCTTTCTATAGATTTCTTTAACAATTTTTTTACTGTTTGTACTGCTCTTTCACTTTTCCCGTTGGATTGCGCATAATATGGAGATGATGTTATGTGCTCGAATCCCCATTCTGCAGCAAAAATCTTAAAATGCCGACACGTAAACTGTGGCCCATTATCACTAACAATAGTTTCCGGGATCCCGTAACGCGCAAAATTTTCTTTCATTATATTTATTACTGTAATTGAAGACATATATTTTAAACTTCCCACCTCGCCTTCGAGGAAGCATTTTATGAAAGATGTTGTTAACAGAATTTTCAGAAGAATATTCTAGTGAAAGAAATACGTTCCATAAAATAATATACAACACTGTGTACTGCAATCTTAACGAGCGACAGTAACCACTTACGATTAGGTGGGCCATTTATCTACAATGCAATAAAATGATTTTCTTTTTCTAACTCCAGGATTGGCATATACGTTTGTTACCATGGCGTTCTTCTTTGTTTAAAATTTCCTTAATGATTATTGGTAATGTTTATCTTCACATACTTCATTTTTGGAATACCGTCATCGTTTACCGATAAAAAACTATGTTATCTAAAACGATAACGAACGTTTTTGCAGTCAATAATATGCATCATCGTGCAATATTGTGAAATAGATGATAATGCAGTATTGGTTTGAATATTTTATTATCAGTTTTGTATTTTAAATATTAGATAAAAAAGATAATACTGTAAAATTAGGATAAGTATATGATAATGCTACCTATTTACCCTACACACTGTAAGATTGGTTATTGATATTACAAAAATACATAATAGGTTCTACCTGAATGGATACAACATATAGAAGTCCATTAGCTAGGAGTAATACAAACTACGTTTTGCTACCCATTTAATGATCTAAACAGAATATCAATTTTAAAACTTTAGTCAGGTACGTTGAAAACTAATTAAAAGTAATCAAAAACAGCTTATTATTAAGTCAATCGATATCGGCTTCTCGATAAATGCTAAATTGCGGAAGCGAATTGCGTTGTAAGCACGACTAGCACGCGAGTGCAACTTGTTTGATCGATGGGTAACTACAGGCAATAAGTACTCATACATCGCTTGTAGGTTATTTGTTTATAGTTAACATGACATTAGTTTAGTTTTATTCTTATATTACAACTCCGTTCCTCCTCGCAATCATAGTATTTTTATTTAAGTCTTATCTAAAATGATTCTTTGCATTAACTTGTGGAAATTCAATCCAGCTGTGGTTTAGTTTGCGGTTTCGCAATACACAATTGTTTAGTACCTATTCATTTCCATTTGAGTTTTCATGACAAACGTGCTTCTCCTATATTGTAATAACATTGAGTAAGTACCATTAATTTATTCTAGTATTTAGTAGTATTTTACAATACAAAAAAAGAGTCATACCGAATTAATAGTTAAGGAAGAAAACACTATAAAGTTATAGTTTATGTTAATTTATATACCTATGTGAAAATATGTATGTTATGTATCAAATATTCAGTGCATTGCATCTAAATTTATATTTAGTTTGAATGTAAACTAAATAAATCGAGAACCAAATTAATCTCTTGGCTACATCGTTGAACAGATTTGCACGTGTTATTCGCGTCGCCGGATATGCGTTTACAGACTTACACCGCCAGATGTACTGTCATTTCACTGATTTCACCATTACTTAGAGAAAACTCGCCAATAGATTGTCGCAACGAGTATTTAATAAGCCCTTCGAGTGAAATTTTATAGTACATCATAAGCCGTTCCACTTTTTACGTTCACTCTTACTTGTTCATCGTAATTTCGTCATAGAACTCTTACTTTTAATTTAAACCAAACCAGTTTTTGTATCTTAAAACAGATAAAACTTCTTTTTAATTAATTTTATTCTGCTCATAAATATTTGTCTTTTTTATTTAATTAATTAATTTTACTGTTTTTATGGTATCGCGGTTTACTCGGATGTGTATATTATTAGATCACACGGAGACGGGAAGCATTAGCCTGGAAGAAATATTGTTTACTTAAAAGAATTTATGTAAAAAAAAATATTATTCTAGATTCTGTTGTTGCACGGTTCTTAATCAGTATTAAGAAACAGAACAAAATTAAGTAATAGTTTACTTATTTACTATAATAAACCCATTACGAACCGAGAATCGAGATAATTTTTCCTGAAAGAAAACAATCTTTTCACCAGTTTGAAAGGCTTCTGTAAATTTCGACTCAGCCTTTTCTCTCAATAGTATTGTTACGATTCATGGAATAGATTAAATTGTTCACGCCACCATGACACTCGTTAGAAATGGAGAGCGTAACGAGAGCTGCGTGCATTGTTCACAATAGAGTACACACGCGCACTCTATAACCAAATTGAATTGCACAAATTGTATAACTAAAATAATTACTCATACATTAACATCCTTACACAAACATGAGAGATAATAGGCATTATCATAAAGAATGTTGCATGAACAACTTCAATTATCGAAATTGATGTTCTGACATTCTTTGAATACGACAGAAGTGTGTTACCTATAAAAATCTGGTATAAACGACCTTGCTCCTCGTGGATACTCACAAAAATCCGTTGGTCAAATAACCATATCAACGAGAGCGTGCTTTATCATTAAAACCAGTTTAAACGATTTTCAACCTTATTTCGAACGCATTAAGAATTTAAAAACATATGGAATGTGAATGAATATTGGTACATTAATATCATATGCATGGAGCCGTCGAGTAGTTGACGAGTTACGGTGTAAGTAAGCGTTCGTGAGAGTAGAACGCGGAAACGTCGCTTTCAAGTTTCAGCAGAATTTAAATTAAAATAAACTACTATGCTCGACTTGTTGGTACGTGGCTTTTCGATATTTGTAAATTATTTTAATCAGATACTTACCTATTTATTTATTGTGTAATATAAGTAAATTGCTAAGTAGTTTAAATAGAAAATCGTTTTTATAAATACCTAACGGAAAATTATGAGTTTTTTTTCGTTTTCAATTGCGTAGATTTAGAATCTCTTAATTATCATGTATGGTCAAAATTGTTGGTCTACTATTACTATGAAATGAGTTTGTAAACAGTTGTGAAATTTTACAGGAAAGAGAAATTCATCCGTCCGATATAGATGCATTTGATGCTTCAATGAAGGTGATGAGTGAGAGATGATGTGACTGACAATTAACTGTTTTATTTGATCATCCATTATTTACAGTTCGTGCTACATAACAAATCAGCTCTACGTAAACATTACATTCCCACATTACCAACACATTCTTTAATTTTTCCAGAAAAACACTGTTTATTTTAATGTGTGACATATAACTGTATTTGAAGCTTTGTAAAGTGGCTATATTTTCTTGGAAAATACATTAACACATACAACAGAAACTGTCCAACCTCGTAAAGAACGAGTTACATAAAAGTGATTATATTTTGACTGAATTTATTTTTATTTGTTCAGGAGCTTCAAGATATGCAAAACAGGCGACATCAGGACAACTTCACACCGTCACAGAAATCAGTGGTACCTCTCAACAGATACGACGATGCGGACAAAGTTATTGCTAAAGCATTGTACACATTCAACGGACAGACCTCGCGAGAACTCAGCTTTAGAAAAGGAGAAATAATACATGTACGACGACAGATCGACGCAAACTGGTACGAAGGTGAAATACATGGGAGAGTAGGACTGTTCCCGTATAATTATGTAGAGGTAAGATCTTTAAAAGTTCTTCATCCAACATTTTCATATTTAAATCTGCAGGGTTCTTTTAATTGCGAAATGGGCATGGATTTAATAATTTTGCTTCATTTTCTTTACGTACTACTACATAAATACTGTTAAATCTTTTATTTTCTCATAATTATTATAAAGATGTAACTGTGTTTATGAATATTAACCAACATTGACTTTATATGCGTCTTTTTAACAACAGCAATATCTAATGGACTTATTTTACTATACTTCTCGAAGATAATTACTCTTAAAATGCTGTTATTGAGTGGAAATAGAATTGAAGTATAACACTTTTATAATTATTCAAGTCATCATAATAAATCATATCGTCATCATACAGACATTTCCTTTCACCGTTAAACGTCTACCATTTGAAGTAGAGCAACTTGTATAATTCTGTCTGGGTCACATATAAATATAAAATAAGAGATTTTAAACCTATTTTTGATGTTCAGGTTTGATAAAAAAAAAACAAGACTCTTATAAATTATCTTATTTAATGTAAATACATCTTTACAGATACAAAAGGGTGATATAATTCAGCCAGTCAAAAAGCCATCGATAGTCGAAGGTCGAGCTAGAGCGAAGTTCGATTTCATAGCGCAGACCAACCTCGAGTTACCGCTGAAGAAAGGTGAAGTTGTTACGTTGACAAGACGCATCGATCAGAACTGGTGGGAGGGACGGAATGGAATGAAGACGGGCATCTTCCCGGACAGCTATGTTACTATCTTACAGGAACCTAGTCAGAATAAACCTGGTTAGTATTAGTGTACCTAATTTATTTTCACTGCCACATTACATATCAATACATAGTATAAAACAAAGTCGCTTTCGCTGTATGTCTGTATGTATGCTTAGATCTTTAAAACTACGCAACGGATTTTAATGCGGTTTTTTTTAATAGATAGAGTGATTCTTAAGGAAGGTTTGTATGTATAATAAATGCATAATATAGTAGAGAAACACTGATAAATTTAAAGGTTTCTGATGTCGTAAATAAGCACGTTTTTTTGCGCTTATATTGCAAACGCTGGCTGAACCCTACGAGATAGACCAAAATAATGTACTACAGTATTGTTCACCTTAAAAAGTTCAACAAAAAAGTCCGCGATGGTATATGTCTATCTCTTAGGGATAACCCAGCATAACCATTTTTATTCTTTTACGAAGTGATTTTAGAAGCGCGTAATGGTGCGGCGGGCGCAACTTCGTCTGCGCCACTCGCAGTTAACTGTCAATTATTCGATTTTTTCTCTCTGTAAAAACCAACCTTGAACTTCATCGAAAATTAATAAAATAAACAATTTCTAAAATGAATATAGCCTAAGTTAGTCTTTATTACATAAGCTCGGCCGTTGAAAGTCCCATCCAAATCGACCCAGGCAATCATGTTTAGGCTCTAATGAAGCGTCTTGATGAGTTCTTTGCGTAGAGGATGAATGTAAAGGTCTGATGATGGAGCTGGAAGGTGGCTATGGGAACTCTGTCAATAAGCAAGATAACCTCATCGTGTTTAGACTCTATTGAAGCGTCTTTATGAGTTCTTTGCGTAGAGGATGAATGTCAAGGTCTGATGATGGAGCTGGAAGGTGGCTATGGGAACTCTGTCAATAAGCAAGATAACCTCATCGTGTTTAGACTCTATTGAAGCGTCTTTATGAGTTCTTTGCGTAGAGGATGAATGTCAAGGTCTGATGATGGAGCTGGAAGGTGGCTATGGGAACTCTGTCAATAAGCAAGATAACCTCATCGTGTTTAGACTCTATTGAAGCGTCTTTATGAGTTCTTTGCATAGAGGATAAATGTCAAGGTCTGATGATGGAACTGGAAGGTGGCTATGGGAACTCCGTCAATAAGCAAGATAATCTCATCGTGTTTAGGCTCTTATGAAGCGTCCTGATGAGATCTTTGTGTAGAGGATGAATGTCAAGGTCTGATGATGGAGCTGGAAGGTGGCTATGGGAACTCCGTCAATAAACAAGATAATCTCATCGTGTTCAGGCTCTAATGAAGCGTCCTGATGAAATCTTATAACGGGACGGCATTGCGAGTACTTTTTGAACCCCTTTGTAACGCAGACGAAGTTGCGCGGGTCAGCTAGTTATTATTATAAAAGACGAGGTTGAGGAGACTCCTTTAGGGGACTGTTCTACTCAATGGTAAACCTTTCTGTATTGATAAAGGCTTTAATCCTTTTTTTATTTGGAGGAAATTGCTGGACATGTTGGGAGTTCAATCGCGAAAAAACATTTAACTTACACTCAGTGTCCGAACCCCGGATGAGGCCAGATCCCAGTACGGGGTTATGCTGAACGGCACGACGCGTTACGCATTATGGCACTCTTATGCGTCGCGCCGCCCCCAAGGCTTTAATGCTAGTTAATTCCAAGGATTTCAATAAAACATTCAGCTTACTTCTAAGAGAGACAGTTGCAAATACTACACAGTAGACTGCCATCAATTCAAGCAAGGTTATAAAACACCCCTACAGCGGTCTTTTTCTAATGTTGATTTATTCCGGTTTCAGAAATCCGCCCAATCCTAAGCACGGACAAGCCAGCGGCGTCTCCGGCAGCCCACGGGCTCCTCAACGGCTCCGACAAGAGGAGTATGGGCTCGCACAGCTACACGCCGCAACAGAACAACCCGGCGCTCGCTAACGCACCGCCTTCCACACAACCACTGCCCGGTAACTATTCTAATAGTTATTTATATTTTATAGGTTAAGTTTACATTTCAAATGTGTACTGTACTGTAATTACCCATTACTGCCACTGGTGGGTCTCCTAAGTAGGTATCAGATATAGTCCATCACGCTTGCCCAATGCAGATTGGGGACTTCAGATATCAAATGTGTAACGATCTCTAGCTAAACTGTTATCTAAAAGATAATAATATAACTGTTCGACTGTTATATATCATATTATTATGTGTTATGTAATCCATACCAATCAGATACCTACTAAGTTGTATCTTTATCTACACTGATTCACAGGAAGGTTACTAAACTTTTTCTACTTTAGATGCTGTATAATATGTAAATCGTCACTTAAAAACCATTTCCATTTGTTATTCTTGGAATTATGTTTTAATATGACATCAATAATTTCAGGTTACGTAGCGAAGCCAGCTCACGCGACGCTAACTCCTTCAGAGCGCGGGTACGGTCCTCCCACCGGCTCCGGCGTCGACCTCAACAACACGGAGCCTCTATACGTCGACACTAACGCAGAGGCCATACCGTGAGTACCTGTACCAACCCATTACTGCCCACTGTTGGGCTCAGATCTCCTCAGAAGAGGGATTAGGCATAGTCCACCACGCTTGCCCAGTGCGGATTGGGGACTTCACATATCTTCAAAGGATTTTTTTAGAACCCTTTTCCGACATGCAGGTTTCCTCACGATGTTTTCCTTCACCGTGTTTAGCCAGTGGTGTTGTGAAAAATTGCACATAAATCATTTTCACATTTAGATTTAGAGGTACAAGCCGGCCGGATTTGAACCCGCGACCTCCCGTTCGGAAGGACTGCGCTTCGACCACTCGGCCACCACGACTATACCCAACTATTATCTCTATGTAATGTTTTAGCGCTACGATTTGTCCTTCTTCAAACGAGGCTTGAAAAAAGTCCTTAAAGGTAGGCCGTAGGTAGAGGTCCATGAGTAACGGCAACCGGTTACGATCAGGTGGCCCTCTGTCTACAAGACAATAAAAAATGTCACTGGAGTCAGCAGCACAGGATCGGTCTTTGTGTAGCGTCGTGGTGGCCGAGTGGTCGAAGCGCGTCCTTCTGTACGGGAGGTCGCGGGTTCAAATCCGGCCGGCTTGTACCTCTAAATCTAAATGTGAAAAAGATTTATGTGCAATTTTTCACAACACCACTGGCTAAAATCGGTGAAGGAAAACATCGTGAGGAAACCTGCATGTCGGTAAAGGGTTCTAAAAAATCCTTTCAAGATATGTGACGTCCCCAATCCGCACTGGGCAAGCGTGGTGGACTATGCCTAATCCCTCTTCTGAGGAGACCTGAGCCCAACAGTGGGCAGTAATGGGTTGGTACAGTAATAATATCTTAACAAATCCGACCGGTTAAATCCAAATACTAATCATTCATGAAGTCTTCAGCAATACACACCAAATGGACACACCCGTATATAAAAATCTCTAAACCAATAATTGAGAAGTATCCAACGATTTTAACATTCATATTTGTCTACAGATACCGAGCGATGTACAAATACCGTCCTCAGAACCCTGACGAGTTGGAGCTGAATGAAGGCGACACCGTGTACGTGCTAGAGAAGTGTGACGACGGCTGGTACGTCGGCTCCAGTCAGAGGACGGGACGATTCGGTACCTTCCCGGGTATGTACTAATGTAGTAATAAATTATTGGAACGAAGTTCCTTATCGCGCTTTATCGAAAAGGGGCTAGACGGAAAAATCTTACGAAAAGTTGTCACGACCCTTTTTTGTGTTAGATGATTATCGCTAGATGGCGCTGTGATCAAAATATTTTAAAACACGTTCCTTATCGCGCGTTACGTTAGGAAAAATAATTATAAGATTGAAAGGAACTTCGTTCTATTTGGGTGTCCCATGTCACCTCTCAAGTTTTATATTGTTACAAAAAAACAGCTCAATGCAAAGCTAATTTAATATTGTGACAAATGAATAATTGGATGTATATTAGAGTAGCGTTATGATATTAGGCTAAGGTAGACGCAAAAAATGATTTATCCAGACTGTTTTTAATTTTTGAACGGTTGAAGATGGATTAAGAAATTAAGTTAATCGTTCACTGTTTTACTGTAAATAAATTATTCAATCAAAGGGAAGTCGACAGGAATAGAGTTGTCTATTCACTACGCCACTGGTTTGTTTCATGTTAATGACTCACCTATATTTTCTCATGACTGAATAATTTTGTGATTTTATTTGTAGTGTAAATTTAATGATTAATAAAGAAATTACTAAATTACCTATCTATATATCCAATATATAATATATGACTATACTGATATTACAACAAAACCATGAATATTTCCCAAGAAATCACACGTCTAAATACAATTGTTACAGGTAACTACGTGGAGCGTATTTGATAGCGCGAGTGGTCGCTGTTCCGTCGACTGCGACGCGCCGCGCTCTGCGGGCGGCGACGGCGGTGAACGCGCGCTCACAAACCACGTATTATATTAAACTATCACCTTTATACTGACATAACTACAGTTATATAAAAAGGGAGTTCAAAATGTGAAATTGTCGTAAGGGAGCGGACACTCCAAAACGAGATAAGGCAAGTAATGCAACCTTAACAAGTTGCATTTTTAATTGCAACATAAAAGAATTATAGAGCATAAAGAAGACTGGGCAAGGATATCCCGTAGGAAGGAAGTGTCTTACTTTAAACTCGCATAATTTTAGTGTGCCCGCTCCTTACTATTAGTCTTGTGCCGGTGGTATTTTTTTCTAATAATAAATGGTACTCAATGAACAATTAAGTATAATGCTAACAAATATTAACATTATTAAAATTTTAAAATTAATCTAGTACAATGCATAAGGTAGCATTTTCAAAAGTTGATTTTCATATGGCAACAATTTTATAATGTTGCCAACTACAGAATGTAATTTAACAAAAAAAAATACAGTCAAAACAAGTGTAGTGGTCGATCTTTATGTATGCTTAAATATACCAAATTATGCCATGACTTTATGTATGTTTTTGTACAAATGTAGAAAAAATAAGTGTAACTTATGGTCAGATTTTTTTGTAACTAGCCTTCGACTATAATATAAAATTGTAGATTAATAACTTTGATATGAGTAAAACTATCAGTGTACAACTGTTCGCTATAGATATTATTGTAACACACATATTCAAAATATATTACGTCAGTGTAAACAATCCAAAGTTGTGCTGAGTTCCAAAGAGTATGTCTAAAAATGTAAAATTGTATAAAAAATAATAAAAAAATAAACTTATTTACTTTTAATTTAGCGTAGTTATTTATTTAAAACTAGGTGTGACAATATTGAGCTCTTCTTTTAAAAGTGCAATTTTAAAAGAATGCAGCTCTGCACATGTTTTACTAATGAGAATGACTAACATAAAATTTTGAAATATTTTATCGGCAAAAGTCAAACTTTGAGTGATAACTTGCAGTTTGGCGATAACAAAGTTTAGACATTTTGTGAGCAATGGCGGAACGCTTCACGTAACATTAATTTTAGTGATAGCTCATTACCAAGTATAAAATATTAGTTACCGCGTTTATGGTAGAAAATTAATACTCGGATTGCGCATCAACTAGTGTAGGGCGAGCAACGTTTGACAATACAATCTATTTTAAGTAGTACAACATTGTAATTGGAATGTAATTTGTAAACTATATTTATCGAATAATAGCTTAAAACATAGTTTTGTAATGTTCATTAAACATCCATAAATTCTAGTCAATTGATTTTGTGTCCTTTATTTTCATTGAGTTCAAGTTTTTATATCTCCTTTTGATGTATCAATAGTATAAAATAGTGTAGTTTTAAATATTATAATGTTGTAGATCCTCGCCCTATGTGGAATGCTTCATCTTGTAATGCTTATTTCATTTTAACCTATTTTATTGTTGTATTTAGTTTTGTTAAATTATTTTTAAAGCACAAAATATTTTATTTGTTGTTGACACCTTGAGGTATGTAACATTAATTGCTACATAATGTTCGAACATCTAATAAAATAATCTTTCTATTTATACTGGCGTTTTATTTCACGTTTAATTTAAGGAAAAAATGTTTATGTATTGAATAAAACAGAAACATCATTTAATCAAAGCAATTAGGCATACAACTCTGAACACCAATTAATTATCGTTTAAAAATCAATAAGTTATAAATTAGGTTTGTAAATACTTTGTTAAGTAACGAATACATAACTAGGCACAGTACCTACCTTATTACTTACATAGGATAAAGTTATAAAAGTTTAAATGCAATGAAATAAAAAGATTCTGGGAATTTAAAAAAATGGCAACATTATACCGTTGGTTTTGTTACGACATTACAAATCTGTTGCTAAGCAACGCATTTAGTAAACACGACGATTAGCGTGTCCTTTACGTAAGATAAGTGAGTTTTATATAAATCATTACTTTTATATAATCAGAGTAAATACGTTAAGTTCATTTAAATATTAGAGATATTATTCGACAGTTCATAATCTAGGTAAGTTATTTACTCTTATCAAATATTCTAAAAATTTTCATCCACTGAGCTTCACTCAGCGAACATTAATTTTGTAATAGCTACTTAATTAATAATGATCACATTACGCTGTTTCTCGACGATGTTAATTGTAATATTTTGGAACATCATAATATACTATTGTATGAGGTTGTTTATTTCACGTTGTGAATGATCCGTGTAGGTTAGGCTCGATTGACGTATAGCTCAACCTCGGTAGTAATAGATCGGTGAAGCAGGAAACAAATGTTTAAAATTTTTAATAACTGAATATTATCAGTAGGCATCAAACCATGTCGGAAATCGACTGGCGGCAAATATTAGGCTACTCTCAAAAAGAGTTACAGAAAGCAGATAAAGATTTCATTTGCGATGGCTTATCGTGGATGGATGTCGACGATATTGATATCAGTTTCTCCGATTTGAAGGCTCTGTTTCGACTTGCACAAGATATGCTCAAGTTTAAAAGTGAACAGGTAAGATAATAGTAAGATATATAGACAATATTGTTACTATTGTTATTGCTATGTGGTGTTACAATTAAATAGAGACTTTTATACATTATATTATCTATCTATTATGTACATACATAATGTAGGTATGAAATAAAATGGATTTATATTTTGTAACTGGTGGTAGATGGTAGGTACGTATCTAGTCTAGACTTTAATAATGATAGACCGCCTGATAAGATAGTTTCTAAATTGACAGATTTATAGTAAGAGCATCTCGAGTGTATGAAGGAAAATTTGGAAAATGTAATAAAACTATACATCATATATTAAACCTACACACATCAAACTTAGTCATATTCAGGTTCAATAAGATATCTAGTAGAGCTTGATCCCGAAGCTCTATCGTTATTTGTGCACAACCAAAAGTTGCTATATTAATTTTTTTTAAATATTCTTAATAAACAATGTCCACAAATGTAAAAGTTATAATATATTTTCTAACACTACAGTTTCTACGATACGCAATTAGTTTGTAGTAAAGAGCTCTGGCAATAACGTTAGATTAAAATTTCTTGTGGTACTGGAATCGTATATTTTAGATAATAAGGAATAATGCACTAGGTGTTTTTGTATTTAAGGTTAAAGATTTAAAAGGACAAGCAACAATTAAGCGCAAAAAAGGAAAATCAAAAAATACGTTTACAGGTAAGTTACATAAAAAATCATAAGTATTTCAACGAACCAGTAATTATGAAGAATATTTATCTCCATTATTGTAGGCTCTCCTACAAAACATACAGAACAACAAATGCACACTATAAATGACCAAGAAGAACTTATAAACACAAACAAAGAAATTATTGAAGAACTGCAACGAGAAATCACTAATCTAGAGTCACGAAAAAATGCTCTGAATCTTGGAGATAAAGATAATGAATCGAGCGTTTGTACATTATCTGAAATGAATGCTGTGAGAATACTCGAGGACGAGATATCAATTAAAAATAAACATATCAAAATACTTCTTGCGGATGTTAAGGTGATGATATATTAATGTTATTATTCTTATATGTATTAAGTATACAATAATAAACTATATGACCATTTACTTTAGTCAGATTTGTAATTATTTTGGTTACTCGTTTGTTATTGTTTTTATGGTATTTTTTTTTAGATTTTAGAAGAAGATAACCTCACATTAAAAGATAAAGTATCAATTTTGAAAGAAAAATTAACAGAAGCTACAAAAATTATAAACAATTTAACAGAACAATCAATTTCGATGAAAAATGAAGCATCACGTTTACGTGGTAAGAAGTTAGAAGTTATTTTTAATAATCATATTATTATTTAAATGGTCACATATTTTTTTTATTGCCTTGTAGACAAGCGAGCTAACGGGCCACCTGATCGTAAGCGGTTACCGTTGTCATGGACCTCTACATTGTCAGAAGACACTGCGGGGCCGTTACCTACGGCCTACCTTTGAGGACTTTCTTTAAGCCTCGTATTTCTTATATAAAATTAATTCTTATGTAAACTTATCGTATTATTGCCAAAAATATTAGAATAATTTAATAGAACTTCTTTGATTTTAAAGAAATATTAGGTAACTCGGAACAAAAGAAGTCTCATCTATCTACTGAAATTGAATTATTAAAAAGAGCGGCCAAAGAGATACCTAATCAAGGTCATATTTCAGAGGAAATTAAATCTAAAATTAAACATTGGAAGGTAAAATATTATAAGATTTTTAATTAATATATCTCACAATATTTGATTGTGATATGTATCACAATTATTTTAATACTTTATTTACTTTCAAAGGAATTAGCTAAATCTAAAAAGTCTGAACTGGAACTGGCGACACTCGAAAATTCAAAACTAAAAGAAGAACTTTCGAAAACTTATCAACTACCTCCGATTTCTAATGTAAGTATCACTACAAAAATCAAATTCTTTAAAGAGTTTGTTTGTCAGAAAAGTCAATATTATTATATTGTAATTAACTAAAAATCCTTTTGATTAAAAAAATAAGGAGGCTAGCAGCACACCTTCAAGCATAGAATGTGAAAGAAAAATACGAGAGCTACAAGAAAAATTAAATGAAGCTGCAGATGAAATTGAACACTCTACTAATATTATAAATGCACTCAAAGCAGAAAATGATCAGTTGAAAAGTGTTATCGATGAGACTCCTGATGTAGTTTCTGAATCGAAAAATGAAAGTGACGATGGGAAACAAAGATCTATCATTAAAAAACTGAGGAAAAAAAATATAGATTTAACAACGTCTCTACAAGAGGCAGACGAAGTTCTCAAAAAACGTGAAAAAGAGGTAATTAAATGCCAATAAAAGAACTAAATATTGTGTTTTTTTAACAAATATGGATTTATACTAATACGGTTAATATGTGAAATATTACAGCTATCCGAAGTTACAGCTCAATTGCAACTTATTCATTCTGATGAAGGCGTGAGCGTTTTAATAGAGGGATTGAAAACTAAAAAGAATCAATTAAAAGTTAAAGATGCGGGTATAAAAAGCCTTGTTCAAGAAGTGAATAACTTAAATCAATTGATTACAGATTTACAACTAGAAAACGAAACTTTAAGGTTAGTGTTAAATTGTAACTATAATTCAAGAGACATTTTTTAATTTCTTTATTACAATTAATTTTATTTTCAAAGTGCCTTACCATAATACATACTTAATATCAATGAAATTTTAGACAAAAGTTCAACATACCATCAGATGAGAAGATTTATACTAAAGGTATATTGAAGAAATATCACGACCTAGAAATCCTTAATACACAAATGAAAAATGAAATAAAAGAGATGGAAAATAAAACAATTAATTTAGAACTAAATGAAAGAAGTTTGATTACACAACGTAGAAAATTAATTGAACGTTTAAATTCACTAGGATATACTGTTGATAATATAAATATGATTGAAGTAGATACTGAAGTACCCTTGAATGATGGAGGAGAATCACTTGCGTAAGCGCCTCATATCTAAAATACTCATTCCCATTTAACAACAATAGTTTGAAACATTTATATTAATGTTTACTTATTTAACAGGGTTGATCAATTTAATTCAATTGAAAATGCGAAAAAAGATATTTATAGTAACCAAATGCAAAAAATAATTGATGAAAATGAAGGACTTAGAAAAGGCCTTCAAGAACTTTTAGACTTCTTGAAGGATAATAGTAAGTTGAAATAAAATAGCAATTTATTAACTATGACTTAATAGCTATCAACGTTATTATAGTTTGTTTTATTATTTTATTTAGGTACTACCACTTCTGGAATATTGGCGTTAAATTGTCCAAGTTTGGAATCAATTTTACAGAAAATGGAAATAAGGCACACGGCGGGTTGGTTTTCACCTCATATGTCAACTGTAATGGAACTAGAAGCTGCTCGTGGTGGAAAAGATGCTTTACTTTTAGCTCTTCATGAGGCCAGGTATCTAATAATTGAAATTTAGATTATGTTTTTAACTTTGACTATAACTTTAACTATATTAAAAGATTTTCAGATAATTGTTTTTCATTCATACTTCTAACACAGGAAAGAAACCTTCAATTTAATGAACAAACTCTCTCATCAATCAAAAGTAAGTAGTGATCTTCAAAAGAAACTTATAGAACTAGAGGCTCAAAATAAAAGAGACATTGAAGCAGAGGTTACCTTAGAAAATGAATTATTTGAATTTGGCACTTGGGTTACTGAAAATGAAACGACCTCTGTTGATTTTAATAACATAGAACAGTTTCGAGACAGTATTTTGAATAAAAATCACTCAAATTACGAACAGATTTTGAAAAAAGTATTAAAACATTTCCATGATCAATTCAAAGTTTTGTATGATAAAATGAACTCAGTGGCTATTGAAATGATTGATAAAAATAATAATTGGTTAATTCAAGAAGAACAATATAAAGCAGAAATAGAGCAACTGAAAATTTGTGTGCAACAAAATGAAGACGAAGACACTAGTAATTCATCGCCCGGTCTCATCACAACACCAAATCTTTCAACTCTAGAAAGAAAGTGTTCGTATTTGGAGGAATCTTACAAGTACATTAGAACGCTCAATGAAAACATAAGAAATGAAAATTTAGAATGTAAAAAAGAAAAGATGTTACTTGCCTCTGAGAATGAAATAAAAATCCAAAAATTGATGCTATTTATTTGTAAAATAACTGATAAGCTGCGTTCATCTATATCTCTTGATTTATTTTGGAAGCAAAATCGTCTTTTCAATGAGATAACGAGAAAATACAGAATGAGTTTAGATGAGAATCTTAAAAATAAAGATAAAAACATGGACTTGTTGAAAATGTTTGAAGATAATAAGTCGGAAATTATTCACTATTTCGACAAACAATTGAATTATAACAGTAAGTTATTACAAAATAATTATAACTCTCTTAATACATTAGTAATATAAATTATAATATGGAAGTTTCCTTATGTGCTTTGTTTTAAGTGCCGAAAGAAAGAGATAGGAAAATTAAAGAGGTGGAGCAATTAACACTACAAAAACAATTGACACAAGCAATTACAGAGTTAGAAAAGAAAAATCAAGAAATAGATTTGCTCGAGAGAAATAATTTGGAATTGAAGCAACAACAAGCACGGTTAATGTAAGTTACATTGAAGTACTAACATTTCATTCAGTGTTTTAAATTGAACTTAAATTAATTTCAGAGATGACACCTTATCATCACTAACAGTAGAAGAGATTCATTTTATGAAATCTCAACTATCAAAACTCACAGAGGAAAATAAATTAGTGAAAGAGCAGTATCGAGAAACTAAAGATACATTAGATGTTGCAACTCTCCAGGTAATACTTCAATTGTATTTATATTTTTTTGTGTTAATTTATTGGGATGCATATTAAAATTAAATTATCTTATTATTTAGCTGGGAGAACATCAACGACGTGAAATGAACAAAGATATTGAAACCAATATATTACGACACCAAATTTTAGATTTGCAGTCCATTGAAAATAGCAAGGCGATTGTTTCGAGGTATGAATTGTTACAATAGTCATAAATGTAGTGTTAACGATATAAAATAGTATTTGAATTAATCTTTAATATGAATAATTTCAAAGGTTAAGCAGTGAGTTGCTGGTAACACACTTACAAGCTTCAGAATATAACGGAAAAATACAAGAACTAACCACTGCCCTCAACAAGGAAAAAGAATTAAGAGCAGATGTTGAAGAAATGTTATCTGCGAGGCAAAAAGTTTTTGAAGTTTATTCTCGACAATATGAATTGAAATTCAAGTATTTCTTTTGCTTTTAAATGTTAATTCTTATTTTTTTCTGAAGTATAACTAAATTACAATAAATCATTTCAGATATATTTACAAAATGATGGACATTCTGCGTTTCCAATATCAAGGGAGTTTACCTTTAATATCAATAGAGAGTTATCTTGGTAAATATGAAGACCTTTCTCGTAAAAATCGTGCAATCAATGATCAACTAAGTGAAATCGATGATTTGCGATCTAACCTTATGACAAAACACGCAGTATTTGATCAAATTTTAGATATTTCTAAAGATAAGTGTTTACTGCGAGAAGACGACTGTCCACATAAATTGAAATGCTATGTTATGGTATTTTCTTATTTGTAGAAAATTGTAATATTTCGTAGTTAACTTCCTGATCACTATTAATTGTTTTTATCATTCAAGGAAGCAACGCATACTCGAGAAATAGATAACATGAATAAAAAAGTTAAAATATCTGAACAACTACGAGATGAACTGCTACAACAATGTAATGAGTTGGAAAAAACATTACTTCTTGTTAATCAAGCTTTCCAGAAAGCCAGCTCAACGCAAAAGGGGTTGAAACCGAGAAATGAGAAAAGTATTGAAATATTTACAGATGATGTACCAGAACCAGAACTGGATTCAAGAAGTAAGAGCACAATCCTTTCTTACGTTATTAATACGAATATAATAACTAAATATAAATAGAAATCGTAGTACTTACACATTAAACAGTCATAATTATTATTATAATTCGTTAAATAATAAATAAATTTATATGTGTATTTTTTACATTTCACAAATGATAAGTAATTACTTGTCTAAATCAAATATTATTTTAAAGGTAGTCGGACAATCATTTTACCTAAACCTCAGATACTTCGACCTACAATGATAACAAAAGCAACAATAACAGATATCACTAACGAACAACCCCAACAAAAATCAACGGATTTGCCATCATCATCGCCCAGACCAAAATTAGAAAATGTGTCTGTCCAAACATTTCATTCAAAAGTACAAAAAAGTGAAAAGTTTAGTCAAACTGATGATGATACAGAAATAATGGAAATAAAAAATTCTATACAGAAACTCAAAAATGAAAATAGAATAAAAGTAAAAGAACTGGAAGAAACATTGTTGGTTGCTCAAAAACGGGCAGAGCAAATATTGACAATACAATCAGTAAAGAATGATTTAGAATTGAAAATCAAAAGTCTTCAAGGTATAATTAAAGAAAAAGACATTTTTAACGAGAAGTTACAAGCAGCTCTAACCGAATTACAAAAACAAAATATAGATACACACAATTTACAAATTGCAGAAATAGATAAACTTAAGCGTACGGAAAGTGAAGAAAATAAAAAGTTACTGTCAATACTTAAACAATTGGAAAATGATAAAAATAATATTACTGTTGAATATAAACAATTACTCTACAATGAAAGGGAAGAATACTCAAAGGCTATGAAAGAATTGCAAGTAAAAATAATGGAACTACAAACAAAATTGGACAGGTATAACAGCTTTGGAATATTTCAAACAACGCAATATCAGAGTAATAGAACTGAATATTATGCAGGAAAATCTAATGTACATTGTCCAATATTAGCAGTGATCTCCTCGTTAATCGATCATCATAAACATCTAGCGAGATAATGTTTGATTATATAATGCTTTACTCATTAGTCACATATTTTTACAGAAAAGGCAGCGACACCAGTGTTATGAACAATGACGCTCTAAAAGAAATTGTTAATAAATACACACTGAAAATTGCGCTTTTAGAAGACGAGTGTTTTAGATTACAGAGTGACTTCGACCAGTGTAAAGCCGACAAGTTAGTACGACAGTTTCATATCGCATTAAAAATATTCCTTAGTTTGACGTTAAGTGCACAATTATGTTTACATTATGTAAACATTTCAGAACAACATACCGAAGTGAAGTTGAACGCTGGAAAGATTTGGCTTCGGAGCGCTTATTAAAAATGGAACAATTGAATTCACAACTTGAGGAAAGGCATTCGCAAGAGGTAAATTAATTCATAGAGGTACAATACCAAATAAGATATAACGTTTATCTACCTATCCCTGAAATAGAAAACAAAAGAATTAGGATTGATTAGTGATTTTTTACAAGATCGGTGTGCTTTGGCCTGAGTAGGTACTCCTGATCTAAATGCTAATGCTTAATACTGTCCAGGTGGATTCATACAAAGCCGAAAATCAGCATTGGTTGTCACAGTTGAATGATACACAAAAAGAACACAGCGAACTCCGCTCTCGACTCACAGAACAGAAAGCTCAGTATATAAAACAATTGGCGGAGAAAGATGCGCACATCGAACACCTTCGTACAGTAGTCCACAGTCTAAAGGTAAATACAACTTCAGTACTTATGTATATATATATATAATCTGTGTAAAATAAACATTTAGTATGTTCACATTTAATATTCAGACGCAAATAATGAACATGCAAACTATGCTGTCTGCCAACGACCCGAGTTTCGATCTGTCTGCAATTGTGGAAATTGAGGAAACGAGTGATGTTTTATCGCAAACGGGTTCCGATCGACTCGAAATTAAATTTGACTCTACTACTGATATACACGACATACAAGAAGAAATGGTTAAAATACCTGGATCTTCCACAACTATATGGTAACTATATTTGTATCTTGTGTTAATGTTATATCTATTTTTAAGTTTTTTTAGTAATTTTATTAGACCAGAGAGTTTTTATAAAATGAATTTTCAGGCAGGAAACGATTATAGAACGATTACGCCGTGAAAAACAATTAGTTGGAAAACAAAATGCGATTTTACGACGTCAGATCAAAGCTCTCGCTGCTAGAGAGAGGCGAGCTCGTCTTGATGCACAGAATTTGAAAAATCAAGTGTTCAGAATGTAAGTTATACAAACGAGTATTATACGAACTTTTTTTATTGCCTTGTAGGCAGACCAGCTAACGGGCTTACTAAGATTTGCGTAATAATGAAGTTTTAAAATTAAATTCTATCCATATTTACTATGTTTTGTATATAACATATTTTAGTAAGTTAAACTAAAATTACAGTAGCACATCAGGAAACAAAGTTGCAACAGCCGAAGCAGCAGCTCTACATAACAAAATAGGATCGCTGCAAGCACAGTTGACGAACGCAAGACGAGACACACAGAATAACGTCGCTTTGTGGGATAAATGGAAGAGGTATACAAAAGAAATATTTTCAAAACTTATTACGAACATGAAAATCTTAAATATTAATATGAAAGTCAAATATTACCACCGCTCATATAGACAAGACTGACACGTTTTATTTACTTTAGAATTCTATTTTATTTTAGAGCACAGCAAATGTCAGAACGTTGGCAAGCAAAATACGAAGAAAAATGTCAAGATATTAAAAAGCTCGAAACACATTTAACTTTAACTAAATCGGCAGTTGCTCGACTTGAAAAAGAAAAACGTCTGCTCATGTCTCGTTTATCTGAACTAAAATGTAAGTTTAAATGCAAAATAGAATTCTTCATAAAAAAAATCGATAAGTACTTATTGCGTACTATACTATATTAACGTTTTTTTTAAATATTTTATTTATTTGATCTTTTAGTTTTAATGTTGGTACTTCTTCCATAATTTTAATTTTATTCAAAGTCGGCAGTTGTTTTTAGAGATTCCTGTAAAATCGTGTAAGAAGTGCAGATATACTTCTGCATGAGTAATTAGTGTCTCTACTATGAAATTATTATACAAATTAGTTTTTCGATTAGATCTTTCAATTTGTTTACAAAATATACCTAATTAATTAATTATCTGTATGATGTGTGCGTAATATCTGTCAATTTCTTTATGATATCATAGTATTTTATGGACGATTCAGGTAACAGCGAGTTAGCTATAGAAAAACAAGAAAATGAGCCTCTGGAGAAAACTCGAAACTCTTTGCCAGACGAAAATACTTATATACACGACATTTCCATGGCTCCTCTGATATCAACACAGTCATTGATGGACCGGATACAAGCGCAACAGCGCAGGATTGCCGCTCTAGAGCTTTCTGAAAAAGTATGCCATTTGAGTTATTTATGAACTGAAAGACAATATATTACATAAAAAATATATTTAAGTAACTATGCTTATGATATATTTTTATTGAGTATTTTAAATGAAAATAGACTACATCCACCCGGAATAACACACGGAAAAGGGGAGACATGTTTCTGCAGTTTTAAAAAAACTTCGTAATTCGAAGCACGTAACACCGAAATCGCAAGCGTACAAACAAGGAATACCAAATATTACCCATACATTTAATTCTTGCAGGCTCTCTATAGGATTTTACTTGCATTTTATGTTACATTGGATAATTTACTGACTTATTATGACACACTTAAAAGACAGGCGAATTAATTTTAATTTAATAATGAGCTTAGTATATTCTATTACCTTGTTTTATTTTTAGGGTAATGAGCATCTTGTTTCCGAGTATGAGAAAGCATTAGCAGAAATAACATCCCTGAAAGGTCAAGTTCTAAAACTGGAGTCTACTCTATTAGAATCACAAATCAAAAGTCCTTTCAAAACTTGTACGGATGAAAAACCTGAATTGGAATACTGGAAAAGGTAGGTATTAAGCATAATTAGAAAAAAAATCCAATTTATATAGAGTATTATTATAGTATAAAGGACTTGGGTTTATTTGGGTCGAGAAAATTAGTTAGATTGAGACATTAAAAATAGTAGGTAAGCGATGATGATGGATTTAAGAGTAATAAATGTGATCATTTAGTTTTTAGTGCACATAAACTTGGCATTTATTATAAAACCGTGTCACGTGACAGTTTTACAACTAGTTTAATATTACCGCACACAATAATAACAACAATTTAATAATCACGTTTGAATTTTAACAGTGATCGATTATTTTTTTCGATCAATTTATATCATGAATGTATGAAAATTATATGATGTATTTTTACTTTCATGCATTTTCAATGGGTGCTTACCACGATATTTAATTAATTGAGTTGTCTCGATATTTCAACGTTGTTGCAAACGTGATGATCACGAGAAGACTGGATACTGCGAGTCGATTTAAGAGCAAACAAATCTGTCTACCCTCTTTCTTGTTCGCTTTTGGGTAGTACCACTGGAACTCGAACTCACATCACGACACACCACACCACACTCACTGTATCTACAATACTCTCTGAGCATGAACCCTTAGTGACTGTTGTGTTTAGCACTGGATTCCACATACTCGATAATTATATTGTAATTATGATGTATTTTTATTGTTTAGTTACTGCGACATGCTAAAAGAAGAGAACGTTCAACTGAATTTGAGAATCAACTCATTAGAGACTGTACCGACCACAGGTCACCAACACAGAGTTGCTGATCTCGAGCAAACTGTACTAACACTCAGAGGTATAAAAACATGTTATAAAATTTTCTAGGGAAATGATCAACGGTAAGGTAATCAAATTTATGAATTTATTCAAATAATTGGATTGATTCGTATTTCAGGCATTAAATAGCTAATCCACTTTTTTGTTCTCATATACACATTATTCACAGTTAAATTAAAAAGTATCAGCTCTCTAATCATTTTTAATTTTCATCACACAGGTCTAGTAAGTAAATTGCAAGCAGAACAAAAAACTAGTGGAGTTATCAAACGCGCAGAGTCCAGACCGAATAGTGGGAAAAGTGGTTCAGAAAAGGTTAGTCAATAACCAAAAACTTTCTTTACTTAATTTTAAAAAGATGACGAATATCAATTATAAAAAAAAATATATATTTCTTTGAAATTAATCTTAAAGTTAATTAAAATTTAAGTCGAGTAAATGAATACAACAAGTATTTTGTTATTTACATTGTTTTATCTATAGTTGTATTTTATTATATAGTTTTTCAGCAAATAAAGGCTTTTTGTACTGTATTGTAATGAATACAAAACAATCCCGTATAGATTGTTATTTATGCAGATTATTTACTTAAATAAAACTGATTTTCAGAATCGCACTCAAGCAGAATCCTATCGTATTGAAATAGCAAACTTAAAACGTAGCATACAAGATAAAGACTTACTGCTAGAACGATCTAAAGAAATGCTTAAAATAGCTGCTGAACGAGAAGATGAACTCTTAAGAGAGGTAAGTTTCGTCATCGTGATTATTGAACCTTGAATATTCATTATATAATCATTAAGCTTACTTACCTGAATCCAAACCAATAGACTGCCACTAATGCACACCACACACAAATAAAACACATTTCACAGCTTTTTTAAACATTTTTGAACACTAAGAACTACACTTTCACTTTGATTTATTAAAAAAAAACCCTTTTTAGTCCTCATACATAAAGTTTGACTATAATAAACAATCATTACTGGTTTTGACAAATCTTTAATTTGTTTTTAATGATCTTAAATTCCTTTTACAACCGCTTATCGTTGTACCAAAATATTTGCGGGTAGTCCTAAAACATTAGAGTTCTACAGCAGGGATATTAATAATTGCGGAATCGATACTGATTCGATTACTAGTCCGCTTAATTTTCAATTATATTTGTAGAAATTAATGAATCAATAAGAGTGTTCAAACACTCATTATATATTATTATTGTCTTTATGTTCTAAGTCAGCATTATGATCGCTTAATGTGGACATATTTTTTAATCTGTATTTTTCTTTAATATTTTTTTGTTCTTTAGCAAATCATGGTTTGACTGATTAATTATTAACTTGATGGGTAGGATTTAATCAGATCCCTTTTTTATACTATTTAATTCTATAATAAGTATTAAATATTTATATTTTCAGAATTTACTGCTGCGTCGACGTATCGAAGATCTTATGAGGCCGAAAGAAGGGTTTTTGTCGGCTTGAATATTTAATTAAGTATTAATTGCACCTTATCGTTTGTGTGATATCAATTTGTTATTTGAGAAAATATCAGTAGGCACTTCAGCAAAACTTATTATATCGTTTTAGAGTCATTGATACTACTTAACCAGTTATTTTGAGCTAAATGGATCCTCAAACTTTAATTCCAAATAAATTAAATTCCTTTAAAACTCTAAAACATAAGAGAAATTAATTCACAGGAAACCAGGTCAATGACTTGTAGGCATAAGATTTTAAATTTTAATACATTAGAGAGTATTCGTCAACTTTCTTGCATAGTTTTAGAAATAATAGAACTAAGCATTTTAAATTTGTGCGGATGCGTATAAAATAGCATAAATAGTTACATAAGGTGTCTCTTATATTTTGTAAATGTTATGTATTTTACGCAATCATTAATAATTATAAATATTTGTAACTTTTTCATGCAAAGGTTTATTAATAGATTTTAGTTACACTTTATAGTTGTTTAGCATGCACATTAAAATGATACATCTAGGCTACATTTAGACTAAAGGTAGTTCTGTAAACGGACAGAATAATATTTGTCGAAATCAACTAGTACCTATCTTAAAAAAAACTTGAGAGGTGTCATGGGACACCCGAATAGAACGAAGTTCCTTTCGATTAAAAGATATTTTTTTTTTTGTTTTAAAAGATTTTGATCAGAGCGCCATCTAGCGATAATCATCTAAAACAAAAAAAGTGTCGTGACAAGTGACAACTAAAAAAGTGTCGTGACAACTTTTCATAACATTTTTTTTCGTCTAGCCCCATTCCGATAACGCCCGATAAGGAACTTCGTTCCAAAAATATATTTTTGATTCTTTGGATAAATATGATAAATAAATAAAAGTCAAACAAACATTTCAACTTGTTTTATTGTAAGTACCTGTTAATTTGTATAATACTACAAACTTGTTTCTTCTAAACATTCACATTCGCTACGGCTTATTCTATTTTTCTTCTAAACATTCATACAATCACTACGTCTTATTATTTTTTAGAACATTGTTTCTATAACAGTTTGAAATCGGGTTACAGAACTCTGTCGTTATTTTACCTCAACCTTTTTTTTATTTTAATTTAAGATAATATGCCTACTTCTTACCATAAAATTCTAAGGAAGACATTGAGGTAGACGAAAGCAAAATATTGCTACCCTGTTTTTTAATAAGTTAATTCCTTGTATAGCTTTTAAACTATTTTATCACGAATAAGTGTGACAAAATAAAAATCTTTAGTTGTAAATTATAGTCGGCCAAAGATCTTTGTAGATATAACACTGACAGAGCACTTTATTGGCCGACCATATTATTATAATAATATATAACTTCTAAAATACATGACCAATACCATGCATTATCATTTTATTTTACATGTTAAAACAATACATCGTCTGCCTACAGGGCAATAAAAAAAAACAATACATTGTTACAATAACGAAAATACATAATAACATTTATAGTGTTCAAAAGTAAGTTGTTAGTTACACTTATAAACTGAAAAAAACTTGAGAGGTGTCTTGGAACACCCGAATAGAACGAAGTTCCTTTCGATTAAAAGATATCTTTTTTTTTTCCTAACGTCACGGGTGATAAGGAACGTGTTTTAAAAGATTTTGATCACGATCAGCGCCATCTAGCGATAATCATCTAAAACAAAAAAGTGTCGTGACAACTTTTCGTAAGATTTTTTTATGTCTAGCGCGCGATAAGGAACTTCGTTCCAAAAGTTACTTTCAAAATCGTATTTAAATCATGTTGTACAGTATTTATTTGTTAATCATAAATAAATGTTCATAAATATAACAAAAAAAAAAGTTCATTGATACTAAACGTAAAAGTGGAGAATATTATCACTATTCACTAGAAAATAAATAGAAGTAAATGCACGTCAAGTCTTACCTAATCTAATTATTTAATTAATAAACAGTTTTTTAATAAGTACAAGTATCTACGTAATAACATGAGTATTAAAAAATAAACATTATTCAGAAAGTTCATCACTTGAATTACTTTTCCAAATCTAGTTATATTTTTTCTGATTTCATTATCAACAACGGAAATAACCTGTTAATGACTTTTCCATTATTTTGCTAACACAGATACCTATGTATGTACCTATGTACTTATGGACACTGCCTTTTATAATGATTAGGTAATACAATTATTCTCTATTAAACCAAAAAAAAAAACGTCTTTAATTTATTGTTTCACTTACATTTAAATACCTACTTATTAGTAATTTTAATTAAGTTCTTTGTTCTTCAACAAACTGCACTGAAAAAAATATAGATAGATGTATAAATAATAACATAATACAATATAATATAGTAATATGTATTCAATCAGTAAAAGATAAAATATTAGCTGGTAAATGTAGTTCACTTATTGTAGGTTTACTGTGTTGTTACAACTTTGCACTTATTTTACAAAACCTTTTACGAAAAAGTTCTTAAAAATTATATTAATTTAATATTTACAATATAAAATCTGCCGTTTGTTTTTAAGTTGGGTTAGGTGTAGGTTATGTGTATCGTGTATAAAACAAACAAACGTCAACCTTACTCAATCAAACACTAAATAAGAAACCACAATTCAAAACTAATACGACTCTTGGCTTTGTAAAGAGATAAACCCTTAATATACCGTGAATTTACGACCGTTTTCGATCTGAAAATTCTGAACTTTTTTTATTGCGTGATAGATACACGAGCCTACACCTGGTGGTAAGCGGTTACCGTTGCTCATGAATCTCTGCAATGCCAGGGCAATGAAGGGCCGTTATCTATCACCTACCCATAAAGGACTTTTCTTAATCCTCGTTCGAAGAGAGATATGTCATAGCGCTGAACTCTATTAAAAACGAAGATTAATGTCACAATCAGTGTCATGATTTCAATCTAATATAATAATAAAATAAAATTCTCGTGTCACAGTTTTCGTTGCCATACTCCTCCGAAACGGCTGGACCGATTTTGATGATTTTTTTTGTGCTTATCTGGTATCTATGAGAACCGACAACATCTATTTTTCATCCCCTAAATATTAGGGGTAGTCCACCCCTAAATTTATTTTTTACGAATTGCGCGGGGCAGCTAGTACTTTACTAAAAAACAAACTAGTTAATACATTATTCTTTCAAGAATGTACAACTTTTTTATGATTTCAATATAATAGTAATTCTGTAAATTAAATTATTGACTCAGATTTCATTTATCATCTCAGAAAAATCTTTTTTTTTACTTATGTGAAAATATATTATTTTCATAAAACTGATTATGTCAATTGATACTATTAAAGATACCGAGTTCAGATTTTTTAGGTCGAGAACAATCATAAAGTAACCCTTTATATTATACACGTAATTAGTAAAGTGGCTAATACCTAGTCCGTAGATGCGGTGCTGTGAACTGATGTTGATGCTTAAAGTTAAATACTAAGTTAATCTTTAAGCAATAAAATATTATTTACTTACTGATAATAACAAGAGGCAGTTGTTTTGAAAAATAGTGTATTGAAGTAAGATCCCTCTGCATTCTATACTATCTGCTGCATGGGAAATGATTTCTTAATCTCTTTTTACACCGCACTATACGTCGACTTTGTGTCTGTTTCTATTTGAAACCGCTGTCATTCAGAGCTCATTTTAAATTTTTTTTTACTACACACGATGCGGTTTTGAAATATACCTACCCCCATCATATGAAACTATTGAGACGTGCGCTGAGACTTTTTCTTTTTTAAATGTGATTTAGGAAAAGTTCTGTATGATAGGTTAAAAGTAATCCCCTCGATATTTTGACATGAGCGATGTATCGTAGTATCAGGTCAGTTAATCACTTGCGAAAAAAAAATTCACAAATTTAAAATAGAGAATTCTAGAACTCGAAACCATAAGGAATGTTGCAAAAAAAAATAAAAAATAAAACCTGTCTAAGTAAGTATTAAGTTTTACAAAAAGTCATGTATTTATTAAACATAAATATTAGGTTTACTTAGGTATATATACTATTTACAATTTTAAGTATTCACATACAGTTTGTATTAAGATACTAAAATACTGTTAAAGTTTATTTTTAATACTATCTTATCTAGTGGCACGAGTGAATAATGTGCATGAAAATCACGAGCAATTAACACGAAATATTTTAATCACGAAAATTTTAAATTGTAGCAATTTATTTCCATCACAATATTATTATGAATTTAACGTAAACAACATGGTACGTACCTATGTTAATAATAATATATCTTGTAGGTACTTTATATATTATTATACCTTGTAAAACGTTTTGAAGTTACTTATTTTATCTAACATAGTATTCTAACTAAATTGTATTGTTCTTATATTTCATCTATGAATAAAAATTACACTTAATTGTTAGTATGTTAATGATGCTATTATATAATGAGGACATAGTTGCGTTACTGTAAGATGTCCGTAATCCTTAACCAAATAGATATTCTTACACATTGTTAAACAATTAAAAAAAATAGATTCAAAACCAAATATAACACAATAAGGCCTAAACATTTTTGCACTAACGCACTATGTCCTGTTTTCAAGTCAAGCCTATGGTCAAACTACCATGAAACCCAAAAAACGATATCTACAGCCAAGAGCCCAATTCAGGGAAAAGGTAAACTGAAATATTAAATAAATAACCAACATGATCATAATTAAGAAACCAACAATGAGGTAGTCTTGGAGAATCTTTTTCTAGTTTGCTCCTTTACAAAGTAATCGTGCAAAATAAATGTTGTAATTTTGTTTTAATTTTTATTGCTTCGTACTTCGTTTACACGAGTTGCTATGTGTAGTATTTTTATATTATTTATTGTACATTGCAGAAACTAAACTTACAATTAGTTACTAAGAATAGTTTATCCGACATTACCAAATTCCTGGATTGAACCTTGGTCACACCACACTCTACTCCTCTCCTTACTACAAAAATCAAAACGCATGCACTAAAATTTAGTTATATCCACCTGAGCACCATTTTTGTCATTGTATTTCTTCGCTAGTAGTTTAGCAAGAGGCGGTGTGAAGAGTGCCGGGTCCGGATGAGATTTTCCATCTCGTTCCCAAGGCTGTTGTTGACGCCATAGTAAAGAAATTACTGTTCCAATAACCAGCACCCAGACGAAGCCGATCTGTTTATAATTATAGAAAAATAAATCCTATATTATTTATTGTAAACTTCAAAAATTCACACCATGTGTAACAGTAACGTTTACTGTCAATAGTAGCTACTGTGTTCAGTAAAATCACTGTATGAATTGTTTGCGAAATAGTTTTTATTCTTCGGTTCCAATGAAATAAGAATATAAAATGATGTAATGATTAAAAAAACATCTTTGAAGTGTATAGATTACGATAAGACGTGACATTCATCAAGAACATGTGAAGTTTCCGCCTTGATGGTTCGAATTGAAATCGCTACCGTGATCATCACGATTCTTGTTTCATTCGCAAGTATAATAATTAAACATCGTAAAAATAATTACATGTTGAGTTCTATATTTCAAATTTTTCAGTATGCTAGTTTTCCCAAGAATAATAAAACTGTTTTTCAACATCGATCATCGAACTATTTACGAACTTAATTTTATGTTTGCACAGTTGTATACCTATTAATCATACGATTTTGCACTTTATCTTGTATAATTCTACTATTGTACTAGAGCATTGAGATAAGCTACAAGAAATATTTACATAGTCAAGGTTATTATTATTATCAGTTACTGTGCAAATCTTCAAAATATCTGATCTTATTTCGACTGTTATACTTTGAACTTCTTTGATTATCTCAAATTGATAACGATAATAGAGGACGAGAAACATTAAGATTATGAAAATCAATCAAATTGTTAAATCAATTCATTGGCAATGTGTAGGTCATCTTTATCAGCACACGATATAACAACCACAGTAAAAAAAACTGAATAAAAAAATAACTTTAGGAATATTAAACAATTATTGTTACTAGAATTGTACATAATAATTTACCTAATTAACATTCAGCTGGGCATATGATCTAGTTTAAATTTTAACAATTTTTTAATATAAAGATTACTGACATACACTTACATTATATTAGCATTTTTACTATAACATTATACAGTATGTATATAATCAAATGAATTTGAATTTATCAAAGACGCTTTTGCTCTATATTTAACTTTAAACGTTTTTTGTTTATGGGTATGGGTTTAGTTTTATTCTTCATCAAACTAAATTGATTAATTATCATGAAGTTTACAATACCTATCTAAAAAAATAAATAAAATTGGAGCTGTTTGTAATATTCAAATAACGACTTTCTACTAAATGCACATAATACGGCACAGATACCGAAATATATATTTTTAAAATTTTTGTCTGTCTGTCTGTCTGTTCCGGCTAGTCTCTGGAACGGCTTATGTATTAAGGAGTAACTTAGGCTACTTTTGTTATGTAGTTACGTTTAATTTGTAAATTAATTTAGTTAATCTACTTACTTAATTTACCTAACTGTTTAATTAATACTCTTAACATTTTTAGTTATAAATCAATAGGTATTTTTATGGCTAAGACGCTATCTGTTTTATATTTAGGTACATTACTAATTAAATGCAATTCTCAAAATAACTGCAATATTTCAACAAATTAATGACAACTCAAAGTCAAAGTCAAATCATTTATTTCAAATTAGATGTGGACACACATACATTTTGAAAGTCAAAAATAAAATTAAAAGTTCTACCACCAGTTCGCTAAAATTACGCCTCCGTCCTGAGAAGAACCGGCGCAAGAAACTCAGCGGGCATGTCTTTTTTTTAAATTTAATATAGTGTTTTTTTTTTAAATATTGTTTTACAATAATTTTGATTTAAAAAATGTATCAAGTGAAATGGCCTGGGACGAGCACCTCATTCCCATTTTGTGCAGTCATTTATATAAAATCATTAAGTTTATAATATGCTTTACTGCATAGCCGTTCTTTGATAACTCTCTTAAACCTATTTATAGGCAATGTTTGAACGGCCACTGGGATTTCGTTATAAACCTTTACAGACAAACCCTGGAAAGAATTACTTATTTTATGCAATCTAGATGGTGGCAACGCAAGCTTGTGTTTGTTCCTAGTGTTGAAATTATGAATATCCGAGAGTCAACCAAGTAATAATCAAGTATCAACCAAGTAATTAATTATAATTGGTGTACCTAACCTTTAGATAACAATGAGACGGTTTCATGATATCATTTAATTTGTACTAGCACTTGCAAATTCAGAGAAAAAAATCCACCTACGTGGTCTATGTTTAAAAAAACAAACATTAATCGAAACTAATCGACAAATTCTGATTCAGACTTACTCTTACACGTAGAATTACAGAAATAAACTCACCGGGCTTGTCCACATGTAAGATATTCTGTAAGCGTATAGATAGTCACTAGGGTTTGTTGACACAGGTGGAAGTGGGTTAGTGACATTGAAACTACATCCATCTACGTTAAGGGGTAGTTTAGCAGCCGATGGTCTCGGACCGCCGAAACTGATCCAAAGGGTTAACGCCATCCCTGATATTAAACCGACGGACACACCCTGTGGAGAAAAAAATATGATTGAGATTTAAAAAATTATAACACTTACTTAAATGCTTTAAAATCTTGAAACGAATTATTTTTCATGTGAAAAGATAAATAATAAATTTATCGCTAATATATTATGCACTATTACTACTAATAACATAAAAATCACTCAATACAAACGAATCAAATATTTCTAAATCTCATAAAGTTCTTTGGATCAGGAACTTACTTTCTCATTAGCATAAGTAGTAAACATGCCCAATGTGAAAACTCCGAACAGTGGTCCTCCAACAGCTCCAAATATCGTTAAAGCAGCTTGCAGTACTCCGCCTAAATGCTCAGCCAAGAAGGCTAGTCCAAGGAATACTAATCCATAAATACATGCAGCTAGCTTCGTCAACCAAGGAATGTAAGATGGCCGAATAGAGCGCCACCTAAAATTAATATCTTTATTATGAGATAATAAGAAAAACCAAATCTAATATAATATATTATAAAGGCGAAAGTTTGTAAGTATGGATGGATGTATGGATGTTTGTTACTCTTTCACGTAAAAACTACTGAATGGATTTGAATGAAACTTTACCACAATATAGCTTATACATCAGAATAACACATAGGCTACAATTTTTGATAATACGGGACGAACCTGAAGTCCACGCGAACGAAGTCGCGGGCAAAAGCTAGTATAATATAAAAACAAATTACATCTACTCTAATGTTTATAGGTGTGGTTTTATAAAATTGAGTTTAAACCACGATTATGAGCGCTTACTTCTTACTATTAGGTGACCCTTAGGCTCGTTTATCTGTCATTTGTAATAAAAAAATATTTCCTTTTTCAATCAAAGCATACAAAAAAATCTTGCTTTTTAAACTTAATGATGATCAATTGTTTTAATTTAGATCATGTTACTAATTTACGATTGAGTAGTTTAAATATTATTCATGAAACCCTTATCACTCTGCTAAAAACCCACCTGCTAACGTAATCCGTAAGAGTAACAGCAGCAAGAGCATTACAAGCCGCAGATATCGTAGATAGAGAAGCGCTGAATATACCCGCTATAAATAACCCTAGGAGACCTGGAACCTTGTTCATCGAGTTAACCACGTAGTACGGCATCAGCTGGTCTATCTACATCCAATTATTCATATTAAATTCTCTCTAAATTATTATTAAAGTAGTCAGTAGGTGGTAAAAGTCAAGTTTTAAAATAATTTGTTTTCTGTGTGATTTCAATCAAACTTCAATCATTATCATGACACTGTTTTTGTGAATATTCATGTATGTTTTTATTAATTTAAAATTACATATACCTAGTTAATATTAAACGTACCAAAAAAATCAACTTACTGAAGTAATCCCATGATAAGTTAAAGGGTCGCAGTCTTTATAAACAGCGTAGATGGCTATTCCACTAATACAGGTGATGATACTCAGCGCAGACATTATAGGCCAGTTCCACCAGAGGCATTGTTGGGACCGATTCAATGTGCTCACGGTTAGAAGACGTTGTATCTGTATTATGTTAGAGTTCGTTGTATTATAATTTATCGGGCATTACATACTAATTAAATTATTCTTCTTTTGTTTTTATACATCGACCAATTTTGAAAAACTGAAATTATTGTATAATCTGATATGTTACACTATATCGGTTTCTTTAAATATCATGATAATAATACACCACCTTATTTTATCTTAATACATTCATACCTGTAGGTATCTCAATACATGTTTACACGTGTCTCAGACAACAATCAGATCACAGATTAAATCGTATTTGAAACGTGAAAGATAACAATAGAACAGTTTATAATTTGAATAAATCTCGGGCGTAAAATATCACCTACTATCTATTATATAACATATTACTATTACTACCACTAATATACTACTATCAACTTTAAACCAAAATTTAAACTAAATTAAAAGATTACTAATACTTGCTACGAATCTCATAATTTATAATGCATAATTAAATTTAATGCTGAAATTGATGTTAGTGGTGGTAGTTAATATACGCCATATACTGTACTGTAAAAACCCATTACTTCCCACTGCTGGGCACATGTCTCCTCAGAAGAGGGTTTAGGCATAGTCCACAATGCTTGCTCAATGCAGATTTGGGACTTAAAATATCTTCAAAGGATTTTTAGAACCCTTTTCCGATTTTTAGCCAGTGCAGGTTTTTAGCCAGTGGTTTTGTAAAAAATTGCATGTAACTGAATCTTTTTCATATTAAGATTTAGACACCATATACAATGATAATAATTATGTCAGTCCCCATCATTATTTAAGAGTTCTCATTTGTCCCAAGACAAGGAAAATTTTAGTTTTATTTCTGTTCGATAAAAATATAATAAGAATCAACTTACCTGAGTATGATTGACGGCATAAAGTGAAAGATAAGTTATCATTCCTCCAAACAAGAGTGACCACCACGTATGCCTTTCGGTTGGATCTAGGCTGACACTGTTAACACAAAGTAGATATTATTTTAGTAATCTTTTTTCAATTTCTTCTTAAATTAGGAAATAAGTCAATAGGATTATGTTGTATGTATATTTATGTCTAGTGACGTCACAAACGAAATTCAAATTATGTCATATGTCCTCATTCAAAACAGGTTCTTACGATTCATAGTAAAAAGCGGTTTCGCTGTAATTCTCATATCATCAGCAGGTGTATGATTAAAAGTAACGATATAAAAAAAAATACTGACAGAGACACCTTCAAAATAATTCAAAGTTCCTATTTTTATCCATAACTTACTTTGAGAAATCCAGTCGTCCACCTTCACCAGCTCGTCTAAATACTTCACCGAAACCTCCAACTTGTATTGTGGCAAATATGACTACACTAATTACTGCGGCGAACATCAGTAGAGATTGCAGTAAATCAGTAAAAAGTACTGCCTTCATTCCTCCCAAAGTCGAATAAAAAGTACAAGCTAAACCTACTACTAATATGGATATTAATCTATCTAATCCAGTAACAGACTCCAGTACTATAGCTGGAGCATAAAGTACTATACCATTGTAAAGTACCATTTGTAAAGTGTACGTCAGAGATGCTAACATTCGTATTCTAGGTCCAAATCTCAACTCTAAATACTCGTAGGTACTTGTTTTCTGCAGGCCAAAGAAAACTGGTAAATATAAGCTGCTGGCTATAGGAGTGGCGAGGCCGTATGCAATATTAATGATGACAAAATGCATGCCGTAGTAATAGTTCTCTGAGGATACTCCGAGGAGGGTAATTGCTGACATGAACGAAGCCATCAGAGACACTGCAACTGGCATTATTGACATGTTGCGGTCAGCCAGAAGATATTCCTGGAAAATATATTAACTTTCAATTTATTATTAAATTATTTCAAGGTTATTAAGATGTAGGTATATTGTGCTACTGAACTACAATAGTAATTCCAGTATTTTATTGAATATAAGACAGCGTTTTTGATCACTATGATATTGTTTCCGATTACAATTGGCCATAAATATACAGTGATCACAGACTGATAAGAAAAAATGAACGTATGGTAGAGTTAAGGAAAAATAAAAACAAGTCGTATTTTATATCAATAAAGAATATTAAATTACTTTGCAATTATTGTTACCTCGTTTGTTTTCTGTTTTCCTCCACTGAAACGGAAATATAAGCCGATAGCCACGGAACCGACCATAGTGGCTATCATTATAATATAGTCCAGTATTCCAAACACTGATAACTCCATGTTGTCGCTAAAATCAAAAATATCCTATATAAAACAAATAAATTAAAACATTGTCTGCGTACTTAATGAAAATATATCTTCAGGGACGATAAATAAATTATACAAAATCAATTCAATAGCTGAACCATCGTAAACGTTATAGAAATTAAAATATCTATTAGATAACAGACAAACAAATGTTACTTCTAGATACTTTCACATTTATAAAAGTACACCTACTAGTACTAACACAATTAGAATTATTCAAGTTTTTACATTTAAAGAACATTTTTGACTAACTTTTTGTGCATAGCTCCAAAATTAACATCGTTTTTGAGTCTTTACCGAGGTATATATCTACCTAAATTAATTAAAGTCCGTCAATAAGGAAATAATTTTCAAACCTCTTAATTACTCAGTGAATTAAATGAATTACCGGTGATAAACGGGAAAAGATAACAAAGTTGAAAGTAGTGTTGTCGTTTGTTATTCACCATACTCAAATATATGTGATTATAGTGTCAATATGAAAATCATGACAGTTGCGGGTATGATCTAGCCGTATTGTACCTACCTTTCAAATCTTAAT